>OY292431.1:5000000-7500000 GCA_958496245.1 Perizoma flavofasciatum
CAACACTTAAATTATTATTGGCAATGTTTCGCGTGCTTTGTAACAGACAGCAAGGATAGGTTGTGTTGACCAGCAATTAATCTGGTTTGAGGATTGCCCTGGGCATGCTACAGGCCACGTTGAGCTGAGCTTTGTTTTATTTAACCAACTTCAAAAAAGGACTAGGTTCTATGTTCGTCGTTTAACGAACGCGTTTCATCACAATATTAGAAAATCTTTGCTAGGCCTGGATTTCATTAGTAGTTTTAGCCTGTATAACTATAGGCTGGATATAACTTAATAACAGCTTATTATCAATATTTCATAATTTAAAATTTTGAAGGTACATTGTAAGCTTTGACGACCTCTATGGCGCAGCAGGTTGCGCGTTCGATTCCCCCCGCGGGACAAATATTTGTATCGGGTCTGGGTATTTTATATACATAATATGTATGTATTTACAAAAAAAAATATAAGTAGTTTAACAGCCATTTAGTTCCCATAACACAAGCTTTGCTTCGTTTGGGGCTAGATGATGCAGTGTAAAAAATGACCAGCATTATTTATTAAGCTTAAAGTATTTTTCTGATTCTGAATTAATTAAAAAAATCCTCTAAACCGTTTTTTGCCCGTAACGAATATTACCTCTATAAGCAACAAACATTCGAACCCAAATTTTCGCATTTATGATATTAAAGCAAATTTGTTTTTTTTTTATGTTGTGTCAAATAAATGTTTTATTTTTATAAAAATTGCCGTTAGTTCTCGTCGGCTGGCGGTCCGCCTATCTGTCCAGCAGAGCGAGGCCCACACTCTGACGTGTGCTTGAGAAGCTCGGTTACCGCCTGACGCCATATCACCTTTCCTTCATGGTATCGTATGCCCTCGTGATTTCATATTGCAAAAGATGACATGACAGCTTTGTTGCCGATAAAACTATAAGGGTATCCACTGGCTTCTAGGAAACTGTTATCCGGTCCAGTTTTATAGGTAGTTAGTACCATCTGCTCTTGGCATGGAAATTGCACATTTTAGACAGCTTTTTTTATTTGGCAATGGACGTAGGATACATTAAAATGTTGTTAGTTTTTAGAATTGTTAATAGTTTGTGGTTTAGTCTTTGAGAGTTATTAAAAAATTATATATATGTACAATACACCAACAGAATGTATTTAAAAATAACTGGTGACCTATTTCTTGCGGGGTGATTTCAAATATTTATGCGAATTATTTTATGTTCGGTCGAAGGATACTGTGAAATAACTATCAACTTCAAACCGAGACGTTTAGCAGATTACTCGACTCAAAGGCATCAAACGGAATCATTATTACAATACGATGTGCATTGTTCCTGTGAGTTACTGCATCCAAGCATTTGATCACCCATTGCTTAGGATTTAATTCTTCTAACTATTAGATGCACATGCTTCGAGATTACAGCCAAATGATTCAAATCGAACCTTTTTCATTACTAGCCTCTGAAATAATCGTCTTATGAGAAATATCGTAATTATTAATCTCTATGGATATTTATTAAAACCGTTCCTTATCCTACGAATATACAAACTTTCACGTTAATAACGTGAAATTTTGTGAAGATGGATGTTTGTTACTCTTTCACCCAAAAAGTACAGAACAGATTTTGAAGATGAAACTGTTTGGTATTAGAGCCTTCAACACATTGTTTGCCGAAACATGCAACAAAGCAAGCGCGTTCTCGACTGTAATCCACTAGCTGTATGGGTCCTCAGAGCCGTAGTGGTTAGCATTCAATGTTAAAATTTGCTAGACCTTCGCCGCTTATGGGACCACTAACCGATGGCACACGCCTTCGATTTTTTGATTCTCTACAACACTTTCAAAGTAATTAACGCCACGGTCAATTCACGGTCTTACCAGTCTCTTTATGTTTACAAAACTGCCCTATAAACTTGTTACCCTTAGACACAGAAAAAACCAAAATTGGAATATATTACACGCACGAGCGCCGTTTCCGCAGCCATTCCTGATTTCACACGGACACCCCCGATTCAATGACGTCGTGGGACTGCTTTTATGGTAATTTCCGAATTCAATCCCGGTTCATTGATTTGACTTTCTAATTGCAATAAGGGTAATACACTTCCTTTTTGACACCTGGGTTTTAAAAATAATGTACAAGTTGCTACCTATATACAAAAATACAGATGAAGCAGTTAGCTGAATTTGTAAGGAACATTATGTGGTGTACAATAAAGTGTTATCTTTCTAGCTCTCTAAAGACCGTTGCAAACGATCTATAGATAGCTGATCCAAATTACCAGATGATCCAGACGGAAGCGTTCCTAAAATGCTGGCTGCATTGTCACATCGGTTGAATGGCAATGCTCATGCGTTGACCTAGGTAGGAGCCTGCTCTCTGGTCACGGGTAGCTTCGACCTGCAGTTACCCTCAAAGAATCCACTCCACCGAGGTTGTCAATATTCTTTGCCCGAAACATGTCTTACAATCGTAGCCATCATCATGTCACTCTCTCGTTATCGTTCATAGTTCATATGTCAAAAATGTGTGGCTACAATTTTTTAATTGCATACCAAAACTCGATGAACTTTCCCTCATTTCTGCAACTGATCTGTAGCTTATTATGGAAGTTACATACAAACTTATGATGAAAATGTGTTTGTTTATCAAGAGAAGGTTTATTGACACGTCTGTCTTGTCCAAGGCCTTCTTGGGCTAAATATGTAGTATCATTAACGGCACTTTTAAATGAAGGAACTGGTTTGCGATTGTCATCCTGCGAAGGCGTGAGAATGGCAACTCGCTGGTTATTCTCATGGTCTCGTGACGTCACGGCTGCACCTGCATGCGTGAGGCTGTGACAAAAGGACAAAGTTGTTAAAGTGGTTATCCAATTGCGGTTTCAAGTTCGTACAAGTTCGCGGACCAAGGTTGTAGCAATTGTACGTAGGCGTTTATCTCAATAAAAACAATATGCGTAGGTAATTAACGCAAAAACGATTTCGAAATCGATTATTTTCTACTAAGTTTTTAAATGTCTGTTGAAAGCAAAGATCGATAACTGTGCTGATAGAAATGAACTAGACAGGAAACACAAATAATACTATTTTAATTGGACCACACTTGCAGGCACCAGGTATCGAATAAATCGGTTGCAAATACTCGTGGTTCTGAAAGCGTACAATTTCTCAGCTTAAACGTTCCTAAGTGCTTATTCCGTGAACAATGACGTTCATTAACGCCACTCGAAGTTCTCGAGCATATTCGAATACACTATAAATTAAAGGATATCGGATCGGATCTTTAAGAAAACTTATATGCCACATTTGTGTACAAAGCACGTAAGAATAATAAATGGTGATCGCAGATATAATCAGATTACTCCCATGAAATGCGTAATTAAGACTGTCGTAAGAACTTGCTGGAAATCGAGTTGTTTTAAGTGTAAATGAAGTAAAATGAAGTGTCTCTACCATCGGTTCTGCCTAGTTAATAAGTGCCTAGTATTAATATACGGAAGCTCTATTTTCGTATTTAAAAAATCAAGAAAAAGTTTAGATTTCATAAACGAAAGAAACGTTTACACAAAAACCGATTCGAAAACTTCATTAGCGTCTTTTTGTTAAAAATTAGGCCTCTGATTTGATTTTGAGTTCATTTTTGGCATGAAAACTCTTTTTAGGGTTAAGCTCGCTTTTGTACATGCCTCACCTAATATTTTGTTTTATTTTGTGTACAGTATAGAATTATAAGAAATTTTGTTTCATGTCTTGAAAGGTTTCATACATTTTCTGAAGATCTAACGAGTCTTGATCCTAAATATGTACATTGATTATTTAGGCTCAAGACTCGTTAGATCTTCAGAAAATGTATAATCGCTGGTGACTTCAGAAAAATCACTGGTAGTGGTAATAAACAGATAAGAGACATTAAGATGATTATTATGTTTTGCGACATTTCCACAGAATAAATACTAGTCAGTATCCTCATTGTCCAGGCAATGTGTGCGAAGCCTGAAATGCGAAGAGCGATTATTCATCTATCTGACAGGACTAAATCAGCAACGTAATCTGATAGAGTCTAATTGACTGACATTATTGAGAAGTATAACATGATACCAATGATCATGTCTCTTGATAAGTATAAAACGGCACTAGCTCCAAACTGGTATGAAAAGTTGCTCAATTTAAAAAAATGCTTCACTTGAATATTGAAATACTGTTTATACATAGTTTTCGTTGTGGATGAACTTACAAAAAGCACTGTAAATGTTGCTAGCAGCAATGTTATGGTGATTACCAAACTACCCAATTAGAATTAGAATTATTTATAAAATAACAGACATATATAGATCACGCTTCATTTATTTTTTCATTTGCAGCCCCGCATGTCCCACTACTAGGCAATAGAGTTCCTCACTCCAATCTTCTCGAAACTGTGTGTGTAAATGAAGTAGGTATTATTATATTTTGTGATGATCCATAGAGTTCTATAGGATTAGAAAGTACCAAAAATTGAATTAGGCCTGTCAGTTTTTGTTGGTTAGTTACCTACTAAGTACTCCCCTCCTTTTCTACTGTCCCAGCTTCGCTTTGCAAAACAGTTAAATCAGTGTAAATGGATGATGAATCAGCAGATGGTCCGCCAGATGTTAGACGATAATCTCTGGTCATTAAACCTACGATACCTACATTGAACTCGGAATAAGTCACGAGCTACGCAATGCGTCAGACACTCCGAGCTAGAAAATAATTCTTACTTACTAAAGTTTCCTATTAAAATATTTCTTATTTAATAGGAAGCTTCAAAAACTTACGTATAATCGTTATCCTTATCTTATATCTTATCTATCTTAATTTTTTTTATTATGTTTATATTTATTATGTTAAGTTTATATTATGTTAAGGATCTGTGGCTTAATGTTAAATCTGCTTTATGCCAGTAAACAATTATGTAGTTTGGCAATAATTGTAAAATTCACTCGTGTATTTTTCTGTTAGGAATAAAAAAACTGAAAACATTGGCACGTTAAACGATTTCAAGTAAAGATACTATAATCGCCAATAATATTGTGAGATATTAACTTAAAAGTTTTTCTTGGTTACCAAATAAAGTACAAAACTATTGTAAGAACTATTTTTTTTATAAATGGCGCTTTTATTAAATATAATTATTTTTTATGTTACATAATAATCATCTGTTTATTACAGTTTTAACGTTGTGGATATTTCTTCTTCGCGTCGTGATCCTAAGACCACATTTAAGACAAGATAAAATTCATTAAAACTACCGAAAATACTTAATTCATATTATTATTTGGATCACGGCTCCCGATGTTAATTACATTACATAGCTTCTGTCGTGGGAATCTTGGACAGGTGTAGGGATCTGTACCAACCGCGTCATACCAGGCATGTATCACTTCGAATCAACCTGTTCGAATCATACAGCAGCGATGCCGACCGTCCTGATTTTGGCAGGACGTCCCGATTTTTAACCCAAAATTAAATGTATGACAGACTCAGTGCTGGTTTTCAGGGATTACTCGATTATGCGGCACAGCGGAGGCTTGGGCTGCACAGGCGAATAAGGAAACTTTAAAAGAAGTTAAATCTTCAGAGAACTATATCTAAATCCTGATTACGATAGTACGGATAGTTAATTTGAAACTCAAATAAAATAATATTAAAGAACTACTGATTATTTTCATTTTTTTACTATGTACCGCTTTCGACGTAAGAATGACGCTTTTTTTTATTCAAAGGTTTTTGAAGGAGACGCAGAAGGTTTCCGCCACGGGACAAATGGGCGTCAATATATAATATGTATGTATATACAGTTACAATTAAATGTATATAAAGTTGTGTAACCAATTAATCAGTCATGTAGTTCTCATAACACAAGCTCTGCTTAGTTTGGGTCTAGATGATGCTGTGTAAAAATATGCAGCATTATTTGTTTATTTATTTTCAATACAATGTTTACTACATTTGAAAACATTTTAACGTGTATTAATTAATGTAGGTATTATTGGAACAGTCTTGCCTTGAACCTGACAAAAACTTTCTTCAAAATAAAAGATTATTGTATTCTACTCTTTCTTTAAAAAAAAATAGCCAAGACAAATTAAAAGCCACTTGGAAAGTAATCAGTGAGACTGGAAGAGTCACACTAAGAACAATCAGTTTAATTTTAAAATTGGCAATGCCACCATCAATCAGGATGGTGATGTAGCTAATGTGTTTGAAAACTTTTTACCGATATTCCAGTCTCTACCACAAATCCTTGAACTCAATTAAATGTTAAAGCGTGTTAAATTAAAAAAATAAACTAAGTGCGACAAAACATATCAAAAAACCGACATCATAGAAAAGAATTGCATAAAAATCCGCTCAACAAATAAATAAGCCATTACCGGTTCTTGTCCTCTTGATTTCTCACATAGAATTCGATATCTTAGGCCGACAGACGAAGGCTTTGGAGCTCATAGAAGCCCATCTTTTTATTAATATTTTAAAAACGGGAATTTTCACGTACTGCACTATCGGTGAAGGCACCGACTAAGTTTCGACTCATTCCGAGAGTCTTCATCAGGGTGAGTGGTCGCGACTTTCTCCTTCCGCGTCGCGCCGTGCACTCAATAAAACATCTTTTTGTTTACAAAGATACAAGAAAACATGCTTATATTAAGAGAGAGTAAAGATAAGAGATTATCTATTTATTTATCTATCTTACATGAAGAGGAAGAAATCTTTTAGGGTTATGTTCGCCTTTGTACATGTCCTTTATGTATGTTTTTGTCTGTCTTTTGTGTACAGTAAATAATAAAAAAGAGGTCATCAAATTTAGATATTATACATAGAAAATACCCAGATCCGACACAAAACTTTTGTACAAACAATTATCCCGCGACGGGAATCGAATACTATTATATATTATTATATTGATGTTTTGAGTGAAACTTCTGTTAGCTGTTAATATGATTTTATCTGTGGTCATACTTGTTCTGCATCCGTCGATTGATCGCCAAAATGTCCGTGCAACATGGAGATATGCACATAATTATGTGGTAAGAACACGTCTGATGATGTAAGTGAACAGCGCAGCGGCAAGTTTTGTTTTCAGTAGCCCTTCATTTGTGAGCTTTTTTGCGTAATGATACAGAACGAGATAACGACATGTATATTAAAAAAAAATGTTTGGGAAAATTATCAGGCCGTCATTATTAAGAGTTCATTGCTGATGTTTTTACAGAACTACCAAATTTTCAGGTTGATAATTTTAAAGTGAGAACGACATTAGTAGTTCATTCAATTTAAATATGTCCCTAAAGATTCAGCGGAACTAGGATCCGCATCTTGCGGCAACGCGTTGGCCAATTACACTATAAATCGAGTGATGCTGAGTCCAATTTATTAGGCACTTTCTGTTTAGCGAATAGTATTGATAGATGATATGTGTCTACATGTGTTGCATTCGGGAATATTCCTGCTCGAAGTCTGAAATTCGTTCAAACGAATCACGTCAGATGGTACCACTGACGTGAACAGGAATTTTTGGTTATATTGAATACCAAATTGTTATTGTGGAATCGAATTTTGAGAATTCCCTTAACTAATAGGTACTAAGCAATCAAAATGTTGGTGATGTAGGTATTTTCAATGCAAAAATGTTTTATATGAAATATGGATTAAATAGATCATCGTAAATTCTTTCTGATAAAACTCTTTTTCAGACATTATATTCCAACAAACCTGATCTCGTTATCTTTCACATTAACCATATCCTCAACAGGTACTAAAACATTGCTATTGAATAAAAAATCTTATTCATCGGACGTGTGGGAACACCGGACAGGTGCATGTATAGCCCTACCAACTATTTTGTAATCAATTTATGTTTCTGTACTAACTGTGAGGTGAACTGTAGATTGCCTAAGGAAATCACTACCAGCTCCTGTGTGCACTCATTTACCGAGGCTTCACCCACCTGTGGCTATTGCTCGGATTCAGGATTTGTAGAGGAAATGAGTGGCTTTGACCGTGAGCAGGTGTGAGATGGTTCATAGACCCAGCTTTGATTAGAAAAACTTACTTGTTACTATATAGAGCTACATGAATAGAGAAAAGTTAGAAGGATGCTTGATCCTAATTTTATTTTTCTTATCATACATACAATTTAACAAAGTTGTAGCTAAACTATTCGAACCACGGAGGGACTATCGAAATTATTTTGATCTTTAACTAGCGATCTAGTTAATCCTACTAATATAATAAATGCGAAAGTCTCTGTGTGTGTGTGTGTGTGAATGTTTGTTACCACGTATCTCCGTAACCATTAAATTGATTTTGATGAAATTTGGAATGTAGATCGTTTAGGATCTGGAATAACACTTAAGCTAATCTAATTTTCGAAAATCGACCTCTAAGGGGGTCACATAGGGCGGTAAAGTTTTTATGAATTAAAATATTGTTTGATTCGCTCAAAACTCTGTACAAATAAACTTTAAAGTGAAACACGTATTTTTTATTTTTTCAAAACTACCCTTTGTGAGTGTGCAATTGAGTTCTAAACTTTGTATAAATTGTAATCCTTGGTTCGATTCATTCAAAAGTTGGTGGACATAGTTTGAAGCCTGGAGACGGTCATATGCTACTTTTATTAACATACCACGCGGGCGAAGCCGCGGGCAGCAACTAGTATTTAAATGATGCTGTTTTGGGGTAGGCTGAATAAAGTTCTATTACGAAATGCTAAAGAATGTCATAATTAGGTATTTGTAATATAGAATCAAATAAATTCAAAATATTTTATTGCGAATATGGGTATGTCAGATGTTAAATTTATAATATAGTATCACCATAAACAACTTCCTAGCATGCAAATATAGTCTTAAATCTAGTCATTAGTCAAGTAAACAAAAAAAAACCCCACGTGATTAAGATATTATAATGTACTATTATTTAAACAATTATATAACAAGATTAAAATATCTATGTCATACATCATTGAGTGAATACTGTTCTAACTGAAACGCAATCGGATAAAAATTGTGAAAAGAAAATTCCTCATTTCTTCAGTTTACGCGTAGCATGGGAAATCATAATTTTCTCATCATTGTCTTTAAAAAACAACAGAAGAAATCGTGGGAAGTGTTAGCAGGTGCGCGAGTAAACCATAAAATAAGGCTCTCATTGATCATTGATTGTTATGGGGTCACGAATGTTTTGAGTCTTCACCATGGAAAAGCAAAGCAATGTTTTACCTTGTGTAGTGTTATCTTTGACTATAGTTTGTAAAACTGAACCGAATGACGAAGTGTAGGAGCCTTCCTACCCTATCCGATAGACCAATGGCATCAAAGTCAGTGGATGACATAAGATTCTTTGTCTTGGAACTTAGGGAGGCATATGTCCATAGTGGATGGAAGATTTCAGACCGATGATAATGTAAAAGGCAAAATATTTTCGCAGACCGTGCATTTTGTATTTTATTGTATTTCTAATGAAACCTCATCAAACAAGAACATACTCCTAAAAACCTGAAAGGGAAGGTAAAACCTGGATGCGACACACACCAACACCGCAAAGTTGCAGTGAGTCACCGTGGGAAGCTGCGCAGGTGACGAGGCGCTTGCGCACATTACTTACATGAATATTATCCTGACAGTACGGTGGCCATTTCATTACATACTTAAACTGACAAAAAATATAATACCTATTATCTGAAGAACAAAATATCATTAAAATAATAAGATCCACGGGTATTATCCCTTGGAAATAGAGACACGGAGAATAGCATTTACTTAGACAACTAAATTGATATAACAAATATAAAAATAGTTCTATAGAAGTACTTTTATTCTTATTATTATAAGCCTGATGTTTATAACTCTAAGGCAAAGGCCTTTTGTCCCTCCTTCCATTGTATCTTGCCCTAATTCTTGTTGTAGGAGTCTAACTTATAGGTAAGTACTTTACTCTAAGTACTTTTAGGTAAATAAAATAGGATTGAAGGTTGTATTCAATATTGGTAGTAGTTCTAGGTGAAATACTTAAACTCTACTCAAGATTTAAGTAGAGGCGAAAAGTGTTGGCGCTATTACGTAATGTTAAAAGCTAATTAAACTTTATTTGACCCCATTAAAATTAGTGCCTGTTTTTGTTATCCTTAAGTATCTGTGTTGACTTTGGTTTAGCTTTTAAAAAATTGATACAGTATTACTACCAAAACTACATATTATAAAATAACAGATTCAATTCGTACACCTTCTGTAATTATTTATATTCTATCATTATGGACCATGCATTTTAGTGTGTAACACAAGGATCCTTGGGGTTATAATAACAGGTAGATTTTTTCGTGAGGTTTCTTCTTATAAACATGCTATGATAAGAAGTCTACATTTTCTTGAAGCATGGTTACATCGAGTATTATAACCTAATCAGGGAACCTTGTCCAGTGGCATCACAAGTTTTTAATGTGATTTATCTCGTTGTATCACATTTCTGATCTTGCTAATGCGGTTCATCATGGGTTGTTATTTAATAGCACGGTTGGTTATTTAATTTTGCTTAAGTTCTCATGGAACTTGTTACGAGTTGTGTTAGTTATATTTTATTTGTAGACTCGTCGGTTTATTTATCTTATTCTAGATCTATTAGATTGTTTTTTCTGAATCTTGAAAATGGATCCGATTTGTTTAGTCAAAATATATTTTGTTTACACTTTACAATTAAAAATATATTTGTTAATTGTAAAGTGAAAACTACACTTATAGAGAAAATTTAAATAAATGCGTTTCAAAATCCAGAGATTAAACAAATCGGCTTCGAGTTTCGCTGCAACATAATTTTTGGGACACAAATAAATTAGTTCCTTCTGCAAGTACACATAAAATCTCTTATTTATTGTTTTTATTATTCCTGTGTTGGTATGAATGTGATTGGAACTAGTAATTGATCCTATTACATAGCATGAACATAATAGTTCAGTTCAGAACATGAAACCTGAAGAATAGGAAACCAGACCGCACACGTCGAGAGCGATGCATCTACTATTAATACCTTGACTTGAAACAAACTTTAACAAAATATTTTCACGGTACCGCACAGCGCGCACGCTTCATTTCCATACCACAGAGACTATTTGTTAACCGAAAATAGCGAAAAATACCCTATCTGACAAAACATTTTCCGCTATTTTCAGTTTGATTGATCGAAAAAAAAAATATTATCACTACACTACATACGCAGAGCGTTTTAAGTGCGCGTATTGTGCGTTCCTTGTACGTGTATTGAACGTGTACAATGGGTTTCGTGTTTAAGTTTTGTTAAGAGTGTCACCAAGGTTTTAAGATGGCGTCACACAACAATTGTTTCAATAATATTTTTGCATCACAATTTTGCCAATTTTTTCAATAATAATTTTGTAGTTTGGTTCTCACTGTTTTAAAACCACATAAAGAAGTGCACGTAAACTCGTGGTTGTTTTGTGGTCAAACTCTGAAACAGGTACATAAAGTTCGATAAAAATAAAAGATTAGCAATAATTCATAGACTGGCAATTATATGGTACAGTGGAGTATCTAATCGAGCGTGGATTGGAAGTCTGCGCCTGCACCGGTGTCGCGGATATCCTCAAAGCCGCGTCCTGCAAGGTCGTGGGAATGGGGCCTAATAATATCACTAAATTTTTCGATGACTGCACATTAGATAATACAACAATTTTAATGAAATCCAGTAAGTTCTAAAACTTTTGTTGAAATTAGATTTAGTAGCAGAAAACAGAGAGAATTGTAAAGAATTGTAGGGGACGCTGTTGCCCTGCAGTAGGGCAGTATAATAATATATTATAATAATTTCGTTCCTTAGAAGTTTTTGAGAGTAATTACAACTAAGAAAAATTGAGCAATCAGATAATGACAACCTTAAATACTGAAAAATTTTGATTGCATAAAGTTTAGTATTTTTTTTCTATTTCCAGTAAATTTTTAAATTATTCACAGATTCTAAGAAACTGCTGATTAACTAAATTTAAGGTAAGGTAATTTTCACACCCTTATCCTTTTCTAATAAGGTAAAAAGTAACAACTTATTAAAAAAATAAGTGAACTTTTTTTAATGTTCATTTGCGCTTTTCTTTAAGCTTACACAGCCTGTTTTTTTTCGATGTGGATTAGTTCTCAGTGTAAGCTAGCTATTATATTTTGTATGTTTCTGAACACCCTGTAAATGTAATGCTATACTTTTATAAAACAATAGGATCACAGGTGTACATCCATATTGGTTCCGCGCCGTGGCTTCGGAGCATCGGAATGGAACTCCCAAGGAACTATCAGCAGACATGGTACAATCAGTGTGCTCACCCCGTGACAGGCATAAAATAACGCATAGTTATAGAAGCAAGGTTCACCAGTCCGTGCACTATGCTTTTTATAATGATTCACCTTATTCTCCCTGAGAAAGAGGGAACTTTATGTTTTTATAAAAAACTTCAAGAAATACCTTACCAGTGACCGCCGTTTTAATGGAAATTATAAAGACTTTATATTAAGTTCATAATATCGGGTCGTTGAACATTTGGTTGACTTTTACTAAGTATATAAAAACCATCGATCTCTAATGTTTTTCATTAATTCCGGCTGTGATGAAGTTATCAAACAAGGAACAAACCTTGCCCCTAGTATATTGACGGGTAACCTAAAAGATAAGGTATCTTCAATATACTTGTATTACTAGTATACTAGGAAGGTTTTGCTAGGAGCAAGGTTTGATAGTCCTTGTACTGTATTCTGAGAATTGAAGACAAACTTTCTTGTCCTGAGTCTGACCATTAATAAATCCCACTTACGATCACGACAACGTTCATTCACGACTTCCTGCGAGGTCTAGGGTGCGCATACGCCGAAGTTCCTAAAATGTCTCCAATTGCTGCGATCTTGCAGTGATTATCCTTTTGTTTCCTTCTTTAGGGTGTTTAAACACCGTGATTCCTTGCTGCACCTCTTATTCATAATTCCTTCGTTCTGCTCTGATGCCTCTTGGTGAATGACCGGCGAGAGTTGGAAATGTGAATCACAGGATTCATGGTGCCTAAGCACAGTAACGTATCTTTAACAGATTTTCTTCAACGGTCAATTTGTATTGTTATTGTCGAGTATTTGTGTCACGTAAATACTATAAATGACACAATAATATAACAATGGGTAAAACGTTACAGAGTAAATGTTATATTTGTAATCTAAAGTGCCGTTCAGTGCAAAATGTTCTCATATTTTGATTTGAATTTCGAAACAAATGTTTATCTTAGCTGTCAATACGAACGCTTACGTGACATTCATATCGGCCAATCATCGCGCAATTTCAGTAAATGACGTCCAATTACGCGAGGGCGTCTCGAGTGCGCCAATTAGGTGTTAGTGCTTGCACCTGGCCCACGATACTCACGAACTGTATGGTCACGCGCGAATTTCAATCATAATCTTTTCTCGATATTTATGTGCAATAAGTATAAATTTAATTTGATCAATTGCCAATAATACATCGTAAGACAAATTGCAAACTTTCAGAGTTCGAAGGTTTTCTATATATCGATATACGATATGTATCGATGCTATGTATCGATATACACCAGCTTGCTCTACTCAACGATTTTGTCCTTACCAAAATGTTTTAATCATTTATCTTTAATTCAGGTTCTCCACAACTTTTTTGTTTTATAACCTTAAGCATCTTCTGTATAATTAGAATAGTCCTGTCTCTCCTGGCATACTATGTACAGAATTGTAATTATATAGGAATTGTTGCTTATTTCGTAGAGAGTGTAGATAAGTTGGTATTTTCACGTGAGCCAGTCGTGTCGTGCGATCTAACCGGAAGTGCCGATTACGCTGCTAATGAGGAAACAGTTACTGGCGGCCATGTATCCTGTGATGCATTGTATTGTTGCTTTGAGGTACATGAGACATACATATAAATGGTAACGCAAAGAGTCGGGTTTAGAATGAGATCAGAAGATTCAACAGAAAACTTAAAAAGCTTGGTCAAGATTTACAACGCTATAATAAGATTATTTAATTTTTACACCAATTAAAAATCCTCGACGTGAATTCCATCACGGATTTCTCTTAGTGACGTGTGGCGCTAAAACCTATGAACCTTTTTTGAAGTCATACTAAAATAATACAAAAAAACTGCATGACGTTTCAGCCGTATTACATTCCATCATCTATTTAGTGCCCCCAAATAAATTGTGGAGTTAAAAAAATGCTGGACATTATTCACACATCATCATCTAGCCCCTAAGCAGAGTTTGTATTATGGGAACTACATTACATGACTGATGTACTGCTTATATAAGTTATATACTTAGTTAAACTCTATCTAATAACCATCCTGTATGACTATACAAAGCGAATGCAAAATGTCACATTTCAATCAGTTTTGCTGTAAGTATTAATTTTTGTGTACAGTAAAAAATAATGACTAGAATAAAGACAATCGTTCAAGTCGTATCACATTACATAATGTATTCAGAGCCCCCTAGTGTATTGTGGTGA
The DNA here is from genome assembly GCA_958496245.1 of Perizoma flavofasciatum. Taxonomy (NCBI): domain Eukaryota; kingdom Metazoa; phylum Arthropoda; class Insecta; order Lepidoptera; family Geometridae; genus Perizoma; species Perizoma flavofasciatum. Next base: position 5,014,541 of record OY292431.1, read on the forward strand.
TTAAGCCTAACTAATCCCCATCCTTCAAGTCATACCAATCGAATGCGTAAAATCCCATTACGAGTACAATCGGTTATGCTATTTTTGATAAAAAATCTAAAAGACCTACAAACTCGTACAAACACACATTACACCTTGAACTATTATTTACTTTGATACCTAATTCTAGATAAGGTCTTTTAGCCGAAGAAATTCAGATAATTTACAACTTTTAAACTGCGTGTACATTTTATAATACATACTATTTTATTACTTCATATTCAAATGATCTTGCTCATTGATTGAGAATTTGATGCTAGGTACTTATTGCATAAAAGCATGTAAGTAGATACAATAAAAAAAAAGAGAACTTGATAAAAAATCTTCGCATATTTTAATCTAACGGCTATCCATGGTCTGCCGGGTGTCTACTGACCCATCGCGATGGGAACTCCTTAACCTTAATCAAAAGACACCTGTTGAGGGTACCTTCTTGGGGTATCTTAATCATGAGAAAATATGCAACGGTAGGGAACCAAAATAATAATTCTCATGTTTGTTAAAAACGAGAAAAGGAAATTATAGATCGTCCCTGTGCTAAGTGAAGTCTAATGTTAACGTTTTTAAATCTGTACAATGTTTAAAAATATGTTATTATTTTATTGACATGCGTAAGGGCAGGTTCTAGTGATACAAATTTTACACTTACCAAGGTCCAGAAACGATAAATGATTTGATTTGACTTGAATACCTACCTACTATGATAAAAACGTTTGAATACAATTTTGTTTGATAAATTTAAAACATCACAATAAAATTGCAAGTCGAAAGCGACATTATCCAAATGTCGAGGACTACATCAGAAACATGAAAAAAATAGCATTCTAAAGTCGAAAGATTAAAATATAAAATGGATTTAATTTGGTCAACGGTTTTTTTACAAGCAACTCATTTAATTTTACGACTAAGCAGATTTAACCCTCGATAACAATATCAAAATCTGTCACAATAAAGTCAATAGCCATTATAAACTACTCACACAACGAGATGACCAATCTGTCCAGTTCCGAGCCAAAGTAAACAACCCTTTGTACTAAAATCCTGCTAAAATTGCGCGCCAAATGCTAAACATTTTGTCAATGGGCACCTCGACAATGGCTCATTCATACAGCTGGCACCTGTAAAGGGGTTCCCCACACGTGGCATAGGTATGCATATGTTGGGAGAGTTGGTACGTTGATCTCACCTGGTGGAAATCTCGCCCTTCGTGAGGGGTAGGTTTGTTTTATCCACACATGTCAAGCTGGCTGCTACCGACAGATGCTAAAATACGTTAGCGCTGACATCGATTTTATTGTAATGAATAAATTAATGATGCATTGAGTAGCGAAATTTGAATACAATGTGCGTAAATTGTTAGCTCTTGAATTGTTAGATCTTTATGGCTGGTATATCGCAAAGCTTATTGAAAAATATCGCAGTTTTAACTACTGTCACTTCTGCATACCCATAACTTTCTGTTATACATAGTATTGTGAAGTGTACAATAACTTGGTGTTTTCTGTGTATAATATGAATGTATTTACAAAAAAGTATATAAGTAGTATATCAGTCATGTAGTTCCCACAATACAAGCTCTGGTTAGTTTGAGGCTAGATGATGCTGTGTGAAAAATACAAAAATATTTATTTCAGTTACTTATCAATTACTGCTGACAGGGTTTGGAGTCTCCTTTTAAGCAATTAAATGCCTTTATTAAGAAAAAATTTCTTTAACATTTTTATAAATTAGCTTATAAGTTGTACCTAATAGGAGCAATAAAAAGGAAAAACAAACTAACTAAACTAAAACTTAAATGCGCATTGTGTGTTTGTGTGATCGGCTTCCTTCAAAATCTCCAGTCTCTTAAGATTGTGGGTGGTTAAGGGGATCATCCCACTGTTGGTTGAGTGTCTGTTTACTATAACGTTATTATGTGTATGATATTCTCTATTTCGTTATAGCTTTTGGTCTTCAGCAGTTGGTAAGGGTTTTTTTGCAGTTAGAAATTGTTTGACTGAACAATTATTTATAATATTATAAATTTGAGACGATTGATATATGTACTGTCTTTTTGCAAAATATGTTTTAACCGTGGCCTTAGAAGCAGCATTTTTCTTTCTTCTATTTTTGGTCTGATATTTAACAAAAAAGAGATTTATGTTTTCTTAGAAAGATTTGAAGCACATATAGCTTTCTTACAGTTAGCAGACCGGATAATAGATAGAGGTTTTCTGTAGGAAATCTATATGGATTAAAGAACGCTGGGACCTCTCTAGTTCTAGAAATTTCATTTTGGTTGCTCCACCCCAGATCGTTAGGCAGGAACGTATTGTGCTATCGATATATAAATTTGATTTAATAGATACATTGTGGCTACATGACGCAAGGTTTTAAAAGTCCATAAAATTTTCTGGTCCTGTTCATAATTAGTTCTGTGTGCGTGTGCAAAGATCGCTGATCAAGCATTATACCCAAGTATTTAGTGCTCTGTACTTTGTTTATTTTAATGCAGGCGCAGTTGGGATTTTAAATATTCATGCATTTATGAATTTTTAAAAATGTCCAGCATTATCTATTTTAAACAAGATATTTTGTAAGTAAATATTGATAGATTTTGTATATAAAATAATTGTACTGAAATTTTGATTAGTTGACGTTTTCTGTTAATTAAGTTGTTATTAAAAGAATTGTCCTTCTGTGATCACTGACCTAACGCTGGCCTACCAAGAAGTTAAAAAATTGCTTTGAAATGGCAGTTTTTGTTACCTCCTTCTTCGTCTAGACAGTAGTTTTCATAAGCATAGAATATTTAGTAGTATGCTTTGCTATATAACGTAAGTAATCGTAAGTAATATACTAAAAAGAAAAAGTATTATTACTGTAATAATAATTTTTCAATATCTGAACGATTTCAAACACTATCTACTAACAGAATGGAAAATGTGTTACACTGAGAATTTAGACGATAGAAATAATAATATAATAATAATGCTGGTTATTTTTCACACAGCATCATTTAGCCCCAAACTAAGCAGAGCTTGTATTATGGGAACTACTTTTTTGTGAATACATTCATATTATACATAGAAAACACCAAGTTATTTATTGTACACAATCCTATGTATAACAGAAAGTTATGGGTATGCACAAAATTTAGAAAGGATTATTTTCCTGAGGAACAGAACGAATGGCCAAAAAACCGGTTCGTTTTAAATAATTTTTACTTCTAATAGTTTTTTTTTTACATTTTCAGATAGCTGTTTCCAGCTGACAGATGGCCCTTCAATGCCCCACGAATTCAATACCAGCAGGCACCAGGACATGCCATCTGCAATGCTCGTCCGTCACCCCATTCTAAAACGGGCACCTTTCGTTAAAACATTTCATTATTTCCAACACCGTTTGACCTCCAGGTGTACGATTTGACATCTGCGTGTGCGCAATCTCCGTTATGTCATGCTTATATTGTTGTTAGTACAATGGGACAATAATGTCAATACAATGAGTAAACGCGCGTTATGCTATCGAATACCACATCGAATACCTAGTTAATCCATTATAGTTGATTAGATTTTGTAACATAGCTAGAAGCGATGATGTTCTTTATTTAGCAATTTAGAAGGATGAAACCTTCATCTTATACATAGTATTGTGAAGTGTACATAAATGTTCTACCAACCTCAGTGGCACAGTCGAGCTAGCAACTAACTGAAGGTAAATAAAATTACAATTAAAGGAATGCTAGCTTATTCCATGAATTCATTACAAACCAAAATATTAAACGAAACGGGCATGACAACCTATTTTTAAATAAATCACTTCCTTAGCTCGTCGTGCCGCAAGTTCTTTCTTAGTCACCCTGCGTTATGTCAGTGAACAGGCCCTCTATTCTGTATCTGAAAGTCATTTTGACAATTCAAATGATTATCACAAGCCCGTATTCTGTGGCCATATTGATAGTAACTATGTGCAAGTGGAAATAATTTAACTTGTTTTAATGACTTTCAGATACAGAATAGGGGGGCAGATTGAGGTATACTGACTCTGAAATAGCCTTAGGACTCATGGTGAAAGAATCGGTGTGGTAAAAGGATCCAGTACGTCTCAGAGATACTCCTTTCAGGCAAATGCGTCAGAGGTCTTTCTTTAAAAAACGCCCAATATAATATATAGAAAATACCTACCATAAATGATTAAGCTTTGCTCATTATAATTTGATTTTAAATATGTCTTTATTCATAACGACACTCATTCAACTAACGCGATGATAGCGCTATGATCCTCGTTATTATATTCGCATTTTGTTGCAAGGTAATTTGCTAAGTTATTTATTGATCGTAATAATAATGGATAGCTAAAGGTATAACAAGACAAATCTTAATGAGTCTAATATCTATGTATCAATATAACGTCAGAGGCACTATCCAATGGCAGTACATATCTTCGAATTTTGGGTTCTGGGTCATACCGATCTCCTAACGAACGTTTCCGTTCAAAGGTCTTTATGCGCACATACATTCTACTTCCTACTACTATTATAAACGCGAAAGTTTATGAGGATGAATGTTTGTTGCTCTTTCACGCAGAAACTACTGAAAGGATTTTGATAAACTTTACAGTTATATAGCTTATACACCAGATATAGGCTACTTTTTATTCAGGTCCACGCGGGCGAAGCCGTGGGTAGAAGCTAGTTTTTCATAAAGGAAAATGGTCAATTAAGGTACGTACAGGTGTAAAATAAAAGTAAAAAGAATGAAATTACTCACATTTTATTGTACACAAAACGTGTCAGTTTTGGTTCACAGTAAATGTTTTCAGCTGCTGTTGTTGCAATATCGCAGCAGCATCTACGGCTCTGTCTATCTCCCTCCGTATGTACTTTATGCACCACTTCTTCAGCTGCCTCACCATATACAATGCTCCCGTGAATAGCATCAGAACTATCACAGCTAGCACTATGATGTCTGCCAGGGTGAGTCCATCTATCACTTCTGTATGCGCGTGTCCTGACATGTTTTCAACAGTTTCCAATTCTGTTTCCAATGTAAGTGACAATTCGCGAAGGTTCGAATACTGTGTGATAGAGTCAACTGCTGTTATACGTGTTAGTGCAGAATTGTGGTCAGTACTTTGTATCAGCATTAAAAGGAGTAAACGCTGTTAATAGCAATTTTTTGATGTAAGTATTTTTCAAACGAGACAGAAATAGTATGCTTATTTTGTAATGCACTTATTCTGCGTACGAGGCAAGTAATATAATAAATGATGTTCGAATGTTTGTTGCTAATAATCTACGTAATGGCGGAACTGCTTTGGATAAATTTTGAACAGGTTAAGTTCGTGTCCTAAATTAATACATATGCTTGCTTTTAATCCGGATACCACGCGGATGATGTCATAGGCAGAGGCTTTATTATCGTACGGAGAAGATTCTTCAATCTCAGATTGTAGATTGGCTTATGCCGACTTAGCTTAAGTAAACACTTATAAATGAAATGGAAAACGTTTATTTGGCACAAGACGAAAAAGAAAAAAATATTACCTAGGAATAGGATATTGGTACAGTTAAAATTAAAAAAAAAATAGATACTAAAATAGAACTGAACAGAAGTTTTGATGAAGAAATGGCATAAGACACCGCTAAGTACTTGCTTAATGCTTAGTGCAGACAAGCATCAGTGTTATGTTTAACAAGTGTTCAAAGAGGCTGTGTAAAACTATAACTTACTAACAATAAAACAATCTACAAGTCACCTACAGCTATGAACTTTACTTGGCAATAATATCAAAGGCTCACAATTTGCTTAACATTTCCACATCGTGCGGTTGGGGTCAAATAGCGCGGCGCCGGCGCACTGCCGACGCGGCTCTTGCTCATGCAGAAATGTGAAACATGAGCCTGCATTGAATGTCTGCATATTTTACTTGGCTAATGAAAACAAAGTTTTATTACTTTACCTATAGTTGTATTATACTGTTGGAATGAGGACAATTTGAGTCTTGTTTATGCATAGTTTTTTTTTTTAGTTTTAGTGGTCATTAAACTGCCTGAAGTTACTCGTACTCTAAAAGAACTTTGCATAAGGTTTCAAACTACATTCCTTCGATTCAGTCGATGACCGTAACTGATATTTTCAGCACACTGGTACTTTCCCCATAGGAACGGTTTGTTCTACGGCCACCATACCTCAATGTAATACCATACCACTAGCGAAATGGCTACGGAAACGTGACCAAGGTACTAATTTTGATTGACTAAAAAACTACTTAAACTTGAAGATAAAAAAGTTTTGATCGAGAAGAATCACCTTTTTAAATTTTCAGATTTGGACATTACTTAACTGTCAAAAAGGAAGGTCTAAACAAATTACGATCAGATTTAATTTTCAGCATCACAAACAACCACGACAGAATACCAGCCTTGTTTCTTGCATTTCTTTCTTGGCTTGGTCGCATAGACACAGGCAGTAGGTAATAAAATTTAAAGTAGGTTTCAATCTAATCTTTGTGATTTTAAATGAATATTTTAACCTTTTTAACATTTATTTTAGCTTAGGTGCGTTTGTTTTTCTCAATCCAAGCGTGTTTTTCTATTTCTCGGAACAGCGACGAAGTAGCTGTGTTTGTTACGCAAACAAGAAGGCGTCAGCTTCCTATGCGCCCAGCTGCATAGAGGCGAGGGCACACCGGCGTGCGAACGTGGTGGCATTTGATGCAGACCATGGCTGAAATCATAAACGGTTCCTATTATCAATCCTTCGTACTAAATAACACGAAAGTTTGTGAGGATGGATGTTTGTTACTCTTTCACGCAAAAACTACTGAACGGATTTTGCTGGAACTTTACAGTAATATAGCTATATACATGAGAATAACACATAGGCTACTTTTATCCGGATACCGCGAAGACGAAGCCGTGGGCAGAGGCTAGTATTGTATAAATGTAACTACAGAAGTGATTGAAATTTAAGTTTTTTAATGAGAACACAATATGTGAAACACGTATCCCTAATGCATTATTACACAATAAGTAGTCCTTGCCAATCGCGGAGGCCGTGTTGGTGGCCTACTGTCTTTCGATCCAGAGTTCGTGGATTCAACCCCGTGCGTGCACCAATGGATTTTTCCACTCGATATTGTTTTTATACACGTGCTTAAAACGGTGAAAGAAAACATTCGGCATGACCTGGAACCAAAAAATTCGAAAGCATGTACCATCGGTTCTACTCACTAAGTATGTATCTGAGGATGCCCTTAATGGGGAATACAGTCGTGAGCGTGTTTGTTTTATTTGTTGGTTGAATAGTCCTACAATGGGCGGTCAAATTGTTGATTATAATCTTTTCTAGACTTCTTCTTTCCTTCTTAGACTAAAACCGTAATATTTTAAAGTAGTAGATAAGTACTGTACGCTAGTTTCGCATCCTATGCTAAGTGCATAACCAAAGTGTATAAACGTACATTATACATTATAGTTAGACTATACAGATACCTACGTCTAGTTATGAACTAGTCGCTTCATTGATGAGCCCAGCTGCGTCGCGACCCGCGATAACCCGCGAGGCGCCAGCGTCTGTGACCGATAGCCTTCCCATTCATCTTGCAACTTGCGATAGGGCTACCTCACATCAAATTGCCAAATTTAAATAATGTAAAGTCTTGGCTTCGACAACAGTAGGTAAACCGCGGCCACTAACTAAAGTCACTTCTGCACCCCTCGCTCAGAACTCTTCGTAAGAGGCAAAGGACTTTCTGCAACTAATATGCTCAAGATTCGTCTTGACACTTGCGATAGACATCAAACTAGCTAATTAAAATGGGAGCAGTTGGCTAACAAAAACAAACACAATCACTACTGTATTCTCCATCATGGAAATCCTCGGATTTATACTCAGTGCGTAGGTCTTTGAGAATACCAAAGAGGGAATAATCAAAGGCACATCCAAACATTACATTTGGCACATGCCCACGTTTTGCATGTAGTTAGCATTTCACGTAATAGGTTACAAGCCCATCGCCGCTTTATTGGAGCACTAACTGATGGCACATAATAATAATGTTAAAAACTTTTATTCAGTACGGTAAAACTTTTATTCACATAATAATAATATTAAAAACTTTTATTCACAACAATTTACAATAAGCTAGCAGAGTTTTAATTTATGTAGAAGAATTAGATCTAGATGTGTTGTGTGTTAAACGCTTTTGACTTTTTGTTTCCAGGGCATGCCAGATATTTTACTTCGCTGTTTTGAGTACGAGTTAATGTGTACATAAATTTTTCGTGTGCAAAAATACATTGGCGCTCGACCGGATTCGAACCCACGACATCCGGATCGGAAGTCTACCGCCCACTAGGCCAACACAGCTGTGTGTGTTAACACTTCCGTAGCAGCGGCCACTAATCAGAGTCACTTCTACACCCATGGCTTAGTACTCTTTATAACAGGCAAAGGATTCTGCAACTAATATGCTCCCGATTCATCTTGAAACTTGCGATAGGCCTACCTCACACGAAACGACTGGAACTCAATTGAGATAGTTTTATCTATTGATGCTGTACATATCCATGTCTTGCTTAAATTTAAACGCAAATCTAAGTAGCGCCTGTAGCCGATACGCTTCCGATTGCAAATTGCACCAGCAAAGATAACCTTTAGCAAATATTAGGTTTATGTAAGGAAGGCGTCCTTTATTTAGGAAAAGGAAAGGTTATTGGCTAACGGTAATGTTACGAATATAATCTTGGACAAATCAATAATGTAGTCATTGAATTGTTTAAATATATTTCGAGTGAATATCCGGTAAAAAACAATGCTGTTAGAACCAAGATGGATAGCCCTAAAGCAAAACAGCTGTTTTGCTACGATTAGTCTTAATTGTACACAGCATCACGCATTTCGATGCGACTCTTATGCAAGACTTTAATTGAGTGTTGCTAGCTCAAGAGCTAGTAACGATTTTTTTTTAATGTTGTTATGAGCTACGATTAGTCTTGTATACAGCATCACGCGTGTCGATGTGAATCTTATGCAAGAATTTAATGGAGCGTTACTAGATCAGGAGCTAGTTATGATTTTTTTTATGTTATTATGAGCTGCGATTAGTCTTTTGTACACCGCATCACGCGTTTCGATGCGACTCTTATGCAAGACTTTAATGGAGTGTTATTAGTTCAGGAGCTAGTTATGATGTTCTTTTTTTATGTTATGATGAGACAAAACTTTGACGACTTCTGTAGCGCAGTGGGCGAAGGCTCGCCTGAGACGCATGACGGGTTCGATTCCCGTCGTAGGACAAATGTTTATATTATCTGCATATACCTGTATTTACAATCACGAGGTTTCATTCAGTATGAGTAGCTAGAGCAGAAGACCTGTGAAGCTAACAATGCTCCTACGAACCATCCGATTTGAACAATGCTGTAGAGCTCATTATGTTCCAAGTATACTTAACTGAACTGTATAGTAGATGGATCAACAAATGTGTCATTTTGGTTAAGTTCTAAGTAAGCTATTCTAACTTACTACATTGTTTTTTTTGTTTCTTAACTGTCCCATCACGTACCACAAATAAAGTATCTATAAGTGTATATTATATGTTTTGTATGTCGTGTCCATGTTTTGACTTAAAGTCATCGCGTTTGCAAATAAATTACGAAAATGATATCTAGCTCCTATGCTAATTTTTGAACTTGTGATCATTGTGGGACGTTCGGTTAATTGCATGAGATAAATTGGTGTTTATAGTGCATCTTGAAGGGTCGTCATAACACTTAACAAGCGTAGCGAATTCGTTTGCAATCGCATCATCGTTGTTTTTAAACACCAATCCTGCTGCTATTACGACATCTTACTGTCCAATGTCCTACTGATACATTTTGTGAAAACAGTCACAGAAATCGGAACTTTTGTTTTCTTTTGTTGTTGAAACTGAAATGTGTTTAATTAATGTTAATAAACTTTAAATCATATATACCGAAGAACCCACAACCGTTGTGAATAATCACTGGAATAATAATCGTGTATAAAACTCACAAAAACCACAATAATTACCTCGTATAAATTATTAAATAATTCACCAAGGTCTCGATACTGGTAGGAATTGTTAATTTCTGCCATTTTTAGTGAAAATAAGACAAGGCATTATGAAAATACAGAGAAATAGTAAAGAACATAACAAACGGAACAGTTTTATTCCAAAAACTATCATGAACTTGACTATTCATATTGTAAAAACGGTAATTTTCACGTACCGCAGTATCGGTGAAGACACCGACTAAGTTTCGACTCATTCCGAGTGTCTTCATCAGGGTGAGTGTTCGCAACGTTCTCCCTCCGCTTAGTGCTTGACGCGACGCGTCATCATAAAAAAACAGACAAATGGGTTAAGCCGTTCTCAAGTAATCTTTCAGACATGCGGTAATTGATTATTTTTATATATAAAAATATTTTCAATTTATATGTATATTATATAGAATAAAATATTTTTCTTGATCCCCAAATCTTATTATTACTAGTTTAATCAAGTTTCAAATTGAATTGGTTAGAATTCCGCAATATAACACCACCTTGATACGTGGAACCCAACAAAGCCTTTTGTTTGGTCCCGGCCGTTTTCGCAAAACATTTTTCTCTTATTGCATTCCTCCGCTGACCCAACAGTCTCCGAGGACCAAAACAGGTTTCAGACTTAAAAATGTAAGGTACGAGTATATTTCAATTTCGGGCATGCAAAGTGCTGTGCAAAAAAGTACTAAACGTAAATAATAATTAGTTCAGTTAAATCAAATAATTTGCTCGGAGAATTGAATTAATTAACATGCTTTACGTATTTCATAAAATCGCTATTATCCTTGTCACCAACTTAAAGAAATGCTACAATCTTACTTCCTAGTAATATTATAAAGGCAAAAGTAAGTATGTTTAGATTTTTGAATGTTTGCTGCCTAGAATCTTCATAATGGCTGATTTGATTGAAATTTAGAACATTCATAGTTCATTCATAGAGAAATGAAATGACACAGAGGCTACTTTTTATCGAGCACCATACGGGCAAATATTTGGGCAGAATGTTGTTCTGTATTCAAACAGACGTTATAACGATAACCGTCGCTCACAAGACCTGGTTTAACTGTGCTGTTTATGATGGTCAATAAGTAAAACCGTAAGCATCAAGTTTGAACTAAAGTGTCTAATTCTAACATTGTCAGAAGCAGGTCAAGTTCCCGGCAGAGTGGCGCCAAAACAAATCGCCAGCTGCGTAACTATTTACGGAAGCGAACGTCCCACACAATAAGCAAGCCATAGCGCATACCTATAGGTATGAATTTATAAGCAATAAATTCTATACACTAGCGATCGCTCGCCGAAGCTAAACAGTAGACCTAAAACGACAGAAAGACTAGACTCAGTGTAGTTACGAACTTTTTTGATAGCACTCATCTTCTTGTCTTTGTCCCACATTACGAGACATCGGCACAACATGTTTTCTTCATTCACTCTCCTCTAGCAGCCTCTATCTGTACCTTTTTGACAACACTATAAGCTATAATTACAGCAAGGACAGCTAAAAAGTAAGTAGTTCTTCGAGCAAATCCCTTTTTCTTTAGCCCAAAATCTAGGAATGAATTTCCTCCTAGATATTGGACACGCCTGCATCTGGGTCACGTTGATTGTGATCCATCAGACCCCGTTGTAGGTGTGTTGAATTGGTTTATTACAATTAGTTAAGATAGGTCTGTCGACACCAAATGCAGTGTCATGCCCATAATAGACGACCTCCGTGGGTTTGATCAGATTGCAGACCAATGTTGGTTTTGTCTCCAAACTCTGAGTCTGAGTACTATGGTACTTATTAATCCTTAACCCACAACACTGGTTCGGAGAACCGATTTGAATGGAATTTGAAATTATTATAAATAAAAACAAACAAACAAACATGCTTACGACTGCATTCCCAACGATGGGCATGCTCAGATACATACCTACTACGTGAGTAGATTTTTGAGTATACCAAGTAGAAAATGCTCCAATTCGATAAAAAATGCAAAAATGTTTTGTAAAAGAATCATTAAAAAGAATAACCAGCCTTGTTTTCTTGCCTTTCTTTCCTGGCTTGGTCGCGAAGGAACAGGCAATAGGTAAAACCGACGTTTCAAAGTGATCCTTGTGATTTAAATCAATAAATGATTTTTGACTTTGACTTTAGAAGGTAGACAGTGACACATCCAAACATTGCATTTGGAACATGCCCGCAACTAATTAGCATTCCATGTCACAGTTTGCAAGTCCATCACCGCTTATTGGAACACTAATGGATGACATCGAATGTTTGGTTCTAAAGTCAAAGTCAAAGTCAAAGTCAAAATTCATTTATTCAATAAAATCACAAGGACCACTTTGAAACGTCGGTTTTTATCTAGGTGCCTGTTCCTCCGCGACCAAGCCAGGAAAGAAAGGCAAGAAAACAAGGCTGGTTATTCTTTTTAATGATCCTTTTACAAAACAATAGGTTCGAGTTGGAGCATTTTCAATCCCAAGAGTTTTTGTCATCTAAATAATCAGATATTTTATAGTATGCCTTTTTATAAAGCTTTTGTTTAATTACGTTTTTAAATTTGTTAATTGATAATTTTTGTATATCTCTTGGGAGTTTGTTATAAAAGCGTACACCGTGCCCTTTAAACGATTTACCAACTTTATGGAGTCTACAAGTGGCAACAGCGAGTTTATCTTTATTTCTAGTATTAACATTGTGATTATCGCTTTTTTTCTTAAACAAATTAATATTTTTGTGAACATACATCAGATTTTCATAAATGTATTGACAATGGAATGTCATTATATTTATTTCTTTAAACTTTTCGCGAAGTGATTCTCTGGGGCCCATATTATAAATTGCTCGAACAGCCCTCTTCTGCAGCACAAAAATGGTATTGATATCAGCAGCACTCCCCCACAGCAGTATACCGTACGACATAATGCTGTGGAAGTAGCTGAAGTAAACTAGTCTAGCTGTGTCAACGTCTGTATAAAGACGGATCTTTTTGACTGCATATGCCGCAGAACTAAGTCTCTTCGATAACCCATCAATATGAGGACCCCATTGAAGCTTATTATCTAGGGTGATACCTAAGAATACGGTGGTGTCCACAAGAGCCAACTGTTCATCTTTGATTTTGATATTTGCTTTAACTTGTGTAACATTGGGTAGTATAAATCTAATACACTTTGTTTTATTTTCATTAAGTAGGAGATTGTTAACGTTGAACCATTTTACAACCTTAGAGATTGCATTGTTTACATTGTCAAAATTGATTTGTCGTCGCTTTAATTTAAATAAAAGTGACGTGTCATCTGCAAACAATACAACCTCATGATCGTCCCTTACAAGGTGGGGTAGATCATTAATGTATACTAAGAACTAGGGCATGCATTTTATGATATTTTTTATTTTAAGTATTTTTTTAAATATTTTTTTACTATGTTTTCCTGTGATAACAAGGCATAGAGCTGTAGTTTGTTAATACTCTGAACGGCCCGTATAAATATCTCACATGTTCATTTACGTAGGTACTTTACTCAACGGCTACCGTTATTCGTGCTCGATCCCGAATTAAAAGTGCACTCTAGTTTTTGATTTATTTTGAGAAATCTGCGAGGTAAACCTGATTTTCAACTTAAGAAAAAGTGTTGTTGTTGAAGAGTGAAATCGAAGACACATTCACCTGAAAGTCTACCACAACATAACACTCAAACTTTCATGATATGGAGAGCGAACCTCCGAAACTGAGAATTTTCCAAAATTCAACTTCGAGATGGCAGCAGGAAGATGTAGTTTGTATGGAAAAAAACTCGACACAGCCGAAATCGCAGGGCGTTCCACTAGTTTTACCAACTGTACTTTATTTCTTATTTTCTTCAAACAACCTTCAAAGTTGAAGCAGTGAAAAAAAATATCTAGGGTCATTAGGTCAAGATTTAAATCTTATATAAAGAACAATCTAATAAAGAAGGCGTATTACACCTTAAATGCCTATATTGACGATAAAACTGCATGGCCCGATGTCGTCGCTCCGCTCCTTCGTTAGCTTAATTGTGGAATTGTATATCTGTGGTATCATATTTTTTAAGAATAGGTTAAGCATTACTATTATAAAGCGTATAGTGTGTTGTCATAAGAACTTAGGTTGATACTTTTTAGACTTTATTTAAGTCTCTGACTAGTACTTTTTTCTATAAATGAGTCTCGTTCATTTACGTTCGATTGGCACCACACTAAAGCTGAATGAAGGATCATCAAAAAAATAACCAAGCAGAGTTTGTTGCCTGATTCTTCTATGCTTGGTCGCGCGCGAGGAACCGGCGTAAATTCACTTTAACATTTTAGATTCACGTATAGTTTTTAAGTTGACGTTTCTATATGATCCTTGTGATTTCAATGAATAAAAACCTATTGACTTTGACTTTGACTTTGAGTGGCTGAATAGACGAAGGCGCGGCGCCATCAAACGAATTGTTTACGTGCACGTGTACATTTACCGAGCGATATCATAGCGTGACAAGTATCTAACTGGAATATTACAAATACCTATCAACCAATCAATTGAAAATGCTCCAACTCGAACCTATTGTTTTTAAAAAGCATCATTAAAAAGAATAACCAGCCTTGTTTTCTTGCCTTTCTTTCCTGGCTTGGTTGCGAAAGTACATAAAAACTGACATTTCAAAGTGATCCTTGTGATTTTAATGAATAAATGAATTCTGACATTGACTTTGAATGGATACATTCAAATGGAACCAACTGTACTTTTCAATAAATTAAACGAAAATAAAAAAAAAACCATATACATTATTATCACATATCACATGAACATGTAATTTGTCAAAAGATGAATAAAATTGAATTGAATTAGCCGGAACAATACTGCAGCGGGAATCAAAACCGTACCTCTTGCGACTCAGCCGGCTTTTCACCCGCTCACTCGATTGTGCCACAAATAGTGTCTTCTGAGTGAAGAGGACATTTGAATTCATGCATTATCATAATGTCCATTCTATTTCTAAACTTTAAACTAATTATTGCTCTTTAGTAAGAGCAGAAATAAAGGGCTAAGAACACCGAATTTGAAATTGTTGTTTCAACAATTTCGTCTAATCGTAGCAGACGACCTCTGTTGCGTAGTGGGCGAAGGCCCGCCTGAAACGCAGAAGGTTGCGGGTTCGATTCCCGCTGCGAGACAAATGTTTGTATCGGGTCTGGGTGTTTCTATGTAAAATATGTATGTATCTACAAAAAAGTATATAAGTAGTATATCAGTCATGTAGTTCCCATTATACAAGCTCTGCTTTAGTTTGGGGCTAGATGATGTTGTGTGCAAAATGTCCAGCATTATTATTTATTAATTAAGTTTAAACTGAGATCATACTAAAAGGCAACTCTTTTTCGAGCCTCATGTCTAGAAGCAATAAACACCTTTTTCATCTCAATTCCATTAATTACCAAACGCAAATCAACTTTTTGTTAATTCGTTTTTATGAACAATGTTACGTAACAACCTAGAGTAGCTAGTTCGAGCCCGACCTTGCAAGGCCGATAATGGACGAACGTTATTATCTATGTTTTGTCGAGTACTAGTCGAGGAACTAGTCACTAGATTAAAGACTACTAAGACAATGCTATGGTCGCATTTAACAAAGATAAAATTATAGCTGAGGCGGACAGTTGGCGCCGCTTACCGGTACGAAGTCGCTCTTTTTCATTGTACTTTTCTTTTTCTCTCACAAAAGGAAAAGAGAAGGACAATCAAAAAGTTAACTTATTAAAAGATTTCTGTAAGGAAACATAGCTACATGAGAAAATGAAGGTATACATAACATTTTCTACATGCTGGTAAGCGCCAGAATTACGATCTACATAATTCTATGAAAACTTGACTAGGACCGGACTAAATTATCTTCCAAGTCCCACTCAACGACCTCCGTGGTGCAACGGGTGAGTAACTCTGCGAGTAGTTTGTTCGGCACAAGCTGTGCGACCATATGGTCTGCGCCTGCGTTGTCTCTGGCTCCCGATATAGGCAAATCAACGCTGGGACTATTAATAGCTTACATTTACAACAGCAAACAGGCAACTTTTTTTGCGCTGATCAGTAGTTGAAAAGTCCTGAATACTCTCAGAAATTACTCTCTTATAATTAGGTGTATCAATAGCTGTTCACACCTGTACGCTTTCATCTTCAAATTGCGTCTATGGCATGCATCGTTAAATGATTACGACAGATCGACGGCTCATGCGATTTGAGGTTAGTTCTATGGATTGACGGATCATACGTATTGAAATGTTTGTACGATCTGCAAATATTTATTCTGGGGTCTGGCTGTTTTCTAAGTATAATATGTATATATATAATAATGTATATATATATAGTTCAGTCATGCAGTTCCCATAACACAAGCTCTACTTACATCGCGGCTAAATTATACTGTGTGAAAATGTTCAGCATTATTTATTTACTGCCCCGCGGATTTTGCCCACGTGGAAATTGATGTGTCACAATATCAGGTTTAAAGTTTATTTTCACCAACTCTTAAGTGAATAGGAATATTTTTTTTCTATACAAATTTCAGAAATTCTTTGCACTTTGAGGAATGTTTTGAAGAAAGTGTTTCATTATTTATTTTAAAGTTTATTTATACCGAGTTTTGTGCGAATCGAACCAGAATAAAAAAAAACATACAAAATGTTGTGCCCTGTATACCTTCCCCTAAGGGAAATATTGAAAAAATGAAAAATACATGTATTTTTCATTTCAACTTTAATAAGTTTATTTGTACCGAGTTTTGAGCGAATCTAACCAAGGAATAAAAATAATCTTTTTCACTGTTTAACCCCTTTTAGGGTTGATTTGGGGGTTGGTTACGTGGTAACAAACATTCACACACACACAGACTTTCGCATTTAATATATTTGTAGGATAGGATTAGCACTACATGCATGCCTCATAGGAAGACTTAAGTTAAAGATGAAAGAATACAGATGTGGAATAGACAAATACATACACAAACTAGGGTTTTAAAAATCAAGAATATGTTATTGACAAAAAAGTTATTAATAGTTGAAAATTACACTGACCCTGGGTCACAGGCTTCTAGCCCATAGCAACGTTTCGAATAATTATTAGAGTGGTATACAACAACACAACACTAAACATCGTAGCGACCTTGCCAAGTAACTGTTTTATTTGGCGCGAATTTGGAATAACCCAAAATATTATGCAAATTGGACGTTTTATATCAATCTCTCGCACAGCTGTGTATTAGAGATTCTCAAACAATAATAATACAAAGTTTTAATTATGAAGTCTTATCCAATTTTTAATGGAGTAATAAATTATATAATTGAAATAAGCTATAACTATGATTACATTCATAATCTTTCTTGAATTTCAAATTATTAAAATTCTTACCTTCAGTCTACAGTCTACCAAACTGCTTAATCTTCCTTCCTACATATTTGAATTTTGGTGATATCGTTTTTTGACCATGTATTTCCGCATAAATAATCTTCATCCATGTCGAACATACAACCACAGCATGGTTTTTGCAGTTTATCACTAGCAATGTCTGAATAGTAGGTACTTATACCATGTTTTTAGTTCCATGTACAAAAAAGTTATAACATATAATTTTAGTATCCTACTAATATTATATCATAGGATTAGTTGAAAGGAAAACCGCGCGTGCAAAGCCAGGGGCAGAGGTTAATAAATTATGTATATGGCTAGCTCGGTGTACAAATATTTATAAGTTGTACAAAACAAGTTTACATGACTCTACTTTATATTACCTACTACTTAAGTCTAAGCACGTATTATACAATGTTATATTATGAAAATACCGAAGTAACAAAAAAATTAAAAGCTTCGTTTTTTTCTGCACACGGATACGAAAACAAATTCTCAGGTGTGATGACCTCGAAGCGAAGCCGGGGCGTCAGGGTTGCCACTGAAAATCAGATAAAAAGCTCCATTATTATTTCACCAGATTATTATATATAGATTGCCAACATTTGACTAGATGGACGGGTGATCTAAGGCAGTGACGGGATGACAGTTGAGATGCGAGACAAAAAAGGCAGGCCACACGACATAGTCAGTGTGGCCGAACGGCAATGGATGAATGTGACACTTGACCGAAAATAGTGGCGTATCAGGAGGGTCTATATCCAGCAATGGACTATGATAACAGGCTAGAAAGATAGACTTACAAGCCTAGCAGCCCAAAAAATATTGCAAGTTTGCACGAAAAACGTTCTCTAGAGTACCCTGTACCTGCAAGTGTAAGATAATAAAATCTCTGTATGTGTTCTTTTTTGTGATCATAACTCCTTTGTCCAATACATACTTCCATTGTACCAACGTAGATGTATCATATAACTTGATGTTTCACAAGTCTTACGAAATACGCCTTCGTTAACCCTAATCACAGGATCACAATAAATTAACGTTGCCGCGATCAATATTAGAGTTGGAATTCAAGTATATGAATAATGCAAATTCTACTAATGGGGTCACATTTTTCCTTCAACTATCCGTGACCTTGCACCTGACAGATGGCGCTATCTCGGTTAACTGGTCACGTCATCCCGGAACTGTCCATGTATATATATAGGCAATGTCATGTGTAAGTGGTTTATTATTGCTGTAGGCAACTACATATAATTAAATGCCTTGCCAAGTTATCTGTATTCAACATATTATGAAGCTACGATTCAAAAACCTTCACGATGTGAAGATAAAAACGTTATACAACATTTTTACAGATCTTATTCACATGAGCGCCAACAACAACTTATTCCACTCCTATAAAAAAATGGATAATGGAGATAGTAAGATTTGTTTACCTTTGACCCAATTAATATGTAAATAATCACCTTTGTTTCAAAAACAACAGCTGTCTAATTATATTCATTGCTTAAATTTCCAATGTGCTACAAACAAACAAAAAGTAATTTACGAATTTTAGAGGAAAAATGCATTAAAGCTGTTTATGGTGATCTTTTTATAAATTACAACATATACACTGTAACTACCTAGTATATACCTTCCAGTAGTTTTCAAAAACTGATAATACACCAATAAATCACCATATTTTTAAAGATATAATGGTGTTGCGTTTATAAACATATAACATTAAAATGATAATAAATATAAAATGGGAAGGAAATTCCCAAATTACTCGTACAAAAGGCGAGAGTTCATGATGTCATCTCAGCAAATCAGAGATGGTTCAACAGTGATAGAAATGCCTGACGTAACAACACTAAAATCAATATAAGCGAAAATAAGCGAATAGATTGTAGAAAGCATACATAGGAAGCCATAAAATCTTTAAAATTTGAAATATTCATGATCTAATCATGTTTCAGGGAAGCAAACGCGATTAAAACAGCAGTTTGATTTCTATATTATCTGCTAAATATAGTAGTATTTACATTGTTGGTATTTGTGTCGTAGTATTTATTTATTTTTCATTTTCCATCTGTTAAGCCATCTGGTAATTCAAAGCCATAAAAGGCACCGTCTCCTTACCAAGTTGGTCGCACATACTTGCAGAAATAAATCATTCATAACTGTTTTACTAATTTGTAATAGTTATTCGGTTTCTTAAAGTGTTATCCTACACTAAAAGGAAATTATGAGAATTTATATTATCCCGAAAATTCAACTTTGGTGGAAGTGGAACCGGCGATCTCTCGTTAGGAACGCGGGGCTGATAACGATCTCATGACTTAACTGGTACAGCTATTGTAGGGGCAGCTAATGTAGGTAATGCAGCTAATGTACATAACTTTTCTTGTAAGTGCCCAAGAAAAGTTTTTTTTTTGAGAAATTATTATATTTTTAACATAAACATAACCCTAGTCTGTAACATAAAATCAACTTCCCCTCTATGAAATAGGTTATACTGCGGACCTATCTAGAAACAGGTAACAAGCACGTAAATTATTTATCATTTTTTTAGTAATGATATTATGTGCGCTTGTGAAGCAGACAACCGTTGTGAACCGTTACTATCTTAAAATATCTACATGAATCAATCGCGAAAATAATATTTCTTCTTATCAGTCATCACTCATCACTTGCACACGACACAAACATAATTCTCACACCCGCTGAGACCGTTTTAGGAAATATTTTATTTAAGTGGCTCTTTCACAATTTAGAAGTGTCAACAATTTGTTTGACATGTGTCGAAATTGGCTCGTAAACTGGGATACTTTATGGCAAAATAAATTGAGTTTTAATCGGCAAACAGTTGGCACAAACATACATCTTATGAGATTAGAAGACCCATTAATATTATAGGTTTCAACTTTAATGGTGAGTCCCATAACAGATGGATAAAATGTATATATTTTTTTTTAATTAAAATTTAGCACCTCTGAAATGTTGATAAAATAGAATCTTCCAGTAAATACTATTAACTTAAATTTAAGTAAGAATTAAAAGGCCGTTTTCATTAATCTTTGACAATATAATATGATAGTTGACAAGTTTCAGTAGAAAAATTGCCTGAGCTTAGTCTAAGCTTTTTAACTAAGACTAAGACTTCAATTAGTTTAATAATTTGGAATCACAGAGTCAAAAACATTACGATTTTGTAAGGTTGTCAGACTTGTTATAAAAATTCTGAGAAATAGAAATGTCGGCTGCCTTGTTAAACCATTTTACTGCCTTCGAGCTAATCCAAATAACTCCGAAACTGAACCACGTCGCGAAACTAATTCACAACAAAGAGTTAAGCAACTGACGTCCATACTCAGAGATGTTATATTAATTTACGGGCGATAAAATTTCAGTTTTGTTGTTTCCTACATTTGTATCGCCATGTCAAATGTAAAACGATACTCACAACAAAGCTGTTAAGGTTAAAAAATGGAAAAAATAATGAACTATTAAGTAAAGTGGGAACTCTTTGCGCAGCCGCAAATGCCATAAAGTTTTTGAAAGACTTCCTATATGTTTTTTATATATTTTAATGTTCCCACTAACAATCCTTTTTGTGTCCTAGTATTCAGAGGAAACCTCGTAATTAGAACTTGGTTGTAAAACAGCCATCAAACTCGCTCGTGAGGACTAAACTCCCAATCTTCAAATACTCCAACACGTGATCCTACCCCGTACGTTTTAGGATTGAAAATTGTGTGAAGTTTTAAAGATATCGCTGTAAGAATTGCTCCATAAATTATGTTCAGAATGACAGGGTGCGCTGGTTGCAAGTTTTTATGGTCGGAAACATCGCTGTGATTAACTTAGTCATACTTTAAGGTCAGGTAATTATTGTTATAGCTATGATTACAAGAAACCCTTTATAATATTTAAAGCCTTTACAAATTCGTTGGCAAGAGGTTGTAACTTCCCGCAAGTTTTAAAAAGTTAATACATCCTAACTCCAGTGAACATTTACATAACGCTATTATTAACGCCTAATAATAGCGTTATGTAAGAGTCTAGCAGACAGACTGATGTTTTTGACACCGTATAGAATAAACGTTTGATGTAAATGGGTACAAGTAAAAATATATTATTTATATTTCATTTATTTTTGTGTGTATAGATAGATAGATAAACTCTTTATTGTGCATAACATAATTTTACTGTACAAAACACAGAAGCATAGTAAAAGAACAAAATAATATATAGTGTCTGCAATAAATAATTATTTAAAGAACCTATGATTATGTCATTAGTAATAATAATATGATTGGGTTGGTGTACCTAACATGTATGGATAAGTATTATTTTTGTATGTAGATGCCGGTTTATCGCATAAATCATACTTTGATCTCTACAAAGACAACTGCTGCTGTGTAGGGTAGGTACATATAATAAAAAATATAATGACCCGCATAAGAATAAAATAACATACACTTACTCGTTCCACAAATATATTTCATGATGAAATGTATGAAATGAAATGGATAAAATAATTATCCACTGAGAACTTTGAAATTCCCATAACATCCAAAACTTTACATTGTATAATATATTGTTTCGACGACATCCTTCGTTCAATAATGTATGCTTGTTTCTATTTACATAACTTTGATCTAAGTACCCAGAGTTTCTTGAGTATGATATAAACATACCCATAAGATTCATATTTCACCGAGCCTCCAATAAACAAGTCAAGCGCGCCTAAAACTAAACAACACCACATAACTTCCACACCTAGTATTCACACAAAATGTTTGCCGAAATAGGTACGAGTCCTATCGAGGAACGACTTAGCAACTCTTCATAATTTTAAAATATGTACTCATTAAGTATATTTTTTATATCAGCTTTCATTTCTGATTTCTTCTGCTCAAAACTCTCATCTTCTAACTTTGCATAACAGTCTTATTCGTCGAATGGGGCTAAACAGGAAAAAATCCTTTCACTCACTCAGAGAACATTATAATTTCTTTCAGAAAAGTCAGTAGAGTTGCAGAGACTTTTATCAAATTGGCCTTAAGTCATTTGGTATTCGTGTGTTGGTTATATAGTATTAAGGTAGTCAAGATTGACATTTCAATAACAATAAATTTGATCAGCGGACTGCAGACCGCAGCTGGCGAACACGTGCGATGGTCACGCCGAGACCTCACGATATACCATCACGACTTCTTTGCGTCACCTTGTTGACTGGTAAAAATCTCAGAACACACTACTGGGCTGCATCATTGTACTTCTAAAATTAAGCACAAAGATAATAGATAAACAAAGAAATTTTATTTTGGCTGTAGAAAATTGTGATCGGATTTTAAATTTTTATGCTTTTGTATGTACGTTGAATATTATTTTTTATGTAATTATGCAAAACGTTAGCTTGTGCCAAGTATAACGTTTAGACCTGTCTTCTAGTTCATATTCTCGCAAATACCAAGGTCTGAGGATGTCCACCGTGTTCGAAACGTCTTGCACATAATTATATTTGTAGATTTTACATAAAGCATACCATGACGTAGGCGGTTGTGTCACACTCATGCGCAAGTTTCGATAACAGTAATAGCATTGCTTATTCACATAAGAAAAACAAAACAAACACGCAGACTGTAATCTCCGTAATGGACATCATCAGATTCATACTCAGTACATTGATCCATGAGAATACCAAGTAAGGTATGGTTAAAGGCACGTCCAAACATGGCATTTACTCACGGTTTGCATAGAAGTTGGCATTCCAAGTTGCAAGTCCATCGCCACTTAATTGAAACACTAACCTGGAGCACATAATTATTGGAATACTAGCTTCTGCCCACGGCTTAGCCAGCGTAGAACCCGAATAAAAAGTAGCCTATGTGTTACTTATGTATAAGCTATATAACTGTAAAGTTTCATCAAAATCCGTTCAGTAGTTTTGCGTGAAAGAGTAACAAACATCCATCCTCACAAACTTTCACGTTTATAATACTACTAGCTTCTGCCCACGGCTTCGCCCATGTAGTACCTGGATAAAAAGTAGCCTTTGTGTTATTCTGATGTTTAAGCTATATTACTGTAAAGTTTCGTCAAAATCCGTTCAGTAGTTTTTGCGTGAAAGAGTAACAAACATCCATACTCACAAACTTTCGCTTTTATAATAGTAGTAGGATATACCTATTTTAAGCTACTAATGTTTTTTTTTCTACATTAATGTCAACAATGCAAGCTAGCTTATGCCATAGAAAGTGTACGTTACTCGTATGTAAGGAATTATTCCATCGACCAGATGTTCACTCAAAATCTCAGTTTGTTTTCAATAATGACACATTTGAATTTCAGGTGTAGCTTGATAAAGTTTCCGCAGCGAACGAAACAGCAAGGGAGCATATTTTTGTAAATATTAAAACGTATTTCTTTCGTCACTTATGCGCTGCGCACGCGATGAGTAATATCAGTTTAGTTTCTTTTAGAATATAGTTCCGATTTAAAAAAAAAACTACAATATCGGTGACCTCGGCGCGGTGGGCGAATAGCCGGCTGAGACGCAAAAGTTGCGGGTTCGATTCCCGCTGCGGGACAACTGTTCGGATTTTTCAGGTCTGGCTGTTGTGGTACTCGTAGTTCCTGATGCCCACGATACAGGAAATCCTAGTGTGGGGTCAGAATTATGTATGTGTCTGTTCGATGTTTATCCTTCTAATATTATAAATACGAAAATTTGTGAGGATGGATGTTTGTTACTCTCTCATGCAAAAACTACTGAACGGATTTTGTTGAAACTTTACAGTAATATAGCTTATACATCAGAATAACAGATTTACTACTTTTTATCCGGGTACCATGTGGGCGAAGCCGTGGGCAGAAGCTAGTAAAATTTAGAACAGAGTTATGACTGTCGTAATAAAATATTGATGACGATTACTGTTCTCAACAGATTTGTAAAACATCTCATCTCTGTATAGTGCTATGCCGTAATAATACCGGTACCTTCCTACAAGTACCCACCTGGTTACTGTTTGAAGGTGCTGTCAGGCGCTGAAGAGTCGCAAGCGCAGTCCTCCAGCGTCTGGTAATGATAAACATTTATTGCACACAGAATGTATAGAAACGCTTGTCCCAGTCCAGGGATTGAAGATTGAATGGCAATGCTAAAATAAAATAGGCAATTTTAAGTATTACCTTATTTTAATAGAGGTAGTATTAATTACTTTATTTTAATATACTACTTACCTTATTTTAATAGTAGTTAAAATAAGGTAAGTTGGTATACCAAAAACATCGATTCCTTTCGCGACGAACTCCTGAACTGTAAATTTGTAAAGAAACAAGATTTTTCCAACAAACAGTAAAAATGGAGCCATTTTAGGGTGAACGATCAAGAACAAGTGATAAAAAAATAATGAGATTTCAACCTAAAATTACCTGAAACTGTGACTATAATACAGATAGTAACAGAATTAGATTAGA
This sequence comes from Perizoma flavofasciatum, assembly GCA_958496245.1. Classification (NCBI taxonomy): domain Eukaryota; kingdom Metazoa; phylum Arthropoda; class Insecta; order Lepidoptera; family Geometridae; genus Perizoma; species Perizoma flavofasciatum. Next base: position 5,039,505 of record OY292431.1, read on the forward strand.
TTCTAATGTCTTCCACTTGTTTGTGACTGTTTCCGTTTGTATTCAAATATCGACATCTAATTTTGTAACACGTACCTACACTTTTACGATGTTTTCCTTAAGCTTCCAAACCGCTTGATATATTTATTTTCAGTTCATATGTGACTTTTGTATCAAATATTATTTCATCGAAGTCGTTTTTGTTTCGGTTAACAAAAACGTTTTAACCGAATCAAATATAACTTTGAAGTAATTATAAAATTATAGGCTTGAACCGAGTATTGTAGAAATTTGTCTGGATGCGGAACTAAGGAGATATTTCGTAGCATCGTAGAAGTAGCATGTGGAAAGCCGTTACCTATCTGCCTATCTGCCCAGCAGTACACTAGCTTAGTTTACGCATGTATGTAGATAAGTGCCTGAACAATGCAATAGTTAACTACAAGGTAAGACTAATATAGCGTCTGATAGAGCTAGAACTTTCAACTATTTCTTCTGAGTAACATCTGCCTCGTCGGCGTCCACAAAGAGATGGCTATCTCCACCATTCAGCACCATTGTCCCATTGTGGCTATATTCGCGATGCGTGCGCAATCTACACTTGGGCACAGTTTAAATAGTATCTTGGACGGACGTGACGGAGATGGTAAGATAGATGACGTAATGAACGTCAGTAACTATGTAATAAGTAGCACAGCTGTGCTCTATCTTATCTGTTCGGGAAATATAACTGAACTTACCTTCCTCATTGTTATGAATGTGGAGTAATTAGGATGCAAGCGTAATGCTAGCTAATTAAATACTTAGACAGATTTTTATGAAAAACTGGCGACCCGCCACGGCTTCGTATGGGTCATTCAAATTTTCGACAAAATTCGAATAAATTTTATTAACCTTAGACGTGTTGTTATGTAAACGGATGGATATTAAATATGCATAGTGATATCATGCCCCCATATTTCGCTCTACCTACGGGTCACTTTCAAAATACTTATGAAGCCAAACTAAAGAGTCATAAAAAGCTCTCATAGCCCATCATGGAATCTAATCAGAGCAAATATTATAGTGCTGCGAATGTACCACATGGCTCGTCTGCTCAGCACGTGGATTCAGCAACTGAATGCCACCCTTGTCATGGCACATGATGCCCATATGCCAAGGCTGGAAAAATTTAGGGTACACTTACAGATGGAAACACGATAAGTATCACTTAGTATCAACAAAATATGGTCTTACTTTCGTGCTTGTCTAAGTACTTGACTGGGCAAAAGGCTACAGATATTGAAATTAATTCCCAAACGAGTTAAATAAATAAATAAATTATGATGTTGGACATTTTTAATAAAGTAAAACACTATTTCCTACTACTATTATAAACGCGAAAGTTTGTGAGGATGGATGTTTGTTATTATTTCACGCAAAAACTGCTTAACGCATTATGATGAAACTTTACAGTTATATAGCTTATACATCAGAATAACACATAGGCTACTTTTTATCCGGATACCACGCACGCGAAGCCGTGGACAGAGGCTAGTAATAAAATACTCCAAAAAATATTGACGTGAGGTTGAACCTCAAACCATGATTCACAATCGATTGTCATCGAAAAAACTTAAATTTACTAGGCAATTGGTGTTTTTTCCATATTGTAGCATATTAAAGGACATTGAAATAAGAAAAGGGTCGAGAAGTCGAAGTAGTAGTAAGTGTTAAAAACTAACAAGGACAGTGACAATGAGCCTCATATGCAAACTGGACACGCAAAATAACGTCCGCCGGATGTCTATCGTATAAATTATTCTTTTGGCAATATTATGTATCCACAGACATTCGCGAAATTAATATTCATACCATACATTCTGCTTCTGGTCTTTGTCAAAGTTGGGCCGGAAATCCAGTGACTATGCATCAGCTACAAATCAAACAAAACATGAATAGTAACGGAAATAAAGACAAATCGGTCGTAGTTAATCATTTTCATACTAGCGCTGGTTACTATCAACGGAAACAGTCCAAGATAGGATTCTACAGTATACGTTCCAACTAGTCAACTGAAGTGTTAAAATAATCCCACCAATTATTTTTAACGAACAGTTAATCTGACTGTAGTAAATGAAGATTGGAACGCGTACAACCAGCCAATATTTTCTACGCATTATTTTTCTCATTAGGTATCATTGTCCGACTTCCCGCGGAATCTGTCGGTGTCGTCTTCGTGTCGCGCCTGTCACTCGGCATACGACAAAACCGACGTATTTAGGTGAACTAAAAAATATGATTGGATTATTTATAGTTTACACAGACACGGGCACCATTCCTCATAATTAGCAGAAGATTTATTTGTCTCGAACTTTTTCTGGCACAAATTGAATATTTTGTACCATATGATAGATATTGGTAGATTAATTTAATTCATATCAAAAGTTAAAGAAAAACAATAGGTTTTTATTCATTGAAATAACAAGGATCATTTAGAAAAAAAAACAAGTACGTGTCGAGCCACGCGCAGTATAGGATTCCGTATTTGCCCATAAACTTATATTGACTACCTGATTTACACAACTAAGAACTTCATGTAAGTCATTTTCAATGGAATTTGTATGAAATTATCCTTTTTACTTCTCCGAGTTAATTTTATAAGTTGGTCGACCATTACTCGTTAACTTGCAATGCCTACTTAGATGTGATTGTTATCCTTTGCTGTGACTTTTTTGACATATCCAAAAATAACCGTAGAGCAGGCAGGGACACACACACTTGTTCTAACAAAACTTATAAAGTGCTAATTTTTGTTAAAAAAAAGTATTAAGTTATAACTTAATATTTCGCAAACGGATGCCTGAATCAAAAAATGGTTTTCACACACCCGCTATAAAAAGACCGACTCCACACACCAAGGGATAAAAAATCCCTATTTACGTGTAGAGGAGGTATCCAAAATATATATTTTTTAAGATTTTTATTTTACCACTTTATCGGTGTGATTATTACGAATACGCATTCCAAATTACAGCTTTCTAAGAGTCTACTTTTACTAAGAGTCTCTGAGCTAAGCCGCGGACAGTACATGAATTTACGCCAATTCCTCACGCGCGCCCAGCTTTGAAGAATCGGGCAACAATCTCTGCTAGGTTTTTTTGATGAACCTTCAGCTAGTATGGTACCAAAATAGAAAAGAAAGAAAAGAAAATCAATTTTTTCTTCCCTAAACAACACAAAAGTAAAACAAAAATAATAATAAACACAAAACAGATACTTAGCATATAATAACAAAGCGAAACGAAAACAGACAAACTAAGTACGTCATTTTGTGTTACATGGGTTCAAATAGGTACTCAGCATTATACTGCGACAGAACCTAGATGGGTCAGGTGCAGCACTGGTTTTCAGATGGGAAATACAGATTATAATTTTATTTGGATCTGCTGAGCACATATCATAGCCGTGATTTTCAGTTTTTCCATAAAAAAATGCGCTAGTGTGACTCGGAACTCTCCAATTCAAACCTGTAGTACGAAACTACAATAAAATCAATTTTTGGATTAGCTGTCTCATTAGCCACCAATATTCCTGGAGACGGAGAACTTTGAACGCACCGACGACATCTGCAAGACAGATTCATACCACGATTGCCCAAAATCCTGCACTGCACATGGACGTGAGAACTGAAACATTTGTTTGTGAAGAAATTTTATATTTTTACTACTCATTTTGGAGAAAACATGTGCACGGACGAGAGTCGATTGGCCAATGGTCATTTCTAATTGTTTTACAAATGAGCTGCTGTAAAGTAAACTGCTCAACATCTGCTTTTCTGACTTAAAAAAAGATTTGATTGTGGAAGAAAAAGTGAGTTACCTATTCACTTTTCACTACACGAATAGTATGAAAAGCAATAATTCATGTTAAACATTTATATTACCCGAGTGCAGAAGATAATGTTTTTCGCGTATATCTATGCATGCCTGTGTTTTTCTATTACCGCGTAGTACCCAAATGGTTGGATGACTTTTAATGAATGAGGTATTGCTAGACACGTTATGATCCCGAGACGGATAACGCCTAAAGACTGTAAAAAAATCATACCACTGCCGTATTACAGGACGTGTAATATTGTACGGCATGTCAATTGAAACTGAAAAAGTTTTTAATCAACATGCCTTACAATATAATATGGGTATCGAATCAAAATCGTAACGAGTCGAGCTCAAATCTACTATTATGTGTAATAATAAAGGTAAAAACCAAAACCAACCAGCTAACAGCAAGTAACCAAAAATAACAATCACCAACTGCAATATTGTTTTCATGAAAAAAAAAATCCAACCTCTTCCAGGTTACCCTATTGCTATAGGTATCAAAACAAAGATCTTGTTAAAACAATATAAAAATGTTATGAACTTCCATCCTTCTTTTATCACAGCGCAGACCTTGACCATCCTTCTTTTGGATTTTCTGCTTGTTTAATAGATCAGAATCTAAGAAATTGTTATTTAAGGTTTTTTGTATATTTTGCATTGTTTGTGTGATACCTGGATGCGATAAATATGTAATCGTGACGGTACGAAACACACGTGCACGCAGCTGCGCGACGCACGTGAGATCTTATGTTATGCACTTATATCACAAACAACCTACCGAAATATTGTATAGTTAAAGGAAAAAGGACAAAATGTGAGTCGGGAAGTTAATTTTAATGTTGGTAATAATTAATACTTACCTACCTACTTATCATCTATACTAATATTATTAAAAGATAAAGTTTGTAAGTTAGGACGTAGGAGGTAATCTGCGAAAGTACTCATCCGATTTCAAAAAATATTTCACCAATATATTTATGGTAGACCTTCACCTTCACCTTACGTATTTTATTTTTTGTTTGCTTTTTGTTGCTTTGGTATCACTGCGACCTATTGTGATCGCCACTGGATTAGTATCGTGAAACATTGGACGGCCTCTGTCGCGCAGTGGGCGAAGGCTCACCTGAGACGCAGAAGGTTGCGGGTTCGATTCCCGCCGCGGAAATCGAACCCGCAACCTTGTGCGACGGTTCTGGGTTTTTTCTATTTATAATATGTATGTATTTACAAAAAAAACTATGTAAGTAGTATAACAGTCATGTAGTTCCCATGAAAAATAGAAGATAATGTGTGAAAAATATCCTGCATTATTTATTTATTTATTATTGTTGTTTTAGAATTTTAGTTTATAATGTGTTTTTTTGGTAATATGTAGTTATATAGTTTTTTAGATGTAATGACAAATCGTTACAGCGAAATATTTCATTTTCATCATTTTTATTCTTCTTTATTTAGTAAAAATAAAGAAGAATTTGAATTTGATTTAGGTTGTATATTATCTCTTTAAAATAAAATGGCATTTCGTGGAGACCAATTTGGCAACGTAAGTCGACAGAAACTTCCATCGGCTATTTTTTATCCAGGTAGCACGTGGGCGAAGCCATGGACAGTAGCTAGTACTTTCTAAACTCAATTGAGTTCCATGGCAGTTGCGCTAATTATGCTGATAGCACAATCGCTGGCGCATCTGTCGATATGAAAGGCATGGCAATTTTTATATTAAATTAGATAACGTCGCCAGGAATATGAAGATGACAGTATAAAATGTTATAATTTCAAAAATACCCAAAAATCTCCATCATTTTTTTAGACCGCCTTACGTTGATTAATCCATCTTAGGTTACCCAATCAAATCTGTGTTCTTAGAATGAATGAGGTTTGATAAATATACTAGTCTGCTTACCGAAGATATTCTTTACAATCATCTTGATTTTTTTAATACGGTTAAACCGTATCATAGTAGACATATACTGAAAATGAGTCTTTTGACTTCACTATTTTGGTAAAATAGTAATAGTAGATTGTTAGACGTGTAACGATGACAAGACAAGATATACGTATGTACTTTCAGAGGTCACAGTCGGAAGTAAATTGCAAATAAAAGATTCTGTGGAATTTTCAATTGGAATCTGTGTATATCACGATAACTATCATTCAAGAAAAAAAATACGTGAGACTAGTGCTTGTATTAGGATACATTATTATTTTTATTGTATCCTATTTATGTACGTAATCAAAGATACCTACGTACTACTAGAAAGTATTATCTGAATTTATCAACTTTACTCATAATATTTTTGATGACCCCTCGATGTAGACAGCTATTTTATTTATTTCATTATCACAGTACGAACATCTATGTTCCTGAGATATGATTGCGACCGTTTATCAATATAACCAGCGTGGTAAAAATCTGTGTGACTCGCAAGGCCACATAGAAATCATGCACGCGGACAAAAATGCGTTACAAGAATTTCTATTAATTGTTTTATGCATTATGTGGGGCGTTATCAGGATATACCGGTAACCCATATGCGCTACGCCGCTCAACTGATAGCACCAATGTGCCGCGCAGATTTGCAACAGACACTATTCACTAATCTCCGAGCTTCCTCACACGTGCACCTTATGGGAACCTGCAGCCCATATGTCTGTTGTTTTACCAACGTTTTACAACTAGCTTCTAGAAAGGTGATCGTCAAACATCGGCCGAACTTCCGTCAAGCGGGGGCAATAAAACGCTTTGTTCGTTATCAAGAAAACAAATACGACATCTGCATCTGTGTTACCAGTTATCACCCGAACAGCTGTCTGCATCATTTGCCAAGTTTAAAATCGAACATCTCGTGAGAAAACTATTTATAATAAAATAAAACTAGAGAGAGTAAAAAGACCTGGGTCAAAAATAACAGCTATTTGACACGTACAAATAGCTGGACAGACGGACGGACCTGCCTGCGGCTGGACACCTGGCGCGGGCGACAAATCATGATGCGAGTAGTGACCAATATCTGCGTCGTATTCCACTGGCTTATTATAATAGTTTTATAGTGCCATAACACAGTCATTAGTTCTTTGTCTAGTTGCTCACTCGTAAACAGTGGGTAGTTTAAATCAATAACGGTGGTAATGTCTGGCTGTATTCAAGTGCGTCTTACGAACTGAAGGGCAAATGTGGGATAGCAGTTCCACATCTGCCCTTCACTTCGTGAAGTGTTGTGGGATAGCAGTAGGGGTGGTGTAGCAGTTAGTAGTAGTAATCACTTAGTTTTTTGTACTCTGATGTGTGTATAATTCAAGATTAGGCTCTAGTCAATAGCGTGGCACACCTCTATCTGATTGTCACCACAAAACATGACATCATTAAATCAGCCTCTCTGTGGTTTTAAACGTAGCAAAGGTTTTTCACAAACAATTTGATAGCAGCTATTCACTTTAGTAAAACAAAATTCATGATAGAATTTTGTCGTATTATTTCTTGCCATAGAATATGGTACTCAGGTGTACATTACCTTATCATTAGATACTCTTTATCACTAGCAAATGGTGTCATAGCAGAGTGGCCACAGGTATAAAGACTATTTTCTCAGTAAAGTCTCACAAGTGTTCACAGGCCTTATCTCGATGATCTAGTCCCTATTATCGTTCAAATACTTTTAAATTCTTCTGTAATTTATGTTGCAAAGTATTTACCAATTCGCACCTGCATATCATCTGTGACATTATTCGAGTAAGCATTAAGGAAAGCTAATAAAAATATCTAATCAAACCAATAGGTATTGATAAATTCAATGCAAGTGTGACAAAATAGTTACAAACAAGTTCTGAATACAATTGGTACATTCATTGGTTCATTAACTACTTGTAGAATAAAGAGGTGTCAAACATGTATGATTTCTTTCAATTCAACCTATTCTAGGTATAAAGCTAAGAAGATAGTATTAGGGTACGTCGTTAGAGAATGACAGGCCAAGGTGTCTTGGAGTTAGTGCAGATGATGAAATAATGGATGAAGAAATATTGAACTCATCAAAAAGTTTGAATAAAAGTGAACCCTTCTCCACTGTCAGGTAAAAATAAGACGCATATTAATGATGGTCCATTGCATGAATAGACTGTATAAAGTGACCTCCCTAATCAACAGAAGGTACACTACAAAGTATTACACTAATCCGGTTTCGAGACGTATGGAATAAAATTATGCAAGTAATAAAATCCCATTCTGTGTCACAAAGCGGCCTCGAGCACGCAATTTCTCAAAACATTGTCGCGTCATTTTTCATTGCATCAATCAGGCCGCTTGTCTGGACAGGACTTTATTTTTCAGGGGTGTCACAAGAACACTTCTTTTGATTTTCCTTCCGATCCAGAGGTAGTGGGTCACTCGAATAGTTTGTCTGCGCACTCAAAATGGTGACGGGAAACATCGAGGAAACTGACATTCCCTAGAAATAAACGATCGAAGGTATGTGCCATTTATTAGTATTCTAATAATCGGTGATTAGCTTGTTATCACGTAGAATGCTTACCAGTATGTGCCAAATATAAACTAAAGACTTGTCTTTGACTACGTTATACTTGGTATCAATAACTTAACGTGAACTTTGACAACCATTTCCTCGCCACCGCCACTACCACCGCCACCACGTCAGTTTGACCGGGCCTGACTGTCAGCACTTGCGTCCATCCTAAACAGTCTACTATTTTATGTAGAACTATAGTTATTATTACATTACCCATGGTAGAGGTCGTTTACATTTGCGCAAGTCTTTAAATAATGTTAAATGACTCTTGAACTTCATTCAATAATTTAAAAATTATTGTTTTGAATTGATCGAGCGATTCCATGAGGATTCAAATAAATAAATAAAGACACAACAGTCACACACATACCTTCCCTGTGTCAGGGGTATCAGGAACTTTGTATCAAGAGTTCCATGGTACCAACCACACCTAGACCCGGAACAAATATCTATAGAACATTGAAATAATTGTCCCGCAACGGAAATCAAACCGGAACCTCTTGTATCTCAGCAGGCTACTCATTCACCGCGCCGATGAGAGCCGTCATCAAAAGTCACCAAAGAACCAATTGAGGTTTTAATATGTGAGTGAGTACTTACCAGCTAGAAATGTCAGAAATCAAAAAAACTATTCCCTTTATAATAAACCCAGGCATTTTTTCAGACGTTTAGGGTTATCAATCAATATGAAGAGGTAGCTGACCTAGCTACCTCTTCACATAAATTTATAGGTATGCCACAATCAAAGCATCGCGATATCTCAATTTGGAGCAGACTACTAGAATTAAACACTAATACACTATTCAATATTCATGAGAAAGAATCTCAAAACTGTAGCCATCAAATCACAATGATTGTAGAATTAAAATTATCATGGTTTGGTATAGTTTTAGAATATTATTACGACTATACGGTTGTGAGACGGGAACTTCCGTCCGAATGTTCCCGTCTCACGACCGTCGAGCGTGGTCGCGGACGGTGCTCATGAGGAAGGACCTCTAAACGGTCAACGAAACGTCAGCAGGAGAATAGTAAGTACGTGGTATAGTCGTAATAATATTCTAAAACATAATGATTGTGTTCGCCTGTGGGACATCCTTAATAACACTTGCAGCCCGCAGGGTTGTCTCATCAACAGTTAAATAGAGTGTGAGCCAATGAATATTTTTATTGACGCGCTCGACGAGTTTACATCAGATCTCAGCAAAGGACTGTGTCACGTTGGTAACCACCAATCCCTATGCTTTGTTATTTCAAACCCTATCCCACGTAGGTAAAGCTTATTTTATCATAGATTGTATAATAGTTCTCGCCAAATAAACATAAGCTTAAAATTACCAGGAATAAAGTTTTAAATTCATTATGCTCTCCAACTGTAACTGAAGACGAAAGTCATCAACGTAGCCGGAGATTGCGCACGATAAGTTCCTTTCTTGCGTTTCTTATGCAAATATTGAGTCAATGTTGCCATCATTAATCAAGCGAAATGCCAGAGGCCTATGAATGTATCCAGATGGACAGTATTATGAGACGTGCTACATTCGAGACAGATATCAATCAAGCACCTTTATAGAGGGACATCATGTTTATTCTAGGGCAGATTGTGAGCAAGGGCTCTTTGAGAAATGGCATTTGAGATTCATATCAACGTGAAATGAAATAGTTAATTAAATGCCAGCTTAGTAAATAATCTTTAAATTTAATGGGACCAAACATGTTCGAACTGATGAGGCGTGGCACCTTCACGTTGTATTGGCAAGGCATTTCCAGTTTCAGTATGGGTCTTACGACGCCGACGAAAAAAGTCTTGGATACGTTGATAACAGACATATCCCTAAATGTACCTGTTTAATTGTGAATAAACCGATACATACATAATAAATACCTACCCGCACATTAGTTACTTTTGCTTCTGGATTCGTTTGTGTAATTTTAAAAGAAAAAAAATAGGTTAGCATATAATCTGAATTTTATCGACATTTATAGGAAAACCTCGCGACTTCGTTCGTGTTGAGTTTTTTTTTTCATAAAAACTTAGATAAATATACATTTATTAAAACAACAAATATATAAAAAGGCACAAAACTTGAAACATACGTACATTTTTAAATTAAAACAAATATAAAAAATAACAAGAGTCTTCTTCTCTTATGTTATTTACTAAAACACTTACTATTCCAAAATGGGTTTATCTTTTCGCTGCACCCTCTAGAGGTGGCATTTTACATAATCCTTTTTTAAGTACTCTTCTACATACCATAAGTTACCGACCCTATAAATTTCATTTTTCTAGGACTAACGGTTTAGACTGTGCGTTCACTATCGGTCAGTTGGTATATCATGCAACGATTTTATATATTTAGATTCGTTTAGATATTCGATTGTAGCTTATCTCTGTTTGTTTCACAAAGCCCCAATATGCTACATTGTTGACGTTATCACATTAATTATAAAAATAGCAGCTGTGACCCAAACTCAAATGTACCTAACCCTTATCTTAAGTTATCTTGTATTGTAAAAATGCCACTTAAAACAACAATTTGTACCTACTTGTGAAACCAGTCACAATATTTAACCAACAGTTGTATAAAAACTACCAAATGGTCGCATGTGTTTCGCATATTTTTACGGAAAGTCGTGAGAGCTTTATACTTTTGTTTAGAGTTTTGTAAATGTGTTGAACAGTTAGCTTAGCGAAAGAAGTAAGATCATCTGCTGGAGTATTACCAAATATTATTCAAATTGACGAACTTTATGGCACAGTGGGCGGAAGCCCGCTTGAGTCGCAGAAGATTGCGGGTTCGTTTCCCGCCACGGGATAAATGTTTGTATCATCTACAAATATTTGTCTCGGGCCTGGGTGTTTTCTATGTATAATATGATATGTATATACAAACATAAGTATATATTTAATATATCAGACAAACAGTTCCCATAGCTCTGCTTAGTTTGGGGCTAGATGATGCTGTGTGAAAAATGTCCAGCATTATTTATTTGATTACAGAATAACTGCAAAAAGTTATAATAAAGCGTTGTATGGTCATTTTATGTATCGTACTAATGTTATAAATGCGAAAGTTTGCGTAGTTATTTTTGCTAATCATTTTCTGGACAACTGAATTATTTGTTTTTCTGAACAAATTTGGATGACATTTGTTAAAAAAAGTTAGTAGTTAGTTTTGATGAATCATTGATAATCTTGCTAACCTTATTTGGTGTTCGATTTTATATTATGCCATAAACTACATCTATCGTATATTTAGTAAAAATAGAGTTGCAAGTTACATAAAGAATAGTATACTCAAAATATGAAACAGTTAATCTAAAGAGCTTTGCAAACAATATATAGCCCGACTGATCCAAATTACTAAATAAATATAATGATCAACATCAACACAACAACAATAACAGCCTGTATGGAGAAGATTTCATGAGATTGTATGAATCATAAGATCATGATTCCTTTTCATAGCAAATTTCGCCAAAGACACGCACATGCAGTTGGTTTAAACTAGTGAAACACGTGTTCTTATATTAATTGCCGACAGTAAAGTTAAATAGGAAACGATAAAACTGAGCAGAGCACCTTTACGATACAATTGTAGCGAGTTGGGCGGGCCGCCCTCGTCGTCCTCGCCGCCCGCCCGCCACCAAATACTCCATGACACGTGCGTTGACTAATATAACTTGAACCTTGAGTAATTCACTGAAATATATTGCATCCTTAATTGATTATCGTTTTCATTATTTATTTTAGAATACTATAATTTCGCAACATAGTGCTTTCGTTTTAAAAACTGTAACTGAGTAATAAACAAAAGAATTTGTATATTTTTAATTTTGATACTGGTATATAAGACTAGCCTCTGCCCACGGATTCGCCCGTATGGCATCCAGATAAAAGTAGGTAACCTATGTGTTATTTTAGGTAATTAACTATAATAATACATTATCTGATACAAATTTCATTCATATTAGTTCGGCTATACCGAAGATTATTTACAACTACACGTTTTTGAATATAATAAATGTTCAGACCGTGATACTCAAACGATTTTTACCAAAAAAAAACAAATAAATAAATTATAATTTTCCATAATCTCGGTTCCAGAATTAAAGTTACAATATATTAGTTGTATTTGAGCTTATTTAAGTTCAACGTAACCTTGCATTTCCAAGACCCTCCATGTTTATAGAATCAGGACTTCTACTACTGTAGAGTTAACTATACCCGTCTTTTACGTTACGGAAGTACCAAATCTTATTCCACTCAGAAAAGTCAATACAAGATATTTAGTAAGCGATAGCATAATGTTTTACTTTGGTAACTAGTTTTTAGAGTCTACTAAAGACTAGTCATCGACCTAAATTAATAAGAGTTGGTTTCAAATTTGAATAAAATTTTTAACACCTAATAAAGATACGACAATTGATCAACTAAACACTGTTTGTGTAAGTATTTCTAATACGAATCTTTATTTTCAACAATAGAAAACAAAAAACTGTTTAAAATCTTACTTATACAGATATTTAAAGGTGCAACACTAATACCTAAATTGGTACTCGTCAAATAACTCGACACATCAACGCTATAATGATTCCAAAGCATATGTATCAGCGACAAACCTCATCTGCACAACAAAGACCCTTGTTCCATCCACATGGAGCTCATCCGAAGCTGCATGTGCCAAACATGTGGAACCGTTCCCCTTCAGATGTGGACGAGCTAAAACAGATTTTGAGGGAGGAAGTAGGTACATTGAGCATTGTAAGCAAGTAAAGTCATAACAAGTAGTAAATTAATAGAAATTGTGAGATTGAGTCACTTTGGTGAGCAGTATCCGTCTTTTCTATTCCCTTGATCGGACAAAGAGACTGGCGATTATCTGTTGAGCGAGTCCGTTACCGGACATCGACGACTAGCTCTTCTAATAATAATAATAAGATTTGAATTTGAGTCAGAATTTGCAGGTGCCGTTTCATTCTACATAGCCCAGCAACCATTCCTTAAGAATATACTCCTGCAATAGCCCAGTTTATCACCCAATATTTCCAATAGATTCATCAGTAGCCATCCACAAAATAACGTTTTTTATATATTGTATTGTACAAAAAGGCCTCTTAGTATTACCTCCGGCTCCACTGATGCATATAAAGGCTCCAGGCATAAGCCTGAGATTATAAATAAATAAAGAAGACTAATAACAATAAAAATGCTGGATATTTTCTTTCACACAGCATCATCTAGCCCCAATGTAAGCAAAGCTTGTGTTATGTGAACTACGTGGCTTATATATTTACCACATATATTTTTTCTTGCGTACATATTATACATATAATACACTCAGGCCCGATATAAATATTGGCAGCACATAGAAACATTTGTCCCAAGGCGGGAAACGAACTCGCAACCTTCTGTGTCTCAAGCGGGCTTTCGTCCACTGTACCACAAAGGTCGTCCAATGTCCTCGTTGTCCGGTTAGTGGGCCAAAAAAAATGATTATTCTCTCGGTTGTCGAAGCACAGCTACGGCTTTGGATGCGTTAACATTAGGGATGTTAACGCATCAAAAGCCGTAGCACAGACTACTAGGATGGTAACGCAAGTCTGTTGGCTGCGAAGTCCAAAAGCTTGGAGAAGTCTGACAAATGTCAAAAGTGACAGGTAATGTCAATAGTTCAGTCTTTGTTGCCCCAGTCATCGGACAATAGAGGTTGCAGGATAGTTAGTTTAGTAGTATCAACTAAAAATAAAGACTAAAGGATCGACTTCTATAAATTTCAGCTTGTTTTTTCAAATTCTGTGTAATTGCAGAAAAATTATATAATAAAAAAAAATAGTATATTGAAATTATGTTCAGATCCACCGCTCCGTGAGAATAAGATATCTGTTATCTCTAATCCTTGGTTATCTACGTCTACATACTATACGCCCATCGCTAGAACTGCTTTGAACCTTGTAATAAAAAGTGTTAGTTTATTAGGGCGTTTGCATACAGGCGGGCAGCTGTGTCCGCAGCTGCGATTCGCGGTGTGAAAAGCGCCGTACCGCGATTCACATACGGACATCTGTACCGAGATTTTATAGGGGAGCTGTACTCAACACCTTGTATGAAACAGCCCTTACTAGGTCTTCTGAAAATGTGGTAGAGTTTTTGATGACCTTGACTTACTACACCTGCAAGTTGGAAACAAACGAGTTTATTTTTCTAAGTTCTCACTACTACAACAAAAATATTAACTTTCAGTAAGACCCTGGAAATAATGTGTTATAGTTTAATTTTAACAAAATCTTAGTATTTTAGTACTTTTTAGTTTTAGACAAATAAATGTCTTAAAGTTTGAATAAATACAAAATACAGAATAGCAAAAATGACAATAAAGTTCCCTATAATGTATATTTAACATTTTTAATATCAGACAATACCACATTTTCTATTACGCCAGTTCTATTGCGGAAGGTATGAACTATTGATAACGTAAGCCAATCAATACTTTACAAAACTTCATGATCATGAAGTTTTGTAAAGTATTGATTGGTGACCTATACTTTACAAAACTTCTAATGACGATCTCGGCAATACCATGGCACTCAAATCCACGATACAGGGAATCCTAGTGTCAGTACTATGTATACATCTGTTTGGTGTTTGTTAATTTTATATCCTACTATTGATAAAGTCTGAGTATAACACTATCATGTCAGTAGAACTCTTTGCAATATCAGAGGCATTATCCTATGTCAGTACTTTAGAGTCTAATAACGTAGTTATCTTGACGGACAGTCTAAGTGCGTTGCTGCATATCGTTCGATGCGACAATCGCTGCAGAAGTGCAGCGATAGCTTACAACATAATAAATAAGGTATATGCTGTCAGGGAGTATGTCTATTTCATTGCAATAGATTCCATCACATGTGGGCATACATGGTAATGAGGTGGCAGATTCGCTGGCCCGGGAAGCAATATCAAAAGGTAGAGAAGTTTTTATGAAACCTGAATACTCAGAAATGCTTCATAAATATAAAAGTTATATCAGAACCAAGTGGAAAGAACACTTTGATATTGCTTTTCGGGAAAAAGGCATCTGGTATAGAACAATGCAAAGTGAACCACCTCATGTTTGCCAACATTAAGTTAAATAGAAAATTTGTTGTTATTAGTCATATTATTCGCTCCGGACATATTCCTTCAAATAAATTCAAGTTTCTGATGAAATTAGTAGATAGTCCAAATTGTGCAGACTGTGGTGTTGTTGAGGATGTCTACCACGTATTGATGGAATGTGCTCGGAGCACGGCACTGCGCCGCAACTCCTCGTGGTTCAATACTAGCGAAGTAGGGATTTGTAACAGTTTTTTTAGCTTATACATCAGAATAACACATAGGTTACTTTTTATCCGGGTACTGCGCGGGTGAAGCCGTGGGCAGCAGCTAGTATCTACATTAACTGAAATAATACTATAACTATCACCTAAAATATTGTGTTATTTTAGGAAATACCATCGGTAAGTGACTATAATATCTTGGATGAGAATAACGTTCCTTTGAACTGAAACTTAAATAATTGTACGTAAACACAAATTTTCAAGATACGTTGGTTTTCAATAGTGCATTTCAACAATGTAACGTACTACAAGAGTGTTAACAAAAGGTACAAACTTCAAGACCCCAAACATGTTTTGTCGATTGATGAAAAGAGTACACAAATAAACCAATAACGCCGTCAACTCGATCACAATACCCCGTATCACATCATCTGCAATTAGGGTCACGAATAATTGACGCCAAAGGTTTAGGGCGTTTCTTTCGCCATAAAAACCAACATTCATAAAACCCTCATAAGTGAATCAAGATATCGTGCCCCGATGCACCTGGCTTTCACCCCGGGCTTGGCCTATTTTATTATCAAGGTACTTGAAAAAATTCAATAATATTTTTCACGGCTCATTGGTTTCGAGAATGGGGCCGTAGTCTGCGAAATGTACGATTTCATCGTGCAATTTTTTATTGTTTCCTCAAGTGTTTTGCACTGATAGCAATCTACTGTTTGTAAATCTATCGTGAAATCTGATATTTCGATAAGTACAACAGTTTCTCGATAATATCATGTTTTCTACATAAAGGCGATCTTTAAATGAATGAAATAATGAAGCATGCCTTATTGCTTGAGCTTGAGTAATAAAAAAACAGATTAAACAGGGATCCAAGGAATCCAATCTCTATATATGTATTTTTACTCGATCAAGAATAACTAGATTCTCACTACTCTATTCTCATAAAACAAGTTGATATGAGTTCATTGAAATCATCACAAGCAATGATGCAAAACCAAACGAGTTCTACACCACATCCTGCAGTGAGATTAGTCGGCAAGCCACCTGTACGTACATTCTATGAGTACTACAAAAAATACAGCAGAGAAATGTGAGAAGTAATCACACGAAACAATAAAAAAATTGTTTCATTAATCAAGTTCGCAATGCATTCGTTCCAGCGCCAATCTCTTCCATATCATAATCCAATGTTCATTCATCAGCTACGAATGAGCAATGCGAATCCAGCTAATGGTCCTATAGTTCCTTTATCGGCAAGTTAAGTGCCTGCACAATAGAGGCGGCTCCCACGCGTGTCACAACACCCCCATAACATGCCAGTCAACCATTATAAGCAGGTCTTCCTTGCCTCCCCGAGTCCACCAAACTACAGACCAACAGGGGGTGTAATTTCAATAATCAGGCTCCAAATTATAATGGTTTCACATTCGCTAGATGACGTCACAAAACATGGGGTGATCTTTTGATCCCTAGCATTTATAACAGTAACGATTGTGGGAAAATCGACACAGTTTTTGTTATAAATCTGTGGGAGTTTCGTTTTGACGTCGTTTCAGGGCTTTGTTTTTTTCCCTCTTATCAGGCTTGAATAATATTGCGAAGTAAATAAAACGTTTAGTTATTTGAGTATTAACTAAACTTTGGGAAGCTGATTTTTCTGATGCTAGAGTACCATATTTTTTTTCATTTAATGTCTTGTAAGTATAATAAAATATTTTTTATGAAATTTGGGCTATTTTGGGAAATCTGTGAGCTCACTTGTATTTTATAAAAAAAATACGTGGGTAAAATACGAGTAGATAAATAATATGATACAACCATCTTATGGAGACATTACTTCATGAAGGCTTTAAAGTTTCAATTAGTGACTTTCCCCAAGAACTATGTTGAGACAAGATTGATTGCATCTCCTACTGTTATCTTTTAATACATCAAAGTACCTAACATAAAACTTAATGTAATTCATCCCTGCATTTACTATGTAAAGCAGCCACGTGACCGGCACGCGACCCCCTCCCCAACAGCCCACCCCCTCGCCTTCATTACTCCGATTGCTTGGTATTTGTTCATAGAACACGCACGTGGACGGACGTCTGCATTATTAAATGCCTTTTACGCTTATTGCAAATTAAAGATCCCTCGCTTTAAGGCTTGTCATTTTATCAATTTACGAACAGGGTTGTTAAGCATTATGACAAATTCTGCTGTTAATGTAAACCTGGGATTGTCTTCTATCACACTTAATTCTATACAGGAAAAATACAAGTACCGCTAAAAGTTTCAAAAATATTAAAATCAACAAAAAATATTCTACTATACTTCACTACTCAATACTCAATACATTTATTGCTTTCACATGGTAGGTACATAGATGGTGTTTATAGGTAGGTATCTCACATGAACCCTATCTAAGGGTATAGCAGGCAGGCCGAGGTTTTGCGTAAACAAACTAGTTATTAATATCTACAGTAAATAAAGTTAAGTCTCTCAAATGAACTTTGTATTAGGGTACGGCGACAGACCCTAATACAAAGTTCATTTGAGAGACTATGTTGTTGCTAGTAGTCCTCGTAAGACTGACATGATTTTAATGACATTTGGAATATTGTATTGTATAAGTCATGACCTAGAGATAGTACAAATATGCAGCTAGTCACAAATAACTTATATATATTAAAATAAAAAATGCAGGACATTTTTCACACAGCATCATCTAGCCCCAAAGTAAGCAGAGCTTGTGTTATGTGAACTGCATGACTAATATACTACTTATATACTTTTTTTTGTAAATACATATTATACACCCTGACCCGAGACAAATATTTGCAGATCATACAAACATTTGTCCTGTGGAGGGAATCGAACCGGCAAACTTCTGCGTCTCTTGAGTTCATGAGTAGACCTCCTTCAATTGAAAATCGTTATCCAATTTTCAGCCCGTTCACCTCTCATTAAGGAATTGACCCGTGACCTTTGCGTCTGCCCAAAAGGCTCTCACGGTGGTGATTCTCACAGGAATCCACACGAACCCACGGTCCAAGCTTCAAACCAAATTATGCCGCACAACACAGTTTACGTTTACTTTAGCTTGCCAGGTTCTCACGTTTGATGCATACCTTTGTAATTTTCATATTATATTAAAGTAATGTTAAGGTCTACGTCCACTGTAGTTGAATAATAATGCTGGACATTTTTCACACATCATCATCTAGCCACATGCCATCTAGTTACATGACTGATATACTACTTATATATTTTTTTTAAATTCATACATATTATACATAGATATTATACATACTGTAGTTGAATAGGTATAGTACATTAAGGTTCATGAAAATATAGTAGTACATAATTATACATAGCTTTACTAAGCTTTAAGAAGCTGTTTCATTTTTCTGATACTAAAGTATCAGTTTTTTTATTTAATGTCTTGTAAGTATAATAAGTTATCTTTTTATGAAGTTTTATTTTTCTATTTTGAGAAATATGTGAGCTCACTTGGGGCGTCAAAATTACGTGAGTAAAATACGAGTATTAGGTTAATAAAATGTATGATTCAAACATCTTATTGAGACTACACTTCACTTTCGTCTTGTCTAGACAAAATGACAAGTAAAGTTTAACAAAATTAAAAAACGTATTTTTGCATCATCGATTGCAGCGCCCGAACCGTATCGCCTGTTGAGTGATAAAACTTATCTAAGAACTATCCTTCAAGACATACAAACTTGATTGCAGAAAACAACCTTTTATGACAAACGCATTTACGGGCTCCTGTCATCGCGGGTAAAAAAAACACCCGACATGGCAACATTATCTATCTAAGACCTTTCTTAAATTCATATAAACGATAAAAACCGTAATTTGGAGAAAAATGGTAACAGACAAATGCATGAACCACCTGTTATCCTGAACGCATATCCAGGTTCTTGCGTCGCGGGTATAATGTATAATCTACGTCCTTCCTAAGACAGTTATTTTTCGTGATTTGTCTATGGCTTGTTTGGGTTTAGTAGGCGTGCACCTTTTCCTCACTCAAATTATGTTTCATTACGGTCTACGCCTATCTCTGCGGTATTGATTTATGTAATGAGTATTAATAGTCTGTCTCATAACTTTTATCTAGGCATTATTCTATGAAAATTAGTTAACAACGAACTACAATTACTGGACTAGTTTCATCTAGTTATGTAGTTTGGCGTTTATTATCATCAACAGAAATGCTTTGGTAAGCAGGTACCTTCTATAGGTAATGAAGTGCCCTGCTATCATCGGTCCCTATTGAAATTCTTGAACATTCCCTCATTAGACCTGTTCATGACAATTCAAATGGAAAGTAGCCAATCGCTTTATATCGCCGCTGATTATCTCATTGACTTGCAAAGATTCCCCGTTAGGTACTTCTTAAGTAGTCGGCGGGCTTCATATGGTAAACAACAGAGTACCAACTTTACGTTGACCGAACAAGTGATTGATCGCTTTGTTTGTTCTAAGCGGACACAGATACAGGATGTGTAATACACAATAAGTATTACATCCATAACATACTATTAATTTACAGTTAATTAAATGTATATTTTGTAGACGAGCATTCAAGACTGAAGTTTTATCGTTCTTATATAAATTCGACAATTTTTTTTTTATGTTTTTTTATGTTTGGCTGAATATATCAGTTTTATTAGGGTTTATTTGAGATCAACGTTACTTATTTCCCCCTGGAAATGAGATGATTGCAAACACGATACTTTGAGTCGTCATTTTTAAATAAAATGTGTAATTAAAAAAGAACACATTAAATTTATTTTTTATTTTTACATTAAATTTATTTTTGTCTCTTTGTTTTTGTTACAATCTTACCGTTTAAATCTATCTATTAAGTGATAGATTTAAACTACTCTACTTTTTTTTTATCTGTCCTTTATGTGCTTTGCTGTTATCAATATCATCAAACAATTTCGAGTGAAATGTTACCCGTAAAGTAAGAATACATTTAGTAACAAACAATCAACCCGCTCATGGCTTAAATTAAAAAAGAACACACTTTTATCACGCACTTAAAATTATAAAAAAGAATATCCACGTCCTGGCTCTAACATCAGACCCTCGTTACCAAGCCCAATCTATTGGACTCATCAAAACGAATCATATAAGCTAATAATTTGGTTTACTAGTAAACTAGTAAACCGAAGTATATTATTGTCATCCGAACTACATTTATATTTACAAAGTTCTATTTCGATACGACAGTTAAAAGTAGGTTAAAATTGACTCAAGATTTGACTCAGGATTCGATTACATTATTTGTTTGTTATTTAGTTAGTTACAAGTGAAGTTATTGTAAGTGTGTTAATTAATAAAAATGAGTCATTTTTCAACAGAGAAACGAAATGCTATCCGTAAACGACTGTATTTGGAACCTTGGTATAAGCCAGTAAAAAGTTACGTTTAGGTGTGCGCTTTGACAAAGTTATACAAAGAGTTTGTATGACTTTTTGAGAGAAATAGTTTGTAACAAATGCCGTTTAAACAATATCTCATTCCGACCCTTTTATCATAATGTACTAGCATTGATTGATTCTGCAAACTTTGGTTCACAGTCACACACCCCGCTGTGCTCGTGTGCCGGCAGACGATACTCGTAATTACCCCGACCTGTGACCTGCTCCCACGCCGGTTCACACGAGACTCGCCGCTTCCCATCGGAACTTGGAACTTGAGTCCAAGGCATTTCATTACAGGCATTGAGATCGTGTTTTAACGCCTTCAATGTAAACAGGCTGTAATTACGTGTTATGCGATCCCATGCATATTATTTCCTATTTTCATTTTCATGTCAGACAAGGTAGAATGAGATTGGGATTCAGGTCAATAAAGTCTTTGTATGAAATAGAATAGAATTACACGTTAAGTTGATAATTGCATATGTAAGCTCTTCGTTGTATGGTTTTCTCCTAGACACTGATGTACCTAACTTCAATGTATCTAGTCTGCCCTTTTAATACAATAACGAAATGGCAGTGAAAAATAACACAGGCAATTCTCAAAACATTGAGGAACATTTCCCGATCGAATCTTTCCCATTTTAAGCTTTAGAAGTTTTGGAAATTACGTTGCCTGAAAAATAAAGAAGCACTGTCTCATTCCCATGCCCATTTTGATAATTGTAATTAGGAGGTTCATTCCACATAAAACCTTACAGTATATTATTATTTTTTCGATCAAGCGATAGTTCAAGTGCTTCGGTCCGCAAATAGCGAAGTCGATATTGGGACACGTGCCGCCACGCGCCGGAAAAGCGCGTAATGAGCCCGGACCATAGAGCCACTAATAGTTACTAAGCCCACGTCATAGAATATGTTATAGTTAGTGAGTCCGCACCTGCACGACACGAATTAAGGGATTTCTCGCGCCCTCCCGTGGGAGCGGAGGGAAACTCATAACCCACGGATAGAATGTTTGCTCTGTCAATATAGAGTGACGGCTAACCAATATAGCCAGTTTACGGCCGTAGGCTTAGGATATTATGTTACTGTTTGTACGCACAATATGAAGCCAGATATTGCTTGCCTTATTTGCGAATAAGTAATTAATATATAGAACTATTGTATATTTTCTACCAGTACATAAGTACAAATAATACTGGTTCCACAAATCAAGGCATATACAGCCTGATTCAAAATTTAGAGGATGATTGAGGACCTCGTGAATCAGTATTTTTTTTTTATAAAAGTTGTTTCTTTTACATTAAATTTATTTTTGTCTCTTTGTTTTTGTTACAATCTTACCGTTTAAATCTATCTATTAAGTGTCTACTTTTTTTAACTGTCCTTTATGTACTTTGCTGTTATCAATCATCAAACAATTTCGAGTGAAATGTTACCCGTAAAGTAAGAATACATTTAGTAACAAACAATCAACCCGCTCATGGCTTTAATCCCTATAATGGACATCCAAGTAGGGAGTAGTCAGAGGTAAATCCAAACATTATATTTGGCATTGCCTACGTTTTGCATGATAGTTATCCACGTGCCAGATTGCAAACTTTTCGCTGCTTATGGGAACATTAATAAGGACATGTTACGGTACTCGGATAAAAAGTAGCCTATGTGTTATTCTGATGTAAAAGCTATATTACTGTAAAGTTTCATCAAAATCCGTTAAGTAGTTTTTGCGTGAAAGAGTAACAAACATCCATCCTCACAAACTTTCGCGTTTATAATATTAGAAGGAAGTAGGATTGTCCTGCTGACGTTTCGTTGACCATTAGAGGTCTAACGAGTCATGACATTTTATTTAAAATTACTCCTACGTATCTGATGATGTCCATTGTGGAGAATATAGTAGTGATAGTGTTTGATTTTTTTATTATAAACAAGGACTTTATAGTATTGTTTAGTGGTTCACTTAACCGCATTTACACAATGGGTCGTGTATCAGTGCAGTATTAGTGCTGAATCGGGTTGGGTCACGCGATGCGAGCGGCACGCGCGCGGCTCTCCCACGACACGCGTACGGTCTAATACGTACACCTTAATGAACGTGCGGGGTTTAAACTTATTCTAACTAGTAGTTCGCTTCGAACTGAAATCTTCCGATAAATCGTTTTTAATTGACAACCGAAAGGAGAGTTATGAGATTAGCAGTTTTCGACCCCATTGTCTTGTTTCGTCATTGTTTTTGACAAACTCTGTGGCGCAGTGGGCGAAGGTATGCCTAAGACCCAGAAGTTTGTAGGTTCAATTCCCGCCACGGAACAAATGTTTGTATTATCTGCAAATATTTGTCACGGGTCTGGGTGTTTTTTATGTATAAATGTATGTATTTACAAAATAAAATGTATATAAGTTGTAAAATGTATATAATGTTTGTAAGATCTGCAAATATTTGTCTCGGGTCTGGGTGTTTTTCTATGTATGATATGTATGTATTTAGAAAAAAAAGTGTATAAGTAGTATATCAGTCATGTAGTTTCCATATCACAAGCTCTGCTTACTTTGGGGGTAGATGATGCTGTGTGATTTTTATAAATACATACATATTTTACATAGAAAAGACCCAGACCCCGAGATAAATATTTGCAAATCATATAAACATTTGTACCGCGGCGGGAATCGAACCCGCAACCTTCTGCGTCGCAGGCGGGCTTTCGCCCACTGCGCCACAGAGCTCGAGGAGTTGAAATACAATCCTTCACAACTTATCAGTGTAGTATTCAATGACTATAGTTATATAGACGGGTGGGTCACGCGGTGGGAGAGACACGCGCTTGGCACTCCCACGCCACGCGTCACCCTCGCGAGCGTATGGGTCTAGTGCATAGACCTTAATGAGAGTGCTGATTTCAAACAATGCGGGACAGTGAAACCGAATAAACTCTTTGGAAAATCGGAGAACAGAATAAAAACAAATATGAATTTACGTAGAATAACAAATACGAATATCATGGATATATAGAAAATGCTTGACCTCGGTTGGTTCGATTACCGCTCCGGAAAATATTATACATAATGATAATAAATTAACATACATAGTCCTTATCCCACACTAGGATTCCCTGTAGCGTGGACACAGATTACATAACTAGTATTCTGAAGATATTTGTTCCGGGTCCGGGTATTGTGGTACCATGTTACTCATAGTTCCTGACACTCACGACACAGAGGATCCCTGTGTGGGCTCATGACTATATTTCTAACAGTAGGGTGTTTTATGCTAAGGCACAAATTGCAAAAAGTGCAATAAATTTCACAAGTTAGAACAAGTACATAGATTAAACTATTTCGTGGGATTGCGAGGGATTGGTTTTTCTTCAACGTTTTAAGCACATTTTTAACATTTTCTCTTTATATTTTGTTAAGTAGAAGTCGTCGCAATTAATTTATGTGATAAATATGCAATAGTAATAATAATTTATCATCCCACGGCACAGTACAATACATGGCATCATTTTCCTCACAATACATTTAATACACCCGGAGTTTTTATAATATCTGGGGTGGTTCTGTATTTTGTAAACAACGACAATGCTAACAGTACCTACCAAACAACAAGGAATAAGCTCCAGAATAATTACAACGTCTTATTTGTTGTTAATAATTTCACACTTCAATATTGAAAGCTTGTCTAGAAAGGAAATTTTATAACACCTGCAGGTCCGGTAAATGACTCGCCTTTTTTTACATTGTCATAAAAACACCAGACGATTGTCATTTTAGAATTGTGAAGGTGTTTATATGCTGCTTAATTTTTTTCCTTGTCTCAATTTTTTCGTTCGTGTCTAATTTTATGGGGTTCCGTACTTAAAATGACAACCAACAAAACCTCATTCGAATGTTTAGAAATAGTGCTGTCTTTCTCTCAATCTAAGCGTGGCTGATACGATTCCAAACACAACAAAAAAGTATATTGTCTCAAACAGATCAAGGATAATATAGTTGATAATTTTGGTGCATGATTTAGGAAGGTACCTACTTCATAATATTATTATTTTGAAAGGACGTATATTTTCGATATCAATTGCTAATAATTTCAAATTTCAACGTTTTATTTGTTACAAAGTTCAGAATCCAGTTTTAAAATCTGACTCGTACTTAGCCATTTTTTAACTGTCTGTGAGTTTGACAAAGGATGGTACCTGTCTTCCTTAGACAATATTCTGTCAATTGCACTGCAAGGTGCTTTTGATGCAAGATGAGGGAAGCTGAACAATAAACCTGTACGTGAGGGCACAATACTTACACCGGTAAAACAAAATTGCAGTCGTAAATTTAATATCTCAGGTAGCCGTGAGGACACGTTTTGACGGACATGGTCACATTGGTCACTAAATAAAATCTTTGAATAAATTAGCTTTTATTTCAACGAAACATTTTACGTGTTCGTTATTCCTTTAGAAGAAAATTAAATGAACCACGCCAAGATGGAGTAAAGCACAGAGCTAAGGTCATATCTGAATGTGTTAATGAACCTACTCATTACACATTCAGATATTTAACCTAATATCAAACAACTATTCGGAATATCATTTATTTAAGTAATGCTATGGATAACACTTCTGTTATCCATAGCATTACTTAAATAAATGATTGATGTGATTAAATTATTACAGACAGCGAGTGTTACACATCTTATTGTTAAAACAATTTACGTGATGTGCTACCGACTTTTTATCAAAACGTATTCGCCTTCTGTTTGACTTGGCCTCATTTCAAAAGCAGCAACCACTGATTTGTCACCGACGAATTACGTTATTCGAACCAATTTATTGACAGAACTGTGAAAGTGAATGCAACTGTCTGGTATGTCTTGAAAATGTCTTGTATAACTTTATTGTCATATTCAGAAGACAGACATCGACTCAATATTTTGCTGAATATTTATAGCATTTTTGTTTAAATAGCTAATAAGCGACATGCCTCGAAACTGTGCTGTCCACCTAATAAGATGGCAATGCTAAACAACAGTGTTTTTTGTATGGCACCGCGCATTTACAACAATATACCAAATGAAATTTTAGAAACATGCTCAATAATTGTATTTAAAACTAAACTAAAAAGACTTTTATTAGAAAAAGCTTATTACAGTATTAATGAATATTTATCAGATATATTTTAATGACATATGGTGATTTAGAAACTGCTGTGACATTGTATTTAATTTGACATTATTATTATTATTATTTTGACTGTTTTTTGTAATTTTTTTTCAATTATGTTTAAAATTATGTTTGTAATGGATGTATTAATAATTTTGCTTACCATATAATTTTTGCATGCTGTGAAGCTGATCATGGCTGTACTTCTATTAGTAATTATGACATCTCATGAACCCATGTTTTGCAGAATAAATGATTATGATTATGAAATCATTCATTGTAAATTTGACTGCTCATCGAATAACAGCAACAGCAACTTTTACGCTACCAATCCTGTCTAGGATTGGTTCGGATTACTTTAGCTATCGTTTGCATATCCTTACCCATATCGGTCTTTTAGATATCTTTTTTATATACCTCTCATTATGGGACATTGTGATGATTCGGGTTTTGATGATGAATTATATATAAGCTTGATTGATGTCAATTATGTTCGGTATTAATGCCTACCAATTAAATATATAAAATTATTGCGTGCTACATTGACTGACTGACTGACACTACGCACAGCAAGTCCTTCCAGGGACTGCACTTGACTTAATGTGAGAGATGCATTAAAAAAAAATAAAAAATCCATCATACACCATTCATTGTCTTGACCCATTGACCCCATACTATAATACCCTGTATCGTAGATATCAGGAACTATGTGGAACTATGTTGCGAATTTAAGATGAGATGCTACTTTTAAAAGAGTTGAATTAAATTTTACAATATCAGCATCCCATTGTGCGCTATTGTTATGCTTTTCATAACACTTGAATCTTAACCACTGCACCATTTAGGGATTGAATTTAGAAAAAAAATACATCTGATATATCCAGGTCTCGGCTTGGGGTGAGCGTTGATTGTCAGTTAGTGAGCAACGCTTTTATGTTTTAAAATAAGTAGCGCAGAGGTTCAAATAACTCAAAATAAAGCAATTCACTACCTGAGTTCTTTACTCCCGCCTCCAAGGTGACTTGACTTTTTGCGGCTCGTTTTTATGAGCACCGTGTTATTATTACGATTCAGACGCTTGTGTGGTCGGACCTTTATTAGTAAATCACATTGCAATTATAGCGGTATTTATAAAATTGATAATTATAACTCTACTTATCTTGATGTTCGCCACTATTTATTCTAAAGTTCCATCATGACTTTTCGGAATTGTTTTGTTCCTTGGAAAAATATTAAAACTTGTGGCTTTAACTTTTTAACCATCCAGATATAAGTGGAGCTTGCGCAATTTTTGCGATTCAGCTAAAGTCTTTTGTGCAGTGATAATAAAAAATATAAAATCATCACAATATAATTCAGTAATACCCATTGGTATCCTTTTAATTATTTGTATTTTATACCTCTGTGATATGTTGCAAATGTAATCTGTCGCTTTAACAAAAGTCCAGCGTTATAAAAAAAAAACAGACGCCATCATCTCGGTCCGAATCCGAAAAGTTGGACTGTAGAACCTTTTTTTTGTAAATTGAATTCTTATAAAGTGCCGCATCCATAGAAACGTCTATAACCATTTAAAACCGTTTCATTATAATATTTTTTTACATGAGCACAGCCTCCGTGAGAGCGCGACAAGTGGATGCCTTCACGTCGGGCCATTGTTGTTCACCCCTGACTCCCCCCACTTCCTCTCACTTATAAGAATCCAGAGGTTATATAGTTTGTAGGAATTTTATAAGAATAGTCTATAGATTGTACGAAACTGGAAATAAAAAAAATATAGATACAGACCTATTATGAAAGAACAAGGTTATGGTAGTATGTTGTATTTACTTTACGTAAACGTTTACTTTTATGCACTACATACTTTCCTCTATTTATTTCGGTGAAGATTGAGTTATGACGTAATGGATGACGTCATAGTCAACACGTAACTCTAAATTGAAATACCATAAATTCTGACTATTCTAAATTCTATTATACCTACGTTCTTGTGGTATATAGCCGATAAGGGTCTTTCATAAATTAGGCTAGATTTAAATTAATTGCATATTTTTTTCTTTATAAGTAAATATATTTTAGTATCCTATATCTGTGTCACATAAATGTTTTTTTTTTTGTTGCAGTTACAACTCTTCAGCCATTGTATCATCGCGATAAAGTTTATAAGATTTTATGCCAGGATTTTTCAATATGCATGTATTGTACTATAGTTATCTAATAAACAAACTTACTTATGGTATGTATTAAAGTCTAGAGAAGTAAGGTCCAATGACAGGTCTGCTTTTCTCGATAATTATCATAAAATTAATCCTTAAGATAAAATTAATTATGGTAACATTTTTATGTATTGAAATAATAAAAGCACTGCTATTTTCATTTTTTTAATTGATTTACTTTGGATAGACAGGTGCCTAACGAATCCACAACAAACACAGTTTACGAACCCAGAAATAAACAAGAATACTAAGGACAAAGTGCATGTCACGAGCGCAACGGCCTTATTCAGGGCCGCCCAGCGCAGGCAGACTCGGCGCCCACCGCGGCCGCCATGGGAAAAATCAGGCTTCGGCGCCCCCGCCCCGCGCGCCCATTGGCCGCGCGACCCCGCCCCGCGCCCCACCAGTGCTCATAAATACTAGCGTGGCGCGCGCATCTCCTCATTCCTCACTCGTGACTCGCGCTACACGCCCGCGTCTACTCTCAGTTCAACCCAGTGCTCGTGTTTAGTGTCACTAACAATGAAAGCGATAACAGCAGTGTGCGCGACGGGCGCTTCGGTCCCGGCCATCGCCAGCGGACGCGTCCAGAGGCATCGGGAAGGCGAGAATGCGGAGATCCAGATGTATCTGTCGAAACTCCAGGACTTGGTGCCATTCATGCCGAAGAACAGGAAGATCTCAAAGCTGGAGGTGATCCAGCATGTGATTGATTACATCTGTGACCTGCAGTCAGCGCTCGAGAACCATCCCGCTATGGATCAGTTTGACGCCGAAAGCGCGTTGTCGGCGCCTCCTTGCGTAGCGCCGCAGCCTCGCCCGGCACGGCGCCCGCTGGGGCCTCGCTCCGCCCCCAACACCATCCTCCACCAACAGACCTCAAGCCAAGAACACAGAAACCAAATGGTGAGCTTCTTAACTTATTATGTTATTTTAGACGTATCAACAAAACTATGATTTGCACTTTAATGTTTGTACAGTAGTTAAATCCTCGAAATATTAATTCTTATAAAACATATTTTTTTTTCCTGTTGAACACCAATCATTGCTACGGATGCTTGTACGTGCACGTACCAACTGTGAATTATTGTTTTTTCCACAATGGTACCAACAATTTATCCATTTACTTAATACTACATTAGCCTAATAGCGAAACGTTAAAAACGCACAGCAAGCTATATAGAAAAGATAGTGTGGCATAAAAAGTAAATGGAATCGGTGATGTCGGTGTTTTTGCGGCGCGCACCTGCGTCGGTTTCGCAAGCGCAAAGGTAAAAGCGGGGATGCTGAGTTTCACAACTTACGACGACGTACGCATACTGCCACCAACAATCACACAAAAATATATTGCGGCCAGACATGTAGGTAGATATTAGATGAAAAGATACCTTTGAGTCTTCTGAAAACACATTTGCTTATGGCTAAACAAATCTAGGATTTCCAACACAGAGCAACACAGACTATTAGTCAATGTTAGTTAGTTCCGCATACAATTTTCACTAGTTTTATTGATAGATTTTGGAAACAAGCAGCAACTAAACCAATGCTCACGCATGCGTGACTGCTGCTTTGAATTTCAGCCTTGAAGCGCGGCCACCTGCGCCGGCGCCGCGTAAACGACCGTGTACTGACACACAATCTGAATATTCAATACATATTTATCTTACCTCGGCTTCCATTCCGGCCGACACGACACCTGTGTTTTTGCCGTTTCGTCATCCCGCCTAGAGCCGGGAAATTAAAGTCAAGGCTTGTCAAAGAATTCGAGATGGTGTTGTTGATATTATGTTGGACGAACGACGGCACTCGGCAGGTGCATCGCAGAGGATTTATTCGTACGCTTGCGATTACGAGTCCCAAGCGCAATGCGCGCTCGTTAATACTTGGTCGCGCCACGTAAATTTTAATCACTGCCAGTTGTTGGAACTGAGGGAAATGTTCAAAACAAGCGTGATTTAGGAGACGCAAGCTCGCCGTGAATTAACAATAACACAAGTGCCACGTAACGTAATGTGCGCATAATGAAAGACTAAATAAAGATGCTCGGTAGACCAACGAAATCTTGAATCCTACGATAAGAAACAACAAACCAACCGTTAATTAGCCTCCGGCGCCGGCAAAACCGCGATAGCCGATATTTACAAATATACCGCCTGCTACCATACCGGAATGTCAACCAATCAGGCTACATTCCTGAATATAAATTTGGAATATTTTCGCGCAAGGACACTGGTCGCGGATCTCTAGATCTTTAGCTTTGATATTTGATCGAGAGCTTTTAGGTAGAAAAAATATGGTCGCGCGATCGTGTAGGAATCTGGTGTTCCGTGCGCGTCGTGAGCATTTCTCGAGAATATCTCGCGGGCCATCGCCGTGCCACAAACCTCCCGTCACGAGCATAAACCACGGCTGCTATCGCGACAGTAATTGTTGCCTGCAGCTGTTCGCCCAAAGGCGATTGCGGGGCCGTGAGATCGATCACGGATTTTGCTCGGTTACTTTAGAAAATATTCACTTAGTTGTGAAATTAAATTTCTCTTTATTTTTACACACGCCAATACTCCTTATTTGACTTTTCACTACCACCGTAATAAGCTGTTAAGTATCATAATAAGTATTGTTAGGCGTGTAATCCATTGCGGTAGCTCCCCTACATTTACGCCTCATAAGGGGCTTCACCCCATTCATAATCATATCTTATGAGTACTATTGATACTTAATCAGCAAATAACGTACCATTTGTTTTATCCTTGTTTGTAGAGAAAGTCACACATCTTTAATTTATAAATTTAGTTACGGAACGTTAGTATCGGTTCGTTCAATTAACTGCCCGCATGTTTCTTTCGTGAATCAATTGAAGGCCCCTCAGAAATCAATTGTTCCATGTCGCGTAAGGAGATATCTCCTCGCTAGATCGGTGGGCACTGGTTATTGGATCCTGTTAGGCGCGTCGACTTAGCGCCTACGCGCCGTCCATCCGACAGGCGACGCTAACGAGCCGCCAGGTGTCCGCCCGCGCCCACGCTGCGCCGCCTCGCTCCTCTGAATATCTTTGTCTCCGCGCACCTCGCGCATAAATCGCACACGTGAAAGTTTTACGAGCACCTTTACGCTTCCTCGAAGTCATAAACCTAAAGGCAAACCGCGAACTAGCTGACAG
The DNA here is from genome assembly GCA_958496245.1 of Perizoma flavofasciatum. NCBI lineage: Eukaryota > Metazoa > Arthropoda > Insecta > Lepidoptera > Geometridae > Perizoma > Perizoma flavofasciatum. The sequence continues at coordinate 5,071,175 of OY292431.1, forward strand.
ACAATGCAGCACCGCCGCGAAACGTCCTGGCAAACCTCCGCACACGTGCAATGATTTCGCCGATAGCTCGGATGCCATCGACGACGGATCGATCGAGGGCATTGTGCGGGTAACGGTCGCTCACAGCTGCGTGTGAACACACGTGACGGTGCCGGTGGCCGGATAGCTAAATAAATGCGATGAACAGAACGTACTATTCATTATCCGACCAACAATGCTCCTCTCATAAAGGGATTTCACGTGCGCTCCGCGTAGTCCCGATCCGTTCGGGACATGTGTGCTCTCCCTTTGGTATGTGTCCGTAAATAGGGTGTGGCCACGTGCGGCCGCTCAGCTGTGTCGCGGATGCGCGGACGGGAAGCAGTAATCCAACACTGGCTGATACTCGGAACATGAGCTGGAATGGCTGCTGAAACACAGGCAATTCGGAAAGCTTTCGCGGTTCAAGCAAACTATTCGGTGGTTCGGAGCGTTCCGGGACCTCGCCTGCAATCAAATTAGGGTAGCAAAAGAACCGGTCCATTGTCCACTAATAAATTAAAACAGTGTTGAAACAGAGCACATATGCGCTGACAGATGGCCGGACGCGGGATGCGCATGTGCCACCCGATATAATAATCACTAATACATGTAACGAGCGACCAAATGGAAGTCATCATTGGACGCAATTAATAATAAAAACAGTTGGATCGCGCTTTGAACATGCTCATTATGATTTAATCAGCGTTTATCAGCGCTACTGTTGCTGATCATAGCGTCAAATATGTAGACATGTGTGCAATGATTGGTAGCAACCCTCGTTCAATGAGCTCACCCTCAAATCGAACCTCCTACAAAGCCATGCCGTGCATTTTTCTTATTCGTTTTTTCTTTTGTTACAGACGTCAGAAAAGCAGAACCAGCCTGACCGGCCGTCTTGTTAAGTGCTTAGGATAAGGAAGACTAATTTATGGTAATTAATATACCTCGGATTGCGGCGGGCCTGGTGGTCGACTGCCGCGACGGGAGGCTACACTTGGGGCTCGGAGGAGTCGTGGAGTCTCCGGCACAGTTCCAGTGATCATCCTTCGATGATATCCTAAAACGATCTCGTTACGATCAATTTAACTAATATAATTTGTTTTGTGGCATTACACAAACTTGCATTACAATGCAATCGACCGTTGCGAGACGGTCTGTTTTGTTATTTTGTGTAAAAAGCTTTACTGTTTAGTTTAGTCCGATGAATGTAAATTCATGTTTGTAAATAATTATGTATGTTGAGTGGTTTGTGGAACACCCTTTCTAGAAAACTCTATCAATTGTAAAAACAACTGTACTATAAAATTTTAAGACACAACACAACGTACAAATAAATTACAGTAGCCCTTACTCTCGACATCAATCTTTAGATTCATATTTCTTAGTTTTATGTTTTTAACGATGCTTCCATTTATGTCAAAGAAGTGAACCGATTCTAAGTTGGTTCACATTATTTAATTCTATTTTAGTTTAATTCTTCAGTGTGATTTTGCATGGCGATTTAGTTGCTACTAGAATTGATATATTATTATTTAGAGTGTTGAACGAAGATTCCTGGAAATAATTTATTGTCTACGTTTAGCACGTCTGTAAATAGTGTATGTAATCGAAAAATATAAGAAAAAATAATTATCATTTCAGACCTTTTATGATTTTATTTTGAGTGTAAGGTGAAGATGCTTTAACTATCTTAAATTACTATTATTATAGTGTATTATAATTTGAATAGACTGTTATAGTTTAAGTTATTTAGAGATGCGTTGCTAGAGATTGGAAGGATATATTGTTGATGCATAGTAAATGTGGTATGGTTTATGTACAGGGCATGTATAACTTCACACCTTAGGTACAGTGCACTGAGGGCAGCTAATCTACACATTATAATAGTCACAAAATATCAACACTTGAAGTGCATTTCGCAATAACCAGTAATTACCTTTTATTTAGTTTTAAAGTTTGCACTGATTTTTGGATAAATGTACCGGTATATAATTCAAACAGAGAATAAAAAAATATGATAAATTATTATTTTATATTTTCATTACCCTTCTCCTTAGCGTTTACTCCTCTCTCTTGAGCGTAGTGTTTGCTTCTGGCGTCTGTGACGTCACTGCGCAGGGTCAGCAGAATACCAGCGCTAAGTAGGTAGCCACCTACCTAGCATTATGCTGAGCTGATACCTTTTTGGTGCGATATAAAACTGTCTAGGTAGATGGATTAGGCAGTAAGGTGCGTGGGGCATTTCTGTTTCAGTTATAGGTAGGTACTTATAAGTAGGTTGTCCAAACATAAATTATTATTATTATGTATTCCACAAAAATTATCCCACCATCCTAACTTCCAAAATTTGTTGTATATATATATATATATTTTTATGTCGTGTTAAATAAATATTTTCTTTCTTTCTTTCTTTCCTTATAATTTAGTTATACCAAAATATATAAATTAAATCTGATACCTGATGGTAAGAAGTATTTATGTAGGTATCTCAGTATCAAAAAGCCTCATTTAATCACATGAAAATGAAGACTGCATTTGTCTTCAGGCCAAAAAAATATTTTACAATCCTATCCTATTAATATTATGAATGTACTGGTTTGGATGTTTGTTGCTATAAACGCCGGAGCGGCAAAACCGATTTGGATGAAATTTAAAACAGGTATAGTTCGTGACCTAACACATAGGCTACTTTTGATCTGGGTATCACGCGAGCGAAAACGTGGCTACAGGCTAGTAAAATAATAACAATAAAACAACGATGGTCTGGTTCCTTTTATTTTAAGATGATAGATAAGTAGCAAATTATTCGACATTAAATCCATGCGAACTTAACTTTAAGTATGGAAATAGCAAATACCTTTGAGACTGTGCAATTACATCACGATCAATTATCGTAACTACAATATTTAATCAGCTGCGTGTACTACTTAGTTCTACAACACCGGAGATCTTCAAATTAGACTTTTAGTGCAAAGTAATAGCACACAAAATTGCTTGTCAGTCGTTTTAAACTGCCATCAACTGATTATACACCTTCTCACCTTGAGTTTAGATATAAAACAAATAAATTTTGAAGTTAAAAATTCGTTAAACATTACGGTAAAGTTTGCTCTTCAAACATTAGCTCAATGCTGAGTCAAACAAAAGAAAATCTTACAAAGGTTGGTTAGCATCAAAAACCTACAACGCAAAAATAATTTTTGCGACCCTGCCAGGATTCGAACCTGGAATCTTCTGATCCGTAGTCAGACGCGTTATCCGTTGCGCCACAGGGCCTATTTACGTTGTGAACGAATTTTACATACACATAGTTTTTAAGCATTAATGGTTTTCTTATACATTATTACCGAATTATAAAAAGGAGGTTTATTTGCTACTTTAGGAAATTTATAAATTACTTTATTTTTTTATGAATATTATGTTATAACATGCCGTGAAGAACGAAGTTCAGTAAGTCATGTGACTTGGTTAGACGAGACTTTTATTGATTTAAGTTTCTTAGTGATTTAGGAGTATAACATAAAGTCTTCGTTAACCGAAGATTTTGTATTATACACCTAAATCTCGTTAACTTTTAACGTCAAGGTATGATATTTAACGTTTTGATGTTTGGTGCTAACAATCTCCGAAACTGCTGAACCGATTCTATTATAATTATTTATTATTATTTTATTAATAAAATTTGGAACATTTATAATCCGTGACCAAGAATAACACTAGACTACTTGGTTTTTTATCCATGTACCACGCGGGCGAAGCCGTGAGCAGAGGAGAGGAGGAAACCGACAAGCCTTAGAACTAATGTTCGAAGACACATACCATCGATTTGGTAGCACATACCATCGGTTTAGCCGCTTTTCCAATAAAGCGGCTGTTGGCTTACAACTTGTCACGTGGAATGCTAACTACTATGTAAATTATAATATTTTGTCGTGACTCTGGTATATTACCTACTTACTATCCTCATAGATTCCATATTTTTATGTTGAGGCTTTGGACGGTTTTACAGATAGTACCTAAATTAGGCAATATTCATAAAAAGAGTGGAAATCATCAAATGCGGTTCCTCCAATGATGGTTGGGTGGTAGCGATGGGCGTTGAATAAACGAACTAGTAGAATCAACCGTTTACGTTGAATCTTCACTGTCACTCATTTTACTAGTTGAAATTGTAGACGGCTAAACTGAGATTCCACAACGTCATATCGACGGTCAACGCGACGAAATGATGCGTGAACGTAGATGGTATTAACCGTCTACGTTCACGCAGTTGAATCAACCGTTTACGTTGAATCAACGCATCGAAGATTCACAACTAGTTGAAATCGTAGACGGCTAAACTGAGGCGACGAGACGATGCGTCCACACGTTCATAGACGAGTTTATAATGAAACTGGAAAAGTATGAAGTGGAGTTTTTTATTGCAAATAAATAGATACCTATATTCTATTATACCTATATTTTATTTATTTTGAGAAATAAATTATTTTTGAGAAATAAATTACCTATTTATAAATCGTTTGCAACGGTCTTTAGATAGCTAGCTGTTTGATCTGTAAGTATTTATCTGTTTAAAATGTAAGTATTTTTTTCCAAATAGGCTCGCATAAAAAGTAAAAGGAAGTTTTAAGTTTTACGGCTTATTTCTTCGAAATTAATTAAATTTCAAAGAAACATGGTATAAAGATTACTTACCTATCTAGTCTTTTTACGGTCGAGCTACGTCAGATAATCACCCGATAGATACTATCGGACTAAGATGTGAAGGCACCATCGACATTCCGTAGTCAAATAAAAGTGTTTCTTGTATAAAGTAGACAATATAAATTTAATGTTAATTTAATTAATAGGTTTTGGGGAGACCTTTAGTCAGATGATTTTAAAAATAAATGTATTTTTCCTTTTATTATTTTATTTGAGCTGCCTAGAACATCACCCCTTGATTCCATAGGGCGATGAGCAGAGACAGGGGCATAGAGATCTCTCTAGTCTTATAAACTAGATCGGACAAGCAAGCAATAGTTATAAAAGTATGTGAAAATATTTTAGGTTGCAGTTATACCCCGATAAGACTCGACGGTATGAGCACAGGTGGATTTACACTCGTTATCAGTAGAGTGGCTTTATCCGTGGCAAATAGCGTTACACGCCATTTTACTGCTTTTACTGCGCATATACCGTAACTACGCATTTGTGAGCCGTTTTTGTGACACTTTTTACCTGATTGCTCAGATTTTGAATGTTTCGTGTCGTGGTATAATGATTTTGGTTCTGTAAAGAGGCTTTGATTTGTTGTCTTGAAACCTACCTAAGTACTCATTGGTTACATGATGCAGATGTCTAGTGCGAATGACGATTCATGCACGCGTCAGATTGCGCATATTCCAAACCCAATATTTTAAGTGCTTATAAAAAGCGCTTTTTAATTACCTTCGCCAAAAAAAAATATAATGGCCTTGAATTTTATTTTAGCTGGCATGCGCTTACTTCGTGATTTCTGATGGTACGAAGTAAATATGCTTTGCCAATGTACATAGTGATGAAGTCCACTTTTTTAATCTACAGCTGTTTGTACTTAATTTGTACTGGATACACTAAGCTTGATATTACTTTTCTGTAATTTCACCGCTACTCATTCAATTTAATCTCTACCCAAAAAGATCAGATAGCAAAATATTTTAAGCGCGTATGCTTTTAAGTGCTTATAAAAAGCGCTTTTAATTAGCTGCTTAGAATTAATTGCAACGTTTTCCGTTTACTATCATACAATCTATGTCCATTATAATCAATACGGAAATATCTTTAAATAATAAAAAATAGTATTTTTTATACCATACGTGATAACATTGTAGTAAAGATTCTGTTTCGGTAGATACGGTACAGACAGGTGGGTAGGGCAGGTGTTTGCACTTGTAAGTGTAGGTGTACCGGAGTGATAACGATAGTGAACTGATAGTGAAATCACTCATATCTGGAGACCAGTCATTCGAGCCGCGAGAATGAGCCTACTGAGAAAGGTATGAGAACAGGCGTTGATGATAAAATAACTAGAAATTCAGTTCATCATAGATGAAAAGTAAACTAAACTACAATAAAAAAGCATGAGAAAAAAATCCAGTATTTACAATTATGAAAACAAAGATTGCAGTGAAGACCAAAATTACTAAGGCTCAGATCTTTGTCTAAAGATCGAAGTTGATCTAAGTTTTATTATCTTTATTGTAGACTGGTTGATTCTGTGGTTCGTAGGTACCTACCTGGTTGATTCGTTAAGAAGAGAGGATTCTTTGATACCCTAAACAATCTCCGGTGTCATTATTCTCAGTCTGTTGACGTCCACAACTGGACACGGGCCACCTCAAAGGATTGCCTCGAAGCATTCCGAAGGTTTTGGCCCACCTCCATCTACCGCCTTCCCGCAAAATCCCCGTCAGGCACGGATACATTCGATACATAATACAATACAATTTCTACAATAAATAACCTTGTTTATAGCAAAGCGTCAAAGATTACGACAAAATGCGCAACTAGGCAACACGGTTATGCCAACCATAACACGTCGGTCGCCACGCACACAACTCATGCGCAATCACAAACAATACTTCGTAAAATAGAAGCCACGGTAAAATTGAGAATAGGCACACATTGTTAGGATTATTGCTTCACTGGCCTTGTTAGTCTAAAAGCAACAAACTCAAGTACTTTATTATATATGTTATGAAACCTTTGCTAAGAAGAGTCTACAAAATCACGAAACCTTACCAAATATCTATTCTTGTCGAGATGATGTTATAAGTAGAACCAACTTACAAAAACGTTAACAAAATTGACGTTATACTGAAAGTTATATTATTATCAGGTAATCGATTTTATTATTTTCCTCCTAGATGTATTAACAACTCCGATAACTACCTCAAAAACGTGGCCAACTAATAGAAGAGGCAAACTAAGCAAAGGTATTTTTTGAATATACTTTTTTATTTGCTTGAATACAGGAATAATTTTACACTTCAGGCTAGTTTTTTAGATATCACTGCACTAGACTAATTCGATTTGTCCAGCAATCAAATAAAAATCGAGTTATATTCCTATCTGGTATCCTCACTGAGGCATAAGCACTGAGTACCTATGTACCTATCTGAGGTTTTCCATCATGGGGAATACAGTTGTTAGCGTGTTTGTTTGTTTTTTAGATAATCCTTACTATATAATGCTTTAATCAAAAGAAAACATAATGGCCTTGAATTTTATTTTATTTGCCATTCGTTTATTTCGTGATTTCTGATGGTACGAGGTAAATATGTTTTGCCAATGTACATAGTGACGAAGTCCACTATTTTAATCTACAAGTGTTTGTACTTTAATTGTACCTAATTTGCACTAAATGCATAAGTTTGATATCACTTTCCTGAAATTTCACCGCTACTCATTCAATTTAATCTCTATCAAATAAACCAATAATTAATCACTACCAATTTAATAAAGAGGAATTAAGGTACCAATCACGAATGTTTGTGAATTTTGTAAATGTATTTTCATATTTATAGAAAAAAAGCCAACCTTCTAAACATAAGACTCATAATAAGATCTAAGTAAGTAATATACGTTTGAGTTCCACAAAACGTCTGAGTGAAATAGGAACACCGGGGCCACGTCTGTCTCGTTAACCTTTCACGATAACTCGTAACACCGATATTTTATTCATGATACAATTGAAAACAGTCGAACTCACCATAGTAACATTAAAAGTAGGGAACAAAAGCCTGACGCTTTTCTGTAGACCCGCCCGTTTGAGGGTATAAACCTTGAAAAACTATAATTTTAGTTTCAGCAGATGGAAAGCGGATTGTTAAAGGATAATTATCATCATCATTACCATCCACAGCCCGACTTCACCCACTGCTGGGTATAGGCTTCCCTCAGTTTGTGCCGTCCACCACAAACCTACGCTAGTACAAACCATATGTAGGAAAATCATATTTAGTAGCAAGAAGTAATGATATCATGCTTAGTATATTAGCTGTTTTAAAACTGGATCAATGACTGAGTCAAAGTCAACATCAAAATCGGAGTCTGGAGTTAAAATTTTAGAATCTACTTTAGAAAATGTAAATTCTGTAAATGCATCGAGCACATAACTCCTGTTATTCTATACTTCCAAAGTCACGTTTTATTCAGTTTGAACGTATATACGTATGTCGCAGTCAAAAAGCATAATCCACTCTTTTACACAAAAGCAGCGTGCATAAGGTCGTCAGTGAGTGAAACTGACGACCGAAGTTTTAAATATTCAGAGGGTGTAAAGGGCAAACTGCGCATATTTCCCCTGGGTGTTCTTTGTTTAGTCTCTGGATGTTCTGTATTCATATTGTATCCACTCATAAAAACATTATACATTTGGCTGTATATTAGCCAACATATTTCCTGTGAGTTAATTAATCAGATCACCGACCAAACGCAGGATGACCGAGAAAAAACCGATGACACGACTTAGAAGAAGACTGTATCTGTGACTATTTTACCACAAAAAAAAACAAAATCATAATTTAATAACCAATGGGAAAAATCTGTATGATAATTTCTGATTCTAGAAGTATATTAATAAATCACTAAGATCCGGTCAGTTTCAAGAATGGATATCACTTCATAAATATGGAAAATTACCAAACAACAAAACCAACTAATCCCAATCTAAAGTTACTCCACACTAGGCTCTGTATCGTGGGTATCAGGAACTACGAGTACCAAATACCGCAATAACCAGACCTGGAAGAAATATTTGCAGAATATGCATATATTTGTTCTGCGGGTATCGAGCCCACACCTCTTGCGTCTTAGTTGGCCGCTTCACCACGGTGGTCGTTATTAGATACTCAGATCTATCCTCAGTATAATAATAATAATAATAATGCTGACATTTTCACACAGCACCATCTAGCCCCAAACTAAACAAAGATTGTGTTACGGAAACTACCTGACTGATATATTAATTATATACTTTTTTTGTAATTACTTACATATTATTTATAGAAAAACCCAGATCCGAGACAAATATTTGCAGATAAAAACATTTGTCACGCGGCGGGAATCGAATCTGCAACCTTCTGCGTCTCAGGCGGGCCTTCGCCCACTGCGCCACAGAGGTCGTCAGTATACTTAGATCCGCAAGGATACTAAGTAGGGAGTAATCAGGGGCATGTCCAAACAATATATTTGGCACACGTCCGCATTAAACAGTGGTAGTATTCCACGTAAGAAGTTACAAGCCCATATCCGCATACTAAAACACTAACCGATGGCATAAACCTTCGAAGGATTTGTTACCAAGCAAAACTGACTAAAACTAAGGTAACGAGTCCATTAGGTGTGAATATAAAAGTGAGTAGACTCAATTGTCAACTTTTTGTAAACAACTAAAGTAGCATAAAAACATACGGTCCACCTGTTGATAAGCGGTTATCGTAACTTATTGACACAACACCAGAGGTACTCGCGCGTTGCCGACTCTGAGACATAACGGGTGAAAGTGTCATCATCTCTTGTGTCTGTAATTTCACCCCACTTTTCACACGGACGAACATTTCTCAAAGTTACAGTTACAGGACACATCGTGTACATTAATCAATGTGAAAAACCACAGAGACAATTTGCCTCGACAATTTATTTATTCTTCTACACTAATATAAAAAAGAGGTAAAGTTTGTAAGTTTGTTTGTAGGACCTCCGAACCTCATCCGATTTCAAATTTCACCAATATATAGAATGGATCTTCAGGGTGGGCATAGGCTGTATATTATCCCGTTAAAATAAAAGGACTTAACGTGGAGACCGACTTTGTAACGTAAGTTGACGAAAAAACGGTCGAGCGAATTCATTTCTTACAAACGCTGCTTTAACGGTTTTTATAGACCACGCGGGCAAAGCCATTTGCAGTAGCTAGTCCAACTATTATTATTAACGCGAGAGTTTGTTACGATGAATGTTTGTTACTCTTTCACGCAAAAACTACTAAACGGATTTTGATAAAACTTTACAGTAATATAGCTTGTACATCAGAATAGCATATAGGCTACTTTTTATCCGGGTATCACGCGGGCAAAGCCGTTTGCAGTAGCTAGTGATATATAAAAGTGTATAAGGTATAGATAGACGGTGATGTATCGCACGGCGCAATCGTCTCCGTTCTAAATATAAAACGCTTAGTTCACACTTCGTATTGTTTTGCTGTCACCGCAATGCAGCTGTATGCAAAGTTTTAGTGCCCGTACTACGAGTGTGCTACCGAGTTTTCAAAATGTCAACTGCGTGATCTTCAAACACTTCGACGCACTAATTATTCTGCTGGGCTGTGCCCAGGCAACCAAACACCACAGGTTCTCGATGACGCGGCGAGTGAGTAAATGTTCTGCAGATATCTGTTACGGATTTGTGTGTTGTGATACCACTGTACTCGTATTTCCTGATACCCACGACACAGGGAATCCTTAAGATCAGATGTATATAAACAATAACTCTATTGCTCATCTGCACTAGCTCCTACCCCAAAGAGTGCCATGACGAACGGTTTTGCCACCTCCATCCACCGATATGCAACCTTCGGGCATCTGGCGGGGGCCTTCCCCCTTCTGCATAGTCCGGTTCCGTTTCGAAATAATGCTTGTGAGTTCAATGCAGAAAAACTGACTAGGAAGTCCCATTCTTCCTTTAGTATTAAACACAGAGTTTGAAGCAGTTATCGTGAATTTGTGGTACCGGAGTAGCTATTTAATGAAAATGGTCAAGTCGTTAGTATTCGCGCCGTGTTGCAGCCGACACTGCGCTTCATGAGATTCAATGTATTTTACTTCTTAGGCAACTTAAAAATTATATTTCTGATCAGGAATCAAATGGTCGCACCTTCTAACATTAACTACGTCACCATTTTTATGTGTAAGGAAGCTTATTATAAAAATACAAATAGCGTTGTACAAAACAAGAGTATGTCTATTGCAAAAGCAAGATTTTTTGGAAATTATAAGGACTTATACAATCTAGAATTGGAAACCTACCCATGACATACATTTATTACTTACTATATACTATATATCTATTATTATTTATTTACTAAATATTTTTACTTATACGAATATAACTTTTAAACATTAATAATCTTATTCAAGTTTTTGGAATAAAATTGGTAAATATACAAAGAACGACTCTTAATGGCATATATCCTCAATAATGCATATAAATATGAAACACCAGATAGATTTATTTTCATGAACGTTTATATTTCAACATCATCAGCATAATTCATGCATTGAACATTGAACCGATTCTGCATAATATTTCACTGGCCCAGTGTTGCCCACTATATACTTTCGTGGCCAGATCTAGCACACGTTTTACTGATTAAGCATTGGTCTATAATTCACATAACCTAAGCACTTACCTGATCACATCAAATAAAAAATGAAAAAATAGTTTTTAAGCGACAATGCCACCCATTTTTATGGATATGAATATTATTTTTTGTAGTTCAATAAATGTATTAAGTAAATGTTATTATGTGTTTACACTATCAAAGGATTTTTTTTATCAAAAGTTTTAAAGAATTATTAACTGCCCTATAAAACGAACTATCATATAACATTTGTTGTTGTGGCTTTTCTGGTTTTCCTACTTTGGTTTTACTTTAATTGTAACATAATTTTTACAATTGTTCAAACTAATGTTATATTTTTTCTACTCCAGTTTGGCACTTAGCCATCATACTGAGATGGCAATACAACATGCACAGGTGCATGAATTCATTTCAGTAGCATTTTCATCAGATAAACAATGGACAAACCAACCTCCATTTATCTCCATTGTATTAAAATATCACAATAATTTTACTATTATGAATTTCAAATAGGTACTTTTTTATCATTAATTACTGATTTTTTCTGGGTTTTTTTTTTAATTATTTTATATAAATATAATATAATAGAATATAAAGATTCATTTTAAGTAAAAAACACGGACCAATTAAGTAGTTTTTAACATCAGTTTAAAAAATAATGATATCAAACTACAAGCATTATCGATTAATCGACCATAACTAGATTCGAAATAGGCCATTTAACCGTCTTTTGACGGCAAATAAATAAAACTAAGTTCGTAAATTATCTAATCATTTTGAAAAATCTTTAAATTAATAATAGCCTTTGTCAACCAACCAACATAACAAAAGCAAAAATAAAACTTTGAGGCTTAAACATATTATAAAATTTAAAAAAATCTCAAGAAACCTTTTATAATTATAATGTTGTATAGACGTACCTAATCTAACATTGTATGAACTTAATGAACTGGAGCTCTTCATAAACAAAGCGAAGTTCCAAGTTTTGATAGTGGAATGTACCAACAACAGTTATTACAATACTATCAACAAATTAGAACTCACTGGGGCACTAAATTTATAAACAGTCGATAACTATACACCTGGGTTCCAGCATCATGAACACCGGCTCCTGTGGACTCGAGATACGCAGGAGGATAGGGATGGCCAAGTGAGTCAACTGGGGGGGTATTGAAGGATAGAAGAATCACCAACATCACCACTATTGAAAATCGAAAATAAATATTCCATAGTTCCTGAATGACTTTGAAAACTTTGCGAGTTATTAAGCTTTCATAATATAAAAAAGTGGTCCTTACCAAGCTTTTATTAGTGAGTCATTCGATCAAAAATATTTTTTTGGTATATTTTTTTATTCTTAAGGCAAATTAAAATAAAAACTGTTTGTACCACCTAATAATTTATTTCTTATTTATTTTTACAGTTGAGAGTCAACTGTAAAAAAACAACAATCAACAAATCACACCTATACCTACAGATTTATATACCTGGATGGATAAGGTATGAAGTTCAGTCGATTAAAAATGTTACTAAAGTAGAACCTATAAAACAAGCCCAATTCATAGTGTTCCACGTACAGCCATCAAAACCGATGGCCACATGTGATTAATCGCAGCACGCGCTTATCTCATAATCATAAAAGCACACTTGTGCCGCAAACGGGATTTCTCGCTCCATTTGTTTTGTTTTAGTGCCGCACTTACAGCTGAGTAAATAGGCGGAAGAGTTACTTAGTTCTATGAAATAACTTCAATCACAACACAAGTGTTTTCCTTGTTATTTTTTGTTGGAAGTTGAGTCAAAGAACCAAACTCCACTATCTATTTTTATCAAAAAGATTGTTATAGTTTGAGTTCGTAATCTACGTATTAAACAATGGCTCGTAAAAATATCATACAATTTTTCTCCATAATTATAATATTTTTGGAAAATTATCTTTTCAAAATACGTTTATTTATGTATAAGACTATTTCGACTCTTAATTCATGAGCAGCCGTGGCCGAGCGGTTAAGGCGTCTGACTAGAAATCAGATTCCCTCTGGGAGCGTAGGTTCGAATCCTACCGGCTGCGAATCTTTTTGCATACTTTTTTCTCGACATTGATTATAAGTTAGTTAGCAAGTTTTAAAATTTTTGATCTGTTTTTTATCGTCTACTAATAATTTGAGGCATTGAAACCTATCTAAGAACTCGAATACAAAACAACATACCTTAATCGGATAATACGTTTTTGAAATAAATCGTAACAAACAACCTCTTCCGGCAAACGCATACACAAGCTTCTTACGTCACTGGTATAAAATCATTTTTTTTGCAAACACCGCCAAAATTCAGAAATCCATACAAAATACTTTTAAAAAACTTAACAAGATATTGACACGTCCTCAAGACTACATTGACTCGCTAACCTACAAAGACATTAGCTTACCGAGCACCGAACAGAAAGAAATCAATTTATGAATAGATTATCTGAGTCAATAATAATCCTAGAAAATGTGATCATCTCTTCTGGGGCTTCTTTTATTTATTTGTCCATTTTTCAATCAAGTATTTTATGTAAGCACTTTATTGAAATATGCTATAGAAAGCTTCATCTCGTCAGCTTGTTACGCTTTGCGAACTTTACGTGATGAACCTAAACATAATGAAACATTGTACTAAATATCAAGCTGTCGAAATAGGAAACATCACTCAAAGTCATACTCGAGTCTTTTCTACTAGAAAAGAGTTTGTACTTCCTCGACGATCTTTAAATTTTTAAATAATTAATAATCATATTATCATTAACTGTTGTTTTTTTATGACGATAATCCTACTACTACATATTATAAATGCGAAAGTTTGTGACGATGGATATTTGTTACTCTTTCACACAAAAACTACTGATCGGATTTTGATGAAACTTTACAGTAATATAGCTTATACATCAGAATAATACATAGGCTACTTTTATCCGGGTTCCATGCGGGCGAAAACGTGGGCAGAAGCTAGTATCACTATAATCTATTATTATTTATTTATTTCGCGGTTGTTTTACATGATATCTCTTATTGTGTATTTGTATAATTTTCAGTAATTTGTGTTTGTGTAATATTTCATCCTTTCTGTAACATTCCGTATACAATATAAAATTTTGTTAATATGTAATGAATGAATACTGAATACTGTTTTGGCTTTCTGGCGATTTTTAGATTTCAGATTTCAGACCTAGGCATTAAATTTATCTTAACAATACCTTTAGGTACACAAACTGCGTTCTCTAAATTTTTACACGCAATCCAATTAAACATTTTAATGAGCCATTATTTAAGGCCGACAAAAGCTACATCGATCAGGCGATGTCCTTACATGGTCTCATTAAGGGAGCGCACGTGCGCATCGCATTTTACAATCACTGAATGCTGTTAAAACTTGAAACAGGGTTGTCTGCTCCAAATTTGTAAAGAAATATGTATGTTTGCGTCAGCCCGTAAAGACGTAAATGTAATAGTTCGGTCCAAATATAGTGTTTTCTTATTTAAATCAGTACCAAAAAAATACTCGAATTATTCTTATTAAAGTCCACACGATTTAAACATCCAACCATAAACTGTTACCTTAGACTTTATTGCAAGCTCTCAAATAGAAAACTGCTAATGAACACATAAATTGAACTTCAAGCAAAGCCGCATTAGGCCTTCTCCTTTGCTGCATGTCGGTTTAATACTTACTGGGACTATTGTATAATCTACAACACCTCGAGAGCGATAACTTCAGAGTCGGAATAAGCAAGATTTGTGGAGCATACAACGACTGAAGTGAACTGTAAGCAAGACTGTGGACTGTGAACAAATCTTAAGTGAGACCAAAATATAGAGTCTCACATGAACACCTTCTCACGCTTATACCCATCTGCTTTGCTAAACTTAGACAAAAATCCTGTGTGTGTGTGTGTGTGTGAAAAAATTGGCAGTAATACACGCCTAATTTGGTATTTAATCGGAAAATGCATGCGATAAATTATACATTGCAAAACCAGACCGCCGCGAGACAAATGTTTATATGATCTGCAAATATTTGTCTTGGGTATACGTGTTTTCTATGTGTATTAATTGACAAAAAATATATATGAGTAGTATATCGGTCATATAGTTTCCATAATACAAGCACTATAAGTTTGGGACTAGATGGTGAAAAATGTTCAGCATTATTTATTTATTTTTATATATAAACCGCACTATTTGCGATAAATTGCATAAAAAATTCTAAAGAGCTATAGTCTTGCTTAAGCTTAATGCAAACGGATGGGCATAAGACATGCCCGTCCGTCTATGTCTATATCTTTCCTAAGTTTAGTGAAGACGTGCATTAGTGCTCTATAGTGTATTACTTCTCGTGGTGAAAACTGACAACGCTTCATTATGATCGTGCACGTGCGCCGCCGATGGCATACATTTTGCCGTCAAACCGTGTAATAATCATGTCATGGCAAAATTAAACCTGTTGAATAAAAATGCACCGTAAAAGCTTGCTATAGGCCTATAGGTATGTATGGGTATGATTTGGTTTACTATTTTAGAGTACAGTTGATATCTTAGCATCTTCCAACACAGATAAGTACCTATTTACCGTCGAAAACCAAACACCATTACAATGACAGTGATATAATATTTGCTTTTTGCGTAGAAACTACTCGGGTCACTATGGGTGCAGTTTGAGTATGATTTGGTTTGGTCGTATTTTAGAGTACAGTTGATATCTTAGCATCTCCCAACACAGATAAGTACCTATTTACCGTCGAAAACCAAACTCCATTACAATGACAATGACATAATATTTGCTTTTTGCATAGAAACTACTCGGGCCACTATGGGTTTGCCACTTACGCCGTTTTAGTTGATAATTGGCTATTATATCAATGGCAAATAGGCAAAGGCATATCATGCGGCATTCGTCATTCGTATCCGTCATTGCACCAGGAGACAAATTCTGAATCTACATAATTTTCCAGTATTTTTTTATGTTTATTTGACTAAAATTTTGATCTTGTATCTACAGTTTCGTACTCTACTGCACAGAAATAATTTAGCTAGAGCTTACAAAAGAACTACAAGTATAAGCCATCGATCTGTCGTAAGATGGCGCTCATTAGAGCACGTGCACCGCCGCGAGCATCGCGCCCTGCAGGGTTGCAACACCAACCACAGAATTTATAAAGACTCGAACACTTGTCTTGAGTGTCGAAATCGATCAAATTGTGATCTGTCAAGAGATTTGTTTTGACCGTTGCTTGGCTGGAATAGCTACAGTATATCAAATGTAGCATACAGCCAGGCTCGCGGCCAGTTGGGCAGTCAAACCATTTAATTGAATGAAAGGAATGCCCAAATAGTAACGGTGTGAAAGTAAGCATAAAAGGAGGCGGGAGCGGCTTGCTCTTAGCTACATACACTTAGGGATATACCGCATTCGAAAGAACTATTTTCTGTACCTAATAAAAGTATAGTAGAGTGAGGATGAAAATGCATTTATCCATACAAACAGTAGAAGTATTAATTAGTGGTTTTAATAATAATGCCAACACACGCAAATAGATCTGGATAGTGTTGAGGAAACCAGTTGTGTGACGTATTTACCCTGAACGGTAAATGAGCTAATTATAGAAACCATACCTACGGTGTACAGTGATAATTTGCTTACTAATTAGGCATAGAAACTGTATTGTTTAAAATATAGTCAAACTGCCAAGCAAAGTTTCAGCACAATCTCTCTAAACATTTCCTCAGCTGATCCTAAGTTTAAAATCTTTTTATACTGCGCTCTCTTTATGAAGGTTTCAGATAGAGAGCGCAGTACAAAAATAATTTATTCAAAAATAATTGCATTAATTCCTAAATAATATCTTCCGCACCATATTGCAATGCAATGCCATATTGCATAGAAAAGTGTATTATGAAATGCAAATCGCATTTGTCCAAAAAACAACTCAGTCCTTAGATAAAAACACAATTTGCGCTGGAAATGAAACAGTAAACCGCATTAGCCCCGGCCAACTGCCAGTTGCCACCCCTGTGCGAAACTTTCGTCATGGGATTAAGAGTCCGTACCAGGGATTTAAGGTTTCATTACTTTGCTGCTCCCTTGTCTCCCTCCTTTCCGACCTTAACTTGAGAACTCGAATCTTTTTCGTCCCTGTTATTTAAACTCACGCATATGTACAAAACATTTATCTCTTAAAACCATTTTTAACATCAGTATTTACTAGGCCCTTTCCCGATGCCGCATATACCTTATAGCCCAATTTTTGGCTTTTCTACTCGTTTTTTATCCTACACCTTAAAAAACTTGATTTATTGCCTAAGATGATGGTCAATTGAAAAATGCATTTTTGATCTAAACTAGGTCATATACGTTATACTGCTATCAATGTCAACTTCAATTATCTTTTCGAAAACGACTGTGCGACAACATTCCTACGTTCCAAGCTTTTCTTAAACCAATAGTAGAAACATATTCTCTACAACAAAGAAAAGCCATAGAGTCAAAGCAAAATCTCTAGGAGGGAGCGTATCCGACCAAGACCTCTAATGTACAAATATTGCGGACGAAATGAATATATCCGACCCTCTGCCATAGATTCTATAGTAGATGCTACTAAACCCCTGCCAGGCTTTCTATACCTATACAAAGATTGCGTAGCAGTTACTATTAAAAAGGTCATATATTAACCAACAGTTTCTAAGGGCAGAGCCTAGGGCGAAGCAAGTGCACGTTTTGATTAAGTCGCCGGAGATATGAATTTATTGACGCGATGATTGGACTAGACACTAAGCGCTGATGATGGATCGGACTTTTTATTGAGCATGTATTACGGAGCAGGGTTCATTGTGTTTGCTTTTTTGTCTTTGCAAATGTTAAAATGTTCTCTGTGTGTGATTTGTTTTGTTAAAATAATAATTGTAAAGAGTTCCGTATCTAAAGTGTGCTAGCGGGGCTCTATTTACTACTAGGCCGCCGCCGTCATGTCTATTTGCTACAGGACTGTAACTTTTTAACCGTAATAAAACTGCAGTCAGTTAAAACATTCCACTGAATACTTATGTGTGACTAAGGCAAAAAAAAAAACAAGTTTAATCCCAAGGGTTAAACCCCCATATAACATCGAAAAATACATTTTTTTTTTAAATTAATGTAATAATTTCTGTTCGTATTAGTAATTTCAATGTCATACCTACTTAACGCTCAAATTACAGGTACCTACAGCATTAAGTTACTTCTTTTGAGCAATCGTTGTCTATTATGAATACAACCATTAGTAAATAAGCAAGGTAATCTTAGGTAACCGTTTTTGCCAAAATATAAATAAATAAACATGTTACTTAGCAAAGAACGCTTAGTACGCAATTCCGTGAGTATTTTTTTACATAAGCCTCTAGTTTGTGTAAAATAAAGCGGTCTGCGAATAACATCAAGAGTTTAAATTTAGTCCTACCCTAAGGAAAAACAGTCTCATTGCCTAATGTATTGTATATGGATTGCTAAAAAGTCACATTCCATCCCCCAAGGAAAAGGGTAAGGAACATGTTGCATATAATGATTCCTAAAATAATGTTTGTCCGCGAATGTTGCCAGTTGGTTCCATTCCGCCCGCATCCAGCAGGTCCCAAGTGTCCTGATAATACTCCATATGGCGTAACACCGTGCTTAAACAACCAGCTAAAAATGAACTCTGATAAGGGACACATCCCCTTTCTTTACTTTCGTGGTGTGAGATACAGAGGGAGGCAGGGTAGGTCATAGTAAATCGGATTCATATTCATAGCACGGTAGGGCGGGAAAACTGGTGCAACGACATATGTAAGCATTAGGGATGGTATTCGCTATTCGGACATTAGCTCAATGTCTTAATTTGTACAACTGGCCTAAACATTATGTACCTACACATCTTTTAATTGTTATAAGTCACTTGGTGAATTCAAAAGTTTCTAATTTTATGTGTTATGCTTATCTATCTTTGACTCAATGTTATTATGTTTAGAGTGAAAATTCTACTACTATTATAAACGCGAAAGTTTGTGAGGATGGATATTTGTTACTCTTTCACGCAAAAACTACTGAACGGATTGTGATGAAACTTTACAGTAATATAGCTTATACATCAGAATAACACAAAGGCTACTTTTTACGCGGGTACCACGATGGCGAAGCCATGGGCAGATGTGTGGGATACAACGCGAAATAAGAGGTTTTAGGGTTGTTTTTCTGTGAACACATAAAAATATTTAAATAATTTAAATAATTGCAAATTTAAAAACATTTGTCCCGCTGGCGTTGCGTGAATCGCAACTATAATATATACAGGGTTATTAGTAATTAACTAATTGAGTTCATATTTAACTAGGTAATGCACGATCCAAAAGAGGACCCTTCTAGAAATAACTACTTTTTTTTAAATCTGAAATTGGCAACACAAAGGAAACTGCTAGCTTTTTAGGGTTCCGTAGTCAGAAAGGAAGTTTCGCCATGTCCATCCGTCTGTCTATCCGTCTGTCTTTCCGCGGCTTAGCTCAGAGACTCTTAGTACTAGAAAGCTGTAATTCAGCATGGGTATACATATTAATCACGCCTAGAAAGTGGTAAAATAAAAATAATAAAAAAAATAGCTCTTCTACACGTATAGTGAGGATTTTTTTTCTCGTCTATCCCATGGTGTGGGGTGTCATTAGATAGGTAGTTCAAAAAAAATTGCCAGAGTGGGGAAACCATTTTTCGATTCAGGGATCCGTTTGCGAAATATAAAGCTTTGAAGTGTTTTGTTAGAGTCATTGTTTTGCAAAAATATTACATAGTTGCAAACTGCAGTGATTGCAACCCGGCTGTGAATGTGGTTAAATAATAATTACATAATCATATTCATAAAGCGGTAACTTCTCGTGTCTCAGGTTCTAAGAATGCCGTCGCACTGGCGCCAGTCAGGTGACACCTCTGACGGTATTCATGGCATTCTGCTCATTTATAGCAATACTTGTTTATTTATTTATTCATAAATCTTAGCTGATGAATCTCTAAGTACTAAAAACGAATAACCAAGAGACTTTGATTTGCGACTGACAACTTTTGTTTTCTTGATCAACACAGTGTAGGACATCTTAAATGTAGCGGGAATGCGATGGATGGAAGTTGCCCAGGACCGTTCGTCAAGGCACTCTTTGGTGGACTTATATCACTTTTACAGACTCTTGATGCTGATGGTCGAACAATAGAGACTGGTGTGTCTAAGTTGTCCTAGCTCATAGTCGATGACATTTAGGTCTTTGTGATCCGACTACCGGAAAAGCTGACTGAACCTGATTCATTTATCAACTAAGATGTCAATGTTTCTAAATGTTTCTAATAAGTGTTCAGTTATTTTACTTGCTAAAAAACTTTTAAACGGTGCTTATTCCAACAAAAACCAAACAAACACAAACACGACTGTATTCCTCATGATGGGCATCCTTAGATTCATACATTTATTATTATATCTTTGGTGATGCGTTTTTCAAGTCGGGATCTCCTATTTTATATATTTAAACGTATATCGAGTCTTTTTAGTAACTTGCGCCATACTGCGTTTCGAATAAAGCTAGAGAGTAGTTCCTGTTTGCATTTCTCACGCAGCCCACGCAGTTAGCACCTTCTTCAACGGGATCCGAATCCCTAAAAGGAATTATTACTCTTTCATACGGACTTGATTAGAGCAAAACATTTTATGGGTCCATAATATCTTATGGTATTCATAGTATCCAATACGATGTCGCTGAAGGACCCCAGTCAAGACCAAAGATCTGGTACGTCTCAGTTTCGCTTCGAGATTAAATACGACGGGGCTTGCTATCAGTCACATCATCATCGGATACGTCCCAGTTTGGCTTCGGGATTGAGAACGCGGGGCTTGCTGACTGTATACTGATATACAGTCGCGAGCATATTTTGTTTTCTCTTTTCATCTTTGTTTCATGAAATATTTATTTTTATTTAGATCATTATTTACAGTAGGACAAGGTTCCTTACACCATATACACGTCAGTGACTGTCTCTACGACAGTAGGTGTACCATTTCCCTCATAAAAATGTGTTTTTATTACACTTTATTATAGAATAAACTTCGGTGATAAAAACGAAAATAATAGAGCTGTTTTAAGTGTCATGAAATAGAGTGCATTCACAAGATTAACACATTTATGCAGATCAGAACATGTCCAGAAAAAAATACCAGACGTGTATTCCATTACGTTTTGCAGCGCCCTCTAGTGATGTGTGGCATTAATACCTATCTAAGAACTCTTTTGAAGTTAGGGAAGTCAAATCCAAAAAAATGTAAGACGCAAACAAAAAAAAAATTTTTCACAGTACATATTAGACTTGATTTATCATTAAGTATAGTTGCTTATCTCACAAAGATAACAATATACTCTCCATTCAAAAATATATCTATTCCGCATAGCTCGACCAGGATAAAACTTTCAGGTAAATAACAGATCAAGATCGAAGTACTGGTGAAAATGGGGGGCGGCCTTTACCCAACAATGGAACAATACGGGCATGATAATTCTAGTAATAACTGATTTAGAAACTGGCCACAGAATTAAGCTAGCATGCGTCGAGTCGATTCGAGAACAGTTGCTAGTCATCAGACATTTATTTAGAGTAGAGAAAACCGTCCATCACCACCAGTCCACCAGTCATCGTTTTCGTTCACATTAACAATACGCATAAACCTAGGTGCTGGCGTCTATATTCTACTTAACAACTTTTTATTATCGGAATAACTCACAGGAATAAAAATAAATTTATCAGAATATTTATCCAGTAGCTAGCTGGCCAATTACTAGTAAACGGAGTGGTGAAATTAAAAAATAAATAGTTTAGACATTATATAATACCTACTATAGTCGATCTCAAAATCGTACTATAAAAAGACTACGGAGTTTCATAACGTGATGAAGAAAAGCTAAGATCACTAACAGAACTCTCAGAATTAACAAGTTAAAATGGCCATGGCAGATTTATATAGCTCGCAGAACCGACAACCGCTAATTAATATCGGCAAATATGTGGATGAAAGTGACTCAAGTCCGTTCGTTATGACACTCTTTGTTGGAGGCCTCGTCCAGCAGTGCGACTTCTCCAAGCCGGTGATGATGATGATGGCACATAAAAACCAACCTTCAGTGTCAAACATTACCAGAAGGGTTAGCCAAAGTAACATTATATTTAGCGATAAGCGATAGATATATAAAATATGAGAAAATTAAATGAAATATTGACTGACATTTCTGCAGCTTACTGCAAAAATGTCATGCGAGTATAACCGATCTATTCACAATAAACACACATCTCTCCAAAATTTTAAAACACTAGCGACGGTCATTGGCCAAATTGCGACAATAAGTCAAGTCATATAGTCACTTTTTTCGTGAGTAAATCCATCATGGATACTTCCGCCCCCCTCACAGGGCTTATGTCAATACATTTTCCATCTTCGAATGTAGAAAGTCAATTTGCTACAGTTGCCGTGCCTTAAAGAGCCTAAAAACAACTTCATTATTTTATACTACACGCTAGTTCATGAAATTTGTCACTTCAAAAATAATAGGTAAAAAAATGTAAGAGGCAAAAACTACATGGAAAGCGATAAAAGTCACCAGTTTAACCGTGATGACGAGTTTACTGCGTTATTTCTTATCTTCAGGACTTAAGTGACTGAAGTGTCAAAACATTGGGACAGTTTACTCTAAAATATGTCATTCATTACTAAATATTTTTTCTTATAAAATTTGTAGCATTTAGCATTTTGCACTTTTCCTTCATTATGGGGAGTTCCTTCTTGTTTATCAGGCGCCTTCAGTTCTTGCACCAGGTCTGACCAGGTATGATGTCCCTGAAAAAGGCCTTGCGACCAATAGTGTGATAACCAGTGTGTTTTAAGTAGACTTTGTGCTTGAATTTTATTATGATTAATTTGTTTTGTCTTATATTTATTATTAATTCCTGATTTATTCCAAAAACTATCGTGACCTTGACTATTCATATTGTAAAAACGGGAATTTTCACGTACTGCACTATCGGTGAAGGCACCGACTAAGTTTCGACTCATTCCGAGAGTCTTCATCAGGGTGAGTGGTTGCGACTTTCTCCTTCCGCGTCGCGCCGTGCACTAATTAATTCCTGTGTTTTTTACTTTTCTCTGGTGTGCAATAAAGAGTACATCTACCTATGATTAATGGCCTAAAGTCATGCTATTATTAGCATGACTTTAGATAAGGTATTATTAAGTTCTCTTTCTTTCTCTGAATGATAAGTACTCACAAAATTATTTACTGTCTATAGTGAACATGTCCATTGGCTTTGACCCCAGCAACCAAAACGCAGTGTTATCTACTAAAGCTATTTCAGTAAGCTTTATCAATTCGGGGTCAAGAGCGCGACTTCCGTCGATAACATATCGATAACAACCAGAAATCGTGACGGGTGGCGGGCACAGCATCCCTTTCCATGTATTTATTACGTTTTACAAAAAACTTGCCTAAAATTTTCAAAAAAATTAAGTACTCTCTCGCCGATATCGGGCTTGGAGAGTATGTTTGCTGACATGATAAGATACTTATTCGATATTCACGCGTCCGTTGCGTCGTGCTCATAAAGTCAAGATAACTTTTTGTTTGTTCGTGAAGTTTTAAATATTTTCCTTTGCTTTTAGTCCGTTGGCGTTTGTTCACTCGGCAAACATCCTGTTCGCGCTCAAATATTGGTCCATCGTCAGTTGTCGAGTCAATTTGTCGATCCGATACTTATAATTACATGACTGTATTGGCTTGCTCTTTTTGCTGAGTTGTCAATTTTTGAATATAAATCTTGACGATACCGTCTTAGTTTTTCCATTATTCTAAACTCAGCATAGACCCTCTGAAGTATGATAAGTATCAAGTAGAGACAAGATACTTTCAAGATCTTAAGTCTCTAGTTAAAAATCTAGTAATATAAATACGCTCCAAATTGAGAACCTCCTCCTTTTCTTAAAGTCGGTTAAAAGTTGTAATAAAATTGTTTATCTTACAAACAGTTTCTCTCCCCATTCAATGAAAGTTATCTTTTATCTGTGGCAGGCTGAGTTAGTTTCCATATGCTTAGCTAACTAGATGGCATTCATATAGAGGTACAAGGGTCACATTAAGAAGCTCTATATTTACATTTCTTGAACCTTTTGGTAAAGCACCACCTGCGTGACTATACATTTACACTCGCCACAGATCAAAACGAAAACCTCTGATTGCATCAATATTCTGTTCTAGGAGTTTCTTGCAAGCAAGCTCATAAACTTTTTTCAACGCTTAGGTACTTGAGATCATACTGCACTCGTTCAAGTGCCATTCAACTCGAGTGCGAAGAGCGAGTCATTCGATTATTATTCGAATAAGAATAATCCGTGACGAACGAGTGGTAATCGAATCATGAAGAGTTTCTCGCGGATCGATGAATCTCTCAACAGTAAGATTAAGCGATTCGATGCTGTATTCGAGTTAACATGTGGTAGGTGAAGTGGCTACTAGATATTTCCGTTGTATTTATTAGTTAGTAGGCATGCACAATATTAGTCGGCAAATTTACACAGCTAGTAATAAAATTCATTTAACAGTAACGTGTGATTTTCAAGTTTTAAACAGTTATTTTTTAAATTCGTTCTTTTAGAAAGAAAGATATTGACATTATCGTCATTTTAGTTTATACATAAACATATTCGTAACGGGTTCTACTTTTCTTTGTATGATGTAATTAGTAATAAGTCGTTCGTCAACAAAGCCCAAATAACAAAGCCGAAATAACTCTGCCCTCTTAGGAAGACATAATGAATTGCAAAATCATTTTTTTATCTCGTCATCTCGGTTCAAAACAAAATTATTAACAGCCACAGTCATAACAAGCACGTTGTTCACAACTTCTCAAGTTTTGAGAAGTTCTGAAAGTTTTGTGAAATCGTGTTTGAAAACATCCATATTCTATACAAACTAAACCGAATTTGCTAAACATTTTTTTTTGGGAAAAAGTAATATAGTACGTACGTAAAAACTGTTAATTCAATTTAATTCATGTACTAAAATTATCAACGAGAAATTTTGGATGTTTGTTGCTAATTACCTCCGGCTGAATTGATTTGGAAGTATAGTTCGTGACCTAGAATATCTAACACAAAGGCTAATTTCCATCACGGTACCCGGATGCGAGTGAAACTGTGGGCAGAGACTAGTATTATATACATATCATTAATCATAAGAAAACTGTGGACCCTTGTACAATAAATATATGCCCAATAGTCACATAAATAGTCCTGACCACACACTAGGATTACCTGTATCAGTGGTATCAGAAGCTACGAGTACCATGGTACCACAACAGCCAGACGCGGAACAAATATCTGCAAAAAATGCAAACATTATTTCCGTAGCGGGAATCGATCCCGCACCTCTTGCGTCTCATCTGGCTACTCGCCCGACTACCACAGAGATCGGCAAAACCGAAAAACCACAAATAAATAAATGAAAACCGTATAGTTAAAAAAACACTCAATATTAATAACAACAAAACACATCATAAAATTTACATCAGCATTTCGCTTTGAAAGCTTGAAGACCGTGTCGGCTTTATACTGAGTCGTCGTGATTCGCTCCGCCCGCCCAACCGAGCACTTCACCAACTCACGATATAAAGGGCAAGGCGGGCTCTTGCCATTCCAAATTAGCACCAAACATAAAATTAACTTTATTGCGCTGACTTACGTCTCAAAATTCGCATGCGACCGATTCGAACAACGGAAAATTTTAATACATGCTTGTGATCATCCCGTATTGTCTTTCGCAATCTGTCAATATTGCCGGCGTGCCTGCCACACATTCATAGTTTATAGTGCTTTAGTAAACGTTAGAAGTTACTATTATTTCTTCCGTGGCAAAGGGAGACAAACACCACTAAAGTTAGACCTCCCCCCTACTCAAACCTAGCTTACCAGTAGAAGGTGGTTAAGTGCTGAGAAGGGTCTTGAAACCGTTGGAAACGTTGATGATATTCGCTGTTGATAGCGCAGTAATTAATTTTGTCTCTTGCTTTTAGCTGAGTCAAAGGGAGAAGTTTGGTCGTTCAGATGGAATCGTTTGCCAGGTTTGCTAATGTTGTGCATGTCTTTAGTTTCTTCATGAATTATTAATATCATCATCATTTGCAGCTTATACAAGTCTACTGCGGAACATAGACCTTTAACTACCAACTTCTGAAACTTTTTCTACCAGTAGACCTTCATACTATACGTCTTCATGAACATACGGTGTAAACATTCCTCCCATTAATGTCCCTTTTAAAGGACACGTGCTGGACACGGTCGCGTTATCAGTCGCGTGTCGCGTCGCGTGTGAAGGCGCCTTTAGAATACGTGCATTTATTTTTAATCGCGTTTCGGATTAGGAAATTGAACGTATTGTTGTAAGAAAGCTTACAATACATTACTTTGTTAATATCATGTGCATTTCGTAGGCCTAACAGTGTTGCTAAGAGTCAGGCTATATTTTTCAGTATAGCTGTCACCATTGTGTATTTATGGCGAGTCTATCTATACACAACAAGATTGAGGTCGTTTTATTGGAACAATGGAATATTGGAAGCCTTTATATTTTTAAATCATAAAATACATTGTAGAGTTATAATTATTAAGGAATGGTCGTCAACTTTTATAGGTACTTAATACTGGCTCGCCGTGGAAAGTATACAATGTTTTTAATAACTTAAACACTGTCCCACAATGCCCACATAAGGATTCTACCGGGTTTATGTTTAAATACGTTATAAATTACCAACTCAAGACGCAACCAACATTACCTACCTTTAATCATTAAAACCCAATGGAAGAACGTTTTCTCCGGCTAAAGTTCAAGTTAATCAACACTTAAACGGGTGGTTAAACAACAGGTCATATAGCGTTGATTAAATAGCTAACAGATTAAATAAAATATATTCTTATTCTTATTATTTCAAGGCACGAAAGTACAATTTTTTTTATACCTACATCTATAGTGGCATTAAGTATTTTTTATTCGTAAAAGTAAATTATTCCCTTTTGTTTTACCCATTAATTTGGGTCTCACGAAATGTTAGTCACGAAAAAATCTAGTAAGTGTTAAATTTACATAATACTATGTACGCAGTTGCTACGGATATTTCATTACAGTCAGCGGAAACTGACTCGCGCTTCCGGCTCGGCACGTGAATGAATTTCCGGTTGAAACGAAAACTTAGGGGTTGTTTTATGACTCGGTGGGAAATAGGCATCGATTATTTCCCACTTTCGTGTGTGGACAAGAAACGATTGGTTACTGTTGGGTTTTTAATATTGTACTGACAAGAATAATAAAGTAAGTTTTAAGCTTAATCATAAAGTATCTGTCGCACCCAGACAGGCCAAATCATCTTTCAAAGCCTTCCTTAAAACCTTCTAAAACCTCTACTCGTCTCAATTTGTGAATAGATATCAATTAACATTTCTTAAAATACCCTGACTTAGCATTCTTTACGAGTATATCTGTGTCAATACACTTTTAAATTAGAAAAATATACTTATAAATAGCCAACCACGTAGCACTAAATCTTAAGTTATGGCCGTGTTAGGTAAATTATTGTCTCTTTTTTATACTATTAAAGTACATAATTAAGGTCTCTTCTTAGACCTACTGGTATTATTGTGAATACTTTTATCTTGATCCTGACTTCGCTCGATCGGACCAGATTATAAAAATAAATCACCCAATAGTCACATGATGAGTGTCCTGACTCTACACTAAATATTGTATTCGTCACAAATTAGAAGGCAACTGCAGTTTTGCTAGCCCATCGCCGCTTATTGGATCATTAACCAATGGCACATGCTTAAGCTTATATTCCTAGGCCAAGTTGGTTTTCTCACGACATTTTCCTTCGCCGTTTTGAGCACTTTAAATTCACTTTTTCTATGTCAAATGCCCATTGTTGCACGACTGGGTTCGAACCCTCGACTTCAGATTGGAATTTGGGCTACTGCCCACTGGGCCAGCACTGCTCTAACGATATAATTAACTATGTCGTTCAATTGTTTTTCATGAGAGCTACAATAAACTAAATAAAGGCAACATAAATCCATAGCACGGGAGAAACGAATGGCGCGTGCGATGGTCCGGGCGGGGTCGGGGTCCCGAGGGAAGCAGGGTAGATAGGGTTGCAGAAATGTTATGATCAGTACCCCACATTAGTATCTACACAGCTATTTAGGTCTTGCTTATATTATCTTACCCTGTATCTATCTATCTAGAATTTTATATGACACGCGCTGATATAAGTTTTAAACAACACAATCGCCTTAGAATAAGTACATAATAACTACCTCAGGTATCGAGGCTACCAACCTTTACTATTATAAGAAAAGAGCCTCAGCGAGGTGCACTGAATGCTTTCACCACACTGGTTATTTCCATTCGTCACTAGGTCATTTTTAGGGCCACCATACGTGGCCAAAAAGAACAAGCATGACACGACAAAAAAGCATGATTTAAACAAAAAGAAACGTTGGCTTCGAATGTAACTTTCTATTCACTTCACATCAACTAAATACTTTATTCGCAGTTTTTCCTATCGGACGTGCCTCGTGAAACTTTTATCGAAATCGTTTTATTTTATCCGAACCATCAAAGTATAGGCTTGGTATGGGTTACATGGGGTGCTGCCTTCGTGCGTTATTGCCGCAAGAAATTGCTTACACGGTTTTGCACTCCGGCCCGCGCCGGACTAAATAATGAGAGACGTGATCGCAGTTCACAAGTTTCAGTCCTCTCTCTCCAAACTACAGTAATCGATGATTTAGTAATCACTTGAAGTAACTCGCTGGTAACACTAAACAGTATTTATAACAGTATTAACTAGCTTACTGACGAAGTTATTACAACGAAGTGGCTAAAAATAAATATTCCTCATAAGAATATGCAGGCAAACATTTTTTTTCATAAAACTAAAGTAGCATACATTAATACGATAGTAAGCACTGTTAGTAAGAAGTTACCGTAACCTATGGACGCTTGTAACACCAGAAAATATTAAAAAACACCCAACAGTCATAGTCTTGACACTGGGATTCCTGTGTCGTGGGTATCAGGAACTATGAGTTCCGTGGTACCACAACAAACAGATACAGAACCAATATCTGCAGAGCATGCAAACATTTGTTTTCCTGCAGCGACAATCGAACCCGCATCTCTTACATATCGACTACACGCCCACCACGCCACCAAGGTCGTCGAATTGGCTTAAAATAGGCGTCAATAGGCTTCAGAATAAATTAATGAATATCCTTGTAATTATAAAATACTAGCTTCTGCCCATGGCTTCGCCCGCGTAAAAAGTAGCCTATGTGTTATTCTGATGTATAAGCTATATTATTGTAAAGTTTCATCAAAATCCGTTCAGTAGTTTTAATCCTCACAAACTTTCGCCTTTATAATAAGTAGTAGGATAATTTTCGGATGTAAATCTTGCTACTCCTTACATGAAATCCTCACAGATCTGCGTACTGAGTGTATATATGAGGAGATTCCAATCGTGAGCGTGTTGTGTAGAATTTTATTGACCTCTCAAAAGGCAAGCCAACTTTAGCAATCATAAAACACCCACCTATAGCGGAAAAATCGATAGCTTGATTCAATTAGGCAAATGAATCCAATTGCTTCAAATTACCAGCAAGTAAATCATACGGGCGCACCCGTACAAGTCCGCCAGCTGTCTCGACCAATCTATTAAAAAGGTTTCCCGTAGTTCGTTAGGTAAGTATGTTTTTGTTTGAAAACCCTCCGGAACTTCGATCAAATCATGAATAGATAGAGGCATCAATACCACGCCCATGCAAACTCTAAAAATATTAGTAAATCCACTTCAATTACCTTGTTTTTTAATTTGGTGAACAGATATCTTTGCTATTTAATCTTTTTCAAATAGCTATTGGCTTTCAAATAGCCAATAGAAGAATATGGCAAAATCTGGACCTTTACTCAAAGCGAAGACCTTAATAAAAAAATAATAATTAGAAGAAATAATTAAAATGCATCTATGTAACTTTTTGTGATATAATAATTGAATTGGTTTAAAAATGAAATTGGTAAATTTAAAAATATATTTATGTGTTAATGTTCATATTGTAAAAAATCGGAGGATAAATGATTATTATTATATTATATTCTTTTTCAGATTTTTGTTGGCTGTTTTGATCCGTGGAGAGTAATCCAATAAGCGGCGGTCGGCTTGCAACCTGTCACGTTGAATGTTAACTACTTGCAAAACAGGGCATTTGCAAGATGTAATGTTTTGGCGTGTCTCTTACCCCCTACTACTTGGTGCTCTCAAAGATTTTCTCACTGAGTATGTATCTGATGAGTAAGTAAGTATTGTGGGAACTCTTCCGTCTGGTAGTGATCTGGATCAGTTGAGCTATCTATAGATCGTTTGCAACGGTCTTTAGATGGCCAGCTGTTTCATCTGTATTTTTTGTATATACCTACTTGTAATAGTTGTCATCATGGGGAATAAACTCATAAGAGTGTTTGTTTGTTTTTTTTTTATCTCACGCGATTGAATGTCGAATATCTGCCAATGAAATATCCATAAAACACTATGCTATGGATCTTCTGATCTTGGAATAATATCCTACTACTATTAGAGGTATAAACGTGAAAGTTTGTGAGGATGGATGTTTGTTACTCTTTCACGCAAAAGCTACTGATCGGATTTTGATGTAACTTTACAGTAATATAGCTTATACATCAGAATAAAACATAGGCTACTTTTTATCCGGGTACCACGCGAGCGAAGCCGTAGGCAGAAGCTAGTGTACCTATAAGTGATTTCACCGACTATGACGTGAGATACGTACTCAATTTCAATACAGGGGCCTAACCGTGAAGTTTTATAGTGATGGTTAGGTCTCAGGTTTGCTAGTCCTTTCTATCTTTAGTATTTGAACAGTTTTTTTTGAGTAATTGCCCCTGTCAGCAGGGACGTAATGACGTAAACTCCTCTCTATGAACTCAGCACGTGCAGACTTTATAATGCCGTCGATGACGCAGTCCACTTTCTTTAGTTTCTCTTTGTGGCTTATCTATTTTCACGTTACTTGTACATCTGTCCATGTTTGTTTTGTATCATGTTTTGTACTTTGTTATTAGTGCTAAAATGGATACAATAGTTACGATGCATTCATCATTACTCATAACACATTTTGTAAAGATACATAATAAGTACATAACCATGTTGGGCCACCTGCATCTGTCGACTACACGCTTCGGTCTATCGGGTGTGGGTCACCAATCGAGAACATTTCTTTCCCAAAGGCTGTCAGTTCTGCGAGCTATGGCCTGCCCATTCTACTTTAACTTGCTAATTCTAAAAGCTAAGTAGTTACTCCTTCATAAATATTTTACAAAATTCTCAAGCTGAATTCTCAACAATCCTACTAATATTATAAACGCGAAGATCCATCGATCTTTGTTACTCTTTCACGCAAAAACTACAAAACGGATTTTGATGAAACTTTACAGTAATATATAGCTTATACATCAGAATAACTTATAGGCTACTTTTTATCTTAGTACCATGCGGGCGAAGCCGTGTACAGGAACTAGTTCTCATTATTTGCCTACGAAATAAGGATGAAAAGAGCGAAGGGTGGTGATTAAGTTACGTGACATGCGCCCGCCAATTTGTATCAGAGAACCCCCGACCCTCACGACACCCATCAGGCAAATTGTATTTCACCTCATAATTAAATAGTCTTTGCTTTTATACGAAAACATGGCGTGTTGTTTGTGAGTGCATGCACTTTGAAAAATTACAACTGTTTACTCGATAGAATTTTATGAAGCTACTCATTCAGAAATTATTTCATATTACTGACCTGGTATAAGCATAGTATTGTTATTATTAAAGATTGTGGGAATTTGGTGGATGGAAGTGGCTTAGGACCGCTATGAGTGCTGTCGCTAACTCTCAAAGAGTGCTATGACTAAAATAAAACTCTTTGAGAGATGCATATTATTGTTACTATAACTAAATGAACTGTTCCGTTCCTGTATCACGTTTATTATCAAATTGTACTTTATCGGGTAAGGATTGCAAAACAAAAATATCAAAACTATTCATAAACATAGCTAAAAGCATCTCTCATCGCGGTCAGCTCATACACTTTGAAACGTAAACAATAACATTGGAAACTTTTTAACACGTCATACAGTGTATTCTCTTACCATTACATACAAGTACTTTATATTGAGGCGAATAATTCAGCCTGTTGTGAAAATATACACGCACGTGCGTGCATGAGTGTGGTACAAGGATGAGGAGTTCAATGCTTGAAGAGATGGTGCAGAGAAAATTTAAACTAATGAGAAATCGGTTACTAAAAATGAGCTTTGAAAAAATTGCGACAAATTTGAATGGTATACAATACCAACGTCATAAATAGGTATATTTCAAGAGTTTGAATAAAGTGAAAACTTCTGACAAAGTTGACAAGTTCTGAATATTTTTTTTTATTTCTTGACAATAGCTCCATACACCAATCAAACTGTGTCTATTGCAACACAGTTGAAACGTCGGGTAAATAATAAAAAAGGTAAGCTCAATCAAAACCTTATGATTCCGACAAATTATCCCAAAATAATGCTATCGTTTTTATGCGCAATTTTCTGTTTACTGAAACTCCGACCATACCCAATTTGCACGTATTGAAGACTTATAAATATGCGAAACATAAATCTAACTAGTCCTCTGCCAGTGTCACCACCTAACATAAAGGAAGTAAACCAAATTGTCATTAACCATAATACTTGCACCAAACACTTAAACAAACAGGCAGGGCGGGCGGCGCCGACGCCACGCGAGATTATGATCGCCCGTGGATCGTGATTAAT
The DNA here is from genome assembly GCA_958496245.1 of Perizoma flavofasciatum. NCBI lineage: Eukaryota > Metazoa > Arthropoda > Insecta > Lepidoptera > Geometridae > Perizoma > Perizoma flavofasciatum. Next base: position 5,104,565 of record OY292431.1, read on the forward strand.
GCCCACTAGCGCCTATGCGCAAGCGCATGCCTGTACTACTAGAAAATAGACATTGCAAGTACGTCACTTGTAAAATAACTTTAGTTATGTTGAAGTTAAATCTGATCGTAAAATTAGAGAAAGTATTGAGCTACCGCGCGTTACGATGAAAGTGTTTTCTATTGGTGCAAGCCTTACAAAAGTCAACTAGGCATATAAAATATCAACTATACATTTTTATCATCCTCTTATCGTCACAAAGGTTAACCTTGTATATGTTTCCTGTTCACAAACACTTATATTATATTCCTCCTCATACATTTTAACATCGATGAACTAAAGCAAGAAATGATCCTAAACCTATTTCCTATCATGAGCTATATGAATAACACAAAGCATATTGAAACTGAAACCAAATCATGTTCAACAACTTCTAATTTAATCGATAGGTGCCTAATTTATAAAGATCATCAATTAATCCGATGTAATAATGCAATACAATTTCCATGAGTAATACCGAACAGCGGTTCTTTGACAGGTACTTTCAATTACAACCATACATGTATGTACTGATTTATATTTGATAATGATGAGCTTAAGTGTGTTCAGGACATGAGGTTCAGTGTTCGTTAGGTATAGCTGGGTAAGGGTGCGGTAAGAATGCAAGAATATCTACAAATCACAGTCTTACTACAGAACCAAGAACAAGATAAATTATCCCACGATCTGAGACTATGCCACCGAGTAGAGTTGTCTCTCGAAATCATCTAAGAAAAAGGTCTAATTTTAAATATTTTTTTACTAATTTTGGTCATCAAATCAAAATATTAATTAAATATATTGTGTTCTTTGTTGGCTTCTTACGAAAAAGTTCACGCTGTACAGGTTCGATGATCGCGAAGAAATCACTCGTCGTACTCAACCTGTCACATTTCCTTGGAACACAGGCTGTCCAGATAGCCAAACAACTAAGATTGAGATTGACGTCATTTTTCTTAACCTGTGCATAAATACTACAACGGGATTAATAGTTCCATACTGTTTTCTATATGTCATGATTGTGATTGCGAATGATAAGTTGGAATCGCTCCTCGCTAACAATCCAGCAAATCCAGTTATCACAAGTGGAGCGCAGCTGTCGAGACAAGCAGACAACAGTTGTCGACGGCGTTTGTCTTGAGCTGCGCACACGCACCGCAACTATATTAATCATTTCAAACTATTTTTCCTGGGACAAAACATGATTGAATTGATTAGTCGCGTACTACATTTGTTCCCTTCATTTAATCTTTAGCACAAGATTAAACATATTTTTTGTTGAAATAGTAAATTTAGTGTTAAAACTTATTTATAAATAAAATAAATGAATAAAGCTGGACAAATTCACACAGCAGCACCTAGCCCCAAGCTTAGCAAGCCTAGCTTGTGTTATGGGAACTTCATGACTGACATACTACTTAATATATATTTGTATGTAAAACACCAAGACCCTAGACAAATATTTGCAAATAATACAAACATTTGACCCGCGGCCGGAATCGAACCTGCAATCTTCTGTGATACAGGCGGGCCACAGAGGTATTATTTATTCTCGTTTTAACATAAACGTGAAATAAAAGCTATAAATTTTGCAGTAAATAAATTACATCTGTCGCATTTGTCTCAAGAAATTTATAAAGTAAAATATTACCCTCTTCGTGGTATTTCGTGAAAAGGTGTTTATCGCCATTTGCATCTGGTTGGAAAATTATGTAGAAAATTGCTCATGGATAATTTTAAATATACGACTAATATAAGTAAAGCACGTTATAAGGACTAATTGCTAGCATGTGTGTTGATTCCGCAAATAGTTTGGCTGGCGCCGCTTCCTAAGCGCCAACCCTTGCGCTTACATATCCTTATTACGTTTGATCTCTCAGCACTTATCATTTAATATTCTTTCTAATCAACTACTAACGTCACGAAATATATCTTTGAGATAAACCTTTTATATGAAAATTTTAGCCGCATTCATTATGTTAAATATTAGCGCGTTGATACTTCTCGAGTCACCTTTGATGTTGATCTCCTGTTGAAAAATCCGTCATCAAGTCTCAGCGGTAATAAAAAGGATTGTGTTAATCATATATCACAAAGAACTATTATCTGGCAACCGAAATATAACAACCGCGATCGCAAGAGATTTATTTCTTGCGCACAGTAAATTCAGGAAAGTAGTGGGGCGTGTTAAAATAAACTAGGTGATAAAACTTAAGTGATTGTGCACTGGGTTCCTTTTTCATAGATGTTTTCTCAGGGAAAAGCATAAAACGGCGCGATAACGCCGATAGTTGCGCGTGCGCCGCCCCCAGCCTTCGGCCATCATTCATCATCGAGCAAAACGCTCTGTTTCCATGAAAATTGCTACATGATTTGCATATAGCTTCACAGCGACGAGATGTATTGGAATGATTATTGTAACCACAGGGTACCATTTTTATGCTCGCACAGATTTACCGCGCAGCATTGTATAATCTTGTTTATGAAGTATGCGAAGTCGTAAAATGTCCAGGTGTAGCGGAATATTGTATGTAATAGCAGGATTTTTTTTTAGTCCGTCCACTAAGTTTTCATTTGCCCATGGATTAGCGTGGGTGTTTTCCGCGTCGTGACCGGCGGCGCTGGCGGATGCGCTATCCTACAAATGGTGTGATTTTTAAAGGAAAAACGTCCAGATGAGCGCCGTATCTTGTGACATGAACGAAAATAATTTGACGCAGCCGTTCGTCGTGCGACATACGGCGACACGTGGCCACGATATATTACACGCGAGCCGCGTACTAAAAATATTGTGTTGGCAAATTAATGGGCATTCCCGACGTTAGGTGGTGGGATGAAAGGAAGTGCCTTTTATATGTGAAACGTTGGTTTTGTATGAAAACGCGGCAGCCGGCAACACCTGTCCGCGCACATTGGAGCGCAGGACTAGGCGCAAGCAGCGCGCCGCGACGCACGACGTCGCACTCAATCTCTCCTAGGGTTGATACGCGATACGGAATATTCCGTCTTTCTCAGAAGACGACTGCAAACTGATTGCAGAGAGGTATAGATCTCTCTTTAAAATATAACGGATCAGGGATAAAATACAAGATTGAACACTAGGTTATGAATAACAAAAAAATATATTTATGTTTAAATAAGAACTATCCATGATCCATGGTAGCTATAATACCACGTCGTGGATCGAATCAAGATACTCGAAAATAAAAAAAATATGTCACCCACTGTATTGAAACCGTTAACTCACCTGCTATCGGCAACCCTGGCTACAACCAGAGCGGATATTACAAAGAAGATGTCTGTCGCGCGTCAGTTTCATAATAATTGACCAGATTAATATCCTCGAGGGTCTTCATATTTCGCCGTCCGGCCGGCTGTCGTGACGTTTTTCCGCTTTCAATTCATTTGCGACATTATATTGCGGTAAAATGAATTACCTACTTCTAGAAAATATGCCAGAATTTTAGTGAATATTTGTTAATAAAACACGTTATATCATAATATGCTTCAGTGTCGCAACTTCTGCCTATCCATTATTTATTTTTGTTAACCTTTTCCGTAATTTATAAACAAAATAATAAGATACTAATAGAATTTATATACTTGTTAATTTTATCGGACAAGTGATGCTTGTTCTATTACATAGAGAAATTACAAGATGTTAAAACTCCTCAAAATTCAGCAATAAAAAAGCAAGAGTAGGTATCCTGAGGAAGGGCGGGCGGTATAAATACAGTAGCGGCACGTGCGCCGGCGCAGCTGGGAACCACGTGCCGGCCAGCAAAAATAGATCATTGTCTTGCCACGCCTACTAGCAGATAAAACACCACATCAAACGCTATATCGATAGTAAAATCGCCAGTTTGTTTGTTAGCACTATAACATCTGCCTCAAACTCGCGGTTTGACTTTCATCTCTTTGTCTCAATATTTTGGGTGCTGTGGATTGGTAAATGTACTGTTTTATTACTACCACTGTTTTTCGTAGTTAAATAAAATCTCGGTCTTTTAAAGATCTGTGAATGTAAGAAAGTTTATGACGAAACCAATGAAAACAGTTTTATTCAACTTTGGCTAGCATTTCACAAACTGCGACTCGACTGTGTATTCCATTTGATTCTACTATATGTTGCTGTGAAATATATATAATTTAATAATTTATTGTTAATCGTATAACAAGTTGTTATATCAAAGGTAAAACCGTTATTTTCTCAAAATCATGCATTTACTACTGCAGTGTAAAGTGATGTCCCCTCGCTAAAAAAAGGATACGAAGACAATCAAGCTTATTTCCGTTGCAGAATGCTTCCGCTATAGATACATTACTACTGACTTTTATAAGACACTCTACATTGTTAATTTACTCTACCATAGTTGGTATACTTTCAAGCTCAAAAATTTAAGAATTCGCTTTACCCATATATTTATAGTTATTTTATATGTCGACTAAAGAATTCAATGTAGTTGATTTATGATTTCTACAGCTTAAACAAGAAAACAGTTCATTTAAGTTTAGAGGTTTTCTGCTTTTCCGGAATATTTTCCTGAAGATTATTTACTAGATAGCACAGTATGCCAATTGACAGTACGAGTATAAGGTAGCACTGTATGTCACTGTTGTACGAGTAAAAGCCTGGTCAAACTGACGTGAATTAAAGGGTAGGGAGAGGTATTAAAGGGTAGGGTAAGGGTAGGGTCAAGTAGTTGTTTAAGTTCTCGTGTATGTACTAATCGGCACCGCGTCAATTTGACCGGGTCTTAACTTTGTCTGGGGAATAATGATTTTCAACCTAACTTTTCAAAAAATCATTCATATCATCACCATTCATTCTCTAGTTGAGAAACAATTGAAGCCATATTTTGACGGTCTAAATCTAACTTTTTGGCACTGCGAAATCTGTATTACTTTATAGGTCTATAAAACGATTCTTGCCACAAATAAAAAAGCGCTCTGTGAACATGAATAAAGATACAATAAATAAGTCAAGTAGTTAATTACCAGATAACAAGATACCTAACTATCTTCTAATAAGTAGAGTCATCCAAAAGAACACTTCTGACTTATAGCATCTAAAAATCAATTCACAACATTACAGGGCAGACAAGACAGTGTATTGTGACATTTAGTGCATGTTGATCGTCACTCTCATCAGTGATCGAACGCCGCCTCCGCGGAGTCAAAAATACGACACACGTGTGTGCCTACACACATAGACAAAAGTTTGCGATCATTTTGAGGAGTCGAAATATTTTTTGATACGTTGTAGTATTATTTAAAATCGAATAATATAACGAACTAAATATAATAAACTATTTAATATAACGAACTGTTATCTTTTTTTTCTATTGTTTTTATGAAATGAACCATTTTATTTTTATTGTTTTTATGAATAAAATGAATTGATATTAATTCCTGTAGAAAAGATAATCAAAGAAAAATAAAAAAACAACCACTTTTTTCAAAATGATCGCAAACTTTTTTCGATGTGTGTACGTGTGTTGATTTACTTACTTCAACGCTGGTTTCTTTATTTTCACTCGCTTTTGGCACTGCGCTGTGTGTACTTACAAAACATGCATTAACATGCTTTCAATAACGGAATGGTTTACTTTTAATTAAAAAATCATGACATGTCCATTTCGGATTTCGAATCAAAATGAAAAATAATGATATGGACATAGACAGACGAGAGACGTCTGTCTTTGTAGCTACGTATGTAAATAGAAATTAATATAAGTATCTACCGATTCTAAGATTAAGATTACTAAGATACTCCCGAAAACTGGAACAGTGCATTCAGACTATGATAAAAGCTTCTGGTAAATTTTCTTAGTACATAGAATGAACACTAAATAATTCGATTATTATACTTATTTAATTATTGCCACATGTACTGGTAAGTTATATGCTTAATTTTCAAATGATAAGATGGTATGAAAATATAGATCAACACCAAAATATTCTTGCAATACAGTTCCCCAAAGGCAGGTCCAGGTACATATATTTCACCCCCTATCGATCGTTTTCAATTCAGGCTTCATTAAAAGCGACATGCGTCGCATACAAAGTGAGTACATTTTAGCGTGCTTCAGCTCTCCCTTATCATCCTACCTACCACCCTAGCGACCTACCACCCCCCATGCCACCCCCTCGATCGATACCCGTCCGCCATCTTGAATTTTCCGACCAATGCTCGTTGGGTGTGAAAAGCCGTTGCCATGGAAACGCATCATTATGGCTAGGGGAAAGTGTGGGGAAGGCTTTAGGGTAGTTATCATCGGGCACAAAAGAGGGTCTGTTGCTGGAATATAGGCGTATACTTGCTAGTATATATATTAGTGTCTAGGTCTATATAAAATCAATCTATATATAATTCACCAAAATAAAGATTGATAGAAATTAGTAGAGTATTTTTTTCGTTCAACGAATTTTGCTTAAGTTATATTGTAAGCTTTAGTTATATTGAAAGATATCACCAAATTTAAGAAGGGGTAAATAGCTTCATTCAAAAACAGCTCACATTACAGACAAATATCTCAACCGTACATTCTTAGACATTCATATCAATACTCTTTTTACGAGTATGAGGCACAACATCCCACTTCCAACAAGTAGTTTCTCATAATAAGATAATAGAAATATCCCGTGATTGTTCACACAGCCGTGCTTTATTACTGTTTGCCGACTCTAAAAAACCCTTTATACTTTTGCAAAACTCTTCAAAACAACTTCCTTTTCTTTGTCCGAAACCGCATCAAGAATCTCGCTTAAGAAGAGGGTGTACGAACAATGTTTGCAAGTAAAGTATAAAGCAGCATCTACACCTGCGACCTACCTGTCTGTGGGCGAAAACTAAAACGGACTTTCAACTTTACAGTTTCCTGCGTTTGTTCCCGAACAATAGGCTATAAGACTGTGGACGCAACGCGGTGTTGACAGCAGCGTTCTCTATTCAAAACGTTTGCTGTGCCTACATTTCATTTCAAACTAGCTTATTATGCATTCAAATTGTTGCTCGTATTGAACGCTGCTAATGCGAAGACACACTTGAAGAATGGAATTAGTGAGCATAAAGTAAGCAGTACCACGAACATGTGAGCAACAGATTCATTCATAAAAGAACATCTTGTCTATGGACACTCATTTTACTGCACGTAAAGTGGAGACGCTATGAATCATTGTCTGAACTTCGTATACCTTAACTTCACGTTACACTTTGCAAATAATTTGTTTAGAACATATTCATAATACCACGTCATCGCTTGAAATCGCAGTCTCTCATCTTAACGACTCAAGCTTACACTTGGCTTACACTAATGATCACGGTGTCTAGCAACAAAGTCGGGACGAAAGCTTTCGCGATAAGATTACGCAATAGGTAATGAAAATAAATAGATGATTAATCAATGTTTGTTTATAGAAAACCGTTAGTTAATGTTGCTACAGCTAAAAGAGAAGACAAGTCTAAGAAAAATAACATAATTATATGTATATTACTAGCTTCTGCCCACGGCTTCGCCCGCGTGGTACCTGAATAAAAAGTAGCCTATGTGTTATTCTGATTTATAAGCTGTGTAACTGTAAATTTGTTATCAAAATCCGTTCAGTAGTTTTTGCGTGAAAAAGTAACAAACATCCATCCATAGCCTAATTAATGAGGAAGTTATATTAACATCACACTATTACCCTTAGGAGACGAGAAAAAGAAGTAATAGTCCGGACGGATGGTGCGACACGGTGGGCTAGGGGCCGAGGGCGGCCGTGGCATAGCTAATCCTACTAATCCTCACAAACTTGCTCATTTTATAATATTCTTAGGATTAAATAGTTTAGAAAAATATTTTACTGTTACTATCCAATATATTATTTCAAGAACATAGATGTTAATAGTAAATCTGTAAATCAGTAGCACGTCATGTGCCTGTAAGGAAGCATTCAACTTGAAATCAAGTTAAGACTTGCATATTGCATAGAGAAATAACATTTCCATTCATGAGACACGTGCAATTCTATACATCGGCTACCAACAAGATATCTGACAAAGATCATTGACAGAGTAAACGTAAATGGGAACGTATTGTGTAAATGCAAAGTAAGCAGTTGGGGTTCGTCTGGGCTAAACTGTATTATTGTGGACACAATTAACCGTTGAAAATACAATATTTAAACACATTGTAGCAGGGAAATTTAAGACAACAGCTGGCCCTGAAGATGCTAGCCGGAAAGCAGGTAGGTGCAGACTAATGGTGAAAACTTAAACTCGTAATGATGTAGTAAGCGACCGGTCTGATGAGAAAAGTCATAACTGATAAAGTATATGGTGGCGCTACATACTAAGTACAATGACTCAAATAAATCGACAGTAAAGGTAGGTAGTAAGTAGGTACGCATTTGTCACAAAGCAGCTTGCGTCTCTTACCGTGATTTTCATCAGTCACATCCAACCACCGGCGCCAAAGCCTCAAACAATGCTTAAGGCAAAAATAAAATTATTCAAGCAAAAAATGGCATTACAAATTGCAAGGTGGTGTATTCCGCCACTCCTAAACGATAAAATTCGATACGTCTGCAGTAAACGGAATGTTGGAAGATCATTTCAATAGTTAGATGGACAAGCAACCGCTATTTTATAAAAGGAATGAATAACTGGTTTTTGATTGTGCAATGAGATTTTATAGAATAGATTAAGATTTAGGAATAGATTTAGGGAAACTTATTTTTAGTATAAATTAGTGGTCAGAAATTAGAACACTTTGCGGTCATCTTTTGCCGAAAAATACAAGTTCGTAAAACTCTAAAAGTTTGTATGGTGTTATCCTAAAAAAATTGTATTGACCACCGACAATCCGACTATTATAATTAGATGAAGAAATGCAGAATATTCTAAGGCTGCCAATACCTTATACGAGCCAACGCCATTAGAAATAATCTCCAACCTCCGAAGAAAATAAATCCCTGTTTTGTAATGTCCACGTCCAACCAGACCCACGCCCATTTAAAAGGCTAAGCGAATTCAGATTTTTTGCTTCTAACTCCGGAAGGAAAGTTGACGTGGCCTTAAATTGAAAGAGCTCCTTATAATAAGAAATGATCAGCCTCTCAGGACCATATTTGGATCGGAAATGTACATTTTTATTCACAGTAGTTATAAAAGGAATAAGCATCTGGTATGGATGCAGGTGAGCTCAAACTCAGAGGCTTTTAAGGTTCCGTAATGAGGAACTTGTGAGGATCATAAAAACGGGAATGATGCGGCCGCATTTCTTTTCTTTGAATGTTTATGTTGTATTTGATGATGGATAAATAAATCGAGGTTGGCATGATGAAACCGCATACAAAAGACTATTAACTCACCTAAATTATAATGTCTTCGCTTAATGTGTAGCAAAAAATCTATTGATTGTTTTGTCGTTCATGTCAATAACACTCATGTAACAACTGACTTCTTTGTGTCTCCAAGAAAGCTCATCGATGACATCACTTAATTGCGCACCGAGGTCGGTGGCGGTGGCAGGGTCCCTCTGACTAATAGTCGCAGAATGTGGCCGGCATCGGCAGGTTGATAAGCCGGCGCCGGTCCGTCCGGTAGATAACCTCGCAGCACGATTCTGACCTTCCTCTCCATGGCTACCGCAAATTCCACAATACTCTACAAAAAGTTCCTCTGTTGCTACTTTAGATAAAGTAACAAGGGAATGCTAATGGAACCAACTGTGTTTTAAATGCAAATTGAAGCAAATATCCACACCAAAAAGGGCTCACACCTCTTAGCTACTGAACGGTGGGCGAAAAATACAGGGTACAAATTGCGGCCGATTTAATTGCGCATTTTATGAAACTTTTGAGTACAATTAAAACAATCTGTGATATTTTTTTGAACAATAGATGTAACCAATTCATTAGAAAACTTTGCAAACGTAATCTTATCAATCAAAGTAGTATATTTATTTTGACGTCATTTTAAAGGCAAACAAAGGCCTTGACGTCGATTGTTTCATAGTACATTTGACTGCAAAGAAACGAAGGCTTTCTTCTAATCAGTAAAAGATTATTGATGGAAAAAAGTTAAATGTCAATGATTATTTAGGAGTCCTCAAAACAATAATAGTCCAAACTCTGGACCGTGTCCTTTGTAACAAAAACTTCAACATTAATCGGCTTATCTTAACCTAATTTAAATTCTGAAATACCTTAGAAATTATAATGACATTCGATGATTCAACAGAATGTTAATGCCCGTCTCCACAATCAATGGAGATACAGTTCCGTACATTTATATTTGACAGCAGGCGTTATAATGAGGCAAAAGGGTTCAAAAAGAGTTTTGTTCTGGATGTAAGTATTTTATCATATTAAAGGCACTAACAACGTAAATATTAAAAATGTAGGAAAAAAAACAAATTTTACATGAAGTAAAACTCGAGAATGGCATTCATTTGTTCCATAAATATACTTAATAGGCAAAAGTAAATGGTATTCAAATTGGAAGGCTTTGCTTAGTTTCCCACTATGAACGGAACCCCAAAACGCACCTATTAACAAACCTGAGAAACTTGACGTTTAAAACTTTTTAAAACAGGACAAGAAAAAAACAGAAACGTTTCTTCAATACAAAAATGCACCTGAGAATGAAGGCGGGCCACTTGACTAATATTCCGATTATTACAAATCACCGTGACGCGACCACACGTGCCTACACCCCAACTATTGCTGCAGAAGCTTCTACTTCTCCAAAACCTGGTGAACAAAAGCGTCAGTGGTTGTGGCGCAAAGCGATAAGGTATGTTCATGGTAAGGGACCACGTGTGTAAATCTCAGGTAGTGGTTAATAATTCGTTTAGTCCAGAGAGTTGCGCCCACGTTTTTTCGACGGCGGCCCACACAGGTGCACCGCATCCTAATTTACTATTCCTGATGACGGACTAGCGACACTATTTTACTCTTTGTGACGGGACGTTTGATAACAGAGTATTTTATACAGATTGTTGAATGTTTTTGTCGAACTTATAGACTGCCGATTATTTAGGTAGAGCAACATTTTACACTTTGTCTAGTCACAGAGCATAAAATTTGCCTTTAGAACGAAGATTTGGCAAATAAAGCCCCAAATGGTCAATTAATGGTATAGTTACATCAGATATATAAAAACACGAGTATTATATTTGAAAGCCACCTGCTTCCTCTAGTAAAACAAGTAATCGTAGTTACAGTACACGGCAATAAAGAAAGCATGAGCACGCAATCGAAGACTAAGTATATAAAATTGTTGACTAACACAGAATAATTGTTGTAGAGTCACATAGTTTGCAATGTGACTCTACAACAATTCTTGCAAAAGTTCGTAGAGTCAGAAAAAAATACGTGATATGACTCTGTGTGTTATATATAAAGAGGTCAAGTCTCGTTAGTTTACCTGCGGCTTAGTTATCTTTTTTTCTCAATCTTTCTAGACTCAAGTATCTTTTTCTGCTTTCAAGTGCACAGTTATGTGTCGTTTACTGTAAGCATAATCGGACTTAACTCAATCAATTTAATTGAGAAATAGATAAATGCCAATAAACTTTACCACCGGTCCCAATTATGGTCGGCTTTAGAAGTCAGTTAATTGATTAAGTTGTAAATAACACATTGTGTTCATCATTCCATCAGAGTCATGTATTGATTTACTTAATTAGGATAAATGGATAAACCAAATACGCTTCTTTCTGGGAAATTGGTATTTTCCTGGTTGTAATCAGAAGATATTAAATACAAAGAAAATAAAATCAAAAGCTTTACTTTCTAATTTTAGGGATGAGAGTATAGAATCGAAATGTAGCATCTGCGTCATCATCATCAGTCGGTGGACGTTGACTGCTGAATATACTTCCCGCAATGACCACTGTGTGCCACTCGAGAGCCTATATTCCCCATCGAATAAAATAATGCGAACGAAAACGGAATGTGGAAGACAGCAACTGGCCGGTGAGAGGTAAATGGTGAGTTGATGTATAAGCTATAGCACTGTAAAGTTTCATCAAAATCCGTTCAGTAGTTTTGCGTGAAAGAGTTACTCTTCCATCCATCCTCACAAACTTTCGCGTATATAATATTAGTAAGAAGTAGAATATACTTATTTGTTTGTAAATACATACATATTGCATATAGAAAACACCCAGACTCGAGACAAATATTTGCAGATCATACAAACATCTTTTCTGTAATTGTTTATTTGTGTGTACAATAAAGAATAAAGAATAAATAAACATTTGTACTGCGGCGGGAATTGAACACGCAATCTTCTCAGGCGGGCTTTCGCCCACAGAGGTCGTCAAACATTTCTATACCTATCGAGAAGTCATGGTGATTTGTGGAAATATTCGCAAGAAAGACTAAGCGACTGAGACTCAAAAGATACGGGTTCAATTCCCACTGCAGAAACTATTCTGCAGTTATTTGCTCCCGATCTGGGTGTTGTGGTACCATGATACTCGTGGTTCCTGATACCCACGATACAGGGAATCCTAGTGTGAGATCAGGACTTTGTATGTAACTGTTGGGTGTTTATTTTGTTTTTATTAAAGAGTTGTAAAACGGAAATCTTAACTCTCTTATTGTCGATTAATGAAATAAATTACTCAAATAGATAAGGTAAACACGTTTCTTCTACGAGAGTTAAGAAACGTAAAGTAAAATATTGTTGTTAGGTACCTGAAGAATCTAACATTCTACCAATCATGGCCAAGTTCTAGCTTAAGAACCTGTAATGTAAACTAACGTCTAACGTAACATATTAAAACTCCTATTCGTTTTGTTCTGCCTGTGGCAATTGCTACTCTGCATTTTTAATGTCATAGTTGACGGCTACTTCAACTGTAACTTGACCAAATGACATTGATAATAGAGATTAAACATTGATAATCGAGATAATTTTAAATCGTTTCAACCAGCGAAATCTTACTCTAGTTATAGATAGATAGATAACTCTTTATTGCATACACCAGGATAAAAAACACTTTACATAAGATCTTAAAACTAGGTTGTGGTGATACAATGGGCGGCCTTATCGCTGAGAGCGATCTCTTCCAGGCAACCTTTGGATGGACTTGAATTAAAAGAATGTGAAGAGAGGTGGTGTAACTGCAATAAAAAAATAATAATAATAATAATTTGCAGTAGGTAATAAAATAGATGTTTAATAAATAATATAATGTGGTATAATGTATACCTATAAATAATACAGTAATATAATATATAACTACAAATGCAATGACTGGAGCTAAGAAAATGATAATACTTAGTTTACCGAAGCTGCAAAGTACAGTTTAAAGATCTCATTTTTAAAAATAGTAAGCGATTTTGCATGTCTAATGGATACAGGTAAGTCGTTTCATAGTCGGACTGCACGCACAGTGAAAGAGTTACTAAAGAAAGTGGAGTTGTGGAGTGGGGTCTTCAACTAAAGAGAATCTGAGGAGCGCAGGTTGCGAGGATTTGAGAGATGTAAGAATTCGAAGAGTTGCTTAAGGTAAGGTGGAGAAGAAGGAATGAATAATATATTGTATAAAAGGGTGAGAATATGAGCATCCCGGCGAAGGCGGATTGGCAACCACTTGAGCTTAACGCGATACTCGGATATATGATCATATTTGCGCAAGCCAAATATGAATCGAATGCAGAAATTTTGAAGCCGCTCAAGCTTATTTAGTTGCTCTTCTGTAAGATCGGGGAAGCTGGCGTCGGCATAGTCTAAGATAGGAAGTTAAAGAGATTGTGCGAGCGTAACTTTAGTGGCAGTTGGAAGAAAGTTGCGTAGTCTCCTCATGGAGGCAGCCGACGCAAACATTTTCCTTCTGATTTCAGCAAGCTGTGGACTCCATGACAGCTCACTCGATAGTGAGCTGTAATGGAGTCCACAGCTTAGTATAGTATAGTACCATAACATCGATATGTTATGGTACTATACTATGCCCAGTTTACTAAGAATCCCATATCTTGAATCATCATTAATCGCTTGTAGAAATCCACCGCTTGACATAGGGCTCCCCCAAGAAGTGCCACGAACTATCTTGGAATACCTCCATTCACCGACTTTCCGAATTTCTTCCGTTTGTGAGTACCGAGTTAATAATTGTGATGTTTGTAATTTGACCAAATCTAAACACACAATAGAGACTTCATGAAATGCTAATCGTTCCACGTACCCAGCGGAAATGTTTATTGGTGAGGCCGGGAATGTCGGGTGGGCGATAAACCATGGAGGCGCCATTTTGAATTCGTATTGTCGCCAATGCATTGTCGATGGGAGGTCACATCCGGCGCCGGGCATTTGCATCAGACGAGACCAGAATCGATTATAAATCGAATGTTAGATTTAGATTTTTAAATTAATAGATATGGAAATGCAAAGGGAATGTATAATTAGCCTCGTTTATTTCATGGTGTTCGTTGGCGGTAGGATATGAATGTGCGTAGAGTGGATACGCTTATTATACAAAAAAATATATATACCATCACATTCTGTACTCAGGCAATTTTTATTTTTTCTAAATACCGAACAGTCATATAATAAATAATAATAATAATAATAATGCTGGACATTTTCCACACAGCATCATCTAGCACCAAAGTACTACATACTTAGTAATGACCCCACACTAGGAATTCTTGTGTCGTGAGTATCAGGAACTACGAGTACAGTGGTACCAGAATACCCAGACCCGGAACAAATATCTGCATATACCTATATATTAACACTAAACTCTGCCCACGGCTTCGCCCGCATGGTACCCGGATAAAAAGTAGCCTATGTATTATTTTGATGTACCTAAGCCATATTACTTTAAAATTATACAAAATCTGTTTAGTATTTTTTTGCGTGGATTACAGGAATCTCTAGCTTTCTTGAAAAAAAATAATGTCACGCTGACTAGGTCTACGTTAAAATAATCATTCCTATCACATCTGCTATTCGTAAGTTGCATACTTTCCATGCCATGATACCTACTTACCTGTACTTGCCTGAATTATCAGAAACTGCGAAAGCATATTTGAATCATAGTACCAGCCAACATTGAATAGGGCTTGTGTATTCGTGAACAGGCTTGAGACTATTAGTAGTAGAATGTAGGCTACCTTTGTAGGCCGACGACTTACAATGGATGACGTCATCGCCGTCCCTGTCTCTAGCCACATCGTCTGTAGCTATATTACCATGATGATGGCACGCGATGGAGACTGAATATTGTGGACAGTAATGATCACGACCGTCACCTTTATACATATTTGCAGCATGAGACATTTAGATAAGCCTTCAAAATATATTCTCAAGGAAGCTTAACAAAATTGCAACTCGAGCAATTTGCTTGCTCCAATTACAATTTGCATTTATTCATTAAAATGAATGTCAAATGAATCAAACAAGTGCAGAATCAACGACAGGTGGTCACGCACGTGCCGCCTTGAACAAAACGCAATGAATGTCAAATGTCTTCTGAAACCTCTCCCAACCCTGCTCCTCCACCGCCACGAAGATAAACTCCCAAAACCAACCTTTCATCAATGACGGAAACCACAGAATTGTACGCCCGTTTTATCACTTAGGCCGTTTCAAATTCATAGGGAAAAGATACTTTCTGATTCTATATCATTAAGATATTTATTGCGCGATGGTTGTATTTTGTACTTCCATTTAATTTTAGCAGTTACCCCCAAGGTCGTACGATTCAGATTTGCCTGAGCAACATCGATCTCGTCACGAGGGTTAATTCGCCACCCTCTATGACTGCCTGACTTTTCATTATCGAGATGTTTTATTAAAGGGGACCTGTAATTCGTCTGCGAAGGGAGATTTAGGGCTGTCTGTGGTGAACTTATTGGTTTCTTACTATAAAACCATTTTTTTCTTCAAAAATGTCATATGGAAAAGTCGGTTGAGGGTTGAAGAGTTAAGGGTCCTTCAGCGGCTATTATACTATTCTATGAAGTGCATTTTTAGGATAAAGCTGCCGAGATATCTGAAAATTAAGACATTGGTATTTCCTTAGTATGAAAAGCAACAGTTGGAATAAAGCCACATAATAAATAAGATACCTTCTATTGGCTGGCACTTTTATCCTACCTGAAACAGTCAGTCACATAGTCCAATTGAAAAGTCTTTAGAATTAGAAGACATGGCCTCCTCCAAAGAGTACCATGACGAAGGATCCTGGGCCACTTCCATCCACTGACTTGCCGCAACCTTTGAGTTGTCATCGATCCATAGGGTGGAGGACTTGCCTACACTGCGTCGGCCGGTTCGTGGTTTTCATTCGAGAACCTTTTTTCCCAGCGATTGTCGGTTCTGCGTGCTTTATCAGACTTGGTACTAGAAAATATTTAACTTGTTTTTACGAGGTGTACATGCATACACCTCGTCAGAACCTATTTAGAATTGCAACCCTATACCGGATCGGGCTTGCCGAATATTGAGTTACCAGTCAGGGTGCGGGTGGAATGTTTACATTGGGATTGGGGCTCCACGTGCCTATATTGCATTCCTATGCCGTCACTGACGTTTATAACGATCATTGAACCGCTTGCATCTACCAGGGTTAGCATTTTAAGCCTAAGTTACGATATAACTCAAGGATTACGCAGCGTTGCGTCTACACTGCGTAGTCGTTGAGTTAGTGGCACCAAAATACTTCACGAAAGGACAAGGTTTTTCCAGAAAATTATCAGAAAATTTCAAAAGAAAATCGTAACTATTCGTAGAACCAGAGGAGACCTAAAATCGAAAATTTCAAGGTTGAATCCGTGTTGGCCAAAGTTGTTTGAAAGTTGAGATCACAGACTTTTTCCGACAAGAATTGCCGAGCTGTCAGTACACTTGTATTGACATTAGGTAGATAGGTATATACCTACATAAGAATGTAACCTTACTAATGAAAAGTATAATATGACCTCTCCGCAAAGATTCAACGGGACGTTTAGACCAAGTGGTTCCCGAAAATTCGCATAATATTTTTAAAAAAAACTTTTGGACTTTTTAATTTCGTCGTAGGTAGGTATTTCCTAAAAAAATCCTATTCAATAAACTATTCCGATTATATTTAGCTTTATTTATGTCATTTAAATCTCATTTTAACCTCTTTTTAAAGTTCTGGAATAATCGGGAAGCTGGACAAAATCATAAATTAATAGAATGGACTTGTTTTCACCTAGGATTTGTGATATAGGAAGTTGAGTGTGCATTAAGTCAAAGTCAATATGTTTTTATTGACTGAAATCACAAAGATTATAAAGAAACATGAATTTAAAAAAAATAAAGGGAATTTACGCTGATTCATCACACGCCACCAAGCCTAGAAGAAACAAGTATGTGCAACAAACTCAGCTTAGTTTTTTTATGATCCTTTATTTAGCTTTAGTGTGGTGCCAATCGAACAATGCATAAGTAGACCAATTTCACTGCCTGCAAATCGATACAAAATCTTCCAACGATATGTTATGTCTATCGTGATGTTTTGCGCTGCAATCGGACGCCTGACACATCGCCACCGACTACTATTTCAATAAACACCGTTGTTATAACGATAATTTCTTCGAATATCTGTTTGTACAACAGTAGACAGACAAAGACAATGCCACGCGCCGTGTGCAAACATATCTGAGTCAATCAGTGCTTGAGGTTGAGTAATGGAATAATAGTTTCGCACATCGCAATAACTAATCGAAATCAAACTAAACTGATTTGTTAGGTTAGTACATACCTACCATACCTATGCTTCTTACCTTACATTTTCTATATATATATATATATATATATATATATATATATAGTTATAATAGCCAAAATCTCCTGTTCTGAAAGGGTACCGATTGTTAGTAGGCATCGATATGCGATGATGTTGTGGTTATCATCTTTTTATGGAAACTAAATCAAAAATAGGTATTTAAAGTAAAAATTACCGAACTAACCTCGGCAAGTGTGATATGGACACTGATACCTACCTAGGTACCTAGTAAGTAGTCTGTCGTCCCTCGAATACTTTGATTAGGTATTCTTGCGTCATGCATAAGTTGCATGACTGCAAGGGATTCTTATTTTGACCAAATATAAATTAAATTAAATTAAAGCTTTTTCCAAATAGAAAATAACATAACAGTAAACACTAAAGTCGTTATTTCTGTCACCTAATACACTAAACATGGCAATACTTAATACCTACTTTACTGAATTAATTTTGATGTTGGCCAAGAAAATAATAAATAATAATAATGCTGCATATTTTCACAGAGCATCATCTAGCCCCAAAGTAAGCAGAGCTTGTGTTATGGGAACTACGTGACTGATTTACTACTTATATACATTTTTTTGTAAATACATAAATATTATACATAGAAAACACCCAGATCTCAAGACAAATATTTGCAGATACAAACATTTGTCCCGCAGCGGGAATCGAACCCGCCACCTTCTGCGTCTCAGGCGGGCCCTCTGCGCCACCGAAGTCGTCAAGAAAATAACTTGTATCTACTTATATCTACGTAAGCAATCAGGAAGATCATTTACCATGATGGAGAAACGAAGCGACCCCAAAGATGACCCCTGGCTGACGCCAGAACGTGTATGATAGGAATTAGACTCATAGCGGTCGCGTAGATAGTCAGCAAATAAATTTACAAGTTTGGGGGTGAATCCAATATCCCCCAGGTTTTCAAGAAGAAAATCATTAATTACCTGCTTTCTTGAAGTCTAGGTAGATAACATCAACTTAGATGTTTTCGTCGAAATTTTGTGAGATTCCGTCGACAAGGGTATGTAAGTTGTTGTTTACTGAACGTTCTTCCTGAATACATGCTGAGATTCACTAAGGCACGGTTCTATTTGCCTATACATCTTAGTATGCAAAATGCATTCATAAAGTTTTCCAAAGCAGGAAAAAAATGCCAATGGGTCGGTAATTATCCGTTTTAGTTTTATCACCAGATTTTAAAATCAGAATCACTCTGGATTGTTTCCAATGCACTGGAGTGAAGATAAACTTTAGATTCTATAAAACGAAAGAGCAGCTTCTATTTATCTGTAACGAAATCAGTACCATAATTCAAAGGAAACCAGATACTCGCCATCTCTGTCATCCACCGAATATTAATGGAGACCACGTGCTTTACATAACGCCACATAATCTTGCAACCCACACCGATCCAACAGCTTTTATCACTGTTGCAACTTAAAAACGTTCGTACCAATAAATTAATTTAATAAATGCGAAGATATTCAATGAAATATCCCCCATGTCAGGTAGAAGCAAAGATCGAGGAATGCTCTTATTTTATAGAATTTTAAAAGGATTTCTTTACCATTTACGTAATAGTTTCATGTAAGTACCGCACTTACCTTACTTACAAGTGGCTCCAGAGAACCGAATCGCAAAAGAAACGCTATACATTAAGAGAGGGAGAGGGTACAAATTCTACTCAAACCCTGATCATGTTGTCTCCTTCGAAGGTTGCGTGTTCAGATCACTTCCGTCGGGGTGATCTGATTTAAATTTTTACACAGCTTTTCCATACTGCTTACGTTTGTATCATATTTGATTTTACCACCAGAGTGTATATTTTATGTATACTACTAATATTATTAAGAGGAACAATTTTTTGTTTATTTGTACCGAATAGGCTTCAAAACTACTGGACCGATTTTAACCATTTTTTCACTAATAGAAAGCTAAATTATCGGGAAGTAACATAGGCTATAATTTATTTTCAAAAATGAATATCTTTAAGAATTTTGCAATAATTTAACCCAAAGTAGCACTATAAAATTCATTATTTGGCGTGCGCTGACAAAACTTTTGATGATACTTACATAATAATTATGTACTACATGATTAAAGTACTCATTATTACCTACAAAAAAGTCCTCAAGGGAATATATGACGACCTCTGTGGCGCAGTGGGCGAAGGTCCGCCTGGGACGCAGAAGGTTGCGGGTTCAATTCCCGCCACGGGACAAATGTTTGTATCTGCAAATATTTGTCTCAGGTCTGGGTGTTTTCTATGTATATTATGTATGTATTTACAAAAAAAATATGTATATAAGTAGTATATCAGTCATGTAGTTCCCATAATACAAGCTCTGCTTAGTTTGGGGCTAGATGATGCTGTGTGAAAATGTCCAGCATTATTATTTATTTATAATATATACTAACTATCATAGTAAAGTCACAATTAGCAGCTTTTGTATTCTAAAATTTAATAAGATAGCCGGTAGAAACAAAAGTTTGTTACATTCGTATCGTAGTATTAATTCTTATTCAAATAAATCAACAAGGGTATTTATGTAGAAGTAAAATACTTTTTATCCCGATATTGCCACGGAATCGAAACTTACGCGGGTGAAACCGCGGGGCGCAGCTAGTTGGGTATAATTTAATAAGAATTATTTTTTCCAACAGCTAAATGAAATAGAAATAGCAAGTGGATATCAGAGTAGGTAGGTAGGTAGGTCGTAATGTTGAAAGCTGTTTAACTGACACCGCGCTGTCGGTTATCAATGTCTGTAATTCCAAATGGAACTGTTCATATGAACTACCTACTGCAAATGATCGGATTATTTTGTAGCATCCTTACCTTAAATAAAGAAATTTTGCTAAAACTATAACTTACTGGTAATTTTTACCTATCAGGTATTTGTCTCCTAAACCTAAGTACTTATATCGCAATTCGCATCGGTACAACGCATTTATATTGTAATACCGATTAGGTAGGTACTTACAGAATTCAAACGGTCAATTTACGAGTGCACATTATCTCGGAGACTGTATAAAAAAACGAATATCTTTCCATTTATGTAGCTCCGCACACGTGCAGTCAGATCGTGACCCGTCCAGCTCACCTCCATACCCATAGTATCCCTATATATCTACTTACAAGTGGCTCTGGAGAACCAAATTGCAAATGAAACGCTCCAAATGTAGTATTTTTCTTTGAAAACCACATGTCTAGGGCGCCATGTGATAATTATATTGTCGTCGATACAATCAGCGATAAAAGTAGAGTACCTACCAATTGAGTTTTTTAAGATGTTTTTTTTCGGATTTGAAAACGAAATGGAATAATTTAAATTCCAATACATATCTTCAAAAGAAGCCTAATACTTTGAATTACATCTATTTACGGGTTCTAGAAATAAGTATTAGAGTAATAAAAAAATTGCTCAACTACTTTTATCACTGACTTTACATAACGCTGTGAAGTTGCCTTCAGTTTGAATACCTATTACAGTTTTATTAAGTTACCTGTATACCAACGAGTTTATGAGGAGTTAATTGGGGAAACCCTTAGAATCATTCGATACAAGATACGATATTTTAAAATATATAAATGAAACCTACCTATACGTAGACACCTACCTACCGACATAATGCGCGGCTTATCAAAGCTCACTCAACTTAAATTCTCAGGTGCGTGCGCCCGGTCGCCTCGCTCGACGATACGTTGTTGGAGCGTAGAGCAAAAAAGAAGCGCCAGAAAGGCCACAATAGACGACTCCTATTGAACCTCACAAAATACATCGGGTAACGTTTCAGGTGTACACGATTGTGCCGTTTTCTTGTTACTAGTGAATGTAAAGAAGCCAGTTTCTCAGGAAAAGTGGTTATTATTTTCGTAGAGGTAGGTACTATCTTGAGGTTACACTTGATCGTGGAAAAAAACACAGATGTTGATGATGTATGATTTCTGAGACACGACGAAACTACCTACTCATGAAAAATATTATAGTGATGAGTGGTAGTAACTTAGATACCTAGGTAATTACCACAGAACAGAGCATCGATCTCAGTCGTATAATAACTATTATAATATCTGTGATGCGGGGGACCTAACTACACCTACCAAATCGAATAAATGCTTTTCTAGGTGTGTGAGACTTGGCCAGCACTGCATAGTGAGATATTTTGCAGATTTTGCTGCTGTCTGTTACTCTGCCATCTATTTTCATTGAAATCGTTTTGCTTCTTGGTACGTACCATTAGCTAGCTTTAAGAAAATAATAACAGAGGGCGCTGTTGGCTAAGCTATTCTGGCGGCATCTATCATCCTTATTTTAAATTATGAAATTTAACAAGGTACTAGCTACTCGACACTAGATGGCCCTGATGGCCAACTTTTCAGCAAACAATATTTATATAATGGCAACCCTGTCCGTATAAATACAGACGCCATGTCAGAAAATTCTTTCATTTGATTGGTCAATCTTTTAGCATCACTATGGCGTGCTTGCGCTCCGCCATTTTACCGTGGAAGCTCAGTAGTTGTATAGGTGATCGTGAAATATTTTTAATCGAGCCGCACTGCGGCAATCGGTTCTCTATTCCAGAAGGTAAGCTTTTTATTAGGTTACGATTTAATTATATTATAGATTTCTGTGAATATTTGCACCGGGTATCTCCACGGCAGATCAATATCTATCGTGGTCGTTTTGATGGTGCTAGAAAAACAAGCTCTCCCATTCGAAAGCACAAGATAACTCTCTGTTCTCGATAGTTACGAGCATAACATTACAACTATAGTTATGTACTTATTCCTAAATTATAATCACTATCTAGATTTTCAACAACGTGTTCATTATTTCAGGTATAGGATAAGGCCGGAACCATGTATCTGTACAATTTAACATTGCAAGGCTCCTCAGCCATTACACATGCGGTGCATGGTAATTTCTCTGGCACGAAACAGCAGGAGATAGTGATATCACGTGGTAAAACGTTGGAACTTCTACGGCCGGATCCTAATACCGGCAAAGTGCATACTCTGATGAAAGTGGAGATATTCGGCATTATCCGGTCTATGATGTCATTTCGTCTCACTGGCGGCACAAAAGGTGAATGCACTTTATTATTTGACTATTAGGGGTTAGTGACCTAGTTATAACCTATGTTGGGGTGCGGTCACTGTTCATTTAATAGGTTACTTGCACTATGAATCGATGATAAGTACCTTCTTACTACAATTTTATTTATATATTTGCATCGTCTTGCTCCATTCTCCTTCATCAAAAGCAGTTTGGGATAACTAGATGCATAGATTAAAATCCATTACGTCGCTCTTTGCAGTGTCAATGACTGTTGAGATGTACCGTCATGGTACAATTCTCTTATAACTATTGGCCATGCTCTCAAACACAAACTCTATACTTAATCAAGCTTACGTTTTCAGATTACTTGGTGATTGGATCTGATTCTGGTCGAATTGTGATATTAGAGTATATCCCAGC
Source organism: Perizoma flavofasciatum (assembly GCA_958496245.1). Classification (NCBI taxonomy): domain Eukaryota; kingdom Metazoa; phylum Arthropoda; class Insecta; order Lepidoptera; family Geometridae; genus Perizoma; species Perizoma flavofasciatum. The sequence continues at coordinate 5,127,828 of OY292431.1, forward strand.
CAAAAATATCTTGGAAAAGGTTCATCAAGAAACATTTGGTAAATCGGGATGTCGCAGAATTGTGCCTGGACAGTATCTAGCTATAGATCCCAAAGGCCGTGCCGTTATGATTGGTGGCATTGAAAAGCAGAAGCTTGTATACATCCTGAACAGAGATGCGGAAGCTAGATTGACTATTTCATCACCACTTGAGGCCCACAAATCAAACACATTAGTCTACCACATGGTTGGTGTGGATGTTGGGTTTGAAAACCCCATGTTTGCTTGCTTGGAGATTGACTATGAAGAGGCAGATGCTGATCCTACTGGTATGTAAATTATTAAGACAAAAGTATGCTTGTTAGCTTGGCATTATGTAGATATGTTATTTTTTTATTGTATAGTGCAATTTTTATCTTGCTTGATGGACGCCATTTTGTTAATGTAACCATGTGGCCATTATTACAACAAATGTTTGTTGAGTTGTACAAATCTGTTCAATTAGATGATTATCTTGAGGTCCGTGTTTCCGACTGACAGTGACGTCAAAACCTCTCTCAATGATTTATGACATAGGATTACAAATTTTGTTCATGGATAAAAGTGAAGCTAACCATATTTTCTATTGCTATAGGTGAAGCAGCTCAGAAAACCCAACAGACATTGACCTTCTATGAACTAGACTTGGGCCTAAACCATGTTGTCAGAAAGTACTCTGAACCTTTGGAAGAACATGCCAACTTCCTCATAACTGTCCCTGGAGGCAATGATGGGCCATCAGGAGTTCTCATTTGCTCTGAAAATTACTTAACATACAAGAATTTGGGTGACCAGCATGACATACGATGTCCCATTCCTCGAAGACGTAATGACTTGGATGACCCTGAAAGAGGCATGATTTTTGTCTGCTCGGCAACACACAAGACAAAGTCCATGTTCTTTTTCTTAGCACAAACAGAGCAAGGAGACATCTTCAAAATCACCATAGAAACTGATGAAGAAGTGGTCACAGAAATAAAGCTAAAATATTTTGACACAGTCCCAGTTGCCACATCAATGTGTGTCCTCAAGACAGGTTTCCTGTTTGTGGCTTCTGAATTTGGCAACCAGTAAGTTTCACTATTTTTGTTTCAAACTTCACAAGCATGTTTGAGCTTGTGAATTTGCAATGATTCAGATTCACTTGTAATTTTTTTCACATGCAAGAGAAGTAATCTCTGAACCAAGGTCCTTCCTCTACAAAATTGAGGAAGAGCACACTGATATGAGATGCACAATTTGAATACTTCAAAATCCAATGTGAAAACATTTTTTTTTTTTTTTTAATTAAATAATCCATCCATTTGCTATAATATTATTTCTTACTTGCAGTTTCTTGTACCAAATTGCTCATTTGGGTGATGAAGATGATGAACCAGAATTCAGCTCAGCCATGCCTTTGGAAGAGGGAGACACATTTTTCTTTGCACCTAGACCTCTGAGAAACTTGGTTCTTGTTGATGAATTGGATTCACTCTCGCCTATATTAGGTAACTATGAATTACTTTGTAGTCCAAATTCATTATCATACTTGTTAAATCAAACTGTTAATGAGACCATGAATTTGGAAAGAGTAAAGTATGTATTGTCTAGGTGAGGTCCTTGTTATCACATTTCCAATGGACCTCAATCCGGCAAAACACAACTTCCATAAAAATGTTTTCCATTCCATTAATTTCAAGAATGTGCTCTTCCCCTCTGTTTCCATGAAAATGTGGACTAAGATTGAAATCATGTTTTAGCTTGTCATGTGGCTGACTTGGCTGGTGAAGACACACCTCAAGTATACTTGGCCTGTGGTCGTGGCCCCAGGTCTTCCATCAGAGCACTGAGACATGGACTGGAAGTAGCTGAGATGGCTGTGTCAGAGCTGCCTGGTTCTCCCAATGCTGTGTGGACTGTGAAACGCCACAAAGATGGTATGTTACATTGTAAATTTATTTTAAAGTTAGAAAAAGAATAAAAAAGCTAGTAGAGATTCTTCCCTAGGGCAGAGCAGAAAAATCTTAAAGGCATTCAGGAGCATAATGATTATAAATATTTGGTCCGTGTTACTGATATACTGTGACGTCACAACTAACCACTTATGAATGCTCCTCTTTATCAACAAGTTACTAATAAAACCCTGGTTGTTTGTCAAACATAAACACCAGTGGTTTTTCTTTTCAGAAACTGCTATCGGCCGATGAACAATAGAGATGGTCTCTACAAACTGATACAGGTAGGCATTGGAAGCTCTCGTATATCTACACTGGAAGCTGCCAACAACTAGTGCCTTTAGAAACTAGACCAACCAATGTGTTTCTAGCTGTGAAATTTTCTTTTGGTTACAGAGGAATTTGACTCTTACATCATAGTGTCGTTCGTAAACGCCACGCTTGTGCTTTCTATCGGCGAGACGGTCGAAGAAGTGACTGACTCTGGTTTCTTGGGCACCACTCCCACACTGAGTTGTCATGCGCTTGGCAATGATGCGTTGGTGCAAGTATACCCCGATGGAATCAGGCACATTCGCGCTGATAAACGTGTCAACGAATGGAAGGCTCCCGGCAAGAAATCGATAGTCAAGTGCGCGGTAAATCAACGCCAAGTTGTGATTGCGCTCACCGGCGGCGAATTAGTCTATTTTGAAATGGACCCTGTAAGTTAAATATATTTTTGTCTTATGACCGACGTGTTTGCGACGGCCGTGCCTTCGGGCGTGGCCTTAGCGAGAGTGGTGCGTAGCTGCCTCTATGCAGTGACAAGCCCACAACGTCGCAGAGCATGCCTCCCTCCCGCTTGCGGTAGAGGGCAGCACTCGGCATATTCCATAGCCATGCTGGAGTCTGTCAGACTGTGAAGGCGGCCAAACCATGTCGTGGACAAATCCATTCCATACATATTTTCATTACTTGATGGAGTAACTTCATTATTGTCTCTAACATCAGATTTGATTTTACAGACTGGTCAATTAAATGAGTATACAGAGAGGAAGAAGCTGTCTTCTGATGTGTCTTGCATGGCACTGGGTTCTGTGGCGACAGGTGAACAGCGAGCTTGGTTCCTGGCTGTTGGCCTCAATGACAACACTGTCAGAGTTATCTCACTTGATCCCTCTGTGAGTATTGTAACTTGCTACATATCTTTTTTAAGATAATATTTTCTATGATGAATCAAGGACACCATTGAATGTTTGTGATTATAACAACCTAAAATGCGTTATTCAATTTTTTCTGACACAATCTTGTTAAACATAGGATATGTTTCTAGAAGTGCAAAAATAAATAAGTCTTCTTTTTCAGGATTGTTTATCACCACGGTCTATGCAAGCTTTGCCGGCTGGCGCCGAATCCTTATGTATTGTGGAGCAACCCTTTGAATCTGGAGCAAAGTCTACACTGCATCTGAACATTGGCTTGAGCAATGGTGTATTGCTGAGAACCACACTTGACTCCGTGAGCGGCGACTTGGCTGATACTAGAACTAGGTTTTTATAACATTCATTGAATTCATTTGTAATCTATACTTATAAAATCGTCTTGATTAACTGATCTATAAACACCACAGCCAAAACTACCTAGATAGCTGAAATTTGGAAAATAGTTCATTTTTTAACGTAAGCATGTGCATTAGCAAGGATTTTTGGAATTTCCACTTAAAAGGGGAGAAAACGGGGGAGGAACATTTGGTTTACAGAATGACCTTTTTTCGGCTTCTTAGATTTTCACATTTGAAGGGGGGTGAATGTTTGCATGGGAGTATCGGTTTAGGACTTAATAATAGGAATTGTAGCTACTCATCATAAATAATGATGCATTTCAGGGTTTTTGTATTTTCACATTTTAAGGGGGGGGAAATGGGGTGTAATAGTTTCTATACAAGTATAGTGTCTTTAAATGTCTCCACGCGTTTGAATCCAATGGCAACAGGCAGTCATGTATATGTATTCTAATTTACCTATGATGTTATATTACGCTCCGTGTTTCATCTGAAATACAGTGATGACACTAACCATATCTGAGGGTTTTCTTCACATAAATCAATTGCACCTATTATTTAGTCTAGAAATACAAGACTTCCTTCTGTTTTAGGTACTTGGGCTCGAAACCTGTGAAGCTATTTAAAGTGCGCGTCCAAGGATCAGAAGCTGTGTTAGCTGTGTCCTCCAGAACTTGGCTTGGATACCATTACCAAAATAGATTCCATCTGACTCCTTTATCTTACGAATGCTTGGAATATGCTGCTGGCTTCAGTTCTGGTAAGTGTTCACTCCTTATGAATGCCATAAATATCACTTTAGCATAACAGGGATAATCTCGACGTGTTTGCGATGGCCGTGCCTTCGGGCGTGGCCTTAGCCAGAGTGGTGCGTAGCTGCCTCTATGCAGTGACAAGCCCACAACGTCGCAGAGCATGCCTCCCTCCCGCTTGCGGTAGAGGGCAGCACTCGGCATATTCCATAGCCATGCTGGAGTCTGTCAGACTGTGAAGGCGGCCAAACCATGTTGTGGACAAACATACATAATTAAAAATTACTTTGAAACACTGTAATAGAACAAATCTAACCTCTCTTCTCTTTTCAGAACAATGTGCAGAGGGTATAGTAGCAATCTCATCCAACACACTGAGAATTCTGGCTTTAGAAAAATTGGGTGCAGTGTTCAACCAAACTTTTGTACCACTAGAATATACGCCGCGGAAATTCATCATTAATTCTGACAATAACCACATCATAATCCTGGAGACTGATCATAATTCCTACACAGAGGACATGAAGAGTCAAAGAAGGTAAATCCATATCCCCCCCCTCTTCATTTTACTTTACTATGTAGTATCTTATGATGACCAATTTACACAAATACTGAATTACATGTAGATACTCCTGCAGTACTGACTTTTTGAAACAAAGTTTCTTGCATGTTAGTTTTTACTAAAAAGTCTTAATCGAAAATGTGTCTTTGAAGGATCCAAATGGCTCAAGAAATGAGGGAAGCAGCCGCCGGCGGCGGGCCAGAAGAACAACAACTAGCCAATGAAATGGCTGATGCATTTCTGTCTGACATTCTCCCTGAAAACATCTTCTCATCACCAAAAGCCGGAGCAGGTATGCATTAAGCTACTACTTTATAGCCACATTCTCTGGGCAAGAGCAGGAAATGTACCAAGCATACTGTCTCTAATCGATTGTGGCAATAATAAATCCCAACGTTAATCCCAAATGACCTGCTTTTAAGTCATTTGATTCTAGTTCGGGATACATTACCTTTAATTACACTTAAGGTAATGCAGTGCATAGTGCATTTGTTATGTATAGCATCTTATAAAATATTGCTTTTCTGCTACAGGTATGTGGGCGTCACAAATTCGAGTTGTCGACATGGGAATTGGAGGTGGGCAACCCAACACTTTGTTCAAATTACCATTGGAACAAAATGAAGCTGCAGTATCTATGTGCATCATGAGATGGGCGGCACAGGGCGAGCAGGCGCACCCGCATCTTGTAGTCGGGATCGCTAAAGACATGATACTCTCTCCGAGATCATGCACTGATGGCAGTTTACATGTCTACAAGATCTATAACACGGGAAAACTTGAACTAGTACATAAAACTCCAGTTGATGAATACCCTGGTGCCTTGGCTGCCTTCAACGGCAAACTTTTGGTAGGCGTCGGCAGAATGCTTAGATTGTACGATGTTGGTAGACGAAAATTGCTGCGCAAATGCGAGAACAGACACATTCCTAACCTAATTGCCGACATTAAAACCATTGGTCAGAGAATATTTGTATCAGATGTACAAGAATCAGTATTATGTGTGAAGTACAAAAAGCGAGAGAACCAGTTAATCATATTCGCAGATGACACAAACCCAAGATGGATCACAAACAGTTGTATACTTGATTATGATACAGTGGCTATGGCTGATAAGTTTGGCAACATTGCTATTATGAGACTTCCCCAATCTGTCAGTGATGATGTTGATGAAGATCCTACAGGGAACAAAGCTCTATGGGACAGAGGTAATTTGAATTTTAAATGAAATTTTTAAAATTTACATTTATGTTGTATGATGATAACTCAATAAATCACACATGCTAGACTAATGAAAATTAATGATTCTACTATACTATCTGATGTCTTCTAAAAGCTATGTAATTAATCTGTATTTTTTTTTTGTTACTGATGTCGATTATCTTTTCAGGATTGCTCAATGGCGCATCACAGAAGGGCGAAATCTCTGTAAATTTCCATGTGGGCGAAACTGTGACATCACTTCAAAGAGCCACTTTGATTCCTGGCGGTTCCGAGGCGCTACTTTACGCGACAGTCAGCGGCTCTCTTGGCGTCCTCTTACCATTCACGTCGAGAGAAGATCATGACTTCTTCCAGCATTTGGAAATGCACATGAGAAGCGAGAATGCCCCACTGTGTGGACGCGATCATTTGTCATTTAGAAGTTACTACTACCCAGTCAAGGTAAACATAATGCTTGCTTCTGTTATTCCGACAGTCAGTCAGCAGGTGTTTTCATCTAGAAGACTCTTGTGTTACACTGTTGGTAGAGCACAGTTCCTGTCCGACGGCTTGTGCGCATGCCGTTATGGCTGCACCTTGCTGTTGCCAGTTGCTGGGTTCCTGAGAGTCGAGAGCACTATTGTTAATGCCCTTGTAGTATTTGGAACTGCCATTTCCTTCCAATTCCTTTGCTAAACTGTTCAATTAAATTGCGACAACATTTAGTATTTGTTCAATTAATTAAAGTTTTACATATTTTTGTTAATAGAATGTGATAGACGGCGACCTCTGCGAGCAATACAACTCTCTGGAGCCCTCAAAACAGAAATCCATAGCAGTAGATCTCGAGAGAACTCCTGCTGAAGTCTCCAAAAAACTTGAAGATATTAGAACTAGATATGCATTCTAATTTATAAGGAATAAATATGTTCATGTGGTGAATATTTATTTAATTTTAATACCATAATCTCCTGCTCTATTAGATACCACGTAGGATTCACATCTCTACCTAACTTATACCCTAAATATTATACACAGAAATAATAATATTGTAAACTAGCTGTTACCAGAGGCTTTGCACGCATGCTTAAAATATGAAAATCCAAAAACTGAACACGCTATCCAACTAATATTATAAACGTGAAAGTTTGTGAGAATGGATGTTTGTTACTCTCCACGCAAAAACTACTGAACTGATTTAGATGAAACTACAGTAATATAGCTTATACTTCAGAATAACACAGGCTACTTTTTATACGGGTACTACGCGGGTGAAGCCGTGAGCAGAATCTAGTTATTTATAAATGATAGGTAGGTAGCTACAATTATTATTTTCAAGTAGGAACTATAATCGATATTCCAATACAGACTTTCACCCCCATAAAATGTCAAAAACCATGAATTTATTTATTTATGCCAATAGCTGATATTCAAATTTTCATGTTTATAACTTCAAAGAGCAAAGATATCCCCTTCTAGTGGAAATTTTCAAAAATCCTTTATTAGCACATGCTTACGTTACAAAAATTCAGCTCTAGACTAAGTTTTGGCTAGGCGTTGACAAATCAGTCAGGACAAACGATTTCATAAGTATTTATATTCTATAGAATACGGCCATGTTCACAAACAACACACAAAGGCAAGGCGAGGAGAGCTTTGCAAACGCAGTAGCACGGGGGATAGACGCGTGTGCTATTGACACGCTTGAAAATACGAATTTAGAACGAAGTAGTAATTAGCAATCTCTCGGCTTGGTCAAACAAATAAGACGACGTTCCTGTTGAATGTTTAATTTGTATTTTATGTTTATTCTCCACACTTTCAGCAAGACAATAACACCGCTATTCTTCTTTTAAATAGTTCTCTCCATCCTGAGGTTGTCTGGAAGAAATTGCTTTCAGCTAAGACCACACATTGTATTTTTTTGTTCTTTTATTATATTTCTGTGTTTTGTACAGTAAAATGGTGTTTGCACAATAAAGAGTTTATCTATCTATCTACCTATAAAATGGCAATATTGTGTAGGTTGGCCTACTTTACCTAGGTTTTTGTAGGCATCCTACGTTTACGTCATCGTAGATGGATAGATAATTAGATAGTGCAGCCAAGCTACAACATATAAGGAGGTGCTCAATGACGTTTAATTCCGAAGGGATATTGATCTTCATGTTAATTAGAATTCTTGGGTAGGTACTGTGATGATGTCACCTCTACATCAAGGAAGTATCTTATATTTTTGCTATATAAGTAGGTAATGCTTTGAATACTAAGTGCTACACAACTTTCAAGATCTCCCTAGAGCATTGATAAGTAGGTAGGTTAATGTACTTGAGGCAATCCGTATACCGTATGTAACAATTTATAGCGGTTACAATAACCGAGGAACCGTAATACGCCAGTTAGCCTAATTAGAAGTTGCACGTAACAATTTTCGCGTCACTTCGTGGCCTAAATGCAAATACAGGAAAGGCTACCTTCTTGCACGCACGTGAAACAAACGTTTCTATGGCTACAGTATCGACCGGCGCCTTTTCAGAGGCTTTCCTCTGAAATTTCCATTCGCGTGACGTCCGCTGAACAATAGGGTGCTGAAAAGTCTAGACGAGGCTTGACCGGCGGCAGCGATACCGCCCGGGTTGATACGCCCCATACCTGACTATAATAATGACTAGTCTAGCTTAGGTAGTGGACGTGTAGAGCCCGTTAGGTTTGAAAAAAATATTACAGTGGTTGAATAGCATGGTGTAGTGGTTTCGCGCGTCCAGCAGCCATCTGGCTGTGGACAATGAGAACACGCGAGAAGCGAACCGAGACGCGCGCCCGCCCGCGACGCCGCCAGCTACGCGCGTACGTCCGTTTTCAAAAAGCACTCCGGAGCGCTCATTAGCCGGTGCACCGTAACTGTGCTGCGGTTGGAAGATACAGAAACGCAACGTGTGTGCAATACGGGGCATTAGAAAGTGTAATGTATAGTGGATGCGATGCTGTCAGTGAGCAAACCGGCGTCGTTGGTACAACAGAAAAAGCAGCAGTGGGCGCGGGAAAAAGGTGCGTATTGTAAACACTGTCATTACGAATTTCCCTAATCACTGAGTTGTTCCGACCAGCTTGTGAGTTCGTTTGTTTCGGGGATTTCAGGCTAGCAACACAGTCAGTCAACCCTGCCCTAACAGCAGGATGTTTTCATGCAGGGGTTTCTTTGGGTTTTGAATTTGCATCATTCCAGGCATTTTCGGAATTGTGCTCTACCCACGATACTACTCTTGGCGATATCTCCTCAGGTTGGGTGTCTTAGATCGACCAAATTTGATCACCTACTAAATTTGACATCTCGTTGCGACGATGCTGGTCCCCATAGCCTTCCTTTATATTGTAGCTAAACTTAGTGGTTATTTCTTCTATGATTGGAGATTGTTACTTTAATGCAGACGAGCATAAGGCTAGTTTACTCTTCCCTGATCCGTGCAAGGTATATATATGATCTGGTATACGCAATATTTCGTCTGCTTAAACTTCTACATCTGACCTTTACGTAGAGTTGAAGGATTCCATTAAATTATTTTGTCAATGTCGCGTGGTGTTTGGGTGGGGTGGTCGATGAACAATCAATCTTCATTTCAAGGTTGGAACATAGCAACGGCTTGAGGCTTGACCGGTATCAAAACACTATAGGTAGGTGGTATTATACATAACGTTTTGATTCGTATTTGTATCTAGACACAGATATTATTATACTAGGTACTAGTCATTTTAGGGTACCAAACTCACAGGGAACCCTTATAGTTTCGCCATGTCCGTTCGTCTGTCTATCCGCGGCTTAGCTCAGAGACTCTTAGTATGTACTAGAAGAAATATTAAGCTTTTAAAGTGAAAATTGTTTGTCGGAGTCTAATGTCTAACGCCCCCCACCCCTGCCTGCTAAATGATTGTGTTTTGATATGTGAAATATATAAATAAGTATAAAACTCTTTTTTCCACCAATTAGCCGCGCGCCCCTCCCATCCTTGCTCCATACATTGACATGCCTCCATAAACACTAGTATTCGCCACAGACTTAATAAGTAATCTACATCTGTAGTTCATTCATCGCACCTGAATTGCCTACCTACTGTAACAAACTTCTATATTTTTTTTCTATTTCTTTTATCTTTTTATTGTGTGGTTATTTTCTATTTTATTATTTCCAATTATATTTTTAATACCTAATGTAACTTTTTGTATTTTCTAAAAACACAAGTCTAAGTTAAAGTCCACAGCACTTAGCTGTGGTAATTTTAGAAAATACAGGCTTTACAAGTTAACGAGTAATAGTCGACCAACTTATAAAATGTACTTGAGAAGTAAAATGGATAATTTCGTACAAATTCCATTGAAAATTACTAAGATGAAGTTGTTAGTTGTGTAAAGGTAGGTAGAAAATATAAGTTTTTAGGCAACTACGGAACCCTACACTAGGCGTGGCCCGACACGTACTTAACCGTTTTTTTTTTTAAGAGGACGCAAGTTTTGTCTTTGGGCGTGGGAACGTACACATGTAGTACCTAGAGGAGGTAGGTAGGTAGGTATACGTTCCACGCCCTTAAGTCCCAGTAATTTTTTAAAACGGAGGCTTTCAATTGAATATTTTGACTTTATTTGTTACAAACTGAAATAACTGCTTATCATAACGTGGAATACCCTCCCCCGAACCCGGCATTGTTTGTCACGCAAGCCTCATCAAAACGTAGAAAAATGTTGTGCGTCAGCGTAATTTTCGTAATCGTAAGCAATCACGTTAGATATTGTTCGCCCGCTGTTTAAGTACAGAGTGTGCCAGAATAATACAGACTTTCCAGAAAGGGGGTTATTCTACACATGATAATACCTACCAGTAACAGTTTTTCTAATACTTGGCTATTTTTACTCGCGACGAAATGTGAATGCGTTTGACGTAAGAGTTTGTATGACTTTTACCATTTATCTCCGAAACGGCTAATCCGATTGAAATGCGATTTTTTCTAATCGATTTGTATGACTTCAAGGATGGTTCTTCGATAGGTGTTATCAACACAAGTCACTAGGGGGCGCAGCAATACACGATGGAAATAACAACGGGGATTTTAAAAAAATGCAAAAATCATCTTCAACTACAAAATCAAGAGTATAAAATTATACTGTTAGTATAACACAGATTATTTATTATCTAACAATAAATGGTTTGATTTGAATTATGGAGATTCTAAAATATAAGGATGGATAATGAGCCGTGTCCGCTTAGTGGGCGGTATCCCGACTTCCGATCCAGGGTCTTGGGTTCGAACCCAGTCGTGCATCAATTGACTCTAAAACGTGCTCAAAACGGTGAAAGAATTATGAGGAAACCGGCATGCCCTAGAACCAGAAATTCGAAGGACTGTACTATCAGTTACTGTACAGTTAGTGTTCCAATACGCGAAGATGGGCTTGCAACCTGTCACGTGGAATGCTAAATACTTGCAAAACGCGGGCACAGATATTACAATTTATATTTAATTATATTTATTTATTTGATTACAAGAGAACGTAATATACAAAAGGAACGCTCAAAATGCAGAAGTAAATGTGTCGTATCTTCCAGCGCCCATCCTTAATACATACAACTAACGATTTACGTTAAAAATACAAAAAAATACCTACAATACAAAAAATACCATGACATGATACCTGTCTGCACCAAAGTCAGAAAAGCTTAAGCTCATGCTTTGGACTCGGAATACTAGACGCGAGCATAATATGCCACATATAATGTTTGGACGTGCCACTTGACTAACCCCTACTTGATATCCTCTAAGAAATGCTGGATGTCCAGCATGGGAAATACGGTAGTGAACGTCTTTGTTTTTAATTACGAGGCTCTTTTTTTTCAAGAAAACTTGTTCACTTTTATGGACAGAATCAATCCCTTTCGGGTTAGTAACCTTACCTTTACTACATGTTCTGGGACATTGTAGGTACCTATCAACTTATTTTTTGCAGTGTCATAATTTTTGCCTCAGAAAAATAAACCAAAGAAGAGTTCTCTTTTAGCGATAAGACCGCCAAGTGTACCTCCCTTGTTTATTTTTCTGTAGTGTGCAATGAAGAGTTTATATCTAGGTTATATTTATCTCAACGTATAAAAAAATCTTCAAACCTCAGCGCGGTAGCCTGTGGGTGACGCTCTGACAGTACCTACTAGGAATAACGTAAGGTTCCTAGTTTCTACATTTACCACATAATAATCAGTAATATGTACTTGCTTATACCTCAATGCAAACATGCTTCGAAAGAGCATTTTTTTTCTTTTTTCCATATAAATGCGTAGGTAGTGATTGTCATAATAAGTCAACATACATACGAATATCAACCTACTTACTCGTAGGAAAACGGTTTATCTATTTGGGCAGATTACCTACCTAGCTAATTTAATGTATCCGTTAAAAATGATAATGTAAATTTACATAATAATTAAATATTAAGAAAGTAAGTACCTATCAACATATTTATAATTTGTACGAACAATAGAAGAGGTAAACTAATGTCTTAATTAAGCATTACCTACTGCTTAGGTCTACTTAAAAATAGGTACATACCTACCTACCAAATTGTTGTATGTTCATCTGGCTACCGTGCCTCGCTGCCTACCTACATCAAAACATTCACTACAAGTTGTGGGCAAGAGAGCGTAACAATTCAAACAAAATACCCAGACCATTATATTAGCCAGTCATACCCACCCACACTGTTTGCAACAGAGTGGTCAGTTATATTATGGTCTATTGTAGGTATGTAATCGATAGTGAATATGTCAGCTCACCACACCGTCTTTTCTGGCGACAGTAAGTCTGAGCTGGGCTAGCTTAATTTACCTATTCATTATTTAAATGATATGTACTATCATTTTCTTACTTATTATTTATTGGTATCAGGTCACCGTTCTAGTTTTCTTTATTGTTGGTAGGTTTGTGCCTATTATTAATTATTCCGTGAAACAGTTCAAAAAGATTATAGCCACTTTAACAGTCCTTAACTTCGATTACTCCAGTCTCGTTAAAAATAGCTAAGGAAGGAAATCATATCCTTAGCGTGACCCTGTAGGCAGTGACAGATCTTACAAGAATACACCAAGGGTTTGCCCACATCCTGTTCGCTATTTAGTAAATTAGGTGGATGGTTGGCTAAAGAAGGTCTAGCACACATACTTACAACAAAAACCAGCCATTGTTTCACACCATTACCAGCATTAGGCACTCCAACAAGCGAAACGAAAGTGATCTTCGGTGCTACACCGCCATTTACGTAATTGAGACATTTAGCGTAGGTAGGTACTTACTTTATGTAATTTTAAGTATATTTATTCGTTACCCAACATTTTTGTCTATCCGATCGATACTATGTTTCCAACCTGCGGTATTAAAGAAACCACGTTCTATTTTAGTCGTTCACATAATTTATTTCAGGCACTCATTTGCATTATTTACACACAAGCTGACCTATAAATACAAGAATATAATGTTCTTTCGTTCTTTCTTATCCGATAGGGGACGGCCATAAACAACACACATTTTCAAGGCATCTACCGCTTTCCCGACTGCATGAAAAGAGTGAATAACGACTTTCCATGCATCCTCTATCGACTAAACTTAAAAACCCTTTGCGAACAAATATACTTAGGGGAGTTTTCCATTTTCTTTTGTCGATGAGAATTTTATATTTAATTCATCGACGACTTCAGTCATGGAAGGTCGGTCTAGTTGTTTTTAAACGTTTATAGTTAAACGCTTACCTATATCATTTCCATTTCAGAGGAAATGTCACACCTTTATCTGCCTTGGGGCACCGGTGAACGGTGTACAAACCGCGCGCAAGTTAAAAATCAGTTCGCCAGCACTCTCGAACTGCACAAGCAGTCTTCCTACGAGTACCAAGAGCAGGAGCCGATCCAACGACAGCGGAGCCCGAGCTTACCACCCATCCATCATGGTGAGCAAGAAGATAGAAGAACGAACACTTTGAACCGAAACATCCCGAGTGCTAAACGATTTGCCTTTTACGACGAAGACGGTGAGGGTGATACTTCAGGATACGGCAGCGAAACCATCAACCACATGAACCGAAGTCAAGGCGTTCCGTTGCATGACAGCAACCGGAACCCTGTGGTCGCGTGGCAGCAAGAGGGCAAAGAGAACAGGTGATTAACTCATTTTAATTTGGCACACGAAAAACATTAGTGACCCAGTGACTTGAAAAACAAATTCAAATAATAGAAGCTACTTAGTAGGTAAGGTACAGTTCTTACAGTGATGTAATAATGTACCTTACCTAACTTTCACAGTCTTAACAGACACTCAGATAGCACTCAAGCGTAACGCTAGATTCTTTCTATTTAGAGTAAGATAGTTGTAATTTATGCCTGCTTTATATATTAAATTACGTTTACAAAACGAAGTGTTCTCTTTTGAATAAATGTAAATACGTATCACTTTTGAATGTGTTCATTTCCTAACAACAAACATTTTACACTACCAGAAACAGGTCAAGTGCTCCTAATTCTGCGGAAGACCCCTGGTCTGCCCGGAGTCCTAGAACAGCTGAAGAAGGGCGACCCCGTTGGGGGGACCGAGGAGTAGCCACGGGAAGACTATGGGAGCCTACTGCTGCTAATGCCAGACTCCCGCAAGTAATTAATAATAATAATAACATTTATTATAAACACAACATGATCCATAAGTGTTAATAAGGGTTAGTACTTAAGTAGGTAGCCTAAAACTATCAGCCAAATTTATTTAAGATAAAAGAAGATTAAATGTAAATGTTTAAACAAGTGTCTTAAAAGGATGCCAGAGATTATACAATCATATAATGTAGATTAAAAAAATATTGATAATTTATTTTGATTTCTGTCTACAGATGCCAAATCAAAACAAAGGCACCCCATCATGGGTGGAACGAGGACTGAACATGATTGAAAACACAGCAGAAGTTCTAGTCATAGATCAAAGAAGCTCAAGCAACAATAGCACAGGACTTGAGTGCGATAGATCGTCTTGCAATGGTAGTGATGAAGGAAGGTATGTCAGTGAACAACTAATGCGTTCAATGTAATTACATCTAATTAAATAGTACTTAATGATTTACAGGATTTCGATTAATCTTCTTTATGCATACCTAAGTAAAATTTGCTTCCAGAACGTTTCTACGCGGCCAAAATGTTCCCATAGAGCCAGAAATTAAAGCTGCAAGAGAAAATAAGCGCATCAAAGCGCTAGAACTGCAGTCAGCTATTCTAAACCAGCTGGAAGACAGAGAGAAACGTCGCATAGAAGAACGAGAACTAAAATTGAGGGAGGAACGTTTAGAAGAGTTGAGGATACAGAGACAACAGGAGGAAGACCGAATTAAACTAGAAGAGGAGAAACGTAAAAATGAAGAAAAACAACTACAGGAACGAAGAAAATTAGATGCATTAAAGAAAGCTCTAGAAGATGCTGAAAGAACGGCTAGACAAGAAAAAGAAAAGCGGTTCACATGTTTAAAGAAACATCTAGATTCTGGTCACAGATCTACTATGTGTGATTCAGGTATATCAACCGATCATAATATAGTAAAAAGAGAAGAAAGTTTCATTGAAACAACGTCTAACTGTGGACGTGAACCAAGTAGTCCACCCAAAACTCATAGAACGTACGATGTGCACTCTGCTAAAAGCCAAAAGAAAGATTATGTTTCGCACCAAACAACTGAATTTAACTCCCCTAGATCTGTGGGTCCTGCTGGCAATCTAAACTTGTTTATTCATAGTGTGCCTCCGTTAGCGCTCACTGATAACCAGTTTAATATTGTGCCAATTGGTATCAACGGCAACGGAGACATCGTCAACAGTCCGCAAAGTAACATTCAATTAGCCGTTTTAGTTCCTCAAAATCTAACTAATAATTTGTATAGTGTGTCAATGAATTCTATCAATAATATTAATGATTTGCCGGAAGCCAATAAGTTACTAACGCCAAAAAAATTTCGCACAATTATGTTGAAAGATGCTACAACACAGACCGATTCCTATGTTTATGAGAAATCTACTACAGACAAGATAATTGAAACCGATGATATTGAGAGAGATATTGATAAAAACTACCCAAATATTGATGAAAATGCGCCACAGGATAGTAATCATAACACGTTGAAAAAGGATAGGCGTTTTCGGTCAGAAGAACGCTACAAAAAAGACTTGGAAAACCGTCCTAAGTGGGGTGTGAATAGGCCCGTTGCTCAATACAAGAAACAAAGCGAAAAGGACCCATTTTACAGCCAAAAGCGTAAGGTTCGTCAGAAGTATAGGCCTCCACCACGGCAGTACTTATCGCAATCTAGTGAAGACAGCCGCTCCCCAAGTCCAATTGGAAGATCAGACAAAACCATAGAGAATGGCGTCAAGCTTCGCAATTCTCTGAGCCAATCCTATTGGCGAAATAAAAGATCTAGTCACGATTTATCAAAAAAAAATCATCCTTCTGAACCAATGAACAGTTTGCAGATAGAGTTCAACCACATCGGGCAAATAACTGCAAATGAACTAAGCGACAACAAAAAGTCACCTAAAAATATGTCTCCAAACAAAAGGATGACTCTTTCACAAAAGTTCATCAACGATAAATACGGAAACAGGAAGCTTTGGAACGACGATGTCAGTGAAAGAAATACTAAAGTCGGGATGTTTGATGTTGATAACAGAAAGAAATTTATAGACCAAATAAATACAGCCAAACGAGATTACCTAGATAAAAACAACGACCAAGATAACTTTATTTTATCAAATCAATACTAAGAAAATGTACCAAATACCACAAAAATAATTTTACTAGTCGTACAATATGTAGTAGAAAAATAGGTTAATTACGACACAGTTTATCGGCCTAACCGTTTCTAAGAAAGAGCCGACATTGTTGGGTCGATAGGATCCAGACAATCGGAATACTCATACAATAAGGTAGTGCACGTGTGTTTAAGTTCCGATGCAATGGACGATCTGTTTGATAAAAAGAAGGATGAAGCGCCTATGCTTGATTTGTCGAAAGTAGTTATCAATACAGCAGAGGAATATCGAGCAGTTTTGGATAAAGTGCCTGACTTCAAAACTCGTCCGGAGAAGGTAACTTATAATTTTTTCTTACACGAGATGGAACATAATTTTGCTTATTTAAATTAATATAATGAAAATAGGTGAAAGCAGAAGACATCAAAATCTCAGACAAGGTAGATGGCCAGAAAACCAAGACACCTCGGAAGGAAATACGGGCATACGAAAAGCTAGGGACACGAGGATACGAAGAAAAGCATTTTACGTTCATGGACCCAATACCAGTCGAGATGCAAGGGCTGAAGTTTGACGAGTTGTGCGCCGTGCCTATTGAATGGCGAATGCTAACTTCTCTTAGACCTAAATCTAAGCTAGACGAAGAATACTTTAACAGGTAATACTTTTACGGCTCGATGACTTATAGTACCATTCTCAATTACTTTATGATTATTTCGTTCGGTTACAGATTAATAGAACTTGGCAAATCCGAGCTTAGAACGAAGGCACGGGACAAAAGGGAATTCGCTAAGAATCCTATGATCAGAAAATCTAAGAACAAAGCGGGCGTCACTGAAACCAGGATTGTCTCTTGCGATGAATGTGGTGAAGAATATTGCAATGGTAAGTAAACTTGCTAGCACCTTTGTACATGTGTTCAAAATAAAAAGTTAAAAATCACCTGGAACCGCGGCGCCTTTATCGTCATCTGGTACTTTCATCTCATAATTGTAAGGAAATTACCACCTGCAACAAATAAAATGATTATTTTATATTCAAACCACCCCTACCTATACCTAACCTAACAAGGCAGTAAAACACTTCTAGAATAAAATCAACTAACTTCATGCTCGTCATATATTCAATGAGGACTATTTTAAGAGATACAAAGATTTAAAGGTATATTTTAATCTTACAGATTTCTACGAAAAACATAAGTAGACACGCCTAAGTCTTTGACTAAGCTTAGTGCAGACAGGCATTAGAATGACCACTAAGAAACGCTATAAATTCTGAATTTTCAGGCAAAATGTGCGACATCACGAACTATGACATGTTTGCGCGTCTCAAAGTCGAAGTGGAGACTAAAAAATCTCAAGCGGTCCCTGCCCAGGCGGGAAAGCTGCGTAAGATGAAACGCCGAGGGAAACGCAAGCCAAGAAGCAAGAGCGCCGCGCCACCAGCTCGGAACTCCAATTCCAAATCCGGAGCTAAGAGCGATTCTGGGGGTCTACTCCGTAAAACGATATCGACATTATCGTTACGATACGACAGTGCTCCGAATTATTCGGCCGTACCCTACTCTTAAAAATGTTCGCAATCTTTGTCGTCTGTCGAAAGCATAGACAATATGTATCGAATCTTCGGAACGAATGATAGGAAAATCTAAAGGCTTGGATAATAGACATTTAGCCGAAATCTTTTTGCTTGACTGTTTATGTCACTTTTTAGGCAAAATGATAACAATAATCTATGAAAGTAAATGAAGTGACAACGTCAAATGTCAAATCAACAAACCCGCCTGTGATTTGAAAACTTTACAAGTAAAATTCTTGTGACAACTAGCCACAGAAGCCATAATTAAGAAGAATTTAAGAATTTTGAAGTTGAAGCAAAAATTCGTCGGGGTGAATATTCAAATTCGTTTATTAAAAAGATACTAGTACACACAGCATTAAAGTTTAAAGCACTATTTTAACAACAATTTTGTTTATTAATTTTAAAAAATCATGAAGTTAAAAAAAAAAATACAAGTTTACCTTCAAACAAACTTTTACTATGTTTATAATTCCCGATGAAATTATAGTCTGGAATTTTGTTCAAATCCAACTGGTCCCTCGTCACTTTAAAATGTTGTTTTTGTAAAGCCTTTTCCTTGTGGATGGCTTCCATGGCAAGCATAAATCTCGCCATTATTCCAAAACAAAAGGCAAATCAAGAGTCCGTAGTGCAGCAGGGCTCGAAGGTATAAAAGATTCGGAGTCCGGTAAACGAAATGGAGATGATTTTATCAGAAAACACAACAATATAACCCGAAACGATAATGCGCACGATACATCAAGGGCATCGTTGATAAGTTCGTCGGTTGACATTTGTTTCGTTGTCAAATTCAAATTATCGTATCGTTTTTAGTGATGCCGGAGTAGGGTTACGACATTGATTGTCAAAAGTAATGTCGGTCGTTTCTTAGTTCAAATGATAGTCGAAACGATGTAACGTAGAGTAGGTTTAGCACGATAATTGAAGCGATATATCGTTTATCGGTTTGTAGAGTAGACCCCCAGAACTGTAAGCGACGTTCGTTGCAGTAGCCCTAGCAACCAGGTTGTTTTAATTGTCTTTGAAACCATTAATTTATCATCGCTGTAACAGCCCAGTAGCCAAATGTTTTTGAAATGTCTTTTTCGAACAGTTTTATACTATGTTCACGGAAAAAACTGATAGGAAAATCAGAGGGCTGAACGTCTATGGTAATCAATCTCTGCACTGATCAATCATGGTCATTTTCAATTAAAGTGTGTCCTTTTCACTTCCATAAAATTATGTAAGAGAGCGCCTTTCTCCGTGAACCAGACTATACAATGTCCCAAAAAGGCACCGATTATGCACATGAAAGCGAACAATATTTTTCCAAAAGTAGTTTACAAAATATTTTTTTGATACTTACCACCATTTCCTTCAATGAAAATAGCCGAAATTCAAAATGTCGTAGTTGTAACCTATTGTGTAGAATAACCCTCTTCCGGGATAGTACCTATACATATTCTGGGACACAAATAACAAAAATATGAAATGGTTAACTTTCACTTCGACGAAGATGGGCAGTTCAAAGGATATTCTTATCGGTTATCGATTGAACCCTAGATTAGACACGACACATTTCCCTCAATCAAGCAACAGTATTAAAATCCTGCATAATGCATTTACGCTCATTTTTATTGCTCTATTATTGATGCAATTAGATAAATATTTTAGGTATATTACAAAATTGACTGATTTTCTTTATTTATTGATAAGTGTAATTACTGGTGAATTTAATTACTTTTGTATAAGCTTAGCCTAGTCGATATTATTTAGTACTTAATTGTAACTTAATTAATATGTAGTGGCGTGTATTACTTTTTTGAATCTCAAGTCTTTTTATATGTACGTTTGGAATTACTTAAAAATATGCATTTGATTAATTAACTCCTGAACTGTTTTTTTTGGGTTATATTCCCGTTGTCCCCCGAAATTAGGTTTTATAATAAAAAATAATTTCAATATCACTCTTTATTGATTTAAAAAAATATTTATATTACACATTCATTACAATATATTATTCGTAGAGCCTATAATAACAACAACATTACCAAGACAATATCTCTATGTATTGGCAACCATCTGCAGACCTGCACCCTTGCAGGACCGAACCCATCACTACTACATAACACTACATAATGAATATGAAGCCTAAAATATCTTTTTAATTTATTAATAAAACCTAAAGATATACGAATTTCATTCATCTCTGATACTAGATGACAAATTCTGAAAAGTTTAGGCCCTAAGTACAGACGAAAACTATAAACGAGAGAACACAACTGGAAAATGGAAATATCTTAAAATACACGTACTTATAGAAGTAATAACAATGTAGTAAATAAGGTGCAAGCGATCAGGAACAGAGAAAACGGAGACTACAATATACAGTACATAGATATTGCAATATCTGAACTGAAAGTACAAGTAGAGTTTCACAACTCGCAAGCATGGATAGCAGAATAAAACTAAATCAATATTAGGCACAAAGGCACATTGATTAAAATCAAATAAACTCGTACTACTCTTAAAAGTCCAATGTAAAATAAAATGTCCAGTCGAAGTCGATTAAGATGAAGAGTTTTAGATTATTACAATGCTCTCACTCATATCATAGAATAAAATAATTTATTTTTACATGTTAGAATTTTAGAACGTCGCTCGTCGTTTACATTTTTTTTACCCTACAACACTGGGGATTATTCTTAGAACTACATTACAAAATAGGAATCTGCAATATAAATTTATATGTGTATTTTAGTTTGTAACAATTTTGAACTGCGAAAGGTAACATAGACAAAAAAAAATCATGTTTTTCATATTTATCACTAAGTTGTAGATGGATATGTTTTTACAAAAAAAAGAGAGTCAAAATAATAACTTAATATCGAGTAAGCACTGCCTTCGGACGGAAAATAAATAAAATGGAAATTGCGTTATAGCAGAATAGTTATGGAGAATAATTTGTATTGGTCCAATTTCAGGTCTCATAATTTGTCATGGGAAAATCACAACATCATCAAAGCCCCAGCAAAATTACACAATGTTTCATCTATCTATTAAGCGCTTTACTCAACTCATAAAGATATTGTTATTCATAGCCCTGTAACTGTTTGTTGTTATCAAGCGGTAAAAGGCTCCCCTATATAGCCACGATTGCATTTTTACACGGCATGCGCCAATACAATATCGCAAGAGCGCAGCTATGTATCCTCAAGATATGACAATACTCTATCATTGTTACTCTTCTGTTAGATTTTTATCAGTTAGGCTAGAAGTTAGTAAAGATATAAATTCGATAAATTTTTAGCTATAGAAACAAAACAAACGTAGACATATAGGTAGAAATGCATATTTGTGGAATGAAGGACACTTATTACTACAAGCACCAGAAGATTTCGAATGTTTTATAATATTTTTTTATGTACTGAACTAATGATTTTTTACAACTAATGGGTTATACTATTCATGTGGCTAAGTTAGACTCGTATTTATCGATATACATAAAATACTTATCTTTAACAGAGAAAGAATTTTCCCAAAATACATTCTCTAAATTCAATTTTTCCAAAATATAATTTTGACGCGCAACATATTGCAGATTCCCAAAAATACACATTTTATAGTACTTACCAACATAAAAATACGAATGACTCACAAAAAAATATTATGCATTGAAAACAATAATTAAATTATTATGAAAAACAAGTCAACGAGTTTTAATGTACAATAAAATATGAAACTTAAAACATGGACGTAAGTAATTCAAATGAATGTGTAAGAAAGTAAGGTAATAAAACTTAATTAACAATTAACGCGCCCTGTAAAAGTACAATCTTGTTTTTTTTTTAAATATCGTATTATGCTCTAAGTAGTTGGTGAATTGGTTCGTGGTTTTACGGGGCGTGCAATTGGCATTGAGCTAGCGACTGGGCGTAGCGCCCGGCTGTACCCTGTCCAAACGTCTCACCATTCACTGGTCTTTGCGAGCTTTCTTTTTGCTGTTCTTTTTGGGGACCTTAGCGTCAGTCCAAGTGTCTGGAAACAAGAGAATACCAGTCAAAATTCATTTAATCATTAAAATCACAAAGATCACTTTGAAACGTCGGTTTTTATCTACTGCCTGTTCTTCCAAGACCAAGCCACGAAAGAAAAACAAGAAAACAAGGCTGGTTATTTTTTTAAATTCTTTTACAAAACAATAGGTTCGAGTTAGAGCATTTTCAATCCTAAGAGTTGTTGTCATCTAAATAATCAGATATTTTATAGTATGCCTTTTTATAAAGATTTCGTTTAATTACGTTTTTAAATTTGTTGATTGTTAATTTATGTATATCTCTTAGGAGTTGGTTATAAAAGCGTACACCTTGCCCTTTAAACGATTTACTAACTGTATGGAGTCTACAAGTGGCAACAGCGAATTTATCTGTATTTCTAGTATTAACAATGTGTATAGCGCTTTTTTTTCTCAAACAAAAAGTTGAAGTATAAGTTCTAAAATTTCTGGTTCACTGGATTTTACTACAACTGGCTACAAGTAGGTTCTGAACTTCTGCATCTCTGCCATCGGACCGGACCGGGTAAGAAAGTATTCTTACCCGCATGCTACTTATTGACACGAATCTCAAACTCTCAAGTTTACTGAGCAAACGACCGGTGACACGACATGACATCCTCATTTCGCGCCTAGCCAGCTGGCTTATGTGAATTACCCTACGACCCTGAATCTACCTCATCGTACAAGAATCTAATCATAGAATAATTAATTTGAATACCATTTAATTTTATTAGTAGCTTAGTATTTTTTAGGATATTTTACGACCACTATACTATTTCTCCTGCTCGGGAACTCGGGAACTGACGTTACGACTGTAGATCGTAGACGCGGACGGTGCTCATGAGGAAGGACCTCTAAGCGGTTAACGAAACGTCAGCAGGTGTATAGTACCTAAAGTAACGTGGTATAGTCGTAATAATAACCTAAAATGATACCAAACCATGATAATTTAAATGCTTTGACCAGCTTTGTGTTTAGTTAAATTGCTTCATTGGCACATTCAGCTAAATCACTATATGGATGGGTGGTAAGTTGTATAATACAGCTGTCAAACGTGTCATGTTTGATCAGGTGAAGCAGAAGCATTGCATAGTCAAAGTCAAAGACATTTATTCATTAAAATCAATTCATTAAAATAAAGGTTAACTTTGAGACGGCATATGCCTTTTATAAAGTTTAAAATTGAACAAGGTCAGTCGCCACGCCAACCAGATAAAAACCAATACATGTCTGATTTATGAAATAGTAGTCTGTTCATCAGTTATTCGATCTTCCTTCGCAAAAACCGAACTTGGAAACCAGAAAACCAACTATTAAGATTATCTCAAGATTAGGTATTCCACCTATTTTTGGCGCTATGACTTATCCTAAATTACTCAGTTTTGGTAACGCTTTTTCTCTTAGTATGTAATATAATATAATTCAAAACTTCTTCAACTGATTGATACAAAACAGCTTCAATATTTTGATGGGTGTCCGAAACGTTAATAATTTATTAAAGTGTCCGAAACGTCAGCAAGCCATTTTTAAAATAGCGGTATCTTAAGTTTGAGGCACATGTCTGTATGTCTGTCTGTAGCATCTTAACTCCCAAACGGGGAACCACTTTCAATCAGTTCTTATTTGGTTTGAAAGCTGGTTATAATCGGGATGGTTTTAGACAGGTTGTATCACCATACGTCAAAACGTAAACACAATATTTGAATTTAAAATTTTAAAAATAAAAAACTAAAAATTGTTTAAAAAGATAAATTTTGAAAATAACTTACCACCAAGCTCATCAAAGACAGGAGCGTTAGTAGTCTCCTCTTGCTTGTCCGAGTCGGAGTCCTTCTCAACGGAATCAGCCTTGGGCGGGATCTTGGCAGTCTAAAAATACAGGTATTTCAATACATTACATCATCATCATCATCATCATCATTTGGTCATTACAATTTGTCAATAAGAAATCTAAACTAAGTTTGTCAACAATATGGTCCTTCGATCCGAATAATGCTATGAGGCCTACTAGCGCGACCCAACTTTAGCAACTTTCGCTTCAATCTAGCTCAACGATATGGCACAGTACGAAAATTAACTCTGAGTTAATTTGCTAACCCTTGATCAAGTGCTTAAATTACTACAAGTTCATTGCCATTAGAAATCTTAACATCAGCCAATTGGCATAAGTCTCGCATCGAAGTTTACGGCCCGTTCACACACGCTAGACGAGAATAGACTCCAGCCTATTCTCGTCTCATCTAGCAGTGAGAATATTGGTAATAAAGTAGTCAAAAATGTACACAATGTGAAAATCCGTATGCATTGGAGCACCTTATGCAATGTGATATACCACTGCACAATTAAATGCATCAAGTAACCAGACATGTTGCTGTTGTAATTGTAAACTAAAAGCACTTATCACAGAGTAGGTATTCCTTTGACCTACACACCAATAAATGATAGCTCCAGTATTTTATCGGAGTATGAAGGTAATACAATGTCTTAATTAACTCCAAAGTCATTATCATATGATTCCTTTTTTATCTAAACTACGCTCATCATGCCTGCTATACTCGATGAAAGTGGATAGAATTTGTAAGAATTTCATAACAAATAGTTATGTAAAGAAAAGTATCATTTCTAAACTGTGATTTCAATGAATAAAAACCTTATTGACTTTGACTTTGAAAGGGTATGATGATGTGCACGCACTCTCGGCTGCCGTTCGCTGTGTCCGATCCACTGACTAATTTGATGTAAGTATTTAGGATGATTTTACATAATATATACATAGGTAAATAATGTTTTTTTTTAACTAACTCAAAGTGCTGCCATTTTTAAAGGCTTTTTCGTTTAATCATATTTTTTAAACACTTATTATGAAAACAGTACAAAAAACTTCTACCTATAGTAGCACTATCTTCTAACATTGTCCCTCTTGATTGGCTATAATACTTGAGCACTAGCAATACCATACATAATTCAAGCACACAGAGAAACATGTGTAGGCTGTGCTGTCAGGCTGGTGCTTATGCTGTAGTATTAGGAAATTCAATCAGTTTCCTTGAAATTAGTGCAGAATGTGAAGTGTGTATTTAAAGCAGCTAAGAGTATGGGACTTTACTTATTGACTTATTACCTCCTTCTTCTTGATTTGCTTCTCCTTATTCTCCTGCTTCTTGGTGCTTCTGAGATCCTTCACTTCGGTCAACTCCTCAACTTCGGGGGACTCGTCGATGACGCCGCCACCCAGAGCTGCCTGCTCGCTGCGCTCCTTCTGGCGACAAAAATGAACAACATTTATTTAATTGGTTCTCTTTCTCTAATTTATTTAATCTATCAAGCAATACGAAAGATTTATGATTTTATTCTTCAAAAAGTACAATCGTAATCGTTTTTTATCCGAGCACTAGGAATAATTTGATGCCTCATGGGTAATCTAAAAACAGCAGCTAGAATAAAAAAAAAATTGTGGACTCCTCGAAAAAAATGTGTTCAAGAGAAAACAGCTCCTTAGCTGTTTTCGTTTTCTCTTAGCAGCCTGGTTTATTCCATTTAGCTTCACTATCAGAAGTGAGACAATTATGGGCAAAGTTTGCAAAAATATACAATTATTTTGATATGAGGTTGATAGAAATGGAAGTCTTGGAAGTATGTTATGTAAGATTTTAATTCAAAATCTTACATAACATTTGTGGCTAAACAAAACAAGTATTGGTTGAAGTGGAATAAAATTTTATAAATAAATAGTTAAACAAAAAACTTGTACCATAATTGTGATTTATAAAGGCAATCAGTGTAATTTCTTTCAATGTGAGTAATCAAGTTCAATGTTATCATGATAATATAAATTTATGCTTCAGATTTTATGGCTTTCTTGTTCAATAAACAAAACACATTTTATCACAACAAGTTTGCATTTTACTTCAAGTACCTGACTATGTCTGAATGCAGAATTCACTTTAGACAAATGAGATGAGGTCCATTGAATTTTATTACAATTTAAAACTTCAATGAAGCTGCTGGCTTTTGAGAGGAAATGTGAACAAATCAGTCAGAGAATAAATAAATAAAGAATAATAGAGCTTGCTTTATCATATCAATCTAATCCAAACATTCAATGATTTTCTGCCTGGTCACTATTTGGATGTATTATAGACATATTTTTTGCAGAATTTTAAAATCAAAATTAAAGTAAAAAAAAAAGATAAGTCATTTCCATAGTCTATTGCAGCACTCCCTGGTGGCTTGCGGTAATAGAACCTATCTCAGTACCTTTGAAGTCACACAAAACAATTGCAAAATAAAATTATAGAAAAAAATAAAAATCCACATACCTCATTCAGTACACGTTGGAGCTCCTCCACTTGAGCCTGGAGTGCCTTAGCAGCATTTTCATCAACGTCAGGTCCAACAGCACTCACAACCTTGAACACTTCTTCCACAGACTCCTCAGCAACATGGCCAGCCTCCACATCTTTCTCAACCTTAGCCTTCTTTCCCTTCTTAGTAGGACTCTCCTTCTTATCCCCACCACTCTTCTCATCTGGCTTTACCTTCTTCTTGTCACTCTTTTTAGGAACCTCCTGCCAGAGCCCGTCATCAAAATCAGCCGGCTTTTCAGCCTCTACAGCTTTTCCTTTCTTTCCCTTCACAACCGGCACATCCTTCTTAGCTGCTTTCGGTTCAACGGGTCTCTCCTTAGGCTTGGGTTTTTCAGCTTCTTTAACTTTGTCCTCCTTTTTCTCCTTGCTAGGAGATTTCTTGGAGGCTTCAGACTTTGTCTTCACATCTTCAACAGCACGGTTGGGAGAAGACTTCTGGAATAATAAAATCATATTAAGATCAATGTGGGTATATTTTGTGGGCATGTGCCCACATACTTACTATTCTCACGCATCTATGCACTGAGGTATAGATCTGAGGATGTTGATCAGATGGTTTAAAAACCGTGAGCGTGATTTGTTTTGTAATGAATCCCATGACAAGTTCTACTCGAAGGGGTTTAGGCTGATGTGAGTTATTCTTACAGTATGACACAAAGTTTGATGAAAACAAGTACATCTACAACATGGGCTTACAATCTCCCGGATAAAAACGTAGCATATGCTTACAGGTTAAAAATAAAATGAGCTCGCGCTGACAAAGGCGGGAGCAGGTAATGAGACAATGGTCGCAGACAGATAGATACTCACTTTGTCTTTTTTTTGTTTCTTCTTACTGGACGACTTCTTGTCGTCCAGCACCAAAGGCAGCTTGTCGAATTGCGGCTGTTCCGCTGAGTGGAACCCGAACACGAAAACCAGCGCAGCGCATACTAAAACAACAGCGACTGCGGCAGCGGTAAACACAAACTGTGTGTTAGTAACCTGGTTCAAAAGTTCCATCATGATGATCAATCCGAAATCGTCCAAAATTTATAGTTCACATATAAAGTTATCGATAACGTATGATAATGCTGAACAAATTAATTCCCGAGTGATAAAAGCAGACACGGAGACATGATGACGCGGCTGTGACGTTGCCAAAAATTGCGATTTCTGGTGCTGTGTTACCAATTGGAAGTTTGCAACAAATAAATCTTTCATATTTTTAGAACCGTCAATAAGTCATAATAAAGCATCTTTATTAAAATTTAGTTTAAAATAAGTAGGTATTTTATTATTATCTTGAATATTAATAATTTTTATTAAAAAAATTGTATATAATTTTCAATTCTAGATTCTGGAGGACAGCTGCTCGACATACCGTACCTACGCCTTCCTACTTCATTTAGCATTTTTTTTTACAACTCTCTTTACCTTTGTAGGTACCTACTCAGCATGAATTTTGTCTTTTGTCCTGCCTAATAATATTAAGAATGAGATACCTACCAATACTTTCGTTAGAATTTATTTACAGAATTTTCGGAAAATTTGACATGACAAAACAATTGAGTTAGACATTGACTTGACGGCCTCGAGCTTGCCTAGAATAACTTTAAGATTGATTTTTGAGGTTATGTTTTTTCATGTCTTGTCTGCTTTTGCTTGCACTAGAAGTTTTTTCTTCATCTAGCTGAATATGGCTGGCAAAAACAAGAAAAAACGTAACAATAAAAAGAACGCACTAAAAAATGCGAATATGCCAGTAAGTGCACAAAAAGATATCGAAGATGTAGTGGGAGAGGTTGAAGAAAGTGTGGAAGATGGTCAAAAACCCGTTAAAAGAAGTTTCGACGAAGACA
This sequence comes from Perizoma flavofasciatum, assembly GCA_958496245.1. Classification (NCBI taxonomy): domain Eukaryota; kingdom Metazoa; phylum Arthropoda; class Insecta; order Lepidoptera; family Geometridae; genus Perizoma; species Perizoma flavofasciatum. The sequence continues at coordinate 5,156,481 of OY292431.1, forward strand.
ATTCAGATGCAGAAGAAAAACCAAAAAGAAAGAAAAAGAAAAAGCAACCTGTACCAGGAGACACATCAGACAAAAAAGGAAACAAGTCCATTCGACAGATGAAAAAAGAGAAACATGCCCAGCGCCAAGCAGAAATGGAGGCTGTATCTAAAGATCAACTAAAATCCCAGTGTATAAACTACCTATCACAGTGGAAACATGACAAACAGAATTGGAAGTTTATGAAAATAAAACAAGTATGGCTTTTCAAGAACAAGTTCTCTTCAAAATTAGTTCCAGATGCTTCTTGGAAAACACTTTTAGAATACTTTGATTCCGCTCAAGGCAATATTCGGAATCTGTTGTTAGATGATGCAAACAAAGTCATACAGCAAATGGATGAGTGGACAGAGTCACAGAAAGAAAAGAAACAAGAAAATCCTAAAGATGATAAAAACGAAAGTGGAGCAACAGATGAGAAAGAAGTGGAAATCACAAAACCTGATGACATTGCTTATAAGAGAGCTAGGGACCTAATACAATGTTTACATTAAAATTTGTTTTATTTTAAATTTATTCAACTACAGAGTGGTAACAATAATAAATAATAAATTATCAAAACTATGAGCATTTCAGGCCTTCACTTCTGCTTTAGACTCTTCAGAAGTGAATTGCTCGATCCATTTGCGTAGCTTGTCTGTGTCCTGTAGACCAACCAAGCGATGCTGCACTTTCCCATTTTTGATAGCAACTAAAACAGGTACACTTTGTACATCATAATCTAATGCTAAGTCTGTCTGCTCATCAATGTCGACCTTGGCAAGGACCACTTTGCCCTTGCTCTCAGATATGATAGTCTCAAGGCGAGGAGTCAAGAGCCTGCAGGGGTTGCACCAGCTGTAACAAAAATAATTGACTGAATACACTTTCAAAATGAAAAAACCGAAAACGCCAATTTCCGGTGCTATTAATAGGATAATAAATGACGCAATAACTTACGTAGCAAAGAAATCCACCACCACTGGTACTTTGCTGTTGATAACTTTGTCTTTGAAATCATCTGTACTTTGAATTTTTACAATGTCGCCGTTCATAGAAGTTATGGAAAAGTTCCTAATGGACGCAACATTTTTTCCTAAATATGTGTTCTTTACGAACAGATTTAATTTGGTGACACTTTTTGCGAACATTTTTGCAAAAATCGATTTGCTGAAAACAAAACAGCTGACTATAAATGATCCTTCGATTTGACAGAACTTGGTTTAGAATAGACTAGCCATGGTGCTTCGCGAACGAATGAAGTAAATGAAGTACTTCATACGTAAGATTGTCTTGTCATTTTCTCCACTACTCATTCTAATGTGTTTCTAGTTCATTTAGTTCACGTGTCTTGTCTTTTTACTTCAATGCTTCGTTTAGCATCACGCTCGACGAAGATAGAAAAAGCGGTGTTATGGCGTGTACACAAAGACTATTTTATTTTGCACAATTTTTTCAACAATAGACGCGAGAGTAACGAGTGATAGCTGATATGGTATCTCTTTCTAAGAACTTGCAATTAAAACAAACCCTTACGACTTTGAGATAAAGTTTTTTGATTCTTGCTAAAGTAGATTGTTTACGTTTGATTGGTTTTTTATTTATTAACACTTTATTGAAAAATAGGCGGACTTAATGCTAAAGCATTTTCTACCAGCCAACCCAATTTGTTACCGCCAAACGCTTACCGCCAGTGATTGGCGGTAAGCGTGCTACAAATTTTTAACTACAATATTATATTATACTTAAATCTAATTAGATAATATACTTACTTATACTTACTTACGTATTTATTATTATTATAAAAACATTTAAATTTACCTACCTATATACCTATTTTATTGTAAAAATGTTTGCCCCTGGTTGACAGTCCTAAGCCTGTAAAGTACCTATGAAGGAAAATCGAGATATAAAAATAAAAACATTTCATAGTTCATAGCACTAAGAAAGCAACTCATTTTTCATTTCGTTCATCCATTCATAATTCTCTAAATGGTATAGCAAAGGAAATGAACTACTGCAGACTTTGTGGCCATATGTTCGACCGCGCCGATAATGGCCGGCACTGGACCTACATGGTATTGCCCCGTTGCATGCACGACTTGCGGGCGTCCACCCCCCCCGTGAAATGCTTCCGAGTGAGCAGAGTTTTGTTGTATATATTTTGCCAACGATGCAAAAAAAAGTTTGTAAGTAAAAGTAATATCGTGAAATGCAACTTAATATGAAAAATATTACTAAATTATAAATGTTTTTGTAAGGTAATAGCAACCTTACAAAAACATTAGCATCTGCCTGTTAAGTATTAGTACTGATAGCTACCTGCAGAAAAGCCAGCAACGCGAGCGACCGGCCGGCTGTATAAAGAGCAGCGCGAGTGACGCAAGCTCTCCATAAAACCCTCCGTAGACCAAGACACGTTCTTGGTGACCCCGATGACCCCATCAGCACCGCTAACGCGGTGGTGACGTCATCAAGTCCCGACAGAGCAAACACTCCACAGATACATCCCCACTTCCGCCTACTCACGGTACAGATATGTACCGGGGCGTTTCTCTCCTATTCCACCCCCTCTAGCAACGGCCCAAGCCGAGGTCCGTACCTAAGTGGTGCCCTTGTGCTAGTTGCCCCATCCTAACTTTTTACAGGCTGAGCGCCTTCTGCGCTCACCGTAGTCCGGTGACGCTGACCAAGGCCATCTGCGGCCCTGCAGCATTAAAGTCCATTCAGAAAAAAAAAGCAAGCTCTCCTCTTCTCTTTGAGACTTACGGACGTATTTGATTGCGTTCCTGTTGTTTTACCGCTAACTTATTGTTTTAGTTCTTTTCTTTGTAAATTCTAATAATAAATCGCCTAGGGGATTTGTAATTTTCCTTTTTAAAATTTGGTTTTATTAAAAATCCCCAATAGTACCATATTATAATATGGTACTATTATTAAATATGAGTTTTGACCAGACCACAGATCAATTTTTTTTTGCTTAACTAGACCCAGCAACTCTGGTGGTGATTGTCTGAGCATACAATTGAGAATTGAGCAAACAATTTTTAATCTGTTGTGGTGGATGGATGTTGCGTGGATTTCATTAATTTTGAGTTTGCAGTTTAGAGTAGTAGTTTTATATGAATTAGTGGATTTTTGACCAACTAAGAGCAAAATGTATTCCAGTGACGATTACAACGAGGTAAATTGAATATACTCAACAACTTTCATAGTGACCAAAGAACTTACTTTCTAACCTCTGTATCATTTTATTTATTCCTCAAAGGGGGGTTACGAGTCGTATGGTGATGCCTACGAGCCCCACACAGGAGATCCCCAGTATGATTTGGAATACGACAGATCCTCCTACTACAAAATGCCTGACATGGTAAGTTTATAATCTTGTACAAAAGTTTAAAGAAAAACAATACATGCGCTGCTCCTTTTAAAAACATTATGCGGTCTAGTGTGGCTATATTACTTGGTTTACTCATCAAATGCCTACAAACAAACTCAGATGACAATCTGAGTTTGTAGCTAATTGATCAAGCAAAGATCTCGAGTCTACTTGGACAATCCAGCATATGTTTGGGTGACGGTACTGCTAAACCATTTATTCAGTCTTGATGAAGCTTTGTGGTAGGTAGGTTCTACTAATAGAACTTTATAGTTTGAGTTTTTGAATATGAAGGGTTTTGGTAGTCAAGCTTGTCTCATTAACATTTTATGTTTTTGTTTTCAGGTCAAAAAGTTTCTTGTGTACTTCCGTAACATGATTACAGAAGGCATGACATACGAAATCTCTAATTTGTATGAAAATACATTCCCAAAATTGACAGAGCAATATTTTGACAACACCCCTTGGCCGCATGAAGATGAGGTTTCACCTCTTGTCGACAATGACCCTGTGAGTATTTTATTCTGCCATTGTTTAGTAAATCTCACCACTGCTATGATAACTGCTTTCAGAAAGATCAGCTTAGAAAATTCTGTAAAGGACAGGCCCCAAAACTGAGCCTTGGAGACCACCTGTCATTATATTGTAGAAGCCAAATGCTTCCTCTCCATCTTTGATTTGGAATATACAGTCTTTAAGAAAGGAGTTCATATAATTTGTGTGTGGTTAAAATTGATGTTCAATTTTTATATCCAAATTGATGTACCTGAATGACCTTTCCTTTCATAATCTTATACTGACTCAACAATAATGAATGTGTGACCTCAAATTCAGCTTTAGGAAAGATAAAACATTATCTAATTTATTTTTAGGTCTTCATGATCTTATACAAGGAACTGTATTACCGTGACATCTATGCGAGAGTGCCTGGAGGCCCTAAGCCTGAGCAGAGATTCCATTCGTTCTACAACTACTGTGATCTGTTCAACTACATCCTCTCTGCGGAGACACCTGTCCCACTGGAGCTGCCCGACCAATGGCTCTGGGAGCTCATTGATGAGTTTGTGTATCAGTTTCAGTCGTTTGCTCAGTACAGGTGAATTAAATTCATCATCATTCTATCCTCAACATCCTCCACTCTGTGGATGTCCAGCATCAAACAGCAACTTTAGGTCATTGTTTTTTTTTAAAGAACTTATGTTGCTGTTTTTTTATGTAGTTATATCCTACCCTCATATGTAGTATCATACATTTTCATTAACCAGCTTGTAATGTACTTAGTAATTTTTTATTGTTTTAGATACACAAACAGTGAATGACTTAAGTACAAAACTTGGTGGTTTAATTAGACCAAAACTATAAAAAAAAATCCCTTTAGGTATTCTTAGAAGATGTATGAATACATTCAGCTGAGTGTTTTAAACTGATTTCTCTCAATCCAGGTCAAGAACATCCAAGCTGAGTCCGGCCGAGATTGAAGCTCTCAACACGGAAAACAAGGCATGGAATGTGCTTTGTATCCTTAACGTGCTGCACTCTCTCGTGGACAAATCCAACATCAAACGCCAACTCGAGGTAAACACACTTGAGAATGATCATTGTTGAGCTCAAGTAGTGCCATGGTGGATATAGGCCGCCCACGGTTGGAATAGGTTGCCACGACGACAGCCTCTAGTGACTAGAGCCAACTCTCATTTGTTGTTTGTTCTTTTTTTTCATTCTGCTTTTTTAAGAACTTTCGCCGATTTTCGGAGATGTAAATTCTATCATACCCTCATAGACTAAACTCTCCCTAAAGATGACGAACGATCTTGGATTGCGCCTCAAAAAGTTGATTGACTTCTCGCAATTTGGAGATGTTATCGATCCATCGGGCCTTCCTACACTGCGAAATACAAGTCGGGGGTTTTCAAATGTAATTCTTAATTCTTTATCTAATAGGTGTACGCTACCGGCGGCGATCCAGACTCGGTAGCGGGTGAGTTCGGCCGTCACTCCCTCTACAAGATGCTGGGGTACTTCTCACTTGTGGGATTGCTGCGTTTGCATTCCCTGCTCGGCGACTATTACCAAGCCATCAAGGTACCCAACTGTCAATACACTATCACGCATTGCTTCAGACAAACTCTGATTTTAAAGAAGTTTTAGGCCAAAGGCTGGGACCGACATCTTAACTGTACAATTGTTAACCCACACTTAGGGGCACAATTTCAATAGGAGCCGGCTACTGGCCTCCCGCGCCACCAAGGTCATCAGAAGTATTGTGAATGTTTCAGGTGCTGGAAAACATTGAACTGCACAAGAAATCGCAATACTCCCATGTACCGGCGTGCCAGATCTCCACGTCGTATTACGTAGGTTTCGCGTATATGATGATGCGCCGCTACGCCGACGCCATCCGTACGCTCTCGTCCGCGCTGCTGTACATGCAGAGGACTAAACAGCTGTTCTCGACGCGCTCCTACCAGAACGACCAGATCAACAAGCAGACGGATCAGATGTACCACCTTCTGGCGATATGCCTCGTTCTGCACCCACAGTGCGTGGACGAGTCCATACAACAGGTAACATTTCATAGCTGGCTTATAGCAATGGCAGTTATCATTTAAGGAGATTTAAAGAGTCCAAAAAAAACTCTTGGAACATCCATTGATCCTCTTTAAAGCTTTCAGTGGATTATGATTATAATAATTCTGTATAAATTCCAGGTGCTCCGCGAAAAGAATTATCACGAGAAGATGTTCAAGATGCAATACGGAGATCTGGGCGAGTTCGAGAGCTGCTTCACGTTTGCCTGCCCGAAGTTCTTGAGCGCGTGCCCGCCGCCCATCGAGCCCGGCTCCAACTACGGACGCGACGCCGTCAAGCACCAGACTCAAGTGTTTATGGACGAGGTGAGTTCAAGAGCTGTGTATGTGTGTGGACTCCCTTTTCCGCATTCAAACTCTTAATTGGTTCATTATGTGTGGGAGTTTCTGGCTAGTGAGTAAGCCAGCCCAACTCCGTCCAGAAGCACAGAAGTGTCTTGGGGTCTTTGCAGGCTCGCGGAGTGACCTTGGGTTGCCAATGATTTGTGCGCGGTGTGTTGCTACGCCCACGAATTCCAGGATTACGTGGGCAGCTGATTCCTCTTCGCTTAGACACCCTCTGCAGAGTGGGCTGTCTGTGGCTCCGATGTTGTAGAAGTGTTCGTTCAAGGGGCAGTGACCCGTTAGTTCGAGAGCTGTTTCACGTATTAAGCAGTTGCGGCCAAAGAAAAACGAGATCCTGAGCATACTTTGCGAGGAAGCGAAACACGTCGATTTCTGGTTGAGATTTTTGTTGATTGTGTGAAAAGTTTCTGCATTGCGTTCGACGCGACAGAGGGAGAAAAAGATTAAGCGAAAGTTCTGTGTGCATAACTCAGGTCCGCCAACAAAAGATGCTGCCAACCATCCGTTCGTACTTGAAGCTGTACACGACGCTCCCGCTCGCCAAGCTGGCTGCGTTCATGTCGGCGGCGCGCGGCGGAGAGCGCGACGCGGCTCGCGAGCACGCGGCACTCGCCATCCACCTGCTGTGCTTCAAGCACAAGATGAAGAACGTGGTGTGGTCTAAGGGACCCAGCGGCTTGGATGGCAAGTTCCAGAGCGGCTCTGAGGTTAGATAATTGTTGTAAAAGCTTCAGAAAACTTTTTTGCATGCAAAGATGATGCACAGTGAATTGGTATATACGGCTTGCTTCGCTCGCCGGTTATGTCTGTATTCTTTTATCCTATCAAACTCAGTGGCTCAATCTCTGCTGCGGGACAAATCTTTGCATGATCTGCAGATATTTGTTGTAGTACCATACTACTCATAGTATGCACTTGTCAGTGTATATCAGAAACTGATATACACTGACAAGTGCATACTCTGTATGTGTATGTGTATATCAGAGTAGCCATGTGTTCCCTGAGTCCAGGGAATCCTAATGTGGGTCAGGACTATGTGATATGTGATTGTTATGGCTCGCTTCGCTCGTGATATATGACACCTCAACTAGGATGTTTACATGAAGTTTTTCTATAGCATGTTCCATTAGTTAAGTTAGATTTATTGTAGACTTAAAAGAACCAGTCTGGAACGGAGGCTCCATTCAGCAGTAATAACTCACTGTGCCTGTTGCCTCCTCTAACATAATGTAATGTTGTTTCAGCTGGACTTCTACATTGATAACGACATGATCCACATCGCCGACACGAAGGTGGCGCATCGCTATGGAGACTTCTTCATCCGGAAACTGCTCAAGTTCGAGGAGCTCAACCGGAAACTGCATCTGATCAAGATCTAAGTGTCCGAACTGAGGCCGCAAATTCGGGCGTTTTACATGACGTGATATTCAAGCACCTCATTTTTATAAAGACCCTGAATGCGTGCTCCGAATCTGCGGTCTTAAAAAAGCGTTCTGCGAAGCGCCCCCTGTCGCACGCCCTGCCTGAACGCACGGCGCTGAGACCTTACTGTCTTTCTGCAGTTCTATGTATATTGAATCTAAAATACCTTTATCTAACACCGCAAACCATCTACTCCTGCTGTAATACGAAAATAGGTAAACGATTTTAATCTTTTATAATTTTAATGTTCCAACTTGGCGACCTCTTGCCGCAGCAAATCAAATGTATGGAAGCACTAAGCTTGAAAACAAGGCCTTCCAAAACATTTTTTTTATTTATAACATTCACTTTGATTGCTACATGATGTGAGAGATTCAAATCACTTGGCTATTTAGATCAAACTCCATTTCTATGGTTTCAAAATAAAACATCATAAAACAGCTTAGTGTTTTATTTACCCTACAATGGGCACATATTTAATATACTTCCTACTCCGTTTAAAAAACTTTCTAGGTTCTTCTATTTCAATATTTTGTCTTTGTACAGTATCTGGGTATGTTTTGGTGAACTGAGCCCATGGATGCTCAGGTTTCAAGGCCTCTTCTAAATTGATGTCATTTAGCCAGTCTGTGTAGGTTTTTGAGAATATTCTGTAGGCTTCTAAAAAGACATCACCCTTATCTCTCTGTTTCTGGAATAATAAATATTTAGTGAGAAAATAAGGTAGAAAACATATCTGAAGTGGGAAGGTAGGAATATTTAAGAAATACCAACCGATCTCACAATTTTTGAACACTTCTCTTTGTAAGCTTCCAAATGTTTCAGGAAAATGTGGTTCACTTGAATATTTTCAATCTTTACCACTTTCATTATGTGCAAAACATATCCAAAATCGCAGTTGGCTGTCCCTTGTCTCAGTAATGTTCCCAAAATTTCAATGTTCACTCTGAAAAAGAAAAGGTTCTTAAATAAGATATTTTTTGCGAAATGTTGATAGCACTCCATCTATTGCAGAGACCTCTAGTGAAACGCATCAAAGAACCTTCCTTGAAGTCATACAAATTGATTGCAATAAACGTGCATTACAATCGATGAGACATTACAGATAAGTGGTAACAGACAAACACACAAACAAACAACTTCCTATGGCAAATGCAAAAATATGGTCTCTTTACGTCACAAGCAAAAACAGAAGGAAAATGATTACATTTTTCTTGCTCAAACTGATAATCTATAAAATGTTACCAGCATTTTAGTGGCATAAAGTGCTTTAACATAGTGCTGAGTGGCGGCCGTTTTTGTTGTTAATCTCATTTTTTTTTATTACTCATACATGTACTCCTTTATGTGACACAAAATAATCAATTTTAATAGATTTAAGGAATAAAATACTTACTTGATCTGTTCCTCTTTCATATCATTGAGCAGTTTCTCTGCACTCTCTTTTGTCTTACATGCCATAGCTAGAACACCATAAGTCATGATGTTGCTCCTCAATCTAAGCTTCTTTTTCAGAGGGTATTTTCTTTTACGCCGCTTGCTTTCTTTTTCAATCATCTCTTTGACTTCCTGTAAATAAAGTGGAACTTGGTAAAAGAAGAAATAACAGTTACCAAAGAATGAGTAAACATCTTTTTATAATTCAGTATAATGGCAAAAAGAATACATTAGGGATGCACCTTTTTAGGGCCACCATACCTTATTGATTGAATGCAGGGTGGCCAAAAAATAATCAGTGACACAAAGGGCAAGAATTCTTTGGAATTGCCTGTCATCATAAAATAAATAAATAATGCTGGACATTTTTACACAGCATCATCTAGCTCCAAAGTAAGCAGAGTTTGTGTTATGAGAACTACATGACTGATATACTACTTATATTTTTTTTGTAAATACATAAATATTCATCGAAAATACTCAGATCCAGAGACAAATATTTGTATATACAAACATCTGGCTCGCGGCGGAAATCCAACCCGCAACCTGCGTCTCAGGTGGGCCTATGACCATTGCGCAACAGAAGTCGTCAATAGCCATCAATAGCCTATAGAAATACAATGCTTGACATAGGCCTTGCCCTAAGATATCCATTGTCATTTTTCTTGGGCCATAGACTTTTTTCAACCTTAACAATGTCAACAGTCTATCAGGAAGATGAAGGGGGCCTTCCTTCTGCATTGTTGGGTTTGTGCTTGCCATTCAAGAACCTTATCACCTTATTTACCTGTACTATTTGATAGTAGAATAAGAGCTGAACTTACAAATGCAGCCTCATAGTCTGCTCTCAAACACCTCTTCTTAATAAGCATGTTGTAGAAATCAATGTCTGCTTTCAAATCTACAGCCCTCATGTTTTCTAGCAGTTTAATCTCAGCCTGTATGGTTCCATCCAAAAGCGATAACATTTGGGTAAATGTCTTTATATCAGGTGCTACTGAATATGCCTTCATTTCGTTTAGGAAATCTTCCTGACCTCCGATTACTGCAAACTTTTCTTGAACGGTTGTGACTTCTACTAGTGATAGTACTTGTTTCATTTGCAATTCTTTGGAAAGCAGGTTGGGAACTGTTCTGACTTCTTCAGGTTTGTTCAGTTTTACAAGTTGTAATGAAATATTGTGGTTTTTGATAACAGCTGGTTTTGTACTTTCCGGGGTGGAAACAAATGGGTCTGTGTTTTGAGTTTCTGAATTTTCTATTATTGCTGATTCTATGGATTTGTGTGCATCAATCATGTTTTTGTTATCATTTTTCTGTTGTATTGGCCTTAGGTCAGACAATATTTCAAATTCATCTATTGAATTATTGTGATTATTTTTCTTTTGCGTTGTTAAAGCAGGTCTGCCTTGTTCAAGTAGTAATGTTTTCTTTTTACTTTCTAATGTGATTTGGTATTGAATAACATGGATTAGCTCTTCAATGTCTGCTTTAGAACCCATGTTGCATTCCTTCACACATCTCAGCATGAGGTTGAAAGAATAAATGTTAGGTTTTTCCCTCATTTGCAACATTTTCCTCCATACTATCAGTGCATGCCTCAAACCATTATCCTTATCAGAAATACAAGCTTGCAACAAATGATTGAATGTGTGAACTCTGATTTTTATATCTTTTGATACCATTTCATCAACTATTTTGAAAGCTGTAGCCAAATCCCCACAGCGACCAAAAGCCTTGATCATGGAGTTGTAGTTTGTCAAGTTTGGTTCAATTCCTTTTTCATTCATAAGTTCCCGTAAGTTTTTAGCTTTTTTCAGCCCTTCTGAGATGAACGGACTATTGCTGCAAGCATGGAACAAGCAAGTGTAAGTATCCCCTGTTGCTTTTAATGCGCGTTTCTTCATATCATTATACAAACTAAAGGCTTTCTTTGTATATCCAACGTCAGAACAAGCTCCGATAAGAATATTGTAAATGTAATTTTCAGGCTTGACCCTGTCTTCTTTGAGCATTCGTACTTCTAATACATTGAGGGCCTCTTTTAGTCTCTTATGTTTCAGGTATTGCTTGATTAGTTCAGCATATTGTCGTGTAGTTAGCTGTTGGGAGGTTAGAGGAGTATTTTTCACATGTTTTTCTTCTTGTATGTCACCTTCATCTTCAAAGATTACTTTGTCGCGGTTCAGTCTTCGAGATAATGTACCAAAGGTATCAGGATCTTCAGCAAATATAAGATTGTCCTCGGTCCTGTATTCTTTCAGTTTATTTATTTTTTCCGTTACTGGACCGGCAATAGAAGCTGAGAACACGTTATGGCGCAACAAACTAGCACTTTTAAGTGTCCTCAATAGTTTCATACAACGGAAAGCCATTATAAGTCATTTACCTACACAATTAACAAATTCATATTTATTTTGTAAAATTGAAAACCAAAACATAACCTCAACCAACCAAACCATAGAGGAAGAAATCACTACCAAATTTTTATAATCTGTGATTTCTAGTTTTGTACAGGTACAACCTATACTAAAAGTACAAACTTTTTTGTTATTAGTGTTTAGTTCCTCCATACCTCACAAACTCCTCGGTCCTCAGAATGAAAGTAATGGTTAGTTTCACTACCGAATGACTGACTAGTCTAGTAACTTTCCAAACTAAACAAAACCATGACTTTAAATACTGGTTTAAACGTAGGTAGTGATTAGTTCCTTTACTGAAAAATACAGGCCGTGCATTCCTGATTGTACGTTCCCCGAGATTGATTCTATGTACGCATAGTGTACACACAGATTAAAAATTTAGCTCCTATATATATATATATATATATATATATATATAGTACTGTTGGCCGGCGCACAGGAAATGCTAACGGGACTGTAAAATGAAATGTAGAGTGGAGTTCGATCTTAGGCCATGTCACAGAATTTAATGTCCCGGTGCATTTCTGGCGTCTCTCTGGCTTAGTGGTCGGTCCACCTATGGCTCTTGTGTTGGACTCACTCGTGCGCGGTGATAAATCACTAACCTCAAACTTAACTTCGCTAATTTCGCTATTTCGGACGGTGGCTTTCGGCCTTAAAGAAGTCGGGTCGTGCTTGTAGCAGTAGTACATACAATGGCATTTAGGTGGCCGCAGTTAATAATACGTACCCGTACATTTTAATAGCAGGTCTGGTTCGTCTGTGATCTGTGAAATAATAAATGTCAATGTCTTTGATGTCATCATTTTCTTATTTTTGCCGATTGTCATAAACATATTTATAACCTCAAAAACGCACGGTGCGACGTGTTTTCTCTTTCAATTTCACTTGCTTTTTATGTACTAAATTGAAAGTTCAATTGTAAATTACTAACATGTCTAACGAAAACGAAGACCAAATGGAGGCCAGTTCCTCAGAGAGCGACGATGAAGAAATGGAGGAAGGCGACGAGGGAAGTAACGCTGATGATGAGACTCCGAAAACCTACCTTCCTGGCCAGCCACTGAAAGAAGACGAGCATTTAGTCTGCGACCAGTCGGCCTATATGATGCTGCATCAGGCACAGACAGGTGCCCCGTGTCTCAGTTTCGATATCATAGCAGATAATCTTGGTAATGATCGGCAGGAGTTTCCTATGACGGCCTATGTAGTCGCTGGTACACAGGCATCTAGCGCGCATTTGAATAAGTAAGTTATCAAAACATTTGTTAATTTTAATTCAATTGCGACCCAGATCATTGGTGTCAATTTGACACCAATCAATCCGTAAAGCTGACAAAATAACTACTATCTGTCGTCTTCGATTGGGTCATGCTTGCACACCAGTTTTTCTAGCCAAAATAAGAGTCAGGGATCACTCCTTGTGTGAATGTGGATTAGATGAAGGAAATGTTGATCACCTTTTTTTCTCTTGTCCTAAGCTACGGCTATCTTTGCATGATGTCACCCCTCCAGAAATCCCTCGTCCTCTCTCTTCCAAATTTATACTATCCCTTGTCTTCTCCCCTTTTATAGTATTATTATGTAAATTTTTAACTTGTAATAAAATAAAATTATGATAACTATGCTGATGTACATCTCTATGTGCCTTTCATAATGTTAAATGTACATTTCGTGTGTTTTGTCTCTGTATTTGTGTTGTCCTTTACAGGTTTATATAAATCAACTTATAGTTTAAAAAAACTGTTCGAGTCTCCCTCTATTTAGACCGGTCAAATTTCTGTAAACTCCTCTCCATCGCCTTATTTTTTTAAATCTTCTCGACACGACATTGGCAAAATTGTCGCAACTCTTACCACAGAAGCCATAAATAAAAGTTGAATTGAATTGACACCAATCAATTTAACCATATTGTGGACTCCAAAGATAAGAAAAAAATACTAGCTAGTTTTTCTCTTTTGTGCAAGATGAAAATGTTTGATTATCTGTCTAAAGATAATTCATCTGGCCAAGCTGCCATTGAATATGCCACCCGTTTATGTGTTAGTGAACTTTTAACCTACCATTCAAATATTTCAGTGTTATAGTAATAAAAATGTCAAACCTCCACCCTACATGTAAAGAGGAAGATGATGATGAAGAAGAGGATGATGAAGAAGAGGATGATGAGGAAGAGGATGAAGAGAAGAAACCTCAGATGTCATTCTCATTCATCAAGCACCAGGGATGTGTCAATAGAATAAGGGTATGAATGCCATAATAGCTTTTCAAAGTAATGAGGCCAACTTGAAAGGTATAATTTAAGGCCATAAATATAAAGATTTTGAAATAGTTATTTAGCTAAATGGTGTTTTGTTTTTTACTGTTGAGTTTGAAATGACACACATCAGAAAAAGGTTATGCAGTGTTTAGTTAATCAACACCTTAAAATGTTTATAAGTAAGTCCCTTACTATCAGTGCCATCAACCTGGGCATAGTGCCCAAAAATATTCTTAGAATGCTGATGGATTTAAGAGTATACCAAAGGAAAGATGGAGAGAATGTGTGATGGATGACATGTGTAATAGATGAGTGAATACTGAGATGACAGACGATAGAGGAGAGTGGAAGAAGAAAACTATTCTGCTGACCCTATGTTATATGAGGGCAATAAAATAATGACAAATGAATGTAGTTCATTATCCATGTCTATAGCCACCAGTGGGCATTATTGATCAAGACTTATTTTTTTTTAGTTTCTTTTAAGAACTATTAGTTTTTTGACGATGTAAGTTTTATTATACCCTTATGTATTATTTGTATGTATATTATATAGGATATGTTAATATGTAATTTATGCAAGTATTTGTTATTTATATATGTAAATATATTATTATAGGTTTAGGTACTTGTACACCACCATCTTTTGATTCTATATTATCCTGTCCAGCCAAAGGTTGTCTGGAAGAGATCGCTTTTAGCGATAAGACCGCCCATTGTATTATTATAAATTCCTTTGTATTTTGCTTTGGTGTGCAATAAAAAGTTTATCTATCTATAGATGACCTCTGTGGCGCAGTGGGCAAAAGCCCGCCTGAGACAGAAGGTTTCGGGTTAGATGATGCTGCGTGAAAAATGTCCAGCATTATTTAAAATTTATTTATTTATTTTAAGACTATGTCATAATTCTATATTTGGTTTATTCCCCTGAAACTGGGAGAATATATGGCCAGATAACAGCTGCTTGATAAAATGTTTTGCATGTTCTTTTCAGACAACCAACTTCAAAAATTCCGTCTTAGCAGCAAGTTGGTCAGAACTAGGTAGAGTGGATGTGTGGAACATAACACAACAACTACAAGCAGTGGATGACCCCGCCCTGCTTGAGAGATATAATTTAGAACAAGTGACTAATCCAGTGAAGCCTATTTACTCATTCAATGGACATCAACAGGAGGGATTTGGACTTGATTGGTGTCCTACAGAATTAGGAGTAAGTATGATTTTGACACAATTGGTGACTAGATGTGTAGAAGTGGCTATAGTCCATTACTTTCGATTTGAAAGTTGTGGCTTCAAGTCTCGTTGGGCACTTCTTTATTTTTCCAAATGGTTTTTCCAATGGCTCTCAAATGGTGAAGGAAAACATCATAAGGAGAATGGCATGTCCTAGTTTTCTGGCTTGGTCGCAGAGGAACAGGCAGTAAAATTGATGTTTCAAAGTGATACTTGTGATTTTAATGAATTAATTAATTTTTATTTTGGCTTTTGATTGTAAGACATGTTAGACATGTAGGCAAGACATGTAAGACATGTAGGCTCTTTCCATGCATAACATGCATGGAAGGTGCACTGAATTATACCACACTGGCTCCATTATGGTCACAGGTCACCATAATGACAAAGCAGAAAAGACGGGGTGGTCCATTATGATTAATATGAAAGTACCTTGTATGCTCAATGTTGTTATTGTTATGAGCTAGGGTTCGGGATAAAATAATTAAGTCCAATTAAATACCAAAATTAACACTGTATTAATAAATCACTCAATAAAAATGTCAACAGTACAAATAACACAACGAAGCTACACAATTAAAATAAAAACACTAAAACACTGTATCACTTGGTACAACATTAGCGCAACGGTCACTTCACTAGTCACTGGGTATCGCTCTCGAATCACTTCCAATAATTCACTTTCCAATCTTGAAAAGAAACTGACTCTACCGGCCGCTTGCCGCGCTTTTATATCTCGTAAGACGTCTCTTCCGGAACAATCTAGTAGCTACACGGCCAGACAACGCTTTTTGCTTAAGCAAAAAACGTTATCTGGGATTAACCAAAACTTAATTGATTTAAGGTTTTAGCAACAGGAGATTGCAGGAGAGATATTCACATATGGAAGCCAAATCAAGCTGGTACTTGGGATGTAGATCAGAGGCCTCTCGTAGGACACACCAGTTCTGTTGAAGACATACAGTGGTCACCTAATGAACGGTAATTTCAATATAGTTATACTTAGGCCCAATTAACACCGAGATGGCCGTCAGCGATGCGGCGAGCATTTACAGTGTTAAAGAATTTTAAACTTTATCTTCATTCCTAAAATACATAGTATCGCTTGAGATACTCGAAAAGGTCATGCGGTCGCCTGCGGAGCCGCGAGCAGTCTGGCGACCACATGCAGCGGCGTTCTTTTGACGTCACTACTTGCCGAGCTAGATGCTGCCGCCCGTTGATATCTCGGTGTGAATCGAGCCTTGAGTCAAATATTTTTTCAAGAGACTCGTGAAAATGTTTATCTAAAGCTGATTAATACATATAATGTACCTAAGTAATTTCATTGCAATTTCTAATAAGAATAATAAGCACCAGTTCACTAGTGAAATAATCCTACTTAATATTATAAACGTGAAAGTTTGTGAGGATGGATGTATGTTTCTCTTTCATGCAAAAACGGATTTTGAAGAAATTTTACAGTAATATAGCTTATACATAGAATAACACATAGGCTATTTTTTATCCGGGTAACACGCGGGCGATGCCGTAGGCAGAAGCTAGGAAGGATATAATTATAACAGTGGTGACAGCTACGAAAAATCGCTTGATTAAGACTGTTTGAACTGGATTAATTAATAGTTAAAACGGACAATACATGAATGTACCGATTTACAACACACACCTAACGAATTATCGGTTCCGTCTTATCATAGCGTTTTTGTAGTGTGTGGCCTCTCCATAATAAGTGAAGTTATATTGCGAATTTTTTGGTCTTTCAGAAATGTGCTAGCCTCGTGTTCAATAGACAAAACAATAAGGATATGGGACACGCGAGCCGCGCCACAGAAAGCCTGCATGCTGACAGCCGAGAATGCACACCAGAGTGACATCAATGTTATATCATGGAATGGAAAGGAGCCCTTCATCGCTAGTGGTAAAAATAATTTAAACATCTTTTAAAACAAGACAATAAATCTGTTTTTATCCGCAACGACATGAGCCCGTATATTTGCAATAAAATATCGTTGTTACCATTTCTCTCCGAATCGCAATAGCTAATTGAAATGCAATCGATTTGTATGACTGCAATACAAGGATAGTTTTTAAATTAAACAAATTCTAGTTTTTAGATGAATAGAACTCATGGACTTATTCAACTTGTTGACGAGCTCGATGGCGCGGTGGGCAAGTAGCCAGCTGTGACGCAAGAGGTGCGGGTTCGATTCCCGCTGCGGGTCAAACGTTTGCATGCTCTGCAGATATTTGTTTCGGGTCTGGGTGTTGTGGTACCACGGTACTCGTAGTTCCTGATACAGGGAATCCTAGTTTGGGGTCAGGAATATGTCTGTGTCTCTTAGGCATTTATTTAATAACTGGTCCACGGCCACCCACCCACCGCGTCGTATCGCCTGCCGCGGTTTTTGCACGGCTCCTAAGGGTCGTAGCGTGATGTTTAATAGCCTATAACCTTCCTCAAGAATTGGGCTATCGAATGCAAAGAATTTTTCAAATCTGACTGGCAGTTCCAGATATAAGCGCGTTCTTGATATACTTACAATAAGTAATTTAAATGTTTGCCTTGCAAGTGCAAGGCAAACGTTTATCTCATTTTGCATATTTTTCCTTGTCAAACGCTATCTGGGCTTCCGCGATACAGGCTAGAACTAGTGCGGAGTTCATTGTTAAACTTGTAACCTAGGCACACACTATTTTTGTAAATAAAGTATTTTGTATTTGATGAATGGTTTCAGGCGGCGATGATGGCTTCCTCCATATCTGGGACCTCCGGCAGTTCACGGGCGGCACCCCGGTGGGTACGTTCAAGCATCACACGGCGCCCTTGACCTCGGTGCAGTGGCATTACAGCGAGCCGAGCGTGCTCGCCTCCGCCGGCGAGGACAACCAGGTCGCGCTGTGGGACCTCGCCGTCGAACGAGACGACGACGAAGCTGTCGATGAAGAGTTGAAGGTTATGCCTCATTACATCCTTATCCTACTAATATTATAAACGTGAACGTTTGTGAGGATGGATGTTTGTTACTCTTTCACGCAAAAACTACAGAACGGATTTTGATTAAATTTTACAGTAATATAGCTTATACATCAGAATAACACATAGGCTACTTTTTATCCGAGTACCACGCGGGCGAAGCTAGTCATATTATTAAACAGAATGGTCCGCGACTTTAAGAAAATCCTTTTTTTTAACCCTGTAAAACAAAACCCAACAAAAGGAATCTAATAATTAAAGGAGTCGTGGTTTAATCTAATTGTTACACTGGTTGTGAGCCAGTTAGAGTATCACGCAACGATTCTATATATTTAGAAGTATGTATGTTTGTAACTAATAAACTTAATAACGGCTGAACAGATTTAGATATTAAGTTGATGACCTATTGCTATTTTTTTACAAATTAGAAAACTTAATATTTATCTATTTCCCGATTAAGTTTCCGCGTCGCGTGGTAAGTTTCTCGAAGGGAAAAAGCCGCGATCACTCACCCTGATGAGTCTTCATCAGGGTGAGTGTTCTTGGAATGAGTCGAAACTTAGTCGGTGCCTTCACCGATAGTGCAGTACGTGAAAATTCCCGTTTTTACAATATGAATATTGAAATTTTGAGTATTATCCTATCTAAATTATAGAAAGCGTTGTAGCGTAATATATTTCTCCTTAGCTATTCTCTGCTATAGGAGGCGTTTGTAGACAACGACGTACTATATAACGCACGTAACTTAAATCATATATTTTTGGCATTACAGAACCTCCCACCACAACTGCTATTCATCCACCAAGGTCAGGCAGACATCAAAGAACTGCACTGGCACAAGCAAATACCTGGCGTTATCATCACGACAGCGCACACGGGATTCAATATATTCAAAACTATTAGTGTATGAAATAAAATCAAAAGTTAACCTCCGATATTTTATTATACATGATTTCATAAAAACTTTATAAAACACTAAAAACTGATTTTAAAATCACAGTTAGGTATCTCTTGTGTGGATCATAGCTAAATTGACGAGGTGACGAATCGTAGGTCTTCCGTGAGGACAGTTCTGAAAAGAAAGTATTTTATTAAGAAAGTAGGACGACCTCTGTGACGCAGTGGGCGAAGATCCGCCTGAGACGTAGAAGGTTGCGGGTTCAATTCCCGACGCGGGACAAATGTTTGTATGATCTGCAAAATCAGACATTATTAATAATTAAAAATCCAGATGCTACATACTCAAATAAATATTTAATAATAAATTAATCTACACATATTTGTCTCGGGTCTGGGTGTTTTCTATGTATAATATGTATGTATTTACAAAAAAAATATATAAGTAGTATATCAGTCATGTAGTTCCCATAACACAAGCTCTGATTACTTTGGGGATACACAATGCTGTGTGAAAATGTCCAGCATTATTAATATAACTCAAATAACCATCACTATTTTCATTGAAAATACATACATATTATACATAGAAAACACCCAGACCCGAGACAAATATGTGTAGATTAATTTATTATTAAATATTTATTTAAGTATGTAGCATCTGGATTTTTAATTATTGATGTCTGATTTTCAATTTTACAAATTGAAATCGCAGGACTCTTACCCAAGGTTTATCAATTTCAGCCATGTGGTCCACTAGTTTCTTCATGTCAGCTTTGCCCAAAGCAGTGCCGATCATGACGGATTTCCGACACGCTCTAGACGCAAACATCGCTCGCACACGACTGGGTCTGCAGTATTCCGAAGGCGATTCCTGAGAGATAATAGAAATATTTTATTTAGTGCCTTCAGACGGTTGACAAAAAAAGGGGTCTGGAACGATTTTTTTTGAAAATGTATTTCCATTCACACGGTACACGGTCACGTGCGGTTGCTTCAAGCAACTGTTGCCAACGTTTGGACTAAACCGACCCTAACTAAACGCAGTCATATCGCAGAGCACGCGTATACCCCTCCCCCCACTCCGCTTTTTCATCAGTAGGTTCAGCTGTCTTAGCTGGAAAAACTACAATCCAATTGGTAATCGCGAAAACGCAACTTCAGGCAGATACAGGGAGACACGACCACAGTTATTATAATACTATACTAGCATGGCCAACCGAGCTACCCATATACTAGCATGGCCAACCGAGCTACCCATATACTAGCATGGCCAACCGAGCTACCCATATACTAGCATGGACAACCGAGCTACCCAGTTAGGTATATTGGCCAGGAGAAGAGGAAACCATGAAAGAGACTGCAGCCACCTCGTGAACTTTTGAGTATTGCCAGCTTAGAATTAGTGAGTTGAAGTGGCAATGTGCAGGCCATACAGCTTGCAGAACCGACAACCGCTAGGGAAGACAGGTTCTCGAATAGCGACCACGAACCGGATGCGCAGTGTAAAAAGGCCCCTCACACGATGGACCAATGACATCTCAACGGTTGCGAAGGAAGTCAGTGGATGGTGGCCCAAATAAATGCCAACACACAGTTTATTATTTTATTTATTTATAGTCCTGACCACATTAGAACTACGAGTACCGTGGTACCACAACACCCAGACCCGGAACAAATATCTGCAGAACATGCAAACATTTGTACCGCAGTGGGAATCGAACTGCACCTCTTGCGTCGCAGCTGACTACTCGCCCGCCGCACCACTGAGCGGAGGGGAAGCCTATGTTCATATTATTCATAGCAGCAAGCAGTTTACTTACTCTTAACATAAATAAAAGCTCTTCAATGTCTTCCTTGCCAAAAATCCAGTTTTTAGACATAGGTAGAGTTAGCAGTTTCACTCTTTTTGTCGGTAAAGCGTCTTCAGTTATTCGAAAAGTGAATCCATTCATTTTGAAGACATGGAGATTGTCCATTAGGATTTGTTCATTTACTCCTGTTAGCTCAAGTTGTTGCGGTCTGAAAAATATATTTTCAATTATTTTTTTATAAATTTTATTGCATCATCATTAACAGCCTGTAGAAGTTACTGCACACTTCCCGCCACCTTTAAGATGTCATCAGTCCCTCGGATGGGCGGCCTTCCTACACTGTGTCGTCCGGTTCGTGGTCGCCATTCCAGAACCTTTCTTCCTCAGCCGTTGTTGGTTCTGTGAGCTATGTGGCCTGCCCATTTGCCAGTGAAACTCCGGGCATAGCTCTTTCCATAGCGCGCTGCGCGACCCTGAATTTATGTATGTGGCCTATAGTTAGAGAGCAAGTCTCAGTGTCATATGTAAAGCTCTACGGTATAATGTGGGAAGATGGCTAAGATTTTATTACAAAAACTATTGTAAACTTGACTATTCATATTGTAAAAACGGGAATTTTCACGTACCGCACTATCGGTGAAGGCACCGACTAAAGTTTTGACTCATTCCGAGAATCTTTATCAGAAATTTTAAATTCCCATTTTTACAATATTGTAAATCATTTGTATGAATAACTAAGATTCCCGAACGCCACCCATCCGAGTTTGTGATTCGTTGGCGGACCTCTTTGTCGAAGTTGGACCTACCTAGTTGAATTGTTTAGACTCGAGTAGATATTTTACTAATCAAATTCTGTAATCTAATCTTCTACATTGTGGAAAAAAATATGCTAGCACTTACACCACTAATTTTTGGCTTGTAAGCTCGGTATTTTTCTGCAGTGTCTCAAAGTTGTAAATTTCATCAGTAGCATGTTGGTCTATTATGAAAAGATCATCCTCTAATTTGGTAATGATAAACCCCAAATTGAACTGCCCAATAATCTTCATTTCTTTAAAAGATTCTTTTGATATTTCTTTGCTTAATTCTTCTTCACATTTCTTATTAAAAACAGGGTTTATTTCACTCTTAAATTTAACTTTTGTCAGGACCCTTTTTGCTTTGTTCTTTTGATAGATGTCTGTTAAAGCTTTCACATGTTCTAGAGATGTTCTAAGTGTTACTGTTTTTCTATTATACTTTCCTATATCTTCTTTATCTGTTACGATTTTAGTTTTCTTGGCTGATGTTTCATCTGAACTTGTAGTAATAAATGCCTTTTTGCTAATACTTTTGCTTTTGCATATTATTGTGTGCGACTTTTTAGCTAACACTTCGGAAATGTCTCTTATTTGAGTAGTTGGTAAGTTATCAGTTGATTCTAAATAAACTATTTCCCTGTTTCTGGTAACAGTGGGTTTTATGAAATTAGTTTCTTCATAACATTTCGTTTTGCTATGAGAAATATCTTCGTCTATTTCTAACAAAGCTGCATTTCCACTATTATTGTGTGTATTAGAATCTTCAGATTCGTCGCTATTTTCTTCAAATCGAAGCATAGATTTATAATCTATCTCTTTATCTTCATTAACCTCTATCTCTTTTTCTTCATTTATCTCAGATTCCTTTAGATTAACAACATTTGTTTTAGCTGCCTTTGAAGATAAAAAATCTAGCATTGTAGTTGATTTCCTTTTGAGCTCTGAGCCTTTGAGTTTTTCTTCTTTTGTTCTCTTTGACTCAGGATATGAATTAGATTTACCAAATTGCTGCAGAAAAGAATTGAAAATTCTTGGTTGTTCTAATTCAGGCTTCACATTCTTGAACTCTAGGCTATGAAGTGTTTGGTCAACTTTCAATGTCCTCGGTACACTTTCAAATAATTTTAAAAGAGAATGTTTCAATACATCCAGTATAATTTTTTCTTTAGTCATAAACACTTTTCTTTTATCTGGAGTAACATTAACATCAACCGATGTTCTTTCTATGTTCACATTTAGAAACACAAATGGGTATTGGTTTGGGTTGTACTGCCTGTATATTTCATTGATGAGTTTTATTACTTTTGTAGGTTCACAAGGTCTGCTATTGACAAAAAAGAACTGTCTGTCTGTACTGGATCGCCCACTGCCATGAGCACAGGATGAAATAAATCCAGTGAACTCAACAGGAGTTGCACAATTTCGATGACCCTGAGACTTTTGTGATGGTGATATAGTATCATTGTTTGTTGTGTTAGCTTCATTTGAATCTTCTGATAAATCAATATCCACATCCTCAATATCAACGCTATCTTCTGCTTCTTCAACTATTCCAGACAAACCTTTGAATATATTTTGTTTGATATTTGAAATATTTTCTGGTTGTATTTCAAGAATACTTTGCAGTTGTTTCACTCCAAAGACACAAGAGATGTTGTCTTTATAAGTTGTGGATCCCTGAGTTGCAACAACTATTGATTTCTGATTCGAATTTGTTTGGTTGCTGCATGTTATTCTGAAAATAGATGTAAAAAGTAACTATGATGATCATCAGCAGCCAAAAGACGTCCACTGTTGGACAGTCTCCTAATTGAATCCCAAGACAAACAGACTTAAGTCGCTCTAACTGCATCCGTCTTCTTGCAACCATCACAATGTTGTTGGTCCATCAGGTAGGGTGCAATTCATTGTCTAGTGTTGAAAATTCATAATTGGATGAAAAAAGTTGATATACTTAAATAAGAAATCTTACTTGACTCCCAAAGAAATCAAACAGTATGCATACAGCAACTGAGTCATTTTATTGAACTCTCTTTTGACATTTTTGTGGAACTCCTTCTGCCTTACAGGTAAAGAGTAAAATAGATTTGTCAAACTAACTGTTGTTCCAATTTGCCTTGAGCATGGTGTTTTTTTTGTGATGTTCCCTTTATGATCATATTCAATTTTGCTAGCTGAAAAAAGGGAATTAGAAATACATTTGGATTATAACCATCAACATTATTAGAGTAGACAATGGCCTTGATTCTGTAGTACACTGACTAAACTAAATTTAAACTATCACTCTCTTTTACTGATAGTCCAAGCAAGAGATAGCTACAATTTTAGTGCTGTGTGCTGCTGTCAAACCAGTTTACGTGCCGATTTTCTTTGTGTTTATAGTCAGCATGTTTTGATATTTCAACTAAATTTGTATGAAAAACTTAAATCTGACTAATTTGACAGCACTAAAATTGTAGCTATCTCTTTCTTGCTTGGACTATCAGTAAAAGAGAGTGATAGTTTAAATTTAGTTTAGTTAGTTTACTACAGAATCGAGGCCATTGATGATTAATGTGGACACATAATACATATATATCCTGACTAGAGGTTAGGTAAATAAGTAAAGCTTAGTTTTATGGTATAGGTACTGGAACTTGGAATTGCTCTTGGGTTCAAGCTACTTCTAGCACAGGGGGATAATTTTCTAATTACAGAAAACTCCTTTTATTAATTAAAACTATATGAACCATTTAAAAGTGATTATTTATAGACAGACAAACATAACATTAGAGAGGAAAGTATGTTCTTAAGTATGTTGCATGCTTTTAAAGAATGTCAGTAGGATACTAACTGGGAAATTACCATATTCAGAGCACTTGTGCCTTGTAGTGATGGTCAGGTTAGCTAAGGCACAGAGGGAGCTCAATGCTTCACCTCTGAACCCAAAACTCGATACTCCAAGCAAGTCTGAATAGTCATTCAACTTTGATGTGTGATATTTTAAAGCTGGAATTTAGTAAAATATTTTTTATTAGTGTTCTAACTAGTGAACTGTTTAGTGTGCACTGTTGTGCAGCTTTTTTATTGCATCTGTATTAGTCTTTCTTTATGGACAAAGTTTTCTCTTGGAGATTTAGAGTGTATAAAGTTTAAGGAACCCAGACATAACCAACCAGCTCACTGAAAGCTGTCTTTGGTATTATGGTCATGTGCTGCACAGACCACAAATACATGATTAGAAAATCATTAGAACTGCCGGAGAAGAAACAGGCTCTCCTA
Organism: Perizoma flavofasciatum; assembly: GCA_958496245.1. Lineage (NCBI taxonomy): Eukaryota > Metazoa > Arthropoda > Insecta > Lepidoptera > Geometridae > Perizoma > Perizoma flavofasciatum. The sequence goes on from OY292431.1 coordinate 5,181,335, forward strand.
ATGATTTTGACCAGGCATGCTGACGGAAAATCATTAGGAGAGCCGACCCTGCCTAATGTGGGAATAATAAAAGGAATTATTTGACCTGACAATCGGCAACAACAGAATAAAATCTTAAAAATAAAATTCATAAAAATCTTACTTAAAGCAGCAAAATTTTCTTCCATTACTCCAGTTCCATTATCAGAAACTTCAATCAAGTCAATGCCATGGTTCTTGAACCTTATTTCAACATTAGTTGCTCTTGCATCCAATGAGTTCTCAACCAGTTCCTTCACTGCAATTCCTAAACTGAGTACTACCTGGAAATTAGAAATAACGACCTATTTTAGTGACTGTTGGATGTTTTTTACTGATTTATTTACGAGTGGATCTAGGTTTTTAGGGAAGTTGTCTTCCTGGAAACGTTAATTTGCTTATTTAGGGAGATGTAGGTACGCATAGATATGGAGGGAAAGTATGGAAACTCATTAAGTTTATTGACAGGCCAGTCAATCGCGTAAAACGTGATTTTTTCACAGTCGAAGACGCATAACTGGGACCTAAAACAATAGTTTGTAAACAAACATACCTGGCCGGAACATATTTTATGTACTGTCTCTACATTAATAGGTTTTATACTGCTTTGATTTCCTGTATTACATTGGCCTTTGTCCATTGTTAATATTTTTTTATAGATTTATTCATTTCAGATTCATGACAACCAATGAAGGAAACAGTTTCCCGCTTCCCGCTCTGTAAAATTAAGTTTTTTTTTTCCCTGTTTATCCTTTTAGGTTGGGCTATAGTCGTATGACCATACTCGTCTTCCGTAACTGTAAAATTATGATAAATAAGAGTACTAAAAAAAAAACAAAGTTTTAAACTACATGCTACTAATCTAGTCTGTGGTCTGTGCCAATAAAATTGTACTCTGTGGTCTGTGCACAATATGAATCTTTTTTTTTACCTATGCCACAGACTAGTTAGAGACTTCATGCGTTAGCGTGAGGGTGTGCACTGGTGAGTATTGTTATTCTATGGCACCGGTCCTCAAAAAACCGGATAATCACCGGTTAGGGTGAGTACCGGAGCCTAATTGGTTTTTCACCTAACTACCGGTTATTTGATGGTTGGTTGCACAAAACGCACCCAAATGTGCTAAAATTTCTGAACTAAATGGTTCTGGGTGCCCTAATGAGCATTTGGGTACTTCAAAACTTTAATCGATATTTTGTAAACCAAAACTTTTTATTCTGTGATTTTGTAAAGTTATAGGCTCTCGGTAGAGGTAGAGAGGTCGGATATGTTCTGTGGTTGTAGGTCACAGACTAGTAAGAACTGTTTTGGAAAATAGTGGAAACTGGGAATTTTGCAATCTCTAGTTCTAGAAATTTTCATTTACCCGACTACCCGTGAGACACTAGGAAAATATTTTCGTGTTACTACGTTCTACGCACGTTTGCTAGCGATTGTGTAAATCGCAAAAAATGTCGCTTAATACAGCTCACGCTGATCACGGAGTGCTAATACACCAAGGAGAAACGTGAGTCACCTTTGTCTTATTAAACTTCTACGTTGTTTTAATTATAAAGTAATTATTGATTAATTTCTGAGCATACATAAAATATGTTGCGATTACCAATGCGTTAGTTGGTACTTAACGATCTCTGAATGCACTAGAAAACCCTGCAGATTTCTGATGAAAATAATTTATATCTTACTTGTTTCTAATCTGGTGCAGATAAGGATTAAAAACTATATCTACTCATACCAACTTGTTCCATCCTTTAGTTCTCACAGAACTTTCCGTTCTTGTTAGATTGTCAGTGGCTTAAAAACATACAGAACTATATATTGATTAGGTATGTACCTTGGTTTTAAATAAGAGCGCTGGCAGATTGACCGTTTTCGCTTGTGCACTCCAGAATAAGAATGGAAACAGAAGGGTAAAATTAAATGCAAATGTCATTGTAAATATTGCAACACACTTATTGAAAACCCATTTAATCTTTTGAGAGAGCTGGTAAGAAAGATACATATTGGAGTTTATAAACAAATCATTTTAGTATATCAAAGTCAAAGTCAAAATTCATTTATTCATTAAAACCACAAGGATCACTTTGAATTTATCTACAGCCTGTCAGTGACCAAGCTAGGAAAGAAAGGTAAGAAAACAACCAAGACTGGTTATTCTTTTGATCCTTTTACAAAACAATAGGCACTTACCTAAATATTTATGGAGTTGGAGCATTTCGAAGAGTTTTTTTTCACACATGTCACTAGCAGTGCGGCAATAGATGATAGAAAATTGTTACTAACAATTTTAAAATTGATTGACAACAATTTTAAAAACTTTAAAATTGTTGTCAATCTTTATCATATTGAGAAAATCAGTTGTTCCATAATTAGATATATTTTTTTTCAGGATCCTCCTATTCTCCGATAATGTGATCGTTGAGTTTTATGGAAATGAAACACTGGAGTTTAAAGGTTCCAAAGCAGGCCGCATGTATTTGACTTCTCATCGCATGATCTTCAACTCTAAGAACATTTCTGATCCATTGAGGTCTTTTAGTTTTCCATTCATTGCTCTGGAAGATGTGAGTACAAATATGAAGCCATTTTAAAGTTACTGCTGGGAATTTGGAATGGAATAATAATTCACCTATTAAGTGCTGTCAGAAGACACACTGATAAATAAAGCAGAGGAGTACATACTAATTAAATGTGCGTTCCCGCATCGTAAGGAGCCCATACCTATATGGATTTGCCAGAATAGTTTTTTGTTTGTATATGTGTCTCTGAAATGGCTTAACTGATTGAAATGCAGTTTTCTGCAACCAATTTATATGACTTTTAAAATGATTTTTAAGACATATTTTATTGTTACAAGTCAAAAGGGAGTGCTGCAATAGATGAAGAAAACATGTCGAGGTTTTGCAAAAAATTATTAACATGTCACTGGCCTTTGGGCAGCTTATAAACTCTGACATCAGAAACAACCTTTTTACTCAGGTACATTTAATTTTTTCAGGTCACTGTTGAGCAGCCAATGTTTTCAGCAAACTTCATTAAGGGTAAAGTGCGAGCACAGCCCAATGGCAACTTTATTGGTGAAGTGAAGTTTAAGCTGACATTTAAGTCAGGTGGAGCGATTCAGTATGGACAAGCCATGCTGCATGCAGCCCGTCTCGGTAAGACCTTTCTTCATCATCATTAAAGGTGTCACATCATCACTGTAGGATTACAAAGGTACTTGTGACTTTGGATGTCAAGAGTATTTGGGTATTAGTCAACAAAATTATTCAAAAACATTGCGATTTCTGTAGTACGGATTTTTTATGTTTATATAATGAAATTTAGTAGGGCTTTGAAGCCCTTTTTTAAATGCACTAGATGTCAACCCTGCAGGCTTGACTATAAGATCCTTGGTCCAAGCCCCATATATTTTTGCCCATCATTATTTGGAAGTGCAAGTGCAACTATGCATTAATAATAAGCAGTTCACTACAGAACTCAGAGTTCTGTAGTGAACTGCTTATTATCTAAACTAAAACAACAAAAGGAGCATATAATATATAGTGAGGCTGAATTTGGAAGTTGTTTGCTGACTCAAAACCTGCAAATATTGTTATCAGGTGCCTTATCATATAACTAGCTTGCTGTTTATTATGTGAAATAAATATGATATTAATATAAAACAGGGCTGAAACATCACAGTAAACAAATCTCTCACAATGTGATGAAAGATAAAAAACCAAAACAATAACACTGAGGATGCCCATTTGTATTCCCCAAGATGGACATCCTCGGACACAAACTCAGTGCATAGATCATTGAGGATACCAAGTAGGGGGAAATCAAAGGCATGTCCAGATAAAAATATTAACACCATATTATTAATTATTTATTATATCACACACAAATAACAATCATACAGACTTCCTTATACAGAAAAGCTTATCATGTTAACAAAAACAATTTTAAATGGCCCTCGAAAGTCATCTGTGTGACTTTGAAGAACTATGATGAAATGGGTTGAGTTAAAGAGTCAATCCAAGTAATTTCCAGGCTATGTGTGATTGAGTCTCGCCCATATTTATGAGACCAATGGCATTTTTTTAGTTAGGTTATTCCTTTTAGAAGTTAGTATCCCGGAGTCCATCTTTTCTTGTTGCATACCCACATAGTAGGTAGGTAGATCTATTTATTTATGCTATTTTTGTTGTTCTAGCTTCCCGCCATATGCAGGCCGGGGCTTCCCCGCCGCCGTATACGCCGCCTTCGGGTCCGTGGTACGCCGCGCCACCGCCGGCCTACGCGCCCCCACCTCAGGGCTATTATGGATGGGTGCCGCCTTACTCTGTAAGTTCAGAAGCTATCAGTACTATCAAAGGTAACCTTGAAAACTGAACAGAGATTAAAATAATATTTGATTTGGTTTTCGCCGTTGATGTATTTGGGCTGATATTAATTGCATAGCCAGAATTTTCGCTGCAATTTATAGATCGTATCGAGTCATTGATTTGTAGTTCATAATTTCGGATTCGCAACAGCGCCACCTTTTGCCTTTGATCTACAACATTCTACTCGCCGATAGATGGCGGTGCGCAACTTTTAATTATTTTTGTAATTATGACACAGTAAAGCGTCATCTTTTGGCAATTACAGCTACTTGACGATAGCGAAACGCATTGTGTGCATTAAATAAAGCAAATGCACATGAGATAGTCTGGGACTAATTCGTGCATGTGTAATGCTTACCCAACATTTAATTTTATACAAAAAGTAGGGATGTGTCGATAAGCTGATGATTTCCGTTTAAGGGAATACAGTCGTGAAGCATGATTTTTAAATGATGCCTGCTACTTACAGGAATTCCCCGACCAGCCACCACCAAACTCTGTATACGTGTCGCCGAACCCGCCTCCCTACCCTGGCGTAACGGGGGTCACTTACCCTACAGGAGGCCAATTCTCCGGCGCCGCCGGGACCACTAGTCCCACAGGTGGGAATACTGGGTACCCGGGAGCGCCGTCCGCTCCGGGCTATCCGGGCGGGTTCGGGGGAGCGCCCCCTGGGTATCCGGGCGCTATGCCACCGGGTGGCATGCCGCCTGGATACCCGGGCGGGTTCGCCGCGCCGGGGGCCACGGCGGGCATGTCTTCTAATGGTGAGAAAAATTCTAAATTATAAAATCTAAAACTTACGAATGCTAAAAAATCAAAAACTAATAATGTTGATACACAATTATTTGGATGGATTTTAATTTTAACTTTATTCAGAGGCACAAACTCGGCCAACGGCTCCTCAGTGAGTAGGCTTCATAATTATAGTTTCATCTGTCTTCATTTTTAGTTTATCTGTACTGTACAAACAAGTTCCTTGGACACACATTATCCAACACATTAGAATCATTCGTTTCTTACTAGTTCTTATGTTACGGCATTACCATTTAAAATAGAGACGTAGGTAATACAAAGTTGTTGAGTTGAAGTAGATGTATTGTTGCAGTAGATAAATTAACATTTTCAGATGCTAAGGCTGCAGAGGCGGCCCAGAGTGCGTATTACGACCCAAACAGGCCTCAAACCGCTTACGTGCCACCTCCTTACGTAAGTTTTGTAGAATACCTTCTTTTGAATAGCCAAGTTGCCGTATATAAATATCATCAATATGAAGCTTTCTTTTTGAACTGTGGCAATTGTCATTTTATAGTTCTCCTAAGTCACACAGATAGCGCATATGGAAGAAAGGTGAAATACATAATAGGTGAAATAATATTCACCTATTATGAATTATCAGTGCCGTCTATTTAACAGCAAGGAACGGCCCGCCACAGATAAACTTAACAGGAAATTAGACGTTTCTCTCATTTTTATTTCATACCCAAATTAGAGTGTGTGGAAAAATAACTTTTTTACTTGAACATTTCGTTCAATTTCAGGATCAACCGCCAACATACCAAGAGTCAACATCGAAGAAAGAAAACTGAAGCACTGTCCTCATTTTCACATGAAACTACCTTCAACTGAATCCGAACCTGTTAAAAAACATTTAGCTTAACTTAATCTTGAATGTCAATATGGCTGATATATCAAGACTACCCTGAAGTTAGCCGTTTCGCTGCGCAACGAAGATATATAAAAACTGGTGCTATGTGCTTGACCTACACGATGCTACTATCCTATGTTGGTGTACACACATGTACATTATGTAATAAACACACAACCAACAGTCATATTCATAGTCCTGATCCCAGATTAGGATTCTCTGTGTTATGGGTATCAGTAACTACGAGTAACATTAGATCACCATACAACAGGACCAAATGGTATCATGCACCTTTGGTATCGATTCATTTCATGCAGAATTTGGGATCCAGCCTGCTTAGCATGAGCACCCAAGACAATGTTTTGTCTACGAAAAAAAAGACAAAAACTATTTCTGTCGCCTATTCTGTCAAACAGAGATGGACAAAATATTTATTGTCTTCTTGGCGGTAGACAAACAAAACAGTTGTCTAGGGACTTAATGCTACGCAGACTGATATTGTAATCTGCCGCATGCATAGGCCCAGTTTATCTCTACATTTATTAGTAACCATAAACAGTTCATAGCGCCGCCAAACTATAGCTTCAGAGCGGCCTATTTTTGAACGCCAAAGTGTTTACGCATCATTAACTTATAAACATTCCTCAAGCATTGTTCTACTTTTTTCAGTAAATTGTTTTGCTACTCGTGTGATGTATTTCCTTGTTAGTTTTAGTATGAAGACGTTATTTTTCTGTGATTTGACTAAATTATAAATTAGTATTATTATTTAGCGCAGGACCGCCATAAATTTGGTCTTGTGTATGTTTGGGTCTCGGTTGGCAAAAAGTAAAAAGAGACGTGCAACTCGCATAAGTACCTAGCTACTGAATTGCGCATAAAAAGCGGTAGACTATGATTTACATCTAAAGGTATGTTTTAATTTATATCTAGATTCATATTATATTTTCGTTGAATAAAATGTATTATCATTATCAAATTTAACACTTAACAATGAAATAAATCTTTATAACATTGTTAAAATAAATAATAAATCTTTAACTATTAGCATTGCACGCAATGCCTTTTTACAGCGAGTTTTGTAAGTGGCTTTGAATTCTTCGAAACGTAAGAAAAATACGCTAAGGGCCCGGTCAAACTGTCGCGGTGGCGGCGGTGGCTATGTAAGGTTTCGCGTGAATGTAGTAGTCGCCACCGCCTCATGTCAGTTTGACAGTGCCCTTAATCGTAGCTGTATCACTTTTGTATCGAGACTGCATCGCACACACTATATCGCAGCATAAAGTCTCCGTGTGTAATAGATAAAAACCCTTATGAGCTAAGCTGGTTGTTGTCTGTGAATTAGTGATGGTGCTAATTGTAAAATACACGCTGTTTTCATAAAAGCCCATTAATGTATAATCACTAAATAAAGAAGCTTAGCTTTTTCCAAAGATGTCGTATGAGTTTTAAAAGTAGTAGGTAAAAATTAGACTATTAACCTTTCCAAGTAAGTGCCTATAATCAATGTCTGATAAAATGGGTAGACTAATGTTCAGTGATTAGACGGAGGAATATATTTTGTAAGTAAATTAATGTCTCATAGTTTTGGATCACTGAAATAACAGTATCGTCATATCGTCTATGGTTTATTCAAGTAATTTGGTGAGGAGTATTCTTTTTGGTGTCATTAATACTAGAGACCTTTTTACAAACTTTCTAAAAGAAAAAATAAAGTTGATAGAAGATTTTACAGATGTCAATGTTGAAAAAAGAAGATCAAAAATGTAAAATCCGTGGGTCAAAACAATAATTTCAAAAATATACAAAATTATGTAAAATTTAATAGAAATGATAGTGTAACCAATTATATACAACGTTTCTTTGCCTTGAAATATTATGGGTAAGTCTTTGTTACCTATTGTATAACTTTCATAAGTTGTAGTAGACACCTAATTTGACAGCTTTGTACAAAGAAGCCTGCTGTAGACTATATATTTTATTACAAAGAAGCCAGCCTCGTGCTCAAATCGATAGCCACTCATTCAGCAAAGATAAAATTATCAACAAGTGTTATACAAAAGTTCAATGGCGAGTAAAACTCCCAAGTTACGTTTCCAATACACCTAATCTATGGTGCATATAAGTACCTACACCTCCGTGCCTGTAATTCGACCCAAATATAGTACCTACCTTAGTAAAGTGTCTGTAATAAATTTATCGTTTGAATTGTAACGCGTATCAGGCATTGAACTTTTGTACAAAGTTGTGGGTGCATAACAATGAGGTGGCGAACAGAGCCAGCTAGGTAAGACAGTTTGCTCGTTAAGTAAAACGCGTCGCAAAATTACAGTGGCATTTATGAAACGAGGAAAACCTGCCTGCGCTTTAGTTCTCCACCTCTGAAGAACTTACTCTAAAAGCATCTTTTTCTCTCAACTTTAGTGTAAAAATTGAAGCCGGAGGAGGATCTGGGTAAACCACCAGAAGTAACATTAACATGAATAAGTATTGTGAGTATCACTCATGCATACGTACACATTTTACTTAGTTGACTAAAATTTAATCGGGATTCTTAACGCGCGTTTTTGATTTCACGTTCAGTGTTTAATCGGCAGTAAAGTGTACTGTAAGTAAATTGGCTCAGTTTATTTAATTGCTTAGAATGAGTGGCAGATATTATTGGACGCTGGCTTCTTAACCTACATTTAATGTCATGTTCTATGTTAATAAAATCTATATTGTTTTCAGACTAGAGCAAAAAAACACTCAATATGGCTCCCTCTATGCACCCCCCTTGCGTCCCATCAGCATCGTGCACCCCGGTACGATGCCATCCGACGCCGCCCCCGTGCCAAAACCCAGAAAGATGCCTCAAGAAAACTATTTCAAAAGGAATAAGGCCCTGCCAAAGTGCGGTCTCGATCATGTCGACGAGATCTAAGTCGAAATGCGCGAACTGCGGAAAGTTCAAGGGATCCAGTAACCCGAGGAATGTATCTGCTGTACAAAAGTTTCTCAAACGGAAATCCAAAGAGATCAAAATGAGGAAGAAAGACCGTCTGACTGGAAGCCACAGCTATCTGAAGTACAATAGAAAGAAGGGCACCCCGAGGAAATCCTCCGACTGTTGCGCGGGGCACGGGCATAGAGGTCGACTGAAGAGGAAATGCTGTGCAAAATGTGAAATCCTGTGAATTATGCCACGTCTTACAATATCTACCTCATCATTTTATTTACCAATACTTGCTGATTTATATCCTGAATTATACTCTTAACTACTTAAATATTTATTTTATTTGGTTTTTTTAGCGGTACCTATCTTCCTCAGATTAATTCATTCCAATCATTCGTGTTGTGCACCTGCAAGTGAAATAGCCGGTAAGAAAAACTATATTTATTTGTTGCTTTCGCATGATACGAGGCTGGCTTTTTAGATTTAATAGTAGGTATTTGAATCTTCAATAAAATAATGCTATGGTAATTTTCAGAAACATATCAATGACTCCTGCTATCCATCCTCCATGTACGCCCACCGCAATTTGCTTGGAGAGCACCCGAAGACATTGTCACCCAACCGGCCCTCCATGCTCCAACCCAGAACGATGCCTCAAACGATGCCGAGCCAGACGGGCCAAGCCATGTCCCAGTGCCGTCTCCATCATGGAAACACGCTCTAGAACGTCATGTTCTGGCTGCAAAAAATACGTTCAAAGAACCAACAGTTCAAGAAGCATAGCGGCTGTCGAGAGATTTTTGATGGAGAAACGAAAACAACGACGGCTGAAAGAAATAGACGCAGCTACTGGGACTCGATATTACGAGCGGTACATGAGAAAGAAAGGCAGAGTCAGAAATGAAACTACATGTTGCCAAGGCAAAGGTCACAGAGGAAGACTCAAAAAGAAAAAGCATTGCACCATTCTTTAGCGCAGAATAGATGGCTCCAAAACTTAATGGGGTGGGAAGGAATCGACTTGAGATATTTGAAGAAATAACTCTTAAATATGGTTTCCTACTCTACAAAATGAATTGGAATTAAACAAATAAATCTAGATATAATTTTAACAAGCATTATAATTTCTAGCATCTTGTAATATCACTAAATATAAATCGGTCAAAAAGAGATGTCGCTTTAAAAACAATGTATATCTAAGTATATATATTTTTTTTTAATTAAAAGTATTTTTTGAATACTTAACCTTTAATATTGCATCATTAATAATTTTATTTATTTATTTGGTTTACCTGTGGGTGTTACAATGATACTATCTATAAATAATAAGCATATTATGGTAAGTGATTGCACAACGAGTTATAGGTGGACACAACATGCTCAAACATAATAACAATAAAAATATTGTGCCTGACCTAATCTTGGGCAAATACTTAGGCGTGACTTACTGTTTATTTTTTCATAGAAATACATATGCCTAGGCCTTCGCCTAAGCTTATGGCACACGGGCATAGCTATTGAAAACTAAAACGTAGGTACCGCTAACGTTTCGCCTGTTTTCCAGCCGTATACTCCTCAAAGAGTTTAAAGCCGTGCGTTTCGGCACCGACATGCAGTGTCCACAAACACAGACCGCGGCCGGCTCCTTGTCCGCAACCAGACAAGTGCTACAAGAAATGCATCAGACAAAAGAGCAAATGCCCCAGCGCAATGGGTATAGTCAGCCGAGCAGGCTCCCCTTGCGATTGTGCCAGAATCCAATCCAAAGACTCCAGAAAAACGAACAAGCGGACAAATAAAACTCACCGAAAACGCATTCGTAAAGCTTCTAAACAACGTTCGATGGAATCTCGCTGGCGGAGACAAGGAAAATGCTGTGTTATTTTGTAACAAATAACAAGTTATCGTTATTATATAACTACCTACGTACAACCGCCAAACTAGTTGTTTTTCTTAAACAAGATGAAAAATAGCCAGCATTTTTATTTTGCTTTCGTCTGGTATACTAGTCATCTGGATCAGTTGATCAATGTAAATTATTGTTAGCTAATTAACGGTCTAAGAGCCCTAAGATCAATATTACCTAGTTTAAACCACAAGAACAAGTTTAAGCTTCTATCGATTATTTCATAAGTTCAATGGTTGTTGATCCACTTTGTTCTTACCTTTATAGGACAGGTGATCAATCCATCGATTAACTTTTATCTTAGGTTACGAATACCCAAGTTTTAGCTACCTACTGTTGATCTTATGGTCCTTAGATGTCTCAATTATTTAGTCTGTAGGTATATTTTGTACTAACTTTTGCCCACGGCTTCGCTTGAATTCGACTAACCTATCCGAATCAAAAGTAGACGTTACTATCAGGCATAATAGACGTACCTACCTATTAGTAATTAATCTAGGTACGAACTATACCACTTTATTCTTTATTGTACACACAGAGAATACAGGCAAAAAACTTACATACAGGACATGTACAAAGGCGAGCTTAACCTTAACAAGAGTTTTCTTCCAGCAAGCCTTTGAGGATAGGGACAGCTGATAAAAAGCAATTATAATTGGCTTATTATAATTTAATTTCATCCAAATCTATTATGGAGATATACCTACTAGGTAACTTTGATTTAGTAATCAAACGTATTTAAAACCAAATTACTATGCGTCCGAAACTTTCCTTGGGGACAAGGGGCGAGCGGAATGTATGGTCACGTTATCCTTACGCTCCAGAGTTGATTGGGATTGTGTGTAAGGAGCCACTATCATTGCTGAGTTAAGTGACCATATCGAGAAGATTTGCATACGTTGCGTTAGCATCCTGCGTAAATGAGACTGAAGAAACTCAGATCAAGTGCACCAAACAAGTCTGAAAGTCTTCGTTAAATCCAGCGGTTGACAGGCCTACAGTGTGTGATGGCCAATAGGCGCTCATAAGTAGCACTGTTATATTGTGATTCAACACCTAGATTTACGCAGATCATGGACTGCACATCCCCCCTGTGTTGTGTCTCCGTGGTTATTTTCTCTGTGGCCTTTCCTTGAACTAGGTACCTAACCTAACTACGTATAAAGGTTCTATTTGAACGATCTCCGTACCGGGCACCGGTGCGCCACACCATCGCGGTGGTGTGGTGGGCAAGTAGCAGACTAAGACTAAGGAGATGCGGGTTCGATTCCCTCTGCGGAAGAAACGTTTGAATATTCTGTGGATATTTTATCCGGGCACAGAAATGATGTGGTCTGGGTGTTGTGGTACCTACCATGGAATTAAATCCTAGTCCATACTAGGATTTAATTAGTATGTGAGTGACTGTTATTATTATTGTTTCGTGAGGTAACTGCTGGCTACTATGATGATCATTGTTATACTTTGTTACTCACTACATCGACAGAAATCGATGGCGAAAACAAAGTCAACAAACGAACATTTCCTTCTACAGCTACCAATAGATGGCGCCAAGCAAGTTGTTGCTGCGGTTCTGCGAAATTCCCATGTGAAACAGGTTCACTTGCAATCTACTTCCGCCTTATTTTAAATTTACTAATATGTTTATTGACACGTAGTTGTCTATGGTTTGAGGATTGTCCAAAGATCTTGAACTAGCTGCGGAGTGGTACTCATTCAAAGATAGATAGGGGACGGCAGGCATAGGTCCTCAAAAGGTTTGTTTTTTACATTTTTACTAGTTGCGACATAAAGGTCGTCACTGAGATGATGAGATGTTATGGATTCCAGTTCTGAAGGTCCTCTACGTCACTATTCATTGCTTTTTTTTTTGCGTCGTGTAGTGTTTGTGTGCTCACGAACGACACGATAACCATCTTCCTGAACAATATTCGAATAGTGGTTGGAAACGCTTTCTATTCATTAGATGACCTCTAATCCAATAATAGACCACGATGGTGGGGCACGCGAGTAACCTGCTACGGCACATGAAGTGCGGGTTCGATTCCCGCTGCGGGAAAAATTGTTTGAATGTTCTGTTTATATTTGGTACCACAGTACTAGCAAGCGTATTTTTACAACATTTATTATAAGATGTTCACGTTAGTAAGAAAACGCTGTTTTATTTTTCAAAACCTTCGTAAAGGGCTTTCTTTTATATTATATTAAAATTGGCTCATTCCAGCAGTTTTCGGCCACTTTCTCAAATACTGGCAGCACTGTCAGGTTTTGTTGCTGAAGTGACTGACTGCGTAGCTGAGTGACTGTAACTTTAATGTATGGCATTTTTTTATCTGTGTTGCCTACCTAATAAATATAGTGTGCTTGAGGAGCGTTTTGGTTTGGGTTTTATTTTATTTTATGAATGAACTTTTGTGAAATGCGTACCTATCGTAACGTAGAACAAAATAAAATGAAACAGACGAGAAGAATAAACACAAGCTGATTAGAAATATCTTCAAGAAATACAACTGGTGGAAGCAAATAAACTTCAGCCGTTTGGTCCGGGGTTATTGACGTTTATTTTAGTAGGTAGCTATTGAGAAATCGGTTTCCAATGCTGTTGTGTAGTTTATTTGCGGGAGTGTGTGTAAAGATCGTGGATCTATAGAATCCCGAACATCGTGAAAAGTGAAAAAGTAATATTTGTGCGGCTGGTAATAAGTGTTACAAATTGGTACTGATGTGGCAAACCGGATTGCTCCAAGCTGGAGAAAACGTGACTCCGTCGTAAGGTCGGTATCTGATAGCAAACATCATGATTTTTTATTGTATTGATAATGTAAGTTTATATTATTATTAAATAGTTGTATTGAATATTTCTCATTAGAATCCAGTAGCACTTATTTCTAATTTATGTTTAGGTATAGGTATAGAAAACGTGTGTGTGTTTATGTGTACAATCATTTTTCTCGAGACTTGGTTTTATTTGTTCTATTTATTCATCTCTGCTGGGGATCCATAACCTAATTTTTAATATGCAATGGATGAGTCTATCTGTTGTTTTGTGTCTGTTTATAAATCATTAACTATTACAAATTAAAAAAAAAATTGCAGATGATTTAATTCCAACTTATTATTAGGCTATTTATTTGCCCCAGGTTTAGACGTTCATACAGTTTATCCATTTTACTAGCACTCTTAACAGAATAATAATTGTTCAATTTGTTTCCTATTTTTTCTTATATTTATGTTTTAAATATCTACCTACCAGGTCATACCTAGTATTGTTAAAAGATTCTAATAATAATTAAACATGATTCTTCTGGATAAGCATTTCCCTTGAAAGTGAATTTCTCTTGACTTTTGTAGCCTCAGTTGTCCAAAAACTAATAAAGCCCTTTGGATGTTTTTATTAAGTCCATTTATATTTACAGTTAAAACTTTATCTGTACTGTTTACATGTAGCTTCCATAATTATAGTGCGCAGTGGTGTTAAGTGTGTTGTTTTTTGAAATTTCTATTTTATCTACCATTTTTTATCATCTTTTCCATACCAGGTTTTGGGTGTATCCTCTGCTCCAAATTTGCATCATATTGCTTTACAAAAAGCTTAGCATGAGCTGTTTTGTCTTTGGAATAAAAGACAAATATGACTTCTGTTTGTTTTTTCCATCAGTCAAAAAGTTTTTTATTCTCTTCTTTAGACACAACCTTTGTCTCAGGTATTCATGCTACTGGTGGTTCAAGTCAGTGACTGTAATCTGCGTCTCAAAGTTATTTGTCATCATTAGCTGAGAATGCTTATTCACCAGCAGTTGGCAGTTCTGAGAACTATAACTATTAACCTGGCTGCTCTTTGCCACAAACTTGCTGATTCTGTGTGTTTTACCTGTCAAGGTTGAGGAATAGTAACCAATGATAAACACCAAGTGGTGAAAGGATTCTGAGAGCTGCCTATTTCATATGGTCATTTAGATTTATTTTAAAATTTTACGATTTGCTGTAAACTTAGTTTGGATACTTATGATACAAAATAGCTGAATATGTACCAGGGTATTAAAATAACCCTTGAGAGTGCAAGGCATGCTATGATTTTTGATGCACCTAACAATAACCTACCCTACGCTAGTAAAACCATGGGCATCGGCTAGTATTCTAATATATTTCAACCTTAGGAGTGGGATTTTTTCATAAAATTTATATGGGACCACCCTTGAAGTATACCCTTCCATCAGAAAAAGAATCATTAAAATCTGTTCATAACTGGTGAAGATACCGCATAAACACTTAAAAAAACCATAGAGACGAATTGAGAACTTCCTCCTTTTTTTAAGTTAATTGATCATCATTTAATCGCGTTATTCGGGATACGTTTTCAGAAGAAAAATCGCCCACAAAAATGTTTCTGCTAGTTGATTCCATAAGATGATGTTTTTTTTAAGTTTTAAGGGAAAAATAGCAATCCTTGGAAAAAAAGGGACCTCCTCGGGATCATTCTCTATACAACAACATATTAATCATCAAAATCGGTTAACAATTATCAGGTAACAAAGAAACGCGATAAAAAAAATACAGACGAATTGAGAACTTCCTCCTTTTTTGGAAGTTGGTTAAAAATATATTAGGTTGCGGGCTAGTTTCATTCTGCAGGACAAATATTTGTATAATCTGCAACATTTTGTCTCGGGTCTGAGTGTTTACTATGTATAATTATGTATGACTGTGTTTACAAAAAAATAAAAAAAATAAGTAGTTTTATCAGTAATTTAGCTCCCATAAAACAAGATCTGCTTACTTTGAGACTAGTTGATGCTGTGTGAAAATGTCCAGAATAATTTATTTATTTATTCTTGGCAATCATTAAATTGTTGGTTCAAGTTTCACTTGACCAATACTTTTTGTGTGCCTGTGTGATTTCTGATGCAAAATTACATATTCGCACTTTGAGTTTGGAAAAGCGACATGTGTGACATGCAAAACTACCGCGCTTTTGGACCCATTCACTTACAAAGCTAGTTTCTAGTGATGTCTACCAGTCTATTAAATATCCCATGTTTAGGCGTGCTGGGTCTTCGATCTACTAGTACACTATAGCTGTGCTCCTTGTTCTGATTAGTATGAAGATTAGCTTAAAAGACATCATTATTAGATCGAAACCATAATGCAGATGAACTAGGTCTTGAAACTAAAACAACTAGTTTTAGCTTCAACAAAAGCCTTGTACTAGGTACTTACTTCGTACTCGGATTCTTACCAGCAAACGCCGGAAATGTACTTTCTGAATGCGGACTTCATATCGATGGAGTATTCGTACTGTCAAGGGCTGTGACGTGTTCAAGTATGGGCGGACGACTGAGGCGCAGAGTCGAGTACCGGACCACCCTCCAACAACGACCCTTCAAAGCTGCGTCTATTAGCGAGCACGAAATCGAACTTTGATGACGTGCTTTAATATTTTGCTACTGGATAGAAACCAATTCTTGTGATTTTTTAAAACAAAACTAGACTTCCTAAACGCCTTTCATCACCAGCTGGCGTAGCCGCTCGACATAGTCTTCCTCCAAAAATACAAGAAGGAATAGTCTCAAGACTCCTTCATCTACTGACCAGCATTACATTGCGACGGGGCGTTTGCTGGTTATCCGTCAAGTTGCGGCCGTCCTACAATGCATTTCCCAGTTCGAGATCGCCACACTAAACTGAGACGTCTCAATTACACAACACACAATATTTGTCAGAATAATCGCCAAGCTGATAGAAGGAGCCCTAAAATCGGTTATTTTACCAGCTTCATTACACAGTTGTAATATCGTACCTGAAATAAACCAAAGCCACCTTCCTGTACCTACAGTCATAGGTTTACCTTTCATCGTTATTATAATGGGATTGCAAGTAAAAAACTAGCGTCATTCATGTAAGCCTGTTAAATTAACGAAGCCAGAACCAGTGACCCCAGAAAAGGGTCACTGGTTGCTGGGTTAGTTGAGTCATCAAGTTTATAATTATTTTAATAACATTATTTTATTGAACTTTCTGCTGTAAAGGTATGTCACATAAGTTAGTGTACCTAGCTACTACAAATTGTCGAGCGCGAACACCGCAACTGCTATTTTCTGAACCGTATTTAACTTCCTTCCAACAGGATGCTGCATAACTGTCTTTCTGCCTATTTTCCTCTATTTGCGACTGGAATAAATAAATAATAAATAATGCTGGACATTTTCACACAGCATCATCTAGCCCCAAACTAAGCAGAGCTTGTATTATGGGAACTACATGACTGATATACTTTTTATATACATTTTTTTTGTAAATACATACATATTATACATAAAAAACACCCAGGGGGTCTACTCTACAAACCGATAAACGATATATCGCTTCAATTATCGTGCTAAACCTACTCTACGTTACATCGTTTCGACTATCATTTGAACGAAGAAACGACCGACATTACTTTTGACAATCGATGTCGTAACCCTACTCCGGCATCACTAAAAACGATACGATAATTTGAATTTGACAACGAAACAAATGTCAATCGACGAACTTATCAACGATGCCCTTGATGCTATCGTGCGCATTATCGTTTCGGGTTATATTGTTGTGTTTTCTGATAAAATCATCTCGCATTTCGTTTACCGAACTCCGAATCTTTTATACCTTCGAGCCCTGCTGCCTACTGGACTCTCTGCATTCTTTTCATTCGACCTCGGCCTGCTGCACTACGGACTCTTGATTTGCCTCTTGTTTTGGAATAATGACGAGATTTATGCTTGCCATGGAAGCAATCCACGAGGAAAAGGCTTTACAAAAATGACATTTTAAAGTGACGAGGGACCAGTTGGATTTGAACAAAATTCCCGACCATAATTTCATCGGGAATTATAAACATAGTAAAAGTTTGTTTGAAGGTAAACTTGTTTTTTTTTTTAATAATTAAAAATAAAATTGTTGTTAAAATAGTGCTTTAAACTTTAATGCTGTATGTACTAGTATCTTTTTAATAAACGAATTTGAATATTCACCCCGACGAATTTTTGCTTCAACTTCAACTTCTTAATTATGGCTTCTGTGGCTAGTTGTCACAAGAATTTTACTTGTAAAGTTTTCAAATCACAGGCGGGTTTGTTGATTTGACATTTGACGTTGTCACTTCATTTACTTTCATAGATAATTGTTATCATTTTGCCTAAAAAGTGACATAAACAGTCAAGCAAAAAGATTTAGGCTAAATGTCTATTATCCAAGCCTTTAGATTTTCCTATCATTCGTTCCGAAGATTCGATACATATTGTCTATGCTTTCGACAGACGACAAAGATTGCGAACATTTTTGAGAGTAGGGTACGGCCGAATAATTCGGAGCACTGTCGTATCGTAACGATAATGTCGATATCGTTTTACGGAGTAGACCTCCAGACCCGAGACAAACATTTGCAGATACAAACATTTGTCCCGTGGCAGGAATTGAACCCGCAACCTTCTGCGTCTCAGGCAGGCCTTCGCCCACTGCGCCACAGAGGTCGTCATGAATTTATATCAAAATTCTTTAGGTTTGGTTAAAGCAGTAAGTGAGAGCTGCTTTTTCACGAATTGAACTAGCCTTTGTTTCCCTACAATTCGATTCATTGAGTCTGATAAAACCAAAGGTTTTGCAGAAGCCGACCTTGCACTATGTAGAGCAGGTAAGGTGCGGTCGGACACACTTCCCAGTTACTCTTGCTGCATCTGTGTACCTGTGGTCTACATACTAACTGTTGTTTCATCTGTGGAGTTGGTACTGTTCTTGTAACCCAAGTCGTCTGTTCCAGATGGAAGGGCGTGCGCGTAGAGCGGGCGACCCGCCGGCGTCGAGTGACACGCGCTGGTTACTTGGCCGGACCAATCAGCTCGCGTTTGTCCGGTAAGTTTATTTACACTACACACAACAACCTGTCGTTCTAATATTGATGCTTTATTTATGTTGGGAAGCCCATGAAAGTCAGATTTACAAGCTAGTGAAAGAATCTTTTGTTGAAAATAATTTGTATCGATTGATTTCTATAACATCATAACTACTCTTCTTTGAAAGGAATCTCTGTTGAGAATAACCTGATAATCTTAAGGGCCCGATAAAATTGACGTGATCCATTTACCTTTGATCGCCACCGCCACCGCGTCAGTTTAACCGGGCCCTTAAGATTATCAGGGGCCTTTTTCGCTATGACCATATAAACTCATTCTCAATTTGACCGGGCCCTCGATACTAGTCTGTCAATGAAGGCAAGTTTTGACTCTAGTCAAAACTTTAGCTAGACACTCCGAAAATAACACTACCTAACATTTAAATTAACTTACTGCCTTGCTGATTTCTACGAATCAATTATCTTTAACTAGCCGACTCGTCTGATTCCATAGTTGTGTGGTGAAATGGTCCATAAACAAGGAGATAGATTCACCATTCAATTGACACCTCCGCCTGCACATTTTGCATAGTTGCATAAATTATGCAAACTAATATAGAACTCTGCTTTCTCCCTCGAGATATTCTAACTAACTTAAGTAACTATCGACTTCAGTAGTGCTTTACTAACTTCCACCTGAAAATTTAGCGATGGATATCGGGAATCTTGATAGTGTAGGAACTAGAAGAGAACTTGTTCTACTTTACTTTTTTAATTGCGTTATTAATCGAATGGAATCAAATGTACCCGTGCCTACTTTTCGCGATCATCGATAGCTGAGTGAGATATTAGCGATAATTTAAACGTGGCAGCATAAAGGAAACAAAGGATTATATTAGACATTTTCTTCATTCTTATATTTTTTAATTGCAATTTTATTGAGTAAAAATTAGTAGAAAATGGGTATTTCGCCGTTCGCTAAGCAAAACTAGCGCACCTATCAGCAGGCCACTCGTCTAACATAGCGGTGACAGGGTAACCATCGGAGTCCACGCAATAGTACACGTCTCCTACATTCTGGTTCGCCTGATAGTTCCCGTTGGCCGTGCATATCTCCGTTACCATCATGCCTTTGTCCGGGAAGTACACCGAGGAATCGCGGGCACAGTCTGAAAATGTAATTTGCGAAATGCGAAATTTGCAAAGTAGTAATGTGTAACATCGTAGAAAAATTACGCATTATCGTCATAAATTAATACGTGAAGTAATCGAAGATAATTCATAAACAAGAAATAATCTTGTTACTAGATTGCGTAATAATGAGACTGTAATGAAATACCATCAAGGTTCCAATTTCAAGGCTCCGTTAACAATAAAAGTGCCGTTCAATCGTTTCGAACTCGAACTTATGGCCGAGGGTGTTGTGGTTCACGGTCAATCACTTTATAATTCATACATTTTGCTGTATCGATGATGAAAATATAACTTTTCATTGATCTTTTATATAATTAAGCTGACATTGTCATTGTACAAACTTTGTGTAATAACTTCATTTTACCGTGCGAATCAGACCAAATCCCACGAGACCATAAATGGTTAAATGCCCGAGGAACCGTCTGCGCAATAGCCTATCAAAGAGGCCAGCAAATCTTCAAGACTGCGCTGACATACAAATGCTGATTGCCACGATTATCGCAAGCCGAACCTTTATTCACGTTGTATTAGGATTATTCGCGCGATATTATTTAGTTTATCTGTATTTGCATAGATATTTTACCAATTAGCCGGTCAACAGCCATGGTGTCCATCTCCGCATTCCACAAAAACGGTGATACGGGCGGAACCGTATATCGGGAACAGGGTCACGGTCGCGGACCGGTCGGGGCACCTTGCGAATATTCCATGGTAACGGTGTTCTCGTGCCTTCCCGACTATCTTGTGTTACATTCTCTGCTGCATTCCAGATTAGATTTTTAAGATAAAGAAACTTGAACTTACTGCAATTCATTCCCGCCATTTCGCTTGACATGACCTGCCAGGAACCCAGAATTTTACCGTCTCTTCCTGTACAATACGCACTGAAAAGATAAAGTGTTAGTATTCTTAACATGCATAATAATGCGGGGTTTTTTTTCATAAACTTAATGCACTCACATTCCGTTCGTAATCTGGTACGGTCCATAACTTCCGTCAAAGTCACAGAACGCAGTAGGGTGTCCTAGAAAGCTGGTGCCATGATCGGATTGCTCCTTATGAATCTCAGCCATTGCGTGAACTAAACTTTCACACCTTCTCAAGTACTGCTCTCCAACGCCGAAGGCGCTATCTAATGATTAATGAAACAAGATAAGAGTAAAATGAAGCAATCAATGCATGAGTTAAATGAAGTGGCTGCAGTCTTGCACAGTACATCATCATTATCAATAGCATGTAGAAGTCCACTGCTGGACAAAGGCCTCCCTTAAAAGTGCTATGACAAAATATCTTGGGTCAAATTCATCATCCTACTTCTCGCAACCTTTAAGATGTCATCGGTCGATCGGGTAGGGGGGCTTTCCTACACTGCGTCGTCCGGTGCGTGGTTGTCATTCGAGAATCTTTCTTTCCCAGCAGTTGTCGGTTCTTCGAGCTATATGACCTGCCCATTGGCACTTCAACTTGCTAATTCTGAGCTATGTAAGTGATTTTAGTTCTCTACGGATTTCTTCATTTGGAACTTTATGAAACTCTGGTCATAGCTCTTTATATAACCCGCTTTGCGATCTTGAGCTGATGCATGAGACCAATAGATAGCGACGGGTCTGGGTGCCTTATTGTAGACTTGAGTTATCCTACAGTACTTACGTTACAATCAATATAGGAAATAAATTAATGTTCAGGGGTTGCTGCCCTCTTCCATTACGTCATCGCCTGCCCAATGGACCTATACTATTGCAACTGGTTTGTTACTTTTACAAACTACACGTTCAATTCAGATTCGCAACTAGGTCACTGTTTTATTAACTGAAAATTGGCACTTTCTATTAACTGTTCAGCTAAATTGTCCTATATGCAAAGTTTTTAGCTAGTAAAATGAAATAGGGCCCTAACAAGGTTGCAACGAGATTGCTTTTGGCACAATGCCCGGCTAAACATTGAAAAAACCTAATAAATCAGCATATTTACAAAAGAGACTTGGATCTTTCATATACTGTGTTACATACAGAAGCAGACACTCTTTACTTGCATTATCTTCCAACACTATGTTTGAACAAGTGTACTTTACAGTTGTTTGTCGCTACATGCCTTTGGTTCTGGTCATTCGACATCTCTCCGTGACTGAATCACTTGTGAATATTGTTAGTATCCTATTGATGCACTTGCTAGAAAAATCGATCATCGCTCGATACATTACATACTGGTCTACCTCTAGACTTTAAGATTTATTACTTACGTAAAAGGATGAACTTTTGTACGATGTTAAAACTGCCTTCAACTAAAAGATACATATTGACTACCTACTGTTCTCTTTGGAAAAGCATCTTGAAGAAAGTATTATAGGGTGTTGTTAGTAGAAAATGAACTTACAACAGGGTAGGCTTGTCATATCTGCTTCATTCACAGGAGAAACCGTCGGTTGTCCCGTCTTAGGTTCCGCACACCAGCATAGCCCATCGTCGCATTGTAAGCGCTCGTAGTCTCCTGTAGGCGTGCAGTGTAGGGTCGAGAGTCTCCCAGCAGCTTCTATCTCAGCTCTTCTTCGGCTGCATGCTAAAATTAAGCAGAATTATGAATGACATACATAATAGTGAGCAGTAAAGTAGAGAACTGGGGCCTAACCATGAAGTCTTATAGCGATTCAATTTAGGTAAAGATGTCACTTTTGGTTTTGCGATTGATACGCTATGGCGTAGTTAAAGCTTTGTCATTCGCAAAGCGGGAATTGACATCTTTGCCTGTATTGAATCGCAATAAGACTTGATGGTTAGGCCCCTATTCTTTTAAATTTTCACATAGCAATTAAAATGCGTTATAGAACCTTTTTTATTCTAGTGTAGGCTTGACGTTCTGTTGGCAACTTGTTGACTAGATTGACAATCGATCAATTTTGACGTACAGGTTTTCGCGTTACACGGATAGCCACTTCTGTGTTTTGATTAAATTATTGTTTGCTAATGGAATTGCATAATTGCTCCAGTTTTCTTGTAAAATAATGCTTGAATTTAATTTCGCACGTATTTTGTGTGTTGTACATGCAGTTTGTAGGCAACCATCACGCCAGATTTTCATGTTAAGCTTTTAAAACAATGTTTCAGTTTTTAATCAGTACTACATTAACTAAATAGACGATATACCAAATCCTTGTGAAGATGCATACCTCACAGGTATTTTTTGTGTATTTCAATTCTTTTTGTTGTGTGAGCAGTAGAAGACTTACCACAAGTCATGTCACTTGCTTCATTTCTCCACATTTGTCCAAATATCCTCTTCCCGTGCTCGTCGGAACAGAAACACCTGATTAAGTAAAAACGTGAGATATTTTGAGTAAATAGAAAAAACAATTTTGGTTGTTAAATAACGGTTTCAAGCATGTAAGCAGTAGTATTTAGGTAATAACTAAATTAGAAATCGGAACCGTAAGTAGACCAAAATGAGCCTAAATATGGTCTACTTATATTTGCCCCCATCTCCATTAAATTAACTCGCTGTCACTGCAAAATTATCAATCCAATCACATGAACTTCAATGAACCAATCAAATCATATATTGCTGGTAATTTTTCACACAGTATCATCTAGTAGCAGAGCTTGTGTTATGAGAACTACATGACTACATGAGTAGTATTACCTACTTATAATATATATTTTTTTTAAATACATACATAATTATACATAGAAAACACCCATACCTGAGACAAATATTTGCTGATCATACAAACATTTGTTTGTTCCGCGAATCAAACCCGCAACATTCTGTGTCTCAGGCGGGCCTTCGCCCACTGCGTCACAGATGTCGTCGTCATTAATCGTCTCGCAAAATTTAAACAACACATACTCGCTTATAATATACAAGGAAAGTTAAATTAAAGCTTTCAATAAGTCGATTCACTTAAAATTTACCCAGTTCATTTGTAGTTTTAACTTATCCTTATCATGTAAATCGCAAAATCGAATATGCATTCTGTATGTATACCCACGTTGAGTCATCTTTTGTAACTACTTTTGTCGTCATCAAATTAACTGTACCTCGTGTGTTCATAAGTCTTGAGACACAGTAAAACTAAAATATTTTTGGAGCTAAGTTGAGCATTCATTTATTGGATATTAAAATTAAAACTACTGACATCTAGATCTGTATTTAAAAATAAATCATTCAAAATGGCCGCCTTTGCATTCAATGCAGGCCTTCAAACGCGTGCGCCATTCATCTATGGCGGCACGAATCTTTTCAATGGGAATCCGTTTCGATTCTTTAATAAGGGCTCGCTTGAGAGAATCCAGGTTTGGGTGAGACTTTCTGCATGCCCTCAGCTCCAATTCCGTCCATAAAGAATAATCCAAAGGATTCAAGTCAGGGCTTGACGAGGGCCAATCTTCGCTCCGAATGAAGCCTGGCAAATTGGCCTCCAGCCAACGTTGGGTAGTCTTAGCTTTATGGGAGGGAGCAGAGTCCTGTTGGAAAACCCAGTATTTTCCAGCGAATAGCGTATCATTTAATGGTTTAACCACCGCTTCCAATATGTCGGTTTGGTAATTTTGTGCCTTCACCTTGACGCCTTGCTGGCAAAAATGAAGCGAAGTGACCCCCTCGTAGAAAACACCCCACCAAACCATCACACTTGCTGGATGATGAGTGCGCTGGACATTGCGTACAGATGGCTGGACGTCCTTTGAACTTCTGGCGTAAACCTTATTGTTCTGCCGGTTAAACTTTTCTTCCACCGTGAAGATCTTTTCATCGGTAAACAGGATATTTTTTGGATCGTGTCTCTTCAATAGGTTCCGACATCGTTCCAGTCGCAATTTACGAAGACGCTCGTTTAAATAATGCACTTTCCTTCGACTGTAGGCCTTTAGTTTAAGATCATATTTAAGTATCCTGTTCACCGATATTCGCGAAATGTTGGTCTGCAGAGCTAATTTCTTTTGAGTCCGGCAAGGGTTGCGACGAATTCACTCTCTGATTACTTTGATGTTGGCGGGCGTCCTTACAGACCGCGGGCGGCCACATCTTCCACGGTCTTCTAAAGAGCCGGTCTCCTTGTACCTCTTTATGGTATAATACACAAAGTTCCGACTACATCCCAAACTTTGGATTTCACTAAAAACTTGCATTGGTTTTTTTCCTGCTTGAAACAGTGAAATTACAGTCGCACGCAAATCTTTTGTTGGCGCCATTTTCACGGAGAATGAAACAAATATTCAAATGTATATTTTTTCTGATTCAAAACATTCGAAATTTAAAATTTTAAAAGTTTAAAAAAGGTTGCATGAATTACTTTCTTTTTAAATTAATTAAATAAGTTCGTCTCAAAACTTATGAACACACGAGGTATATTAATTTCACTACAGTTATTTTAGAATAAAATTAGTATCAGATAATCATTCACCTTCCGGTAAATATATCGCCCTTGCACTGTACCGGTGCGTAACGTCCATCCGACAGGCAAGTAGCAGGAGCCTTACAGCCTGAGTCTTCTGTAACACCTGGGAAATAAAACTGAAATCGTGCATGCATTCCTTTCTCTGAACTCAAATTGACCGGAGCCTCGTAGAGTTAAATAACAAAGATTTACATAACCTTTTGAATATAACTGTTCATTGACACACTTGGTCGAATTGCAAATCCGGTTCTACTGTACCGATACCGGAAGTTTACAAGAAAGTGGCTGTAACTGCTGTCGTAATATGCCGATATCAATTAATTTTAGACATGACATTTATAAGAAACTCAAAACAATGCCAGTCCTGTTCATCTTATTATGCGATTATTTTTTATAAGTTTATACAGGAACGTGAGAAAGCTTTTCAATGACGATTATGGTATTAAACTTAGTTTCTAATGAAAATGTATTTGATTGCACAATCAATTAAATTTTTTACCAATAATTTATACATTCTACTTTCATGTATTGATTATTAAAACATTACAGAAGTTAGTATCATAGCTCCGAAACTGCACTAAAAGCGTAACCGGAAATTTTCTCCTCTGTAATGGGTCCTTTCCTGGAGATTGCGGTCGGCGATCGCGTTAGGTTCCGACAGGTCAGTGTGGGTGAAATACGAGAATGGCACTCGAACGAACTGCACGGTCTGATACATTAATAGCAAGTAGTTGTAGAAGTACTCAATAATTTACCTGATGGTTGTTGACAGCCCGGACAGCACCCAAATATCCCCTTATTTGGCACCATTATTTGCCCAGGTATGGGACAATCCGCGTTAGTAACGTCTGCGAAACATGCTTGTGCTCTATCACATTGTGATGCCACTTCACTTACTAATAAGCTAACCACCATCACAACAATGGTATGAAAACAATACATTATCTACAAACAAAGCATAAAAACTTCTCCAATTTTTCAGTCCAATCCAATCTTTCACCTTGAGTCGATGAAGCTCGATTAATAAATTAATACGGTTCCATGTCTAATCGTTATCTTCTTGTATATTATCACTAAAATCTAATCTAAATAATTAACACGTCATTTCACAGAAGTGTTTTTTGTTGACCTTATTATTTCTCTATAACGTGTGATAGGAATGTTAAACTACTTGACAACATCTATGTTTACTTTTACTTTCGTAGGCACAATATTTGCAACGCAATGTCATAGCTATTTAGGTGTCTAAACTATACGTTCTATTACGTTATCAATACTATCGCTATCTCAAGCTAAATAAAATTATACTAAGAACAACAGGACTAACGTCGCGAGTCGCGCGCCAGAGCCCAGGCACAAAATACCTGTGTGTGCTTGTCGTTCGCATTTCGCGTCGCGCTTATCACAATTTTTATCAATTTCACACAAGCCGAGTCTCATTTGCTACCTCCATGGCACATCAGATACTCACTGTGATCAATTCTTCTTGCAGATTGGATTAAAACGGGCGTTCCCGGCTAGTATGGAGGAGTGTAAGAAGAGACATTCAGGTACTAAAGTTTCGAAAATTGCAAATATATTCCAAGGTATGCCGTCGAGAGAAGAAGAAGAGATGCGCGGTGCAGACGTGACTGTAGTGCGAACAGAGAGCCATCTGGCTCGGTTCAACAATGCACGTGCGCTGTTTGAGAAATTGGGAGAAGAGAACAAGGGATTCCGTATTGAAAAGTCCCCATCAGCTGCGGCGAGCTTCGCCGGTACCCGGGGAATGCCGCCGGTGCCGCCGTCAAGGTCTCGCTCCAGCTCCGCGGGCTCAGTGAGTCCTCCCCGGCGGATTGTCACTCCTACACCGATGCCTCTACCGTCTGTCAACGGCGATCGCCTTGCCAATGGTGCTGGACAACCGCCGCCTAAACCGGCAAAACCCAGTGTCTTACCGAAACCGGAAAAACCTGATAGACGGTTCAATAAAGAGCTTATAGAAAAGCAAAGAAACTGGACTGCACATTTTAACAAGTCGCGGCAGGCTCGTAGTGACAACGAAATTAGAGTGGATTCTCACAAATATTCTAGTGCATACCAAGATAGAAAATCACCTGAAGTGGTTGAAAAATATGTCGTACCATCTCGTGTTTACTCTCCACCGCTTTCGCCGTGCGCTTTCGATTCTCAAGCAGAACGACCAAATACTCTTCCTACTCCTTTAGTAAGTCGAGGTATGCCCAGTGCAAAATCTCCTAGTCCCATTAAATCTGGCTCGGTGACCACCTCGCCCAGACCCAAAAGCTCACCAGTAATGCGGTCTGAACCCATGATTTCGCCTTCCATAAGAAAAAATGTTAGCCCATCTAAAACCATTGTTACGTATTCTGAAGAGTCTGAATTCAATGAAATTCTTCGTAAACGTCGTTCGTCTATTTCTCCTATGAGGGAGATAGAATCACAAGAGGAAGTAGATAATGTAGCGCCTAAGCCAAATGACCGTTTACAGTCTCCAACCGTTACTTCAAAGCCATTTGAAAGAACATCTCCAATACCACCGTCTCCCTCTACTAATTCTGCCATATTAGAAACCGTTCCTGCGCCTAGAAATTCAAAAACACCCTCACCTTCTACAAGATCGCCTAGATCGCCTATAATACCTCTATCTAACGAAGAAAATAATGAAATTTTTCAAGAGCGGCAGCGGGAACTGTCAATGTCGCCTTTGGCAGAAGATACAAATAGTGCATCAGAAAACGTTTCTGATGATATAGTAGAAATTGAAGAGATTGCTACGATTGAAGAACCAGAATCATTGCCAGCTCAAGAAGAAATTGAAAACTATATTGTTGAGGAGGAAGAACCAGCAGCTAGGCAGAATCACCAGTATGAAAATGTGTCGAACGTGGAAGTGTCAGTGGTAACTAGCTTAGAGGATGATGTGTATGAGCAAGTGCAGTTCAGTTATGAATGGGATGATAAAGCAAAGCGACGTTCATCGACGCCCGAGTCTCCAGCTAGCGCAGCAAAGATAGAAGAAATGCCGCGGTCTCCGCTCGCGTCGCCGCTGATCTCCCCAGTCCACCGCAATCTCTCCTCGTCGTCGCCACCCTCGCATCAAACTTCACCCTCGCCTGGTAAGTTTAAATCGACACACTTCAAATAGTATCCATGCTAATATTTGTTTTTATGGAGACCTATATGCTTTATCTGTTTTGTTATGTTTTATCTCTCCGTTATCTTAGCTAAGAAACTGTATACTGAACTGACGTGCCTTCTGTATCTAACTTTGTAGATGATATGTTGAAAGCGCTGTATGTAGTCCAGAAAAATATCATATTCACATAATATTTCCTTGTAAGTGAGCACTTTGTTAAAACGCTTAGGTATATTAAAATGCAATGTGATCCAACCCGAACGAAGCTATTTGCTTATCAAAAGTAGATATTATGGTGTTCCGTGGGAAGCATTATTATCCTAGGCAATCGAAGGTGTGGGCGTCGATTGACGTACGTTTGGCGGTCTCGTGCGCGGTGGGTTCAATGTAATATTGAGGAAGTCAAGGTATTTGAGTCGTTGCGAGAGTTGCTAGTCAGTCCCGATTTAGATGCTCCGGCGCCGCCGCCGCCTCCGCCACCGTCGCGACGCAGTAACCCGAGCGACGTCGTCCTGCGCGCTCCCCTTCAATCGCTGATTTATTTCCCATTACATGCAGTTTCTGTTGCACGATTGCACTCTCTAACCGAGACATATTGTATTCTGCCAACTAGCCCATCAGCATTTGCATATTTAAACACTTGCGTGTGATGTGTTCGCAATTCGCATAAATGTTTGGTGCGGTATGTAAGGAGCGAAATCATCTTGCAATGCCATCGGACGATCGTGTTTTTTAGTGAAGGATTCGCCTTTCTGATTGGTTACTCATTGTTTTGATTTTAAGATCTTGTAAGAATTGAACTTTGGAAATAGAATTCTGTGTGACTTTCTGCGAGCTATTATCAATTTTGTAGTCGTAAGTTTGCAACGTTCTCTTCTTTTTGCTTTTTGCTGTCTCGTTCGGCAACCGTATGTTGGTCGTTCCTGTCTGCCTAGCTAAATATTACATTCATTGAGCAACGTCTCCGACCCTCCCATTCGGATTCGATAAACTATTTAAATCAATCTGCCCAGCACGCAATGAAGATACATTCTATTATCTACCTATTTTAATATCTTTTATCCCCCAAACGCGTTTACGTTGTCCCTAGAAGATTTATTTTCTATTTCTGGATGCACGTAAAATTCTTCAGAATATTGACGTTGGCAACTTGCTTATCTGCGGCGGCGTTGTTTGTTTATAAAACGCACCGGTACCGGTGTCCAACGACGTAAGGCTCGTAAACTTTTTCTGTATACAACGTGATGTTTTCTTCTTTCGCGACGAGATAAACCACATTCTTCTTCGAACAAGTATCGGTAGCACATGCTAATGCGAATTAGTGAAGTTTTAAAGCGAGCAAAATACAGCGTTTTCGGTTGAACGTTCACGTGAGCGTAAAAGAAGGTGGCTCGAGAAGTGATCGAAGATGGTGCGGTGATGAATCGAGGGGCGTGCGCGTCCGCCGCCGCCGCCGCCGCCGTATGCGTTCGCTCGACATGCGCCTTTGCGGCTGTTGCCTGGGTTAGTCTGCTTTGTTCTATTAAAATAACTTCACAGTTGGAGAAAATCATTCTAACCTAAATAAATAATGATTTAGTTAAATTAGCCCTATTTATCTTAAGTTTTTCCAAACGTATGCTCCTTAATGCACACAATTCTGAAAGTTATCAGATATTAAATCAATTTGTAACACTTATGATACAATAGTTTACATATACAATAGGAAACAACGCATATTGTATATTTCTTATCAGCAACTTGTATCATGAACTCATGATCCATGAATAAGAAATTAACACGTTTTTATCTCTAGTTACATAGCAGGTAGGTCTATAAAACCATACATCCACGAATGAATGAACTCTGTTTCTGCACAAACAAAGCAGACGAGTATAAAACAGACGTAGACGTAGATCGTTCTTGGCATCGTGTGCCCATTCATTGCGTTCTCCTATACTAACATGCATACTTAAACTGCTGTATAGTAACATTGATGTGGTAGCGTGTGACTTAAAATTCTAAATCCATTGCCGTAAATGTCTTAAATGTGTTGATATATTGTCCTTTATCGAATTTTATTGCTGGCGTGGGGGAAGCCACTCTAACTTGCTATGGCACTATATTATTTAACTCGCCTGCTACCAATTTAGGAATGTCGTCTTTCGATTTAACTCGTTCTAGATGTTATATCAATTTTTGATGTTAATTTCAAATGATTATTCTTTGTAAAGGTCAAAACTGCTTAAATAATGTCAATGCAGCTTAAAGTGAGCCATAAAATAATGACTCACTTTAAAATGCGTTGGATGACTTGTCACATACATTGGTCGAGAAATTATGTTTGAACAAGGACATATAAATTTACTAGCTTCTGCCCACGGCTTCGCCCGCGTGGTACCCGGATAAAAAGTAGCCTATGTGTTATTCTATTGTACAAGCCATATTACTGTAAAGTTTCATTAAAATCCGTTCAGTAGTTTTTGCGTGAAAGAGGAACAAAAATCCTTACAAACTTTCACGTTTATAATATTAGTAGGATAGTAATAGGATAGGTTTTTAGGTACTCTTATAAATCCAAATAAGTTTACGGGTGTTATATGTTTATAAAATTAAATTGTAACACCTCTAACAAATCTCGTACATCTTTATACCAAGGCGCAAAAAATAAAGAGTTACATACACAGGTACTGCGTTTACATATGCATAATTCGCGCATGAATGTACTAATCTGTTGCGAAATATGTATGTGTATTCCGCCACAGATTAGTACTACGTAGTTCGATGTACAATAATCATTGCAAGACAGAAGGCGTCGCAGTGACAATTTGCCTCCTGTTTCAAAATATACCTATATCTAAGTAGTTAAGTATTGTTATGAAATCGAATTTGGAATTTCAAACATCCAAACAAAATTGTTATTGCTCCAGGAATGTTATGTGTATTGCACGGCAGAGAGTGCACATAAAGACCTAATTTGATATCACTCCATATCTGTATGTTGGTTTAATTAGTAAAGTGGTTCTTCGCTGTCGTTTCCTCGCAGATCGCGTGACCGCTTCAACGGTTAATTGTTAATTCATGCTTTTACATAGATTAATATTACTATAACGCTTCCATGCTTCGTTAACTGCCCTCAATACGTTTATATTGACGCGTCATCATTATACATCTTAGCGACATCTTTAGACATTTTAAAAGCTATTCCGTGTTTCTATAACGGAAAGTTTGTTTAGAACTTTAAAGTAACAAGCAGAGGCGACATTGTTATTCTGCGATTGGCGTCATTGATATGGCGTCAATGGTTATTCCGAGTTAAATCAAAACAAACATATTTACGAATATCTAATACGGTACCCAAATATCCAGACGACACTTTCGAGACTTATTGAGGTTATTCAAGGGCGTGAAATACAGAAATACCGCCCGTTTACATACCGGATCTACAATTCAGTTTTACTTCACTTGTATTGGATTGAGCGTTGAAAATGATATGTACTTAGTCTACTTCTGTGTTTATTTCTGTAAAGCATCTGTACGCTCGCCATCTCTCAGCTCTCCGAAAATCTAGTGAGTAAAAATAGTAGACCTCATTAGTCTAAATTGTTAAACACACTCTGCATACTGTTACAGGTAATTTTTAATGTAGTAAGTACCTAACTTTGTACAGTTAACCGGTACAATCAACTCTTTTAGCTTATAGATATACCTGTACTTTTTTTTATCGGAATATCTGGATTATTCTGATACGCTTGTAATTAGTGGCTTTTCGGGATTTAGCAATATATACGCTTAAGAGTAAGGTGTATTTAATCACCAAAACAAAAAGAAAGCGTACGAAAAAAGCATTTTACATAAACAAACAAGTTCACGACTGTATTCCCCATGACGGAAATCCTCAGATCCATACACAATGACGACCTCTGTGGCGCAGTGGGTGAAGGTCCGCCTGAGACGCAGAAGGTTGCGGGTTCGATTCCTGTCACGGGACAAATGTTTGTAAGATCTGCAAATATTTGTCTCGGGTCTGGGTGTTTTCCTATGTATAATATGTATGTATTTACAAAAAAAAAGTATTTAAGTAGTATATTAGTCATGTAGTTCCCATAATACAAGCTCTGCTTAGTTTGGGGCTAGATGATGTAGTGTGAAAAATGTCCAGCGTTTATTAAAAAAAAAAAACTATACGCAAATCTGTGAGTATACCGAGTAAAAAAAGAATGTAGTCAGAGGCAAATCCAAACATGATATTTGGCACATGTCCAGTTAGTGAGTGCAATAATCCAGTGGTGCACGGCCGGGTCCGAATCCTCGATCTTCGGATGGGAGTCGAACCTACTGTCCACTTGGTAAACAAGGCTCTTCAAGCAGTCTGAAACAAGTAAATTTTTATAAAATTTAAGAACTCCTAGTCACATCAGCGATGAATATATCTAAGAACCATCCCAAATAAATCAGTATTTAAATCGGTCCATTTTTTTTGGAAGCTCTGACGCCACAAAACATACATTATGATACAAAGTTACGAACGAAACGTCAACAGGAGAATAGTATGTGGTGTTTTGGTATGTAATAGTATTGTATACCACACTAAAACCATTTTCAACCATACCAAACCACAATAATTCGAATTTTATGTTTACAAAAATTGATCATTTTAAACTGAAAACTACACAAAAAAAAATACAAAAATACAAAATATTTATTTCTGTTACTTATAGGTTAGTGCTTACAGGGTGTGGAGTCTCCTTTTAAGCAATTATATGCTTGTATTAGGAAAACCCGCTCTTCTTTAACATTTTATAAATTATCTTATAAGTTGTACCTAACAAACTAATTAATTAAACTAAAACTTAAATGCGCATTGTGTGTGTGTGTGTGTGTGTGTGTGTGTGTGTGTGTGTGTGTGTGTGTGTGTGTGTGTGTGTGTGTGTGGTGTCTTTGTGTGATCGGCTTGCTTGAAAATCTCCAGTCTCTTAAGAGTGTGGGTGATGAAGGGAATCATTCCACTGTTGGTTGAGAGTGTTAGTTTATTACAATGGACAATATTACACATGGAGACCATTACATTATAATGTGTCCGAAAAATTCCGATTCAGCGAGACTTCACCTCTTCATCTTCTTCTCCACATCTTCACCTCTAATCAGCAATGCTTTGACAAATTCTGCCATCAGTACATAACCATAGATCTATACTAATATTATAAAGAGGAAAGATTTTTTTGTTTGTTTGTATCGAATAGGCTCCGAAACTACTCGACCGATTTTAATCATTTCTTCACCAAATGAAAGCTAAATTATCTGGAAGTAACATAGGCTATAATTTATTTTCAAAAAAATAGAGATTCTTTAGAAAATTGCAATAATGTAACCCAAAGTAGCAAAATTTTGCCTATAAAATTTATTATTTGACGTGTGCTGAGAAAACTATTGATGATACATAAAAATGATGTACTACATGATTAAAGTACTCATTATTACCTACAAAAAAGTCCGCGAGGGAATATATCTTACTATATTATTACTAGGCACCTTGTGATTTTATTGAATAAATGAATTTTGACTTTGACTTTGACTTTGAAAATCATAGTTAAGTCACAATAGCAGCTTTTGTGTTCTAAAGTTTAATTAGATCGCCGATATTCCCACGGAATCGAAACTTACGCGGGTGAAACCGCGGGGCGCAGCTAGTAACATACATTTGTGTTAACATTTTTCTTGTTGTATTGTACAGTTGGCGGAGGTCGCAAGTCGTCCGATGCGGAGGAGAGCCCGCCGGCGGCGCGGCGCAGCGGATCGCGCGCGTCCAGTGTGTCCGACGAGGGCGGGTTCAACGAGCCATCTCCCGAGGTGGTCGTGCGGCTGAGGCCTGCCGACTACAGGGAGCCCCCGCCGCCGCTCACGCAGGACATTCGAGACGCGGAGCGGACCCGCTCCGATCCTGATACGCTGTCTGTGCAGCAGCAGGTTATTACTCACTTATAGGAATTATAAGGAATAGCATATGCTTGTACCCGGACGAAAAGAAGTCTTTGTGTTCTTCTAGGTCGCGATCTTTACCTGTTCCAAATTTCATACAAATCGACCAAGCCTTTACAGAGATTATTAGCAACAAACACCCAAACATACAAACTTTGTCATTTATAATATTAGTAGGATCCAAAATATTATCTACCCAATTTACAAGTGTGACAATGGCTCCGCACTAGGTCTAGCCTGTATCGCGGAAGCCCGGATCGAGTTTAGCAAGAGTTGTAAAGCACACGAGCACATCCACTCTGCCAAAACTAACCAAAATTAATCCTATTTTCCAGGACTCGGGCGTGGTAGTAAGCGAAGCGAGCCAAGGCTCCATAGAGGTGCTCGACAAGTCGACCACCAGCCAATGGAGCGGGTCGGAGGAGAACGCGCCGGAGTGCCGTGCGGATGCCGGCGACGCCGCCGAGCCGGACGCGCGCTGCTGGGACGACAAGCAGCCGGACAGCATGACCCCGGACGAGGCGGAGATATTACTCAGTTCCAGGTACGGTTCCATGTGACACAAAAAGCGTGTCCACACTTGGATACTTTCATCTTTAACTTGCCTCATTCAAATTCAATAAATCTAGCATCTAGGGTATGCATTGATTAATTTCTTACTTAACCCATTAGCTGAGGCGCAAGCCAATGGGTTTTTTTTATTTTATGTCGAGATGCAGACCACGCTGATCGGTGTAAAACTTATCTTCATATGACTTTGTCAAATAAATAAAGCCAGATCGGCGTGCGCTGTTGTTGCAACTATTTTTAAGACATGCCTTATTGCATGCAATAAGGAAGAGGTAAGTTGAAAATGTAAGTGCTTGTATGTGGACAAAGTAAAACAACTACAGTACTGCCGAAGTGCCTAGCAACTTTTTGCGTAGTTACATAAATAGGCCACAGGTCGCTCTGAAGTTATCCGTTTATATGCGCAATGGATGTTTTGAGGACTAAGCGCCGAATGTTGCAACGGTATTCAAAGTTTAATTTTGACTAAGATTGATTAGAAAATGGCAGCTTCATACATTCCATGTAGCGCCATATATTCAGGATTTCACCTTAAAGGGGCTCGCTTTCACGCTCACTCAAAAACGTGGAAACGTTAAAACAATTTAAACGTTGAATTTTAGCCCTGTCACTGTTCGACACTATTCAGTGGTAAGGAATGGCACTACTTTAAACATTGCTTATATTTTGACAAATTTATATGAGTAATAAAGCTAATTGTGTCATAAATTTCGACAGTGTAAATCTAGGAAGACTCGAACCTCCACTTTCGGCGCAAAGCGCTGACCATTTCATTGATAGACCTGCTGACACTGAGTCCGAATTTAATAGGCACTAAATTGTCTCCGCACATTATTTGGCTAACTTCAGGGGCAGTATGGCAATATTCCATTGACTATTTACTTGTTGGGCAAAGACAGTATTTTTTCTGTAAATTCATGTAAATTGCATAAGTTGCAGAAATTATTTTCGATTTAATGTTGCCATTATTTCAAAGAAAACAGTTTTCTAATACTTAAAAGTATTTAGCATGTAATTCTTATACTATGCTAGCGAGTAGTGCTAATTTATTTATATTGTCACAAAGAACTGTTGAAGTTTAACTCTGTCATAGATTGCTAAAATATAACTTTAGTTACAAAATCCATATGTTCTCCCTTCATTACATTTCCCATGGTGATGTAGATAGATCTTAATTCTTCATTAAAAAAATTTGTCAGCATGAACATCTATAAACAGCTTTGAATCCTAAAGATATGCATAATATTTCTCTCGGCACTCTTCTATTTCTTTGAAATCACCAGAAGCTGTGACATGCTGACATGGCAATTCTAAAGCAAAACTTTTATCTCTCATTCTCAAAATCTTTTGACCCTTTTACTGTATGCCTTCTGTTGATGTATCTTGGCCGCCAAGAAGTCAGTAGAATAGCGACGCATAGATTGTTAATCTAATGCGACGCCAAACTGCTAACTTCAAGGCGGTCTAGTTATATCGGCATTACGGGCACGTTGTAGAGCCTTCGTTTATGATTAAATGTTGTATTTTCATTTGCATGCTGCCTGTCCGCACAACGCTTCATTCTTGCCTGTGATCACATTTGCAGCATTCTGGAAAATAAACTTAGGTAAGCTCAGCGCATCTGTATTGCTCTTAAATTCTCACTTTTCCTAGATTGTTTGTTAATGTTTCTGTTTCTTTATTTGTGTGACTGTTCGAAATATTATATTTACACATCTATCACCTTGCTACGTACGTTAGCATTCCAGCTAACGTATCCTCTGTTGGCAATATATCTTTTTACTTAATTTTCTAACAGATATATCAGATTTCAGTTTATACGTTGATCACGTCGTCCCAGCCTTTTTTTTTGTATTGAGTAAAATATATTTTCTATAATATACGAGACATTAAACCTCAAAAAAATAAATTGAGAACCTCCTCCTTTTTGAAGTCGGTTAAAAAGCATTTCGATGCGCGTGACAGCGAAAAGAGACCGCTGACGAGCGTTGCATGTAAATAGGCAGGCCATGCCTGCCAACTGCGGTTGTCAACCGTAAATACTATGTTTGTAGTCTATTGTTGCTATCTCGCTCATACAATTCAAATTGTAAAAACTCTCGGAATGAGTCGAAACTTAGTCGGTGCCTTCACCGATAGTGCAGTACGTGAAAATTCCCGTTTTTACAATATGAATAGTCAAGTTCACGTTAGTTTTTGGAATAAAATCGCTCATACAAATCTATCCATACGTTCCTTAATGTTCTGAAGCGTTTATTTTAAACATATCTTTACGTTATTTCCTGAACGAAAGCCGAAACGTTCTTACGCCTGCGCGCCCTAGGAAGCGCTAGGTTACGGTACACCGCAGCTTTCACTAAGGGCTTCCACTAAGTTTGATAACTATGTCCAGGCAAGAAGCTCTGCTGTCGGACGAACAGGCGCAGGAGATAGTGGCGATGCTATCGCCGCAAGCGCTCCCTCACGATAACGGCGTCTCGCTCAACGACAGCTACCAGTCCGTGCTCTCCTACGAGAGGTATGTAGATGTAGGAGATATTTAAAATGTTAAAGTAAATTAAATAAAAATTCTTTGTTGGCGCAGCCAGCAGGGTCTGCGACCAAGATGCTTTTAGCTAATTTGTAATGCATTTTGACGTCTACGCTCGATTATTATTTATTATTTGTATTCATTGCACATTCAGCGTGGCAATGAAGCCAGCATTTTGAGGACGTTTCCATCTGGTAGTGATCTTGATTGGTTAGCCTATATATAGATCGCATTAGATTCCCGCTGTATAATAATTTTTGGGACATATTTAAATTAAATGCACTAATAAAGTTTGAGATGATGAAAGAACTGCTTTCGTTCCCACAGTATGCAGTCAGTGGACGAGAGCTACGAGTTCGTATCACTGGAAGCGGACAATGGTATGGCGGGCGGCGACCGCAAGCAGCCCGAGCCAGCGCCGGCACCGGCACCGGGCGCAGAGCCCACCTCTGTGTTCGAACACTACCCGCCGCATTCGCTGCAAGTCCTCGCAGAGGAGAATGGAGTGCATTACTTCGAGGACGGACACTTTTATACCGAGGTGTGTTATGGTATGATTCGGAACAGTTGCAGACCGCAGATTTCAACCTGCAGCGGTAATGCAGCTATAAACTGTCATAATACCGCGTACTCGAAGGAAGCATATGTAGCTTCCTTCGAGTACGAATGTTTGACTACTTCTTTATTCTTCATTGTACAAACAAATGAACACTTACAAAAGGCAGAACGATAATTATGATGACGTTAATTACAAAGGCGAGCTAAAAAGAACCCTAAAAAGAGTTTTGTTCCAGTAAACCTTAATTACTTAGTACTATTCTGTGGCGGTATACCCACACATATTTCGCCACAGATTAGTAATAAGTAGTACACATTCGTGCGCGATTGACGCATATGTAAACGCGGTAATTCCATTGAAAATTGTTGAAGCCTGCCCGCTTAGCATGAGCACCCATGACAAAGTTTTGTCTACGAAAGAGAAGACAAAAACTATTTCAGTCGCATGTTCTGTTAAACAAAAAAGAGGGACAAAATATTTTTTATCTTCTCGGCGGTAGACAGAACCTTTTGGGTCTTCATGCTAATCAGGTAGGACACTAACCCACTTATTCATAATCACTAACTATAACAGCCTGCTAAAAGTTGTCTGCCTCTATCCTTTGATTAGTGTTAGAAAAGGACTAAGTTAGTGTAAGCGAGTGATTATTAATAAGAGGGTTATTAATTAACAGTTACTACAATCTAGTTGCGGTCCACGATTGAAGTCGGTCGCTCCTTTTATGCTCGGTTTCACTACGTGATTATCGAATCCATAGAAACGGATTTCCTCGCTTCGGTTATCACCTAAAAGTCATCATAGTTCTTCAACTTAATCATCGATATAGCTTTTTGATATTACTCAGACCTTTTTTAGATCCGGGTCATGTTTTAATTTCACGTTTAACATAACTTATATTATTTTAAGGTGGCTGGTCTGCCGCCGGTAGAAGAAGAAGAGGATGATGATTATTACCCACCAGTATTTGTCAAGAAGAATTCCAAAGTGAAATTCAGGTAAAAACAGGGTGTTATTACCTTAACACAATTTTTTTATTAAATGACTACCTCCTCGGTGGCCATCTCGGTGGTGATCTCGATGGTGCGGTGGGTGAGTAGCCGGCTAAGGCGCGGGTTCGATTCCCGCTGCGTTTTTTTTTGCATATTATGCTAATATTTGTTCCGGGCCTGGGTATTGTGGTAAGGTACCACATGTTCATAATAATGTATAATGTGTATCTACACGTTATACATGAAATCCTAGGTGTTGGACCATCTTCTATTTATGTGACTTTAAGGTATTTATTATGTACCACATATTTATATTTTGTTTAGCTAAGATAATAAACGTTAACAATCTCCTACTTAATGAAAATAAAACAAAGTGTATTAGATTTATACTACCCAATGTTACACAAGTTAAAGCAAATATCAAAATCAAAGATGAACAGTTGGCTCTTGTGGACACCACCGTATTCTTAGGTATCACCCTAGATAATAAGCTTCAATGGGGTCCTCATATTGATGGGTTATCGAAGAGACTTAGTTCTGCGGCATATGCAGTCAAAAAGATCCGTCTTTATACAGACGTTGACACAGCTAGACTAGTTTACTTCAGCTACTTCCACAGCATTATGTCGTACGGTATACTGCTGTGAGGGAGTGCTGCTGATATCAATACCATTTTTGTGCTGCAGAAGAGGGCTGTTCGAGCAATTTATAATATGGGCCCCAGAGAATCACTTCGCGAAAAGTTTAAAGAAATAAATATAATGACATTCCCTTGTCAATATATTTATGAAAATCTGATGTATGTTCACAAAAATATTAATTTGTTTAAGAAAAAAAGCGATAATCACAATGTTAATACTAGAAATAAAGATAAACTCGCTGTTGCCACTTGTAGACTCCATAAAGTTGGTAAATCGTTTAAAGGGCACGGTGTACGCTTTTATAACAAACTCCCAAGAGATATACAAAAATTATCAATTAACAAATTTAAAAACGTAATTAAACAAAAGCTTTATAAAAAGGCATACTATAAAATATCTGATTATTTAGATGACAAAAACTCTTGGGATTGAAAATGCTCCAACTCGAACCTATTGTTTTGTAAAAGGATCATTAAAAAGAATAACCAGCCTTGTTTTCTTGCCTTTCTTTCCTGGCTTGGTCGCGGAGGAACAGGCACCTAGATAAAAACCGACGTTTCAAAGTGGTCCTTGTGATTTTATTGAATAAATGAATTTTGACTTTGACTTTGACTTTGAATATAAAAATATAAATATATATAACTGCATAAAACCCAGCCGCGCCTACACGTCGCCGTCAAGACGTGCTAGATACATAAGTTATGTTTGTTTTATAATTATATGTATTTTAATTTTAGTTGAAAAAAAATCTTTATGATATAGGCCCAGTATTTGTATGTGTACTTATTAAGTGTGTTGCCTGAAATAATATTATTGTGATTATTATAAAGTCTTAGTGGTGTAACGTTACAGTACGGGCCCAATGAGAGTGTTCTCAACGCATTCTGTCCGGGAGTACGACCGTAGGAACGAGGACGTTGACCCCGTCGCCGCCTCAGCAGAATACGAGTTGGAGAAGCGAGTGGAGAAGATGCACGTTTTCCCCGTGGACCTCGTGAAGGGCGCTGATGGACTGGGCCTATCCATTATCGGTGAGTTTGTATCAGTTTTTAGATTGTATACTGATTTTAATTATTCGTTCGACTCTTTGGGGACCCTCTGCTTACTTTAGTGCTAGATGATGATGATGTGAAAAAGCATTATTAGTACATTATATCAATAAAATTGATATAATGACATGTAGCATCACGACATGTAGCTTATACATTAGAATAACACATAGGCTATTTTTTATCCGGGTACCATGCGTGCGAAGCCGTGGGCAGAAGCTAGTATCTAAATAAGTTAGAATAGCCTACACTTATAAGTAGGTATAACTGAAACAGAAATGCCCTACGCACCTTACTAATCCATCTTCCTAGACAGACTTTTAGTTATGTAAAGTTTTAGTAATTTTCTTGTGTTGTACAATAAAGTTTATTAATTAATTTATTCCAGGTATGGGTGTCGGCGCAGACGCAGGCTTGGAAAAATTGGGCATTTTCGTGAAAACTATAACCGAGAGTGGCGCGGCTGCCCGGGACGGCCGCATACAGGTCAACGATCAAATCATCGAGGTGGACGGCAAGAGCTTGGTAAGTTTTAAAGTAAACCAAATACAAACCGAAAAAGAGTCTAGTGACATGAATAAACTATTGCTGGGAAGCTTATTTGTCCGTAAACAATGGCATTGTCTTTGTCACTATCACTAAAAAATCTTCTCTTTGTTACTATGTTTCTGTTAAAATCTTAGGTATTTATTGTGTCTATTTATCTATTTTTAGTGTGTAACTTTATTTATTTCTTTCTTTGTAGTCATCATACAAACGACCAACCAATCAGAATACTACTATGGGCATGAAGTAATAAAGCCATTGATACGCAATGTCTGTCTTTATCTATCTCAAACAAATTATATTGCTATCGCATGCGACGGCCTCCATATACAATAATTTGTGTGGAACTGATATATATTTTTTTACGCAATTTGTGGCTACTTATCTCATCAGCAGTCCAATCATCTTAGTTATGTACTTAATTAATAAGTAGTTGAAAATAAATGATTTATCTATCTATATAAACAATGCGTGACAACGACCTAACTTCTTCCTTCTTAATGTCCAATAATGTCCATGTTTAAATCTAGGTTGAAACTTTGCCTTGTCGAGCAGACCTTCTAAATCTCGATGAAGTTCACTAGCCTGTCATTAATTTTATTTATTATACTGAATTGCATCGTTAGATAGAATAAATACATAAATAAATAAATAAATAATGCTGGACATTTTCACACAGCATCATCTAGTCCCAAACTAAGCAGAGCTTGTATTATGGGAACTACATGACTGATATACTACTTATATACATTTTTTTTTTTTGTAAATACATACATAATATACATAGAAAACACCCAGGCCTGAGACAAATATTTTCAGATACAAACATTTGTCCCGTGGCGGGAATTGAACCCGCAACCTTCTGCGTCTCAGGCGGACCTTCGCCCACTGCGCCACAGAGGTTGTCATATTTATGATATTTTTATAAAATACATGATTTAATTTGACCCTAACACTTCCTAAATCACTGTGCTTGTCTGTTTTAATGGCTTGTAACTGACCAGATTTATTATGTAGATATTTGACCTGATTTATTATACCTATAGACTTATATTAAGCGATTTGACAAAACCAAGTGTACTATGTAGTTCCTACGGTTATTAAATGAGTATATGAATATTGTTATTATCCTGCTGACGTGTATTCTATTCTTATGAGTAAATGACTATCTAACTATCCGACTATCCACGATACATTTAAAACTCGTTTGCTATTTCAGGTGGGCGTGACACAAGCTTACGCGGCTTCTGTTCTGCGCAACACGTCGGGCCCTGTCAAGTTCCTTATCGGACGCGAAAAGGATCCTGAGAATAGTGAGGTGGCGCACCTCATTCGACAGTCTCTGGCCGCTGATAAGGAACGAGAAGAGAGGTAGACAATGCGCGAAACTGATTATAACTTCAAATCAAACGTGACTTTATTATTTTTTATTTTGGCGCTGTTAATAATTAGGAATGAAAGAATGAATCAAAATCGTTTATTGTTCTCCATAAACAACATCTTTTTCTTATTAAATTACAATGGACCGTCTTATCGCTTAAAAGCGATCTCTTCCAGACAAACTTCGTCACTCACAACTATATTCTCTTTGACGACCTCTGTGGCGAAGTGGGCGAAGGTCTGAGACGCAGAAGGTTGCGGGTTCAATACCCGCTGCGGGACAAATGTTTGTATTATCTGCAAATATTTATCTCGGGTCTGAGTGTTTTCTACATATTTATAATATGTATGTATTTACAAAAAAAATGTATATAAGTAATATATCAGTCATGTAGTTCCTATAACACAAGCTCTACTTACTTTTGGGCTAGATGATGCTGTGTGAAAATGTCCAGTATTATTATTAATAAATTCTGCCCACGGCTTCGCTTCGCGTGTTATCCGGAAAAAGTAGCCTATCTGTTATTCTGATAGCTATATTATTGTAAAGTTTAATCAAAATCCGTTCAGTAGTTTTTGCGTGAAAGAATAACAAACATCCATGCTCACAAACTTTCGCGTTTGCAATAGTAGTAGGATTGTTATATAAAAGCTGTTCGTTATGTTTTTAGAGCGAAACGTGAACACCAGCGCAGACAGCAAGCCGAGGAAGAGGAGAATCAAACCACAACGACCGAGGACCGGACCGTGATAACTCAGGCGAGGCATCCGGAGATCAACGAGCTGCGATCCTTTTTGAATGAGGTGAGTGTTCATTACACTAACAAAATGGCTATGGGGTACAAAACTAACAAGCTAGCGGCCAAATACTAAATTACTACTCAAGATTTGAAAGAAAGAAAATACACTTTTAGATAAATAAACGAACAAAACTATGAGTCGCTAGCGTCCAAATAAATACTGAAGCGCTACTTAAGATTTGAAAGGAATAAATTAAATGCACTTATTAATAAACAAACTCACAGCATATTGTAAAAACGGGAATGTTTACGACTCTCGGAATGAGTCGAAACTGAGTCGGTGCCTTCACCGATAGTGCAGTACGTGAAAATTCCTGTTTTTATAAT
The DNA here is from genome assembly GCA_958496245.1 of Perizoma flavofasciatum. NCBI lineage: Eukaryota > Metazoa > Arthropoda > Insecta > Lepidoptera > Geometridae > Perizoma > Perizoma flavofasciatum. Next base: position 5,225,150 of record OY292431.1, read on the forward strand.
ATGAATAGTCAAGTTCTCGATTTTTGGAATAAAACTCACAGCAGTCACATGCGGTTTCGATGCCGCAATAGGATTCCCCACCCAGACCTGCAACAGATATCTGCAGAACATGCAAACGTTAGTCTTGCAACGGGAATCGAACCTGCACCTCTTGCATCTCAGCCGGCTACTCGCCCACCTAGTCACTGAGGTCGTCAAACTTATTTTAACCCAAAAACAAGCAAATGGTTAATAAAGTTTTAGCATAAAGAAAAAATATGTTTTGCTTGGGGACAAGTCAATTATTAAAAAAGATACAGCCAAATAGGCTTTGAACTGGGACAGACAAGGGAGACGCAAGCAAGCGTGGTCATCCGAATCAAACTTGGCGGTTCTTGGCCACCACAGAAGCGCAGCGCATCCAAAATGAAGGGGATTTCTCTAGATAAAAAGAACAGCCTGCTTAGCATGAAGACCCAAGACAACGGTTTCGTCTACCGCCGAGAAGACAAAAAATATTTTCTTCCTCTCTTTTGTTTGACAGAATAGGCGACAGAAAGTCTAGTCTAGTTTTTGTCTTCTCTTTCGTAGACAAAACGTTGTCTTAGGTGCTCATGCTAAGCGTGCTGGAGTAACTTTGTGGCTACTCTCTGCCCCTACGCGGGGGACTTACATTTCAAAGAAGAAATAGACTCAAGATAAGTCGTACCGACCACGCTAGGCGGTCGTGAGACGAGTACTGGCTTGGACTCGCCGGTCGCCGCTTTGCCTTCGTGCACCCGCAGTTACCCGCTCTTCGCTATACTATAATAAAGCCGAAGAGTTTTTTGTTTGAACGCGATAATCTCTGGAACTACCAGTCGCGTTTAAAAAAAAAATTGCGCCCAATTCTGGAGGAAGGTTATATGTTATTTAACATCAAGCTACGACCTTCAGAAGCCGAGCAAAAGGAAGAAAGAACTCTAAGCGAAAATGAAGTAATAGCGCGGTCGGGCCTAGCGACGCGGTGGGGGGCGAGGGCGGACGTGTCACAGGTAGTAATACCCAATCCATAATGTGGTTCCGCAGTTGGTGGGCATGGAAACAGGCGGCGGTAGCAGCGATGAAATAAGTAGTCGTGTTCATGAATGGTGCTCGCAACGAGCGCCCGATGAACATTTACGCAGAGCGCTCACCGCCGCTACGGACACTGCGCACCGCGCTCAGAGGAAATATGATAAGGTAAGGCTTAGGGTAAAAAAAATATTCTGTAAAATGTGACACATTTCATGATAAAACACATTTCAAATATGATTGCATTTGCGGTAAATGCAGTGTGTCCAGTTTCATTTACCCAGGGCACTGATTTTCAACGGCTAGATAGCTAGACCAATAAAGAACTAGTGACACGAAGAACGAATGAATAGCGAGCGAATAAATTGACACGCGTAGGAGCGTGTTAAATTATTTAGTTAACATATTGGTTTCTCACTCTTTATCCTATCATTTACAATATACATATACCCCCAACCACATTATTTTAATACTCACATATCCATATCAGCCCATCCTCAGCCCGCTCTCTCGCCTTTTTCCTACCCTACATAGCTGTTGAAATAACTTGTCGGATATTTTAGATTTTGGAGTATCTGATTTATTTTGCATCATTATCTGGTATTTTTATTCAATAATTAGTTGATACTGTGTTTACTTTATCATGTAATCAAATTCTTTGTTGCGGTAGGCAACAAAGAATTTGATTACTGAGCACAGGCTCAGCTATAGATGACCACTAGTCTATAGTCTGTAAAGTATAACTTGTTGTATTAACAGGCGCGGCGAGCTCTCCGCGAATGGCGTCGCACACGTGGTCTGGTCCGAGCTCGCGAGGAATGGTGGAGCGCTACGCTGCGTGACGCGCACAGAGAATACGCAACTGCGCTTTCGGCTCTCCACGATAGAGTCGCAAGACTAGAGGTGCTGTTACTGGTCAGTACGCATCATGCTTTATCGCAGTGCCTCAAATTGTGATATTTTGAGGTGCATCCTTTTGAGGATGCAAGGTCAATACTACTACGACCAGTATTGAGGATGTAAGGTCAATACTACGACCAGTATTGAGGATGCAAGGTCAATACTACTATCAGTATTGAGGATACAATGTCAATACTCTGACCAATCTGCTGAATCTTTTCAGCGAGCTTGCTCACGCGTTGCATTTCATATTTAGACACCAGCCGATCCATAAGAGTCTTATTTTTATTCAGCGTTCTTTAGTATCATGATTTCAATATGCTTACACTTCCATCGTCCATTGATAAAATCGTTCACGACATAAAATCCAAATTACGCGATTACATAAAGTTGCTATGTATTTTTTTCATGCTACCATAATTGCTATGGCATGCCGAATAATGCCGATGCCGCTTCGGTGTCAACAATCGATGTGCCAATTTTATTATTTTCTTTTCTATATTTGTAGCCAAAAGAGAAACTCCGTTTTTATTGGTTTTTAGTATGACTTATTAAGGCGGACCAACAAGCAAACGGCCTTCTTTTGGTAAGCGGGTACCGTAAGCTATGGACGTTTGCAACACAGAAGTATCACTCGCGCGTGGCCGACCCTGACACATAATGCTGAGAAATTTATTGCGTCTGTAACTTCACCGTTATCCATACCCTTCAAACAAAAACACAGTGATGCAAGCATTATGGCTTGACGGCAGAAATGGTACTTTCCCGGACGTGGAAGTTTCATAAGGAGCTCTACTACTGTGTAAACGTTTTACTTCTTTTCTTTTTACTCTGTTTAACTGGTATTGCGATTTAACCCTACAGGAAACTCAGAAGAAGGCTGGCCTACCGGTGATGTTGCCGCACGAACCCTCAGCTCGTCGGGAAACGCCGCCGTTGCCTCGTCGGCCGGACCCAGATCCGTTACTCATTAATGGTACGTGAAATATATACCGTAAAACGTAAACCCATACTAGTGGCATAACCTTCGACTTCGTACATGTATTTTATAGAAAAAAAAAAAATTAAAAAATTATCTCCTCGCGGATGTGCCTTCTGGGAATGAAATTTTGGAAAACCCCTAAACACGAAAATGAACAGGGCCTCCAAATCGCAGGTAGAGGTTTAGGCAGTGCGTTGTCAGTCAAAATGAGCCCTAAAACTGCTTATATCTTGGATTTCGTCTCTAAGATGATAAACTTCGATTAAAACGTTAAATTGCACTGTCATCGGAATTTGATTGATACACAAAAATCTAATTATTTTTAATTATGTGTAAAAATAAAAACTGGTTTTGTCCGGCAGATCCGTGGAGTTCGGACAGCGACCTCTCCGACCTATCGCCCGTCGAAGACGAATACGCCAAAGTGGACAAAACGCGACGCGAGCCGCCGGACCTCGGCGACGTCACAGCCACCACAGCCAATGACGTCACGCCCGTAGCCAGTAACGTTACGACCGTGGCTGTGACGTCACAACCGCCTCTAGCCGTCACCACATCGCAAGCGCCTCAGAAGCCGATCCTCGAACAGATTGCAGCAAGCGTTGTTTCAACTGTAGCTCCGACTACACATACAGACACCATGTACGTTTTTTAAACCATAAGACGCTGTGGTAAAATTTAGGGATAGCTTTATAACATTATTTCTCAGTGACTATAAAATAAACTAAATAGAGTGATAACTTGAGCATATAATCTAAATAAATCGAAGACTGAAACACGATGAGTGAAACTTTTCAATAAAGTTTTTTTTTAAATCGTTCTCTCAAACTCCGTTTTACGGTCCACCCTTGGAATCTAGAAAATATTAAACATTTAATTTATATGTAAATCAGTAGATAATTACGTCATTGGAAAATTATGATAATTAATGGAAAATGATTTTTGTTTATTCTTCTAGATTTTTGTTTAGTTGTTATTCTTCTATTTATCTTTTTGCGCACAGCGCGAGTTAAAAATGACGTATTTTCAATACACCTGGTCTTAATAAGACAAGTTGTAAAAGTAGGTAGATAATATCTGGGTGTACTTATCTGCTTAGTTAGTTTTGTGACAATTTGACATATGTTAATGTTGAAAGTATCGCATCAAGCCACCTAGATAGCTGCCTTGTCGCCAGCTGTACGATCGCGGTCTAAGAAGTTGATGAGTACATGTTGTGTTGTTGTTGTTCAGGTCAACGACGCAGTCGAGCGCGTCGCTAGTGATCGCCGGCGGCGCGGCTGGGGCGGGCGCGGTGGCGGGCGCGGTGGCGGGTGCGGTGGCGGGCGCGTCGCGGGAGCTGGACGCCGCGGTGCCGCGCAGCACGCTGCTGGACACGTCGGCGCACCGCGCGCGCACTGACCTCGCGCGGCACCGCCATCACTCCTCGCACTCGCCGCATTCACCGCACTCACTCAGCAACGCTAGCTCGGTGAGATGCTGATGCTGCTAACTCACCGGCTCACTACCTCCAATCCCATGTTAAAAATAATTTATATGAGTGAACATTTTTGTTCATGTGGTAGGGGAGCCAGCACCGTCCAAAATATAATAAATTATGAACTTTATAATTTAAAAGTTTAATAAAATTGAAAATTATGTGTATGCTTTTTGAAAAAAAAATCACAACGCTTTTATGAAATACTAGCCTCTGCCCACGGCTTCGCCCGCGTGGTACCCGGATAAAAGTAGCCTGTGTGTTATTCTGATGTATAAGCTATATTACTGTAAAGTTTCATCAAAATCCGTTCATTAGTTTTTGCGTGAAAGAGTCACAAACATCCATCCTCACAAACTTTCGCGTTTATAATATTAATAGGATCATTCAAAGAATTTCACTCAATTAAATTGACTAGACATTTAGACAGTTTAGAAGCAGCATGACTTTATGCAGTGCGTTACCGATACGAATCTAAACGCAAATAATACGAATTATTTCTGCGTTAAAAGCGATTCATTCGAATTTTATGGAGTGTCTTGTATTGTTACACAGGACCACTCCATAAAATGTATATGAAGACAGGGCGTGTCGGTAGGTTTGATTCAGTCGCGGTGTGAACGCAGTGCTTTTAATTGGACTGTACAAGTGACTTCGAGTCGTGTGGCTTCTATTGAAAATGTCATAATTCGTTTTATGGGTTATGAAACAAAAAACATACTACATTCACACTGCCACTTGACAATCACATTACACTGCCACATTTATTCAAGCCAGGTTCTAATTGCGAATTTTATTTACAGTACGACGGCCTCGACGATTCATACAACGACTCCGCCGATGAATCCCTCAGCGAATCCACATCCGGAGCACCAACTCACGGAACTGTAAGTGGAACTTTAATACAAATAATTGAAATAAAATATTAGAATAGACGGGCGAAAGTAGTCACAAAATGATGCCTGTCGAGACGTTGCTTTGACTACTTTGATGCTTTTCAAGAAGGCGTGTGGGAAGTGACGAGTGGCCGCACGCTGTAGGAACGATTTGAGGAAGACCTCTTTACAGGAGTGAGAAAATAAAAGTTAAAAATTATGAGCCGCCACTATATCTGTGGATTCGCCCGACATTGCCGAAACATGCGGCGTGATTCGCAACTCACAATGTCATCCAGTGCTGGCGGTAAAGCGCTTTTCGCGAAGTTGTAACGCGTGATTTAACTCATTAGTTTTTCGGATAAATACGTTTATTTTCGCCATCCTAGACCCCCACAAATTGTTGTTACCTAATTTTCTTACTCTATGCAAAACTATTTTGCATTATAAGGTGTTATTTTTCAGTTTTACGGTAAACTTTGTGTTTGTTTTCAGCCTCCAGCAATACAGGCTAATGGTCCCAGAAACCAAAATGTTTTAAACTGTTATTGTAATATTTTTTGGTAAATAAATATGTTTATTGTATTTGCAACCTATTTTTGAACAGCGCGACACGAGACAAAGTTGCGGCAGCTCTGTAGGCAGCGTAACCGATGATGCAGTCTACTCTCGCGACCATAGACTTCACCAACTGTCAGGTAAATACCTAACGTCTGTCTCAGCCCTTACGCTAACCAATGAACAGACAGATATTCGCGCATAATAAATTACTATCGGTGTATAAGTTGTAACAAAAAATAAACGAGTTACAAAATATGCCGAACGCTTTTGTGTTAACGTCACCAGTTTTTAACCACGTTTGCAAGCTTTCATAATAAAATAAGATGTGTGATTGTCTTTCTTTTGTGATGTGATTACTAGTGTCAGATTGAAGGTCAGAAAATAGGTTTTTATATAGGACATAGGCCTCGCTCAGAGTGCCATGAATAACGGGTCTTGGGCCATCGACTACCCCTGCAACCTTTAAGATGTATCGGTCCATTGGATGAGGGGCCTTCCAGCCGGTACTATACGTCCGTATTGGTTCGAATAATACTACGAAAACTATTATACGTATTTAATACTAAAAAAACGGGATATTCACCATGATTTGTGAGTTTCCCGATATTTCGGCTCAGTTGCATGTACCTACCATTATCACGGAAAAGACTGGGACGGGTTGATATCCCGATTTTTAGTTAAGATTATGTTCATAACCACGATAGTCGCAAAAACTATTATCCGGGTAACACGCTAGCGAAGGGGGCAGGAGTTGGTATGCTATAAACGCAATCAACCGGTCAACTGAATTGGGGAGCTGTTCTATATAATGTCGTCCGTGTCGATTTGAATAAAGGTACACGCTAGGTTGTACCTGACAGGTTTGTCTGTACGTAAAGTTACACCCTGATAAGGTACCCTCAAGGTAAGCTTGAGCTGAGTGGAGGACATACACGTAGCGGTTAATATGTACAAACTGCGCGTTTGATCTCGACGCAGTAGCGAAATTTGAGCCGAAAGACTACCGCGACCATCTACAAATGTACGAGAAAACGAATCTCAAACTGTTATCAGCGGTGACTCCCTTAATTCAAATCCAGGATAAGTAATGAGAAAAGCTATGTCGCCTCATGAAAGACTAACAGTGACTTTAAGATACCTTGCAACAGGGAGAACATAAGAATGTCTCAAATATTCTACCATAATGTCACCTCAAGCTCTTGGCAGAATCATACCAGAAGACTGTGATGACTGACGCCTGCTTAGGCGACCGCCACAGACGTTCAGTTTTGCTTGTTCAGTTAAACTGCACAGCACTCACGGGCAAAAAACATATTTACTCGGGTTGCCTTTATGTACAGGTGTGGAAACCTGCACAGTTGTGTAACATACACCCTCCGGTTTACGTGTAGTTCAACTTTACAGGCAAACCTGTCAGGTACACTCTAGCGTGTATGGCTACCTTAACACTACCATTATCCGGGTAACACGCTAGTGAAGGGGCAGGAGTAAGAATGTTAGGAACGCAAAAAGGTCGGTCCATTGGATAACCTTCCTACACAGCGTCGTCCATATTGGTTTGAATAACTACCATTATCTGGATAACACGCTAGCGAAGGGGGTTAGTATGATATAAACGCAAGCAAAACCGGTCAACTAGATCCTAACACTACTTTATACGGGTAACACGCTTATATGAACGCAATACGGTGGTAGGTCCGCCCGCCTCGCTGGCCGAGCAGCTGAAGCAAGTGCTGGCGGAGCGCGAGCGGCGGCTGGGCACCGGGCCTTCGCCCCCCCACCCTCACCCGCATCCGCCGCCGGACCCCGTTCAGCTCACCAACGAGCTGGTGGACGAGATACGGCAGGCCGTCAGCGAGGCCAACGCGAGAGGTTTGTACTGCGATCGAGGAGCTAGCTCTGCTGATAGGTTCACTTGAAGGCATGCAGTTAATGCACTTACCTAACACTGGGGCCCGTATTGCTGAACGCATCTCAATCTGAATATAGAGTCATGATTAAAAGAAATACGTCAAGTGCTAGGCAACTGGTTTATTTATCTACCAACAGACAAAATAAATGCATACATTTTTAATCTCCAACTTATTTTTTTTTTCCAAATTCAAACCCGGCTTTTTTACGTATTTCTGAGCCCCCATAGGGCGTTTAAACCTATCTAAGAAGTCGTATAAAACGTATACCAAAAACCTCATACCCCAAATGCATGGCTCTCTCTAACATGGGTAAAAACTCTATGCTTGAGATTCGTTCTGAAATTCGGGCCTAACACTACACAATTTACTGATGGTTTTTTTTTCAATGTTTTTTACGGTGGTGGAGCATCGGGATATGTTTTAGAATTTTTGTTGCTTTTGTTTTGGAGTGGTAAGTTAGTTTATTTTCATTTCCATTACTTTTATTTTATTATTTATATTCCATCTTATAATTATTTATTGTATACAGAAATAAAACAGAAATATTAAACAAAATATTAGGTCTTCTTCTATTTCTTGGTTCTTTACTTTTGTATGGCTGCCTATTGAGTTGACTGCTCAAACAAGGAAAGTACACTTCGAATTTTATGGCACCCATACCTACTTAAAGTTTGACAAAAATATCTGAAATTGTTAAAGATCTCATTATAGAGTTGCTGTTTCGATGTATTGTCGTAGCGTTTATCTGAAGCCGCAGATTCGACGATGGAGAATGTAACTGCATCGAGAAACTTTCGTTTACCATCGTTTGGCCCTGATATAAAGTGGACGGGATATTTCTTTGAGATGGGTCAGTGGTGGGAAATCTTAAACGATAGGAGATTCACGTCAACAATTGATATAAAAATAATAACTGCATTCTTAAAGATTAAGGAAAAACACTCCTCGGGAACGACACCTTTTCAGCATTTTTATTTTATATATGTATATCTTACCGTTTGGGATTTACCCTCACTGACTCATCTCAAAGAAATGCCCTGTAGAGTTTCTATATTGGGTAGGAGACCAGAATGATTTCAGATATTTTTGTCCCATCCCTCGACCTTTATTGTTGATTGTATAACAATGCATTTGTAGTGAAGAAAGCTCCGGCTTGCGTAGTCGGTGGCGAGGTCCCGTGGCAGCCGCTGTCGAGCGCCGTCTCCGAGACCAGCCTGACGCCGCCGCCCGGCCCGCCCGGCCCCATGTCCGTCAGCCACTGGACTAAGCAACAGGTGAATATCGTCACCAACAGACTTTCCCAAAATTAACTCTTCCCACATTGACCTCTCCTATAACTCCACTTCCCATAATGCGCTTGTCCCACATTGATCGCTCCCATAAAACAATTTTCTTTTTTGTCTTCACTTCCGTAGACAAAACGGCTGTCTTGACGTCCTGATAAACTGAAACTTATCAACAATTTTCCTCCAGGTTTGGCAATGGGTGTCCAGCTTAGGCGAGGGTCTCGATAGACACGCGGGCGCATTTGCTGCTCGCGGCGTCGACGGCGCTTTGCTACTCGCCCTGTCCTCTTCAGACCTCAAGCTGCTAGGGCTAGGAGGCGACGACCGGCGCCGCATGAAACGACGCCTCAAGGAACTCCGGTCCGCTTACGAAAAACATCTCAAAGCGCTCAAAAAGGCAGAGAAAAAAGCCAAAAAGAAATAAACGTAGTTGAGATGCATGCCATCACCAAAGAATGAGATCAGTTCACATAGAATCGCCTAAAACTTGATTTTCTTTAATTTATTTTGCTCTTTCCTTTTTTTCATGACTATAACAGCGGCTCTGTGTGAACTGTCTTTACAATATTATTTTACGGCAGCTCAGTGTAAGATGTGTTTACTCAATTCTTGTGATTTCTCGCTGACACTGCTAAACTTTCTCTTTATGCTAATTCTTGCCTTCTCGGCTTTGAATCGTTAGTATTGAGTAGTACATTCTAACAATTTTGACTTTTTGGGTATACTTATTATTGAAACTAATGTGACTTGACCTGGCTTCGGTGCCAAGGGGCATAAGACCTGTGTCCGATGACAGAGTGCCATCTGACCCATAGCTTAGAAGTAACGTTAGTGCGCTTCAAATGAAGAAACGAATATTAATCGAAAATTAGACGTAAGTGAATGTGGAAAAGGACAGAACTCGATTATCTAACCGGAATTATTAGTTGTAGTTGCGGCCTGTTTTACCTATGCATTTAGTTTGTACTATTTATGCTGGAATATGACCTAAATGTTACTGTTTTTGACTAATTTGTTTTAGAATATTGAAACAAATCATGGTTTATGAAGAAAAGTAACAGTTGATGAAACAGGCTGTTGACTTATAAAAGTATAAATAATAAAATGTTGTCGGAAAATCTTTGTTGTTCCTACAATTTGTATTAATTGTGTCAGTTTTTCTTAAAGTTCGATATTAATCAATGGACTGTGGGAAATAACACTGGCTCAATCTAGTCATAAGAATGAATTAGATGTTCGAAAGTCATGATAAATTACTATAAACATTTTCTCTTAGAAATTTTCAAATATTTAAGGTGTAGGTAATAGATAGGACTTTCATGTAACTCAACATAATTACTAACGAAATATTGTAACGCGGTAATCTATTTGGTGTTTGTATTCAACGCAATGCAAATAGTGTTTGGTATACTTTGGCATTTATTTATAGTAATGAAATGTATTGCACAAAAGTACTTAGTGGTGATTGAATTTACTCTTGCGTCGCCATTCTTTAGTATGTGTACCTATCTTAAAATGTCTAGTGAAGTAACATTCATCAAACATGATCTCATTTCATGTAAGCATACCAGATTATCTATATCGCCCTTGCAACAGTATTTATTTGCTAAATGCAGTCAGCTGAATAAATAATTGTGAATATTCATGATTTTGTAACATTCCAGTAAACTACTCTATAGTTATTTCTGTGTGAAGTTTTGATGGTTTAGATGCTTTATAGTTTTCCTAGGCGACATTATTGTACCTACATACGATTTAACTTAGTGTTATTCTGTGTATTCCTTGTGGGTATGTTTGGTTCTGTAGACACTACTGTGTATATAAGTCTCAAGAAGACAGTCAAGTCTCGAGGCTAGTGTGAGTCTGAAATCATTGTGTGACAGAATGTACATTGTACATTTAGGGTATTTATTTCAAGTAAGATTAACAACTTATTCTAAGTAGAGTCCAATAACGATTGCCAAAATTAATCAGTACTTTTATTATGTTGTTATTTTTTGTTTATTTTACTTTTTCCTTAAATTTTATATTTATTTCGGGACCAAATTAATTTATTACGAACCTAATAATTTTATGAATTTGGGTGTGTTCAGAAGATTTTTATTTATAATTTAATAAACAAACCAAAGTCTACATAATATTGTTTTTTACTGTGTTCTGTGTGAGTATATGTACATTTTATGAGATGATGGTAAACCATATGGTAAAATATAATCTGCAATTAAGATTGAGTGTTCTTATTTATCATGATCACCAATCCAGGTCTTCCTAAATGAAATAAGATAACAATTCAACTATTCTTTATTTTTGACCTTGAGATTTTTAGGTTTTTTATTTCTTTTCTTCTTTTTGAACTTCTTAGTTGGAGGTACCTTTTCCTCTTCATCTCCATAGCTGATGGTGACAAATGCCCCTGGCTTTCGCTTCTGTCGTTTTAGTGGTATCACTTTTTCCTCATTATCATCAGAATCCACATTGTCACTATCATCACTGTCTTTTTGCTCTGTTTCTGGTTTTTCATCATCAGAATTTTCCTCTTTCTTTACCAAATGGTTCTGCCTGTTTAAGGTGACACAAGTAACTCTGCAACTGGCATTACAGGAGCATATTTCACTCAACTTTGAATCATCAACAGACCAAACTTTCAACTCTCCTGAACTTGACGCCGAGTACAGCATCTCATTCTCATAGTGCAGACTTTTGACCCTTTGTTTGTGTGCTTGGTATGTCAAAGCTTGGGTGTCTGTGACAGTCAAAGTAATTATGTTTCCATTCTCTAATCCAACATACAGTCTCTCATCATCAATCCACTGTACAGATGTAGGCTTTGAAGTACATGTGATTCGCTTTTCAACACCAGCTTTGCTTATTGTCCATACATCAACTGTCTGTTGAGACACTAGAGAAAACCTATCACCTCCAGGTGAGAATCTAATTTCTGTAGGTAGGAGCACTCCTTTACTGGCTAAGTTAATGGTAAATGCTGGCCGGCCTTTGATAAGGTTCCATGTTCTTAATGTTTTATCTCCTCCAATACTTAGGGCCAATTTATCTGATGGATGGACAGCTATTGCAGTGACAGGTTGACCTAAAAAGAAAATTCAGGTAAATAATACAATATCTTGATAAGACATCTTAAAATGGGATAAACAGAGACCAGGGAGTCTACCCTACACACTTTAATTCCTTCAATAATATTACAAAACTACCAATAACTATTAAAGGTATTGGTTAATTTTAAATTGGATTGAACAGAGAGCTATTGTAGAAACATTACCTTTGATTATATTTATTTTCACCCTGTTTTACCGATACCTAAGTTAGTGTATGTGAAGTGCAGATTGCACTAAGATCACCTAATAATTTAATCTGCACTGCATGATTACCTCCATGTGCTTTCTTCCATATCTTTTCCATTTGCCAGTTACCAGTTCGAGTAACAATGATGGAACCATCATCACTGCCAGTCAGGAGATGAGTGCCGCCGTGGGTGAATGCCACAGCATTTATTGTGCCGTCGTGATTCATCAAAACTGTGTGTTCTTTACGGCTTTTCATGTCTATGACGACAACTTTGTCGTCGGTACCCCCTGACGCCAAAAACTTCCCGGCTATGGACACGCATCGGACTGAAGCTGTGTGGGATTGTGTGGCGAAGGTTTGCTTTAGTTTTTGGACCTGAAAGTAATATTCACATAAATGCCATAATCGTGAAAAGCATGTTATGCTTCATGACTTAATGTGCTAAAATAAAACCGTAAGGTTGTGATTAATCTATAACTTACCGAATTTTCAGAACGGAGGGAGTATCCAAGTACGAATCCTTCATAGGTCCCTACTACTAATTCATCCATGATTAAATAAAATTGTTTGAATCACGACAAAACAGCATTAGAGGTTGGTGAACATATATTTCAAAAATTATAACCTCTAAACAAACACCACTTGTAAATGACGTTGACGATTGACGTACCTACGTCAAAATATGACGTTTATGTTGACTGACGTTTTACCGCGTTTACACATGTGAACTGAGCCGCCCCCACCAACAATGCGGAGGTAACTCCGATGGAAGCAAGGACCATCCAATCACCTTAAAATGAAACCTAAAACTTTATTACCAACTGATCCAGAGCCTAGGGCTCTCTGTGAGGGCTAGGGTAATTCCGATGGAAGCAAAGGACCATCCAATCACCTTAAAATGAAACCTAAAACTTTATTACCAACTGATCCAGAGCCTAGGGCTCTCTGTGAGGGCTAGGGTAGAGAGGGACTTCCTCGGAGTCCTAACTAAACGCCTAACAACAAAGAGCGTTTGAGGAAGATCAGAGGGTCTATGTTGAGTTCATAACATGTCAAAACGTTGACCGTATCGTCAAGATTTCCATACAAAAACTTTTGTATGGAGTTTTGAACGTATTTTTAACTGGGGCGTTTCTCTCCTGTTCCTGCTCCACTGGCAACGGTCCAAGCCGAGATCCGTACCTAAGTGGTGCCCTTGTGATAGTTGCTTCATCCTAACTTTTTACAGGTTGAGTGCCTTCTGCGCTCGCCGTAGTTCGGTGACGCTGACCAAGGCCATCTACGGCCCTGCAGCATTAAAGTCATTCAGAAAATAAAAAAACCATCGCCTTCTGCGCTCACCGATAGACCGGCGACGGCTGATCCATCTGCGGCTCAGCAGCATTAAAGTCCATTCGTTCTTGCCTACTTTTTTTGCGATGGACGTTTCTTGGTTCTCGTGATCGTATTTCTGATTGATTAGTGTTTTTATTAAAAGTTAACTCGGCGTTCTGGTTAAAATCAGTGTGAGAAATATATGTTATTAAAATGGACATGTACGCTCTTTTTAAAAATAAATCTAAGGTTTGTTTGTAATATTATATTAAATAGGATGATTACGAAATTATGCCCCTAATATAACCTCTACTTGGTATTAGATTTGTAGCAAAACACGCATTATGTATAAATGGCATGTTTTTAACAATTACCTTATCATCATCCTCTCACGACTCGCGAGACTTACTCACAGATTTTTTGATCCTACAGACAGATGGGAATCGACCTAAGGATACGGTGGAATCTTTGTTTTTTTTTAATTTCGTGTCGTGCAACGGATGTTACGATTTACCATAGGTTAAATATTTTACAAATGATGCATGAATGAATGAATGAATGTCGTGACGTCAAATTAATACGTGATGGTTTGACGTATTTCCGTTTTGAATTCCCGCCTTACATGGCGTTCCTACATCCCATATATATTTATATCTGCCTATTAGAATAATCTTAGTAAAACAGTAGTGATTACTGATTATAGTAGTGATTATGATTTATCTTCGAACCTATTATTACAGTTAATCCAAAATCATACACAGGCAATGCAATAACAGCCCTATTTAAATGTGAAAATTATATTGCATATAAAATTGAAAATACTACAAAACTTGTATTAAGTCTTTATTAGGATAACTGATATTATACAATATATATAGAATCGTAAATAAACTAAACAGTTATAAATTTATAATACCCGAATAGATAGGTAGTCGATGGTCTATTGTAGCGGTTGGTTCCTTTATGTAGTGTAGGTAATCTAGTACCTACATAAGCTTCTCTCGCACTCTTATAAATCCACCATCCCAGGTTTATCCGTTGTGTCGTTGTGTTGTAGAAAACTTATGTGATATAGTTCTATTTGCGGATGATACTTCTATAATATTCAAAGTTGATAGATGTAAAGCCAATTACGACGATGTAAACTTATCTCTATCGAGAGTTCTTGATTGGTTTACTGTCAATAATCTTTTGCTAAATGCTAAAAAAACTAAGTGTATCAAATTCACTTTGCCTAATGTAAGTCAGTATAATACCAACATTAAATTAAATGGAGAAACACTAGATCTTGTAGATTGTACTATATTTTTAGGACTCCATATTGATTCAAAATTGCAATGGAGTACCTACGCAAATAGAAGCACTTGCAGGTAGACTTAGTTCTGCTGCATATGCAGTTAGAACAATTAGACATCTTACTGATGAAGCCACATCTAGGTTAGTATACTTCAGCTACTTTCATAGTGTCATGTCATATGGTATCTTACTGTGGGGCAAAAAAGGGTGATACATGCCATTTATAATATGAAGCCTCGTGACTCTTTGAGGGAACGATTCAAAGAAATAAACATTATGACAGTAACTTCACAGTATATTTATGAAAACTTAATGTACACGCATAAAAATAGCGCTTGTTTTATTAAAAAAAGTGAGGTGCATAATATTAATACTAGAAACAAAAATAAATTACTCATTCCAAAATTTAGATTAGAAAAGTCAAATGGGTCTTTTATGGGAAACTCTGTCCGCTTCTATAATATGCTTCCGGTAAATGTAACCAAGCTGCCCATTCGAAGATTTAAATCTTATATAAAGAACAATCTAATAAAGAAGGCGTATTACACCATAAATGCCTATATTGAGGATAAAACTGCATGGCCCGATGTCGTCGCTCCGCTCCCTCGTTAGCTTAATTGTTAAATTGCGTATCTGTAGTCACATATTTTTTATAAATAGGTTAAGCATTATATTATAAAGCGAATCGTGTGTTGTCTTAAGAACTTTGGTTGTTACCTTTTAGATTTTATTCAATTCTTTGAGTAGCACTCTTTTTCTATAAATTAATTCACCTCGTTCGATTGGCACCACACTAAAGCTGAATGAAGGATCATCAAAAAAATAACCAAGCAGAGTTTGTTGCCTGATTCTTCTATGCTTGGTCGCGCGCGAGGAACCGGCGTAAATTCACTTTCGAATTTTAAATTCACGTAGTTTTTAAGTTGACGTTTCTATATGATCCATTTCAATGAATAAAAACCTATTGACTTTGACTTTGACTTTGTCTCGTTGAAATAAATCAAGCATAATGAGGTGTTAGATAGAAAATAGTTACAAAAGCCATAATCAAGAAGTGAAGTGAAGTGAAGATACAAAATATATTTTTTTAATTCATGTAAACATCTAAAATTTATAATTTTTTTCCATGACGACCAATAATTGTCAATTTAAGCTGAGTGATATCTGATGATTAAGGCTGGTTGCACACGTTACCAAACTAAACTAGACATGCACTACACTGTGCAGTACTGTATAATGTAGTGCCTGTCTAGTGTGGCATAGACTCGTGGGGTTATCGTAGATCTAGCATGAAAGTGTCGATGTAAATTCTTCGCGGCGGCGGGCGTGTGGAATATAACAATGCTCAATGATCCATCCCATTTATAATATGAAGCCTATATGTTATTCTTTGACTCGTAAATTTAGTTAAATTCACGTGGTTTTTAAACTAACATTTCTAATGATCCTTATGAGTTCAATGAATAAAAACCTGAAAAAAAAAAATAATAACCGTCACGCCTATTGTGCTCTGATTGATCTGACTGTAGTTTCGACCAATCAGAGTACATCAGACATGACGCAATAACGATAGTGATATGTTAATTTCTTTAAACTATCGAAATTTTGGATTTAATATGACGTAACCAAATCTTCTGCCGGGATGGTGATTTCGGGAAGTGTAAAAATTACCATTGCCACTGCTATGGACATTGCAGCCAGGAACACAACATTTAGCACGGCTGCCCATGCTCGATGCTCTTAACTGAGTTGTGACTTTTGGTAAAAAAATTGGTATTTTCTGGTAAAAAATTGACTGAATTTTCAAGTAAGTAATTATTTTTAATTAATTTCAGTTTTCTGTCAAAACATGAACTTTCTTAGTTAAAAACATTTTAAGAAAAAAAATATTTATAACCTTTATATGTATTTTTTACTGCAATGTTTCGATAAATGATAAATCATGCTGGATATTTTCGCACAGCATAATCTAGCCCCAAAGTAAGATGTGTTATTGAAACTACGTGTCTGATACAGTTTATACAATTTATTTTTTCTAAATACATACATATTATACATAGAAAACACCCAGACCCGCAGACAAATATTCAGGCAGGCCCCTTCCGCTCCATAAAGGTCGAATGATATTAACTTTGTATTGTAAAAAAAGTACATTGAAATAAGTTTAT
The DNA here is from genome assembly GCA_958496245.1 of Perizoma flavofasciatum. Taxonomy (NCBI): domain Eukaryota; kingdom Metazoa; phylum Arthropoda; class Insecta; order Lepidoptera; family Geometridae; genus Perizoma; species Perizoma flavofasciatum. The sequence continues at coordinate 5,242,257 of OY292431.1, forward strand.
TTATTTAATGGTCCAATACCGTTAGGCATGTCACGTTTTAGGGGGGCCTCTTATAAACTTATTATGATGATTATTAATTTCTTCCCTCTAAATTTTATAAACGCTTATCGGGAGCATAATGCATGTAGGTACATACCTACTTAACCACTAATTATAATATTTTTTATGCGTGAGGAAAAGGCTTTATAAAAAGACTGGCATGTATGAGTTTGACATCATCTCTGTCTCTACCTTCAAAGCCATCTCGAACGAACGCGAGCGCGCAATTGATTGTATACCCGGTATGAGATCATCTCTGTCTCTACGTTCAAAGCCATCTCAAAGCAAGCAAAATCAAGCAAGTAAACATTTTCAAACAGTCAATCCAAGACAGAGCAAACATTTTTCAATCTGTGATCGAAGTGCAAACATTTGTCAAAAAAAAAAACATTTCGGTGCACTATCACAAGAAATAAAATAAAAGTCTCAAGTTTTTATATATTTCTTTGTTAAATTTAATCGAATGGATTTCACTATTAATTTAATAATACGTTAGATAATTTTTTTATATAACGTTAAAGCTAGATTAATTATCATTCTGGTGAGTGCAAGCACGTTTATATTCGTTTTTGCGATGCTATCGATCTCCACGGTTGGCATTGCATTACTTTGTTTTAGGATTCCCAAAAGAGGACATATTTAGACATCTACAAGATGGATTTGGCCGAGACCATGAAGAATGTTCTCGCGAAGAGCACTGGCAGCTCGAGCAATGCGGCCGCCTCCTCATCAAGCGCGACGACTCCTCACCCGGCGGAGGGCTTTGTCACGGAGAAACTGTACATGCTTCTACAGCTTTACTTGCAAAACAAGGGCTGGAGCCCGAGCATAGAGCTGCTGCAGTGCTTCAGTGATCTCAAGGATTCGTCTATGTTACCCAGCGCTTCTTATTTACAGTAAGTAAATTAGCTGGATTCCATGGCTCATGAAAGATCCAAGACCTCACAATAGCATATAACTTGAAAGCTTTTATTAACAATAACAAACATCTTTATTGATACAATTAATTTGAAACTGATACCATACATTATTTTGAATCCTACAAGGATCCTATAAATTTTTTATGTAAAATGTATGTGGTGCAAGGGATTGAAAAGTATGGCTTAAAGAAGAGGAGGCATAATTCCAACAGTAGACAGGTTAAAACCATTAACCTCAAGCTGAAGCTGATTCTGGCAACATAATTGTTGTGGATATAACATATAGTGGTTTTAACAACTATTAAAACAACTATATGTTTTATAAGTCCATATAGGATTATCATTTAATACTTTCAATAATTTCAGAATGATGGCCTCTAGAGTAGGTTTAGATACACAAGGTAGACTGATATTGCGAGACAATGGTAAAATAATACTGCCTTACGAACACTTTGCAAATGCTGTAATGCTGAAACACATGAATGGACCTCACGGCTTACACCTTGGAGTGGAAGCTACTGTTCGAGCTGTAAGTATTGTATCATATTTACATTGTTATTATACTAGCCAATAACAGCACTCTCATATAGTTATATAATCATGCTCTCTTTTATCAGCAACTCCCACAAGATTAAGGATACTGGAACACTGCTGTCATCAACTCAAATTCCTCTGCTATTTCAAGGAGCTGCACTGATGCCCTGCATTGGGGGTGTATTGTGCTTTGTTTGGATCCCCCTCTCCTTCTCCCTGCCCCCAAACCCAGGACTTTGAATTGATGACAGCAGTGTTCCTGTATCTTCGACCCCAACCACTGTTATTGTATAATATGTTCATGTATACAGGTAGTAGAATCCTACACAATAGGAAGGGATCAATTTGGAATGGAGAAGGAGTTTATCCTAGAAGTGATACAGAACTGCCCAAACCCAGCATGTCGCTACTACAAGAACCAGCTAGAGATGACCCAGAAATCTATGCAGCATTTATCGCAGCAACCCACTTACATACCTGGTGATTAAATCATAACAATTGTCTTATACACTGTGATACTAATTTTATAAATGGGAAAGTTTGAATGTTTGTTACTAATGATATCCATGATGGCTAGACTGATTTGGATGAAATGTGGAACAGGTATAGTTTGTGATCTAGAAACACATATTATGCTACTTTTTATTAAATAATAATAAAAACTCAGGTGCATACAATTGCTCTCTCGTTGCAGTGCTACAATAAAATGGGTGAGCGTACAGGGGAATATTGTGATGGGAGAGTGCCATTTAGAATGGAGGCCCAAGAATGAGGATAGAGGATGGTTAGCATAAAACTGTAGCGTGACGATAGAGTTAATTTATGCATATCATTCTTACTTAGGTCTCTTGAGCTTGGCCTTAAAAGCTTCCATGTTCTGGAATGCATAATGAGATGTCGGTGCTGGCTATTGCAGTCGCTAAAGTAACTGAGTTGGATACTAGCTGCTTCCTACAAACTTATCACGGTATTATTTGAATTTGTAGACGCGGGTGCATCGAACCTGTCAGACAGTCAAGCTGTTGAGCGCCTGCTCCGTGGGGCTGCTCTACCGCAAGACTACCAGTTGCCGTTAGCGCCGCATCTCGCCGCACTCAGTGAGTTGCTAAGTAAACATCCATATCTCATTTTATTTGTTGGATTTCAACTCTTATAACTGAAGTGATGAGGGAAAGATTTTCAGTGGCAAGCCTCGACTCCGGAAAGACCGCTCACTGAAGGCAATCTGTCACGTTTTGCCATGATTTTTGTTTTGTTTAGACTTGCCTCTGAATATCACCTACTTAATATGCGGTTCTATCTACTAAGTATGGATCTGAGGATGTCCTTAATAGGAGATGTGACCAGATTTTTTTATTTTTGAATAATTAGTGTCTCATTTAAACCCTAGAATTTAAATGGTAATAAAAGCCTAAACTCGTCTGGTTGTCGAACCTCTAAAATATATACAGTCGGCGACAAAAGTAGATTAAAAGTTTAGATTTTTGAAAACATATTTTTTTTAATTCCTCATTTCAGCGAACCTGACCAGCGAAAAGAGCGACCGTCGTCGCGAAGACAAGCTCTCCCAGCATCAGCAGATGTTGCTCCAGCACCAGACGCGCTCCCTGACGCACCAGTCGCTGGACAAGTACAGCCATTCCACGCGCTCCTCGACCACGTCTTCTCAGTCTGGACTGGAGTCCAAGTCCAAGCACCATTATAGCGATGAGCATAAAATCACAGATTTCTTGAGGTGACTTTTTAATTAAATGCACCAGTAACAAAACGAAACCGTGTATTCAATCGCGTTTTGCAGCGCCTTTACTAACGTGTGGTAGTAAAAATTATTGAAGAATATTATTCTTTCAAAGGCTGAAACATGGAGAGGGAGCGAAGTAAGCCCCTCCGAGTAACAGAATGTGAAAGCAACAAACCTTAGTAAAGTTCATACAAGAAGGCGATTCCGAATCACAGAGCGAAACATTACCAAGGCAGAAACTAGGGCGATTAAAGCGAACTCCTCGGAATCACAACGAAGGGAGCGAAGGCTTCTTTATTTTCGTTTTACATGTAACACATCTTTTTTTTAAGAACTATGTCGATTGTCGTCGATGTCAGTTCTATCGTACCTTCGTAGATTGTCATCTAGCTGGTTCATGAACCAGCTAACACCTGCTTTACAAATGTGAAAATAAATGTGACTTATAATTTAAAGCATTTTTGTTTCTCCAGGGCGAATCTCGAGAGCTTGGAGTCCCTGTCGGCGGGCGCGGGTCACTCGGAGCGAGCCAGCGTGACCGCAGCGAGTGCGAGCGGCAGCGGCGCCGGCGGGCAGGAGCGAGTGGTGCGCGCGTTCGCCGAGCTCGCGCGCAACCTGCAGCGCATGCGGCCCTGCGTGCGTCCCGCCATGTGCAAGCCCTACGGCAAGCAAAGCGAGCAGCTCCAGAAAAGTAAGCGATCCTACATTTCTATTAGCTTGTTCTATCAGTGGTTGATATGGTAAGCAAAGCGAGCAGCTGCGGAAAAGTAACCCCTTTTTCTGAAGAGCACGACGAACAAGCCAAACAAAGAATAAATGCTTTAGTTATAAACATCAGTTTCGCCACTGTGCTTGTAGTTTCCCCAAAGCCCATATTCCAGAACGAAATTCAAACTCAATCTGGACGCAAGTATAGATTTTATGAAAGTTTTCAATGGCAATGTGACAAATCATTTATACTTGAACACAGAATACATAATCTATTTGTTTAAAATCGATCTATCAACGCACAGCCAAAACTACTAAGTCTAGAAAGCTGTAATTTGGAACATAGATTTATTTATTTTATATCATAAGCATAAGAAAGGATGGGGGGTGGAAATTAGTTCTTTAACTTAGAAACATGAACATTTTAATTACAGCTACTGAGCATAAATAAATAACGACGTGTTTCAGGGTTTTTGAATTTTCACATTTTAAGGGGGTACCCCTCTTCAAATGGGGGTGAAAGTTTATTGGGAGTATCGATTTTTAAAAACATTCTCATACTCCACTCTTGCAAAGCCGCTGGTAACAGCTAGTAGTGTTGATATGAATCTAGATTTATTTAAGTTTCGTTCTAGAATACGATCTAAAGCTTGTGTCACTGAGGTGACAGCGATGTTGGATGTGAACTCGAACTTGTGTTCATTTTCCAGTTCATTCTAGAATACGAGCCTTAGTGATAGCAAAGTTAGATCTGAACTTGATCTTCTTGTCTTTTTCCAGTTCTGTTGGACACTATTCAGTTGGTGCAGTCTCTTCGCAGTTACCTGCCGCCGCCGCATATTCAGGTCACTTCGTGGAAGAACGACGATAAGCTACGGTGAGCAATTTAAACATGCTAGTGTTGTATTCAGAATACAAACGGTTCTATTTATATTATTTATCCAACAGTATCAGAACAATAACAGATTATAGTTCGATTAGCACCACACTTTAGCTGAATGCAGTATGATAAAAAAAAACAAGTGGAGTTGGTTGCCTGATTCTTTAGGCTTGGTCGCGCGCGAGGCATCGACCTAAATCTATCTATACTATAATAAAAATGTAACAGGTCAAATTCTGTACATTGAAGATATTTTGATTTTTTTTATTGGAGGGCTCTCTATAATCGATACTGAAGCCAAAAATGTATTTTTCTTTTTTGTCTGTCTGTCTGTCAGAATCTGGGCCCCGCATGCACCGAAACTACATAACGAATTCAAATGAAACTTGGCATGATTTGAGTTCATACTACAGGGTAGGACATAATATTATGATACTTTTTATCTCGAAATTCAGCACGGTTCACTTGGGAGATGGGATCAAATTCAAAATTTGTGCTTAGTTGTTATTCATGAACGCGTAGTTCGATTTCATTCATTCTTTTTTTGTTAGAAAGGAGGTACTTTAAAGAACGAAGTCGCGGGTACAGCAAGTTCACTATAAAATTTAAAATTTATTGAGTGATTAAGCTGACGTTTCTATATGATCATTGTAACTTCAATGAATAAAAACCCTGTTGAATTTGACACTATCTTATATGTTAAAATGTTTGCAAACGCGAAATGATTTGTTTTTTTTGTTCTTTTTACAACTGGCAAACAAGCATACCGCTTACCAAGAGGTGGGCCACCAGTTGGTAAGCGGTAACGGTAACCTATAGACGTTGCCGTCCTGAGACATAACAGGTGAAAAGTCTCATGTGCCTGTAATCTCACCAGTGCTCATACCCTTCAAACTGGAACACAGTAATGTGAGCATTACTACTTGGAGGCAGAGATAGGTATGGTGGTAGTACATTCCTGAACGAGCTCTTTCAAAAGGAGCTTTCTATCGACAAAACGACGAGTTCAACAGGGACTGAAGCTAGTTTACTGTTCATTAATATCTACCTTTCCGTTGCAGTTCAAACAATATGGACGACTTGGAGTCGCGTAAGGTTGTGAGCGGAAACTAAAGGTTCGCTGATGGGTTGACGGTATCGCCATCACGCTGGTTCTCGATTGTACCAGATCGAATCATCGCATCACAAAAGCGGTACATTATGAAATATTGTGTATTTATGTACCTATTTTTATTTTTGGTATACGTTGTACGTAGCCGTATTCAAGAATACTTGGGTATTCTTTGTTCTCTGTCCAAGCGCATGTCTTTAATGAGATAAACTGTCGTGTAACGTTCTTAAATATGAAAATACGGCCATCAACAACACCTGGGGGCTAGACAAATACCTCACGCTTACTTTTCCTTTCACTCTAACGCAATTTTTTCAAGGTAAAACTTGGCAGCTGTCACGTGACATTTCACGTCACAGCTAATGTCATTTCCTTACAATTCCTTACATCTTTCCGCAGGCGTTAACGTCAACAGAAAGTGGTATTTGTCTAGTCCTCCTGTATAAATCGCTTTAGAAATATTTGCGCACAAAGAAAGATTGAGATGATTATTTTTATTCTATTTAAATCTATATCGAAGGTTTGGTGGCAATCAGTTCTGTAAAAAAAGTATTATTTGAATGTGTAATTTTTTACAGTTCTTTTTAAATTATAAAACCTATATTTTTGAATCTGCACATGTGAAAATTTTGGTATTCTTGCCGTCTTTTGGTTACAAGGTTTGACTACGCTCTAGTTTAGTTTGACCTAATTTTAATTACATACAGGGTGTAATAAGAGAGCTCTCGAATTCTAAAGACACAGTTGTGAACATAATGGTGATTATAATAAACTAGCATTTGGCTGGGAGGTAATCCACATTAGAGATAAAAAAACTTAATATGACCGATATTTTATTCTTCTCCGTCGTCACCGGTTCTTTCTTGGTCAACACGTTAGGTCAGTGACCTGACCAAGTTTATTGTATGGATGTGTGAGGATTTTTTTTTTTGTTATTTCATCGATACTTTCAGAATCAGAAGTGAACTGGTTCAGTTGTCGCGAGTTTAATGATTACACCTGTATAGTTTGTAGTTTTTTTTTAAATTGTTTACCGCGTTTTGATACGATAATCGTATGGGATCTGCATTGTTATTATTAGTGTAAGCTAAGTAAACGACGACGCCGTATCTTGCTTTATACCGTAGATCGGCAGTCCAGCGCTGTCCAGACCTCTTGAACATTAGATGGGTCCTCCTAATTTTAATTTCAGCACAAATTAGTTTTACATGGTGAATTTTTCATTATTTTTGTTGTATTATTGCTTTGTTGGTATTTTCAAGTTTATTTACCTTTAACATTTAACTCAACCTTGATAGCACCAAAATCGTTAGAATTTGTTTACTTGAACGCACTCGAAATCGCTTTCAAATTTCAGTTCGTTACATGGCCTTACAGAGATTTAAAGTTGTTAAGCTAAACAGTTTTTTTTTCTTCTATAGAATTGGAAATTATACTTGTTAGAAAGAGACAAAGCAATGAATCAACTTTTTAAAAATCTTTTTATGTAAGGCCTATGTTGCTTGTACTATATTGTATGTTTGGATTTTATATATTATTCAAAGGTATTTTTTATTTCGTCCCAGTTAATAATTAATTTATTGTCGTAAGTGCATTATTTACACTGTGATAAAGGTGTAATTGGTGTAGGTTTGAGCGAAGTCTTGACATGAATGTAACATAGCGCATTTAGGTATTTGATCTGAGTTAAGCAAGTACAGTCAGCAATAAATTACAAAATTGCTCGCCCGTTTACTATTAAATTTGAACCAGTGAATGTGTAAAGATTTTTTTTAAAGAAAATAAGCATACAAAATTACCAAAAATTACATCAAACCGACACTTTGAAAGCCTGTTGCTGGATGATAATTTTCTTAGGAGTTGGAGTTACATTTACGGCGAAGGCCTTCACTGCCGTGCCCTTCAGTCGATATTCACCCAAACTCTTGATAGTACTTGACTGTTTGGTTGAATGAGACGCCAAGTTTCATGACCCCCCAAAAAATTTTGATTTAATATACACTAAGCTTTTTGAATGTCGTTGTTTAGTAATTCATGACATGCAATTCAATTCATGCAATTCTTATTGGCTTTTTTCAAAACTATTTGCTCCAAGTCTATCGACGATTTACTCGTAAATTAAAGTAAGGTTTGATCGCCGTGTCTTGTCTTGTGAGTGGTAGGAAGGTAATCTTAATGAAGACTGCAATTTTTCACGTCTTATCTAATGTTGCCTGTGGATTTGTAAGATTAGGATCGTTAGGTAGTAATGGATGGTGTACTGCACACTGAGAGTTCAATGCATTTTTATTTTACATATTTAAGATTTTTATTCGTTTTGGATTTCTAAGAAATTGTGTTTCAAACATTAATGTTCGAGGTGTGCAGTAGTTCGAGTTGTGAGCGTAAAATAACAACACATAAGTCGCTTTTTACTTCCAAATACATCACATTGTGTGAAATAATGATTACATAAGTTTATTAGTGCAATAAATTAGGCAAAGCCTACTTTAAAATTTTGTATCCTAGTACTAATTCTAAAATGTAATCAAATATGTATTCACATCACAATATTACGTTGATTTGAAGTAGGTTTGGTCGTGTTAATATTTTGTACGTTGTAATTTTACGTTTTTTTATCTCCTGGTTGACTGTTTCGAATGTTGTTTTAAGCAGCTCTTAATCGTAGCTCGTTCTTGTACGATTAAGCTTAATATTTTTGTTTTATACTTTGGTGTGTGGTTTTCTACGTATTTTTTGATCAATTTATTGCATTCTACAATTATAACGAGGCTATAAATGTTTGATGATAACTTACAATACACCTTAGTACCTATTAATGTTAAGCTGCTATAACCGTCGACTATGTACTCTTAAGTATTAAATTTTCCCAGAAGAATCTCTCTGTTTTTAGAATAAGCTTTCTAGTCAAAAATTGATTTCATATCACATTTATACGAATTGGTTCCGGTTATACGTACTGTTACTTTCTGAGTTAAGTTATAAGCCTGACCATTTTAGAGTCGGTTTTTTATTTATTTGGATAACACTTGATTTCGAAAGTTGATCTCAAAATTATACTTGCAATCTGGCGATGTTAATTTATTTATTATCATTTTTAACAATGGTTTTAGGAGAAAATTGGCGCGAGGTGTTCAGGCATTATAAATTTTTCATAGACTGGTCGTTAAATATAATTTTACATTCTCTATTATTTTATTTTTCTCTTGTTTGTTGATGGTTATTAACGCACCAATGGTTATGCGCTATACATATGTAGTAAGTTTTTTTTTTTCGATTTTTATTATTTTTCAGTATATATATTGAATTTAAATCATAAATTCATATTGGCATCTGGATTCTGTGATAATATTATCAAAATGTAATTTTGGCTTATGCAATATTTATTTAAAATTTCTCCTATGTTATTTTAATCTTATTTTCTTATATTGGCAAAGCGAGGATGTTGTTAAATTCAAATGCATTATTTATTAATAGGCAATTAATTTGAACAGCGCAGGAGTGTAATGATCACAATAAATTAGTCCTGGAAATAATCTTCGCTTTGCCAATTGATTGATTAATTATTTTTTGTGGTAAATAATCAAAATGGTAAATTAGTAAAAAAGCAGTGCTTAGAAATAAATGATAATATGAAAAAGTACTGTCGTTTCATTTGAACATTTTGCAAGTATTGCAAGTAATGTTTCAACATAGTATTTCTCAAGTGCATTGATTAAGGATGTCAAAGAAAAATAGTATAATTATAGTATTTAAAACATTTATTAAAAGACATGTATCAGAACATCTAGGTAATACAAATGCTAATTCCAACTAAAATCACAACAATGTACGTAGGTCTAATAAATGCCATGCAATAGTAATACTTGTGTGATTTTTTAACGTTTTCAACGCAATAAGTTTGTTTTGGCACCAATCTCGTGAAGAACTTTAAATGTTATTTAACAGTAAAGGCTTCCCTCTCACAGATACGTTATAACGGTCGATATTAACGCAATGTGTTTTTGCGAGATCTGTCTTAGTACATTTTGTATTATGACGCAGATTGTTGTACGCAAAAACACATTGCGCTATTTATGATTATAATAATTATATTTATCATATAGGCGTGTCTCATCATGATATGATGAGTCACGCCTAAAAAGTGCTAACACAGTGCGTATAACATTTTTAATTGCAAGCTGATTTGATGTTAGTGTGGGTGGTTATTTCACTGGTCCATACTATGTCCAAAAGCTGTGTAAATCCAATCCAATCTCTTTACCCAAGAGTTAATCAACTTTGACAATTGCCTTTTGCCATTTTTTTTTATCTGTATTCAAAATTATTTTTTCCTATTTTGAATGAACCTGTTACAAAAGCCATAATCAAGAAGTGAAGTGAAGTGAATGAACCAAACTGTCAACATTTAAGGGCCTTAAATAGATTGTTTAATAGTTGATTAACTATTCACTGCTTTATCTCTTTCTGATAATAACTCAAATTTGCACAAAGAAAACAAAACACCGTTTAGCTAAACAACTATTTTAACTCTTTATAATTCGGTAGTAAGTAGGTACATTTAATGAACTCATCCAAGAAAATTACATTTTTTGCTCAGTCACAGTGGATAAAGACATTTGACGAGTGGGATACCACCTTTAAACACGCCTAGGTATTTGCCTTAGTCCAGATTTGCATTGCGAAGTGTATAAAAGTGTATATATCAGTAATAATTAAACAATATATAATCATGATTATGTTAATAATTATTAAAATTATTTAATATACCTACCTATCTAGTTATTATGTAAAATGGCATGGTACAAAACATGCGTTGGGTATTTAAATGACAACAAAGTAGTTATTTTACAATGCAGCTATAAAATACACGTTATATCCTTAACACATCTAAATAATTACCTACCTTTTACATATAACATGACACAAACAGTCATACTATAAAATTTAAAATACCCTTTCGATATTAAATCTTTGTGCGCGATTTATCGTATCGATTCTCTTTAATATGCTCCCGATATACACAATTTTATCGTTTTATTTAATTAAAAGCAGCAGTGTACGTACTTTCATAGAACTAATTTCCAGAACATAATAACACTAGGTACAGTCGCGGTCATTAACTTGTGGACAGTAAAATGTTAAGGTCAATCAGATACTAAAGATTTCTTTTTTATATTATTACGTAGTCGTAATAATATAAAAACTTACCAGGAACTTTAACGGTAAAAGTAACAGCTGATTTCTAACAGCATTTCCTGAGAAAGTAGATTCGCTGCTCGTCTGCACCAAGAGATAGGCGTATTTACTGACATTTATCATAGAAATCTATTACATATCTATTAGATATGCCTACGTATTGAAGATAAAGCCTAAGAATTATTTAAGATATTTGCTGAAGTATTATAGTGTATAAGTGTTTTAAGGATGGTTTTTACCATCTGTCATGATACCAGCATCTATACAAAAACGCATAGAAATCTTTTGAATTGGTTTCGGAGCTTATTGTAGGCACACTATATGGCCTCAAACATAATATTATAAAATCTTTTTTTATCGAAGATTTAAAATAACATAAAATACGGTGCAAACGGTACCTATTCTAAGCACATTTAGAAATATCAAGAAACACACACATCTAGGAATGTAAAAAATATTCTACCTACTAAACATATATAGTAATAGATTAATAAAATATATTTTTCACGTAGGAGTAATAATGGAATGAGCAATCACTGATGCGGGTAATTGTTTGATAATTTGATCACAATTCCTATGTTAAGCCCGCCCGCAATAAGTTTAGGTAAACCTAGGCGCAAGCCACACTCCTGCGCCTGGCTCTAACGAATCAATCATAAATTGTTTTACTAAGATGTAAAATACTTTGTTGAAAATACAACTTGTGAGCTCTTAAGGTAGCTTATTAATATAAATCGAAATTGTGTTCTGAAAATTATATGCAGCACTAACAGCCCCAGGGGTCTAGACAATTACCACTTTCTGTTGGTTTTAACGCCTGCGGAAAGATTTAATTGTATGGAAATTACGGTAGCTGTGGAAATGTCACGTGACAGCCACCAAGTTTTTCCTTGACAAAATTGCGTTAGCGCGAAAGGAAAAGTAAGCGTGAGGTATTTGTCTAGACCCAGGAATGAGTAAATTTGGAAATCAGAAGAGGACGGAGGACGCTGCTACACTCCAAGCACGTTTGTATGAAAAAAGAAAATCCTATTAGGACCTGGTCGAACTGACGCGGTGGCAGGTGACAGTGGCGATGGTCGTCAAGTTGACTGTCATCCAACTTGTACTTGGCTGCCAAGTATAAATATAATAAAATTAAATGTTTATTTTCTCAACACAATATGTACTTAATTTATAAGGTCCTTAACTATCAGTATAGTATCCCACTTTTAGAACCTGTTTTGTGTGAGACTGGTGTCTGAGATAGTTTTAAAAAACCTGTATTACAGTATATTAATACTTCAAAATAAATGGCAATAATGCCACCGCCACCGCCATCGCGTCAGTTTGATCAGGCCTTACTGATGTTTTACCGAGTTTTAAAAAAATGTTTTTTTTAAACAAAATTACGCCTTTAGTCAACGCTTCAGTTTGACCGGGCCCCTACTGATGTGTTATCGAGTTTAAAAATAAATGAAATTTTTAAACAAAATGACGCCTTTAGTCTTAAATGTTCAGTGCTCATTGTTCAGTCCCTGATTAAGTTTCGGCGTGAACACGTATACGGAGTCGTCGAGCCAGTAGTACGCCTGAGAGAAGTCTCCCTCGCAGAGGTAGGGCGCGCGAGCCCAGGACACCAGCTCGTACCCCGCCTCGTCCTCCATCCATCTGATGAAGGCGGACGCTTGCTCCTCAAACCCGAACCCTTGGATGGGCAGCCGCTCCTCCGGCTTATGGTCTGCTGTTACTGGAAGAAAATATTTGCAATCAATATCAATAAGTTATACATGCATACAGTCACGCCTGTTTTCCGGATGGGTAGGCAGAGACCAAGGATTTCCTCTTACTACGATCCTGGCATACCTTCATTAATCCTCATCAAATTCTTCATACAAGCTCGGCGGTTTAGCGTACTTCTGACCTGGCCTTTCTCTAGAATGTCTCCAATTTGGTCAGAGTACGTTCGCCGAGGCCTTCCTCTTCCAACTATCCCTTTCACGCTCGCCTTGTATACTTGTTTTGTTAATCGTCTTTTGTCCATCCCTTCTATATACCCAAACCATTTCAACTTACCTTTCTCAACCCTCGTTACTACATCTTCATTCACTCCACACTGCTCTCTTAACACGCTGTTCCTCAGTCTATCACTCAAAGTTACAGCACACATACTTCTCAAAGCTCTCATTTCTACTGCATTTACTCGACTTTGATGGATAATAAATTATAACAGGACTGAAAATGGACTACACACATTAAATTGATAACAAACGGATCAAATGTATCAGCCCCGGAACAAATTCAGAAACCAACAGTTTTCCGTGTCAAAAAATAAAACTAGATAGGTACACAGATAAAACTCAGAGTGTCTCCTATGTACATACATATTTCTATCATCGCAGAATTTACAAACAAATAGTCTTAAGTATCTACTAACAAAATGGATTGTGTGGTCTGAAATAAAAACTTTTGATTTGATTTGATATGAAACCCATTAAACTAACAAGTAAAATTGTATTCAGGAAAAAATAAAACTGACTAACAAATGGAAGTTTAGTATTTTTCAAACTTTCGCGATTAGATAACGTAATTATAAATTTAACGGGTCTTTATCGCGTTTACCTTTTTTATTGTTTCCCGACGTGCAACAGCCCTGGTCACGGGTTTATAAAAAGTATTTTTTTATAAAAAGTCATTTTTCACCCTTTTCCTAAAATTTATATGGGACCAACCTTGAAGTATACCTTACCCATTAGAAAAAACATTAAAATCGGTTCACTATTGGCGAAGATATCGGGTAAAATTACACACACAATTTGAAGTCGGTGAAAACAGCAAATAAACGTGCAATCGTCTATTTATCCTGAGCGGGAATCAAACCCACACCGTTAAAATCTTAACAGGCTACTCGCTTGCCTCGCTTATCACGTGGAACGCAAATAGACCATATATCGTACCGTATACTGCTAGGATGTAGCTTGGCAAGATTTTTTTAAACAGCTTGGCAAGATTGTCAGAGGACACAAGCAAAATTTCACCGCCCGCCGGTGAGATTAGTCAAGAAAGTGTTTAAAAAAGAACAGCCAAGTTGCGCACCGGCAGCAATATTTATTTTTATGAAATTTTTGACCCCTGTCACCCGATGTATGCCCAGTCTTGGTACTCGACTGATATGGTTGACGTCTATAAATAACTACAATGCTTTTCTATAGATCAAATAAATAAATAATGCTGGACATTTTCCACACAGCATCATCTAGCCCCAAACTAAGCAGAGCTTGTATTATGGGAACTAAATGACTGATATATTAATAATATACTTTTTTTTTGTAAATACATACATATTATACATAGAAAAGACCCAGACCCGAGACAAATATTTGTAGATCATACAAACATTTGTCCCGCGAATCGAACCCGCAACCTTCTGCGTCTCAAGCGGGCTTTCGTCCACTGCGCCACATAGGTCATCTCTGCGGTCTGAGTATGGATCTACGGATGTCCATCATATACACTATACTCTAAAGTAGCTAAATACTTTACACGAATTACGAGACCAAACGTCTTGATATTTTGTTGCTAATCACTGATTTATTTTTGCTTTGTTGCATATGTTTTTATATGCAAGACAATACCGAGATGCTACAATTCCAATTACCTTCGACATAAGGCTTATAAGGCAGAACCAGCGCCAGCATCAAAACGCCCCCGGGAGCGATGGCTCCTCTGGCTTGCTTCAGCATAGTTTTCGGCTTGCTACAGCGGTCCAGGAGATTCAGCATACACACACATTCAAACCGCTGGCCGTTCCACCACTCGTCGATGTCCAGAAGCCTGGAAATCACAGAATTAGTTCTGTCATAAACTTAGCTTCCTAGTTACTTGACGGTGAAAAAGGTGAGTTAGTAATTGGCGAATAAATAAAGCTGGGCAGAGCTAATCAAATAATCTGTTTTCTAACGTTCTGTACCCCACGGGTACAAGGGAAGGATTGAGGCAGCAAGATACTCACGTGTAGCCCTTCTTGGATAACGCCTTCCTCATACTCCCCGAGATTTCTGTAGCGTATTTGGCAGTGTATAGTCGAGAGAATCTTCTGCTCACTTCTCCATCCCCTGCCCCGACGTCCACCATAGCGCCAGCACCATCGCGAGCCGACCGAGGCGCAGTGGTCAGCATTTGCCGAGTCTGGTTTTCCGAAAGCACGAACATGGAACCTCTTCCGAGCCACCTGCAAAGAAGAAACAGAAGGTTAAAGTAACAAGTTCTAGTAATAAAAGACTGCAAATAATTGGCCAAGTTGTACAACGATTGAGTTAGAAAGTTAGAACGATTACCGCAAATTATAAGTAACATCTCAATTAGAGGGAACAATTGGCCGATGGCTATCCATGCTGTTCTTTATTGCCTTGGAGCGCTATTCATGCAACTATTAATCTTATCGAAGTTAATTGTTGAAATAACTAAGTTAACTCTTGTTGCAACCTTCTAATTTAAACGTAAACTTTCTTGAAAACGTTTTGCGGCGTAGTCGCGACGTTGCTGAGTAACAATAGCGCAATTATCCACTACCGTTGGTTATGTGGTGGTGGTTTATATGGAGCATCGCGCCGGGCCGCAATTACCGAGGATAAAGTACAAAGCGAGCTGCGGGCGGCTGCGGCGTCTAGCGGCCGAGCAAATTGTTCGCCGGAGGGACCGCGACGTCTTCATCGCGCCCCGGGGAGCGGCGAAAGTGGATAATGAGAAGTAAATCCAGCACTCATTAGCTGAGAGAGAGCGTCGCATCGATCGATACGAATTCGTCTTCGCCGAGTAAAGGGATAATCGACGCGAGGCCAGAGCTCTGTTATTAGCCGTAGTACCATATATCACGCGCGGCATTATCCGCGGCCCCCGGCGTCCGCGCCGCAATTACTGCAGCAAACGGTGCAACTCGGTTACAATCTCACAATACCCTATCTAGCCGAGCCAGGCTTGGTTCAAAGTGCTCAATTACGAAAATGTATAGGAAAGTTTTCAGCACTTCCTTTTTGGGTCCTCACATGGGCTCGATGGTTTATTGGGCATAGTTATGAGGAGCATTGTGTGAGTTTGTGTGACACACGTGCCGTTATCGAGTGCGGACATAGTGCGGGACGTCTGGGCGACGCTCGCTGCTTCTTTTGCGGACGAAGCGGTACGGATTGATTGCTTTATTGTGTTGTCGTCCGCGGCGGTGGTGGCGGCGAGTCCGACGACGCGCGATACATGTTACATGAACCGGCCGCGCTGCCGCAACTAATGAGCACCGGCACCGCGTAATTGTCACCCAGAGCGGTGTAAACTCGCCATTCCAACACCTCGCGACGTGCTAAGATTGAGTCAACACACAAAAACATCTCGGGAATATGAAGTCGGTTGTTATCGGAATGCTGCGAGACTCGTATGATTGATTTATTAGGGCCATAACGAGGATAAGTTTCGTTCAGAGAGCTTCTTTAGTTACCCTCGTAAAAAGTCACAAAAGGAATATGTAAGCGTTCCGGTTTCCTTAAGGGTATTCGATGGTTCATAACGAGACCTGCCTGCGCCTACGAAGTAATAGGAAGGTAATGGAAACTTCAACGTATAGCAGTGAGTCTTTGCGTCAAAAATTGGCGAGCGGGGTGATGTGTAAATCGAGTAGAGTAGTAGGTGGATAGGCGGCGCGGAGTATCTATTTCAATAGAATGCGGTGGCTTGCAACAAGGAATCCGATGCGGTTATCGACGGCGGAGGTGAGAGATGTGTCGCCGGCCGGGCGTCGGGCGCCTGGGGGGTCGGTACGGCAGGGCTCGTATCGCGATTGCATCGGAGAGCAAACAAGCGGGCGGGGTGTCGCGGTGGCCCCCGCCGCTCAAATCATATTACCCCCGGCCTCACACTCGCTCCAGCTCCACACGTCATTTGAGTGTGCGTCGCTATGGCGACGGCCCGGGTCGTGCATGATATTAGTCCGTGTGCGACTCATCTCCGGCCGTTTAAACTTAACGTGCGCCGCCTCGCGCGGGAAATTAAAACCGGCTCCGGACCGGAAGGCGCGATCGACCCTCGCGCTTTTCGCACACCGCTGCCTCGTCCCATCCGACCGGGGGTCGGCTCAGAGGGACACCCAACTTGAACTTTCACACCGCGCACGTCGATTATGGCAAAATATGAATGCCTATTAATATTCATTCACCGACTTTTTAGAATTTAATGAACAAATGTTTAGAGAGGTAGTTCATCATTTCATCCTTTTCTGTATAGATGTTCCGTCAGCACTACAATGTTTGTTACACGACATGTTGTTGTCCTGTCCAACAGGACAGGACAACTACACAAAATTACTGCTCTCTCATTTAGTTGGAATTATTTTTGACACGGCTTATAAAATGATTCGACAATCACTTGAATTCTTCGAATAGGTACAGTTCTCGTCAGCGAATAATATGAAATGCATTGGTAAAAAACCTTTAAGGAAGTTAGGTAACTCATTCCCTATTCATGCGAGAAGCTTCTAAACGTTATTTACTGCGAATAAACACACTACAGATATGTACACATTAAACACGGTGGTACAGATAGGAAGAGCTCCACCCCACGTATGTAGATACCTACATTTGCTTTACTCAAAGACATTGTCGCTTTCAGGCACCTCATTAGAGAGCATCCCATGTGAGCCTACCCACACTCCCTTCCCATTCCACGCTACACCCCACACACACACACACATACGTGGAACATGGAGACGAGAGCAATTCTTTCTCTGCGCTCGCAAACTTGGATGGATAATTACACTTAGATAAGAACTCGGAGCTCCTTATGTGTTATACGATTTTCATACGGTTAGATAGAGACAAAGAGGTTTGAAAGTTAAAGAAAGATGAAACCGTGGAAGCAAATGTTTTACGAGGTCTCTGGGGATCGGAGAGCGAATAATGTATTTGATTAGATTTTTTGGTTAAGCTGTATGAATAAGTATTGATTGCTCGAAGAATTAATGACATACGGTCCAGACAGTACCAGGTAGTGTAGGCAGGAAAAACCGTGAAAAATTTAAAAGTTAGCGACTGTTATTAAGGCTGCAATAAAAATCAAGTTGTATGGAGCAGGATCGATTGCCGAAGCGCTACGCGGTGTCATAACTCCGAACAGCACTCAAGCTGCAATAAACTAAAAAAGTGGATAGTAAAATGTATAAACAATGAGAGCACGGCTAAAACGTTTTAGTGTTAAGAGTGGGCCCATAAACCGTTGACACGCACCCGTAAAATATTAACGATACCTTCAAGAAAAATGACGACTATCAATGTAGGTACCGATTTTCGGTCGCGCGAGGACGCGCTACAAATAATGGCGGTGCCGAATTTATACGCGGACCCGAATTGCCCCGATTGAATATTTTACCAGGCCACGAATGCGTCCAGCGATATTTTTCTATTTCACCACCCATTTTTACTATCAATTGCTTAGTTTCCCCTTTAATATTATTCGTTCGACGACTCGCCTGTTGTCTAGCTCGCTTTAACACGCTATATAATTCAACATCAATGCGATTGCTTACTGTTATTTGATAGTCTTCTATTTCTTGTTTTTTTTTATGGATTCAGATAAGAGTTTTGAGCTCTAAAACGGCTATCATCTATGTTATTTTCTCGTAAATATAACGAGATTATTAAGATTACCATGGCTGGTTGATTAGATACAAAGTTTACTTCTCGAACAGAGACTATGTAAGACTATGGAGTGCAAATCATAGTTAGTGTTTTGGAAACACAATAACCTCTAAAGGTGGTAAAAGGCGTGGGTTCCATTCGAATCCCATCCATGGTTTAAAATAACTTCTCGGAGGCGAATGGTTTATTGCTTATTGAGTAGCGCTGACGAGACGCGCCTCCGACGATAAAACATGCGCAGAGTGGAATCTCAGTCAATATCGCCAATATACACGGCGACATTGAAATTATCGCTCGGTGGGAGGCACGCATCCACGAGGTGGACAAAAGAAAAATAAGAATAAGAGGCTAGTTTGAAACAATGAGCATTGTCGCGGTGTCTGTGCGTGCGAGAGTGCGGCCCGGACGCGAGGTGTGGACGCGGCAAGCGCGTGCGCAGGAGCAGACGCGAGCGCGGTGCGAGCCACCCGCGCGCCATTGGCCGCCGCGCGGTGGGCGGGGCGAGCGACAAACTGCGCGCACGCAAATAGCGCACCCGCACACAAATTAAAACAATAAAATGAAAGTAATAAAACAAAGTAAGCACCGAAGAGTATCCACTATCGAGAGGCTTAATGGCCGAGCGGAGGCGGCGGCAGCGTCTCGATTTATTGACCGAGGAGCTTCGCCCCGCTGTGGACTGATCGAATGAGCAAATTAAGCATCCCAACTCTTTGCTATCGGGCATGCAAAACTGCCATTAATTTTAAGCCATTCGTACATAACATTATCAGAGTAGAGATTCGTTACTGAATCGTGAGTGGATTCACCTAAAAGTTCCGATATAGGTTTAACTCGAACATGTGTTTCAGTACGAACTACGAGTACGTCTCAAAACGCCCAGCTCTACATTGCAGGGAGCAGAGTTCGGAACTTTTAACTAGCATATTTTATCATGTCTGAAGCATGCACTCGGGTTCAGAGCGTAACAAATAGTTCAGATTCTATTGGAAGCGGCCCCGCGAGCTCGGAGACTCGGAGCCTTCTCGAAGATTTTCAATGAGGGAAATTCCTGTGCGATGCCTTGGTACGGGTAACGAATGTAGTCTCATTTACTAATGTGTCACATGCAGGCGGTGTTGTTTCACTGGCGGGCGAAGGGGTAGCGCCTTTAACTAGAAGGGGGGGGGAGACTGAGGGAGGAGGGGGGGAGTAGAGATGACCAATAGCGTGGCGCAACCACCCGCACTTGGACGGTGCAACGTTAATTACGGTGCACGGAGCCATATCCGTTTAGATCAAACACGATGATTCAGTTTCTTCTTTCAAACTGCATTTTTTTATGTAGTAAATAAATACACATACATATTTACTTATTTATTTAAATCCTATTTGGACACTTGGTCATTAGTATATTAATGTAAATAATCATTTGTGTTGAGGTAGGTATATTTACGTGTCGTTCTGAGAAAATAAATTACTTATGATGAATAATAAAGAATTTTCAATTTTTATAGGTACCTAAAAATATTACTGAGCAATGGACAATTAATTCTTCATGTAGTTCAACATGATAAAAAACAACATAAAAAATACCTTAAAATTTAACACGTGCTGCTAATATAAAACGGCATGCAAGGCAAACTTAGCAATTACCAGGAAAGCTATGCTGAGCTAACCGACAGATATGTAGGTACAATTTGAAATCATATCAAAGTGTACTTTTTTCCTCGCATACACCGTAGTTCGTAATAGTTCTTTTTTGGGTTAAACATTTCGAAGTGAAAGCGTGATTGTGAAAAGGAGCGTGATTAGGTACAGTATGTACTCGTAGTTAGCGGAGGCTTCATTAGGAGCGGCGGGGGCGCCTCCACCGAGCCTCGGGGGAGCTCATCTCGGCGGGTGCATCGCAGCTGCGCGCGCAAACAAATTAAAACGTAAGACGCGCCCTAATCAATAGCCGACTTCGCCGCGAAGCCGAATTAACTCGGCCGAATGAAAAAAATGAACAAAATTATATTCGCGCTTCACCTCAACCCCCTAGCCGCCCGCCGCCCGGAGGAAATTGCTTTTCTTTCAGTGGGCGCGCACACACTCCCCGCCGCTCTAAGGGCCGCGCCGCGCCGCGCGACGTGAGCGCGAGAGGGTTAGCGCCGACATACACAATATTATAATTTACGTTTCCTCGTATATCGAGGTGTAAGTAGGTGCTTTACCTGGGCGTTTTGCGCCCGCTCAGCCCTCGGCTCACGCTAAATCTGAGCTTTATACGTTCACTTGACGCGACGAGAGCGATATTAGTTTCGAGTCGACTCCTACCCTGCTACAATATTTATTAACGCTTCATATAAGCCAGGCGCAGTTACGTTTTTTCATTTCCTCCTTTTAAAAGCGCTTTGAGTACCAACAGGTAATGCGGATCGGGAAAAGAATAACCCCAACTATGTGTATTTACTTCCACAAACACGGCCATAACTTCAATCTCTGCTGGCGCGCGTAGTGATCGTAACGTGTGGTGGGTGGGAGCTCGCCGAGTGGTGTGAACGTAATTCTGAGAAATCTCATTACAAGTTACATGATGAAATGTGATAGGTAATGAAAACATGTTCACTTCGTATAAATAGTTGGAGTCACTGATGTCTCAAGGTATTTCCAGACCTAGATTGGTATTCTTATTTGATTGGTAGACCTTATGTAGTCGTCATTAATTAAGAGTGGTCGAGAAGAATAGTTACATAAGGGTCGACCTAGTAGGTACTTTCAGAGCCGGAGTTTCATTAACGGATATCGCGAGCTGTAATCTGGGCGCCAGCCGCCCGCCCAATTAACGCGTGGGCGATGAGATGGCCGGGCGGGCGGCCACCTCGCCGGCCAATGGCGGCCGCGCAGGGATTAATTAAGTAACTTCCCGTCTGCACCCCCCTCACCCTTCACTCCGTGAACCTCACACCCGCAGCGGAGTCTGCGGACACGCCCGGAAAACTAACCACCTAATGAGGGGAGATGACCTCACGTGCTTGTGTGCTTTGTCTATTCAACGTATGTGCAAACTACGTTCATTTGTGTGCAAGTGTTGGCCTTTTGTGTGTCCGTTATGTAAGCGGCGCGATGTTACCTATTCGCATTATCTACACGAGCGACGCCGTAGCTTAGTTCTCGTGTAACTACGTTGCGAGGAAATAGAAAATTGTTGTTGAAATTCAACGTCCTCTAACAAGAGCTTGTATCTCGCCATCAGTGTGCACCGGATTAGTTGGATGTCCAGTTACTTTTTATAGCTACTGAACTTGTTATATCCCGGTCGTTACTTTAAATTTGGAAATACATCAATTACTAGACTGCTCAGGTATTCAAGCGGCATAAGCACGAACCGATATCACGTGGAGGTTGTATTTCCTACTAAACAACGTTCATTAATGCACGTTGCGTACCAACTTTATGTCCCGTACCTAGGCCGTACATTAAAAATGGTGTCTTCTCACAGTACGTGAGAGAAGACAAGTCAATTATACAATAGGGCCGTACGTCGGAAGCAGATGACAGATGGGGTGTTTGTACTCCATACATCTATTTATAGGATTGTCGGCACCCTAATCTTTGGCTCACAACAAACTGAGATACTCGTAGTGACCAGATCATATTTTGACCAGACCAGATAACGAAATAGCTACGACAACATACATTGATATGTGAAACACAGTTTATGTAGGGGATGAAAGCAATAATAATCTGAGGGTCTATTCCGAGTTGAAACATGTCGTAACGGTGACCGTATTGACAAGATTTCTATCCTAAAATTGTCGATACAGCCATAGCTTCGACATGTTGCATGAACTCCCGAAAGTATCAGAGTGCATGGCAACGAGAATTACTATAATACTGTTTCATGTATACAGATTCCAAACAGTTCCAATCATAAATGAAATATAATGAAAGAAGTAAATATCCAAATAAAAAAACATAGCCACGACGTTATTGATCTTCATGATGGCAATCTGCAGATACTCAGTATTCGTGAGGATACCGCAGAGGTAGTCAGAGGTAAGTTCAAACATTATATTTAGCTAATGCCAACGTTTTGTATAGTAGTTAGTCTTCAATCTAATCTAATCAATGCAGAAATCTGAGCTGATATAAAACAGACGCACTTATTAGCATACACAAGTAAATTTTTGTTTAGTTTTAAAACCCCTGATGTGTTTTCAAACAACCTCTTAAGTCAAACTCATATACGAGCTTCTGATGACGGCGGTAAAAAGATCTGTGAAACAATGTGTGCGGGATAAGTGTAATTTCACATAAAAACCTTCTTAAAACAGTTCACTAATACATAACAAACTCGCTTAACGTGGGTAAGTATACATTTAAATATGTAGCAGACTTCATAAATAAGTTAACAGCAATGAAACTTTTATGGGCCATATTCTTTATCTTATTTTGAATTTCATCATTTCGTCTGCAATGCCGGATTTAAGTGTTAAGCTGGCTTGTCTTCTTTTCGATATTTCTTTTTAGTTTGGCTTCCCATAGATATGCATTTTGATTACTTTTGGATTGTTCTCCCCGATAGGTACTCGTAGGTACTAAAATGAAGAGATGTGAAAATATTCTTTGATGAAAAATACCTAGAGTTTTTGATGAATTAGAATGCTGCAAACTCAAATGATATGATACAAATGTGACTGGTACGAGGGATTTCCTCATTAATATCATCATCATCAACAGCACATCGAAATCTCTCCCAGAAAGTGTCACAACGAACGATCTTTAAGATGACATCGGCCCATCAGGTAAGGGACCTTCCTACACTGCATCGTCCGGTTCGAGGTCGCCATTTTCATGGTCAACCTTTTTTCCTCCGTCGGTTCTGCGAGCTTATGGCCAGCCCATTGCTTCAACTGCTAATTTTAAGAGTCGGTCTATGTCGGTGATTTCCACACAGCTTCTCACTATTTCTCACTATAATTCATTACAAGGCAAAACACCATCATATATCATTTTTTTATTTAAAAGATATCATTTATTTTCAGAAGTTCACTACAAACCCTATTAATACGCAAGCTTAACCCGAGATTAGTAATACTTCCGCCTAAAGGAGAATGTAGTGTAGTGGTCCATAATCGAAAGCACGGGGTTGTGGGGGTGCCAAAATAACTAATAGTTTTCGCGGGGGCGTGTTAGCATTTTTCTTCTGGCGGTGACGGCTGGGAGGGGGTGGAGGGAAAGCTCTCCTTGAGGAATGGCTACGCGGATAATTTATACTTCGACTGAGTTAATATAGCCGAGTATAATTAAACTTGTTTACGGGTTGCTCTTATGGGAAATGAGGAAATAGGGAGTTGTGGGAAATGTTTTGATAGCGTTCGTTTATGATTCAAAGCAAACTACTTTATTATAGCTTCAACAACCATGATTTTAGAGTATAATTCACAAAAGACTGGTAGAACACGGGTCCAATGTTCCACGTAAATACATTATTCCAAATAGTGTTTAATGGAATGCGAATAATTTTATAAATAGTGGTACTATAACCTGAGTCCGTGCTAACTGATAATCGAAATCTATTCAAACGACTACAGAATAACCGTTTAGTTCACACGTAAAACGATAAAAAACTGCTCAAAATTTCACATCAACATCAAGCGAACATGACTTTATAGCGACGATAAACTCTTTCGAGCAGATATCCGAGATCGTGGATAAAAACATCACGTTTATGGAAAATAGTGACGCATTTAAGGCTGTAGCGAGGTGCGTAGTGCGTAAGAGGGCCATTTACTACGCGGGGTTGGCGAAGCGAACTAAAACTCAATTCTTTTTGCTAGGGATGGGCGACGTTCGACTCCAATTCTGTAAACACGGCAAAACCGCTACTGAATTTTTCGACACTGATTCGAAATATTTTACGGAGGTTGTAGAATCGGTGTGAATCGGCTCGGAGACTTTATTACCTAAGATAAATATAATTGATTACATCAAGTTCTTGCAGTCGGTATGCCAGAACTTGATGTAATAAATTATACCTGTATAGATAATCCTGCTTATATTATACATGCGAAAGTTTAGATATTTGTAAATTTAGATATATGTTGTTAAAAATCTTCGTAAGGGCTGTACCGATTTGGATAAGATTTTGAATAGTTCGTGACCAAGAATAACACATAGGTTTTTAGTCAGGTCGGGTACAACACAGGCGCAGCCATAGGCAGAAGCTAGTTTTACCAATAAAATTACTTCTGATAATAGCTCTTGTTGTTTATGAGGTTGCGCAAACCTCAATAGTTTAACCTACCCAAAAGTCCTGCATTCGCGGGATACTTTCACAAAGTATAAGAACTTTTTCTAAATTTTATTTCAGCTCGATTTTGTTTCTGCAATGTTGGTGTCTAGGTTTCTCTGCGATTTAGACTTCGCTCCGAAAAACTCATCCTACACGTCCCTAGTACCACCTACATCTGTTTTACGTTCCAATGGATTGCTGCATGCAAATAGACCGGCGTTATTGTTCCTTTGATGGGATGGAAGGAGCGTTTTTAGATCTTTATTTACCAACTTTACAACTATGTTGGGAGGAAAGCTTTTGTGTTCTATTGCTGAAGTTTGCGTAATTTTCTTTATTTTTAAAGACATGTTAGTTTATTCAGTAGTTTCTGGTTTGACCTCTTGTCGCTGATTGAAAAATGGCAATGTTTTTGAACGCAGGTCAATTCACTCAGATTTTCAGATGAGATTTCCTTTAGTTCTCAAACTAGGTCACACTAGCAAATGATTTCCGTAGTTTACATAACAGAAATAGACCACCCCATCGAATCGTTTACATTAGCGCTCGTCATAGTCATCGTCCTGAAATAACGTAGTCGTAGATAGACAAGGGAGTGTCGGCGCCACTCCTTCAGAGATTAATTGCACGCCCCTAGCCGGGAAAATCACAACCCTTTCGCTGTCTTAATTACCACGCCTCGCTTCAGCGACGCCACGCCATTGGCTAGGAACCTTGCCGCTCTGTCGCTCCGCGTTTTAATTGGTCGCGTGTAATTAACGCTCCGTAATCACCAACGGGTCGTCGCGAGGGGACGCTGCTCCTAATTTGAATTTTTAATTAGTACGACGGCGGGCGACGATGCCGTCGGATTGGTCGGCTCTTATCGCGTTCACATAGATAATGCCTATTGTCTTTGTGCGTTTTTACCACGCCTTCCATTTACTCGAGAATGCGGGAAAAAAATTGTGTTTACAATATAAATTGTCATGAGGAAGATTTGCATATAGATCGGCTCTTGTGAAATACGTTTCTATAAAGTATTGCCCTTGTACATATATAGGCTAATCTTATAAAGCTTATGCACGAGTGCATTTCCCGCATTCCCTGCTGCATTACTACTTACCTACGTCGTACCAACCTATATCTGCGCCGGGAGCACGAGCGCTCGGCGCATGCCGAATTAGCTCATTACTAGAGCCAGCGCCTTCGTCGAGTTTCCTGAAATTTATCCTTCCACTCACCGTATTCCAAATTTGAATACGACCATTAGCCGCAGAGTATTCAACGTTCGGAATTCGCATTGGACAATTACGCTTAATCAAATCGAATTATATTTAAATCAAATTCATAATACTAACCGAACGGCGTCTGACTCAATCGATATTATTAGAAAGAGGACCTCAGTCTTCATGTCATTAAAAAGATGGAAGTGATCATGCCAGTAGATAAGTCCAATTCAAGATGGATTGGTATCACAGAATTCACTAGTCAAATTTAATACAATGGAGGTGAGGCTTTGAAACTGTGGAAGAAGCAATACTTCGATCAGATGGGCGATAGCCTACCATTGAAGGTGCAATCCAAGATTGATTGGCACAGAAAGATTCATCAGTCAAATTAAATCCGATCGAGACGGTGCGGAACCCAAGAATAAACTATAGTTGATACGTAAGATACTGCGGAAAAGCAATTCTTCGATAATATAGGTGATAGAATACCTCTAAAGTGGTGTTTATGCGCGGGCACCGAGCCATGAGACGTTGAGTGACGCGACCAGCCACGCTCCCCCTTAATAAGGTAAATGAGATGCGGAGAGTGCACTGCGAAGAACACTGACCACGGAATCTTTAAACCTCTACAGACGGGTAGATTTAACGCACTACTTGCAAGACAAATCTATCAATCCATGTGAATGAGAAGCATAGACGGGACCAGCCTCCGTAATATGAGTTGCGGAGAGCACCAGCTAAGAGATCTTTCAACTTTAATTAAAGACGGGTAGATTTTACGAACCTTTACGAATCATCAACATTATTTATTTAATAATTAATAAATAAACATTGCTTATTTATTTATTACATCAGCAGCAGCACCGCTGAAAAAATAATTGAAGATAGTTGATGATTGTTTTAGCGTAATGATCAAGCAGGGGTCGGAAACTTCAAAGCCTTTATACGCATATTATACGAAATGAGATTTCAAAAAATAATGCGATAGTAGTAGTATA
The DNA here is from genome assembly GCA_958496245.1 of Perizoma flavofasciatum. NCBI lineage: Eukaryota > Metazoa > Arthropoda > Insecta > Lepidoptera > Geometridae > Perizoma > Perizoma flavofasciatum. Next base: position 5,269,515 of record OY292431.1, read on the forward strand.
TCCCAATAGCATTGGTCTTGCTAGTTGGTTATAAAATCTGGTGGTCGGTAGGGCCTTTTAAATTAGCAATAACGCCCGCTGTGCTCTGAGCTGAGCTAACAAACGCCTTGTTACCGAAGACTTTTATCCTAAACGAGCGGATATTTCACTGAGATTTTGTAGTACTCGAATTACACAGTTGCAGTACTTATAGTTGGCAACTAAGAACACGGCAGCATACGAATGCATAGCAATATTAATGCTATGAATGTAATTCAAAGCAAGGGGCAATGGTGCTTCCACGTGGATCGTTTTTTGTCTGTCTACGAATCAAAAAGTCCTAAGATTCATGAAAACAGTAGATGTTTTATGTAGTTTTTACTCTTACATGATGTGTAGCGTAGGTAATGTAAGAATGTGCTCAGCTGGATCTAGCAGTATTAAAGCTCGTTACGCGTAAAATCGTAGATCGTATTAGCTTCGGTATTTTTGCTTATACCATCCAAGAAGCGCCTAAATAATCTACGAGGAAGAAACATAAAGGACATGACGTATGACATAACAAGATAATTTTTTTCCAACACATTTTCCATTCACAAAAAATTGATAAAGGCAAATCAGCACTCAGTTACAAAAATCAAGGAAATTTGTGAATTTCAAAGTTAAATCCTACGAACTAATGCACTAGGTACGAAAATGAGAGCTCTGTCAAGGTACATAGAAGATAATATACGCTTGGATTGGATAATCGAAGTGTTATAAACAAAAACTTACAGTACAACATCTTCATCATAAGAATAGCCAACGATGCGCAACGAGTTTTTCGAAAGCTCGTCAGCTTCTATTTTCTTTAGAAAAAGAGTAAATTTTTTCCCCAATTAAAGCCGTTTCGAGGCTCTTATTAGTTTTTACCTGAGTTTACTGAGCGCAGTTTTTGCGAGGGGCACGGGTCAACCGGGCTGAGACAATGCGCGGACGACGGCGACGGGGACGATAGTGCAAGCTCTCGCTGCACAAAAGTACTGGACAGCATAAAGAAATATGTGCGCATTAACTCAACAACGTGAGGAAACCGGCATACTTTTGAGCCAAAAGTTCTAAGACATGTGCTTTCGGTAAGTGTTCTAATAAATAGCGCGGGGCTTGCAACCCTTAAACGTGGAAACTATGTAGGACGTGGGCATGTAGTAAATATAATGTTTGGAAGTCCCTCTAACCACCCCCTACTTAGTATTTTCGAGGATCTGTATACTGAGTATGAATCTGAGGATGACCATAGGGATTACAGTCGTGATCGTGTTTGTTTTTATTTTTGCAGGATATATTATTTTGAGTCTAACTGAGAAAGCAGAACGTCTTGCTAATTGCTGAAGTAACAGCAATTAGCACAATATATCTCATGGTTTCACAGTTAAGATAATAGAAAACTGTGAAACCATGAGATATATTGTTGAAAAAAGAAAGACAGAAGGAGGTAGAATATACCTTACCAATCGATTGAAAAACTTTAAAACAAGACACTAGATACGAGTATATTAAACTACTCGCTAATACATAGCTAGTCTTTTGGACAGATGTAGCTTAGACTACAACGTGCGTCGTGCCTTTCGGTTTGTTCCGCGTGCCGGCTAACCATTCAGCGCTAATCGCTTCATTCAGCGGCCGCCGAGCGCTTTTTCCCCCGTGGCCGATCGGTCATGCATTCCGGACGCTCGTGGACACTGCACTACTGCTATATCAAACGATATCGGTTTGATGTGGCGAATTAACGCGTGCTGGTTGCAAGCGCTTAGAACACTTAGTATACCTAGACCTGGTTTACACGACGCGATCATAAAAGCGTTTCATTTGTCGGAGAGCTTTGAATAAAACAATGAAACCTTGAAAAGGCTAGCTGACCAATTATATGTCTCATATTATCTATTCTTATACTACGCGGGTCTTTGCTAAGACTTTAGCTAAGTTCGAGTGAGTCAGTGTCTATAGTCTACCTCCTACATGGTATCCTCAAAGATCTTTGCACTGAGTATGTATCTGAGGATGTCCATCATGAATACAGTCGTGCGCGTGTTTGTATTTGTAAGTTTATAGTCTATTACGTGGTTGTATTCCTACATAAACATCTCAATGAACAATTTAGGTGAAAGTAGCATTATGAATGAACGCGTTGATGTCTTTTGTACGTAAATTGGCAAGTCATGTGTATCAAAATCCACATTCTTTAATAGTCTGATATAGTTTTGCTTGTATGCCACTATAATCAGTCGTGCATTGCCTCTCCATTGTACCAGATAAAAAGTTTATTGCTATGAGATAAAGTGGATACTGTGACATGTATGAGGAGGTACGATTTTAAGTCAGCATTTGAATTAACCCGTCTTAGGCCCGAATTCATAGTCAAATAGGGGCTCCCATAGGGGACTGTTCAGGCGCTAAGTTAAAATTCAAGTGCAAATTATCTTTATGCACCCAGCCATAGGGCAAATGCTGAATGATGGATTTTGGGGGACTGTTCAACCCCCGACTATGAATTCAGGCTTTAGTGTGGCCGTTGACGCCCCCTACTAGACAAAGGTCATTTTTGGATGTCGGAATCTTCGAAAATGTAGTAGCCCAAATAAAATTGACCTTCTAAATACGTGCATAACTAAACGCACACACTCAGAGTATGCGTGTGTGCGTACTTACACACACACACACACACACACACACACACACACACACACACATATGTGTGTGAAGCGAGTGATATATCCGCGTCAAGTAAGAAAAATCGGCACTGTTTGTTTGTATGGGGGGGTCTGAGATATGGACTAAACCGGTAAACAAAATTGAGTAATTCAATAAGTGGGTGATTCAGAGTTAAAATTTAAAGTATGGCGAGGTGTTAAATTTTTACTATTGCAAGCAACTAATTTCAACAAGCATTATAAAAAAAAATGATAATGCAAAAAACTATTTCAATGTTCCACAACGCTTTCGTTACTTCAAAAATGCCTTTTACATAGCTCTCTTTATGAAAAAAAAAACATAATTTCATTATTTATCGAGAAAGTGCCGGAAAAGTAGATCGGTTACGTTTCTACCACAGAATATATAGCACTACGTGGTCCCAACAAGAACAGATGTTTTGTTGAAATCTGTGTCGTGCTCCTGCTGTTTGTTTACCATTAGAGTCGCAGTGGAATGCTTACGGCCATTTCTTGTGCGGGTTACACCAATATAGAACCTGTACAATTTCGTTTGATTCCCCCCTACTTCGTATTCTGACCGATATACTCAGTAAGTATAGATCTGAGGAAGTACATCATGGTAATCTAAAGGTACAAAAATTAAAGCTGAAGAGTTTTTTTCTGTTAACGCTATAATCTCTGGAACTACCAGACGGCTTTGAAAAATCTTTGATAGCCTAATTCTAGTACATCACGGTACGACCCTTAGGAGCCGAGCAAAAGAAGCAATAGCGCAGGAGGGCGATGCGACGCAGTGTGTAGGGGGCCGAGGGCAGCCGTGGCACAGCTAGTCAGACATATTTTATTTCATTAATAATTGATTTTTGACGAATTTCCCCTGATTGAAGACTGATTGTAGATTTTCGTGTTGAGGTTCTGCGTTATCTGTGACGAGTATATATGACGAACATAAAATATACAGTTTACAGATTAGGTGTAGAACATTAAAATTACTGAAAGTAGTACGCTTGTTTAGCGAACGGCGTTTCTGCTATGGCCGCTAAGCTACCGTGAAATAAGAATCGCCCCACAATACCTCACTGCTATTACGTATACATATGAAAAAATGGTTTGTTTTTACCTATTAAGAATAATTTTATACGTACTCGTAGTTAAGCGGGCCAGTGTCAAAAGAGAAACGATTTCCCAAAATTATGATTGTGTTGTAAAGGGTCATAAAATAGTATTTTCAACTATTTTGATGCATACAAATATATTATAATGTATTTTTCACTTAAACATTATGGAATGTTTCATAATGCGTGAGAGTTGTGGCCAGCCAAGCAGTCAATAATGTGATGGCTAAGGTGATGTTATGGTGTTTCTACAATATATAGCCTACAAGCTTCTGCCTACGACTTCACCCACGTGGTAAATCCGGATAAAAAGTAGCCTATGTGTTATTCTGATGTATAAGCTATATTTCTACAAAGTTTGATTAAACTCCATATAGTAGTTTTTGCGTGAAAGAGTAACAAACATTCATCCTCACAAACTTTCGCGTTTCTAATAGTAGTAGGATTAGGGTTTAGGTTTAGGATTAGGATTTTTCAGAGAAAAGTACTAAACCTGACGTGAGATTGTCATCCATCTTCCTAATGTTCACGACGCATTCATCACAACGCCGAATTAAAAAAAACGATAAATAGCTTTTCTTGCTAAATTCATCACTACCCGAACTCATCGCATTTAAATTAAAGTGGCAGTTTTCACAATAAATGATTTTTGCATAGTTTTAATTGGAGACGAATAGTTTTTAACAACTCATCACTACTTCAAAAACATTGCTGATATTAGCTATATTAAAAGTGAAGTATACAAACATCGTCATTTGTCTTCCACATATAAATACGGAAGGCTGATGAATGTATTCAACATCAGCACAGCTTTTTCACACCCAAATGTTGGTGTAGGATTGATTGTATCTGACTTATGCCTATGCCTAAGGATGCCCGAATCTCATGGTAGGTCACATGCCTGTCTGTTTCGATCATACGGCGTACAGCATCGACGTTTTTGTTGTTCATTGCGGTGGACGGGCGACCGTCACGAAATTCTTCACTGAGATAGACACGACCGCGCGTGAATTCTATAAACCAGCTATAAATAGTCGTCTTGCACGGTGTTTCAGCGCCGAAAGCAGTTTGAAGGCGAGAGAGGCTCTGCTGAGCTTTCAAATTACACTTAAAATCGTAGTAAAAAATACTACGTAAATTTTTCAAGAGGCAAATTGATGACACAATATAAAAACAAGTGACAGCTAGATGGAACTAACTGCCTCTACAGCCTACTTTCTACAGCCAAAGAGTTTTATTTTTGAATATTGTAATTACTTTTTATATATTGTTTGAGTAAGTGGCCAGGTCCGGAAATATATAGTGCGCCCTATGTATAGACTATCAATAGAGACACATTGATTACAGTATATTAACGACCTTGTAGAATCAGTACTCAGATATGGAATCATTTTCTTCTATCAATTCTACAAACAACGAAATTGTTTTAAAAATGCTAAAGCGATGTCTACGAGCTATGTTAAAAATACATGTGACTGATAGTTGTAGACCATTATTTTTAAAGCAAAAACTAAATCTAAAACTTCCGTCCTTAATCGTAGTAGCATTATTTGTTGGAAATAATCCCCAAGAAAAAGATGGTGTGACGACCTGGATGCATTCGAATACAAATGGCCAGATGTGGCAATGGACCGAGTGGCATGGAAAAAAAGGGGAGAACTTTGCCCAGCAGTGGGACAGTGTAGGTTATAAAAAAAATAAGTCATGAATGTCAGTCTGTCGGTTTGCACACCGATATCAGTAAAGCAAGTTGTGTCACACTCACTATAATGTCATCATCATCATCACACATGTTTAAGCAAATAAAACTTTATCGCTTACAAAGTAGTGTACGAAGTTCAGGAAAAAACGTATCTAAGTTTTGCAAATGTTTTATTTTAGGGTGGGATAAAAAAATGGTAACCAGTTAGAATTTAAATTAAAAAGTACAGTCTCAAGGAAGCCACCGTCACGTCAGTCGTATAAAAGACATGATAAAAAAGTATTTTTCTAAAAGATTATAAATTGTTACACTTTCAGTTTATAAAAGTATAAACTGAAAGTGTAACAGTTTATGATCTTTAAGATAATGCGAAAGAATTCACGGGAGGTGCGATCTCGGGCTGAGTATGACGGGGTCACGTATCGGACGGACAGTGACATGCGCGCGCGCACGCAGCGCGGCGTGATTGCGAGCTATGCACGCACAGCAGCCTTGTGTAACCCAAGCCGTGCGCCTCACAAATCCAACGCGCCCGCGCCATAACATAATTAAAAATGATTTAAGGCATTCGCTCCGGCTGCTTTGTTTCGCGCATTATGTTTCACTTGTTCACGAGCACCACCATTTTTAACGCGCCCACTCTTAATTCTGTCACAGTTTTTTATAACCCTTTTGTACTTATTAATTCCCTTTCGGCTCCGGTAGCGCTACGCTTCTCGGAAAGCGATTTTGACGTGACATTTCTTTGGGTCGCGGCCGTGTCCTTGCGTTAATGAAGCGTCGGATTTCGGCGCCGGCAATTTAATAAAGGATTTCTGAATAGAACTAATCAGACGAAGGTCAGGTCAGATCCCATTCAAAACTTATAATTAGCAATTCTTAAAGGGAAACGTCATCTTTTTCGGTGGAAAAATATCCTTTCCGTTTAATCCCAAATACTGCAACAGTTGAGGTCAAACTTCTTCACAAGTTCGTGGCTGTCATGTGTCAGTGGCCAGAAATATGTACTTGGCTTATAGGGTAATAAAACAGTGGCAAAGCTGGCGAACAATGGCAATTCGCCTCACGTTGGCAAGGAGTCATACAGTTACCAGTAAAACGTATTAAAAATGATTAACTCCGGCCCGTTGACGTGTTGTGTTCGGTTATCGAATTTCGGTACATACTTGGTAATTGTGCTCCCATTCACCAAAATACCAATAGTCCCATACATTGTTAAACGTACAGAATTTGAACTATAGTGGCAGGATATATTTAAAAAATTGAAAATACACCTATTTAATTACTTCTTTTTTCGTAGATTTTTAGGGTTCGGTCCGTTGTCCCCTAGTCCCGTTTTCACCAGGTCCGTTCTCCCCCGATTTGGTTTAGGTACAATTTTATCCGAAGCAATTTCTTATAAAAAGTACTGGCAGGCACAAATGTGTTCGGCTTTAGTAATGTAAAAAGTAAAATATTGGATGTTTGTTAATATAATTAAGTAAGTATATTTTTTTTTTAATTGAGGGCTTCTTGAAATAAGTGACTGAATAATATTTAATTAGATATTAATTTGTCATTATGTTTTGTAATAATAATGAATAGTACATTGCTACAGTGTAAATAGGTACTGATTGTAAAATGTAGATACATGCAAAATCGCAAAGTCCTAATCACACATAAGTATTAGTTACCTATTTGCTTTAGCAGGAAGTATTATTATAATTTAAGTAAATTTCAAAGTTGATAAATACATACCTAAATTAACAAAAGTTAAAACTAAATAATTTTAATAAGAATAAAATACTGAAGCACTTTAGTTTTCGCCGGTACTTAATGTAAATTAACGCAAAAGCGACAAAAAATATTGATATAAACTTTGTTTTAATCGGGGGAGAACGGACCGGGTGAATATGGGACTGGGGGACAACGGACCGAACCTGATTTTTATAGACCAGCATTACTAATGATGAGGAGCTACTAAATCAGCTACGAAACGTAAATTAAATAAACAAAATACAGCGGTAGTTAGTCATTTTTTTATTATTGTTGAAGATGTTTACTATAAATAACATCATAACACATCATCAGTCTAAAGAAGTTCACTGCTGGAGATATGCCTACCTCAAACATTGCTATGACAAATAGTCTTATCGTTACTATACAAAGTACCTACTTGTTCTTATAAGGAACAAGTCCTTCAATACCCAATACGACCTTCCAAAACCGCCGTACTAAAAGAAGTCCGACTCTATAATTACTTGACTTTTTTAGAACTTGCCTGAATTTAATTAACCAACATTAGTCCCGTGACAAATTAAGTAGTCTCTTTCGGGTTCATATCCTCGCTTCATTTCACGGAAAGGGATTTACGACATTGTATATTCTTGCAAAACGCGAGCATGTGCCTAGTGTAATCTTAGGACGTGCCTCTGACTACCCCCTACTGGGTATCCTCAAAGATCTAGTCACTGAGTCTGTATCTGTGGATGCCTATCATGAGAAATACAGTCGTGGGAGTGTTTGTTTGTATATATTGTATATATTCTTTCTGTGCATTAATGATCTGATCTCATGTATTCGTGTGGTGTTTGCGGTCGGTGGACGCCATTTGCAGGAGCTGTCGATCCATCATGACGACAATCTATCAAGCTATCTTGAAGACACACGTGTCTAACATCAGGTACATAGATGTGGAAATATATACTACAGTCTCTGAAATCGAACACTTTTTATTATTTGCCTTTCCAGCGAAGAACAATGAGTACAAACCGTCCAAGATGTCAGTGTGGTTTTGGAATGCTTACGAGAACTTAGGTAATAACGATTAATGCAGTGTAAACATATGACATCAATGGGGATATTTGAGACTCTAATTTTTCGTTACATGGTAACTTTTGTATACATGGTAAAATAGCAATTTGTTTTTAGAAGGGCAATATTAATTCGCAATTCGTATTATTGACAGAGGTATTAATTTATCTGACGCGGGTCATCGGTTCACGGTAAAGATCAAATCATTCGCGCAAGTCATCAAAACTCGAGTTCAGTAACACAAAGAATTAAAATTAATCATCGATAGTCACCGTTATGTTGTTTTATTTTATTCTTGCGAATGAGGCTCAGATGCCTTATCTTGGTCCATCTCTGTTAATTAGTTTTTTGTCGGCAGCGGCTGGGCGGGACGGCCGACGCCATCAAATTACGATGAGTCGGCCTTTCGGCTACCGGCGCCGCGGCATAATAATTATACACTCGTTACTACTGTGCTGCGCTGGACCATCTAACTAAGCGTCCCAATGCTGGGGACGTGACGAATGCGCTCCAACGAAATCGAAGAAATTGTTTTCGAAGTGGATTAATAAAATATTTGATTGGAGTTTTTTTAGGAGTCAGTTTTTGTGGTATTCGTTTTTAGATAGATATTAGATTTGGTCCGATTTGTCAAGAAATTAGATTTAATCAGATTTAAACTTTACATTATTTTAATTGTGAAAAGCGATGCTATTTATATTAAAGCAAACTTCTACGGGGCCTAATATCCAAATCTAAAGCATGAAGCGCACGCGTGTCTCGATTCGAGTGTCGACAATAAATTCCATCGATAAAATCGGCGGCATCCACTCCGCGCCCGGTAATTTCTTAACAACAGCGTAATCCGGTGGCGACGCGTGCGCATACGCATTTTATTTCTCTCCATCAAGAGCCCGACTCCGAAATAATCGTTCTCCACTCAGCATAGATGGTAATCAAAGCTATTAAGGGCCATCTTAATGTGACTTTTTTGAACGAGAATTAGAAAGGAATGGCGTTACGATTGCGAGTAAGATGGGCAATAAAAGTGGTTTCAGTTTAGGGAATGGTGCAACTTCATTTGTGTTCTTCAACTCATCTCTTTTAGTTGTTTTGTTAGTGGAAGCTGGCAGTAGTCGTCGTTTTGTGTTTTTAATTGAATAGGTGGTAAAGTTGCTACCGGCTACATCGTTGCCTCTATTCACACTGCCCGACCGAATGAGCTTCCTACTAATTACCGCAGCACCAGTCAGCCGTTAGGGCTGCCAAAAATAATGATTGCAATGAATCTTTTCTGATTCAATGATTCTCACTTGATTTATTTCAATGGTTGAAAAAAGTCTCTTATAAAAATATCAAGTTGGTGTAAGAAGTCGTCTATGGAACTACAAACTCTTTTGGTAGTTTCACGAATGTTAGTTTCGGAACGCTACTACGAGTAGATTCAACATGTGTAATCGTCTAGGAAATAGCTGTTGTTGCAAACGTAAACACTTACTAACACAGGCGAACAATGTAAGACATTCAAATGTGAATAGCTACGCAGAGTTCACTCCTATTTAAGTAAGCATCTCGTAGATCTTCGGGTGTTCATGTATCACACATCACGTTTCACGTACAAAGTTCATAGCTTCAGAGTATTCTCTGTCTTAACGATTTTTTTTGAATTATTCAGAAATCATCACAAATTGCCGCCAACCCTACGTTGACGTGCCTACTGCAAGTACGTGAAGCTATGTTACATTATCTTTAATTAAAACTCCGAGGGGTTCTAGATTAGTTAGAGTGGTCACAAAAAGGGTTAGATGGGATCAGTCGAAACACCTCATGGCCCTCATGATTCGTCACGAACCACAGATTTAGTTTTATTTGAAAAGGAATCCTTTGTCAGCGTTCACCGAATTTGCTTTACAATAAAAACGGGCTAATTAAGAATGTTCGAACTGCCGTTAAGTTTTAGGTTTTGTTCCAAACGTTTGGTTCTACTGTATTTATTGGATGCAGCCATTGTAGCTATTTTAAAGTAGTTTATCGACGTGGAGACTTGATAGAGTGGTATATCCACTCCACACATACTCAAAGTGCCAAAAATATAGACATGAACTTAAATCTAAAGCAATAACAAAAGTTATCGGCTCATATGTCTGAAAAGGAATGCCTGTACCAAAAATGCTCAGCATGTGTTGGATGTGTTGCCATCGTCCAACGCTGATTTTACAAAAAGTAAAGAGGGTAGTGCAGCAGCGACTGTAAAAATATAACAGTTCTACTACCCTAGCCTCCCTTTTTCTTCTTTATCATGTCACGGTTATTTCTTGGTCGCACGCAGGTGCGTGCTAGGTCAGCGATCAGACCAGATATGGTGGCTCTGAGAAGGTCCTAGTCACTGATGATGTAACCAGTGTGATGAAAGAATTCATTGCCCCTCGTAAAGGCTCCTTTCTTGTGAAACACATGCCATAAAATTTTTGATTCTAGGACAAGCCGATTCCCACACGATGTTTTCATTTGCCATTTGATAGCATTGCACACATACATTTTTCGCGTGGAATAATCTATCTGTCTGCGACGGGATTCAAATCTATGAACTTCGGATCGACCCTAGCGACTACGTTTTGTTCGTTTGCATAAGTTTTAGATAAGATAAAGTTTATTAGTACAATTCTAGTAATATAAGTACATACTTGTACATAAGATTTTACTTAGTGATATTGTGTACCTAAAGGAGCGCTGTTCCGTACATTAGGTTTCAAAGAGCCTGTTTTGTAGGGTGTCAGAGATTTACCCCGAACTCTACATCATAAGTAGTGTAATATGAATATTAGTGTTGTACATCTTAGTCATATAAATAAACTAGCTTTTGCCCACGGCTTCGCCCGCGTGATACCGAGATAAAAAGTATCCTATGTGTTATATTACTGTAAAGTTTCATCAAAATCCGTTCAGTAGTTCATGCGTGAATGAGTAATAAACATCCATCCTCACAAACTTTCACGTTTATAATATTAGTAGGATTGATAAGTGATGGTAGAAATAGAAATAGTTTTTAACAAGGTTTCTTGAAGAAAATGGACATCTGAGATGTAGCTACGCCCAGTAGTAGTAAAGATACGTAATTGCATCGCTAGTCATAGTTTTTATAGGCATAATAAAGTTGTGAGCACATTAGAGCGATCGGCTTCCAGTGTCGGTGGTCGCGTCTTGTCGCCTGCTTAGCGCAACGATAATGTCTGCCATTACGTCTCATTCTCGACATTCCACAATTGCTCTCACAATGCACTTGCACTAGACGGTCAGGACAAGGATAGCTGTTGCTGGATGAAGCTTGTTATACAAACTCACTAACTTTAAACCACTAACTACCCCATAACCCTTTTGTAAAAGCTATTTTCCAGCTCTACACATGCTGTCTTTTTTCGTCATATGCAGTAGCTGGAGATATAAATACATGTTTTACTTTGTTTGTTTTTGTTTCGTTTCGGATACAATAACATTAATAACACTTTGAGAACCTAGTGTCTAGACAACCCTAACATAGGTTTTAAGATACTACTAACTGTTGTATTTACTTTGTTAAATAAATAAATACATGTATTTTTTTCTTATCTACTTGTATCTCAGGCTACTGTAAATTTCATCATCAACGGCATGCCGAATGCTGCTGGATTTAAGCCTTCCATAAGTAGCGCCACGGCAAACGATCTTGGGATACCTTCGACTAACGATTTCTCGAAAAATAATAATGACAATATACATATATGGACAAAAATCGGAGGTTTTGCATATTCTCGATATTTTAAATTGTGTTTAAAACCAGGTAAGCTTTGCTATAAGCTTTATAGAGCTACTAGCTTCTGCCCACGGCTTCGCCCGCGTGGTATCCGGATAAAAAGTAGCCTATGTTTTATTCTATGTAGTATAAGCTATTTTACTGTTAAGTTTCATCAAAATCTGTTCAGTAGTTTTTGCGTGAAAGAGTAACAAACACCCATCCTCACAAACTTTCGCGTTTATAATATTAGTAGGATAGGCAGTTTACGGTTTACTCGTTGTTTTTTTTTATACGAAACACAGAGATTAGGAAATATTATCGACAGTACATTGAAATAGAGATGTGTGAAGTCAGGGACGTAATATTCGCAATGAGGGTGCATAATTGCGGTGCAACCTAATGTGCGGTGTCGTGGAATGTGGCACTTTCCATGTTAACGAGCCCATCACATCTTTACCATACATCATAGTCATACACACCATACGTTTCGCAGCCACAACGTCCGTCGCACATTTTTACACAACTTACACCTATTTGCGGTAATGCTCATCCTATTTTATTACTAAATTTACGATCGCTAAGACTCATACTGCCGCTACTTAGTTAATAATGATGCGCCATCTAACATGCTACGATAGCAATTTACTGAAATGAATACTGGATTTTTGGTACATCAACACGAGACGTACGCTTTCATTACCCGAGGAAATAAATCAAAATAATACCAAGGTAAAAGATAGCGAATGGAAAATCATCCCGCCCCTCACCCCGCGGCCGCCCGCGTGATTTATGCCTGTAATTTTCCGGGCGGTTACGTAAGTAACTCGCGATTTTTCTCTTTGCACACACATACCTACCTAATTAGATAATTTCAGAATTTCCCAGTCGTCGGCAAGCAAGCAGAAATGGGTAGAGTAAATTTTCGCACTCAAATGTATTTTTCTTTAATAACAACTATTCTTTTGTATTCATTATAATTTTCATGATAAAGGTAATTGAAATGAGTAATATTAATACTTAATACTTTTTGCTCAAAAGTTAACGAGTTAAGTATTACAATATAAGAGGATTAATAAAGCATACAAGCTGAATTAATTCCCTGGCGTGGACTGCGGACCGGTCGCCTGCAATGCTCGGCTTGTTCCGTATTAATTTCTGTCACAGATTTAATTGCTCACCTCTGGCTTAAGCTTTTTAATAAATTCGAGGACAGACAAGGTAATGCGATGCGACCAAAAAATACACGGCCAGGCGCGGCGGAGCAAAAAAAGGAGGATTTTAATTTATAAAAGACAGGACAAACGATTAATAATTTATTTGTATCCTCCGTTTCTTGGGCGAGAGTCGAGCGTTAAAAACAACCGTTAAAACCGGCGACTTTGTATAGCTCGCGCTTAGTCCCAAATGCCAATTGCGGGTAGACACAAGTATACAGCCAGTCGGAATGTCCCTTTAAAAAACTCCGCAAATAAATAAATCGCGTCGCACACACCGGTTGTACAAAAAAACCTCTACCATATTCGATTCTTTAATGTGATTTAAAAAAAATAGAAGAAAGCGGAGGCTGGCTTCGATTGAAAATGAATGAGGGCGAGCGCGATAGTGGAAATTAGCATTGAGGTAGGATTCAGGATCAGGAGCGGCTTTTGTGCGATCATATCGAGGTGTATTCTTTGCGCTTTTTACGGCGGCGAGGCGGCGAACACGGCGCGTCCTTTCAGTCGTATAACGATCCTGTCGCCTTTTTGTTGCAGATAATTACTGTCGCTCTCCAAAATCACTTCAGGACACACTTTGGCCACTTGGAAAGCTCCCAAAACTACTAGAAAAACTTTTCATTGTTTTTGAAACACAGAAATGAATGAGTGTTTTTATGATTTGTAGAGCCCTACTCTACGTGGCTTTATAAGAATAGGTGCACGTACGCCAGGGTAATCCTCTGCAATAACACGAGTACTACATCATCTACCGACAAGCCCGGGAAAGGTTGGAAAAGCAATCCTCTCGCATACAAACGTAACAATATCCACAAACCATTAGACACAGATTCGATCGCAGGTGACGCTGGAGCGGTCAGCGCGATCCATAAATTAGCGATTACGCATAATATACAACAATAATGGCAACAATGGGATTGAATGCAGATGAGCGGGAACGGTGCGCTGCAGCCACCGATCGGACATTTGTATGCGATATCTAAGCGCACAATTGGATGCCGGCGCGAGTCTTCGCGCTAATGGTACACTATCGAACGATCGCCCTCGCCGAGCTTGAAAAGTGGAGACCGCCTCGGAATAGGGACCACCGCTGTTTAGTGGCCACAATAAATAAATAAACATTCCGACTGGCCGAACAGAAGACGTCGATTACAGCGTTCAATATAAAGGCTTCAATAGCCAAAGGTCTGAACGGGAGACTATAGACGCAGAGAACAGAGGAGGATGGCAGAAAATAAAGAAGGCCTGTACCTAGCAGTAGGTGATTCCGAGCTGAGATGATGATGTCGAGCCTAAGGTATTAATTGAATCCACAGTGCTTTGACTAAAACTGCAAAACCATTTTTATGGCCATCCTTAATAAAATATCGCTGCATCCTTTACATCAAAACCAGCTTAAGTTTATGATAAAAAACAAAATCATTAATGTTACCCGCTCAACGTTTAAAAAAATAATTAAAATCTAAAGAATCCTCAACTTTGTATTACAAAATTCCACGAAACATAAATAACAGTTATTTAAGCACTGACACACAATAAAGAAAAATAATTATCTTAAAATGCAAATCTCTTCATAAATGTTGCACATTAAACATTATCGTGATTGTTATTGTGGACTACAATCTTCTTAAATTTGCACGATCATAATTCGAGAAATCCATTTGTAATTATATTTTGGACGACAGTGTCTGGCATTGAAGTGAAGCAAAAAAAAATAATCATACGGATTTTTTTGTAATAAACTTGAATTCAATGAAGTTTCATTGAATTAAAGTTTATTACAGCATGCGTAAGAACACGGCGCTTACGACGACAGAGAAAAACTTTTTTCGCATTTACTCTTATAAAACTGATTTCGTTTACAAAACCTATAATATTTTATAGGTCTTATCTTTCCCGACATTTAAGTGCTATAAATATATTTCAATCACCATTGTCGTTTAGGATTTAAACTAAATTTTCTGTCAAAAACAACTTTTCTTTGTGAGTTTTTTACATCCTAGATAATTAGGTAGAATTTAATAAAACTAACAGTTTGTAGTTAAAACATCAATAAATAATGTATATTTTTTTTAAACATTACTTACGAGATGAATGCATCCAAACATGACTAATTAGCTCACAACATGCGCGGTGAGTGCACATTGAGAGAAAGAAACCCCGATATTTCTCTATAACATGTAAAACCGACAAATGCAGCCAAAACAAACGATAACAAGATCATTGCTATCACAGATTTCAGTACCCATCACAATCTTCACACCAAACGACATGTGTACGTGAAATCAACCATCGTTCGACAGTATCGAACGCGTTGACACAATGATCGACTCGTGTTCGCACAGAACAGTGTGCCAATTGATTTGGCTGAGTTTATTGTTCGGTGGCAATGAGGCCTGCCTATCTCGTATTGATGACAGTTAAAAGATCTGCAGATTTCCATTGTGTTGATTTCAGTGTGCTCGGCCAGATAAATATACGCGTACCTATGTATATGTTTATGCGTTGGGTTGCTGAGATTGGAGAGATATCAGGGTCAAATGTCACAATTATGGGATGTTTTTGAGTCCATAGAAATGCACTTTGGTTTAAATTTTTTCTCTAGGTTGGTTGGTAGACATATGGTATCGTAGATGAATCAGGAACCCAGTGGTAGCCTCCTAGAATGACTTCGATCTGCAAGCATTGGTGACAATCAGATGGCTAATTGATGTCCTTTATATCTTTTGAAGAGATTTTACACTCGATTTTTCATAAGGTACAATATTTTGAAAACTGTCCCAGAAATTGTGTAATTTTACTGCTACAAATTCAATAAACGATAAGCATAAATGTAAATAGGATGTACTGACATAAATCAAAAGTATCCAATTGAAATCCATTGAAAACGAATTCATTTGGACCGGAAAAGCGAACATTCAGTGTCTATTGAGTCATTTATAACTATAAGTAATGATTAATATCCCGGATATTTAGCATGGGGGAGCTGAACCACAATAGCTAAAACAAAAAGTGTAGAACAAATGAGGATATCATGTTTGTGGTGAGGCTTGGTTTGTGTCTCAAAAGAAGTCAGAGGCGTGTTATACGTTTGATAGTCTTTTGTACGATGTAAGAATACACAAACAGTGAAAACCTACGACATGATACGAGTAGATTAGAAAACTAAAATCGGGAAGAGAAAAATCTGACTGTGAAATATGCAGATTCGGAGGAAGGTGAGAATTGCGACACTGAACACTGTAGGTAGATGATTGAAGCGTCATGCCACTCGATATTTTATGGAACTCGAGTAAGTTTTTCACCAAGATATATGGGTTATAATGGTGAGAAACCTATGCGCATGAAATCTCATGAGTACATTGCAAACCAGTACATACTCAGCAATAGTCTTGACCAAAACAATATACGCTTAATTTCATCCTTACTGCAGCTCTGAGAAATACCCTTAATAGGCGACACAAAACATAAATATGTATACAGAACGGCAGTGTTGGAACATTTCTCGCAATTTCGTTTAGACTTTAGAACAACCATCTGTACATTAGCACTCAATACCTCAACTAAGCGGCGCGGAGTCCAAAGGCATGGACGGTAGCAAGTGATAAATAAAGCGTAATTGAGAGACGGAAACAGCCAATGAGTAAATCTCGTCCGTCAATTTATTTAAATTATTTATTAGTGCTTGGCTATAGACACCCGGCCGTGATCGCTTTCTGTGCGCGTTCACAGACTCCGGACGTTGGTAGTGTTGATCCGTTAATTGGAATATCGATATCGATAATGCTTGGCCCGTTATTTTCGGTCAGCATGGATGAATTTCCATTGAAATGTCCATAAGAGGAAGCTTCTCGTGAGATACGACCAAGTGTGTGTTCGCACGTGAGCGCTTTTTTGCGTTGGGAGAGTTTTTATCGGTTCGCGTTCTATTTTAAACTCCGATCGCAAAGCACCCAATATATGCAACATAGGAAAACGTACATAGATATTCAGACGAGCGCTTTTTAAAGCTCATAAGTTCGTTTTACGCAAAGCTTAAATTCACGTGCGAACGATGCCTGTTAGGCATCGTTCAGGCGGTGCAAGCCTTCTAATATTATAAATGCGAAAGTAAGTACTCATGAATGTTTGTCGCTAGTAATTTTCATAACGGCTAACCCAATATATGAAATTTGAAATTATTAGGGCCTAAAATAGTTCAAAGTCAAAAGGTTTTTATTCATTGACTAATTTATTTAAAAAAGAGTACTCGTCAAAGAATTAAATAAAGTCAAAAAGTATCAACCTAAGTTCTTAGGACAACACTCGATACGTTTTATAATAATGATGCTTAACCTAATTTTAAAAACTATATTACTACAGATATGCAATTTGACATGTAAGCTATCGAGGGAGCGGAGCGACGACATCAGGCCAATCAGTTTTATTGCCAATATATAGGCATTTAAGGTGTAATACGCCTTCTTTGTGCGATTATTCTTTATGTAGGATTTAATCCTATTAATAGGCAGCTCGTTTATATTTACCGGAAGCTTATTGTAGAAGCGTACAGAGTTCCCCATAAGCGACTCATTTGACTTTTCTAATTTAAATTTCGGAATTAAAAACATATTTTTTTAAAATAAAATTAGCTTTATTTCTATGCTAACATAGTTATTGACTTGTAATGAATTGATGAAACGTATTAACTGATAAATTTATCGATAACCTTAACCCGTGTGTTGGGCACAACTATCGAATTAGTTAATTTGTGCAGATACGCCACAATGGATGAGGAAATAATGTATGTGCTCGTATCCACTCACAGCTACCGGGAGATTGTAATTGGCGTAATTGGACGAATCTGGACGCTTAATAATGCCCCATTGTCGTTATTCAAATGCCAATTCATCGTATGTGAAAGATGTGATTCATTACTTTAAATTAAAAAGTTTGTTCAGAACGACATAACGTAGTAATGTTTATATTGCCATACATAAACTCACGTCTGTTTCCAGGAGGTGCCCCTCCTGGAAACAGGCAGAGACAACGACCACATTTCCACTTGATACGATTCGGCAAACCTCTTTCGCTTCATTCATTCTCATCACATTCTTCATACAAGCTCTTTCTGTAAACAGTGAGTCCAAAAGTGCTCTACTGTCACAAGAATACAGTCGAGGTATTTCTTAATAATTATTGAAACATCTACGATATTAACGGTACGTTACATGGATAAGAATCATATCATACAGCAATGAAAATAAAACCTCTATTCACGTTGTTGGTCCAAAATGCTGCGATATTTCACCTCGCATGAAACCATGAAACGATTGTTTACAAACTGCAAGTGCCTCTAAATCTAGATAAATGTTTTGCGTTTAGGTTCAGATTTGAAGTGAATGCTTACGACCGAGCGGAAAGTCAGTCTCGACTGCGACAGTAAAATTTGAGGATGCAGTTATCGAGGCATTCGAGAGCGTGTGATGACGAGTAACACTTTTACGAGTCTGAAAGTCACTTTCGTGGTGACAGACATGAATAATACAAAGAAGGAAGTGATTCTTTCAATGGGAAATGAAAAAGGTGCATATTCTGAAAATTTTTTGCATTATTTTGTGTATAGCAACTATAATGCAATAATACTACTACTTACATAACGACTACAAAAATTGTACCTACAAAAAAGTTAACATTAAATTAACAACCTAACATATTATATAATAATAATAATGCTGGGCATTTTCACACAGCATCATCTAGCCCCAAAGTGAGCCTGTGTTATGGGCACTACATGACTGATATACTACTTTTATACTTTTTTGTAAATACATACATATTATACAGACCTGAGTGGCGGGAATCGAACCAGCAACCTCCAGTATCTTAGGCGGGTCTTCGCCCACTGCGCCGTAGAGGTCGTCGAAGTGTTCATTAAGTTTTGTTATTTTTCCAAATAAACTTATTATTATCGTAGCACAAAACCAATGATACGGTTCGTTCGTTCGTTGTGAAGCCGGTGTTTTGTTGGCCATCCTACATTAGGCCAGTGACCTGACCCAGTTGAGGTATGGTGGCAATGGAAAGGGCTTTTAGGGTCCTATGGTGAAAGAAGCAACGTGTGTAGTGCATCCCACAGAGGTATGCACGTGCTTTCGATTTTTTGGTTTAAGGACATGTCTTTACCGTTTGAGAGCACAATAGCATTAAGCACATACAATTCACACGCAGAAAATGTACATTGGTGCACGACGGGATTCAAATTTACGACCTTAAGATCGGAAATCGGTATATATAACTTGAGTTCTTACATCGTGAAAACTTGCAAAAGCCGTACAAAAACTGGCAGTTAGTCGACTTACCCATTTATATCGGTGATGGACCAGAAGTGCTTCAGCACAGTTTTCGCTAGAATGTACCAGATCTGCGTCCACACCCACTGGGACTTGTCGACAGAGGCAGCCAGGAACTCTTGTGTCTCATCATCGGCATGTAGCTGGACAAATTTCTGGTTGAGCTCTGGGCTGAGTCTGTCTGGGTTCACCCGGTACCACTGCAACAATATTGCCGAGTCTTAACACGGCAGGTGACTCTACCGGGTAAAAGTTACGACACGGTCAATATTTTATCATTATTTTAGTGTAGATGCAACTGACGCTCCCCCCGCTCCCAGTACCTTCCTACACTAATATTACCACGGCGGACGTCTAAAGTGAGTATGGGTGAAAACTATCCAGTAGAGCCACTTCGAGTAGGAAAATTTTTGGTCACTACGCTTTTATTGTTTGTTTTACGTTACGATTATGGCGAATTCACATGCGCGGGATGAATGAATCGAGCAGTATCTTTGTAACAAAAACAGTGAGGATAAATCTTTGTCAGAGTTAGAAGATAATTAAGAGCTCAGTGCACATGAGAGCGGCACGGAGCAGGAGCTATCAAATTTTGACAATATGTCTTAAAGGAGCCACATTTTATGTTAAAGCCTTAATTTTCGAAAATTAAGGCTTTCACATTAACACCTCCAGCCGTGATGACGATATGGAAATAACTTTTAACATAAGATGACCGAAGAGGCAGTATCAAAACAAGCAACGTGGGATTCAGTAGGTACACACCATCTTAAACTAGATGAATCTCGATAGCCCTTATACCGGTTTACTAGGAAAATAGAGAACAGAAAATCCATTTCTAATGAACAATAATCAGCACCAATAGCATTACACATTAGTAATGACATGAATAAAGAAACATCGCGAAAGCTATTCATGCATAACACAAATTGTAGTTTAACAACTTGCTCCAGGTTCCTAATGAAACTATACAAAAAAATGAAATCGGTGCAAATAAGAGAGCAATAAAAGGAGTTCGTAGCTCGTCACCCGTTGTGTGTTTAAGTTGGCCGCCGCGGTCCTACAAAGGGCAATCCAGCCGCTGTTAATTTCACGCTGCCTCGAATTAACATTTCTTTACGCCACAGAATAATGACGAATTAAAAAAAACTTCTCGCTTCTACATGTTCGTAATGACGACGGGACGCGAACTCATCAACCCAACTTAATTAATACCAGATCTGTCTTTATATTAAAATCAAGCTAACAAAAAGTTGAGTGAAGAGTGAACTCGTTTGATGTACAGAGGGTTCAATGCAAATTATATAGGTATGCTAAAATTATGAGGCCCCTTTGGAATATCTTATGCAGTGTATAGGACATTTGTGTGACAGATGCAAGCTTGAATCGGTGTCATTATTGACTTCATTCTACGAGTATTTACGGCTTTGCTAGTTCATGTTATTGCCATTTACTAGCAAACACTATTTCATAGTATTAGTCGCAACGCAACTTTCATCGCACACACCATTTCCTTGTTCAAGGGTTTTGGAATATTAAATAATTAAAATAACTTATTTTTCTACGTAATAATGTTCTTACTAGCTTCCCAAATAGTTTTATTAAAGGAACCCAAAATTGCCTAAAACCGGTAGTTGAAACAATCGTCACGGCATCGGCATATTGAATGGCTGGCAGTCAGGTAACTCGTATTGTTCGTGAATTCTCGTGAATTTTTATAGTTCGGTAGTCCTCTATAAATTATGGTTTTATGACTGTAACTTTCGGGATCCGTCTCATTTATTATTATCTTGACAAGTTATGTCTGACATAGATAACTTAAAATATCCTAGTTCAGGTCTTAAGACATTTAGAATTAACAAAAATCCTGCATCTCAGAAATAATATAAAAAGAGAACAACACTAAAAGAACGGTATTATGAGCAGAAGTTTGAAAAACTATGTCGTGAATTAAAACCCAAACAAAAATATTTTTCGACACTACAAGTAGATAGAAACATAATAGAAAGTATAAGATAAAAAAGTACCTACTGTGATAGAGGCATAAATGAGTGGAGTATAATGTGTGTGTGGGTTGTGTTTTGTGTTTGTGGGGTGTGTACGAGTATGTGTGAGAGAGTGCGATTGAGTGAGTGTGAGAAAGAAATTAAGTATTTGTGTGGGTAATAAATATTCATCTATAATTACATATAGATACGCTTCGCATTTATGTCAATTATTATAAAGCGTAACAATTACAATTTATGTTCACAATACATTTCGATGGAATCTAGAACAATTTACGATGAAATGCAGAAAAAGTATCGTAAAAACCAAAGCAAATAAATATTTAGTACTGAATTCTGATAGCGGATCACGTTGGTGATTATGCAATGCGCCGTCTTTACATTTAAAATAGTCTCGGAACTACGGGATTCGACGGGCGAATCCTCCAGACGGAATACGAATCGTGGAAAATTTTGAATTCTGAAGTCATCGATATATTCTGAACTTTTAACATTGAGTGTTGAGTGTTGGTCAACCATTACCATTACTAACAAATTTTGCATATTCAAAGTGTCACCTAGGTTGAAGGCGGTCTCGAATCAAAAATGGGACAACTTTTATTTCGGTGGCAGTGTGTGACACGAACATTGAATTAGATTTTTTCACTTGAACGTATTAGGTTTTTTTTTCATAATTTTTGACGCTTTTAGGAAAACATTTATTTTCTAGACTATTTTCATATCAATTCTATCAATTCAAAACATAATGTGGACTAGAAAATCAATGGAAAAGAGGCGTCAACCGGCAGTATATTTTCGTATTGTTTTTGTAGTATATGTAGACTAGAATCTAGATTATTTATGAGAGCCAGCATGTTTAAGATTCATTTTCAGCTCGTGTAGGTTAGATTTACATGAATAACAATTTCCTTATTTTAAAAGTACCTGTTGGGGAAGACATATTGAAGTTTATTCAATATTAATTTATTTATTCAATCCCCAACTTATAGAGGCCGAGGCGAATTTTCATTTTTGTTTTACGGTCCATGAGTTAGTGATTTTCATGGAACGCGTAATTTGGCAAGAAAGGGACTTAATTTGAATACTGTTGATGTTCATTTGGCCAGTCATAGCCTTTTCAATGCATTCATTATCCTCTGTTGACTCGTTAGCGGCTTAGGTCAGCGAAGGTGCGTCCATGGAACGAATGCAGGGATGCAAGTCTTTTATCCTCAGGTCGTTCGCCTTCAGTTAATGAATCAAAGCGCTTAGTGCGAACATATTGTCAATACGCAGCGAAATATGAATATCGTTCTGACTCAGCACACTATACGCTATATTTATTATCATTTGAAGTGCGAAATTAAGGCTCTCTCGCAGACCTTAAGTCACTTCGACGATAGAAATTTTGATTTCAGATTAACCATTGAAGGTATTCAACATCGCTTTCAGAGTTGTATCGATTTCTCATTACAATTTAGATGCTGATCTGTGTTCCATAGATATAAAATTGGAAATCAAAGAAGAGACTACATTATATGGGTACCTACAAGAGTCGTTAGTCGACGTATCGAATAACTTAGCCATAAGATGTTCACGTCAAAAGAGCATTATGTGGAGTACAGGAGGAGCTATAAAACATTGTATGTTCGCAGCTAAGTGGCGCATAGGATCCCAGTGGATTTGCTAGTAAGCGGTTCCGAAGCCTGTTTGCCGGGCGCTCCATTAAAATGGGATCAGCTTGGATGCAGATCGCTTGGACGTACTCACTGCACCGGGACGTGCAAGACTGCTCGAGAAAACGGATGATAGTATATTGATTACTTTGCAGAATATGACATATTTAACTCTTTTGCGACGTTTCACTTGTTTTCTCAACTAGTAAGACCAAGAAGGGTTAGTAAGACCCAGAAGTATAATGTGTTGCATTAGTAATTGTTGCATCGCCCAGAGTGAGCATGCTAGATGCCAGATAGTCTCAATTAAAAGCCAACACTTGACTTATTGCTGTAAAACAATTGTTTTCGATTAACGTTCGACAAAGCTACTAAACAATAAAGCATTCAACTGATATGCACTTACATCGTATGGATTCAAACAGATTTATACTGATACTGGTTCATCTGTGCGCAAAGAATATTTCACATGACAGATATGTCAATTAGTTTTATAATGCATAATGCTATTTTCGCGGTTTTAGAAGGAAACGAATTTTAGATTTTTAATTTATATTCTGTCCACTATAACGGTTGTGAACGGTTTTTTTTATGTAAATCTCTTACCTATTTGAGAATATTAAACTGTCTAGAGAGATCAAGAAAGTGCGTGGGGCATTTCTGTTCAGTTCGATTTATAAGTAGGCCTTTTCGTCTTTTTTAACCGTCCCAACATTATTTTCTAGATTAAAGAGTAGGTAAACAAGTATTTTTTTAATTGTGCCAAACAAATGTATTTTATTTTAATGATTTTAAATATGAAATAGATTTGCTTTAAGCAAATAAATTTTTTATTTCGAAATCTAATCGAAAACAAAATAATAAAGAAGGTAGGGTATAAATCAATACACGTGCCATAATTATTATTTTCTTCACAAACGAGAAATTTAAATTATTAATAAGTCTCGAACTTATGTAAATTAAGATCAACTAAAAATTTAAGGAAATTGAAGACATTTCTTCTTTATAGGAAAAAGGTTTCATTGATATTATATTCATAGGTAGGCAATAAATTGAGAGCCGCATAATAGAATAGGCAAATCTTTGGTCCACAATATCACGTGCTCGCCTGAGGGCCACGGTTGCATAATTGTTTTAAACTCGTCTTTTAATTGTTCTATCGGGGGTAGCGATTTATAGTCCGACGTGATCTCCACCCGTAATACTATTCAAATTTATTTGCCCTGCTATTTCCGCATCGGCGGACCATGGGAATGCAACGTCCACGAATTTAATCAAGCATCATTTCGCTCGAACAATTGGCACGGCGATAAAATTAGCATCGATCTCTGTTTCTATTGTGATTGTGAGTAATTATTTGTTAGTCGGGTTTTCCTGTTCTAAAATCGAGCTGAAGTTTAGAAGTAAGTTTTTGTCTCTCATGAATTACAGAGGAGTTTTTGCGTACCACACAACAATCTGGTCAATATAGAAGATGCGAATATTGAGCACTTATTGCATGAGGCAACGTCATCCAACGCGTGGGCACGTGTTCAAAAGATTTACGGGTATGTACCTATATTTAAACTGGTTTTACATGAAGCACCACCTGGACCGATTTGATCGTAAAATCAGCCTTTAGGTCGAGACAATATCGTCGCTGGTTACCATTACCACCCAAGCAGTGCTGTTAAATTAACTTAGGGTTAAGTATGGGTTGCGTTTGGTAAGTTGAGATGCCACATTTCATTCGATCGTTTTATTTTCGGTTCGGACTTTTTACATAGAGAGATGAAGTTGTTTATCATCGATTCATAGAATTTGTTTTATTTTTAATTCAGGTCCTCCAGTTCAGGTGTTGGAATGGAAGTGATTCACCGGTAAAGAGAGCAATTAACTGGGCGCACGCCACGCCAAGCGATTGTTCGGATGCGAACGACCATCGCAGCGCCCCCATTGTCCGTTGAAATTAACATCGGGTACAAAAACCGAATGGCTCAAGAACTTGGCAGTCGTTTTACTGAATCAATATAACTGAGATTTTTGATTAGAAAATGTAAGAGATACTGTTTTTTTTATAACAGAATTCGGTTTCATCCACAAAACGAGCATCAAATAGCATAAGCAACATAAGAAATATAATTTTAAATCGGCCTTGAACACAGCCAAGAGAAGTCCAGAGGCCAAACAATTTCTTATTCATCGATTATATGATTTTGTATACTTAGTCACGTTTACTTACCTTGGTGCGATATTGCTGATGCTGAAGTAATGAATTATGTATAAACTTGTAGTTTATTTAGATTTCCCCGTCTAAAGCAATTGAAGTAGTTTTGGGGTAAACAGCAATAGCCAATTGCATGCATAAATGTTACACAAATTGATAGTGAAACCTCATTTGATGTGTTGATAGTTGTTCCAGGCACTACCGGCACAGAGTTCCTTTCTGACTTAAAAAATGTGTTTTATTAGGACCGTCAAAAGGCAGTCGAACGGTAGCCGTTGATTGAATTGATTGAAAAAGAAATGGAGGGGGGCGCGGGGCTCCATCCACCGGTATTTTTATAGCCTGTACACGTCCAAGAACGCGAGGGCGACACATTCCAGTCGAGGCGACGTTTTTGCAGAGCCAACTTTCATTAGACACCGCGCGCCGCAGGGACCAAGCCGTTTCCTTTTAATAAATGAGTTATGCGTTTATATCCAAGATGGCTGCCAACTACACCGCAAGAGTGTTAAGAATGTAACGATGGCCGTGAGCTTCTTTGAGCTTTGATATTTCATTGTTTAGTATTTAATTGCGTGTCTAATTTGTTTGTTTCATTACTCTTCGCTTTGTATGGTTTGTTTGTCATCACCAAGCCGTAGTCGTAAGCCTGACTCTATTATGTTGTAGGTAGGTAGGTGCAACTTGGTATAATATGCGTAAGTATAAATCGTCATGTCATAAATTTAAAATCTGATCGATGTCTGAATGGTGCTCAAACCTTCCAAACGATACCGCAATTCCCAAACGTGGAACAACAGATACCAAGCTGTCAGTGTAGAATTCATCAAATATGTGCGCAGGTATTTCCACATTCGGAAGGCACGTACGATCTTTTTGTTGGCTGTAAACGTCCTCAAACTCCGCACGGATAGCAGTTGTCAGCTTTCGGTGTATTTATTTACTCATTCATACTTTTCTTGTAAGTCTGAGTGAGCTTCTGTTTATGACACCACCACTTTTAATTTTTTGTAGCGTCTATATTACTAACGGCGAAATACGATTCAATTAACAATATCTTCTGCTTAACTCCAAATTTTACGAATTCTCGTATAAACACTTATCAACCTGCAGACGGTTGAAAGAGTGTTTTATTTTTAATCTGGATTTATATTCGGAGCCTCTTAGGAAATAAAATAATCACGGCGGCTACGATTTGCATACAATGGTAAAATAATTTTACGCGCGTTTCGCAGCGCTTAATTCTACTTTTTATTTGGCCTTCCGCGCCCTATCTACGAATCAACCGACCTGTTCACTGCGACCATTTAAGTGTTAACATTTTGCATGATCGCTCACCACTTTTATGTATTGGTATTTGAATTGAATGCTTCTAAAGACGGTTCAACTTTAAATATAAGATCTATTAGTTAGACCTTAACTGTGACACACTTTATTAAGATACACGTAAAAAGATGTTACAAAACATAAATTTATTGGTTAAGCCAGAAGATTTTAATTTTATGGTGCGAAATTTAAATAGTCAATAGTCAAAATAGGATCCTACTGGCTATAAAAGCGCATCATGCGACGAGCTACGTCTGGCAGACTGCGTGGCGAGGCCGGTCGCAGGCACAGCAGTCGTCATGGCGCCGTCTACATACATACGCATAGCTTTTATTGGTTCAAATCATACACATATACATGAACCGACATGATCAAACCTAACGCAGGATATCAACAAAAGTGGAAATATATATCAAACCCAAATTTACATTCAGGGCAAACAACGTTAGTCATAAATTTACCACAAAAGTGCGAGCGACGGCCGACTAGCAACAAAAGGGCATGACTTTTCCCGCAAAAAGATGATCCTTAATCTGATTAAATCTCCATCGCGGCGGACGTCGGACCGTGAAAGATTAATGAATATTTGTGCGAGGATTCCCGGAGCTGGGCTGGCACGTAGCGCTGTCATAATCATATTAGCTGCGACCAGAGGCCGGCTAGGCACGCACGCACAAGTACGCACTATCAGGCCCCATGTACATACTGTTGGGTACCTTATCTTCTGTTGCCGTGTCACATCACAATACGGTGCATTACTAGTATGAGATTTGAAGCCAGTATTAATTTTGAAAATGCTGAGCTACAGTATAGATAAAACATAAAAAATGCTTTATTGCACACCAAATAATATATCAGCTTAGATACGTGCCTACTACAAACTTTGACAATGTTGTACAATGGCGACCTTGTACAACATTGTAGAATACAATACCTAATTACGAATTTTGATTTATTATTTCACATAAATCAATTATTTAAAACGCCAAAATTGAGAGAAATATAATTTTCTAAAGAAATAAAATTTAATTGGAACGATATTGATGTACAATTTACATCCTAGTAAGGCACGGCAAAGAATAGGAAAATATAATTAAAAGAGCGTTTTTTTTGAACTGCGGTCAGAAGAAGAATTTTTTTTGGTACGTTTTCCCAAGTACACCTTGCTTCATCGTAAGTAGCCATTGAAATTATAGCATTTCGAATGTGCTCAATAAACACAATCGTAAAAGAATCAATTGTTAAGAACCCGAAAGAAATTAAACGTGAGAATGTATTGTTTCATATAAGCGTGAACAAAACGAAAATCGCTGTTTGGTTTCAGAGCTGGTTAGCTCTCAGCTCGTTTTCGACCTGCTTTCGTGAACATAAATCTCATTAAATAAAAGTATTATTTATGACGTCCATATGTACCTCCAATTGAAAACCATACAATATACAATTCACAACGGTTTTTGCAGACATGCACCTTACTTTTGTTTATAGACGTGAGGCTTAAACTTGAAATTACTTGAATTACTTAGAACAATAAAATAAATAACTCAACACCTAACTTTCTTTAAAGTTATTTCTGCAATTCCTGTGGTTTCGCGTGCTTTAAGTCATTATTATTTTATGTCTTACTAAAAGGTTTTAATCCTTTCGAGTAAATTATTACAATGATGACACTTAAAATAAGCTACGACTGTTGTGACCTACCTGAAATGCTAAGTATACACAAAATTAACGCAGATGTACGCAATTTTACATGAATTTAAACAAAAAATGTACTATTAATGAGTTATAAACGGGTTTGATCACTGTTTCACCTCATATTTGGTAGTCGTTGGGCCGTTAGTGTGAAAGCCGTCGCATCGTGCTGGTAATTAATTATTTCATATGGCTGGTGGAGTAATAAAGGCGTGTTCATCAATGATTCACCGGCGTAAACAAAGAAAGCGTGTACTGCGGGCATTATCCACCATAAGACATCATAAACGGAACACCATCATCTGAGCTTATAAAAAATTCATACTCATCTCACATTTCGGCGCCCCTCTTAATTTCGCTTCAGCCTCTTCTTCGTTCGTGTAAAAACTTCGGGTGTCTTTTTATGACTTTTACTGCGGTATAATTGGGGTGGGGCGAGCGTTCGCGTCCCCGAGGTGACATAAATACACCCCCCTTCACTGCCAACTACCCGGCTTAATCTCATGTAAGGCTATACGGCACGGAAGTAGTTCGCATTAAAACATCTTGGCTACAGTCACCAGGTAAAGAGAATACAACTTATTCGTAAACTGCTCCTTCAGTTGCCATTTTCGTATATTACACTGTATCAGATTTCCAATACTATACGTACTATAGTATATCAGATATCGGGTTCTTAACAATACATAACTCAAAAGCTAGCTGAGTATTTATGTAAAGAGACAAGTGTAAGGTGCAAAATATTCGAGAGAGCGCTCTGACAAGGTGCCCCAGGTGGGTGCGTCGAAAATGGCTTTTGTATGTTACTTCACGACTTATGTTTGCATAGTTCCCGACCTTACCACTCTAACCTCCAGCTAATCATATTTGTAACAGGTCTTTTTCTTGGGTTCTTGCAGACTAGTTAATACTTGACATTTAACATAAACCTTCAATAACGTGTATGTTGATGGTAGACCAACTATTTTTATGCAAGCGGACTATTTTGTAGTCCGCTAGACTACAAAATATAGATACAGATAGATACCTAGCAAAATCATAGTCTCCGTGCCTCATCAGCAAATGTGATTTCAATTTTATAGAAGGTGGGACGACAACACGGGAGCGGTCGGAGCCGTATGCATGTGTGTATTTATTTGCAAATTCCGAATAGCATTCGATATGTAGACGCGGTGACTCCCGCCTGTCGATCCATTCCAATATCGCACTCTTTGAGGAAAGTCAAGGCGACGCCATTATTCGACGCGTCGATTGACTCACGGGAGCACACGCCGCATGATAGATGAGACCCAAAAAACATATCCGTAATTGAGATTTCTATTACAAAAATTGAAAGCGATCACTTCTTTCCATGTTTGGTTACATAATGTGAGTGGCGTCGAGTCGCGTCGGTGCGACGACGAGGTGCTATCGCGTTTCGGAAGTGTTCGCGGACGTCAATTTGTATATTGTCATTATTAGAGTTGGCGAGGAAAGTTTGGGCGCGTTCATCCATCATGGTGTGACGTGCGACCGGTCCGATATTGCGCCTAATACGTATTGATTCCCCACTTAGCGTTTTTCTTGGGAATCGCGGCGCTCCACCCTTCCGCCGCGGAGGCCTAACGAGCTATTTGTCCTCCACTCGCGGCAACTAGGGCGTCTGTCGCTTCACACCTATCTAGTAGCTACTGACACACTTCAACGGCTCCAATAGCATCTCTAATTTGCAAAAGTATTGGTTTTAATTATTGAGAAAAACGAGAAAAACTCAAATACGAAATGGTCCTTTGCGACATATTATCTCTATTTAACTTGGTGGTTAAAGAGTGAAGATTTTAAAATAATTTTAAATGCTTTGCTATCTTCTACGTTGGGGAAGCTGTATGACAATTTCATGAATTAGGAACTTACCTACAGTATATCTGTAGATCCAATTTAGAAGCCAAATGCATTTTACTAAGGTTGTTTTAATTCCAATATCTACTGACGTGATAAGAATTTGGTTTCATTATTACTGAGGGACTGCTCTACAATTCGTTATTATTCGTCATTGTGTAATAGGCAGGCAGTCCACATAATTTGCTAAACTATGGCTATAGCGCGAAAACTAGTACCTTAAATGTAGGTACATTTGGCTTAGTGCTGAAGAAAAAGATTCGTCACCAAGGTCCCCGGTGGGGGTAAGTGGAAGGAGGCGAGAGAACAATGGTTTCGGTTCTCACACGTGTGGAGGATTATTTGCATTCGGAAATAAAGAGAGGAATGATAAAAGAAAGGCGCGAGCGAGGTCCCACCGCCTCAGGGTGGGATGTGGGAAATGGGAAAGGGGATGACGGGTGTGGGTGGCACCGCGCAGGGGGTGGGAGCTCGTTACGCGAACAATGGAGAAATAATGTACAGATTGCAGTGAGCGATGCGCCCAGCGCGACTCAGGTGTCTTAGCTATGTGTGGACATCACGCCTCTATCGACTATGTATTGCATCGAGTACATCGTAACAAAGCATGACAAATGTGCAGGGAGGCCGACGGAATGGCATGTAATAAACACACAATAAAAGCTTTACTACTATCTGATTAGAAAGATACTTTCATTTGAATCTCAACTGTAGTTAAAATCGTCATAAAAGAAAATGTCTTCGCACCCTCAAACTAATTGAGGGTCTATAAAAGCACTCATCAAGTGAGTCCTCAGTTCTCACATTGGTCACAAAGAGATTAAATGGTCATAGAGGCGAGGCCGGAGCGTTTGTAGGACGAGTTCATAGGAAGCGCAAGCAATCACAACAATCACCCCATCCTCGCGTGACACCGAAAACGTCCTCGTTTATACAAGTATAAATTAATCCATTTAGACCAGGCGACCGGCACCGACCGCGGCCGATTAACGGAAGCTTCTACTTAACTAATTTATCCTCGGGTGGTTTTAACAGAATGGATAGCAGTGATTATGGACGATGGCGACGATCGTGTGACGCTCGTATACGTACGCATAATCAAATGTAATTTGCGAATTGTTGGACGCTTATTGTGCGATGTACGGGTGGCCGACAACTGACGGAATTATATTAATCGTATTTAATCAGTCTAGGACGTCC
The DNA here is from genome assembly GCA_958496245.1 of Perizoma flavofasciatum. Classification (NCBI taxonomy): domain Eukaryota; kingdom Metazoa; phylum Arthropoda; class Insecta; order Lepidoptera; family Geometridae; genus Perizoma; species Perizoma flavofasciatum. Next base: position 5,301,057 of record OY292431.1, read on the forward strand.
TAGATATCTTTATATCTTCACTAGCTTCTGCCCTCGGCTTCGCCCGGGTGGTTCCCGGATAAAAAGTAGCCTATGTGGTATACTTATGTATAAGCTATATTACTGTAAAGTTTCACCAAAATCCGTACAGTAAGTAGTTTTTGCGTGAAAGAGTAAAAACATCCATCCTCACAAACTTTCACGTTTATAATTATTACAAGCTTCTGCCCACGGCTTCGTCCGCGTGGTACCCGGATAAAAAGTAGCCTATGTGCTATTCTTATGTGTAAGCTATATTACTGTAGAGTTTCATCAAAATCCGTTCAGTAGTTTTTGCGTTAAAGAGGAACAAACATCCTCACAAACATTCACGTTTATAATATTAGTAGGACAAGTCCTGCCCACGGCTTCGTCCGCGTGGTACCCGGATAAAAAGTAGCCTATGTTTTATTCTGATGTATAAGATATATTACTGTACAGGTTCATTAAAATACGTTCAGTTTTTTTTGCGTGAAAGAGTAACAAACATCCATCTTCACAAACTTTCGCGTTTATAATATTATTATGGTAAGATAGGATGACATTAGCTTCGGTATTCGAGGTGCATTTGAAAGCGTTTTTTTTCGCTCCAGAGCAGAGAATCTTTAGTAATTAGCATTACCATGAGAATACTGGAGTTAGAGAGATTTTAATAAATTAACTTAAAGATCGAAGAAGCTAACTATAGTAGTAAAGCTTGAAATACAAACAAGAAGTAAATAATTCAACCATTGTCCGCATAAGCAGCTTATTTTATAGTCAAATGTTTGTAATCCAGTCAGCTCGCGACATTTTAATAACATTGATCAAATAAAACAAAAGTATGTGGACCCAGCACTCGACAGAGATGAAAGTTAAAAGGGTCGTGTGGGGTGGGGTGAGGAGCGGGTTGAATGTCTTATTCCCTCCACAATTCAGAGGTATTTCGTGTTCTTCATACGCAAATATATCCTCGTTACCGAAGCACACGTGAGACCCCGATTGCGTGTGCTATGAAATACCTCGGGCGAGTGAGACGACTGGGTGACTGTAGATTGCTGGAATAGTCCCTTGTAGGAAAATTGGATCTAGCAATCAAACCGAACCCGACAAATGCTTGGTCGTTATCGTGCGAGCTCTGATTTGCCACCGAACGATATTTACCCAGCCTATGTTAAACCGAACCAAGTATCGATTGTTTTGGGAAAAGTTGAATTGAAATAATATAATGAATAAGGAATAAGGATAAATGAATAAGGAAAAAAAATATCCTACCTAAGGTAAGGTTGATAGGTATCAGTACAACTACCTAGCTAACAGTAAGAACTACCTAGCCTTCTATGAATTTCTTCCTGGGATTATTAGAGATTTCGATATTAGTAGAAAGGAATCTACATAAGCTTCGTGCCTTACCTAACTGACCTGTTGATAAACTTAATTAAATTATTGAATCTGAAATTGCCTGGTGAGAAAGTCGTTTGTTAACACCGAGAATACAATAGATACGCAATAAAACATAGGCAACTCGAAAATGCATAATGCTTCCACGCTATCCACGTCAGTTTCAGATATGGTAAAAAAAAAAATTACATTAATACGATCTCGGTGGCGGTAGCCTGCTGCGATGCAAGTGGCGCGGGTTCGATTTCCGCTGCGGGACAATGTTTGCATGTTCTGCAGATATTTGTTTCTGGATGTTGTGGTACCACGGCACTCGTAGTTCCTGATATCCACGACACAGGGAATCCTAGTGTGGGGTCCGGACCACACAAAAATTTTGACTGACACAATACATGTTTTACAAGAGGTTATCTTAACCGAACATGCAAATGAAATTATGATTAGGTACCAATTGATATTTGTTTGGAGTTGCATCATACATGTCAAAAACTGCATTTTTATACCTTTAATGTCAAAGTCAATAGGTTTTTATTCATTGAAAATACTAGGATCATAAAAAACGTCATTTAAATTTTTAAAGTGAATTCACGCCGATTCCCCACACGCAATGAAAAAATGAAATCTGCTTTATAAATTATGATTACGCCTTAATGCAATTTATTCTTTCTTTCAATTATAATTATAGCTTCTGCCCACATGGTACATGGATAAAAGCAGCATATACGTATTATTCTAGGTCACAAATAATACCTATTCCAAATTTCATCCAAATCAGTTGAACATTATTTAGCAAAAAAAAAACATACTCTCACATTAATAACAGTGAGCATTATCTATACTAATATTATAAAGAGGAAATATTTTTTTGTTTGTTTGTTTGAACCGAATAGGCTCCGAAACTACTAGACCGATTTTAAACATTTTTTCACCAATAGAAAGCTAAATTATCAGGAAATAACATTAGCATTTATTTAAAAAAAAGAGATCCTTAAGAAAATTGTAATAATGTATCATGTTCATTGTTTGACGTGCGCTGAGAAAACTATTGATGATACATAAAAATTATGTACTACATGAATAAAGTACTCATTATTACCTACAAAAAGACTTCGAGAGAATATATCTCACTATCATAGTTAAGTCACAGTAGCAGGTTTTATATTCTGAAATTTAATTAGATCGCCGGTAGAAACGAAAGTTGGTTACATTCGTATAGATTCGAATATTGTGTTAGTAAGTATGTACATAATATATTTGTTACTACTTCACGCGAAAACTAATGAACCGATTGCGATGAAACTTGATAGGTACATAGCTTTTCCTTTTTTCCTGATATCCCCACGGAGTCGAAACTTACGCGGGTGAAACCGCGGGGCGCAGCTAGTAGATCTTAAATCTCATAAGTATTTTTATTAATAACAATTGAGTAACCGACTTCAAACAAGGAGGAGGTTCTATGTTCGTCCATATGTTTTTTTTATGTATGTTCATCAATATCTTCGACACTTGTGGACCAATTTTAAAAAATATTGTTTTGTCTTGTAGAGTACTAGCTTCTGCCCACGGCTTCGCCTGCGTGGTACCTGGATAAAAAGTAGCCTATATGTTATTCTGATGTATAAGCTGTAAAGTTTCATGAAAATTCGTTCAGTAGTTTTTGCGTGAAAAAGTAACAAACATCCATCCTCACAAACTTTCGCGTTTATAATATTAGTAGGATATTCCTGAGGTGGTCTCATTTGTAGCAAATCGGGGTCTGATGATGGAATATCAGAAAATCGAGAGAAATCCTCAAAAATCTTGTCTTAGGCAGACATGGCCACTTTTCTTAAAGTTCTTCTATAATTCTGCACTTTGAGTATATTCAAATAGTAGTTTTCTAATACTGTACTCAAAACATAGTACATTTACATGATAATATACTTATAAATATACAGATGTAATATTGTCACAGATGTTTCTATTAAGCGGGGTGATTTTTATGATAGGACTTAATCAGTAAAAATAAACAAACTTAAAAAAAATAATTAATTAACTTTAAAAGCCACAACCACTGACTTTAAACAGATCAGTAGGTAGTGCCTAATAAAAACTGGTTTTTTATTTGACTTTTTCTCTTTAAGTGCCTTTTTGGTTGTTGCTTTTGTTTTTGGTTTAAAATTTTTTTTAAAGTTGTTTTAGTCCAAGAACCAGTGTGGTGAATACAGCTTAGGAGTGCTTATTTATACAAAACCAACTAAAATTATTAAAACTATCTGCTTTTTTGTTGTGTCACCAGGTTTTTCTTGGTCACCCAGTAATATGTCCGTGAGCAGGCTGCGGATGGTGGCACTGGAAAGGGCCTAGTATCACATGATGAAAAGATCGGTGCATTTCAAAGAGGCTACTTTTATGTCTTCAATTAACAGCTATTTCAACTAAATAAATTGTTATAAGTTTGGGTTAAAGCTTAAAAAACAAACACTTAACAATTTTGTTTACACCAGTGCTGAAATGGAATTTTTCTTATGCCTAAAGGCTCAGCAATGCTTATAATATTAATTCAACTTGCACTATCATCATCATAAAAAGTCACTGAAGTCCTCTGCTGAATATGTAATTTGTCCATCAGATGGGGAGCCTTCCTACACTTTGGTATGTGGTACATGGTCGGGGGTAATTTAACTCTTTCTTCTTGCCTGCCCACTTAAACTTGCTAATTCTAAGAGTTGTATCAGTGATTTTATATTTTCTACAAATATTTCCGTTAGTCATTAATCAAATGCAGAGTGACAAAAAAGAACCAGTATTACAACAAATAAAGGTATAATAAAATTTGTTATGAAAAAATATTAGTGCCACATATTTACCTACACATGTTACTTTTAGAAATGTAAGCTACAAACTATGTTTATGCCTACATTTATTAGCAGTTACATACCTCAGTTTTATCGAACTCTTGAAGATATAAATCATTGCTTTGTTTCTCATACAGTGCCCGCGCCATGGCACTCCTCGGACGATAGAAAGAGCTTGATCCGCTTGCCATGTTTACACAGTTTTTGCTATGGTCAGCCAAACGTGATCTCCAATACTTGACGTTCAATCCATGCCCTTCTTTTTGGCAGAATAGGTGGCTTTCCTTTGCATAGTAAGATAGCAAGTCAACTTGTCGACATTTATTCGGATTTATTTCAGATAATACTTGGCTTAGCAGAAGCGAAACACATACAGCTCGTAAAGTAGAAGGCATTTATCAAGAAGTGCATGGTTTTACTGATAAAAATTGTGTATTTCACGGGATTTTTTGGGAATTACTCAGGAATAACCTCACCTTGTCCCTGTATCTTATAATTTCATTGTATTCACTTCCACATGAGCTTATTTAATTGTATCTTTTTATTTCTTTATAGTACCACTAATTCAGGCATTTGCTACAAAATTATGTACATCTAAATAAAATAGAATTTAATTCCAAAAGTTTGTTTTGATTTTCACGCAAAATAAATGTCATTGTCAAAATTGGTTAACGTCATTTCCGAAAGATGGCGTTTCTCATAATGTTTGTTTACGAAGGTTTACGAAGATAGTTTCTGCTGCTAAGGAAAATGTAGAATAAATGATCATATTTATGTTTTGGAGACACCATGACATCAATAATTAAAGTGATTTTATTCAAAAACATAATTATCTATTTAGCAGTTACTTAAGCTGTTACAACATGCATATATATATAAATTAATCTAGAACCTACCAAATATTTCTTCTTCTAGATTCGTTTTTTCGTAGAGTAGAGGGCCTAGGTATTTAGGAAATAATAGTCGATATTTTATTTTTTCAAGTGTGGTGCAATTAAGTGTAATGATTTTTTTCGTTCAACTTATTTGCGTGTACCTACTTGTGTGTACTTCGTCAGCGTCACCATCTGGTACCCCTCTATGTTTTACTCGTCTAGAGGTTTAATTTGTTGATTTATTTTTCTGAGGGAACATTTTTGCATAAGACTAAATACCTACCTATACAGCTACATAAAGGTGAAAAACTCTTAAAATTACTTTCCTACTCATTTAAAGTTTAAGCTTTAAGCCCTAGAGGGGTAACCAGTTGGTGACGATTACGGTAGGTACTAAGAGTAAGGTAGGTAGTTAGTAGCCATGCGCGAAATGTGTCAGTGAAAAGAAAAAAATGAAGTATATCTCTTGGCTAAGTGAACTACTTCATTGATTTAGTTCAGTAGTTCATTTAGTTCAGCAGGTCATTTACTTCAGGTATACCGTTTAGTTCTTAGAGAATTATGAATGGATGAACGAACTGAAGAAATGAGTTGCTTTCTTAGTGCTAAGAACTATGAAATGTTTTTATTTTTATATCTCGATTTTCCTTCATAGGTACTTTACAGGCTTAGGACTGCCAACCAGGGGCAAACATTTTTACTATAAAATAGGTGTATAGGTAGGTAAATTTAATATGTTTTTTATAATTTTATTTTATTTTATATTATCAATTTTTGAAAAACCTACAGCTAGGTTACATTGTAGACAAGGAATTAAGTACATGCAGCTAATCAGAAAAAAGTCTACATATACACAGAAGGCCAATTAAAAGTTTCCACAGATATTAGAAGAAAAATTAGAAATAAAACAGTAACAATAGACGACAGAATACAATAGAAATGATAGGATAGTTAGTTCCTAATTTTATAATAAGAATAAATTGTCACTTAGTAAGCGTTTAAGCCTACTCGTTGTTGTGTTAAATAAATCTACGTTATTATTTGCTTTAGCCTAGGAGTTGAACGAGCCGCTGGCTCGGATTAGGTAAGCGTTTTGCCTATAGTTCGTCCTGATAACTGGTACATAAATAACGTTAGGTTTTCTCAATGAAGCGCGTAATCCTACATGCTCAAGAAGCTCCGGGCAATCAACATTACCGTTACAGATGTTCAGAAGATCCAAGTCCGCTATTTCCCTACGTTTAAAAAGCGGGAGATAATGAAATTTGTGACACCTTGTTACATAATCTTTAAATAATAATAATAAATACTTATTTAATAATTGAGATATGTACAATTTACTTTTGTTAATTAAACTAATTAATATTTTAAAGTTATTAATAAAACGACTTAACTTATTTTTTATTTGCATATAAAACTGACCCGTAACATGCGCAACACGACGCACTAATAATCGCAAATGACTTACTAAATTTAAACAATGCAAAATAGGTCCTTTCTTACTCAAACAAAATATTAATAATCAAAAAACCAAACAAACGTAAACAATCTACTTTAGCAAGAATCAAAGAACTTTATCTCAACGATGTAAGGGTTTGTTTTAATTACAAGTTCTTAGAAAGATACCATATCAGCTACCACTCTTTACTCTCGCTTCTATTGTTGAAAAAATTGTGCAAAATAAAATAGTCTTTGCGTACACGCCATAACACCGTTTTTTCTATCTTCGTCGAGCGTGATGCTAAACGAAGCATTGAAGTAAAAGCATTAAAGTAAAAAGACACGTGAACTAAATGAACTAAAGGAACTAAATGAACTAGAGATACATTAGAATGAGTAGTGAACTAAATGACAAGACAATGTTACGTACGAAGTACTTCATTTACTTCATTCGTTCGCCAACTACCCATGGCTAGTAGTTAGGCACTTTGTTTGAATCGAACGAGAGAGTATACCTACTGTTTGCGTATATGCATATAAACGTTTTTTTTCTGTTTATTTCTACCTATGTAGGTAGTAACCAATGACCTACCTACATAACTGCGAAAGCTAGTATCTTTTGATGATTCTTAAACATTATTTTGACTCACCGTTTCTTTTTTAGATTCCTCTAAGCCTCTTGCAACAGTTTCCCGTAACACCGAATTAAACATTCTAATCGATAAAATTCAGTTTGATTGTTTGATTCTCCGTCTAGGATTGAGAACGATTTAAACTATATTTAATTTTACTTTATAGTTATTTTCCTGGTACAAGTATTTGTATTATTGAAAGGTTTTAATTAAAGTAAGAGCAATGAATTATCGTTTTCAGTTTGGCCTTGGCCGTGACCGACCATTCACTGTCTCACGCGCTGCGCTTGACCACCTCCAAAATGCTGGCAATCGCCGTTATGCGACCGATCTAAATAATATTAAAACAACATAAAAGTCAGTAGGTACCCACCTTTAATTTACCTTTAATACGCATGGTGGGGCTGATAGGCCGTCTTTGGATAGGTTCATTTCAGATTTTTTACTCAGAGATAAGTGAATAAATGCCCTTATTTAAGGTGGCTACATCTACCTCATCGTCATCATCACAACAGTAGAAATAAATTGCTGGACATAAGCCTACCCAAAGAGGCCGGCCACCTTATCAATTATTATAGGTACATACCTAACCTAAGCACCTTATACCTAATTACAGAAAATAAGAGCAGACTACATTTTGATAGGGAGGGTTTCGTGCTTGCGCTACTGACCTCCAAACTCAAGGTCTTTCTGTTTACCTCCACACACACTGAACAACTTCATGTTTGTTTATTTTTACAACCAAAATTCTTACCTTTACCAAGGTCTATGCCTTCAAGCAAAATAAATTACCTATTAAGAAAACTCACCCCATCCCTGACTTCAGGAGGTTTTGTCTTCACATCAGGCCATTTAGGCATTTTAAAAACAGTCACAATTTTACACAGGTGACTTCGTGAATACCTTGAAGTTAGCGATAGGTGCTTGGTGAAAATAATCTCTGGTTACGTCGAGTTGTTATCACCTGCTCAGCGATAAAGATGCCGATAACTTGGTAAGAAAATATAGGTAATTATTTATCTGACCAAAAGTTTAATATTAAGATTAATCCTATATTCCGCCCTATATTCTTCAATATAGGGCGCACTATATGTTTATTTATTTATTAGGAACATCAACAGAATTTACATGAATAATTGCTTATAGTTTCTATTTTAGGATCTTGTTTACATGTAATAGCCAATTACAGATGAACACAACATCCGGAACATATACCTAGTGGATTTGTGACTTGTGTGGACTCGTGAATTATTTTTAGTATAATTTACTACGATTTTAAGTGTAATTTGACAGCTCAGCATAGCCTCACTTGCCTTCAAACTGCTTTTGGCGATGCAAGGCGACTATTTATAGCTGGTTTGCAGAATTAAAGTGCGGTCATGTCAGGTCATGTGATGGTCGCCCGTCCACCGCAGTGAACAACAAAAACGCCGATGCTGTACGCCGTATGATCGAAATACACAGACATGTGACCTACCATGAGATTTGGACATCCTTAGGCATAGGCTTGAGTCAGATACAATCAATCCTACACCAACATTCGGGTGTGAAAAGCTGTATTCCTCACAGTTTGACTGAGGCTCAGAGATAGGACCGCTTCACTTGGTACCAGATTCAACGAAGGGTCATTAAATTTGGTGTGGGCCATAGTAACAGGTGACGAATCTTGGATTTATAGCTACAACCCCAAAACAAAGCAGCAATTGACCGTTTGGCTTTTTCAAGATGAGCCGAAACCAATCAAAGTGGCGCGCATGAAAAGTGCCGCTAAGCGGATGATTGCTTCTTTTTTAAGGTTCCGTAGTCAACAACCCTTATAATATCGCCATGTCCGTCCGTCTGTCTGTTTGCCCGCGGTTTAGCGGGCAGCGTTAATTAGCTACGTCAGCAAAATTTTTTTTTTTAAATTTTAGCCGTATTTTTTTTTATGAGCGTGGCTTATTGTTAGGATCAATTTCAAAATAAGATGAAGTGCGACTCGAAACGTCAACAAAACGATGCAAACAAGCAGCGGTAGGTAATTGAACCATTTTGATCGTTTTAAAATCTTTTATGTCTTCAACAGTTGAAGACAAAAATAATAGTTACTTTTCCCATGAATGTTAATATCAATCAGCCAATATCCACATATTTTTTAAATATACCTTACAATTTGGCTGGATATTACACAACTTCAAAAGGTGAATTTTCAATGAACCGAATTATGTAAAAATAAATAAGTGCAAGTTTTTGTGTCGGATCAATATGGGTTCTCAATCGCGCGGATTGCCCGGAGCTATCGCTGCACCGACCGACTTGCGCGGGCGCATGCGGGACATTTAAAATAATTACAAGCCATCAGAGAAACGTAACAGCCAGTATTTTGAGACCATTACTTATTTTTTAATTCAGAAAAATACTTTTAAAAGCGCGTACTTAGTACCTATTGGTGTAATGTTGGCAATAAGGACGACTATTAAGAGTCATGTAATTTTATTGGATTAATGTAATCATGCTGTATGGAAGATTATTCAGTGGTTATTAAAGATTTTTGGATAAAACTGCAGCGGTGGATAATCATTGAGTTTCAAATCGTTTTGCTAGCACGCCTCGATAAAATCCGCACGAAATCTTCAATAGAAAATATAGTTCCTAACCAATTATAGATTTTTGATCAAAATGGTATGACAATAATTATGAAATAAATCAAGCCGTTGAATTTCGAGCAATAAATTACAACTGGGACGTCTTGAAACAAAGCCCAAGCGTTCAGTTTAATTTAAATCCGTGCTCGTAGTTTTTGCACCCCCAACCGCATTCTCACAGCCGGCGAGACTTGATGCACTTCACTTCTGATTGGATCATTACCGAGTTCATCATACCTTCGGCGATCCTCCGGCCACGACAGAGACGTAAATATATAATCACTCCGACAGAGATAGAGACGAACAAAGTCCAGCCGAGCACATAGCTCAGAAATTATATCATGATTATTGGAACTTTATTGCACTTCGTAACTAACAATTGACATTAGGAAATGCAATTTCATATTGATTCCGTAATGTAATCTGACGTTTATTTTTGCCAATGCGGCAAATCTTTCTATGATTTGCGGGTAACCATTTCAGGGCTTGGTTGTTTTCTTGTGGCTTCACGTTCCGAGGAAATGTCATTAAAAGCTCGATAGGGGATTAAGTCGGTTTAAATTTTCACGTAGCTCAACAGGAAATCGGTTTAGCCGTAACAAAGGGTGGGAAGAGACCGAGAAATTATCTTTTCGTCGAAATACAAACCGCTAAAGTTGCAATTATAGCGTTACTAATGGAGCATTGAGTTATCAAATATAATAATTTTTCACACCGGCCGGAAGGTGTCCGGGGCACGTCCAGCCGCAATCACTCGGCCTCTGGTTTCGGTGTACTGGCACAGATTAAATAATAATAGCCTATTGGTAACACTCGACAATATCACGTTTCTAATAATCCTCTGCTCCGCATCTGCCCGTTGTCTTGCGTAACCGCATTATTGCCTTTAATGGCCGTCTTTCTTATTATTATATTCTTATTAATTTATGTTCAACTGCGAAAACGGACTCACTGCTTACTCAATTTACTTAGTTTCTTAGTTAGATTCATGCTTCCTAGTTGTAGCCTCAGTGCAGATTCCCAAGCTTCCTTAATGTTCGTAATGTTTTCCTTAGAGCTTTTTTCATGAGGTGTTGTATATAAGTTTTTTTCTTATCATTTTCATTATGACTAAACAGTCTATACCGAGTGTCACACAACATATAAAACTAACCCGAGGGTGATTTTGCTCATCACATTCATTCTTCTTTTTTCAAGAAAGCTAGTTCTCTTTACAAGTTTTGCTAAAAGATAAGTCGGATTTCAAAAATAAAATGTTTAGGAAAATAACTTGAAATTCTTTGAAACACTCTTTAATCAACTGTGTCTTTGACTGTGTGCCAACCCTAAGACTATTAATCGAACAAAATGTTTGAGATCGGAAACTATTCCTAAAACCGCTGATTCACTTGTTTTTTCGTAAACAGCTACCACCATTTTCTTGAATGAAAATAGTCGAATTACCTATGTGTAGAACCATGGTTTTTTTTCTAGAGGATTCCCGAAAGGTTTAGGGAAAGATAACATATTCTAGAATACCCTGAAGACCTTGACTTTACTTTTTTAAATTTTGTAGGCCTTTTAATAAAAGTCCCAATACAATAGAAATCCCAATACCTAATTCACTTCTAAGCGATAATACCGACAAAGTACTTTTTATTTTAAAGTTTTAGTTTAATAATGAGTTATAATATTTTGTAATAATAAAATAGAATATAATATGGTTTATTTGACAGCAACAAATTAATAAGATAATAAGATTTTATTACTTGTTTCTATTCATTATTTTCATTAATTCATTGAGCAATCAGCAGCTGATCGACCGATTGTTCCTAGTGCACCGTAACATTGGTTGCATAGAACATTACCATCGAGATGGAAATGAATTAAACATAATTTGAAACTCGAATAATCGAGGCACGGCCAATACAATAAAACAAAGGGAAAAAGTACGTCTGCGGCCAGCCTTACCGAGGGAACGAAGGATTTCAATTTGATACGTGATGAGTCGAGTTTTCATTTACCTACGTAGAGATTCGATGAGCCCAGTAATGACCCGACTCTGTAATCTGAATCGGTGTTCCTAGTTATAAGTACTTTTTAGTTGCTATAATTTTTCGTTCTTAATGATAGTAAAATTTAATTCAAAATAAAATCAAATCAAAATAAATTTATGTTTGACCCAAAACTCAAAATACAAAAACCAAAAATTACGAAGTTCTTTCATTCTTTCATAATAGATTATGATAATACCGACTTCAAATTACGGGTAATAAGTCATATTGATATTTCATAACCCTTTTTTCCCTTTTTTTGTGTGGTCTCAATAATTTTATTAAAAAAATGCCACCTCTACCCATTAAAACAAGAATAATTAAAATGGGTTTAGAATTGGCGAACTTATCACTTTACTTACATAAACACAAAAAAAACATACAGATGAATTGAGAACCTCCTACTTTTTGAAGTCGGGTTGATAATAAATAAATGGCGATATTTGCGATACATTTGCAGACCCAAATTTACGGTTTCTATCCTACAGGTACTCTATCATCAGATTCCCACGTGTTTACGTTATTTAGCTCACTCGAAATAACACTCTTTCGAATAAAAAAACTAAAGTAAAATCGTCCGCATAAAATGTTTTGGCTAGTCGTGATTCCATACGATGATGATGTTTTTTAAGTTTTACGATAAAAATAGCAATCCCTCGGGAATAAAACTTTTATGGAGGCACCACCTCGGGATTATTCTCAACAAAAAATAATCATCAAAGTATGTTAACAATTGGCAGAGATATAAAGTAATAAACACACACAATAAAAACATACAGTTGAAATGAAAAACTCCTCCTTTTTTGAAGTCGGTTAAAAAAAAGAGTGAAATGCGGTTGTGTTCCCAAATGTTGAAGGAAAATAAAGCGGGAAAACCAAACCCTTAAAAATTTTTGTCATGCGACACTATACCTGTTCGTACAAATCTTTTCACCTCTTACGGAGTTATTTATTAAAAATCATCTTTATATACAAACATCCAAACTTTCCCATTTATAATATTAGTAGGATTAGGAAAATAGTCTATCCTTGAGGTGCAAATTAAATGGTTCTACATATAAGGTTGTAACCTAGGTAGGTTACAACCTTATATGTACAGAGAGATGTTATATGTATGAAGCAGGTGCTTCTGAGAATCAAAGCTAGTTTCGTGCTAGAGTTTGATAGAATCTAATAAGCATACTAATTTATTCAACTTCACAGTACACTTTGGGTGTATTCCCACTCCATGGACTGAAACAAAAAAACATCACGAAAAATTTCCATACATCAAACCATCGCTACGCGTAGAATTCTGTTCCTATCTGGAAGATAATACTTTTAAAGCATAAAGTTTCTTTGTGTATTGTGGAAAAAGATGTGTCGGTAGTGCATCATAGAATATACATTATTATTCTATTTTTAACATAACAAACACTATGGTATGGTTTCATAAATAATAAATACTCGTAGACAAACAAATTCAAAAAGTAAGTACATACAAATATAAATATAATAAAGTGTCGGTAAGTTTGTGTGTGTTGCAGCACAACAAAAAGAATTCATGAAAATGTAGAAAATGCTTTAGCATTAAGACCGCCTATTGTTCACTTTTTAAAATGTGCAATAAAGTGTTAATAAATAAATAAAAAGAACCATGGCTCAGTGTTTTTTTTTGCTAAAAGCAAAAACACTGATTTTCAGCCAAAAACCTGTTGAGACCAAGCAGTACGAGTTGCAAATGTACCTAGCTACGAATTATTGTGGTTGTGATGCAAGTAGAATTCATAAATTTCTAAAGGTTAGATGTTATGGTTAAAACGAAAATAATAATTTGTAGTGATTATGTAACCTGTAAGTTTGACTTTAATGCAAATGTAACGAACATTTGCATTAAAGTCAAACTTAGACATTGCCTTAGTGGCAGTATTTCTATGAAAACTTGTTAACTTAGGAGCTGACAATGATAAGTATAATAAAATAATGTAACCCCCGCTAAATAATCACTACAAATTATTATTTTTAGAGGTCTAGTACGAATATGTTATGAAGGTTTGTGATGATAAAGTTACAACTTATTATAATAATTAATGCCAGCTCCTAAGTTGACAAGTTTTCATAGAAATACTGCCAATAAGGCAATGTCTAAGTTTGACTTTAGTGCAGACGGGGCATAACCCTTGTAACCTCCTACTCCTACTGGAGCATCCTACCAGCAATTACGGTTACAAAAATAACTCATGCAGTTTCAACCAGCTGAAGACTACAAAATATGCGTGTCTTAACGAATGCAAGCTGTCTGTCCCTACATTATCTGCGCCTCAGTTACGTTAACAAATTGCAACGCATACTTCACGCATATCATCGAGTCGCTGGCACTTCAAATAATTATGGCGCCCACTTATAATTACTTGTTGGAGTTTAAATGCAAATGTTGTCGCCTCAAGTATCTTCAAGCTGTAATGTATGCGAATTGAAAACAGATAAGGAATGAGATTTACACCTCGCTAAAGTAAACCGTTCATTGACCGTTGGTTTCCACGTTTTTATAAAGGTTATTTTTATATTTGGCATAAATTATTAGATACTGCTAGTTTCAGGTAAATTGTGTTTCATTCGTAAATAAACTACTATCATATAAGCGTTCAATTATTGATAAAAGTTTCTGCTCTTATAAAGTAAAGGTTAGCTAAGATCCTAGGAATAAAATCACATTTAATATATATTGTACTAGCCTCTGCCCACGGCTTCGGTCGCATGGTACCCGGATAAAAAGTTTCTTATTATTCTAGGTCACAAACTATATTTATTTCAAATACATCAATATCGGTCCAGCCGTGACGGAGATAATTAGCAACAAAAATCCAAAGTGAAATTAGTTAAGGTTTTTTACCCCTTTTACCTTTTTATTGTTTTTTGCTGATTTTTCTTGTAATTTCTACATGTCTGTGTTGTTGAGTAAACAACTTGTGTATCCTTTTATCTATCAAAAATCAAAACATCCAAACCTACTGTGCATAGGTAGGTATAATGTATCTTACCTGAATATTGTCCTGGAAAACCTACTGTTAGGAATATGCAACAGTTTCTTTATATTTACACAGAGAATACAAACAAAAAACTTACATATAGGACATGTACAAAGGCGAGATATGTACAAACAGTATGATATTTCGCAGTCTGCCTATCCTTCCATTAGATTTCAATTTTTTTTAGCAAAATATTTTATTTCCTCCTTGCTGTGGACCAACATTTGTTGACAGCTTGACAGCATTGACAGCTGAATTAGGCGTGGCTTAGCAACCGTTTTTTTATTTGGCCTCTAGATTACACAAATCCAGCAAATATTTAAAATTATCAATGACAGGGAACATTGTACATCCTTTTAGAAGAAGGCTCAACAAAAGAGGTACCTCTGAGTACATTGAGGAAAATAATAACTATGACGACCTCTGTGGCGCAGAGGGCGAAGGCCCGTCTCAGACGCAGAAGGTTGCGGGTTCGATTCCCGCCGTGGGACAAATGCTCGTATGATCTGTAAATATTTATCTCGGGTCTGGTTGTTTTCTATGTATAATATGTATAAAAATATATAAGTAGTATATCAGTCATGCAGTTCCCATAACACAAGCTTTGCTTACTTTGGGGCTAGATGATGATGTGTAAAAATGTCCAGCATTATTTATACATGCGTCCACGCCACTCGCCATTTCTGCATGGTTCAGGATGGTGTAAAAAGCTAGTTTTTTTCTCTCATTTCGACAACCAGAAAAGTCCATTGCTGTCCAGGTCTGCTGTATAGGGTGACAGCCCTAGCAGACGACGGCCTCTATACACCGACTCTCTGTTGATCCATCGGGGAGACCTTTTTACACTGCGTCGTATATATATTTTTAACTTTTAATTATTTTTTTACTTATTTAATTATTATTGTTTTATTTTATTCGATATTTTTTTAGTAAAGTTGTAAATAAATAATGATTTACATTTTAATAAAAATATTTAAAACACCTTACAACCAATAGGACTAGAATTCGTATCTGAGCTTCGTAGGCGTGTCACCAACTTTGTTACAGATACCTCCTTAGAGCGACCACAAAAACTTTGTTTCACATAAGATTAAAAATGATACATTATTTTTGTGTCGAATACTTAAAGTATCAAAACACTTCCACCTTTACGTATTTATCCAGAATTCACACTTATGTTATTTTACAGACATATAGCAATGAATCACGAATTTTGTTTTTTGGTTCACCACGCGATCTTCACTCCATTTTAATAAATCCGAACCAAATCCAAGAACGATTTAGAGTGAGTTCCTATTTCAATTTTCACATTGAAAATACATTTTTGGTGCACTGAAGGTTGTTCAATCTAGAATTATATTTTCATAACTCAAAGAAGCTTTCTGGCATTAGACGTTGATTTGTAATTATTAAAAAAACTCATGAAAAGACGGTCCAACCAAACAAGACAAAGCCAGATTCGATTAGAACCATATTTTTTCCATAAAAGAACAAACAAACAATATCTTCTCATTTTACGCGGAAAAACTCCGCACAAGGAAGCGTCGACAACAAAAGCCAACAAATCCTGTTTGTCCTGCGGGGAGCGGTCGTGATTTAATACAAATTATTATTAGACGACATAAATAACGTGGTACAGGGACAGAAGCTCCTTAATAAGTAATAAAGGGGTCATCATTCTCTGGAGGAGCCTTGGAATTAACCCGTGGACATATGGTGTTGGAACGACGTGAGCTTACGGCTGGGGGCAGTTAATTGATAGAAGTATCTTTTGGCTTACTGAGGGACAGTTTTTGATATAATCTTGAGTTTACAAGTGAGAGTTCCTTGTGAAAGTTTAGCGCAAATCTCTATAGATTAGCGTTATCCGACGTTATCCGATAGCGTTAGCGACATCCCAAATCCAATTTATCTCTGCACTAGCTTCTGCCCATGGCTTCGCTCGCATAGTATCCGGAAAAATAAAAAGTGAAAGTAGTTTAATTATAAAAAAGTAGCCTATGTGTTATTCTGATGTATAAGCTATATTACTGTAAAGAAAAAGTAACAAACTTCCATCCTCACAAACGTTTCTAATAGTAGTAGGATTTATCTTAAAATCTTTTAAGCCCTTTACCTCATTCCTGTCATCATATCAATAGCCTGTAGATGTCCACTGCTGGACATAAGTCTTCCCAAAGAGCACCATGACAAATGATCTTGGATCATCTCCATCCAGTGACTTCCCGCAACCCTTTATACTCGTATCGGGCTCCTACTGCATCGTCCGGATCAAAATCGCCATTCGAGAACCATTTTTCCTTGCACTTGTGGGTTCTGATGACCTGCCCATTGCCACTTCAACTCACTAATTCTAAGAGCTATCCCGCGCCGTTGCTTTAGTTTTTCTACAGACTTCCTCGTTTCGTTATTCCCTATTGATTATAATATGATTTATCAACAGAACTTATTGTTTTCTATACTTCATACTATACCTCGCTTTATTAGCGAGGTGCGTGCGTGGAATATACTTCGGACGCTAGGGGCGCGGTCAGTTAGTGTTACCATTATTTATAGTCGATCCAATTAACCCGTTTGTGTGATGTGCTTATAGTACAATCAACGGGGAAAATGTTGTGAGGAGGACGTCGCGATAATACATTCCTTAATGAAAAACAAACACGCTCACGACTGTGTTATTACTATTACTATGATGGATCAGATTCAGATTCATACTCAGTGCGTAGATCTGTGAGGATACCAAGTAGAGGGTAGTCAGAGGCACGTCAACACATTACATCGGCACATGCCCGCGTTTTGCAAATAGTTATCATTCCACGTGACAGGTTGAAAGATCATCGCCGTTTATTGGAAAACTAACTGATGGCACATGTTTTTGTTTTTTAGTTCTAGGCCCTCTAGCGTATGCCTGTTTTCTCTCGATGTTTACCTTCACCGTTTTGAGCACGTGTTAATGCACACTTAAATGTTTCGAATGGAAAAATCGGGTTCAATCCATGGTTGAACCCGCAACCTCCGGATCGGAAGTCGGGGTACCGACCATTAGGTCAACACGCCTCCATTCCGTATAAAAAATAATAATAATTAATAATGCTGGTAATTTTTCACACAGTATCATCAAGCCTCAAACTAAACAGAGCTTGTGTTATGGAAACTAAATGACTGATGTACTACTTATATATTTTTTGGAAATACATACATATGATACATAGAAAACACCCAGACTAGAAACAAATATTTGCAGATTATACAAACATTTGTCCCGTATATTGTTCCATAAATTGAACACCCTTAAAAGAAATATTCTGTGACAGTTATCAACTGTGAATTTTTCCGAGGTGAAATGTTTCGTTGGTTGAACTGTTAGAAAGCTACTGATTTTGACCGTTTATACAGGCTCCGAACACTTAAGGGGATCTGCATAATCAAGTTTTGTTTAAGAAAAGTAGAATATTCATTTTCTTTAAAATGAAAAATGTACCTCAGGGTTTTAGGACATAGGATGTGCCTGCCCCAAGTCTGATGTTAAAAGTTTGTGTCCAAGTTTGTCATCAGCCTGTGTTTAAATCAGCTGTCTTCAGTTAAAATACAACTAACCGGAGTTGGGTTTTAACACATTTTTTCTTTGTAACAATGCAAATTTACGATTCTGAAAAATAGTAGAACAAAAGTTGTTACCCATTATGTGTAAAGAGCCTTCGGGATAATAGTACTATATTAAGACACCTGGGAACCTAATTCTAATGAAAATTATTATTGCATAGAATAATTAGAGTTTCATTAACATTGAATTTTGTAAACTTATATCGTCCCATTGCTGGGCAAAGGTCTTCACGAATTGTTGCTATCCCGGTCTCCCACTACTCTCCCTTATATGAAACCAGATCGTCGTGGTAATAGTCATCGCCTCACGTCTACGAATAATGAAAAAACTAATTCGTATTTTCTTCCCATGTACAAATAACGAAAATTACCAGAGCATATCAAATCAAGCCCGCTACTGAAACCTCTAACAGCGATATGAAATTCGACTTTGACTTTGAGCTGCCATGAAATAATTTTGATAGCTCAAAGCTGAAAGGGTTGGCCACAGAGAACATTGTAAGGCCCAGCGCACACAGGTTTTACGTACTAATCGGCAGAGTGCCGGCCGCTCTAAATATCGCTTTTACACGTCCTTCGAACCATAAATAACGACTCTATGAAAATATAAATGTTTTTTTTACTCTATCGTTTTCCGACATTCGTATTTTTTTCAGAGAGTCAAAAGCTTGAACAGACCACTTTCGCATTATGGAATTGCCAAAACTCCATTTGATTTCGGTGTCTAAACAGCTTATAACAAAACCTTGCCATGCAATTTTGTGCCATAACTCTAAATCCCAGTACTGTTTTTACAGTTGTGTATATTTGTGGTTAGTACATTTTAAGGTCAAAGGTCAGCAGTGAGCGTAGAAATGAGATATTTTGGCAGTATTACGCAAATTGGATAGCTTTCAACACTCAACGGAGTAGGTTCCGAACTTTCGCGGGGAAAATTGAATTAAAAATATCATAAGACGTAAATATGTATGGGGACCGTAATGATGTAGAGGCCGCAGACGCTTCGTATTCATATTAAGAAACTTCTATTTGGATACTGGGTTAACTTAGGATAATACGTAGGTCTGAAGACTCTGAGGATAGGCTATTTAGTAATAGTATTTTTGATATTTTTGTATCCAAAAAAACAGTTTATTCAATCTACTACTGGGACCAACTTTACAAAATGACAATGAGAAACACATGAAAGTGCCGGTCGAACATCGCATAGCTTACTAGCTTCTGCCCACGGCTTCGCCCGCATGGTACCCGGATAAAAAGTTTGTGTTATTTTGATGTATAAGCTATATTACTGTAAAGTTTCATCAAAATTCGTTCAGTAATTGCTAAAACTTGATATTGCCATTGCCATTTGCTAGTGTAATTAAGAAGCTGGGTTTACTCTAGACTTAAATTAGACTACTGTGGATGATGTTGGTAAATTTAACATTTAATTTTCTTAAATTTTTTTAAGCAAATACCACTGTTTCTTTACGTTTTTACTTAATTTATCAAGATAGATCTCTATTACGTATAATCATTGCATGACTGACAAATTGACGAACAATCAACACACAACCTAAAACGTATATTCCTTTTACTGTGTAGGTACTTTTACCGTGCAGCGGGAAGATTAAATTTATATGGAGAAATCTCTATGCGGACGAAGTGGAAATAGCTACCAACCTTCTTGACGTGTCCTTAATTTCAAACACGTCTCATCTCAAAATCATCTTATTACTTTTAAAAACGTTGTTTATCCTGCCAGCATTAGGTATCTTTATAAAGGCAGACATGATGATCCAATTTCAGAGATTAATTATAATTATACGACCTCATTTCCATAGCTAATGCTACAGTTCACCTCCTGTTTCTACCTTCATAACAGCTTTTAGAGCAAAAACAATTCTCGGTATCTCGATGACCTGATTTGAGAATTTCAGCCAACTGTGAAGGCAAGGTGAGCTGCTAAAGATGTTTAGGGTAATTTTCAATATATGCAACAGTAGGTATTAAGATTTTCGGCCCTTCAATAAATAATTATTTTTATAACTACGCCATAGGGCAATACTACTTCTATACTAATATTATAAAGAGAAAGGATTTTTTTGTTTGTTTGGTTGTTTGTACCGAATAGGCTCCGAAACAACTGGACCGATTTTAACCATTTTTTCACCAATAGAAAGCTAAATTATCAGGAAGTAACAAAGGCTATAATTTATTTAAAAAAAATAGAGATCCTTAAGAAAATTCCAATAATGTAACCCAAAGTAGCAAAATTTAGCCGATAGAATTCATTATGAATGAGAAAACTATTGATGATACATAAAAATGATTTTCTACATGATTAAAGTATCTACTCATTATTACCTACAAAAAAGTCCTCGAGGGAAAATATTTAACTATCATAGTTAAGTGACAATAGCAGCTTATGTTTTCTAAAATTTAATTAAATCGCCGGTAGAAACAAAATTTGGTTACATTCGTAAAATTGAAACTTGCGCGGGTAAAATCGCAGGGCGCAGCTAGTATATTATAAATGCGAAAGTATGAATTTATTTTGCCAATAATCTTCGCAATGGCTGAACCGATTAAGATGCAATTTGGAAAAGGCGTAGAAGCGTTCTATAATATATGGGTAACTTTTACTCGGTCACCACGTGGACGAAACCGTGGGCAGAAGCTTGTTTTAAATAAAATACAATGGTGGTAACACAATTTTATGTAATTGTTAGATGTCTCTTGTTCATTAGCTTTAACCGTGGAAATAAGATATAGCATTTTTTTAAGTAATTTCTCAAAGCAATGTACGCCAATGCATTCTGAAGTGAATGCAGTTTGTGAGTATGTATGTATGTATGACTCATTATTGTGAATTATAAATAAATAAATAAATAATGGTGGACCTCTTTCATATAGCATCATCTAGCCCCAAAGTAAGTATAGCTTGTGTTATGGGAACTAATATACTACTTATATTATTATTTTTTGTAAATATGTTAATATAAATAAATATACATAAATATATACATAGAAAACACTCAAACCCGACACAAATATTTGCAAATTATACAAACATTTGTCCCGCGGTGGGAATCAAACCAGCAATTAAATGGTTAACATAAGCAAGTGCAGAGAAAGATTGATGATGGCTGTAAGTTTACTGTACACTTACGCTAAGAGTTATATATAAGTTAAGAGAATAATTTCTAAATCTGAGAGCAGACTCACGAATTTGATAAAAAAAAATGAAATCTGAAATTATCTCCAAAAGACGCCATCAGTAATTTTTGATAATTGCGTAACCGGTCTAAAATTAACCCAACTACTTGAGCGTGGGACGTAGATACACATACATATAATTGTTTCTTATTAAAATCAACGTTAATCTTTTTCGGAGCAGATTCCAGAGAAGGCGCACCATCGTATTATGTTTAAGAATCGACAGCTATAATTTCTGTTCAATCAAGATTTAATTGTTTTAATGAGTCTACATGCGTGAATGGCCGGCCCAATTATTGTTTATTTTTAATCGCCTCAAGTGGTTTTTATGTTCGCAACCAGGCACGCACGGCGGCCAGGGGCGATCATTTTCATTATTTTAATAATGTAAACTCCCAATAATAATTTACAGTGATTTGGGGCTAAACACGTTAAAAGATATTTATGAATCCCTCGATGGATCCCGAGCATAGACAGCTGTAATTAGACCCTGGCTTGATGACGCTGGTTTTATTCATATTGATTTGGGAAATAGGGTTTTATTAGATTCCAATAAGAGGTCATATTCAAATTAATTGGGAATATGAGTTATGAGGAATGTAGAACTATCAAAGATGTTAATATGAAGCCATGAACATACAACATTGTACGCAAAAAACATTTTGATTATTGACTATTTGACGATTAAGGCCCATTTTCACGGAGAGTGCCTCTCCTCTCACTGATGCGATTATTCTTTATTCTTTATTGAACACACAAATATACACTTACAAAAAGGCAGAATTAAATGATATGTACAAAAGTATTATTGAAAGAATGTACAAAAAACTTGCCATGTGTAAAGTTAATGGCGATTTTAGCCTATGAATACTGTTTCCAACAAAATTTTAAGGCTGGAATAGTATTTGAGTTTGCGTACCTGTCTGTTGCAGCTGTTGGCCTTTAGTCCAGTCTATGGTTTAAACAAGTCGAGAAATCGGAAGCGAATAACGTATAAATCGTAAGCGAGTCTTTGTTTTTTGCTTAAATGTTAACAAGATGAATGCGAATGTCTACGAATGATCGTCTACAATAATCGTAACGCGATCACTGGTATGAGACTTACGAATACTTAAGATTATAATATCTGTGCTTAAGTCAAACAAAACAAAAGACCCACCACTCTTTATTTTTCATAAATCAAAGAAACAAAACGATGGAGACAAATCTTCAAACATCGAAATAATGACAATCTATTCTTTTTTTTGTGAGCAACAAATAAGTTCCTATTATATTTTGTGTAATTTCCTGCAATTTGCAGGCCGTCAACACTTTTAATATCTCTGAAGGGTGTTGATGAGAGGAGAGCATTCCAGGTTACTCAGAGAAGGCTCTAACTAACAAGTTAATCCAGCCCCGAGCGAATGTGAGGTTTATATCACGCTTTGCATTATGCTTCATTATCTGAGCAATTTTTGCTTTGTTATGCTGCCAATACAGGGCTGTCTCTTTTTGTGTGGCTGCTGTCAAAATACGAACCAATCGTGTATAAGGCTATAACAATCTATGTATTTTAAATCTTTAAAGAATCTTCTTACCCCGGGTTCTAATAACATTTTGACATTATTTAAAGTTTACAAATGAAAGTAGGAAAAAATATTATTTTTACTCTTTATTGAACACAAACACATTTTCCAGGAAACCTTTGAGGCTAGTGAGAGTTAATTATAGTGGTTGGATCGTGTACAGAGTGGAAACTGCATAGGTATAGCATACTTACTGTTATTTATAAATACATATAATATAGTATAATTAATAAATACATATAAGTCTACAGAGATAGGTAGTGCTTTCTTACTTTGCTTTTGAAAACAATGACTGATGAACTGTCGCGTATGACATAGCTTCACTGCATATACGGTAAAGGAGTTACTGAAGCGTTCACGGAGATAAGGAGGAGAAACTGGACTGTGAAGAATTTTGAAGAGAAGAGTTAGAGCGTGAACATCACAACGCTGACGAATTTGGAGCAATTTTAATTGGAATATAAACTCAGATACGTGCTCAAACTTGCGCAATCCAAAGATAAATCGAATGCACAGGTTTTGAAGGTGCTCCAGTTTGCAGAAAAGTTCCTCCGTGAGATCAAAAAAACAGACATCTGCATAGTCAAGAAAAGGCAACATCTAGGATTGGGAAGAAACGTCAGAAATCGCTTTAGTGAATGAAATGAAAAGTGGACCCGTTTGCTGACTTCATTAATGTGACTGACCCAGGATAGTTGCTTGTCAAAGATCACACCAAGGTAATTTATTTTAATTTGGTACACAAAAAAGGCGGTTTGATATAACATGTACATGTATTTATATACATTAACTCATTCACATTTTTTTATGTTTTCGTCGCATTGTTCATTCGTCGAAGGATAACAAGAGAAAAGAGGAAAAATACATAAGATACAATAAATTCAAAATTACAAGAGTAAAAACTGTAATACGAGAGTAGTGAAAAAATTGTCGCATCGCGTCGTTGCAACAGCCCTATTGCACTGCAGGTGAGACAGTACGTCGCCCGGGGCGCACCACCACGGTGCTCCGGCGCGGGCGCATACCCCTTGCAATTCATAGATCGATCACTCGCGAACCGTCAATTAATTTATTACACGATCCAAGCGCTAAATGCTTTGGTTTGATTTGAAACTTAAATTAGTTTGATTGTTCATAATTTGTTGCAGAAGAATTGAGACAGTGTGTGAGACTCAAAAGTATCTCATGATTTGTTCCTAATGCTCTTCTGTACAGGTGCGATATGCGATATATCTTTGTACATTTTTTAATGATACGGCATGCGATCTTATTCAAAGCTGTGAAATACCGGTTCTTACTTATCTCAATGTAACAGCTGATATCAGTATCTCATCACCTTTCATCGTGTATGCACACACAGTTAAGTGTAGCCATCTTCTTCATTATTTCCTGCACTGTGCAGGGTTAACATTATAACCTCGGTTATACGATCTAACTTGGCGATTGCGTAGTATAAAATTACCTGTGTAGTAAATTAAATTAGAGTTAATTTACTAACCCCCATGTCACGCAAGTGGCAGTTAGAATCTCATCAAATGATACCTGGCAACGCTGACAATGTTATTTAATCATTGGGTGGGTGGGCTGTGGGCATTTTTTGTATATCATTATGTGATAGACATAGTCCATCTCTCATCGCCCTTTCTAACCAATTGTCAGTTGATATCATCGATCGGTATTAAATTAGTAATTTGCTACTGTGCTTGACAAGAAAAAGATGAGCTTTCATTCTAGTAGTATACCTCTTTTGTCTATGATAGGATTATCGTGGTCTCTATATCAAACAAGACATACAAATGCCTTTCAAAACAAAGCCATGGGTTTTTCTCATTTCTCTGATAGCTGTTCTCCTTTTCTACCGAGTTTTATTACCCAGTAGAAAAGCAAGCACGTAAGCAAAGAAAATTAAATATGGTATCTTCTTTTTTAAATCATCGCCTGACTAACCGATTTTCTGACAATCAGCGCACAGCCTAAACTAAAAGTCCTACAAACCTGAAATTCAGAGATATTTCCTTTTCTTTAAGGCGAGCTAAGAAGATTTAATTGATTGATTTTAAGAAACGGCTTAAAATCAAGCTCTAGCTAAAGGCCGCAGTGCGAAGATGAGAAGGTCTCGGGCGTTTAAACAGTTTGTTGATTAAAAACCAAATGTGAGAGAGCCTAACACTGTTAATGTCATCATAAAAAACTGTTTTAAAGTAAATATATGCAATTACTAGTCTCTACAGAAACCAAACAGCGTTCGAGAGAAAATTGACCATTTTACTAAAAGCACAAACGTCAATTACGAGATATAGTGACGCAGTATAAATATTATAAGAACTGGCGCCATTAGAGGAGTTAATTTCGATGACGGAACACATTACTGGGTGAAGTAATGAGAGGAGCGTGAACCTCGACGGACAATTTATCAAGTCCTGAAGGCGTTGGACGTAGAGTATAGTAAAGTAGCATCTAGGCACGGTCACGGCAACGTCTACATTTGGCAGATAACATTATTTTGCTTATGCATCTTGAATGCATAAGCAAAATAATGCTTTCAGGCTTCCAGAACCGAACTTAGAGAGAAACACTAAGCGAATGATACATATTATCTCATGCCGGTATTTAGCAAATGTAAGGAAGAAACGATTGTTTGCGGTGTTCTTGTCAAAGTGGATAAGACTCACCAAGGGTATTTAAATGGTAACAAGTATACATAAATGTCTCCCAAGCCAATGTGCTTGAGTAAAGTCTGTACGGAAACATTCTTGAGCAAGACCCATAATGGTACATTATGCCTGCGCCCTCGGGCTATGATTAGGGATTTTGTGAAGGGATCGATCGCTGAAAATTACTTTGCATCGGCAATAAATACGGTTCACTGACACCTCAATTTCAAAATCCGAAGGTCTATAAACTAAGACGTGATCGCAATGATAGAAAATTAGTAACATCCTGGTGCAACCTGGGTGAGGTATGGGTCGCCCCTGGCAGCGAGCGAACAATACTGGCCCACGAGCTGCACACACAGCGACAACTCCGGGATAGCCGCCGGCGCACACAACAAAGACAAACATACCGCCACAAACAAAATAGACAGAGACAAAACAACTGCACTCGCGAGATTTTGATTTACTTCGTATAATTATCGAATAATCAGCTTTGCATCTCTCGTTATAACATTACGATAATTTGGTTCGATTACATCGGGTTCTAAGCGGTGACCGTTCGCTAGTACAGCGAGTGATAATAATCGCTGGAGAAGTATAATGGCGTACACCCACGGGTAATTATTGCTGTGCAGTCGTGAGTTCGTGAGCCGGTGGAATGGCGGTATGCATCTCCTTCGGGGGTTGCCCGCTGTAAACCAACACGGCCGGCCGCGTAAATAACTGATCGCTTTCTGCGCGCTAATGATAGTGCACTGCATCCACTCGCGTCCTCTTTAGCCGATCCCGATAAAATAATTACCGGTATTTATAAGTGCTCGCGCTTAATCGCGCCTCTATACTAGTCATTAGCCCTTACGTGTCTGCACAAAATATCCTGGTGAAATCTGTGGGAACGCTTCGCCGATAATTAAACTGTAATTGGAGCGGGCCAATTCGCAGCTTACAAAGTTTCATATTCCGAGAAGGAATATAAAACTGTCTCTAAGCTATGGAGTTACGATGAAGTCATACCTTTGTTCTGACGTCTTACGCCTCAGGGATGCGTCGTCGCAAATGTACGCGTAAAACTTGTGGTTGCATTGACGTTTGGTCACGGGGCATCGAGAAGCGGAGTCTCCAGCGACGTTAATGGGTCTGCTGGCCGTCGGCTCCGTTATCCCTCGTAGCTAATGATTGGCCGGCATTAAGTCCCGGCTGTTCCATGCGATTATTGGATCTAACAGATAATTTTATATCGCATTGTCCTGGAGCGTAAAATTTTCTGTTGTTATTACGGTGGATAGCACGCGGGCTGGCTGAGAGCTCCGTATCTCCACATCGCAGCGAAGGGTTAGCTCGGACAAATCACGAACCGTTTAGCTCACCATCAAATGTTTTGTTATCTTTAGGGGGGGATTTTTTTTATGGAAAATAGGCACTAGGTTTATAAATAACTAAACTAATTTCATTTATAGTAGGTACCTACAGAAAACCCAAAAAAAATACTTTAGCATTAAGTCCGCCTATTGACACTATTTTTAAAAATTGTGTAATTAAGTATAAAATAAAATAAATAAACTTCTGTACAATGTTTGGTATTTACGCAAGCTATATTTACTTTGTTTTTTTTTTTCATTAAGATAAAATCCTATGATTGGCTTCCTGTTTTCATAAGTTTATTAAAGATAAACTTATGAAAACAGTTCTTTCTAAAATGTAAAAAAATAATACTTTCCATGTGATCGAAAACATGAGAATACACAACTGTGCTCGCTTGGATGACTCACGGGTAACGCTATTAAACTGGATCATAATAAAATTTCTTTTGTAGGGAACAACTAACTTATGAGCATCAAAAACTATCCCAATTTGATTTTCCCATTGGTAGCTCTACCTACTAAGGTCTAAGTTCAAATATCAGAATAAGTATTATGAATACCGCGTTATGGACTCAGGGTTCACACGACCGCCATTCTTCTTCATCTCGTAATGAGCGACTCTAAATCAAACAATAGCATTAAAGTGTCAATACCGCCTCGCTAACACCTCGCCATTTTCTTTTGCAGGAATTACGGTATAAATCCGTCTTATAGTGTTTTACACATTTCTGCACGACCTTGCGATAGGTTTATTTGCTCTTAGATACCTACAGTTTTTATCCTGTGCAAGAAATACTTTCGTAAATAGCGCTCAGCATGGTTTTAGAATACTGTATGTAATTGCGTCACTGATCTCCAACGTTACCCTCCATTTAGTAGTAACATTTTATGTTAGTAAAATCGTAAGGTTGTAAAGGAGCTTTGACATTTGGCAGCGTTAACCGCAAATTATTGTCTAAATTATGCACTTAACTTCTTTGGGGGTAAACCATAGTTTACCCATAGTTTTAATAATATTTGACTTTCTTCACTGTGTAATTATATTATTAAATACTAGAGGAAGTTCCAAAATATGTGTACCTTGGCACTATACAAAAGAGGGTGATTAAATCGATTTATCAGAAAAATATGCTAATAATTTTTGGAAGACCAATTAAACCAGCTATTTTTTAGATTGATACCAAATGAACAAAATGTTTGACATCGGGTACTGTACTTACCTAAAACTGCTAATTTGCACCATCATTTTCTTCATTTAAAATAGCAGGATTTTAAAGAAAAAATAATTTAAAACAAGTTTATGTGTAGAATAACCCCATTCGGGATAGTATACATATTCTGTATAGCATTTCTTCGTAGGAACCTCTCAATTATCAACATTGTATAAAACGTATTTTGTGTCAACTCATTCTTTCGAAATGGTACAAGAAACTGAAATTATGTTAAATAAGTAGGATACATTTCACTCGGGCGCGTGTTGTATACGGTGTATACCTACCGACCTAATCTTAACTATATTTTCTAATAGCGAGTAGGCTCAAACCCCAATAGGTTGACCTATCATAGGTAAAGTATTTAATAAAAACCCCGTCTGATCCGAAAAGGTTTTATTAGGTATCGATATACGATCATAGTCCTTTAACAGATATAAAATAAAAATAAAACTAGAAATGTTATCTTAAAAAAATGGTGGTGTGTTTGTGGTGTGTCAAATTGATGCCGAGTGCTGTCAAAGATGTGTGTCAAAACGGTGTAGAATGTTGTTAGCTGATTAAAAATATTTTGGGCAACGTTATTATTCCTAAAAGCGCAATTACTATCGATTTATTTTACAAACAGGAAACAAATATTTTACAGGGATTCCTGTTGAAGTCGGAAAACGCATATAATGGTTTTTATAAAATAGTTACTGTACGAGTATGTAGGAAACGGCGTACCTACTTTTTTTTTATTCACATATTTGATGAGTTGACGTTTCTCTATTGATCCTTGTAGACTTTGACTGATTTCGACTGTCTAACCAACAACGTGCCAAAGACTTTGTAACCAAATTATTAATTTGTAACCAAAGAGTTTATTGTGCATGTCATAGCATCTACTACAGTAGGTACTATTTCATGCTCAATAAACTCAACTGTCAAAATAACCTGTTTTCGTAACAAGATTATCATCCACAACATCTCATTCATAATTCGAAGGTCAACAATATCGTCGTTACACGTTGGTCACCCCTGTCCGACGGTCGGCTGTGCATTTGTATTGTTGTACAAATTGCACACCCCATGTTTATCTCAGCCGACCCCTTGCACGTATTTATCTTCAACCCTTCGACGGCATTACATTGACTTTGGTACCGTTTTGTTCGATCTCCGATATGTTTGCGCTGCACGAGCGTCTTGTCTTACGAGATTTTGTGTTGTTGTTTTTAAAGAAACTGCGATACTAAAACTAGAGCAGATACCGTATTTAAGGTACATAAGATGCAACCAATAAACAATGCGAATAACGTTTTAGGATCCGAAACCAAATGGTGAAAACGGCATCTTTATCATGTCCATCTGTCTGTATGATAGTCATATACTTACTAGAGCTGCTATATTGATGGTTTTCATAGACATGTAACCCATCAGTTTGAATTCACTCCATCACTACACTTTATGCCATGTACAAACTATCTTGCATAAAGTTCACCTATGTACAGTACTTTTTAGATGTGCAATAATGAATTTTCTATTTATCTTTCCATGCCATGTAAAACAAAATTTTACTACAAAATAACCAAACACTACACAGCTCCCGAACACAAACCCCGCTACAATTGATAGGTAGGTAAGCTACTTAAGGCACACAAGCGACAGTAGCCAGAAGCTAATCCTCATTGAGGATGCCAGGAATAAACAGCAGCTCTCATTAATCACCTGAGCGCTCGGAAACTTTCTCCATTGAAGCGAGACTCCACCTGACTTGGATATTTTCTTTTAACTTTTAAGCTTTGTTCGAAACTTTTGATGGACTTTGAGTTTTAAGTAAGTTGAATAGTAATATATCTTGTGCTTCTACTTCTTTATTGTATTATCAAGTGTAACGTGGAAGCTTAATGCTCCTTTAAGTTACAGCGATCTTGAATAATCGACTTTGCGATTAATATTATTTTTGTGAGTGATCACGTAACGACCTTTGTTACATAAATAATACATTAATAATAAATAACATAAGATAGTTTTGATTTGATAGTCACATACGAGTACATATTCCTGATACTGCACTAGGACTATCAGTATCAGGAACTAAGAGTACCTTGGTACCATGCATAACACCCGTACATACATAACACAAATATCTGCAGAACAGGAACATGCATGCGGACAAAGCTAGTGTAGCAGAATCTTTGGTTTGCTCTTAATCAAAGTAAAACTTGGCAGTTATCTCTCATAGAGCTCTTGGCGATCTATCATATCCTATACATCCTTCTATATTATAATGATCTCCGTAACGGCTGAACAAATTTAGATGAAATTTGGAACAGTTATATTTTGTGACCATAACAGGAAGGCTATTTATTATTTGTATACCATGCGGGCGAAGCCGGGACTGAGGCTAGTCATTGTTTATTTCAATAATTCGAAGTTCACTTATACAGTCGATTTCAAATTATTGGATCTCTAAATAATTATAAGTTACCCAACCCAATAAATTGGTTCCATATTGAAACTCGATTACCAACGCAGAATTTAAGACAGTTGAAAACTGTTTCAATTATATAAACAATAGATAATTCGCTACTTGATGTTCTATTTCATTGTAATAATATGATAGCACAAAAGGCCCGGTCGAACTGACGCGGTGGCGGTGCTAAACAGCACATTCATGCGAACTTTGACAATGACTTGACCATTTTATTTAGATCGCCGCCGCCACGTCAGTTTGACCGGGCCCTTAGACTCAAGTCAAACGGTGTGTTGCGGCGCCCGCAACGTATTAATTTTGCCATATAAACGTTTGAAAACAATTGAACTTTTTTATTCTTTTTTATCGAACCATTTTGCGTTACCAATCAGAGCCTAATTTTTTCAGAAGTATCCGAGATTGCCTCTACAATGTACAAAAATCGTACTTTAATGCGGATCATCGTAGTTTTTTAATAAGTAAATTGTTCCTCTATGAAAATAAGGTGCACTTGGTATTATTATCGACAACAAAATTTACAATCTTGTCATTTTTTGCTGTGCAACGGAAATCCTTTTTAACACGTTTATTATTAAAAGGCTTGTATAAATTTCACTTGTAACTAACTAATAAATAACAATCAATGTAATCAAATCTTGGAAGTCAATTTTTACCTAATTTTAACCAGAAATGAAACTTTGTATGTATATGTAGTTCGAATGACAATACTAAAATTTGGTATCTTGGAGCTGATCTGATGCTATCATCAGACTATCTATCCGCTATCTACCTCCTGGATCTATATCCAGGAGGTAGATAGTGGAATTCTTCAGTGGCTACTGGTAAACCCCTTCCGTTTGGGCTCATAGGATTAGTTTTGATGAGTCTAATAACGAGTGTCTGATGATGGAGCTAAGAGGTGGATAGTAGTTTTATTTTTTATAATTTTTATTGCGTGATAAAGGTGTTTTTTAGTTTTTTTAACCATTCATTTTATTATAGTGATAAGCGATTTCGTGCCGACGGCCATACCTATGCGGGACGCAAACTTCTCGAATGCTGTGTGCGCGCAACCTAACGCTCAACAAAGTATGAACCTAATTCCATTAGGTAAGCACCATTACAATCTAACTCGGAATTAGTTCCACCTTATTGCCGACTCGAGAATTTTTATCACAGCTAAAGCAATCAGAGCGCCAATAATTTCACTCATAATGACTTCTTGGTCGTAAAATTTGAGCATTGCGCCAAAATGGTGGCACATTAAAATTCTCTCCCCATCGTTATAAGCGGAGTTATCGGTGGGTTCGTCGATCGGGACAATCGACATTTCCATCTCAATCGTCCCCTACCCCCCTTCTTAAGGCCGTTAGTTTTCTTTTTTAAATCACGCGTTAAGGATTTGGCGTGAATGTAAGGGTTGAGACACGCACCCGCCTCCTCATATGTCTCTGCGAGATACGGATTGTCGATATTCCCCTCATTAGAGATAGGATTTGGACCGTTCTGTTATCGTTGTTATTTTACTTTCCGATACCTACCATCCTTTACCCTAAAAGAGGCATTTGAGATACTCATCACTATATGTAATGTCTACACAAATTAAGTACTTGCCTAACAGGATCACTTTTTGCAGAAAGTGCCTATACTTTACGATGCAATTTATGATTTTGTGCAAATTTTCTTATACCTACCGGCAATCTAGAAGCATCGGAATTGAACAACCAAAACGCTTTCATTTTAGCACTTAATTATAAAAGCAAACTCAGAGTAATTCAAAGCAAATACTTATTTAAACATGAAGAAACGACAGCCAACAAAAATATTATCTAACTAATACACTGAAAATTAGGTAGTCGCTGCAACAGTATCTCGTATATGTAAAATAATGCGGCCGATATATTCTTACCCCGAGGGGGTAAACGGGGTGTGTGGAGATAGAAGAGGCACCCCCGTGCGACTTATTCCGATATAATCAATAACTTAGTGAGATCCCCTTTGCATCCGGCCATGTGACAGTTCATTGAAGGGTTGTTTTTTATTTTTTTGTTGAAACACGGCCTGATTAGAGAACGTGCCGTTCTTTCGTTTCTTTGAAGTTGACGTCGTTTCACGATTGGCTAGTTCTGGTTCCTCATTTTCCAGCTCGTGGGCCTCGGGTACTAAGTGTTTGCCCTGATTCTTCGTTTGTATGTTTATGTAAATGTTTGCAAAGCGGGCGCCATAAGCAAGTTATTGCGCATCTGTGGATGTTACTGTTCATTGGTTTCTGTTTACATTTCAATATGTAACGTCTGATGGGTTTTTAATAATGTATTGAATTTTCGTGTGCTAGTTTGATGTTATAAAATTGAAACTACACCGGTATTGTGTTGAACCAAGTTCTGGGTCCGTGGAGAACCTGAGAATTCTTTCAGAAACGAGGTGTCGTGTAATCCGCTCTTTTTTTGGCTAGAATTTATTTGAATCAGTTGAGCTATCTATAGTTCAGCCGTTTCATCTATACATTTTTGATATACTCACCTTTGTATACATACATTATTATTATTATTTCTGTTCTTTTTATTGTACTAATAAAAAGTTGAAGAAAGGTCAAATTAAGAGTACCCTAAACCGATGACCTTGTATGCATATAAAGAGCTTACTACGTTACCTAAAAAGTACTATAGCAAATTGTCCTATCTACTGATGTAGTCCAAAGCTGAACATAAGTCTAACAATTTTCTACAGGCTGTTGATGATGATTGAACATTTTTTCTACTTACTTTTTTGATGTATACTTATAGATGTTTCTGCAGCTACCCAGTGTTCAAACAAATAAGCAGACCACGTACCAGGTAGATATATCGACAAGAGTTTCAATATATCACGACCAAAAATATTTATATTATGCTAAATTGACTGTAGAAGAGGTACCTACACTTCTCTCTTTTGCTATCTTTCATTTTTACGCTGAGAAGCTTGCTGTTGATCAGTACATTCACGCGAACTTTGACAAACATTGCCCTTTGATCGCCACAGCCACTGCGTCAGTGTGACCGGGCCTTTAATCCAACGTCCTTTGTCAATCGAGTATGTGCATATGTCGCAGATGGATTGCTTAATTCGCTGTTTTACATAATCGCTAGGTGTTTTACAAAACCACACGGTTTTCTATACCCGGCGTATTGACATCGATCCGGATTGAAATTCGGATAAATAGTGATACGCCAATTTGTTATAGCGTTTCTCATTTTCCAAAGCGGCTGACAATGTGAAACTGTTTTAAAACTGGAGCGCCGTTTTGTGATTAAATAAAACCTATCAATCTAACCTCTCTTCTGTTTACGATATGAGTAAAAATTGGCAGCCTTTTTCTCAAACGTATCGCAATGACATTCCGGCTGGACGTCAATACGCTAAATTAGAGAACAGGGGGGCTAGACAAATACCACTTTCTGTTGGCATTAACGCCTGCGGAAAGATTGAATAGTATGAAAATGACATTAGCTGTGGAAATGTCACATGACAGCTGCTAAGCTACCTTGACAAATTTGCGTTAGCGTAAAAGGAAAAGTAAGCGTGAGGTATTTATCTAGACGCTACAATTTAAAAAAAAAAAAAGTCATTATATAAAAGAGCGGATTATACGTTTTACCTACGACACATACAATTTCACGTATAGATTTTTCAGCACAGTTCAAAACTTTTGTTTATTTTCGGCGAATAGCTGGCTGCGACGCCAAAGGCATGAGTTCGATTTCCGCTGCGCTTCGGGACAAATGTTTGCATGTTTTGCAGATATTGGTTCCGGGTCTGAGTGTTGTGGTACCACGTTACTCCTGTTATAGTTCCTGATACTCATGACACAAGGAATCCTAGTGTGGAGTCAGCATTATGTACATGTGTATGTTGTCTGTTTTTTTTTATTATAAGCATCGTTTTGTCTTTTGTTTTCTGCATTCAGTTGCTTGATTGTACAGTAATCGTAATAGTCGCGGTCTTTGATTTGTGGACCACTTGTCAATTAATATGATAACAGAAAATCTATAGCTATTACTACGATTTCATTTGTTCATTTCAAATAAATTTGTTTTGTTTACTAATAAGATATATGATCTAGGACGACTAAAAATCAATGGCCGGGGTTGGAATTACCAAAATAATAATAATTATAAAAGTATTGCTGCTATGTATTGCGGACATTTGAAGTAAAAATTATTCAATTTAGTGAATTTTTCGATTAAATTAATGAAAAGTTAATTCATTTTGAACGAAAAAGTTACTCATTTCACTAAAGTCTTTAACTACTAGTTTTACTGTGAAACTGACCGCTATGTGAATTCAGTATTAGGAACGTATGGGGGAATCGAACCCGGGAATATCTCATTCTGAGCCTGACCAAATTGAAGTCGGTTATTTAACTTAATTTTATGTTTTCAAAGCTAGGATTTTTATGATTACGATAGCATTGATTTTGAACGTAACATCCAGTCAATACTGTTGACTAGTCCGTCAAGTTACGGTACCGCTGAATTAGGAATGCTGCCTTACTTTGTTTTGTGGAATTGCACTTGACTGTACAATTATTTTTTACCCGTGACGTAAGGAGTTCGTATATGCCATAAGAGGTTGTCTGTTTGTCTGTTACCATTTTTACAGATTAAACAGCTAATCCCATTGAAATGCGGTTCCTAGATAGACTTCAAAGATGGTTCTTAGATAGGTTTTATCACCAGAAGGCACTAGGGGCGCTGTAATAGTCGATGGAAAACATGTAGGGTATCAAAATTTTACATTAATTGTTGGTAGATAAAAGTGAACCATTTAATGATTTTTCATAATTTTATTGTATTCATGGAAGTGCAGGGTAATAGTTTAATTAAGACGGAGTGGGCCCACAAGTGCGATATACTAAATTAGCGATATGCAACCCAAAATAGTAAGGATAGAGTTTGCTGCTGAATCGAAAATCAGTGTGTAATGTGGCGTTTGATAAATCTGTATTGCACCGTTCAAACCCAGCTTCTACCCCGTTTAAATAAAATGTTCACAAATGAAACTCCAGTGTCTGATAAACTAACTTTGAGTTTATTTTTACCATTTACACTTGACAATGTATTCGTAATCTGTCGTGGCTACGGATGGCATGCGTCGTAGAGGCGCGTAGAGGCGCGTAGAGAGAGTGCTACGCGCACGTCATGAGCGAACTAATTACTACGAAAATTATCTACAGAAATTGACAACATTTTAAAGATTTTAGGTACAATCAATTGTCTGATTAAGATGAAGTATCAGGTTTACGTTGATATGTTAAAACGTTCTCATATAAAATGTTTTTGATTGTACCTAATATGGAAATAAAAAATAACAATCTGTAGATATAATCAATGAATGCCAACAATGAATTTCTTTTTGGGATTCTTTGTGGTTACAATAACACTTTGTTATAGATTAAAATAGTAGGAACGGTATATTTCACTAGGAAAATTTAAAAATAATTTAATAGTATTACAAATACAGTATTAGGAACTATGATAGACACGAGATCTACCTTTACAATCATAAACTAAATATTCGCAATCAACACCTAGTATGCAACTACGAAATGTAATATAACAAAATTTGTTTACAGAAGGGTACAATGATAATCAGAAATTCAATTAAAAATAAACAAACAACGTGGCCGTGGCGGCACCTCTAGTAGCGGGCACAACAGACTAGTCCGAATAAATCTTAAATATTAAAATTTGTATTCGGAAAGTATAGTGAAACTCTAGATGCGACAATATTGAAATATACATAGGAACCATGATTCATTCCGCGGTCTGGCGTCCGCGGAGACACAACATCACACTACCGACATGTTTACTCTAACTCAAACTTATACGATTATCAACCGATACAAATAAACACTTCTCATAACTAAGGACCGCTAGACTGTCCATAATACGCCACGCGGTGGAGTTGGAACGCAACATTTCAACAAAATAAATATACTTGCTTCTTCTCTCTATTAAATACTAATCAAACAAAATTCTGTTGTAAACGCGCGCCTTCGCGTCCTAACATAGCTTGGGAATTTGCATCTCTCTCGTGAATCTCTCTTACTCACTTATAAAACCAATCTAGTAAATAAGTAACACAATTTAATTGATAACAAAAAGGATAAACATTGTTTTGAATATGATTCATAGATTCTATAGCAAAAATACAATCCACATGCGGTAGACTGTGATATGATTTCAATTTCGAATACATATAATAATTTTGAAGCCAGACACCGTCGTATAGTTATGAAATAGTAACTCCAGACACCTCGGGGAGTTGTAAAGTGATACGAGAGAGACGCAACGCCACAAACATAGGCATTGCACATATTTTATAGATATAACAAGAACCGGCAGCCGGTGGAATAAAACATTGCACTTTAGAAAAAACAAAACTCAATTTTGTAGTAGGTTCACTCGATAAAATGTTGTAATA
Organism: Perizoma flavofasciatum; assembly: GCA_958496245.1. Taxonomy (NCBI): domain Eukaryota; kingdom Metazoa; phylum Arthropoda; class Insecta; order Lepidoptera; family Geometridae; genus Perizoma; species Perizoma flavofasciatum. Next base: position 5,338,419 of record OY292431.1, read on the forward strand.
CACTCCGCTAGATAAAATGTATATTTGTAAAATACTTTATAACGTTATCTGTGCCGAAAATATTAGGGACTCCACTCATATGGCAAGGCGATAAGCATACATGCGACCGCTCGCTTCACCGCACTTCCATGTAAGGAAGACGGGTGCCCGGCAATCCGCATGTATGTCCTCGCCTCCGATTCGGACTCACTTACGCAACTACTAATAATAATCATTACAATATTAATAAAAATTCAAGAATCACACTTAGTTCCAAAATAAACTCACTTGTTTGCGAGGTAGGCTGTGCGCAAGCGCACAACCCGAGTTTCGAGTTCGTTCGTTTTGGAAAGTTTGCTACGATAATAATAATAATTATAATTAACTGTTACCAATAAGCCTACGCGGTTAACGTCGCGTCTCCACGGGCGGCTCTACCAGCGTCTGGAGTACCAGAGGTAGCCCAGCGCCTCGGTGCGCTGAGACAGGGCCAGTCTCCTCTCGGTCTGGGACGAGGTGCCCGCGGTACCCGAGTACCGCGGTACTCAGTTTATCTTTCGTTGAAAGACGGCACTGCCTGCGTACCTATATGAACGTCAAGGTTTCTACGTGGCTCTATCAAGAATCTTTCTCCAACTAGAAGGCGCTATCGAGCAAAGACGCCGTTCCTGATCGAATGGGACCCGCGAGAGAGGACGTCCGCTCTACTGCTAATATACGTACTAACTTCGCTTCATGTTTTAAAAAAATCATATACGTATCACTATATATTATATCTTCATACATTTACGATGCATCAGGAACTTCTTACGAGAACGTATCTATGCCTAAAATTAGAACGATTATATGTATGTATTACATAGCTTTAAACAATAATTAAATCGTAATTATCAATATCGATAATATTATATGCCATAAAGATAGGAACTTGCTTTCCTGGGAGTTGATGTTAAGGAGTGAAGAGGCGCCAGCGTGGCCGCTTGCGTGCTCCGCAACGATAAACGTATTATAATAAAACCTGTCTAACGTATGATATGAAGTGCGGGCACGCGCGGCGGCCGCGCGGGCGCGCGCCGAGGCCGCCTCCCAGTGCGCGGGCGCGGCGCGGGCGCGGGGCCGACCTAGGAACACGGGGCGCCGGGACGCATTGCCCGTCGCCGCTACACACCGTCTCACATTACAAAACAGGACAACGACGGTCGGCTCCCGATTAACCTATACTTAAACAACTACAAGCTTTAAATATATAACTAGGAAAGTGCCATTGCGGCGACAATCATCAACGAAAAGAAGCGTTAAGAGCTAATAGTGAACTGCTGCGTTGTCGGACAACGGAGAGAGCGAGGGGCTCCAATAGATAGTAACTATACATTTCGTAGAGTAGGATTAGTGGCCGGCGCTGGCCAGGGGGAGCTCGCCTGGTGGCTGAAAGCGGGGTCCGGGGGCGCAGAAGTTAGCGTTAGGATCCTTCGGCGGATTGGAATCTTGTGCAGCGCGAGCCGCCAGCAGTGTGATCTGGTTGACGACGTCCTCCATCTCGTGTGTGAGCGGCTCGGGCTGAGCAGGGGGTAGCGTCTGCGATCCATTCCGAAGGTGGCCATCGGATTCCGCGTGGCGCCTGAACTCTACAACGGTGCGGAAGCGTTCTCCAGGACACGTGCGGCATTCGAGCGCAGGTTGGACGACACGGATCACACCACGGGAGGCTTCGCGGCCCGCGTAACAGGAACGAGCCTGATGAGTCTGCAATGGTGCGGGCGAAGGGAATGCAACTTTGCAGTGCTTGCAAACGTAGCAGAGGTCGAAGTCCAGTTCACGCGCCCCCACCGTCGGCTCTACCGCTGGCGGGGGTAGACGAAGGGTGGACGCGCCCGGGTCCGACGCAATGTGCCGGATCTGCTCCAGGGTAGTCGCCGGTAGCTGAAGGACGCTGGCTCCGTTTCCCGTCTCCACTATTAAGCCTTGCGGTTGCGGATGAAGAGGGCTGGGTCCTGCAACAACAGAAAATTTACATAAATTTTTCATTCATTGTAGTTGGTAGTTGATGGGCTTTCAACCTATCTAGTGTAATGATAACTACTTGCAAAAACGCGGTCATGTGCCAAATGTAATGATTGGACGTGCCTCTGACTACCACCTACTGGGTATTCACAAAGATCTACTCACTAAGTATGTATCTGAGGATATCCATCATGGGGAATACAGTCGTGTTTGTTTTTTTTTGTTTATGTTTTGGTTGTTGAAACCAATTCTATTCCATAAAAATAACGACAAAGAGGCGATATCAGTTCAAATTAGATAGGTCTTGCAATTATTCTAAATTAGATTGACACAATCTGAGAACAAATTCCTGCCAGATGAATGTGTCGATAAATCTATATTGAACGCTTCGAATATCAGAGACGAAGCGTCAAATATCGGGTGTGTTGCGGGCTTGAGTGTTGGCTCAAGTGTGGTGTAAAGGGGTTAATCCACTTATGAGGCTTAGGGTCATCTACGGCCGTGAACTGACCTGCCGATAACGATTTTAAATCCTATGCTCAAATAAAAGATTTGAAAAATAAACTTCTATTTTATAATCGTGGATTTATTTATGGATATATTCAGCTGAAATCTCAGCGATCTCGATGTCTACGGGTCCCAAATTGGGCATTCCATTGTTCGCAATAGGTTAGCACCAGATAACCGCTGTTTACCTGACTGCGAGGCGATTGTACATGCGTGATGCGTTTCTAACGAGCTGGTCCGCATCTGTAATTGATTCGGACGCTGCTTTATGCCGGCTATATTCACGGAGGATATATTCAAGGATGCATAATACATAGCTCGAGTCGTTTTAAATCTGCGAGCGAGTATGGTCACATTGCTTTGTGGAGTCGTGAATAATGATCTTGATTGACAGAGAGTTGTAGATCTTTCTTTCATTTTAACAAACAAATGGATGTACCTCCTTTGAATATTTGGTATGACATTCATTCGTTTTAGATAAGGGTTTTGCAAATGAATGCAAGAAATTTGAATTGCAGCAAAAAACAGTAGAGCAGAACTTTTAACTTAGTTATTCTGTGACTCTTAATCTAGTTTTTGAAGAAGCCGAACGTTCTTCAACGCCAACCTTACAAATCCTAATAATTTGATGAATGCCAGAGTATAGATCAACAGATGTTTGATTGTATATTTGTAACAGTTGGACCTATTTCGATACAATTCTACTATCCTATGCTACTAATATAATAAATGCGAAAGTCTGTGTGTGTGTGAATGTTTGTTACCACGTATCTCCGTAACTACTAAACTTGTTTTGATGAAATGTAGATAGTTTAGGTTCTGATCGATACATAGCCATATCTTATTTTCGAAAATCAACCTCTAACGGGGTTAAACAGGGTAGTAAAGTTTCTATGAAAAAAAAATGCTTGATTCGCTCAAAACTACAAATAAACTTTAAAGTAAATAATGAAACACGTATTTTTTATTTTTTCAAAACTACCCTTTGGGGCTGTGCAATTGAGTTCTAAACTTTGTATAAATTGTAATCCTTGGTTCGATTCATTCAAAAGTTGGTGGACATAGTTTGAAGCCTGGAGGCGGTCATATGTTACTTTTATTAACATACCACGCGGACGAAGCCGCGGGCAACAACTAATTTTGAATAAAAAGAAATCGACCAAAAATTACATTACGTATGCGGATACCCAGGCAAAACCGAGGGCAGAACCTAGCCGGAGAGGTTTGCTTAAATTGTATTTTGTTGATTGATTTAGAAATATACGTGTATTTTCACTTTCAAAATTTCCATACATTCATAATTGCATACAAATATTAGATAATAACAAGTATTCAATGTATAATTTTGATCCTAGTTAACTAGAATATGGCGAGGATATCGTGCGAAACAGAACACACCTTTAGCTTTCAATCTAACAATCGACCTGATTGGCCGATCGTGTACTCTGTAATGAGGGCCTAGCCCTTCGGCGCTTACCTATGCCATGTGCTCGGACTATAGCTCGTTTGATCTATACCAAACAGAGAGTTAAAGTTTAGTTTACTTCAGTTTCTGAGATTCATGGGTTGATGTGCTTCAAAAAAGCCTCAAATCTATAAAATAATAGAAGAAGAATCCCTACAACTCACTCTTGTTTGACCCACACTAGGATTGCTGTGTCGTAAGTATCAGGAACTATGAGTACCATGCTAGCAAAACACCTATACCCAAAAGTTTTGATTCCAGTTATGTATTCTAAAATGGCGTGGTAAACGTTGGTTCTTAGATATCCTATCGATAAGGTTTCTTGCTAGTTTGTGTGATTTCCGATAGTTACTGTTATATTCAAATATCTCTGTCTATTACTAAGACGGTATCACAAAGCCACTTTACGCCGTGGCCCTGACGTTAATTCGCTACCCTTTCTGCCAATTAGTATCAAAATAGCCACACTATTGTGCTACAAACACGCGCACACATCGCACCTAACAATTAAGAACATCCAATCCATGTGAAACTTTATTCTTATTTACTAAGGTTCAATTTGTTGTGGCTGGTCCGAGCGTGGGTTGACCATTTCTTCCGATGTCCAGGTTTAAGTCAAAAGGCTTCTTAATCCGGACTTGTAGGTCGTTACGCATTATTATAACGCGGCCTGAGTCGGCTATTTCTTCGCTCATTTACATCTCATTAAATATACTATTATTGGGCCAAGTCGCAGTATGTAGCACTCAACTGTAGGAACGTACAGACCACTTTCTTATATTTCGAATTAAGTGCTTATTAGTGCAATGCCAAAGGTTGCCTGGAAGTTATCACTCTTAGCGATAATGCCACCCATCGTCCTCCTATCCTATACTATGAAAAATATTTTCTTAAATTCTGGTATATGCAATAAAGAGTTATCTATCTATATTTTTTGGATACTTGGTGCACATTAATGGTTCTTGGACTGCGATTACAAACTGGTCGATACAGTGTAGGAAGCCCCCAACATATGGTCCGATGACATCTCAAAGATCGATAGATAGAGGTGGCCTATGATCTTTCGTCATGGCATTGTTTGAAAAGGCCTGTGTCCTGTGGGCGTCTACAGGCTATTAATGATGATGATAATTCTTAGTAGCGACCTTTGTGGCGCAGTGGGTGAAACCCGCCTGAAAGTTGCGGGTTCGATTCCCACCGCGGGACAAATTTTTCTATGATCTGCAGATATTTGTCTCGGGTCTGGATGTTTTCTATGCATAATAATGTATGAAAAAATATTAAATATTAAAATAATTAAGTCTTCACGACTTTATTTATTTCCACAATATTTTCATTCTAGTCTTTTGTCTCCTAATAGAGACACGTCCGTCATTTCTAATAGACGTGATTGAAATTAATTGGACGTATGATATATAGTTTCTATTAATTCATATTACGTACAATGAATAACTTAAATGTATAAACTAGCTTTGAGTAGGAGTAGTAATTATCTATTTGATTTGTATCGACAACAGAATATTATCGCTCGATTTTTTAAAGGAACAAGGCCCCAATCACTCAATTATAATTATGCCCTTCATTTAGAAAATAGTAATATTGTTTTTTTCATTTTTTCTTTAGGTTTTATCGCCCTCAGAGTGCCTATTTAGTGCATAGATCTACGAGGATACCAATGTCGTCATACATACAGGTTGCAAGCCCATCGCAGTTGGGCACTAACGCAAAGTTACTAAATTTAACTAGTTCGCCACCACCTGAGGTTTCGTGTTTTACCCGATTACAAAAAGGACGGTAATATTGCCTTAACGCGATTAAAAATGTGTATTTTTGGCTACCGAAAACGTCCATACCCACAAGGCAGTTGTCATGTCGGTCGGTTGAACACGTCCCGAACCAATGCTGGTTCGGGAACATCAATTACCTACTAGTTTTTTTTGTACTAAAAATAAATCGAATTTGCTTATTATTTAAAGCCTCATAGTTTACTCAAAAACTAAACGGATAAACGGGCTCTTTACTTGCGGCTATTTAAAAAAACACAACCTTGAGTAGTTCCAAAATCAAAACAAATCTTATTTCCAAGCCTCGCATTTTTCTTCCTCAGATACGTCCACATTTGCAAGGCGGTTGTCATGTCAATGCTGGTTCGGGACGTGTATTAGCAACATCAATTACCGCTAGTCCCGTATTGGGACGTTCCTCAGATGGGTCGATACAGACTCCGCCGTCTGATGGATGGTAATTAAAGTAGATCGCTGGGAACTGACCCTTAGCGCTGAACTTTACAGTTGCGAAGAAAGTTTTTCATTCAGAATATTTCACAGGGGTTAGATTAGATAGAAAAATAAACACGCTTACAACTGTATTCTTCATAATGAACATCCATATGTCTTACCTATCATTCTTTCAATTGGCAATAGGTCTTATCGCTGAATGCTAGAAAACTATGTTAAAGTGTATTTTTTTACTGGCTAAGACAATCATAAAGGTGACGATAACATTTGAACTATAATATAATGTAGATGTAGGCAATAGGTGATTGGCACCACTGAGTGAATAAACGGAATATCTAAATAATCAATTATTTACAAACGTCTAACATCCTGCGTCAAATGACGGTCATAATAAGAGTAAGCACATGCTCAAATAATAATTTTATATATTTTTTTGAATTAAATAAATAATATTGAACATAATTTTATGCAGAAGTCTTTTCAACGTATCCACAAGAGTAAAGGTGACTTCTGAATCCATTTCCAAATTCTATCACAAAATCAATCAGTTCCCATAAAACGGCACATTATCGGAGTGTATTCTGAATGCGTAGAGACAAGGCGGGACAGTTGTCCGTCCCGGTGTCCCATCAACGTCACATCTAGCAATTAGAATAACGGCTACTTGAACTTGGACTGAGTTTGTTACAAAATGTGGATTCTGCCTTTTGCCTTGAGGTGGATCTTATAGAGACGCCACATAAATACATGTGGCATTGAAATCTAAGAAATGGTTAATTGGATCAGAAGAGTTTATTTTTGGTTGAATGTATTACATAAATTCCTGAAGTTGTTTCTAAAGATAGTTAGATAACTACATACTTTATTGAAAACCTTTAAAAATAAACATACAAAACTAAGAATACATATTTTTAAACATGTATTCTTAGTTTTGTATGTTTTAATAATTTTAATTTAAAAATTAGAATTTGGAATTATCAATTGAGGATGATATATTTAAAGTAAACAAAATTATTCGATGATTAATTATAGATTTTCAAATAATAATTAATTCGAAATTTAAGAATACACGTTTATATTAGAATTTGAAATCATTCAATTGAGGATATATTTAAAGTAAATAAAATTATTCGATGATTAATTATGATTGATTCTCAAATATAAAGGTACTTGTACCTATATTGATAAAGTAATTTTGAACTAATGTGCGGTCCTGGTTTGAACCCGGTCGTGCACCAGTAGGTATTTCAACTCTAAAACGGCATATGAGAATTAACATTTGTTCAAAATGGTGAAGGAAAATGTCGTGAGAAAACCAGCATATCCTAGAACCAAAATTCATAAGCATGTGCCATCGATTAATGTTCGAATAAAGCAGAGAGAGGCTAGCCACCTGTCACTTCCAACCTGTCTCTTACTAATTTCTATGCAAAACATGGGCATGTGCCAAAAGTAATGCTTGGAATTGACTTTGACTGCCGCTACCTGCTGGCCTTGCGAGCTTGTTTTTTTTATATACTGAAAAATGGAGTTTCAATTACCAGCTACCGACGATTGAAAAACGAGCTCATAAAAATAATTGGTAAAGATTTACTAAAGTGTGATAGTGTTTTACAAGAACATAACCCGGTTTACTAAAGTCGAGTTACGAGAAACCCTAGGTGTCAGTCGTTTTCTGTCATCACCTGTACTTGCAGGTTGTAAGTAGCTGAATCGGCTTTGTTCATTTACTTACCACAGTAATCGAATTAGTGTTCAGTGCTCTAGTCGTGTATTCCGTCTAGAAGTTATCGCACAGTATATACTATTGCGTGCAGGTTCGCATTCGAGCAAGCAAATATAACATTGAATTGTCAATATTATTATTAATATTTTTATTATATACATTGGTCCTTATATATTAGTCCTTTAATGAGCATTTCACCTTGAAAATTGTTTGCCAATTTGACGTCGCAAAACCATCGCTCTTTCAGGGGGACGATTGAAAAACATTATTTTAGTAGAACAAACAATGTGTCTCGCAATCTAAAGCGATAATCTGTGGGGCGACGATGGGACACCATCATCAATCAGACAGCCATTGTTGAACGCCTGAAAACTTTGTCAATAAAGAGTGTATAACTAAGCTATGTTTTATGGAATCTATTACGTAAGTCTTTGCTTTTGGGTGGAGTAAGATGCATGAAGAAAGGCAAAAAAGGTTGCAATTTTCTTAATCAAAGTGACGCCGAACTTTTTAATATAACTATAAATATATCTTCTCCCAGAAACACCATTCCCAAAAAGCAATTGTAACGGCCATTAAGCAATAATTCCATCGAATTTTATATCCATCATATTAACGCCCGAGCGGCCTGAAACTTCCATTATCCGCCCTCCCAGAGGAAATCTCACCGCATTCAAATATTTAATTACTTCAGCTCTCGATCGTTTATAAATTCGAGCAGGAGTGCTATCATAAAACGCGCTAATGCTTTATAATTAAAATATTCTCAACAAGCCGTGTCGTAATGGCACCTCCGGCGACGGTCTCCTCCTTCGGAAAAAACGCATAAAAAATTACATTCACCCCAGAGGACTCACCCCTTGTGTCGGGAAAATCGATTAAAAAGAGGAGTCGCGGGCAGCGGACGGCGGGGGGCGGGGAGTTTAATATGTACGAAAAAATGCACGACGCTGCGGGAGGGAGGGAGACCCGAGGAGTGGGTCTCGAGTTGCCTTCAATTTTTATAATTACGTTCATACGTGAGCGCTGTCGCGGCTCGTTCCTTACCGCACCACACAGCCACCGCCCGGTATTGCGAAACTCGATTACTTATTTAGAATAGTTCTCCTTGCCAAGCTCTCACCCCAGATTGCTTTTTTAATTATTAAATGAAATGTGAACTGAATTTAAAATCACCTTCTACTTTTTATAATCAAATACCTCTACGAAAACATGGTCTTATTAGTTACAGCTTTTCTGTTTCAGAAACAAAATCAATTTCTATCAGCGTAACTTGAAAGTTTTCCACACAAAGCAATCAAGAAAAGAAGGAGGCAATAAGAGCGGGATAACCGAGTGGAGGACGTTATCTCTGGAGACGTTTGCAAATGAGCGGGCAACGCACACACGCGCGCAACACACACATGCGCTAATCTCGCGTCCACACACGGCGTCGTATGCGTGCGTACATTTTATAAATAGATATCGTTTTTTTATCCGGGTACAAGAATGGGGGTCGCCACCCGGGGGGGAGACCCCGCGGGGGACGTGTTGGATTTCAGATTGCTACGAACTGCAAAAATGAGGGATGAAAGAAATATAGCTTAAAACGCAGATATTTCCCGGCGTCTTAAGGCGAGGGGGGCAGCGTAGGGAGTGTGTGGAACAAAGTAGAGTGGCGATATTGAACCGAAATGAAATGGTAAACGAACCGTGCGCGTCCGATCTAATGCGAATTTATAATTTGGACATTGCTTTTCTTTGAACTAGTAGGGTGAGTTGGGAAGGTGAATTTACAAAGACTGAGGATGTGATTTATAAATAGGGGCGAACGCGAACAGTGACCGTTCGGAAAAAAATTCTCAATTTTCCTATTAGTATACCCAAACATAATCAGGCATCATGAGTTTACAGTGCCGGTGATACGGGGCCATCTCAAGCGTAATTCTGGCTGGTGGGTGTTGCATCATTTTCGATTTTTTGTTTCTAGGGCATTCCCACAACGTTTTCCTTCACTGTTTTGAGCATAACTATAGTATACCAAATAATGGTAGCGCAATTTTTTTCGACAATTATACTTTTATGGTATACTCGCCATTGAAAGCGTGTTCCTTCGGATCGAAGGTCAGGACACCTCCTTCTGAGCCAATACAGATCAAGTTTTTCCATTAGAACAGTTAATAAGAGCACAGTTTGGCATAACAAGCGGTGTTTAGGCGTATCCTCATTGCAGGTTAACGCGAGTGTCCGCCGACCTAATTGCCGTCTCGCCAGCTAATCGGGATATGCGCCACGCTATAATTGCGACAGATTCCTGCTAGTGTGGCAGCTTATCCGACACTTATCTACCTAGACAGATCACGTCTGCATACTTGACAACATGCATATACCACCTATAAGGATAGGAAGGCGTTATGCTTAGCTAAATCGCTCGATCTCAGTACTGAGTTTTTGATTGGCTTTATAGGATTTCGTAGTTATTTCGTAAATGCATTAAATAAAACCCTAACATAAATTAAAATAAACCTATTCCAATTATTATCCTATTTTGTACTACTATCTCACTCACTGATATTAATTACTTCTTCTCATGGGCTGAATAGATTGGAATGAAAAGAACAAACATAGGTTGAGACTTGGCGAATGTTAAACACATCGGCCACATTTTGTTTGAGTACCTTGCGAACGAAGTCTGGGGAAAAAAGTAGAACTTTATATTTAATGTAACGAAAGTTGCAAATTGACACTCTTAAATTAGATTGGCGAGTGACTCTTGAAATAGGTATACCTACCTATACTTCAAACGTGCCCCAATGTATCTGAACGAGCGGTGCAAGAACATACTCGTAGGCCTAGTAGGTTATGAATGTTGTGTTTTTGTGTCTGAGAAATCAGAAATGTCGGCCAGTTAAATGCCCATTGCCTTTATTACCACGTTAAGTGCGACAATTGTTACACAGCTAATTCGCTAATGAGTACGTAGGTGTAGCGCGGGCGAAACGTTTAATGCTAACAAGCACATTAGCCGTAACTAGAACTAAAGACATTATCATATACCTACTCATTACGTTGAAAGAATGCTATGTAGCACGGAAATGTTACTGCGGTAAAATATGCTGAATTGAATAACTGCTACTGCGTATACGAGGCTACGAACTGGCCCAAATCTACGAGTGAATTTGAATAAGTCCGAAAGTTACGTGATATGGCGACATTATTACATCACATATTGAAATAGCGCAAGCTAAGCGGAAAAGTGAAAATTGCGTACGTGAACTGGAAGGAAAAATATTAAAAATTAATCAAGAGAGCCAGGGGAGGCACATGTGTCGACAAAAAACCGTCTCCCTCTCACGGGCACGTGCGAAGAGCCGTTTCGGAACCGTTTCGCCGGCGAGTTAAAAGTTTCTTCGGACAAACAGAGGATTTGTCACAATTACGGCGGGGCGGCGCGTCCCTACTTGATTAAAACCTAAATCACGTGACGTGTTTACAGCCACGCCGGAGGTGTTTTCAATTTGCCGACTTCTGGACTCGCCATTGGCGTTCCGGACACGTCCATACTCCTATCTGGAGGGGACCGGAGTTTTGAATTTGTTGCGAATTAAATTATTGACGATCTAATCGGGCGAGCCGATCTCTCGGACTCACCCACCCGCCGGGCGACGGCCGATCACGTCAGTTAATTATTTTTAAATGTCGCGCCCAAAATCCGATTGCGATGACGGCTTCGTGTTTCGCCACGGTAACGTTCCGGCTATAAAAAGCTACGTGGAAAGAGGAGATTAACATTTGAATTAATCGGGAGATTAAACATAATGAAATAAAATCTCATTACGGGGCCGTATAATAGCAGTGAGAAACCGGTTGAGGAAAAAACGCGGTATAAAGAAAAGGCGCGCGCGAAGAAAATTAAAAGCTCGAACGAAATTAAAAAATGTTGAAAAAATGTAATGGACGCCGCGCTATTAGGGGGAATGCAAACAGGACGCGGGTATCATGGAGCGGGGCGAGCGGGGCTTGCAAAGTTCTCAATTAAAGAGCGGCTACGGTAGTCTCGTTGTAATTAGATTCTTCTGCAGCATCCTCGGCCGCGCTGACACAGCCTGTTTAATTTGTAATCGAGCCTCTGAGTTTCCGAGTTCTCTTAATTTTATTTTCCCGGAGTAATTCTCCTCGAACTGATTGATATCCAATTAGACGTAGCGAGCGGTCGTGATTAACGTTCTGATTTCTTTGCTTTCCCATTCAATCTACGATTTCTCTGTGGATTTTGATTACAAATCGAAAACATTTTCGCTGGAGATTATGTTATAGAAAATTACCAGCATAAATGCAATTATATACTCTCTGATTATGCTCTTATTAAAACGGTTACAGTATAGTAAGAATTATATGTTACTTCAGTAGGTGTATCATTTAATCAAAATGGAAAGATTAACTGCTGCCTTTAGAAAGTACCATAGTAAGTAGATTTACAAGGATCAAAGAAGATAGAACTGTATAGAAATAACGTCTTCCTCTCCTAATAGTGACCTAGAAACTGCAGTACGTATGAATTGACTGACCAACTCGTAGAACTAGACGCATTAAACAATTAACATTTCCGGCGAAGGAATCAGGATTCGCCTCTATCGCGTGACCAACGCATCCGCAATGAAAGTATTTTCTAATAGTTATAGGAGAAAATAAGGAAGGAAATAAAATAGACTGTTTCAAATTTCAAGCTCAATTTTGCCAAGATTTTGACAGAAACCTGACAGTTTGACTTGCCCATCTGTTAAAAGCTTGTAGTCATAGGAATTAAACCTATAAGCCAGATTATATACATTTATTCAGAGTTATTTGAAAAAACTTATGTGACGATACATTTTAATTTAAGTAAAATGTGAACGATTTAAAAGAGTAAAAATATTTTCCAAAAGTATTTCTCGAGAAAACACCGCTAAAATTACCCGCAATTAACGCGAAAGCTTCGTCAAAGCAACACCAACCCTCTTCCAAACAAACAACAGCTTAAAATTAATTCCCGGTGTCCGGCGATCCGTAATTAAACATCTCGCCTTGTAATTATGGACTTTAACTTGTCGGAAGTTGCCGGGAGTTGTCGGGACTTGCCGGGAAATGCCGGCTTAAGTGGTCAGGCCAATTAATGCCGCCCTCAACGACGCGATTAAGCAATTAACACAGATGGGCGGGCGGACACTCTCATTAAACAATTCGAGGAAAACTTGGGAGTTCGAGGCTCTGAGGTTTTCCCGGCGTATTCCCCTCGTTTGATGTTTTGGGGAGAGCTGAGACGGTTTTAGACGGTTTTCATATTTAAGATTTTTTAAGTGCGTTATTTTTGATGACTACTTGAATAGATACTGTGGCGAATATAACAGTTCTTGCGGAAAAACTTACTTTTATACTCGTACTTTTGCACAACATAATTCAAATTGTTCATTTTTCCACTATTGACCCACTAGTTGTAATTAGGTACGTGCAAATGGGTAATTTTGTGTAAGGATACAAATATCTATCTGACAAACTCGAGTCAAACTGCTTAATTTTGTAAAATTAAGACATAAATGTCCCCGTACAAAAGTTATTTTGTCTTTCAAAAAGTCACATCTAAATAAATCATTTTTTTTACTTAACTGTCATACACATCATCCTAAACCCACAATAGGATTCCCTGATCATGGGTATCAGGAACTACGAGTCCATAGTACTACAACACCCAGATTCGGAACAAATATCTGCAGTACATGCATACATTTGAATCGAACCCACATCTCTTGCGTCTCAGCCGGCTACAAGCCCGTCGCGCCCCGGAGGTCGTCAATTCCGCAGTCTATTATTCATTTAATTCATTAATAAAAACAGTTAATTTGTAAAGCCATTATTAACTAGCTCGTTAACACCCTGACCTGACCCCTAAAGCCTTTAAACAAACCTCAGCTAATGATAGGCCCCGAGGGTTGTTATTAATTAAGTCGGAATCTTCTTACAAAGTATCATCAACCCTTTCTTATCAAATAACAGAGATGGGAAATGTACGAACGATAAAATGGTATATTCAAAATGAAGATGTATTTCAATCAAAATGTAGATTGATTGTCAACTTATAAAAATGTAAGAAAAATTGGCCAATAACCATGTTTAGCTCATAATAAAATTTAATTCAAAATAAAAACATATTAAATGCATAATAAGGTAATCATTACCCCAAATATTTAACGCAAAACAAATTTTAATTCATTGCGACCTCAGGACGATAGAAAATTACAGCTTTTATGCAGCAACTAGGATAATAATGATGTGACATGAACAAAATTAATCTTATTTGAGTTTTTAATTATGATTTGACAATACTTTTTACAGTAGCATAATAATTTAAAATTATATTTTATTGAATTTAATTGCGTACTTGATGAGTGATTGAAATGGCATTCACATATCTTAAATCAATGTGCTTGTCTGTTTTAATGTCTTGTATTACTGACCAGATTTTTTATGTAGATTTATTTTAGCAATTTGACAAAACCAAGTGTACTATATAATTGCTACGGTGAATAATGAGTATGAGTATTCAGTATTCAGCGGAATTACAACGAATGAAATATAATGCCCAATTCTATTTAAATAGGGCTTTCGATTGCTGTTTCTTTATTTTTGAAAAATGATTTTCTTTTTAAGATAATATAACTGGTATTTTTACTCTAAACTTACCAGCTGCTTACCAATAGCCTACCGGGCTTGCTTGTTATACATGTTTGCTACTTTAGTTCTATTAAAAAACACAGTATTTGACATAACGCTTTACTGAGAATTATTGCATGGATATTTTACATGCAGTGGTAATAACCCATCAAAAAACAGTAATATCGATAGTTTTTTACCGCAAATCGACACAATCACAACTCTAGAGTCGAGGCTCTAATTCAATAAAGCGGGTTAAACTGCACAAACAGGCAGCTGAAGGGTTAATTTGCATGGTGGTATTTGCAGGGTTAACCGATGGCTCGTTAGGGTGGAACAATTAACAACGGAAAGGGTTGGAAAACTCATGGGAAAGTTAGTGTAGGTCAGGTTTCGCTTTCACTTCAAGTTTCGCTTTAAATAACAAAGGGGCACAAGGGGCTATTCATCGAAAAGACTGTTGTAGGTTTTCCCAAATAGTTATATCTAATTTTGAGCCTAAAAATTTAACATATCTAATTTTTAGATATGATACATTTTTATGTCATAATACCTACCTAGTAGTGTGTGCACCTTTGATTGGAAACAGCTGATAATCATCCGAGAATTATTGTCCGTCACATGTCATTTGCCTATTTTTGCGTATTAAATAGAAATAATTTAAGCGTGCATAGGTTACGGTAACTGCTTACCAACAGGTTGGCATGATTGCCACTTTAATAGTATAAAAATATTACATGCGTCTCTCAGTTTATAACAGTACATTTCAATCCGGTTACAAACCGCCTTTATCGTGATTGAAATGGTAAAAAGTGGTGCATATTTAAGCAACTGTTTGACATACTGAACCGTATAATTACATTGGAAGTCCAAAAGCAGAAAAAAGTTAAAAATTAAAACAAAACACCAAAGACAAATGAAGAACATTTCGGAAACACGAAGGGGGCGTTCTCATACATTAGTTATTCACTAATTCGTTGTTTCAATCGGATAAATTACAGCCTTACAATTATATTAGTATTAATGAGCCCGTCCCATTGTATTTTTATACTTTTTTGGTTAAAATGTAAATTTGGTATATTTAATTTTACGGGTTAGGGGCGTTATGAAATCACAATTTCAAGATATTAGTCTTTTCGATGCCTTAATTTGTATTTTGTAGATACAAAAATAATTTTATAAGAAGACGATACAGTCAATTAGTAAGCATAAAAACTTTAAAGCTATTTCCAAACAAAATAAAATACCATTTTTCTAGATTTCTAGATATTACAAAAACTTGCATCGATTGCTTACCGTGAGAACCTTTTAGGGTAAAATATACACAATACAAACAAAGAAATAAAAAAGATCAATTTCTTAAATTGACGTCAATTAAATAATTACTCCTCACACCTTGGCTATTATACTCCCGGCAATTATTAACGGCTAATTCGAAATTAATTAAAACAACAGAACCGTCATGGGCTATTAACCGACAATTACAAGGAAGTTTGTAAGATGTTAGCTTCAAAGGAAGCAGCCAGCTCACTCAACGGAATTCCACTACAAGGACTACAATAGACGTTTGGTTACCGAAATTTGATCTGTAACACTTTCGTCAAGAAAGAGGCGGGTTGAGGCGTAGTAGCCCTGAAAAGGACCAAATGCAGGTGGTGAAATAACCGGTGTAGGGAATGAATTCAGTATGCCTCGAAGAGGCAACTTTCATTCACAAAATCATGTGAATATGGTTCTATAACATGCGGGTTTCGTTATGATGTTTTTTACACCGTTTGAGAGCACGTTAGCATTGACATAATTAATTTACTGTGGAAAAAAATATTGGTGCACAACAAAATTCGAATTTACGAACTTCGGATCGTAAATCGAGATCCCTAGGCACTGCTCTAACGTGAAGAGGCATAGACCCTAGTTCAACCATTTACTGTGTATCAGAATAATCTGTGAATAGGTTCACAGATGATGTGTGCGATGCAGATGGTTTCCAAAAAATAAAAACAAACACGCTCACTACTGTATTCCCCATGATGGAGATTATCAGATACCCAGTAGGATACCAAGAACGATAGTCAAAGTCACATACAAACATGTAATTTTGCCCACCTCGCGTTTTGTTAGAATTCTACGTGAGGTTACAAGCACATCGCCGTTTATTTTCATACGCTGTTTTACTTTTTCGTTTTAAACATGTGTTAATGCGCACATTTTTTTTAGAAATGGAAGCTGCTCACTTCCAGTACGACGAAGAAACAACATGAGCCTAGTTTAGTAAGGACTGGACCAACTGTTATCATTTGAGGCTGTGTCAAAACTAAAGTGTTGAAGAAAGTGGTGTCTGTCATTAAAACGATCGTGAGATATATCGTGTAGGTAATAGTCGAGTTTTTGTTGTTATTTCACGCGTTGTTTGCCACTGTTTTGTTTACCATGAGCCTGCGCTTTTTACGACTATTAATATACTGACTATCTATGAATAATTCAGCGTTTTAATACTAGAGTTAGAAAAAGCACAGGCTATGAAGGAATGAGGTGTTAAACGCTTGGAGAGTTATTTTGTGCTACCTTTATACCTTTTGTGCTAACAGATCTGATATCGAGGAAGATGGAAACAGTAAGAAGAAGCATTTACTGCTGAAAGCGGTTCGTTCACTGAAAGTAAATGTAATTAGTACTTTTACACACACATGTTTTAATAGGAATCTGGTATCATAATCATTGGTTAGACTTGACCGACCGTTTATTTTGTTGGTGAACTCAAGGCTAAAGATGTCAAGTTGTGTAAGGGTGAAATAAAATAAAATTTATTATATAATTATCATTATACTTAACCATCTCGCAACCATCTTACTTTTTTAGAAAGCTATATCTAGCATGACTTTTTTATGAATTTTCTATGAATAAGTTTTTATTCATACATCAATACAATTAATGTGGCTTCTTTGGCTCTGTTGTTTTAATTTCAATATAGTTTCAAATTGAATCAAGCAGTCGACGAGTGCAATAATTTCGTCCGCAAATGATTACGGGATCGCTGGCAGTGAGAGTTCGGAGTGTATCGTAGGGTTGAATGGAACCGGATGATTCAAAAGGTCGGATGTATCTGCCAATTTCACTGAACTGATCTAAGATTACAGAAGCTAAATAGAAAAATTTTATGAGTGATAAAGAGGACGGACTAATGCAAAATCTAATGAGTGCTTATTGTAAAATTATTAGAATGGAAATGATTTATCTAGATATGAAATCAAATTTTCTGTGGAATACTAACTACTTGCAAAACGCGGGCATATGCCAAATATAATGTTTGGACGTGACTCTGACTACCCCCTACTTAGTATCCTCAAATATCCGCACACTAAGTATGTATCTAAGGATTTCCATAATGAGGAATACAGTAGTGAGCGTGTTTGTTTTTTTGTATTTTCTGTGGAAAAACCTGGTTTGCTTGATTTAGAAGTAGACATGGTTTGTGGCTGTAGGTAATTTATCATATTGCCAATGACCTAGTTGTTACCAGAATATTATATTTAGATATAATCAAATAAAATAGTTTAGAAACAATTAGATCATTGGAGTAGACTAGATTGCTGAAAAGCTAACGATGTGGCGACAGGCCATAGTATTTGGTCGAACCCAATTTTTAAGGTGATGTATGTCCGGTTAAAGCCAGACAACTGCGTCTACAAGGCATCACTATCATCGATCAATGCAATTTTGATTGATTGCATTGCTTACTGTAGTGTAACCAATCTTATTGAAAACTCGTATTGTAAAGGGCAATGCTGCGTTCGACACAAGGCTTGTCAAACGGTTTTTAAAATGACAAAAAAACGGGGGACAACCCTAGACCATTACCGAATGTGTCATTTTATTTTTAGGGATTTATTATTTTGAGGTTTTGAGGTGAAGTGTTCCATTTACAATCACAGAGCGTTTATTTCTATTAATATTCACTAAGGTGGTTGAAGTTTTTATAAAACTTTAATAAAAGTTCATATTTAGTAGAAACTGTGTACTTGGGATAAAGGGCAATTTTAAAACGGTAGGAAATAGAATTAATTTGGGAGTAGTTCTTTCAAAAAGTGTGCGCCAGCAAATGCTGTAGGTGATGTGGGCGACACAAAGCGCGTGCATGTCAATCGCAAACATCGATGTTTTTAATTTAAATCGATGAACCTTTCATGTTCAGCGAGCATAAGGGCAAGAGGGGCCAAAGTTCAAATGGGATTAATTAGGGCGGACTTTTCACTTCCAAAATATTCGGTGAAAAATACTCCGGGACCTAACAAGGAGCAGCATTTTTAAATCACAAAGAAATGTAAACATCGTCAGAGAAAACAACAATTAGAATAGCCGATATCGAAGCCTCGGGCTCCCCAGCCAAACCACCCCGCGCCACCCCATTATTTTATCTAATCAAAAAGTTTCAAAAGGAAAAATTATACCGGCCTTTATTATGAGTCAACTTTCTTTGGAGGGTGGATATATTTTTAATAACGATACCGTAAAAAGCCATCTCACCGTGTAATACTTTTCACGATTCTGAGAATTCGACTGTATATAGTAATTGGAAACAAATATTTAACTTTCGACGACCTCTGTGGCGCAGTGGCCGAAGGCCCGCCTGAGACGCAGAAGGTTGCGGGTTCGATTCCCGCTGCGGGACAAATGTTTATATCTGCAAATATTTGTCTCGGGATCTGGGTGTTTTCTATTTATAATATTTATGTATTTACAAAAAAATATGTATATAAGTAGTATATCAGTCATGTAGTTCCCAAAACACAAGCTCTGCTTACTTTGGGGCTAGATGATGCTGTGGGAAAATGCAATATTTATCTAATTGATATCGTTGACCAGAACTCCGCTTGTCTTAATGTTTTAATAAAACCGATAACGGATGCATGCAGGCTTTCAAATCATAATCTTCGCGCAAAAGTTTACCCTGCTTTATTAGAATACCAAAAGGCACCCCACATCTTGAAGAATTCGAACACGTAATTCTGATTGATATTATAAATTTTAGTGCCGCCATAAAGCGTACCATCAAAGGCGTCAGATGAGACCAAAAATTCTACATTAATTAAGGAAAAAGTGCCCCGAAAAAACCGAGGGTGCGTTGATTCCCCAAGCGTTTTCTTTGCTCAACATTTTCCGAAAACACAATCCATAAAAACAAGAAAAATAAGTCTTATTTCGAGGTGTCAAGATATTTTTTTGGATTGCACGGTTTTGGATAATATTTATCTGAGGCAGCATTATTATTGCACACCTTGTATGCGTAAATCAGTGCCTGAGGCGAGCATTTTTCAGACAAAAAGATGCAATTATATGCAAAGGAAGGGAGGGTAGAGCTATCCCGTAATGAGGTACTTTGAATCTTCTAAGGGTGACTCCTGGTCTCAAAACTTTCTTGCGTGTTTTATGGAGCATTCCTAGGTATTTTTTTTACTTTTTAAGACACGGTTCAAATATTAATGTATCTCACGTGATCTTATGCCTCACGTGGTTGCTCATACGTGGCCAGTCAGAAACAGGCATTGAGAATGGAAATACTTGACGATTGTGTTTGCATTAAAATTCAATAAAACATTAACCGATGGATCGAAGACATAGCAGAGATTGTGGGAAGATGGAGGATGGAGAAGGGTCAAGGCCTTTGGGTCTAGCATTAGACTTATTTCTTCTGCTGATGATGATAATGACGTGTTACTCTGTATATTCTCAAATTATTAGAATACTAGTTGTTGCCCGCGGCTTTGCCCGCGTGGTATGTTAATAAAAGTAGCATATGACCGTCTCCTGGCTTCAAACTATGTCCACCAACTTTTGAATGAATCGAACCAAGGATTACAATTTATACCTCTACAAAGTTTAGAACTCAATTGCACACCCCCAAAGGGTAGTTTTGAAAAAATAAAAAATACGTGTTTCATTATTTACTTTAAATTTGTACAGAGTTTTGAGCGAATCAAACATTTTTTTTTCATAGAAATTTTACCGCCCTATTTAACCCTAATGGGTCGATTTTCAAAATTAGCCTATGTGTTATTCCAGATCTTAAACTATCTACATTCCAGATTTCATCAAAATCGGTTTAGTAGTTACGGAGATACGTGGTAACAAACATTCACACACTTTCAGACTTTCGCATTTATTATATTAGTAGGAAGTAGGATGTCATGGACTTCTTTTGTTCCTGCTAAAGTATCTAGCATCAGAAAAAATCAAGTGAAATGTAACTGCTATTGTAAGGCGATGGTGCAGAACCAAGAAGGATATAAAAAAAACTTTGATCATATTTTTAGAGATATTGGGCAATGGCGATTACAAGCCAGGCCGTTTTAAACCTTAAACGTTTTGTAACCTACTTAGTGGCAAATCAATATTGTATTTGTATGATATAAAAATATATGTTGAACATGTAAAAAAACATATTATCTTTTTTTTTTAATCTACAAAAGATTGTACGTTTGGTTATGGAAAATTTCTACTTCATTTCTGATTCCCAACATTTTTCATCTACATGGCATTAATATTTAACACGCTGTTGTAGTTTGGACCAAGGACAAAGCTTAGTGCGTCGTGTGTCCAGTTTCTTGTATTAGAATTAATTTGAAGTAGTAGTTTGCCACGAACTTAGATCATGCTATTTACGGGCCTGTTGGACTCCATAGTTAAAAAACTTTAAAGCCAAAATTCTGTTTGGCGGTAATCGTCCTACAAGCAATCATACAAACACCGAATTGTCCTAGTAGACTCAAAGATCTCAGAGATCACTCGCTTCTCTCTCGCTCGATTAATAATATATAATTTTTAAAATATATATTTTGTTTTTTAAAATATATATTATTAATCGAGTTCAGTTACCTACTCTTGAAACATACTTAATAGAGGGCGAAAAACCCAAAACAAAGAATTTTCATAACATGAAATGCAAGAAAGCACTCTATTTTGATATGTTTATTGCGCTTTAAACCCGTAAGGAATATGCCGCCCCATACTGCGTTCTTTAACGTCCACAAAATACATTTCCGTAATCACCTTATAAAGGGATTACTATAAATAAAAAGGAAAAAAAGGAAATTAACCGCATTACGGAAAATCCCATCCCCTTGCAATATGTGGGCTCCCACTGATAAAACACTGGGAGGTTTCACGTAAATGAAACAGTGTTGTATTTTTATGTTTCTATGATTGTTATTTTTATTGTACAAAAAATATGCTTTGTTACTTTTGATTCAACGAACTGAAGGTTTCAACATTTTTTTTTTTACGTCATTCAAAAATGATTTTATAAGTCCTCCCGTTTTGAAGTCGTTTAGTAAATGACTTCTACGAAATATATTTTTACCCGCGTACGTAATGCTTTTGCCATAAGAAGTTGTTTTTTGTTTGTGTGTTTGTTTCGTTATCAGCAGCTCATAAAAATAATACAAAGCTTTTTAATTTCACAAAAAGAAGCACTCATCATAATTTATATCCAGAATTAAGAACGAAGACTTACGGGGCAAACGCCGGAAAAAACATAAGAAACAGGCATGCAACCCCCGCCCGTGTAGGTTTATGCCCTATCAGGGTGCCATGAGTAGGGGATAAAAAACAAAATGAGAAGTTATGTTTTCGGTAATAAAGGACGGACGAGAGAAATCGTTTAAGACGATGCCAAATGAGATGGAACGAATATATTTGATTATTTTTATGGCACGAAATTGCGATACGGTCTGGTTTCGGACTAAATGTTTATTTGTTTTACTTCACTTTACAATTAGGTATGTTTATCGTCCGCAGTTTAAAGGTGTCGGTTTACCGTTTGTGGCAAAAAAGGATCATTATTTCAGTTTACTAATCATTCTAGCAGATTAGTTTATTTGGATATCAGGTCCTAACTTGTAAAAAGTATCTATATTTATTAAAATTTAGCAAAGTGCATAAATTATATTTATATACAATAGCAACGCCTGCCCTAGTATTTGAAAGATAATTGCGATTCTTACCTAAGTGTTATAATAAAAAGTAATCGATATGCGATTTACGTAGGTTAGGATTCCTTATTTACGAAAAAAATATTCTCGCAAAATTTATTATTCAAGAAACACCTTGGCGATTGTCACTTGACAATCTTGCTGAGTCAAAGATTTGTCAATGAAGTGTAAAGTGTTGCAAGATAATGAAAAATTCCAATTGTTTTGATAAATTTATTCATTAATCGTATTCAATGGCAATACTTTTCTACGCCTTATTCTTAGTTCGTCGCGTATCCTCCAGACTTTTTTCTAGTGCAATCAGTAGCCACATCCATGCATGCCACATCGTATGAACATAAATATAAATGATAATTACTGTGCCAATGTAATTAATCAAGCTCTATAGAAACGTTATCGATTTACGATCACAACAATTGGGGGACAGTCGTTATTTTTATGGCTTCTAAAAAAGAGAATATGAATCAATACCCTGCACAAAGCGTAATTTATAAGTCTGACCAGGCTAGCGTAACTGAACAAAGTGCAAGTCTGAGCGCATTAAAAGCGCAGGGTTCTGTGATTTTTCTACATTTCATTGACACCTCTTCGCGAGTGTTTACTTTTGAACTTGAAACGCAAGGTTATCAGAGGCCGTTCAAGGAGAAATGATGGGATGTTTTTTACAATACACAACTTTGTTTTGTTGCCTGAGGATCCCTAAAATCGATCAAAACCCTAGTTTTGTCCGTGTTAATTTTGTATAGGATTCGATACGGTAGGGTGTCGGGCTACTTGTTTTCCTTTTTTCGATTAGAGGCTGTTTGGACGAATGTGATATTACAAAGCTTTTGATAGTAAGTTTCTTGGACAAGCTTTAAGAAATAGCGAATCAGGCTTTTAATATACCCTGTCAAAGTTTTAGGTATTCAAACAAAAAAGGTTTTGAATTAAATTATAAATAATTTAAAACATTGATCGTTCATTTAACAATTCCTTCTTGTTTGACATAATTTCCACCAAAACATGTTTCTAATAAACATATTATTTGAGAAAATAATCTTACCTTAAAATTGTGAACAGAATAACAAATAATGCTATTCTGTTTACAATTTTGCAAAAATCTTAAAAAACATCACCCACACACTCGTGACCCTCTGTGATACATAATGAAGGGAGGGCAGCGTGATATAATGCACTTTTTTATTGCTTACTCCTTATACCCACAGAAATAACACACACGCGTTCATTTTAACTATTAGTGCTTTTTTCTGTATGGGTAAGGGAAGGGTTCCGCGGCTGGGGTTAAGCACGGTCGCTTGATAAAAAATTTACGCCGATTCGAGTTCGCGATGCTCGTTTCAACGAGGGTCAGCATTGAGAGTACCATTGTTGCGTTTCACTCTCACTTAACCGACGAAAAACTTAACATTTTTTCATAACTTATTTTGATCTTGATCCTACGGAAAGGCCCCGCCATTAATAACCATGGAATATAAATATCGCCGTCGTTTTCATTTCACGGGGATCGGAAACAAAGAGGCTCTTTGATTTTATTATTCTAATTTAATTTGGCTTGGGCCGTCGTCTGCGCTTTATCGCCAGGTAGCCTTCTGTTTCTAAGAAAAAAATATTTATATCTCTTTCTATTAGAAATCCCATTGTTCGCGCGAGGGCACGTCAGCACGCGACAAAAGGAACATTAATTATAATATCCGATTAAAAAAGCGTCATTTAGCTACGCGAGAAACGTCCTTTGTTTGAGATGATTGAATTCGGTATTACCAACATTAGCTACCATCCCGGCTCCCCGGGGAAATGGAGAGATGCATTATTAAAAATAGGCACCTACTGTATTTGCGTAGGCGCGGGCGTCTGCTACTTTTTTTCCATTCACTTCAAGTTGATTCTGTAATGCTAAAGCGATAAAGATATCCGATTACGCCTCAGAGCGTTGCCGGTTCAGACACGGACAAAAACTATGGGCACCGAGAGACTACCGAAATATGAGAATCCAATTCCATAAACCACATCAGTGGGAGGAATCATACGAGTTATATCTGTACGTGCTTGCACATAGTAATTAGATATTACGAACGACTAATCGTAACTCGCACGGGTGTTGTTTTACCCGAAAGGGGAAATAAATCACAGAGTAATACCAACCGTGACAAAAAAATAACATAAAAAAGAAACAATGTCAGTGCACGGAACAAAAGAAATTATAAAGCGCGATCCGTGGCCAAAAAAATCGTTAGGATAAAAAAATATATAAATAAAAACTCTAATAATAGCCATAGAGAACAATACTGTGTTAATGCATTATGATTCAAAGTTTATTTAGCAAAGCGTGATAGATAAACTTTTTGACATCTCGCTCGAGTCGCTGCAGCAGCTGTCGTGATTTTTCGGATTAATTTCGCACAGATGAAGTACTGTATTATAATGATGCATTTTTGTTTTGCTCGTCCGTTTATATGATAATAAACGCCATTCAGATTAGTTATAACAATACTGGGGAAGTATTTTCTAAATTGTAGAAAGCTACAGAAAAATGTCATTTTTCTGTAGCTTTCTTTAGCTGCATGAATATGGGGTGAATGCATGGACACATTTTTATAATGACACCGGCCACAGATGTACTATTAATCTCACGATGCATAGTTATTAAATCTTGGAGAGTGGGACGACATCGTCCGCCATGTTATTAATGGAAGTGTATCACGGGAGCCATTAGATACGTAATTAACATCGATCTTTGAGTAAAAATAAGAAAAAAGAACGGAAAAGCGAGCGCCACTCTCAGCGACGAATAAAAACGTCATTAAAGATTGATTGCCGCGAGAAAGTATCATTAATATTATTCAATTAATAAAACGTTATTTCGCGTCTCACCCCGCGGAGGAAAAAGCAATTAGTGGCTAGATTGCTATCCGTCAAAACAACTGCGTCGAGTGTCGGAGAAAAAAACGAGGAGCATTCATTAAAGTAAAATTCGCGAGGGGTGAATACGTAAGGACTTTTTTGCATAAGACGGTGGCGCCCTCGTTTTTAAGTTTTTTTCTGTATTGAATATAAACTATGTGGGCGCACCGTAAGCGGTTTTCGTCACACTTGCTGGGTGTTTACGAAGTTTTTTTTTTAATTGTGCCAGTAATGAGTGTTGTTATGGTTTTATGGTGGAGTAATGAGCGGAGTCCCGTGGTGACATTTGCATGTCGCGGGGTCTTTTTTCGCGAGTTTGTTGATGAAGTTTTTCAAACATTTTTTTCTCATACTATTTTTATGGTATGGCTCTATTTGAAGTCTGTGGTTAAACATTTCAGTGGCACGTTGTTTATTTCTGAGGGTTGCTTTATTGTTATTATTTGAGTATTTATTTAACTTGTATTATGTGGATTTAGCACGATATTCAGATTGGGTTTAGTGTTTTTTTGCTGGACACTTTACAAGAACGTCACAGTTTGTAAACTACTACATCAGGAAGGCCTAAATTATATGGCAGCAACATCTTGCAAACATGCTTTTATTTTATATCAATTTGTAATAATAACACTATACTGAAACATTAAAAGGGTCTAATCAGCAGTTGATAGGTAAATAAGTTAGACTAGAATAATGGGTTCGATAAAGGCAGCCCCAAATCGTTTCGGATACCGATAATAAAGGCCCAACTGACGTGCGGCGGCCCCGATTTGGTATTAGCAATCATTAAATTGGAAATAACGCTATATTGCCGATACACTGGTTTCTTTTATAAATATCTCTCACGTGATCCCCGTGCCGAGTCGTGTCACGAACCTCACTGAAAACGATGGAAATATTCAAATCGCCTTATAAAAAAGACAAGTTAGGTAGCATTTAAAAAGCTTGTTTGTTTAGCGACGAATCGCTTTTAGTCATGACAAGGTGCACGGCGCATCTGACAGGGCTGTAGACAAGGAGGTGGGGGTGAAAGGGGTCGATACCCACCTAACTATAGAATCACACAGTACTATTCGATTTAGGCAGGTATTAAAAAAATCTTTTAACATATAAATACGAACAGTACCTTTCGAATATTTGAATCCCCCCAAAACTTGATCCTGATTACGTTCCTGTAACTGAGGCGAATACGTGACAAAATTATATTGCAGTTGGATGATCTTTATTTCTTGTATTGTAAGGTTTATATTTACGGCTGTCACTGGCTAATAAAAATTGTGAAACATTGCATTTGGGATGAGAAATGGGTATGAAATATGAAGTCTTCAGGAAATAGGGTGAAGTGAGTACTTTGGAATCGTTTTGTGGGTTTTGAGGAATGCTTGCAAGGAATTGTAAACTAATAAGAATCTTGATAGAACTTTCTTATAAGAGCTTGGGTGTGTACTTATAAAACAAGCACTTACTATAACTTATTCTACCCAAATGATTAAATAGAATATTTGTAGCCACTCAGCCTGTTATCAGGGTTTTCCATGGGTTTCTGTATTTAACAGTTAATAATACGAATAGGCTATATATTTCAATAATGACGAATGATAAGTACAAAAGCCCATGAAATTTTACATAATTTTATTATTATATTAGCTGCGCCCCGCGGTTTTACCTGCGTAAGTTTCGATTCCGTGGGAATAGCGGGATAAAAAGTAACAGCTACAGGTAACAGCACCTACCAAGTTTCATCGCAATCGGTTTCTTAGTTTTTGCGTGAAGAAGTAACAAACATATTATGTACATACTTACTAACACAATAATCGAATATACGAATGTAACCAACATTTGTTTCTACCGGCGATCTAATTAAATTTAAGAACACAAAAGCTGCTATTCTGACCTAACTATAGTTAGATATATTCCCTCGAGGACTTTTTTGTAGGTAATAATGGGTACTATAATCATGTAGTACATACTTTTATGTATCATCAATAGTTTTCTCAGCGCACGCCAAATAATGAATTTTATAGGCAATTTACTTTTACTTTGGGTTATATTATTGCAATTTTCTTAAGGATCTCTAATTTTGTTGAAAATAAATTATAGCCTATGTTACTACCTGATAATGTAGCTTTGTATTAGTGTTTTTTTTTAAATCGGTTCATTAGTTTTTAGCGGTACAAACAAACAATAATCTTTCCTCTTTATAATATTAGTATAGAAGTATACATAAATAGTTTTATTAAACAAATACTATTATTATATAATATATACGACAACGTGGTACAAGCTCTGACTCCCGTTGAGGGCAAAGAATTTGACACAGTTTCATTTTATTAAAATAATGCATAATTCAATAAATATCAAACATCGCATATTAAGCGCGTGAATATTCATATAAATCAATATTACTCTCTTAACAATGACCATTTATCGGATACCAATTTATTAGCTTATTTATTGAAATTTGTTACGCATGTTAATATTTTTTAGTAAGCGTACACGTTTCACTTATACTATTTCTCTTTTTAATAATTTTTACAACGTGGTAGAAAGAGACGCTAGCATGTTCGGTCAGGGGTAAATTGTAACGCACGTGATTTTGACAGTATCGGTGCCATTGATAGTAGTTTTAATGGTTAAAAAAAATGGCGACAATAGCGCGGAGTGGCTTCGACAAAATTATTTATAGCCGATCGTAAATTGAAGTTTAAATTAAATCGCCTCTAAGGCCCAAATTCAATTCCCGCGCCAATACCATTTTTAATATTTTCAATAATTGCAATAAATCAATTTTCTTAATGTGCAGTAACTATGCGCATACAATTTATTTTTATTCGATTAACATTCTCGTGTTACGAAAAGTATAAAACGTAGAATGGAAAGTTTATCACGTTAAATAAATAAAAAATGCGCAAATACAATACAATTTGAACTAAGAAACCGCACTTCTCTAAGGTGCCAAAGACAATGATAATTGTTCGACGTGAAATATAGTGTTGCCTCCGACAAAAGAAGCATAGAGTAAAAAAAATACATATTTCATTGTAACACTCGGGCCATTCACTACAGGTGGGGCGATGTGGGGTGGGCAAGTACAATGAAAGGTATCAATGGAAGATACTAAAACTTTTTGCATTAAAAAAATGTAGGAATTGAAAATTTTGCCATTAATTATGTTAAAACGATGGCAAGACTGGGCGTGCGTGACGTAGCAAAAACAGGGTTAAAAACCGATTTCTAAGGTTTACGGCCAAATACTCAAACGCTTCTTTAAATTTAAGCAGAGTTAAAAAGAGATGGGCTTGAAATACAATGTAAAGGCTATTATGTAATTTTTCTATCGTCAACGTGTATATGTAGAATATCGTTTATATTTATCATGTTTTACCAACCATTTGTGGGCAATTAAAATAAACTTACTGGTTCGATTTTTTTTAAAAGATATTAAAGAAGATCTATCTCACATTGGTATGTATTTTTTAAATGATAACTCTTGGAACTTCGTCTAGATAGATGCAGAAAAAGAGTGCCTAACAAACCTAGGTATCTTTTAAGATACGTAAATATGTATGTTGGTAAAGTAGGTAGGATAAAACTTCAAATATACTTAATTAGGAAAGTTAAAACAAGAAGATGAATAAAAATACATAGGTAATGAAAAAACAAACTAACTAATACTGCAGAGGGATCAATGCAACCATTTGTCCCATTTGTTAAAATTGGCAGCTGTTCCCTGCGCCTGCGCATCCGAGTGTAAACTCGATACCTACAACAATAGCTGATCTTGATGAGTGGGATAAATTAACGGCAAAAAATTGCAACGGAAAATTAAAAGGTTTTTTCTGTTATGGTATTCATCTTCGAGAATGTCTCCTTTTATAGATTTTAATCTTGCTATTTTATTTAAAATCAATCATCATAACAAAAAAAAATAGATTTTTGTTGCAGAACAGAGTTAGAGGGATACCTACCTACGCCTTTACGCCGTATTCCTGTTGCAGAATAAAAATTAATTATATTTTTTAAATAATATTTTATAGGTAAGAATAGAAAGAACAAAGGAAGCAGTCATTATTTAAATAACAGTTTGTTGCCTGATTGTATAAAGCTCGGTCTTCCGGAAGGAATCGGCGTAAATTCACGTTAAAATTCATTTAATCCTTGTGACTTCAATGAATCTTGACTTTGATTGAATTTGGGGTTTCTTAAATACTCAGTATTTTTTTCTTTCAAGTATTTTACTTAGTTTTAGTAAGCTAGAAAAATATAAAATATATTAATGTGGCTTGGGCAATACGTATAATAACATAATCCTCTATAATAATTAAAAACTGTTCATCTCAGCTGACAAAGAAAATATGGCTCGTGCCCTCTCAAAAGTAAAAGTATTGTCTCAACCACTAAAGAATTATAACATTTCATATTCTTGAAACCTGCAGCTAGTTAGGTCATAGAATGTACACAACACAATAGCAGTTTTGTTTTCCGATTTGCATGAAAAAACTGAACAAAATTCTTGAAAACAAAAAGATTTATGTCACGGCTTTAAAATAAAAGGTGCCGTTTGTTAAGGGATTATGCCCCTTGAGACACGGGACCAGAACCGCAATTGTATTTAGACAATGCGTATAAGTTCAGGTAGCACTATTAATACCAACTTATTTTACTGTTTGCTTTCCAAAGCTCTCACTGAATATGAACTCTACACACTTTGCAATAGTGATCTTGTAATCTGGGCACGGTGAAGATGGCCGATTTGTTACGCTATTTTAGCTAGGTTCCGCGAAAGAACCGATGTTTTGTCGTTTTAATCTTAAAGATATTGTGTGTTGAGGAAAGTTTGCTTTTGCAACGGCTTATCGTAATGTAAGGGTAAAATTAAATCGAGTGAATGTATCGTACTCGTAAGTTGTTTTAGGAATGAACTTAGTTATTTTAAATTAGGAAACTATACAATGAGAAAAATAAACTTTGCGACTTAATTATATTAACAATTATATTTGTCAATATTTACTGTTATCTAAATAATTAACGTAAGTATACATTAATAATACTTATTTTACACTTAATTTTTTGAGAGATTGCTTCTGGCATCTGTGAAGTCACTGCGCAGGGTCAGCAGAATACCAGCGCTAAGAAGGTAGCCTACCTAGCATTATGCTGAGCTGATACCTTTTTAGTGCGACATTGAACTGTCTAGGTAAATGGATTAGTAAGGTGCGTGGGGCATTTCTGTTTCAGTTATACTTTTAAGAAGGCTATTCTTACTTTTTTTAAATAACTTATCCCACCATCCTAACTTTATAGCATTTTTTTTTAATGTCGTGCTAAGTAAATGTTTTTCTTTCTTTTTTTAAATGTTTATTATGATGACAAAACCGTTGTTGAATATTGGTGATCGCAATGGCAAAGTAAGAGTAACTGCGCATAAGTTAACCAACTATACTTTGCTTTTTATCAAAAAAAGTGATCATCTACGAGCAAAAAATCCATAGCGGCTTAAGCAAGAGCCATACATATAACTATGTTTTAACTATAACTATCAAATATTAAAAACTACGTTCGAATAGATAGAACTTTCATTCAAAAAACCAAGAACGAAATAAATGCCCCTAATAAAAAAACGAATAAAAGATTATTAAGTTTACTCTTTCTAACGTTGAAAAAAGTAAAGGACATTACAAAGGACAGCTTCTGCGTGCATTTTTGTCCGTTAGCACCATTATGCCATTTTTAGAACCTCTGCAAAGATTATTAAAATATAGTGTTTTAATTGTTTTAAAGATATGACTGTTGACCGTTGAAAAAGACAAACCAAACACAGGATGTTAAGATCACACACCAACATTACAAAAACCAATACCCTGTGATCACCAATTCCGCGAAGATATTTGAATAAGATAACGTTTGTTCAGAAGATGTTAGTTTTACATATCGTGGTCGTGCAAACAAGCAATAATGCCATATAAATTATAACCGAATATTGATTCTATCTGGTCCAAGGTGGAAACAAACTATTGACGTGACTTCGGCAAACCGAGATAAAATAAATATTTTAGGGTGGGCTCGCCCTAAACAAACACATACAGGATTTGCTGACCGTCGATATAGTTTCAATTTAATACGCCGAATTTTCATCACGTATTCTTTTACTCAGAAACATACTCTATCGTGCAGGCAATAACGGCAAATTTCAAAGTTACGATACACTGTCGCATTAATCGTTTCGGGACTGTTGGGAAAGGATAAAATATAAGGCTATCTAACACGATGTTTGTAAATGATTTTTTCTGGGTCTTCGAATCTTCGAATATAATCTTGACCGCTTTCTTTTTGGTCGTTAGTTCGATTCTGATTAGAAAGTCGAAATTGATCAGATTTTTTGTTAAAATTAAGATTGAAATCCTTAACTATAATTTAAATACCAGAGTGTAAAATTGGTTTCAAATCCTGAAACGACAAATAGATTAAGGCCCGAAAAAACAATTGCATGGTATAAGTGGCATTTCAATGTATAATCGCCTATCTTAGGTTAGCTTACAATTTGTCGGAGACTGAAAATTAATACAGTATGTAACAAAAAAGCTGTCCGATCCAATAACGGGGTGTACATCACACGAATAATATAAGAATTACTGAAAAATATTTAAAAATATATCACACAGAAATCGACAGTAGGTAATATGACATTTTAGGATTTCACAAAAACTTGAAATTGTCAACAACGAATATTATTGCCCAATTGCTTTAATAAATTTCACCTTTGACAACACTCGGACCCACTTAGACCAAAATGAAGATCGCCGGGGTTGGTTGAGCCAAAGATTTTAAACTACACTGTAGAAGGTTGAATCATCATCACACCGACAATAAAACTTCCCGGAAAGTAGAAAGAACATTACCTACGTAATCGTAAATCGATACCTAATCCCCCCTTTCAGATCGGACGGGGTTTTTGTTACATACTAGATAATGCTCTACTGTTCGCACTTGAGGCGGCGCAGTTATAGCGAGACTTATCAAAATCCAGCAATATTTCTTCATTAACGACTCGCCAGGGTAGAGGGAGCTTTGCGTCATAGCATATGTTACGGGTTATTCGAACTTCATATCAGAATGATTAATATTTTAAGGTATTTCACCTAAAATTGTCCAACTACCTCAGTATTATTTATACTAAATTATGCAGTTTTATGAAATCGTAAAATAGGTATCTATTCATCACAAGTCTTGGTTTCATCTTTATAAATAATAGCTAATTTATAGGTAGCCTGCTTATGTTGTCATGTTTATTTCCAATTAATTTTTGTAAATTACGTATTCAATGGATTTAAAATTATCGTAGCCTTTCCATGAATGAAACAATGATAGGAATTATCAACTATGAAATTATACGGAAGGCCAACGTCGATTTATCAAATAATATGACAGCATTGACGGAACATAATTTTTACGAAAATTGTAAAGCGTATTGTGTTTCATAATTAATGAAGCAAGACTTTCTTGGTAACAAAATATAGCCGATCTATGTTTCGGATCGTCATTACCCGGCCCTTTGTGCGACATTCTTTTGCGCCCAGGTGTTCATATAATTACAGTGGAGAGTGAACGACAAGGACAGGTAGATAAAGAACTGTGTATGGCAGAGAGAGGCACAATATTTCTTCTATTTGATTGATAACTGTGACAAAAACGAAGCAGATGAAAAATAATAATTATTAGATCTTTTGTTAAAGGTGCACGAGTTTATAGGGGTGACGTGATTTACTTTAAGTTATTAATGTTTTAGTTATAGATAGAAGTTTCGTCTTAAAGAACCTCAAAAATATTTACAGATTATAGTCGACAATACACCAAACTAAACTCCAATATGTCTGGTAATCTACACCGACAAATGGATACAGTAATAAAAATAAATTAATAAAGATTTTAAACTTTATAAACTTTTTTTTTCTGACATTAAATGTTAATTATTGAAATTGACAACCCTAGAAATGTATGAATATGCCGGCTGTGCGAGCTAGACAATGAGTAGCAAAGCGCTCGCAGGTAGATTATGAAAACAAGATTCATTTGCGACTACAAAACTTATTTATCTAACTATTCTACCTTATTTTTATAACTATAAGGTTAACAGTTGTGTAGTTTACGCAAAGTTTGTTGTAAAGTATAAGTTGGTACAGGTGTACTTACATTTTTTCATGTTTCATTAGCTAAGTTCGCGCTTCGGATCACGATCGAGGGTTGCACGGACGTGTCTTGTTGTTTCGCCTACATGAGAAGTTTTGTCAATAAAAGCTGGGTGGTTCAACTTTTTTGCTTTGGGTACGCATTTTCAGTCGAACATATTGGTTTTATTATTCGGAATATTGATGACTTTGATCTTAGAAATGAATTGTTTGGGCGAAGTATTTGTTCCTCGAAATATAAAGATTTCTGTATTCTTTTGAAAGCGTAGAATCGTATTAATTCCTTGACTACTTCGTGATAAATAAACCAGAATACATATCCAAATAGATATACAGAAATAATCGGAATAAAAGCTCAGGACTTTATTTATTAGGAATGCTCTGTCTATTTAGGCATAATTGGACCACTTTTAATTAGTCAGTAGAACTCCCAATACTGCGAATGTGCGGGTTTCTTTGTCGGCATCTATAAAGCACCCAATGTAAAGTTACGGTTTGTTTAACAAATTATTGTTAATTATAGTTTTTGTAATGTTATATTTGTTCTTTTGTTACCCGAGATTAAAAATCTCATTTGTCCAAAACGTACTTCTTACTTCGTTTTATGAAGAGTCCAATTGAAGAAATAATTAGATTTGTATTAAGCTTCTATTGATGGACTGTACCCATCGGTATGCCTGAGAAGCACTATTCTTAATTGTAGAACATCAACGTTAGTCACGCTTATTATTTGCTAGCTTAATTATCATCTCCTTTCAATTTTATCTAAACGTTTGATCTATACGAATTAGATGGTGTTCTCAAAATTTTCAAATTTTCCGGTACACTTTGTATACGTTATATTTTTTTGTGGGTACTAATTTTGTTAAATGACGGAAAACACGGTCATCGTTACTAAGACTTACATTCAAACTATCAACTTGTTATTTAACGTGCTCAGTATTTACTTTGAAGTCAAACTTCCAAAAGACATAGCCAGTGTAATGACGAGATGAATAAGTTACAAGCTTTCAGTTGCATTTTACTTTAAGTTAGAGCTCTAGGTGCAGCAGATTGAACAAATATTTACTTTGTTGAGATGACAATATATTTTGGGACACCCTGCATAAAATAAACCAATTTAATCTAATTAAAAGCATTACATGTTTTTTGTTCGACAACGAAACAAGACGAGATATTAGGAGATGAATCGTGGAGATAAGCGCCAGCGGGTTACCGATTATATCTAGGAACGTCAAACCGTCCGGACCCGTCCATCTGATGTCGAGAAATTATTCTAATTTAATTTACTGATGACCTTTCCCGACGAAAAAGACGAAGGTATCTCATGCAAGTTTCATTGTATTGTTTAGGGAGCGCATTAAGGGGCGACTCATCGATAAATGTAGCGTCGCTCTTGAATACTTAAAGTGTTCAGGGCATTGCAACACGTATTGAAGGAATTCATGCTACTAAATTCATTACAGGTAGGAGCATAAATTATACTGCAAATTTGTATTTTCGTGGTCATTTTGTGAACAACTCCTTTTTGGAACAGAATCAGAGTGATAAAAAGTATCATGATTTAGCTGTCAAAATCGAAACATGAATAAGGACTTTCCAGGAGGAGAGACACATAGATAAAAAAATATTTATTGCACAAGATGCAACAAGTACATAGGGATGAGGAATGAATTGGTCTAAAGTGTTGCAGGTTCAGTTTATTTGACGTTTAGTCGACAAAGAAGCCAAATCGAGTTGTCAAAAATCCGGGGGCTCTGTTTACCTGTGAATATTTATAACGAAACTTCACATTTTCATTTGTTACAACAGAGGTGTATTTACGGTAGCTTAAAAGAATGTAAGATGGTAAGATGCTGCGTCTCGCCACGCAGTCTACAGCGGAGCTTTACGAGCGGACGCCAGCCACATTATCACAGAGAAAGTAATAGTGTTAACGAACTGAAGTTTCACTCCGACACCTCTGAAGCGCAAACGCAAATAATGTCAAGCTCAATAAATAGACTAGCTGGTGTTTGAAATTTTCAGAATTAAAATTGCTCGCACATGATCCTTATTGAATCAGAAACAAGCGCTGTGAAACTACTTTTACAGCAGCCGATTTGAAGTGACACAGGCCAGATTTTATTGGCTACCTCGCATCGAAGCCTCCTCAGCCTCCCATTCACTCCAAGAAATACACTTTTTTATTGCTCTGTCACTTGGGTAATTTATTGACAATGAACACACGTGCATTTCTATTAATATTTTATGTAGGGTTTTTATGCGTCCGCTCGCCCCTTCGGACAGTTTGTTTATGACAATCTGGACGTTTAATTGGTGGGTGTAATATTTTTATATCAAATTGAAATAGTCATTACTATAGTATTTATGAGTACTCGTAAAGTAAGTAAGCAACAGGTAGCGACCAAAGTCCGAACAGAGAAACATAAATGGAGGGCAAACTGTCAATAACTTCAACACATCTTCAAAAGCATTTTTAAAGCGCAGAAAAGATAATATTTATGAATATGTTTTGAAAAAACAATTATATCTGTATTTATTTCTTGCTTATTTCATTTTAAAGCGAGAGTATTTGTAACGAAATTGAAGATGAGGTCAATTTTTTCGGTTTGAATGTAATAGTCTTGACTGACAGTCCATAAAGCATCCTCACTTGCGCCGTAAAAGTTGTGTGCGGTTTTTCATGGGTTGCTTTTTTTGAGTTGTATCCGAAATAATGCCAATCCTGCAAGCGATAGTGGTTTTCCATGATCAACAAAAGAAATCTTAACGACTATGTATATAGTAAAGAGTTCTTGGTTGCAGTAAAAGGGGGGTAGGGGGATTCACGTCCTGGGATTCGAGCAATCAGAAAACATCAAGGTTACCTAGGTACTTAAGTAACTGAATTCACAGAACACACGAAAATGGGTGAAGTTTGATGGGTAAAGTATACAATGAGTTACATCAGGTCCAAGTCTCATATTACAAAACTGAATTGGCTCCTTTGTTTTATTAGCGGCTTAGCATTGTGTACGAGTATTTAATCTCTCCCATGTGAACTGACTTTTTACATGCCGAAACACAGTCGGCAAGCTAGTTTTCCTTGTTACCCTTACATGGATAAAACCTAATGCAAATATGCCACTGCCTCAAGCACAATTCTGCAAAATCATGAGAGACCAATGGGCACAGTTTCTCATAAACACGCGCACACAAAGTCTCCATATAATTAACAGTTATGCCTGTTATGGGTAGTAACTCAGTTCGCGCTTCCAGAACAATGAGTGTGAGGTTCGGCACCTAATGCGCTGATTGAGCTGAGCTGAGCCGGTAATGTTGCGGCTTGGGACTTACGTACTACACACTATACTAGCCACACATCTAACTTTATATCGTAGCTAGCGCATATTGCAGAGTCTTAAGGTTTTTGAATTTTTACAAACATAACATGCATAAGTATTAGAAAAATAGCTAGGATTAGGTATTGATAACAATTTATGAATCACAAAGTTACCAAGTTGACCAAAATCAAATAATATAATACCGGAAAACATTGTTCTGGATTCTCCGTGTTATTTGTGACTACTCTTATCGAGTGTTATAGTTGGAACCAATATCTTCACATGCCCTTTGAGGCTCAAAAGTGCTCTAAGTAGTTCTAAACGCTACTACATATTGGAAGCCTTAAAACTACGACATCAGAGTTTAGCTCGTATGGACTTGCTTGTTTTATTCGCATAGTCTTATAGCAACTTGTTTTATAGCAGAGGAGCCTAACTTGCTCTAGAAACATTTCAAAGATCTACATCAGAGTGTAAAGTATTTAGATCTTCAGACAAAAAACGATAGAAAGGGACGAAGTAAGAATACTCAATGTTTTTCATAAGTGTGGTTTTCACTTTAAAATTAACAATCTTTGAAAAATATCATTTTTTTGAAAAAAGTTTGTGCGTTAGTGTTATAGGATATTGCCTCCAAGAAGGTGACAACGATTGACAATGAACAGTTGCAAGACATTACTTAAAATACTTACAGAATACTGGAAAAGATTGGACCCTTTATGGAGCTACTTACCTGAAACAAATATAAATTTATGAGTAACGTAGGTAAACCTAGGGTTTCCTTACAAATTAAATCAACATAGTACATAGTAACATAGTAAAGAACTATAAAAATACATAATTTAAGACAAGCCACGAATTTAAAAAAAAAAACCTTTTTTACCAACGAACTTCATGTTCCTCTCAAAAAAATTGTTTGGGAACAATTAGAATTCCCAACAATTATAAGTGCTCTACCGATTAAGTCACCGACAGAAAGACAATTGAAATGGCTGAGAGTCACAGCGTTCTTATCGACACATCCCGAGGATCCCAGGCATACTGGCTTTTTCAACAAATTCCTCGGACCAGTTTTCGCGCCACTAATTACACTTAATTTTTGTTTCGTGCCTGCTTAAATACGGCTTGGATCGAAAATTGCGAACTTAAATGTAAAATTTGTTTGGTTCCTGCTCAAAGAAATTGACAAGCGTATGGGGCGATTAGAGCTTGGATTAACGGCAATGATCGGGCTATTTTGGAGCTATTTGTATTCAAATGAAGCAATAAAGCTTTTTATGAAACAATTACACATTTTGAAACTTTGGTCAGCAGTCTTTGGCATATGAAACTACCTTATTAATTTGTAACAAGTTTGGCATAGCGATTCCATATTTCAGATTATACTTTTTGTTATAATTTCATTCCATTGCTGTATTGGAGTGATATTCCAGATAATATTTTAAACATAAATAGATATTTTTTTTTTAAATTTCCAACCCTGAATGTAGACAGCAATTAGATCACTAAAATGCTGTCATAGTTTCCTCTAGTGCTAACCGGTTATAGCCGGTGTCAAGTCCAGATTGATGACTTCGAACTGAAGATAGGTGGTTAAGAGCTAATTGCGGGTATGAGGCCAGGCCTTCGGCAATGTCATAAGCGATTATAGAATTAATTCACAACCATGCCTCCATATAATATCGTGTCAAGTCTACATGCAGTCCACTTTCAATGGAATGTGAAGGTGGATGCGATTCAACCTGAGTTGGTGAGAAACAACCAATCAGGTGGCCTTCTGTTGCGCGTTCTTGATCTAGCAATTACCCTTAAAAAATATTTGAAGTTAAGAAACTGAAAAAATTAAAAGCGTATACAAAATTGCTCCTGGCAGCTCAAATTAACTCACTTGAACATTTCATTCATAACAGAAAGCATGGGAACTTAGTAACGAGCTAAACCTATTAAACAAGGCGAGGCAAAGAGAAACATCTCACGATCCTGGCTTCGACTCATTACAAATTATGGCCGCATTCCTCTATCAGACTCCATTAAAGTACTATGGCTAGGAAATGAGTGTAAATCGAGCAGACATCACTCAATTAATATGATATAATTTAAGCAAAAACTAGACCAGAATAATGACAAAATGTATTATAAAAAGTCACTTTACGAGGAAGGATAATGACGGGTAGTAGCAAAATAGCAGCTGAGTAAGAAGCTCATAGACTATATTTTAGAGAAGTTGTACATCAAAACCTAATTCGCAGAAACATTTGTTAGAATAGGAAGGAATATCGGATATAAAATCAAAGACGATATTGAAAAGTTATGATTATCAGATTAAATCTTCAAGATAGCATCAGATAAGTAATGAGGAAATTTAAAACAACTGGTTAAAGTTGCTGTTTGGAAAAACCTTTTTCGACCAAGTAGAAACATTTCTGGGATCGTGCCAACTCTTGACAATTATCTATAAATTTTAAAGAGTCTTAGTTCGTATGGATCTCTCTATTAATTTAAACTATACTTTTGTAAGGTTATTTTTCGAGTGGTATTGGAATATTCAATCAATGTAAATCAATCAAATGCATAGGTATTTTTTTTCAAACTTTCGTACTAAAAATTTTTTTGCCATCTGCTAAACAACAAATAACATTGATCAAAATAAATCTAAAAAAAAACAGAATACTCATACACCAATTCAATTAATTATTTCTATATTTATATATAAGTACATTTTAGTATTTTATTTATTATATACATTCATTTATATATTTTTTTGTAGTAGGTATATTTTTTACTGTAAGTACCTAATTAGGTACCTAATGTAATTTTTGCACGTCCAGAATGGTAGAGAATGCTTAAGTATTAAGTCGTCCTTGTTTCGAAATTGTTTGTGCGGAAGTATTAAATAAATATATTAGTACTTCCTTACGCTGAAAGTAACATTCGTCAATAAGACTTAATAGTTGCGGTCCAATACATCTGATAAAGTAATTGTATCGATACAAGATGGTATACAAAAATGAGCATGTCACGAAAGTTCATTCCTTTTAGTACACAGCTGACACGACGTGGCACCTCAAAACAACCTTTGTACTCTCGTTAGCTCCGGAACGACCACCCGATAAGAATAGAATGGTGATCCCACCATGAATTCTCGAAGTTCCCACTGACCGCGACCTTACCCTTTTATGTTACAGATTTCTCACTCGAAGCGAATGATCTACAGGTGTTGAAGAAAAAAACTTATAACGGTGGAGTTGTGATCGAGTATTTGGCTCGTGAATGTATGGTAGGGTCATAGGAATTCCACAAGCGCGCGCCGATTAAACTCCTTGGTGAAAATAAAAGAGATTGTTTATGAAGCTCGAGAAGACATGACAATAGATGACGGTGATGGACCGAGACTTCTATGGCATATTCCAAGCAGCGACCAAAACTAGTATTTAATACCAAAGATTTAAAGTTCATTAATTTCCAGACGTGACCAAAACATGTGACTTTAAGATGATTAGGAAAAGTGGGGGCGTGATGTGCGAGAGAGAGCTAGAGCGGGAGAGAAAGAGAGGAGTATAGCATCGAGGGTCACAGGCGTGATGTCAGGTCAGCCACTTTTGCACCTCGCCGTAACAACGCGTCTCAAATTATTATGGACGTTTGATAAGTGTTTGAAGATTGCACCGTCTTGGTACTTTATGATGCTAATTAAGTGTTTATGTTAGGCGTGTTGATTGTTGACACAGCGACGGGGTTCCTCTCGTGACTTCTTTTATTTGAGGAAACGTCACTCATACTTAAATCAGCTTTCACTGCTCATACATTTACAACGAGCTTTGACATTCTATAAAATACCGAACATCAATCTGTTAGTATAGAAAGATATGACGTCGACACAAGTAATCTCCCATCATTTCGTCTGAGGCTGATAAGATAGCAACACTCTTGACTGGTTACTCTAAAATATCCGCAATAAAACAATATTAGCATGATAACGATTTATAGCAATAAAACCGTTTATTACTTCTGCGAATAAAGTTCTTGAATTTAAAATAACTGAAGATTAAGGTCTCATCCCTAGTTGGATATACGCTTCTCTTAATGCTTCTTAATGTATATTTTACGATTGTTACATAAGAGCCGTTTTACATCGGTTTAAGCGATCTCTATCTGGCGTTATTAAATCCTCTGATGTTCAGGAACATCAAATTATGAATATAGAATAAATCAACGGCTGTGGTCGTAAAATGTTTTATGTTTTTGCTCTGTTCGGTTCGATCGATCTCAGATTGCTCCAGATGTGTGATTGCCAATTCGTAATGTGGCTGCGTATTCGAATTAAATTGCTAATTTCAAAACGTAAATGTTGTCGACATGAAAATATTGCAGCTGATTCAACAAAATCAAAGAATAGAAAATATTTATTTTGAACAGAACTATACACACAGCTATTACATAGCTGTATTACAATTTAATGCGCTGGTATAGTACCTACAAAATAGATCCGTGCTCAGCATAACGCTGCAGTGGATTGCAGTGCTGATTTGCTGCACGGACCTCGATTGACTCACGGTCTCTTGCTTTTTGTGCTTTTTTTGTACTTTGTGTACAAAAAAGATTATGATAATAGGGTTATGATATCAGTAGTCCTGTTTCTCGTAAGAAACCCGCTGATTACATGCTCATATAGACAACTAGCTTATGTCACGGCTCCGCCCGCATGGTACCCACGTAAAAAGAAGCCGTTGTGTTATTGCAGATCTTATAGTTATAGTTATAGTTTATAAGCAAACAAACATCTAAACTTCCAAACATCCATACTTTCATATTAGTTCGGAAGCTGTAGGATGATGTAGTTATGTCTAAGTGAGTAGGTTTTATCTGTGTAGGATAATTTAATAAATATGAGTAATCTAAACATATGACTTTCTAGATAATGGATGATGATAATGGAGTTGTGAAAGATAGGTATACATAACTACCTGGTTGCGGAAAACGCAAAGACAATCCGCAAAATGTGTGTACCTATGAATAAAAGCACTCAATATGATAGTGGCATTGTTTTAATTGCGTTATGTTTTAGCCTACCCCAACAATCAATCCATTGACCACTCCTGATCCCATTTTTTTTCTATGAAGATCGCATCAATACCTCGCCATTGATGGAGTATCAAACGCATTACCTCTTAATGAAACATTATGAATAGCACATATTAATGTTGGGGTGCAGTGTCGATATGATAAATGTTTCAGGAATGACTAGCATTTAGAGTAATAAATAAAGCATGAGACGATAGTACGGGTATGAACACACGGCTCGCAGATATCGAATAGAGCGCTAAGTAATGAAATAAGAACGTTGAGCTACGTGCATGGCGCTCCAACAACCGAGAATATGCTTACGCTTGCTATGAAGCGACATAGCTCCATATATCAATGACTTTTGCTTATACGGGAATACTCTTAGCGAAGCGGGACATTCGATCAATCAAAATTAGGAGCCGATTTTTGTAATCCATTATCGATAAATACCTAATATAAAGAACGATTTGTTCAAGAAAAAAACTGTATGCCTTGTTTATAAGGCTGACGAAGAAAATAATTCGTGTATCGAGATAAATTTTAATATAGGTACACCTAGGTAGGTAAATAAACTGGTTTTGATTTACCTATTGATAGTATTGTCAAGGCTGCTGAAGAAGGATTACACTAAACACAAACTCTCAAATCTAGCTTTTAAAACGGCAAAAATTATCTTGTTGAAATAACATTACTTATAAAATGTATAGATACTCACAGCTGTGATCTTAAAAATGTTAATAAACTGAAGTCCGATTTTAAATTCATAAGATTGATTAACCGTCTCGCATTACCATACCGCGGACAAAAAGTATCCCTGACTCCGTTTCTTAAAACACACAAACAATTGGATGATAAAAAAAACGTGATCAAAACCTGAACGAATACAATGACAACTGGATGCTGAATCAATCACAAAAAACGGAATCCGAATAAAAACAACAATTAAAGACTCGAACGGCGCAGCCAAAGAAATATTTAGAATACGTTCTCGAGAGCCACAATTTTATTTTTTACTATTCAAAAGAGAACCCTACACGTGTCTTGTGATGTCGTCTTTATTGGTTTAGTCCAATTAATGGCCTAATGTTATTCTCGGAACGATCTCGGGATAATAAATTACTAATTTTCATTTATTTGTCTTGTGTTTTCAATTTTTATGATTCCGAGTCACGCTCACCTGCTTGTGTGACTGTTCTAATTTTTATTTATTAGTACGATATTAAATATAATCACTTTTAAAATCGAAATAATTCTAAAAACTACTTGTAAATTGATCAATATTTATCAGCTTGCGTTTCAACAATCAACTTGGCAAATGCATTGAACATCAATCAACAAAAACTGATTTACGAAAATTAGCGCTATTCGTGTGTCTGTTACTGAGATTATTCAATAGCCTGATGTTATCGACATCCTTTAATTTGCGAATAGTCGATCGATATAGCTCGCTGAGTGATTGAGACTGAGCGTTTGGACGCATTGACGGTACTCCGCATTCTATGTAAAATATGAAAGCCCCGCTTGGTCGCTGAAGCTGGACAAATGACTGCTTAGATGGATGTGGCAGTTGAGCTTACCCCAGCCAATAAAGTAAGCTCTAGATGGCATGATTGCAAGATATTTGCTTTCC
Organism: Perizoma flavofasciatum; assembly: GCA_958496245.1. Lineage (NCBI taxonomy): Eukaryota > Metazoa > Arthropoda > Insecta > Lepidoptera > Geometridae > Perizoma > Perizoma flavofasciatum. The sequence continues at coordinate 5,382,098 of OY292431.1, forward strand.
GAATAAAATGAATGGATTCTTGGGAATTTGAAATATGGAATGCATGTGTGGATTTAAATTGAGACTACCCAGAACTGACTTGGACAGGCTAGGACGCAAGTTTGTGGTTGATCAGTAATGTAAGATGCTTTGAAAAAGGATTATCATATTACCATCCAGCAACTGCTACTCTAATGAAGCCAACAATTTTAGCGAATATGGTAAAAATTAAAAGAATTTTACTCAATTTAGTGTTTACTTTAACACGGCCCTCTTTGCCTACGGTGTTATTGAATGAAGAATAAATACAATTCTTGTTCGATTTACACTGACTATATAACCACAAATAGAAAAAAATACGCGTCTATTTTTATCACTATTCCGTGCTGTAGAGAAGGCGAGTTTGATTTTTCAGCTGTGAAAAAGAATAAGAATAATGTGTTTTTCACATCTATGCCACATCCATATACCAACATTATCTTCACATATCTTCACCACCGGTCACTCTGACCGCGGACTAAGATTGAATTATGGTTGCACTACAACTGATTAATGCGACATCCACAGTTGACGTACTATTGTTCTTGGATCTGCATCGACGGCGATCAGATCGGAATGTATGTTTGTTGCCATATTCGTGTTGTGGTTTCGCTGCTTAGGGAGTCTTATAAGTATCTGAGTTTGTACTTGACTGTAAACTTCTTATAAAAAAAAGTGAAAGATTTGAGAAAAAAATTGTGACTCTAACGTTCTTTATGTTTCAACTCAATTTATTTGCAGGATTTCTCATTGATCGAATGTTTTCCTTGGTCACAATTGTAATAAAATAAACCAATAAAAAATAATCTACCAAAGAAGATAAACGTTATTGTTCCTCAAATAAATAATGAAAAAATCAATAAAACACGCGAAATTCAGCGCACACTTTTCCATAAACAAAAATAAATGAAAATTCAAAGGCCAAAATATAAAACGATAAGAGGATTAGGTGGAACGGAGATGACATTGGAAATTAAGGTTGTTTTCTTTTGTAATTTTCTCCCTATCTCACCCTAGGGGGTTTGCGTTAAAAATGTATGTTTATGTAACCCCCCAGTCAGGGAGGCTTCGCTTCGATAATTTTCAGGATGTGTCCACACACGGTTTATGAGCTGAGACAACTTAACTAAGAGCTGCGCTTTTGAAAAAGTGGAAATTGCTTGTTTAATTTCTTAGCTTATGTTTTTTGTAAGCGATGTTACTTTGGTAGAGTCAAGAAAAACAAAAATATGATATGTAAAAATTATCATTGATACGAGTACTTTTGCTATATAATACGAGTAACTAGGTTTTACTAGAAATTATCACTGACAAAAGTAAGACCTTTATCGTCTCATCATCATCATTTTATTCAAACCGGTACAAGTCGGAGCATAACACATTGATCAAATTTTTTACAGACACGTCGAGCAATAAATAACTAAATCAAAATTCTGGACTAAACAAACAATAATGGCCGCTGCTATCGCCGGATTCCGTGCGGCTATAATTAAAGCGATTCGCGGGTAAAAAAGTGAGCGGGCGGTACGCGCGATTCTCGATCGCGACTCGCGTTTTTGCTGCTTCAAAAACAAGTGAGGCTTGCGAACCGCAATAAATTAAGACCGACGAAAGGCGACATCTTCTCAATACCCGGAGGCGTTAAATAAAAACATTAAAGCCTGAAATAATCGACGGGAAAAAGCTATATTGGACAGTTTTGGTGGTGACAAGGTCCCATACGTGAGTGGATGCGCTTTGGCTCAATCTGACGTTTTAGTTTTGTACTGAACACGTTCATATATTTTGAGAAGAAATAATTGATTTATTTTATTTACTACCTTCACTTCAAATAAATATGGGACCACAAACAATATTATCACAGACTTGCTAGTAAATTGCGATATTATAATTTTTTTAATAGGTACAATTATAGAGTAGTCATGTCATTTTATTTTTGTACCTACTAATCTACATTTAATTTCAAGATTTATGTTTAGTAAAGCTGCGACGCAAGAGGTGCGGGTTCGATTCTCGTTGTGGGAAAAATGTTTGCATGTTGTGTAGATATTTGTTCCAGGTCTGAATAGAATAGAATAAATAAATGATGGTGGACATTGTAAATGTAAAAAAGCGTACTAAATATACCTACCTAAATTACGTGAACAGACCTATGACTCGTCAATTTGTGTGTAGTGGTACAATTTTATGTTTATTTATTTTAATATGTCATCACAAATTTTGCATCGAGAGAGTATATATATACTCATTCAGAGTATAATATTATTTTACTCTCAAGATTTATAACGAAAAAAGAAGTTGCCATACCTACCGACATATTGGAACGTAATTCAAAATCGAAATAGAATTATTAGTATTGAAAGTTCGAGACAAACCATTCGAGTTGTCATCTGCATTATTTAAATTGTACATTGATCTCATACGTCTGGGCGCTAACTTGAACCGAGTTGAAATTCAATTTATTTGTAAAGGTCGAAGACATGTAGTGGCCACATATTGAACTCTCTAACCTTAGTTTAAGTTTGCTAAAAACTTAGAGATGATTTTTTATTATTCCAAAAACGATTAAATTTACCCACGAGCAAACTTGATGTTCAGATATTTTTTCTCGAGCAACAATTAATTTGGTTCAGGTAAATACAACTTTTATTCAACATTTTTCACTATGTTTCATAATGCAACCGAAAACTTTTATATGAAATCTCCAGAATGGTACCTCAAGTGGAGAACAGTTGGAAAAGAAGGCATTAGTAATCCGAAATGCAATTTCAATGCAGCGTTTCGTCCATATCTACCTAGGGAGGTCCGGAGAGGAGGGTGGCCAGTAGACTCTACATATCCATCTTGTTAGGTATGCGCCCGGATGCGCCAGCTTCAGCAAACACAATAAGAGCCTTCTTACCCCCTTTCCTCCCACGTTCTTATGGAAAACTTATTAGAGTACGGCCCGCAGGGAATCCTTTTTCCCTCGGTAAATATTTGAGGGAGAAATTAAAATTTGACAGCGTTCTTGGAGTTACGAAGGACGGACCATTCTGTATGCTCGCACGTGATATTTGGGGCGTAAAATGAAATTTAGATTGAGTTTGGCCAGTCTGCATGGCTAGTTCTTGGGCGAGAAAATTGTTTCGCAATATTGCACGGTTCGACTTTTCGTGGCGCTGTTTTGTTTGGTGAGTTTTTATCAATCTCACCCAGTTTATGAATTTATGAAAATCTGGATGGTCATTTTCGCATGAAGCGAATCACAGTGAAAGGTCTTGTGATTAAATTAATGTCTTGATGAATTAACTGGTTGGTAGCAGTTTAAGAAAACGTCTCACCCGATGAACCGATCGAAAATGCGGGTAGTGGGTCTAGCAGTGGACTTCTAAGGCTGTTTTTGATAGTAATGATGATTCAATAGTAAATCGTTTTATAGATTTTAATTAACACTTATGTTTATTTCAATTTCAGATATACAAAGTTTGAGATATTACTTTGTATGTCAGTCTCTAAGGTATGTATGTTATGGGCCTATTGCCATCATTTTAAATGTTGTTCAAGTTGTTGCCTGAAATAAATGTTCATTATTATTATTATACAAGAATACACATAAAGACGGACTTTCAATTTCCACGAAACTTTTAATGTGAGCGCGTACAAAGCGAACCAATTTCACTATGTAAGAGTACCTTTAAAGTTTCTGAAAGGCTAGAGCGGCTGCTTGCATGCAGAATGAGGTACATGCTGTACTGGTAATGAAAACTTGCATGTGTGCCAACTCACTGAAATATGCTAAAAGTGTACCTACTGGTTCTGAGATTGTATTTGCATACTTTACTTTTATGGGTAAAGTACCAATTCTTATGAATTCTACTTCTTATTCTCTAATATTCTGATATTAGTTTGCGTAAGTGTTTATGTAGCGTTCTACAATTTGGTCATGCCACTATAGGGATATATCACTATAGGGGTGTATTATATATATATATATATATATATATATATATATATATATATAATGCAACTTTGTAAGCGGAAAACGAACCAATATTTTCCAAAGCCTACCTGCTCCGGTCGTTAAAAACACAAGCTAACAGGATGCTCACAGACAATAATTCACACGTAAAACCAATGTAGTGAAAAATGAGAGAGGAACTAGACGTGCCTCGCATTCGTACCACCCTTATGTAACAAATGAGCATTTGCCTCCACCTAAAGCCTTAGCATTATGTATGCAGGGATGTAGTTTTGAGATATGGCTAATGGGGAATTTGGGGACGCGACAACTTTGTAACTAGGAAAATGAGATGAACTTGGGTCTACAATTATGAGCAACTTTGCTATTTTTTTGTTTGGGTGTTGTTGTGTCAATATACTCATAGTTTCTGATCCTCACCACACAGGGAATCCTAGGGTTTATTTATTTATTTTATACGTGGTTGAATATTTATTGTAATTTATTGTCAAATAGGGATTTAATTGCGCCAGCGCTGCACCGGACCAACTAGGTTCTGGCGCAGCATAATGCTGAGACGGGGCCCTATTTGACCCCACGCAACACAAAATGACGTACTTAGTTTGTCTGTTTTTCGTTTCGTTTTATTATTATTATATGCTAAGTATCTGTTTTGTGTCTATTATTATTTTTGTTTAACCTTTGTGTTGTTTGGGGAAGAATTAATAGATTATTTTTCTTTTTTTTTCTCTTTTTAGTTTTTTGAGGTTTTTGAAGTTGTCGAAAGTAATGTAAGTAGAACCTGATTTGTTCTAATGCCACATCAAAATTATGCAAGCCCAATCTTATGAAAAGCAAAAAGCGATGAACTAGCTAATAACCTATATAATTTTGAAAATTTTAACTTAAAGTACGTAGATAGTGAGGAAAAGATCGCTTATAAGATAGCTTATCGCAGACTTAGATTTTCCTGTCATTAATTTTATAACAATGTCACAATTCATTTTCATATATCGAAAAAAGTAATGTAATCCTAAGGTACAACCATAAGCGGTACACAGCCTTCAAGTAATTACCTACGTCTGAGATTGTATATAGAGAATATTAAGGGGTAATGTCTTGGCAGTAATTAATCGGGGTTGGGGGTGGAGGCTGCGTGGCTGGGCGTGGTCAGCGCATGCGTTCTGAGCCTTAATTAAGGGTAGAACAAACGCTCATTCACGCCTTGCTTGATTAGGGCGCTGTATATAGCAGGTGGGATGGTGCAAGATAGGTAGTTTCAGGCAACATCATTTGTTTTTCTTGTAAGGCAGCCTTTAATTATTTTATAAGTGGAGATGGTATGCTAAAATCGTGCCTTATAACATAGCAGAGTTCGAAATTAAAAACTAAAAGGTTACCTGGAAAAGATTGCTTTTAGCGACAAGGCCACCAATTGTTAATTTATTAAGCTTTATACCTATATATTTTTATGTCATATATAATAAAGTTATCTATCTACTAAATGCCTATCTATCTAAATTACCTACTTAAATTTGAAATAAAAACTACTTAACAAATGTTTAAAGATCCAAAGTCAGTAGAAATTTATTCATAGAAATTACAAAGACCATTTAGAAATCGACGACTTATAAAAAAATAATTTCATCTTCGATTCTATAACCCAATAGAAACCATGCTCAAGTTTTCTGAAAAATTAATCATCTATAAAGCATTACCAATAAATATAACTCAATGACACACATGAAATTATTTCAGGAAATGTATAATCAACCCTTGAAGTCATGTAATAAGATTTAAAACTAATGCAAGTAGCGGGAACATTCAAATGAAATGGGCTCGAAATCGCAGATAAGCCTTTATGGGATAGGAGGTTGGGTAGGGTGGTAGCTTCCTGATCTATTTCTGACGAGATTTGAGCTCTATTTCGGTGAGGTACGGCTGAAATTCTGTTGTGTAAAATAATCACATGTCAGAAATTTTTATTAAAACATTTTCGTATACATTTGATTTGTTGAAGGTCGGAAATTACAAAGTGGTCGTTATGATCGTTTACATAAGTAATCTACATAGGTAGTTCAAATAATCTTAAGTTTGTGAACCATTAATTGCAATGAAAACTCTTCATTTCATGGTATTAAAAAAACATATTTCATATTAATTAAACTGATGTCTCTTTTTTCCCGGCACTCTTATTTGTTGCAGATATCTTATTTGACTACTCATTTTGTTTACTGCATAAGTTTACTTTAATCCATGCAATATGTATACGACGTGGCAACAATCTGTACACAAAATTGCGATTCTCGCCTCGCGCAAAATACTTCTAAGCCTCACTATTTACCGTCGAAAAGAAATGTCTTTCAGCATATCTAAATAGTATGATTTAAATAAAAAATCGCGGCACGCGACTGTGTGCCCATGTTCACGTAAATCAGGCATTTGGCAATCATATCACGTAGGGTGGAAGGGTGCATATATTTTTGATTTGTTCCTGTATAGGCAATTTTTTTGGTAATACATCACACATGAATTCGTTGTCTGGGGATGGAATGTAATTATATTTGAATGAAAAATCTATAAGTGCATTTCGTCGCAATGAATATTCATTACCTACTTAAGTTATTTACATATAAGTATGTATCTATGCGAAGGCATAGATTTCGAAGACTTTGCAAGAAAGAAAACTGATGTCTCGATCAAAAGCGCCCTCAATTTATAAACAGTTGTGTATAATATAATTCTAACGCATCTTTATTCACTTTAGGGAATTTTCGAGGTATTTCGTTCGCATTATAAGCTACTACAGACTTTTTGCTGTTATTATGAACAAAACTTACAAAGTTAAAAAAGTTTAAAAACTTTGACTTTATCTATATAAATACATTGTTTATTTGATACATAAAAATACAGCATACAGTAGTAATGAAGTATAATACGAATAAAAGATAACAGGTTTTTGGGCAAACTGTTCGAATCTCAAGAATTACTGTATTTCCTTGATAAATAACCAAATGACATACTTGAAACTCAGCATCCTCGGCCATCTAACTGGGGCGACGACCGATATTTTACACGAGCCTCATTTATCTCGTGTCACCCGAATTCCGGCGATCTCGATTCAATATCGTTATGTATTCGTGCTACAGAACAGAATACGTACGTGCGATTTATTATCATAAGAGGTGTACATGCGTACGTTATTTCATTTTGGTAGAGCTTTTCAATGACCTAAATCATTTATCATATAATAATAAATATATGATTTTTTATGGAAATAAAATGAAAACATTGTCCTGAAAATAATGTCTGTTGATCAAATTTTTATTATATTTCTCGGTACTTTTACTTGGACTTTGTGCCTACCCTAGGATTAATCATAGACGGATACGGTGTTGACTTCGGCTTTGTACCAATAGATTTATTACAAAAACATTTGATTTTTATTTTTTACAACCGACTTAAAAAAAGGTGGAGATTCTCAATGGGGCTGTATTTTTGTTTTATCAATTTAAAACTGCTGGATTTCCAGTCGTATAACATGTTGCTACCTATATTTTGAATTACCCCTTTCAAAACAACAGAGGGTTAATATATAAATATGGAGTTAATTAGAGTCAGTATTTACACATTGTTGGAACCGTTATAATACCTAACTACCTAGCTCAATATTGATTATATACGAAGGAGCGTGAAAAATGGTTGCGCAGTAGGAGAAAATCAATGATTGAATGTCACAAATACCTTCAGAAATACATTTTCCATTGGGGTTCGTAGAGGTTACACGTGGAAATATTTCCAATTTGATTTACGAACCTAGAAAATGCGAGCATAAGAATCTTCAAGGATTGACAGTGGAGTACTAACTTCTTATAAAGATAAGAAAGTGAAGTGATTTACAAAAACTTGTACATAGAAAATTCTAAATTTAGTCCTCCATGTGAAGCAAAGTAGGCAAATAACGATCAAAAAACAAAATAAACATGCTCACTACTGTATTCGCAATGATGGACGAACATGCTTAGATAAACCCAGTTGGTAGATATTTGATGATACCATGAAGAGGGTAGTTTCTACGTGACACAGGTTCAGTCCATCGCCGCTTATTGGAACGCTAACTGATGGCTCTACGGTATGCCAGAACGTGTTAACGCACATAATTTTTTCGAGTGGAAAAATCCATAATGAACGTACCTACGTGAATAATTCAGTAAAAATCATTATTCAGTCAAATAAATCAAGCAATACTTTTCATAGAATATCATGAATGTTATTAGAACAATACCTTTTAATTTTATAAAAAAACGTGTATTGATGTTTAATTTATTAATTAATTACAAATTAATGTAACGCTCACTCGTTTTTCGTGCAGTAATTTGTAAATTAATCTAGTGTTGATTAATTCACCATCTAGAAATATCCTGGCCTTTGATATAGATTAGAACTCCTAACCTTATCAGGTTTATATCATTCAGTTACGACATTTTTACTAAGACGTTCACTTCGAAATAATTACTGTGTACAAACTGTCCCCTCTATCTTTTTCCGGTCGTTTGCTATCTTGGATTGTACCATTAATCCCAAGAAGCCTTCTCCCTCACACTCAATCTATTCCTATCCCTTTAACAATGTAGCTATCAGTTATAAAGGTATACTTCATATAAAGTAACGGATACACGTATGCATGAATAGGTATAACTACTGTAATTACTTAGCTGTTTCTGACTCAAAATTAAATTTTCATAAAAACGAGCATAACTTGACATATAAATATTTTAAGACTACGAAACACCTTCATCTTTGCTCACTTTATACGACAGAATTTTTCAATAGCTATTAAAGGTAGCTATTTAATCTTTTATTGTATGCTTTATTTACTATGGGCACATTTAGCACAGTTTAACAATTCTTCGTTATCCTACGACTTAACTTTTAAAAGCTTGCAAAGGTGATTCTTCGTAAAAAAATATTTTCGTTGCCCTATAACGTCGAAAATAACAGATCATACCCATTCCTCGACACTAATACGATCAACAGAATTGCTTCATCATATTGCCTGAATGGAATGGTACCCACGAATACGTAATAAATAAATAGAACTTCCACTCGTCGACTCAAGCAAGTATTTACTCTTAACATGTTTACGTTTTTCATACAGAAATTAATTTCGTTTCCATCGTCATTATTTATGGGATCGAATAAGCAATAAACGTATACCGATAACATGTATTTGCTTTAGGTCGTTAATACCGTGGATTTATCTAAAGAGAACAAAAATGTCCCCAGTCAACTCAGCCTCGTAAAAGAGAGACTACTACGCAGACCGAAGGCAACAAATATACTTTATTTATATGCTAATGTAATTTATATGACGCTTAATGTCTCGTGGCTGGTAACGCACGATTCTGTTCCATTCTTTCAGTATACCAGGCTATTCAAACCCCAACTTTATTTCCTTCTTTCTAGGGTGGTATTTAGAGTATTGACATACACGAGAATCAGTGTGTGTCGATGCGATTATGAATGCGCGGTAGGAGGTAGCGTCTCGTCTTCCGAAGGGAGGTTTTTTGGGAGAATCAATAAAAATACGCGGAAAAGCGTTGATTATACAACGGGAATTCGGTAGGAAAACTGCTTTCAATAATGCCTGGAGTCGAGTGAAAAGGAACGTTTATTGGCTTAGTGGGAGCGATATTGAAATGATGGAGGTTTTATGCGTAAACATCGGGTGATGTTAGATTCTGTTGAATTATGCTTTGAAAATTTGTATAAATAACTCTTGGGTGGATCTCATTATCAATTTGAAAGAAACAAAAGCGACCCAAACCGTTTATTATAAAACACTGTCAGATTTTGTTTTAACTCGTGTTATTTAATGTATCGTGATGTTGTTTGTTTGTTACCGAGTCTATCTGTTACCGTTTTTCTAAAAAACGGCTAACCGATTGTACCAGTATTTTTGAAATATTCAAGTATGACTCCAAGATTGGGTTACACATCATTATTATAAATTATGGAATACTAACCGAGGTTTTTGAATTATGTAAAAATTAACTACTCTAGTCAGTATAATAATACATTTATTCATACAACTATGTACAAGTAGGTGTTAAAAAAAAATACCGATGAAACAGCTAGCTATCTAAATACCGTTGCAAACGATCTATAGATAGCTCAAGTGATTCAGATCACTACCACACAGAAGCGTTCACAAAATACTGGCCGCATTGCCACGCTGAATAGGCAATTGAAAGTAAAAGTTTATTTTGACCAAAAACTATACACAGCTACATTTAAAATTGGTACTTATAAGTCATAACTATAATATAACATTTATTTTTTACTTTTTAAAGTGCTGTGTATAGTGCCGCCAAAATTGGTGGCAATTCCACTATTCTTAATTATTGAAGTTATTGACGACATCTAACATACGAGTATAAGGCATTTTTAGATAGTGTAAATTCGTAGAACAAAATCTAAACTATTTTAATATCAAACCTGTATCCTATTGATTCCCCTCAATCAACATATTCGTGGCTATCGAAAAGTCACAAATCCTCAGAACTGTGGCCACCCACTCAACAAATCACCATTATTTACCATAATCAGTTTAATAAACTTTCCTTACAGAATCCATTATCCCCACGCGCAACGTTTACACATATTTGTAAGCTGGATGATAAGACGTATATATTAGACATTCAAATTAGAAAAAAAACATCGCACTAAGCTAGCTATAAAACGCGTCAGAGATATGAACTTTAGGTATGAACCTTTACCCGAACAGGTTATCGTACTCACAGAAATCCAGCAAGCAAACAGTGAAAGATCAACAGCTAATCTTGAAATGAGAAAAAGTTGTTATGTGCTGTGTTTATTTTACGACTTTTAAGGACATCTTTCGTCCGTTCATCTTACAAAAGGACAATTAGATCAACATTGCTTTAAATTGTGATCACTCTGTGACGAAAATTAACATCAGCGCATTATACTTTTAGTAGGTATGTAGCAATGATGGATATACGAGTATGTATGTACTGATCAGTATTTGCATGATAGTATAAAGTATTGCGGCTCGCTTAAGCTGAACACATGAGAGAACTTAGAGACATATAAGTAAAAATTGCATGTTACCTATCAATATCAACTATACCAGTAACACACCCCAAACTGCTATTTATGTACCTATGATCGCTTTTTACATTGTACTGAGAAATCTTTATTCTCGGATGAAATTCGCAGCTCAATGGGTCCACATGTACTAACAGCTTGATAGTCACTACCCGTGGTTCAATTGAGCTAGATCCATAATAGAAGCATGGATGACTTCTGAGTTGACTTTTAGAACTCATAAATATTAAGACACGAACTATTTTTTTTGAAGGGTATATATATGGGTGCCAGTGAAATTATAGGCACATGAGACTTTTCACCCGTTATATCTCAGGGTGAGCAACGCGCAAATGATACTTTGAATGGACTACCGATGTGGCGCGGTGGGCGAAGGTCCGCCTGCTACACAGGAGGTTGCGGGTTCGATTCCCGCCCTGGGACAAATATTTGTACGATCTGCAAATATTCGTTCCGGGTGTTCTGGGTATTTTCTATGTATAATAAAAAAATATCTATCTATGTAATGTATTGTATTAAGTATATCAGTCATCTAGTACCCATAACACAAGCTCTGCTTAGCTTGGGGCTAGATGATGCTGTATGGATTGTCAAGCATTTTTTTTTTTTTTTTTCTAGTCTGGCTAGTTTCCATAGGTTACGATAACCGCTTGCCAACAGGTGAAACGTATGCTTGTTAGTCACATTAGTTGTATAAAAAAAAACTTCTTGTGTTTTCATACAAAATAAAATAACTGATGAATCATAAATCATGTAACCTGCAACCTGCACTAAAATAACTGCATTATAAACTAGAATATTATATAAAATGCATTGTAGTGTATATCCATGTTTAAATGCAGATGCGTCGAACTCAAGTCAGATAAATAATTTTAGACAAAGAGCTACCACGAGTGAGAGTTACCACGTAAGATCCACGAGAATAATATGAATTTAAAAAACGAAATATAAAGGAATGTAGGTAGTTGTTTTATTTCTAACAATAGACAGCTGCGCTGCAAGAGGTGCAGGTTCGATTCCCGTTGCGGGATAAGATTGCAGGTATTTCTTCCGGGTCTGGGTGTTGTGGTACCACGATACTTACGAGTTCCTGATACCTACGACACAGGGAATCCTAGTGTGCGGTCAGGACTATATACATACATACGTACATATACGTACGAGGGGGATTACTGTCGTGAGTTGTCTTTTTTGTTTTATTATTGATGACTAGCTTCTGCCCACGGCTTCGCCCGCGTGGTACCCGGATAAAAAGTAGCCTATGTTTTATTTTGATGTATAAACTATATTACTGTAAAGTTTCATTAAAGTTCGTTCAGTAGTTTTTGCGTGAAAGAGGAACAAATATCCTCACAAACTTTCACGTTTATAATATTAGTAGGATGATAGTAGGATTACAAAACTTGAAGCAATGCCTTTAGGTTTTTACGTCACTAGCTTCTACTCTATAGTAGTGAATACTGAGTATAAAGTTAAAAGGAAAATATTCACGAATTGAATGACTTGGCAGCTGAATACTGTCGGTCTTTGATATCGGAAAATTTTAAGTCAAATATTCATAAGACAAGCTTGTTCTTCCGGTTTGGTAGAAGTTTTGTTTTCTTTCGGTAAAGTAGATATTTTAAATTATGTAAAGTATAAAAATTACTTACACAAGTTTTTCTTGAAACTTACTTAATAACCCACCCTTCACTAGAAGCTATAGTACTTCCTATAAAAGTAGCGCTTCGGAAATCTTTGCCTTTCTTCGGTTATGAAATCAGTTGAAAAAACAGGAAATGGGGCGTTAAAAACTCTCCACATTATACTTGCCACGTGCAGTTTAAGTTCAATTTTGAAATGGCTAAAACGATACCTACACGGTGTAGGACATTAGGAGATATTAAGAGTCAGCGATAAAGATTTCATTATTTTTTTGGTGCAAAGATAAAATAAGTGAATTAAGCGAAAAGAGTAGGTCAATAGACTTAATAAAAACGACTCCACCTTTAAAATAATCCACAACTATAAACAAGTCGGTACATAAAAAACCCTTTCTGTTTCCAGTTCTTTCGTCAATTCAATTTAACATTTCTTTAGTATAAAGGCCCTTACCTACTAAACCATCACGCATAACCCCAAATATGCATACATGCTATAACAAGGTATTATTTTTATTTAGGTCTGGCTTTTCGCTTCTGCCACGAGACGCCGGATACCGCTTGCCGTACGGTAAGCGGCATCAACTAGTTTAGAGTTAAGTAGGTTATTTTGTTTCCTGAGACATGACAAAATGTACCTCTACGTGTAAAAATTCAATCTTTAAACCCCGGAGAGGTAACCATTTGGTGACGCTGAATGTGCATTGTTGTATTTAAGATGTCGATGCCAACTCAACTATGCCACCATATCCATATAAGCGGTATCCAGTTTTACGATAACAGCGAAGTATTAATGTTGCGAATATGATACCGCGATGCTTCAGTGGTCAGGGGCCTTTAGTCTTTTTGTTACGATATCCTTCTTTACGGGCGTGTTGAATAATTAATTACGTTTACTTACACTTGAAAAATGGAAACCTTCAGACTTGAGAAGTTAAAAGCTTTATAGAAACGTCTACCAGCTGGTAATGTATGGTACTGCTAATTCAAGACTACTTACTCTTTACGCCATGGAGTCAAATGTCAACTTACCTGTAGAAAAGAAATTCAATAATGAATTATGTGTAATACAGCTTGGTACTGTTTCAACTACAAATTGTTTAGTTAAATAGTGAATTAATGTGTTATATAAAGCGGCATGCTGTGATTTTGTAAAAGATAACATTGACTTAGATATTTTTTTCTTATGCTTCATAGCAGTATATTCATGTATTCTAAATATAATTGATTTGTTGCACATAGAAAAATATCAACTCAAACTGCTGGTAAAAGTAAACAAATAAATATAATCTGCGCAAGTAGCCTACTTAGCTAGCATATGCGGAGCTGACACCTTTATGGCATAACATTGAATGGTCTAGATGGATCAGAAAGGGGCGTGGGGCATTTCTGTTCAGTTTTCCTTTATAATTAGGCTAAATAACTATTTGTTTTTTTCTTATTAACTGTCCCAACAAACAGGAATAGGACATTCCTATTTATAGGGGAGATAACTAAATTTGTTAGCTTATTTCTCATGTTGTGCAAATACGTGTTTTTAATTATATTTCATTTCATTACTATCGCCCTACCAAAAGTTATCCTCAAGGTGCGAAAACCCGTTCATATTTTATTATAAAGTATCAATTTACATAACCTCATATCGGTCACAATTAGGCACTTCCTTCGCACTTTTTACGAGCAAACCCAGATTCTTACGAGGCCAGAAAATCATAACCATATTTAACATCTTAACGCACAATACCTCCCAATACGAGATCGTTACTGGAGGTCTACTGTGAGACAGTATTGCATTCATTTATATCGTTATTTAGTAGCCAGAAACTTCGAATTTTACGCACTCAATGTCAGTATCAAGTTCTTTTTCTTACGAAAATTCAGCCCTTATTTGCACTACAAGACAGCTAATCAATTAAACTTTTTTTACCATCGACAGATCAAAGACTCAAGAAATTCGAAGGCATATGTATAGGTTAGTGTTCCAAAAAGCAGCAATAGGCTTGCCTGTCCTGATTGACCTGTCACGCGGAATGCTAACTACTAAGCTAAACGTTGGCATGTGCCAAATATAATGTTTAGACATGCATATCTGATTAAGTTCTTTATAACCCAAATTCATAGAACGTAATATATTTCACCGTGTATGCTAACTCTATATTATAATTATAATTTTTCGATAAGATTCAGTTGACTGATGTTATTTCTATTTGGAACTCTCAAAGAAAACAACAAACTCTTTCGGACTACTTCTCTCAAAGCAGTCCGAATTTCATTAAAATCCGCATTTCCCCTAAAAAAGTTTTAATATTTGCAGCACGGCGATTTTAAGCAGCTATAAATTTTTGTCATTAGGATAATAATAAGAGTTGTCGCGGGAACAGGATGTTATAATGTCTTTTGTTCGTCTCTCCGTCACTTGCATACCAATGATCTCAGAGCAAACCTACCTACCTACATTTTACCCCGATTGCAGAATTAAGTCCCATTCATACGCAACCGGGACGAGATAGTACCGTGTCAGAAGAATGGTAGAGTATTTTGGTACGGTTGATAAATCTTTACATAAGGATTTGGAGATGAAGTTTCATAGAAAATGAAAAGTTTTTCCCGGTACTGACCCGTCACGGTTGAGGATCCATCGCCCTTTATTCAGTACTTTATCAAGGCTTTTTCATTACGCTATAAAACAAACTACTAAGTAAGCAGCTGTGGCATTTTAAGATTTTAAATGTTATCGTTAACTGTACATGTGCAAACAGGAATATTTACGTTCTGTAATTGTTTTTATTTTTGGTTATGAAATTTTTGAATGAATTTTATGTTGGTGTGATTCATTCTTTTGAGCATAATGTGGAAGTTATCATTTTAATGTTTTGGTATCGATTCATTCTTAGCAACGTGAATAGCTCTTATAAACAAGATACCTACAAAAATTAATTTAATTACCAGATTAGTGAGATTATCACACAGAATCCTTCAGATGGCGTGTATCTGAATCACACTAATTTATTTCAAAGAAATAGCATTCCTTAAATTGTTCGATAAAGGTACAAACTTTCACGTACGCATGAAAAGGAAGTCTCACCATTAGACCCAAACAAAAACCCAGCTGTCAGATACATGCCCACCAGGCACCGTGAAGAATCCTAACGACCGACAGAGGGAAAGCTTCGGTCTCTGTTTGATAACTTATTTGATCACTTTATGATGGCGAAAACTACTAGGAAAGCAGCGAGCTCATAAGCCACCTGATGCAAATTGACTTAAAACGTAACGGAAGGTTCATCATAACGGCGCAGAAATCATGTAACAACCGTGATAAACGCATTACAGGGGGAAAGGTAAATGACTTTGTAACGTGTCAATTTAGATACATAGATTTGTTAAGCATCAATGCAGAAACATCAAAGGTATAATACCTAGGAGCTGTTTTTTAAGTCGCTGGTATAGAGGCGGTGAAGCCGAGCTTAGGTTAGCAATCCCTCTCCCTATCTGACATTTGTGAAATAAATGAGAGTAAGACCGCTTTTCCAACTCTTTCCTACAAAGTGACTGATTCGGCATTTTAAATGATAAGGTTTAAAGGATGCTACGGAATTCACAATATTTTGAAGGTTTCACTGCTAATGAAAGCGTTTAACTTTCTTCAAATATATATATCGCTCTGTTAATCATACGAAAAGAAAAGAGATATAAGCAACCCAGCTAAACTATGACGTCTCAACCACGTTTATAAGTATGTACCTACGACTTTTCCAAGAATGGGATTATATGATTTTTTTTAACAGATTCTTGATTTTTACTAAGTTTTGTGCATTCCTAATCATACTCCCTCCATCATTACCCACATTGTAATTTACAATCACTATAGCATATAAATGAAAGTCCATATGGATAAAAATGTCACATTACCGATAAGTAATGAATCGATAACCTAAGTTAAAGAACCCATTCAAAGATCCCACATGACTCATTTAGGTGTAAAAATAGCATTATAAATTTTACCAGCAGTTGGACACGTTCATAATAAAAATAAGTTGATTTAAATAAAGTATTCGTATTAGCATGCTAGTGCGCGCGAGGATCTTTCCATTGTTTTCGCTAAATGACATCAAAGTTGTGTCGGCGTTGTATTTAGTATGTGAAATAAAAATTACCTTTTCTTAGAAAAATGTAGGTCTAGCACACAGGTGGACTTCTTCTGAATGCGGATTTTAAGTCTAGTCACAACGCGTTTTCCTACAAGATGATATATGCTGTTTATTAGAGCTGAGTCCTTTTGATACGTTAGATCGGTAGCTGTGAGTTATATTTATGCTAATCGTCAGTGAAACCTCTAGTTTCAGATCAGCAAAAGCTGAAATCGACTATAAATAAAATAATATTAAATATAGCATTTCATACGTACTTATACTATTTATGGCATCATGGAATAGTTGGTAAGTACATGAAACAAAAAGAAAATTAGGATGATCAATCAGTCAACTACTATGTGGAAGCAAAAAAACAGACAGACACTCAGCAGAATATAAAGTTTTATAAAGTACGACCAAAAAGTTGTGAAAGTGCCTAATAGATTGTGAACACGTTTAACACAAAATTGTAAACCCCCGACGTGTTTTTCCATCTTTAATGACAGCGAACCTTAGTAATACGTGGCGATAAAACGTATTTAAGAATCATTCTTGAAACAAAACATTTCATTTCAAATCGATTGCAAAAAAAATGCTTTAGAATCCGATAAAAGCCGTTAAGATAAATGAAAACAGACAAACAACCGCTTTTGGCGAAAGCATATACGAGCTCCTATCATGGCGGGTAAGAAGATAAAGTACGTAAGTCGAAAATATGATAAGTCTACGTGTACCTATTAAATAAAACTTTTGAAGACTTCAGTAGGGAACCAAATTTTTTTTGCTGAGGAGCAAAAAATATAAATATACATGAAAGAAATAAAAATATTTTTCCACGTGAGAGGCTTAGTTTTTCTGTTTCGAGTCACGTATAATAAAACTATCATTATCTGCGAACTTTACCTTCAGCCATGTAAATTACAAGGACTTATGATAATAGTCCGTAGAACGTTCGAAAATTACTATTTATGAAAAATCTTGAAGGTGTCACGTTGTCGCATAAAAAGGGGAATAATAAAAACGCAAAATTGACGGAAAAGAGTAAAAAAGTGATATTATAAACGCCACGAGGTCTGGACATGGATTGTTTGGGTTAAGAGTCACGTTCTTGTAATGACAAATTCGCGACCATTGTTGGTGACTGATTTTTTCAACGGCCATGGTCTTTTTGTTATGGACGTGCCAATATCACGATTTGTGGATATTAATTACAAAAATAATACTATACGCCAAAAAATAATTATTATTCTATTCCACAGTAAGACAAGTAATCTAATTAGTTCACTCACGCCGTAATGACAATATTCATCATAAAGGTTGTCCAAGAAATAGGTACTATAAAACGTTAGCAAGTTTTTGATTTAGGATTATTCGAAATTCGACTAATTATCATTCAAGAAAATGAGTCTTATCAACTGTTTTCGGTAAAAATTCAACCATGTTACTATCCTTGTATAAGCAATAGTTATTTTTACTGAAAACTGATCTGGTAGTACCATCTGGGGGTCTAGACAAATACCACAAGCGTAAGGTATTTGTCCAGCTGTGTTAGGTACGCTATCCGATATCTTAAAATAGACACAGATTATTTTCTGAAAAACATTTTTTTTTCAAATTCCCTTTTATTAGTAGCATTTGTTGACTTCCATTCAAATCACCCCTTTTTACCTAGTATGTATTTTTTAATGTCTTGGTTTTGTACTTGTTTTTGGTGTGCATTATATCTAGGTAGATATAATGCACATACAGGTGTTTCAGAACTACTAACACAAGAGGTAGGTATCTCTCGGGTTAGTAGTTCTGAGACACCTGTAGATCAATTCGACTAAACGTTCTGTGAACTAGATTATTACCTTTTTTAATTTTAATAAGATATTGGTAGTTAGATATGGTCGGAACAGCAAAGAGTTATTGATAAAAAATAATGAGCTCAATTCACCAACCAAGCAATGCCTATAGAAGACATAATTGTATGATAGACTGCACAGAGTTTACTTAACTTCGATTTCCTTGAACAAATTCTCATTCATACCACGTAGTTAGCACCTTAAAAAGGCGACAGTGAGGCCTACCGCGAGAAGTTAATTTTCAATTACATTGCTATCTTGGGTCAGAAGTGAAATCTCGTCGCCCTCAAACCATGGATGCGTGTAATTGCGATAAACGTGCCAATTAAATTTCTTGACGAAACGACGTTATAGGCGTTGCATTGGCAGCTGATAATTATTCAGATAAAACAAACAAATATGCTCGTGACTTTATTCCCCATGATGACATCCTCAGTGTGTAGATATTTTAGAATACGAAGTAAGTGATAGGCTAAGCACAGTTCCACGCATTACAGTTAGCACATGCCCGCGTTTAGCAAGTAGTGAGTATTAAGTTGTCAATGACATTGATTGGTAGAATTCCCTATGTGTGACGTAGAAAACTAAAACACCGTCGTAGTTCATAGAATTAGCAAGAAGTGGCAATGGGCAGGCCATATTACTCGGAAAACTGACATAACTTTAAGAATTAGTAAGTTGAGGTGGCAATGGCCTTGGGCAGGCCACCGAGTTCGTATCTTAACCTTAAAGATACGAACTCAGTGTTTCTCCTATACGATCATAGTCAATTTAGATTCTCATCTAGTATTAGGCTAAAATGTATTATCATCATCATCAAAACCAACAGCCTATAGCAGTCCACAGCTGGACATAATACTGCCACGAAAGATCTTGGGCAATCTGCAATCCACTATCTTCACGCAACCTGAATAACCTGAATTACTCAGTACATAAGATATTTATTTAAAATGATTTGTGTTAAGAAATCAAATCCTAGGACTCAAATCACTTCCTGCGAGTCTCAAGCCGAGCATTAATTACCGCATCGCGGAGCCCCACTATAGCGCTCATTAACTGTGTAATGGTTGGTAAACAATACTGCGATGGGGGAATCACGCGATGGTGACTTGTTACAGTGCTCGACAATGATATGGCACTTGGAAACGGGTAGACATATTACAGTTCCGAATCTAAATGGCGCAATCAGAAACACTATAATTTTGTCACATCCTTTCGTGTATTACACTCCGATTTCTTACTCAGTTTTAAAGGTAAGATAGGACTATGCTATACATATTTTAGCTTGATTGCAAGGAATAGTTTTTTTAATTCAGATGGGTCATATAAAGTGAGGTTTCTAAATAATCCTTGTGATTTATGAGCATACAACTATTGATTTTGGCTTTGATTAGGTATTCGTTCGGGTGTCAAGACCCGAAAGGTCAGACAAATCAAAAACAAAACTGAGAGAATTCACTAAAATTCGCCTTTTCGCACACCTACATGTTAGGTGGAGCATGGTTTTTCTCATCATCGCACTTCCACTGTAGGTCATTATTGATCATTTTTTGTTTGAAGAAGAAATATAAGTACTTGTGCCCTTCCCTCTTCATGTTTTGAGACAATTTATTTAAATACAAACAAAATTCTAAACACGTCTCCGCTTCTTACTTCACGATGTGCCCTACGAATAGCAGTGTACTGTACTAGCTTTGTCCGTTGCCCGTATCCGTCTTTGAAAGTGAAACATGTTAAACGTGCAATTATTGGACAATTATGCGAATAACGCGACGATATGGTTCGATGAGCATCTTTGGAAAGTAAACTTTTGATGGAACTTGTGAGAACTTTATTGATGACAATTGATGACAATTGATGGTAAGATATGGCATTTTCAAAGCTTTTGTACCTTTTCATGGGATTCTTTTTTCGTTCTGGCATAGTTTTAGCTAAATATCGCTTATTGATAGTGAAACTTTGATTCAGCGAATACTGATTACCTACTAAATGTAAAAGTTATCTTATACCTGTACTCTTAATAAGCAACAAAAAAGGCCCAGAAAAGGCTTATTCCCAATGCATAACCTATTCTTTAAATTTAAACTTCATACATTGATTCTCAATCAATAGCACGCCATTTTAAATAATATTATTTCTTTCCAAAGTAAATGTTACGAGTTTTTTGTAGGTAGGTATAATTAACAGAAAAAGCTATACTTATTTATGCTCAATAATATTTTTATAGGCAAAAATTTACTTGGAATAGTTTTCATAGCACAGCCTTTTAAATTGGTTGATATAACAATGCCTACTCAAAGATTCGGGTAGGTAATAAATTTCAGTCCGATTACTTCTACGACTACCTTTGAGTTCGTATTTTGAAAAGTCCTAAAAAAATAATAAGAATTCAAGTAGCCAGAACTCTTTAAATCTCGTAACCTACTCGTAAATATTGCAGATGGTAATAAAACTCCTTACCGATTTTAATACGATGTTGTTGTTGTCTGTACCTTTCGGGTTTATTATAGGAATCATGGCCGAGATCGTTTGAGCTATCCACAAATAACCTTGTATATGACGAGTTGCTAGATACGAGTAGTTCTTCCGCGTTTCCTAGTCAAGCTGACGTGAATTTCAGCAGTGAAAAGCATGAATGCTCATCATGATCGAAACTTTGCAGATAAAACGCAATCACAAGTAAACACAAATAATGAATAACAGCAGATAAATCACGTAACTTGGTAATTACATGAATGGCCTAAGTTAGTACATAAATACAGAGCCGAGAGCTAAGTGCCGACATAAACAAGCATGTGATTCTACAAACCATTAATGACAGTTTACATACTTAACAATGATGAATTCAAAGGTTTTATTTATACACCACGGATCTACCCGTTCATGTAACAAAAATCCGTCCAGTTTGAAAGGTTATTTTAGGTATGTATAACACGATAGTATGAGTATTTTTCATTTACGGAAATAACAGGCACATGAGAATTTACACCCGTTATGTCTCAGGGTTGGCAACGCACGAGTGATTACCTCTGGTGAGTGGTACCTCTGGTGTTGCAAACGTCCATAGGTTATGGTGACCGCTTACCAACAGGCGGGCCTTGCATAAAAAAGATGTTACATTAAATCGGGACTTAGTGTCGGAGTAATTGTCAAAGTGGTGCTAGCCGAGGGTTTTCAATGATATGTCCGAAAACAGTCCACAATTTTTGTGTAAATTTAAGATTTAATATAATCCTACTAATATTATAAACGTGAAAGTTTGTGAGGATGTTTGTTCCTCTTTCACGCAAAAACTACTGAACGGATTTTGATTAAACTTTACAGTAATATAGCTTATGCATCAGAATAACACATAGACTACTTTTTATCCGGGAACCTCGCGGGCGGAGCCGTGGGCAGTAGCTGGTAAATTATATATTAAAATACACTTAACAGTAACATATGATGTTACATTAAATCGGGACTTAGTGTCGGAGTAATTGTCAAAGTGGTGCTAGCCGAGGGTTTTCAATGATATGTCCGAAAACAGTCCACAATTTTTGTGTAAATTTAAGATTTAATATAATCCTACTAATATTATAAACGTGAAAGTTTGTGAGGATGTTTGTTCCTCTTTCACGCAAAAACTACTGAACGGATTTTGATTAAACTTTACAGTAATATAGCTTATGCATCAGAATAACACATAGACTACTTTTTATCCGGGAACCTCGCGGGCGGAGCCGTGGGCAGTAGCTGGTAAATTATATATTAAAATACACTTAACAGTAACATATATAGTCCTAAGCCCACACTAGTATTCCCTGTGTTGTGGAATTGTGAGTATCAGTAACTACAAGTACCATGGTACCACCACGACCCGGAACATGGAAACATTTATTTAGTTCAGCAGCGGGAATCGAACTCGCACCTCTTGCATCTCAGCTACTCGCCTCCAGCGTCACGTATATCGTATAAAGAACTTTCATTTTCTCTGAAGTATATTTTTTAATTGTGTCTTTTACAGTAGAAATTAGAGTTAATTGGATCAGGCACATCGGAACATGGTTTCATGATACAGTTTAGTAAGAAACATGAGTGATGTCACGACTAAAACGAAAACTAATACTGAAATCAGATTTTGAATTTGAATTTGAAGCTATATTATCTACTCATAAACAAAATCTGTTCGAAAAATTCGAATTGCAGCCGCGTTAAATTTCACTCAAAATATTTTTCATGCATTTAGTCAGGGTATCCGTGATTTAGGTATTCATTATATACGAGTATGTATTCGTATTCATTTTATTACCAGTAAACATTCTTACGTTGGGTGAATAATGTTGTTTGTTGTTTTAAGTAGTTTTAATAGTCTAATATAATCTAAAATGTAGGTAAGTACAAAAACTGATGAGATAACTTAATTAGTAGTTATTCTACTGTGTTTGAGTTTGCAAAATATAGAACCAACTTTGGTAAATTTGATTGCTTACCTTGATCTAAAACTATATAACACACCAAATATGATCCGTACCAGTTGTTATTAAAGACTGACTAAGATCTTGCATTTAATATCCAACCCATCAACAAGGAATGCTTCCATAACTATTTCCACTTTTTCCTCTAATAAACACCTCGTCATAACCGTGTGGTATGCAGTAATGTCGTGGTCGCGAATCGTGAGCTGCGGCCGCGATAATTAACCAGCTATTCTTGGGCTTATTGCTCAGCTGAGGCAGTGGAACAAACTACGGGATTCGTGGGTGCAGCCTGTGATTTTCTACCTTCATTTTGATACCTTCTTTTTTCTACTGACGGTAGAGAGCTGCGAGTCTAATCAATGGACAAATAAAACTAAAGTTGCTGAAGGAAAACTAACAAAGCTTTAAGAATCTTACACATCAGAAACAGTATTATGTAGAATATTCCTTGAATAACTTAAAATACTTGATCCCAATTCGCTTTGTCAATCGACTGAGATGAGACTGGGATAGTGTCCGGTCACAATGACCGGATGGGTGGCATCATCTTTTCAAAATATATCGCAACCTATTCATTCGAAGATTTGAATGAAATTCTTGTTTCTGCGTTACCAACGGCTTACTTTAAACAAAGAGATTTGAGATATGTTCCAACGAAAAAATCTCACTGGTATTTAAGTCACAAGAGAACCGTTCGAGTTCTAATTAAAGCCAAAGCCAAAGTTAAGATTCAAGAGGTCATGAATAAAGAAACTAGTGAGGGTACATTTTGATTTGATACACTTATTGTATGTCCCGTTGCGTTGCTAAATAAAAGGTCAGTACAAAAGAACTGGTTCTTAGGACAAAGGACCCTCATAATGAGGCCAGCATATTGTGCCAAGTGCTCTTAAAATCAAGCTCTATAGTCTGACAATATGTTTTTTTTATAATGGAACCGTCTGAGACTTAGTTCATTTGGGTGACTGTTTACGATATTAAATTACCACCCTTATTTTAAGTATTTTATTCAATTAAAATCATTGAAGACAAAATTTAAAATGAATTCTATAGAATTGATTTCGGCAGTTTCGGACATCGGGCAGAAAAGGGTCTTTGCAATACAGAAAGATGAAAGATAACTGAAAAGGCAAGTGTAGGTAAGTATTTTTTTAACTTCAGCGCAAACAAAATTCAATTGTGTTTTTAAACAGACTGGATGGTCCGAAATCAGAATTTTGTTTCAGTGGACAAACTAAGCCTAATGGAGTTCGAAATTACTAAACCATGTGTACCAAACAAACGTGCTGAGTCGATTGGTTTTTTATTAAAACTTTTTAAATAGGTAACTGACAAAGAAAGTCAGCCAGGATCGCATGAGATGAAATATTGAGACTGTTAACAAATAGCCTATCAACTTTACAGTGTAACGAGACAATGTCATGCATGAAAGATCATCGAACACAACTCTGCACCACTAAGAGAACTCAACAGTATAATGCTCTTATAATGTCCAATATCCCGTCCTATCACGCCCTGGACACTCGCTTCCTTATTCTATTAGCTATCGCTGTGAAATCTTTCAAACAGTTAACAATGTAAGCCTCGCTTCAATCTCGACTATTTAGCGCGCGCAATAGAATTCAATTAGGATATGCGGGTCCCTTCCTAGTGGGTAAGTGTGTAGCTAAAATGTTAAGAGTACAATCGTGATTTGAGCAGGAATCATCATCGTTGCCTATGTAGACGATGTGGTTGATTTGGGATTTTTATCATCATCATCAACAGCCCTCACAGTTCACTACTGGGCGTAGGCCTCCCCAGAGTTCCATGACGATCCTAGACCACCTCTATCCACCGACTTTTGGCAACCTTTACGATTGGGATTTGGGAGTTTAAGCATACTAAAGTAAATCATTAGTTTTTAGACAAAATTAATCAATACGAAATGAAAAATTAAAACAACCCAATACGAAAAATTAATCAAGAACTAGGGAGACTTTTTTTCAGGAATCCGCTTGAATAAAGGAAAAAAAATCCGAATCGGGAACTGGTTCCATCGATATTAATTTCCCGAAATATTGGGACGCTATAATAGCGCAGTTTTAAAAAATCTAAAATTTACTCGTTGGCAAGCATGAACCGTGAATGTCATGAAATCATGTAGTTTCATGAATTCATCTTACATACAACAATCTGGAAGACTTTTTACAACGATGGCTATAACTTAACATGCGAAATCCATTTACTAAACATTGAAAAATTCCACCTTGAATTTTGTGTAAGTAACGTTTTGCTGGAAACGTACCATCATACATACATCTCACAGTCAAATCTATAAGGTAATTTGTGACGATTTTGTAGCTCATTTAATATGCAAGGAATATAAAGTACACACGGAATCGAAGGAATAATCTGGCAGCTGCAAATCATACTATCAAAGTGTTGATGGCGACAGGACTCTTCGAGAATCAAAGTATTCATTATTTTATATGAAATATGGAAGGCGATTATTTATGTAAGTATGTTATAGTAAAACAGGAGCAGTCATTTTGCAAGGTGGCATAAACTATAACTGAAGGATTGTAGATAGAAATGGCGAAAGAAGTATAAACTTCTACTGGTGTAGCACTCTAACCTTTACGTGATGACGTTTAAATTAAAATCAATCTTCGATGTTAACTAAAATGAGATTTGAAATTTTCGATATTTGCCGTACAGAAAGTGGAATTTGTTTGTGGATAGCTTGGCCATGTTCCGCTTTCAGTGTTTTATGTTATCTATAAAGTTAACTTTTTCAAGTGGTTTTTACATGCCTATACGAGCATGATCATAATCCATTTTAATGAGTACGTACCTGCAGCAATTCTTGTTAGGTACGAATTACAAAAAAAGGTACCTACGAACATTATTATTTTGGCATTGAGAACTAGGTCCCACACTTTCTTCAACTAGCGAGATCGAATATATAGGTTCACTTTCCTGTTTGTAGAATTTTCCACGGGAAACAAAGGTGCTCCATTACGTAAGTGGTATGTAATATACATACATTCAAACCCATGGTTGAGCGGTTAAACTGTCACTTGCAAAAACAACCTACACTTTGCAATATGACGTCTGAAAAGGTCAGTCATCGTCAAACCCAACATTATAGGAAAAAGTACTGAAGCTTTCATTGCATTCCCATTGAATCTTCAGCAGGTGACCAATGGAATTCTTCGACGAAGCGTTGTAGATCTGATTTTAATCCACATTTGTGACATTTCATTGAACACTCCGTGGCATATCACGGGAATCCCGTGACGGGATATGTCACGATACTCCCCGCGTTGATTTTTTGTCCGCGTGACAATATCGTTTGCAACTTTGTCTTCACGTGTATCTGCCATGGTCACGAATTAATGTACGTTGAAATGTCACAAATGTCGACGCATCTTTACGATTCTGATTACTAATTTAATGAAAACCTCCGGGTGCAGTGCAGTGCGGTCGTGTAGTCATCAACATCATCATGCTAACACGATGCTACATTAAGCTGAGGCAGGGACCTATTTTGAACCCAAGCAATAAATCTTTTTACTGTAGGCTACGTCGTAGTATTTAACCATTTGTTTATGTTTTAGGTTCAAATTAATGTATTTTCATCTTTCATTGACATGTAGGAGGTAACTGTTGGAAATTGACCTATTCTGAGCCACTTCCATCCACCGACTTCCCGCAACCTTTAAGATGTCATCGATGACGACCTTGAAGGTGCGGCAGGCGAGGAGCCGGCTGCGACGCAAGAGGTGCGGGCTCGATTCCCGCTGCGGGACAAATCTTTGTATGTTCTGCAGGTTTTGTTTTGTATGTTCACGATGCTCTTAGTTCCTAATATCCACGACACAGGGATTCCTAGTGTGGGGTCAGGACTATGTATGTTTATGTTGGGTTATTTCGGTCCATCGGGTTGGGGGGCCGTCCTACACTGTATAGTGTAGTAAGCCTCACACCAATTAAACTGAAACAAAAATCTATAGCATAAACTACCTATTGTAGAAGAGGAAACGACAGACGCATAATAATTTTCAGTTATTTTAAAGCGTGCTTTAAAATAACTTTTGCTTTTGTATAAAAGTGTCTCAAAACATGTATCCAAAAGAGAGTGTTTCTATCCATAAAACAACACAAGAAACCTACTTAAAAAAATAGAATATAAAAAGTAGGCTTGATTTTTTTTGAATTTGCTTGGAATAAGTACTATCCTTTAATTATCTGTTTTTGACTGTAGTAATGTTAAGATGTTTGACATCGGGTTGTAGGTATGTACCAATCGTACCTATCAGATAAAATAGTGTATTAGAAAAAACACTGTTTATTTATCCTCAATGAAAATAGAAGATTTTTCATTGAATTATAAATATTGCATCATATTTTCATTTTTCATACATTAATTTTTCAAGTATTAGAAGAAAAGTTGGTGTCCATTATGCGTAGAATCGGCTCTTTCTGGATCGTACAGTGGGGCACCCTGTAGGCTTATACTTTTTAAACGGCAAGAATTTACGAACCTAGATCTAAATCTTGCCAGAGTTAGGTTGTGCATAGTCCTATGGATGAATTTCGTGACACCCTCTGTGTAACTAATATCCACATTTCCTAACTATTCTATTTGCTACGGGTGTTGTGGTATTTCCTATACAGAAAGGTTTTTTATTGTAACTAGATATATTATACCTACTCTCTTCGAACCGAACAGATATTGCGGTTTTATATCTACCTTGGTTTATTATAGAGGATTGTTACCGGTATGTTTACCACGTTAATGAAAATATCGGGGCAGCACGCGCACTGAGGAATGTGCCACCTGTTGTTACGTCTGAATTGGCGACTCTCAACGCAGAGTTCTAACACATTTTGTTTTTCCAGTTAGTTCGGAAAAACAAAATGGGTTACAACTTGGGTTAGAGATTGAACTTTATTTTAGATATCACTAACCTAGCGTGAATAGAGTTATTGACTATTGAGAAGTCTTGAATATGTACACTCTGCACTGTAGCGTGCTTCCTCACGATGATTTCCTTCACCTTTTATTTAGCACACGTAAACTAAAAAAATAATTGGTGCACAACCGGGTTCGAACTCATGAACATACAGTCCACTAGGCCAACACAGCCCTTCATCATTATTGTAAGTAGTAGCCATTATTGTAAGTATTTAAAGCCTAAGATATCTAGGGTGAAGCTGAATTATTACGCGGTGTTCTTAGGATCGAATACACACAGCAACTTTCACGAGCAGAACGGAATGGTTCATCAAATGATACCTCGCATCATGCTACGGCGCAGAGTGTGGATAACTAGCAGCCTATACCTAACAAGCATATAAAATTATACAATATCGAAATATTGATAAAGTGAATAAGGGCTCTATTATTATACATACTTACTTTAAAACTATTCTTTTGTTTATTTTAGGTAGTCTCAAAAATAATAACAACATCTGCTTATTATTTATTGACTTTAATTTGATTTCTAGAGAATATGTCTAGTATACAAAGCGGAATACTCAATAAAATATGCTTTCTGTTAGAAGTTAAGATTCTGTTGAGACCAAACTCAAATTTGTGCTAAAATCATGCGGTTAAAGACAACGGAGAGGTAACGTCTTAGCGTCCGAGTACTCGTGATTACTAATTTAGTCATTTTTGCTAACAGATCCAGAGACAAGACTGGGTTATCTAAAAAAAAAAAAAAAATACAAATATTTATTTCTTTTACTTATAGGTTAGTGATTACAGGGTGTGGAGTCTCCTTTTAAGCAATTATATGCTTGTATTAGGAAAACCCGCTCTTCTTTAACATTTTATAAATCATATTATAAGTTGTACCTAACAAACTAATTAATTGAACTAAAACTTAAATGCGCAATGTGTGTGTGTGTGTGTGTGTGTGTGTGTGTGTGTGGGTGTGTGTGTGTGTGCGTGTGTGTGTGTGTATGTGTGTGTGTGTGTGTGTGTGTGTGTGTGTGTGTGTGTGTGGAGTGTCTTTGTGTGATCGGCTTGCTTGAAAATCTCCAGTCTCTTAAGAGTGTGGGTGATGAAGGGGATCATTCCACTGTTGGTTGAGAGTGTTAGTTTATTACAATGTTATTGTGTGTACGATGTCCTCTATTTCGTTATAGCTTTTGGTCTTCAGCCAGTTGGTAAGGGTCTTTTTGCAGTTATAAATTGTTTGTGCATAAAGGTCTAAATTATTATCTATAATATTATAAATTTGAGATGATTGAGATATGTACTGTCTTTTTGCAAAGGATGTTTTAACCGTGGCCTTAGGGGCAGCATTTTTCTTTCTTCTATTCTTGGTTTGATCTTTTACAAAAAAGAGAGATTTATGTTTTTTTAGAAATATTTGAAGCACATATAGCTTTCTTACAGTTAGCAGACCAGATGATAGATAGAGGTTTTCTGTAGGAAATCTATATGGCTTAAAAAACATGACCTTTATTAAAGAACGCTGGGCCCTCTCTAGTTCTAAGAATTTCATTTTGGTTGCACCACCCCAGACCGGCAGGCAGTAACCTATTACTGATTGGGCTAGAGAGATATAGATTTGATTAAGTAGATTATTTGTGGCTACATGACGCAAGGTTTTAAAAGTCCATATTAATTATCTGTTATTATCTTAGCTCTACCATTTCTACTACAACAATACAGGGTACCCTAGTACAAGTTTCAAAGGGTGCCGACTGAAAACGTTACGTGTAGCTGTTTGTATTAAACTTCGAGATATGTAAAATAGCACACTCAGGTAGGTATATAGTTTGAAAGATATACTATAGTTTGAAGACTATACTAGTCGTTTTTCATCAACCGTGTTTTGAGGTGGGTGACTGAACTTATAATTGGCGAGAACTGTCATTTGACACGCTGATGACCGCAGTCACGATCTTCGGATGGAGACTAATGTAGCTATAATTTTTTGTATTGATTTCTCTTAGAAATTTTTAGACAATTAGGTAAAAGGCTTTTAGTGTAGGTAGTTTAACGATGTAAATAGTTATTTGGCAATGTCTTCCGGTTATGTAGTTATTGGATAAATAAATCTGCCACATGGGTCCAATGCATTTCAGCAAATGCCATAATATTTCTTAATGATACTTTCTCTTACTTCAATTTCCAGGTGGCACAAAAATCTGTTATTTAAAACAAAAGAATACCTACTTTTTATCTGGTTACTAATAATTCAGCGTCAAATAAGAGACAAACAGATAATTTGTACTGAAAACGTAAATTAGCTCGACGAAACCTTAACGGTCTATACTACGCAAAGAAGAGGCGAAATAATATGGCGGACAGTAAATTACCATATTTTTAGTAAAATTGACACTTTGCCTATTATCTACCGGTCGGGCACCGCAAGTCAACGCTCTCGAACCATCCGGATCTAATTGTAAGCGTAATAATGTTGTCATTAACAACGGAGACGGCACGTCCGCCTAGGAAATGGAATCGAATCATTAGTAGTTTGATTACAAAAAAGGCTTAATAGAAATATAATAACGACTGAGAAGAAAT
Organism: Perizoma flavofasciatum; assembly: GCA_958496245.1. Classification (NCBI taxonomy): domain Eukaryota; kingdom Metazoa; phylum Arthropoda; class Insecta; order Lepidoptera; family Geometridae; genus Perizoma; species Perizoma flavofasciatum. The sequence continues at coordinate 5,412,801 of OY292431.1, forward strand.
TGTAAAAAGATTGTAGAGCGATCCAATAATTGGCGGTTATTTGTCGATACGGTTTGGAGCGAGTAATGGCTGGGACTCGACGTGACTCCGGCCTACCCCCTCCGGCCCTAACCACCGTCATTATTAGATTCAACGTTTAGTGAAATTTGCGGAGCAATATGATCACAGCATGGCCAGTTGAGATAAATTGTCTTTATATAAAGAACAAAATCCAACTTTTCTAAAGAAAATACATGATTGCACACCAAATAATACTCAGCTTAGAGAAGTACTACAAACTTTGACAAAGTTGTACAATGGGCGGTCTTATCACTTAACTTTTAGTGGACAACCTTTGGATGGAACGGACTGTACGAAAGATTACAAGGGGTTTAATTGGTGTACCACTTACTGTGAATATACTATGATACAAAATATACTTACATGATTACTTACTTACTATACCCAGCAGGAACTTTTAAAATATTTGGTTTACAAATTAAAGCGTACAATTTTGCTGAACTATCTTCAACATACAGCTAATCCGTTAGAATTTAGTTTGTCACCTTTGTGTACAACGATAAATTCAACGTTTTTTTTCTGAAAGGTATACGAGCGTGAAGCTACTTTTTGAAGGCATTTGACACGTTCGTTTAAGGTCAACTGGGGTGTCAAAACTGTATTGTTGTGACATCCTTGGTTGGTTTAAAAGCTTACGTGAGATGAGAAATAGTTTTAGGGAAGATTTTTTGAACTTTTAGTATATCGTTGCTTTCAGAGATAAGTTCAAACCAAGTAATGAACATTATAAGTATTTGTATTCGTGGCTATATTTATTAACCTCCCTTACCAGGTTAAAGTATTTTATGTCCGTTTACCAGGTTAAAGTATTCGATAATACAATTTTATTAACTATTTTCTTAGATACACTTACTTTACTTAGTAAGTTTTGCAAAGTAATCGTTTGTCATACAAATATAGTTTTTAATGATGCTCTATTCACTTCCCCGATAGTACTTGGTATGTATTGCATCCTGGTTGAAGCCTTTTTGATTTCAATCACCACAGTCCAAGGCACTTCAATGATCTACCTACTTTATCTTCATGATATCGATTCCACATAAAAAATGCATTGTTGTTTAACAAAAAGCCTATTTTCTGGTAAGCACGTCCTATACATTGTGTAGTACAATAAGATAATTAGCTGGTTCAGTAACGGGAACATTTTTTCACCGACATTTGACTGATTTCATTGTGTGTTTGTAATTTAATATTTTTTGTAATAAACCCTTGAGTAAATGACAGAATGACAGAAAAAATATCTTCGTTGTGCGTGTATAGAACTGAGACACTGAGTCTATTTTTTGTCAAATATTGTTCTTGGGAGCTCACAAGTCACTCACTGCTGGCTATTCAGCCTCTTCGAACGCTTTTATACTATTTTGTAAGTTAAATAATGATTCAGTCGATTACTTTAGGTGCGCCAGCGCAAATTTGTCTATTTATTTTCAAGCTTTTTATTTCTTCCTCATGAGAAATTAAATTGTATCGTTTCGAAATGCAATCTACCTCTACATATGTATATGTGCTAATGTGCCTTATTATAATTTTTAGCCAAATCCCTAAAGGTTTCAGACGCCCGAAACAAAACTTAGTCATATGCCTAACAGGCGTGATATGGTGAATGCTTCATTACTTCTGTGTTAGGTGAATTGATATATTGTAATTGGATTTAATTGGATTGCGAATTTCGATAGCATGCACATGTTGTAGTGAAGTGGAAACATAAGCATCTTATTATTTATTAGGTGCCGTCACGATCGTTTAGTCTTAACATATTTGCTATCTATTTTATTGCATTTTAAAACTAGCAATCTGTTACCTGACTCTACTAACTCTACCTAAATATTACTAACAAAGGTTCAACCTCCCACGACGAGTAAACATTTTGCACTAAAAAATGTATTCTTACCTTGCGAGAGTAAGACAAAAGGGCATTTGTTTTAACAGACTCAGGTTTTACCTGAGTCACAGAAATTCAGAATTCAATTGTACCACTCTGCACGAAACTCTATACACCTTTAATTACCCTTACTGTTCACCTGCCCCTAAGTAAATCGTTAATTCTCCAACTCAGGATAAAAATCCATCATCTTTTGTTATCTTATATTGCATTTCACATTATCAAACAAAAGAAAGCAACTAAAAAAAAAGCTAAAAATAATAAGGAACCAAGGAAACAAAACAAAAGAAAAAACATAATTCAATAATATAAATATTGCATTTATTTCAACGAATTCTGCAAATAAAATAACTGTAGATAATTATAATAATACTATTCAGTTTACAAGACTGTCAATCTTTCTCTTTAGACTCACAATAGTCTATCACCAAAGAATTATTTCACTGGCTGGCACAGGACTTTGTTTCAAACAACCTAACATAACGTCATCTGAATAACAGTAAATGCAGATCGCACTAATTATAATTAAATTATACAAATTAAAATAAAATTATTGGAAGTCGTATTGGAGGCAAAATCAATATCATCGTAAACGCCAGATGCGAAGGCGCAATCACATACATCGTTCTACAATAATAATAAAACAAATAATAAAAGTAAACTAAAGAACAAAAATAAATACAAACATAACTAAAATGAAAATAATAAAATAACAAAAAGCGATATGCAAATAAACAAGCTCAAACTCAAAGTGAAATCGTTGGGATATTGTAACACACATAATTTCGGCCGAGTAAATAGTGTTATAATAAATTTGCTAAGACGATATAACAATATTTGCATTTGAAAGATCAACTGAAGTAGGATCAAGACGATTACAAGACGCATACGGTATAGTTTCCACATAATAAACAAGATTATAATAGCAACACCCGCGGCGCGTGCGTAAGACTGTGCGTCTACGCACGGGGTGTGCTGTACCACGCGCTACCTGTACTTAGTACATAGCGAGTACCAAGGCTTTACTCAAATTCAAATTTGAAGAAAATATTTGCATATCGCCTAACTCCCCAATTCCAAACCACTCTTATGTAAATTCTATAAAGAATAGCAAAAACTGCAGCCGTTCGGGACCCCACACGACAAAGACTTCATTATTATGTAAAATTCGACAAACTCTAATGTTATGTCTGTATATATTTTTGTACTTTAGAACTCGTGCCGTCAAGACACTGGCGAAATACGAATAAACTAATTAGATACAGTTATATCACAAATTCTTATGATGCCTCTACGAAACAAACAATATATTTATTTAGATTTATCTATAAATACGAACTATGCAAATTCACATTACGAACAGCGGTTGGAGATAATTTTACAATGCGCTATCACTCTATAACTAATAGTATACTTTTACATGTTTAACTATGTACAGTGGAGTTCAGAGAATAATTTACAAAATACCTACTTGAATCCTACAAGGCACCTTATTTAAATAGTAATATAGACTTCAGGCTTCGCTATGACTTTAAAAGATAACTAAAACAATTAAATTCTCTAAAATATATAATTTGGTTTTCATTACAATCCTACAACAATCGACAGACTAATACCTAATAGGAGTTTTAAATATGAACAACTAAGAAAATAATATTATGCAACAGATTACTAGTCTATATCTACATGGTGTTGGTTTTCAACTGGTCAAAAACGAACGGTGATGGTATAGAAAAAGAAATGGATACAGCGTACTCGAGTAAGTCTTTTTGATTGGCGTCATTTCAATAATTGATTATTCATGTGGAGCAAAATGCATGTGCGCCTGATCGGTCTCATTAGATATGCGACGTCCTTCACGCGTCCTAACTCCTACCTACCATTGTTGAATTTCGTTTGCATTTGAATAGTGGCGGGCTAAAGCTACCGCCCACTGGCCCACCGACGGCACGCCTCTTGAGGCTTCGATGACAACGTGCCTCGTGCATGCTCATTAAGGGTCACAGCTGTGCCTGATACAATAAACACCCTTCCATGGCCAGCAAAATCAACGCACACGAATCGGAAAAAACTAATCAATTTCAAAATCATGCTATTATTTTGAACATTAAGCAGACTTTTTTACTGTTTTGAGCACGATGCCACTCTTCCAGCTTTAAAGTACTTAGTAATTATTTGAATTAGGAAATAATTTCTGAGATTGAATTGGTTGCGTACGTGCTTTTATTACATTTTCATCGGAACGGCCGGTTCGCTGCATATTTTGTAGGAATACCGGCTTTTGTACCATTTGTTTGTGACACAGTTGAAATACCAAAACAACGAAGATAACTGTTTAATTACATCTACATATCTATTTACAATACGACTCACTAGTAGGAAAACAGCAATGACCGTCACGGCACTAAATAAGCTTCGCTTGAATCGATATGTTTTATTACTGCTCAAACAAAGTGATCATAAGAATACTTCGAGGGAAGCTTGCCGCTGCGAGGCTCTACATAAGTCCAATATCGCGTAGAGCTCTAGAGCACTAGCGAAAAGGACGGAGTTCAAGTGGTGCACTCACCGTTACCGGCGAGCTGTGGTCGCAAGAAGGCGTTGTGGAGTTCACCGGCGATGCCGCTTTCGAGCCGAGCTGCCATCTGCATGAGAGCGAGCGTGCTGTCGTCTGCGCCGATGCTAGCCCCGCCACCGCCTCCACCGCTGCCAGTCTCGATTCGCGCGCGAATCACGGCGATGTGCCCGCGCGTGAACACGTGGTCTTGCACCGAGTACTTGTGACTGTACTTGAAGTCACACACCCGACACTCCTCTGGTGGCGGCGCGTCTGACACCTCCGACAGGCCAGCCGCTAGTCGGGCTTTTTTCTCTTTGGCACGTGCGTTTTGAAACCAAACTTGCACGACGCGTTTGGGCAAACCGATCTCTCTGCCTAGGGACTCACACTCGGCCATCGTAGGTGTTTTGTAGTCGGTAAAAAGTGATTTCATGATTTTCACTTGTACGGACGACATCTGAGTCCGGTATCGCTTGCCGGGCTGCCTAGGGGTTAGTTGGCCAGGTCCAGGTGAAGTCGGGTCATCATCTTCGTAAAACTCCATTGTTTCCGATGCGGTATCCGAACGCTCATCCGCGTCAGATCCGGGTCTCGAGAGATCGACAGGCTTGCTAAGGTCTAGAGGTATCTCTGATTTTCCATGTTCTGGGCGTCTCTCAGATAGATCGTTGTTGCTGCCACCGTTCTGTTGCGTGGCATGCGCTTGCAGTTCGCTAACGTAGCGTTTCATTGACTCTTCACTGTACTGCTTGATAAACTTCTCCATGTCTGAGTGGAATGGTGGAAAAATAGGGGGCAACATGGGAGCCCCCGCTTGCGAAAAATTTTGCTGCCTGTCACTTTGTTGGGAGCCAAAGCTCGGTGTTGATTCCGTGCTTAATTCTTCGTCTGGTAACGCGTCTACATTGATTTCTCCCCGCGCGCATTGATCGGCGTGTTTTGTACTCAAATGGCTTTCAAGAGCGCTTTTTACTTTAAACAGTGCTGGACAAAAAGGACATCTCTTGTTTATAACTTGGGCATGTGCGCGAAACTGTCCTTTTCTCTCACGTGCACGTGTGTTTTGAAACCAAACCTGTACCACTCTTTTTTTTAAACCGACTTCTCGTGCAATATTCTCAAGCATCTTTCGAGATGGATTCGATTCAATCTGGTACTTTTGGTAGAGGTAGTCCAACTGTTCAGGTAGTATTGTTGTTCTTAAACGCTTATCTTTAGGCTGTTCTCCCGTATCAATCTCTTCAAATTCATCAAATTTTCTCTTTGCAACCTGTTGATTTAAGGCTGCGACTAAAGGGTGGCGAGATTCTTCGTTCCCCAAAGCGTTTAGTTGTTGCAACTGAGCATGTTGTTGCAATATCCCAAAAGGTGAATCAGGTGGATAAGTTGGAAATAAGTTTGGATTCATAATGTGGACGAGTTGATGTTCTCGCCATAAATCAAATCGTGGGAAGACTAGGTTGCATTTATCACATTGGAAATTTCCATCTTTCTCCTCTCGTGGCTGATGAGATAAAGGTGTCACTGGCGTAAGAGGAGCAGGTGGTGGGGCCGGTGACACCGGGTAGTTTGGGGCAGCCGGAGTAGGTGTTCGCGGCGGCGCGGGGGAGACTGGTACATGAGGACCATGGTGCTCTACAGTACTCGAGTTAGAATCTTCACTGCTTAGAGTTGCAGCCACTTGTGCTGCTGCTGCCTGAGCTTGAGCTGATCTTTTAGCATCCTCTTCTTTAAAACAGTGCGTTTTTTGATGTCGTATCAACTCATAATATCGCTGGAACACGAGTTGGCACTTCTTGCATTGATAGTTTAGTCCAGGCGTACGTTGAAATCTATTCGCATCATCGGTAGCACCAGCTGGTGGATCGGCAGCAGGCTGGTTTTCATAGACTTTTCTTGCTTTTTGGCGAGCGTTTTGAAACCAAACAACGATTACTCTAGGGCTGAGACCTAATAGCTTTGATAGATATTCAAGATCATCATCCTTGGGATAGGCGTTGTTCTCAAAAAACTCCTGCAGAACTTTTATCTGATAGTCAGTGAATCTAGTTCTGTTGGCGCGTTTGCCAGAAGACCCCGAGCTGTTGGATCCGTTCGAGTTGCCCCCGGAAAGTCCGAAATCGGCTGGCCCCCTGCCGGGGCTCAGACTGCGATTTGGGGTCAAAGGTAGGACGTTCGGGGGCGCGGAGTTTGGGGACGTGAAATTTGGATTCATTTTTGGTGGTAGCATTGACGGATGAGGCGGCTGCGGTATACTCGTAGCTGGTATAGAGTCTAGTTGTGATTGTATCAATGAGTTTAGTGACATATGAGTCGGTGTCTGTGGTCTTGATATGTTTTGGTGATGGAGATCAGAGTTATTCATTATAGGAGCAGGGCTTTGAGGCACTTGCGGAAATATAAAACTTTTGTCTTCTTGGTGCCGGTCATCATAAGAAACGTACTTTTCCTCTATAGTTGGCTCGTCATTTGGTTCTAATTTTACTTCCTGCTGGTGGTGGATGTATGCTTCCTCAATTTTTGCTTTTTTTTCGGGCGGTGGTTTACCGTCATCGGAACTTGCTGATGAGTCTAAAGGGGTCACTTTAGCTTCGCCTGTTTTTTCGTACTCTTCAAGGTTAAGTGTGGTCGAAGGAGGGTTGTTGAAGTTGTAGGGAGAGTCCTTGTTGCGCTGACGCTCTTTAAATAGTGTGTTCCGGAACCAATGTTTGATTACCTTGGTGGGCAGGCCCGATTGTTTGGCCATTTTTGCAATAGCTTCATCACTCGGAGAGTTGTTGATGTCGAAGTGAGCCCGTAAGATTTTCAGTTGATCATCGGTGATGCGAGTGCGAGCCCGTTTTTGTCCAGCTGCATTAGCCTGTAAACAAAAGGGATACGTTTACTAACCTACAACTCAAGAAGCAAATGATTATACTAAGTAATCCATAAAATTAAGAACGACTTTTAAGAGTCAACAAAGAAGTCAAACTTTAAAAGGGCTCATTTATCTCCGACCATTACTGGTCGCTACGGGCAGGTAAGTTTGAATAACAGATCGTTGGTAATAATAAAGGCTCGACCCTAGACGTTCAACAATAGGAGCTCTGTTGCTTTGTGCAAACAGATAGCTAACGTTCAATCGCTATGCTTATCTTTAGATGCCTTGTAGATATCCTGCCCTGTGATCGAATTTACACACCAACTGACAAAAATAATCACTTCATTGCCTCGTGTTCAGTTAAGTAAACATTCAACGACTGACTTAAATATAACTCTGTATTTCCTTCGGTGATAATGGTATACATTACCATAATTTAATACTTTAAGGACATAAATTTTATTCAATAATGTTAAAATGCTTTCTATCGATTTTCAAAACATTAAAATTTATAATGTATACAAAAGAGGTTATTAACACCGACAAATTATCATCTTAAACAAGACATAACTCTTTGGGGAGTAGAGTTAGGTAGCCAAACTACCCAACTCAACTCCCTAAGAAGGCACACAGTAAATCAAAAATTTAATAAATAATAATTAAAATGTTTTATAATAACGTTTAGCTTGACTTAGATTTTGGCAATTATATATAACCTGTACAGACTTCGTTAGTTGGCAAAACATATATAAAAGTCAACAAATGTCGTCATTAAGTATGAAAATTTCAGGTTCCTTTACAGTGCGCTGGAACAGACGTATTTTTTTTGGTTCAACAGACACATACTTAGTCCTGATCCCATACTATAGGATTCTCTGTATCGTAGGTATCAGGAACTACGAGTACCGCACCACAACACCAGACTCTGAACAAATATCTACAGAACATTTGTCCCACAGCGGGAATCGAACCAGCACCTCTTGCGTCACAGCTGAGTACTCGCCCGCCGCGCCACCGAAGTCTTCAAATTATTATTATTATCGGAATGCGTTTTAGCGACGTTAAGTATATTTTATAAACAATTAACAGTATTAAAAAAAACGAACACTGTATAAAAACATACGTTAAATGTATTAGAAGAACTAATGAAGCATAGTGGTTAGTTCCTCTATGAACTAATGGTACTAACCTGCTGTTGTTGCTGTATCAGCTGTTGTTGTTTGAGCTGATCATGGTTTCCGAACGACATCCCGTCGAAGGGCGGTGGGGGCAGCATTAACGGCACCAAGGGCGGCTGAAGGTTCATCGCGGCCAGGGCGCCCACGTTCAGACCTAGAGGCAGTCCAAGCGAGAGCATCTGTGCTACCATCGGGTGCAGCTGACCAAGCTGTTGAAGCTGTATCATATTCAACGCTGCCTGCATCTCTTGCACTTGGGCAGCCAGCAAGGCTCCAGCTTGAGCCTCACCCTGAGCATTTCCATTCTCGTTGTAGTTTCCTTCCCCGCGCGGTGAAGGCGACCGGTCACCCTGCGGCGCTGGTGATGCAGCACGCGGAGAGTTGGGAGCACCGCTCTTCCTTTCATATTCCGACTTAAACTGCTCAGCGAATTGCTCGAGAAACTCCAGCGGCACTTTGTCTTTATGCACTTCTTCACAATGAGTTTTTAGCACGAACACACTAGAAAACTCTTTGTTGCAATGTTGGCACATCGATTTACTTTCCCCATCAGGAGGCTTTTCTTCCGGAGGTGGAGGAGGCGGGCTCGGGACACGCGCCGCCTCACGTTCTTCTTGCATTTTCCTCCGTTGGTTCTCATTGTACTGCATCACGAGGTCGAAGCCGAAGGTCTCTAGAAGTTGTTTATACATTTGTGAGTTTCGTTTGGGCGGTTGGCCCTTGGCGACCATCTCGTCCAGAGCGGCTACTTCGGCCTCACCTAGCGGCGATTGCGCCCGCGCATCCCCGAACGGACATGAGGTCACACGATGTGCGTCGAGTAGCTCCCCGGTCGGGAATGACGCGTGGCAGCGTTCGCACGAGGCGTTACCTGCGCGCGGGGATCGCGGACTACCTGGGCGTGCGGGGGGTGAGGATCGAGGCCCCCCGCTGCTAGTTGACGAAGGGGATGTATTTTTTGGCGACAAAACGTCTTGTAAAATTTTGGCGGGGTCGTGTCTGTCCGGCTGCTCTACTAAAGGCCTTGACAGATCTACGTGTCCGGCCGCGGCGAGCTCTTGCAACTTACCCGCTCGCGTCTGATGAAGTACTGATCGCATGTGAATATCGAGCGTACTGCCTTGTGTGTAGGCCACTTTGCAGATGTTACATTTGTAGCGTTTGCGATCGTCCTCTTCGCTAGAAGTACTTTTGGGAGTAAGAATTAAATTCGAGGGCGCAGATCCCGCTCCGGGCGAGATGGGAGGGTTGTTATTATTTTGTTGTTCTTGCATCACTCGCTTTAATTTATGCAAGTGGCTCACGCTATTGTAATGAACGAGTAAAATATTTTTTTGCGTGAATGACTCTTTGCATACATCGCATTTAAAGGGTCTATTTGGGTCAAGATATTTCTCCATTGGGTAGGTAAGTTTCTCACCTTTTCTGTGCAGAAGTGTTTTGTTGTGCGCAGTCAGGTAAGATTGTCGGGTAAAAGCTACTTTGCATCGATGGCATTTGTACTTCCTGTTTGGATCGTTGTAAGAGTCCTCTGCCATAGCTTGAGAATTTAGATAATCTTCCAAGAATTGTTGATCTTTGTAAATGATAGAATCATCAGAATTTTCAGCGTCATTATGACCCGACTCATCGGCCATAGTAGCACTAGAATCTCTATCTTCTAGGTCAGCTAAGTCGTCTTCTGGCGTTCTCATAGCTTCTTTACGCAAAAGCTCTGCTGTCGATGCATCAAGAGCTGTGCCTTGGTTAGCTTGAAGTAAAGGATTTGTCGCTAGGCTACGTTTGAACGTTGCTAATTCTTCTTCAGTTAGCTCAGAATGAGAAGATTCCACGTGTTTTTGAAGGGCGAGTACTGACCGGAAGCTTCTTCCACATAACACACATTTGGTGGCATCTCGAATGACATGGTATTGCGAATGTAATTGTAATTTCTCTATTGTTTTGAAGGCAAGGCTGCATTGGTTGCATCGGTACTTATACACGTGTTTCTCAGACACTGACATGTTCGTTATAGAGTTGCGGGCATGTGCTTCTCTGAAATGGTTTTGCAGCGCATGTGCCGCATCGAAGTATCTGTTGCAACCTTTCTTCCAGCAAAAATAGCCTGGACCTTGTGGTGTTTGTTTCAGCTCCAAGTGTCCGGATTCATTTTGGTGTTGGCATAGTTCGTCTACATTGCGGAAAGTGCGGTTGCAGGTAGAGCATCTTTCCATCTCACCATCGGCACTTCCTTCAGATCTTGGTGATGAATTTTCGCGCTCTTCGTCTCCTTGTCGAGATTCACTCTGTGATTGAGCTGCACCGTTGAGCCAATGACTCTGATCAACTAATAGAAGCAGTCTCTGTAGGCCTTCGGAGTTGACCGAATGTATTTGCATAACATGTCGTTCGAGAGAATTTCGTTCTTTGAATGCATCCTGGCAAAGTGGGCAGATGAAATGCCGTGTGTTTTCACTATGAATTGTGTTAACATGAGCGTGAAGCCGACTCTCGCTTGTGCAACTGAAGTTGCAGTATGGGCAGGCGTGAGGTCCAGGGGTCTCTCGGTCTTCATCACTCTGTTGCGATTGTTGTTGAGATTGCCCCTGTGGGCCCTGGGGCTGATGTTGTTGTTGCTGCTGGTGTTGTTCCAAAAACCGCATCATCTTCTGTTCTTGCGTAAGCTCAGGTTTTTGGTCTATTGGTTCCTTTGAATCTGTTGACAAACCAAATAAAACATAGATAACATGAATAACCTAAATTTGTTACTACATAAATATCCTAAAATTGACACTGTAGCAAACGAACCTCCCGCTACGGGATCTGCAAACTAAATGGATACGGATCTGTATACCGTAAATCCATAACGTCTACCTACGTCTACGTAAGATTTATCTACATAAAAGATTATTTCTATAAATGAAACCGACTATTGTTCGGTGCAAACGTTTGTTGCTTTTCTGAATTGAAGTTAAAAATAAAATTCTTCTCTTTTATATTATTAGTAGGACTCGTTTTGTTTGCGACGTCCTGGCAAGACAAAGGTATCGCTCTATCCATCCCGTACGCACACATCCACAGATGTATTAATGCTAACGTAACAAGTTTATTGTAATTTTGCACACAAAGGAGATACAGGACGAGCAAACAATCATTGTTCATTATTACAAAAGGTTTCGAATATTTCGTTTCGCATCGGATCAAATGCGTTGGGAGAGTTGACGTATGTGAGAATAAGTACGAAAGAGACGGCAGTATTGAAGATATGTGAGTGTGCAATTATTATTTGACCAGGGATAAGTCCACGTTGGCGTGTGAAAGACGCTGGGCCGCATTGTTTACGCTCAAATAAGGAAGGTAAAAGAAACGGCCAACGAGGGGACTGCACAGATTCGTTAATGTAACGTAACAATTATACTTTATTAGTTGAGCATCTGAGGGCAGGACCAGTTATTGTGTCCAACCCAGTTTGATATTAAAAAAAATTAGAGCATCAGAACAAAACTATTGAAAATAAATATATTATATTCCTATTATTATTATTATTATTATTTCACTCATTTAAGTGTTATGTCAGGTTTGAGCCTAGACCTTTGAGAGGCATTAGCGGGGCCACAACCAACGCTAACAGGCCTTTTTTGTATGAATTAAAAAAATACTATTATACATTTTATAAAAAACTATGAAATGAAAGGTAATAAATATTTTTGACCAATATTTAAGAGACGCTTTCGAGGGGAACCAGATTTTGCGCTTAATTACAACTAGAAATTATCTCACAGTCCAGTGGAGTTGAAACCAGTTGGCCCCCTGTACGGAACCCGTTCTATAGTTTTAACCAGCTAAAACCGTTACATCTAATGATGGGGAGAGGGATAAAGTAAATCCGAGAGCATAATAATAATCATAGCGCAACTGACCCTAATTCTCAGCTTGGACTGACCAGTGAATGTAATTATTTATGATGTTAAATCGCCGACCCACAGTCTGGTAGGAGCATAGAACAATGGTTCAGGTAGAAGGACCTTGTCTGCATAAATGCGATCTCGGACGGTTTTTGTCAATGAACAAAGGATCTTTTCTAAGGAAACACCACATCGTTATAGCGTCGTAAAGTAAGTATTGTGCAGTTGAAGTTTTGTTTTGCGAGATTTAGGTCAGAATTTTTACAATGTGGCGTCAGGAATACAATGAGGCCTGAATGTTTTACTGTCTTCCCGATAGTTGGTTGGTGTTGAGGTGTTCAAAATGCAAAGTAAAATGTGGTATGTGTGTATTGTGAAATGTTTTAGTAAATTTTCGGATTTTGATAAACGTTACTGTTTATCTTACTGTGGAATCAATTATGATAAAATATCCTCATCACAATCATTATCTGCCCCAATCATATCAGGTCTACTGCTAGGTCTACTGGGAATAGGCTTCCGCGAAAGAGTAGTTGGTACTGAGCAACCTCTATCCACCGACTTACCGCAACCTTTAAGATCGTATTGGTCCATTGGGCCTAATTCTTACACTGTGCTGTCCAATTTATGGCCGCCTTTTGAGAACTTTTATTCACCAGTGGTGTAGGAAAAAGTTAATGCAATAAAACATAATACAATATTTTAGACATAGTCAATAAATACTTGATTCATATCAATAATAAACCTTAAACTAAGTAAGAGGAAATGAACAAGTTAACATGATGATAATGGATATTGGATAATAACCAGGCTTGATAATTTAACATGTCAGTAGGTATCTACGTGAAGTTAAAGTGCAAAAGCTGGGGTGTATCTTGTGTGACTCATTGAATATAAGACCGGTTTTTATTCTGGTTCTTGTCGAGTTGAAGATGGGCATTATACCAACGAAGCAGTCGAGGGGCAGAGACAAAACTAGGACAGAAACTCTGAAGGCCAATTTATTGTGAAAAAGGGGCGTGTGAATGTTTTTAATTGATGTCCGCTTAACACTTTGACTCATCTTAAAGTCCTTGCACTTGAGTAATACAATGAGCCATAAGTTGGATCTGAATTTCATATCAAAATGGATCGTTTAAAATGGCACTCTCAATAAAGTGAAAATAAGTACACAATGGTTAAGCTGAATTTCTTTCGCCTCCACTGTTCTCTCGGAGTTTATCGTATTTCACCGTGGCCATAAACATGCTTCGAGCGATGCGGCCGACGACATTGTACGATGATGTAGCAGCCTCATCACAAGGGGCAATCATCCTTAATGCGCGACCGCCACATACGTAATGCGAGTCATTGTCCCGTGTGCGGTACTTATGGAAAATTCGCGTTCTCAATTCAAATCTTCTTTCCGTCTCCCTCGCTCGCGGGGCGGAGTCGCCTTTAACCAATGACGGCATCCAACGGTGGCGACACCGTGTAAGGCGTACGTTATTAAAGAAACCTGTTCTAATGTTGCGCGCTTTAAATTAAATTTTGTCCGTGTGTAATTATCTCATTATTGTGATTACGAATACTCCGCTAAATGCTCATCGCTTAAAATGGAGATTGCTTCTTTGATAGAACACGGGGAGGACGCGGTGGACGATAATCAAGGATTCGATGACGACGACTGAACAAGTGATAAACCCCGCACATCATAAAAAGTACCTACACCAAATTAACATGAAACAAATTGTATGTTTACTGACACGGACCACAGCAAGAAGTTCACTTGGTAAAAACCTCAAAGTAAAATTGATTAAGGAACGAATCGGTTTAAATTGGAAACCGATAGTGACGTTTCGAAATAACATTCATAAGTCAACTCAGTATTACTTTATCGATACGAACGCCGGTAATGGTTTCGGTTGAATTAATTTTAATGGAGTTTTCACGCTTTATAGAAATATGTTACGAAATATCTTTAGCACGAGGGTAATAAATATTAAATTTATATACTGTTGCCATATTTTCTGATAAAAAAATGCGAAGCGCGACATCTAGCGGACAATTCAAAAAGTTTAACGATGCGCACGCGCCTCTATTTTTTTAATTTGACAACCACTATGTATAAGTGCTTTTATATTTTTACCGTATTCAAGTTGAGTAAGCTTATTATCATGAAGTTGTTACTTAGACATCGCTTTGCGGAAGTTAATGCACAAACAATAGACTTGAAACGGTTGGAAAATTATCAGCTAACAAATAGGTTTCCTTGTTATTACTCTATTGATCATGATGAATAGATAATACTTAGAAAAAACACTTGAATCATCAATGACAAAATCTAATGAATGATAGGAGGTTCGTTATACTTCATTTGCCATTAATAATAGCAGGCCACTTACCACTGTCCTGTTGGTCAAATGGACTTGTCATCTCTGGTGGCTGCGGAATTACTTGGAAGAGCTCAGCAACATCTGGTGTTGGATCTTTTCCTTCTGAACGCCTTTGGAGTTGATGAATTTGCTCCATTTGTAAATGCTTTACAGATCTCACGTGTTGCAGAAGCGGTAGTCGGTGAGGAGCATTGAAACCGCATAGAGCACAACGGTACACTCTCGGACGTTCTCGCGGCATTCTTGACGAGCAATCTCGAAGATGTCTTAGGAGTAGTGCGGCTGCCTCGTGTCTTGCTCCAGCTGCGTGTAGTTGCAGTTTATGAGCAGAATTCGTGTAATAGTCGCAGGCGCAGCATCTCACTTGGACACCGCCGACTCCGGCGCCTCCAGTTCCAACACCACCACAGAATTTCAATTTCCACTCATTTCTCGGACCTCCTTCTTTCACATGGTTGACATGTTGCAATCTCTGCAGGTGTTTATCTGTCTTACAATGCAATTGAAAGTTTGCTTTTAGGTTGGTTTTGTACGTGCAAAGTTTGCAGACGTAATGACCAGCGACTAAAGCCAGTATTTCTTGCTCTCTGATTTTCGTGCGATCTTGCGCTAAGTGGTGGCCCAATGCTTCTAAGGAGTCAGTAGAGAAGCAATTGCAGATGCAACAGTGAAAGGTCCTTTCGGGTTCAGGATCTGCCGGCTCTGGTGGGGGTTCCATTGCTTCTGGATTTAGGCCAACGTCTAAATGAGCACCCAATTCTGGTGGTGAGGGTCCAGGTCCTCCAGTCATTAGTTGAATCATCAAGGCTTGGTTATAAGCCATGTCAGCGAGGGCAGCCTCTGGGTTTTGTGGGGGGCCCTCGCTACCATGAAAGTGTAACAAATTCTCCAACTGCTGCTGACTTTGTTGCCTATGATGGAAGGCTGACATTGACAACGTTTGCATGTGTTTAACATTTTGCTGCAGGACAAGCATGTTGTGGGTATGCTTTTCAGATGTCATGTGTATCCTCAAATTACGAGCCACGTTCGTCTCATAGTTACAAACATCGCATCGGAAAGTAGGCTTTGGTTTCTGTCCTAGAGGTGAATGATGTGGTAGCGGTGGTTTGTGGACACCAGGTGGAGTATGTTGAGGGGGAGGTGGTAAACTTCCTTCACCAGGGTTTCCTCCGTTTTGTAGTTCTTGCATATTATTTAAGTGTTTGTCAGATTGCATATGAATACTTAGGTTTCCTTTCGTCGTAGTAGAATAATTGCAAACTTCACATCTATATGGTTTGTACCCACAGGTATAAGTTTCACCGCGAGCGAGCCGGGGGTGTGGTTGACCAGCAATGCAGTAGATGCAACTCGTCTCAGCTTCGGGATGCTTTTCTTTCATGTGGATTTCTAATGTTTCTTGATACTTGTAATGCCAGTTGCATTTAGGACATTTCAGAGTTTTGCAGGAATTCCTACTATGCATACCTGCTAAAGGGCCTCCTAACCTTCCAGAATTTAAAATGAGTTCACATTTTGGACAGTCTGCACCAGATGGCCGTCCACCAAGATGGTCGGGGCATACTCCTATCGTCGTCCCTGATAGGAATGCAGGTGGAGCCGTTTGAAACGGTGGTGATGAGTTAGGACTTCCCCGGGGTTGTACCGACGCATTTATCGTGTGAGGATGCGCCACAGAGATTAAGGAATGTTGAGGAATTAATGATTCTGCTATCGATCTTGGTGGTCGCCATTGATTTGGACTAGGTCTTCTATCATCACATGATCCATTTGGTAGTAAGGAATCATTTTCTTTATCGGGGGTCATCATCATATCTAGTCGCTTGTCCATCGTTGGACTTGATAGTTCTGATGTATTCGCTGGACTTCCTGACATCGAAACACGTGGTGCTCCAGCACCGACTGGTTCCAGAAACGACACCAGCGCTTCTTTGTCCTTTCCGACACACTGAATGATGGCTGAAGCATTTTCTCTTGCCAAAGCATCTCTTTCGGTATCAAGTAACGATAAGCTATGGTCCGATTGAGCATGGGCTACGAATGATTTAGCGTAACCAAAACTCAATTTGCAAATAAAACACATTAGGATTGGTTTCACAGGCACACTAGGGCATTCGGTAGGTGGCGATGGCGGCCTCGGAACATCCTTTCCTCCTCGAAAACTAAACACTCTGTAGCTGTGCATGACGGGTGCGTCAGGTCGAGTCCGCACTCGCTCAGCTGCCAGTCGTCCATAAAGCGCACCATATAAAGAAGGATTTCTCGAGACGTAAAAAGCGCTTGCGATCTGAGGAAACTCAAGCTGCCGTTCGAGAACATTGTTGTCTCGGCTATCTACAATGCAGCCAGGTTCTATTTTTGGTAGATCCGGTAGGCTAGTTTCACCTTCTGATCCCTCAGGATCTTCGATGATGTATGCTGAGCCATCGGGGTTGTAGACGATCCTGCCGTCGAAGCGTTCGACATCGGAGGAAAGAGGTGGCGAGTCCCGTCGGGAGGTTAGGTCGACGGCGTCGGGTGCGGCGGGGGGTGAAGTAGGAGCAGGTGCGGAGGGAGGGGCCGGCGCGGGCGCGGCTGGAGCTGCGGGCGCGTTACGTGGCTCCTCCTCGGGACTCATATCGCCGTCTTCGTCGTCGGGCTCGGCTGTGGCCGAGCTCTGCGGATCGTCGCGTTTGCGGCGCCGCTTGCGCTCCGGAGGCGGGCCGCTAGCGGTGCCGCCGGGCTGCAGCGGCGTGGGCATGGCGCCGGGCGTCAAAGGCCGGCATCACATGCTCTCCTGCAACAAAATAAGACGGACTTTAAGACCACTTTCTATTGGATTGGACGGAACGGATTGGCTTTTTAATAATTACTTAATTAATCATTACGACAAAGATAACCCAACAGCAATTCATTCAATGAGTCGCTTCTATTATAATTCAACATCAAATAATTGGAACTCACATAAATGGGTGCAAACGCTCCAAATGTAATCAATCACCTATTTCTCACGGGTCAGTTTCAACCCAGTTAGCCGAAGGTGACTATTGAATAGGATTGTGTCCGTCGACCGGAAGTGGGTGCGACCGTTTGTGTCATCCACGTTGTTTTCCAAACTTAGATATCGTAGATTTCCCTATATAGATTAGGTAAATAATTTAATATGACCGTAAATATTTGATTTACTCTAGATTATACACTTTTATGAACGCGTCTTCGACGTGCTTAATACATTAAAGCCGTATTTCAACTGATAGCGCAGTTCCCATAGGTGATATCTAAATGCGTATTTAAATTAAAATACATGGTAATCGTTATCAAGTTGACTTTTGCGCAAACAACTGCAATCAATTTATCCGTTTGACAGGCTGTCATTGCTGACATCGTTACAATTAAGCAACCGACATACTTAGATCTCAACAAATATATATTTTACCATCTTGAGGTAAATCTTCATTGGAAACTGTACTTTATAAGTATTGCGTTAGAGATGACTATTGGTAAACAAAATAATATGTGAATAGATAAAATAAACTGGCAATCTAGAATGAAAATTCGTTAAAATCGAGATTAAAGTCGTCATCTGCGTTATCTTCAACGTTATCTTTCGTCCTACAAAGTAGGTAGGTAACTACTAACGAGTAAGTACATAAAATAATATATTTGTTTAGTTTGACAGGTGAGATAATAAACGAAACTTGTCAGTTGACAGGATATAATGGATTAGGTATTTTAGAAAAATAAATCCTACTAATATTATAAACGCGAAAGTTTGTGAGGATGTATTTTTGTTACTCTTTCACACAAAAACTAGAAAAATTTCATCAAACGGATTTTGATGAAACTTTACAGTAATATAGCTTATATATCAGAATAACATATAGGCTACTTTTTATACGTGTACCATGCGGGCGAAGCCGTGGGCAGAAGCTAGTACTAAAATATAATACTAAGAATAGGAAAAATACTTAAGTATAAAATATAGAAATATAAACCATAACCCTCGACTTGTGGATCACGTCTTTCTATAAAGTCGCTTGAAAAGATATTTAAGCTAGACAGCAAAATCAGAATCACCAACTACAATCTGCCAAATAAATAAATAAATAAATTAATAATGCTGGTCATTTTTCACATAGCATCATCTAGTCCCTTACTAAGCAGAGCTTGTATTATGGGAACTAAATGACTGATATACTACTTATATACTTTTTTATAAATACATACAAATTATATATAGAAAAAATAATACGCACATCACAAGATCATCATAGGATTTCTTTGAATACTTCTGAAGGTTCTTATCAATTATCATGACAAAACAGGTAAATTTCGTCGCAACTATCCCGCTGTAAGAAAGTAGCCTGCATCCAGCCAGAGTGACTGCTTGTCAAGGAGCAATTCTACGACATAGTTTATAAAGTGGCCTCGTGTTATCTACAACTCAGTACAAGATCAGTAATACATAGAATAATTTACTTTGGACGTTTAAAAACATAACTGACGTATTATTGTTTGTGGAATTTACTAACTAATATGAATAATAAATGATTAACCAGGATGTTGAAAGATAGCGTAAAACACAGCTTACGCCGGAACTGATAAAAAGATTAAAACATTTTTAGATTTCTCCATGTGTACATTTAATCATTAATGACCATGTGTTGACCGTACCTTCAATTAAATTGTTTGCCATTTCTATCGAATGTAAAAACCCTTAATTATTCAAGAAATTCTTTGGCTTTTCTTTTCAGCGAGGGAATGCAGTTAGTGCTCTTGGCATTTTCCCGCAAGGACAAAGTTCTATGTAAGGGTACTAAAATGTGCAAGTCTCAAACCGTGTACTAAGTATTCTTTAGGGAGACCTTTAATGTTATAGGCAAGCAAGTATACGGCCTAAGAGATTATTAAGGGGTACTGTTTACTATGGCATCTGCAATACCAGGAGTAGTGTTAATGCGTCAACTGCCATTAGAAACGAAGGTAAAGTCCCATGTGCCTTTAATCACCGGCACCTATATTCCTCATAATGAAACACAGCAATGCGAACGTTATAGCTTGGCGGAAGAAATTGATGCGGTAGTACTTCCCCGGGGAGTTCTAGAAAGGAGCTGATGACTACTGAAGTAAATCTTAGGAAGTACGTTAAAAATGTATTTAAAAACAATTAAGTTTAAATATTAAGTTACAGAAATTTAGTTTTGTATTCTATTTCATTATTTTTATTTATATTCAAGTATTTTTTATTATTTAGTTGCATAGTCTATTTGAATAATAAGTAGTATCAGGTTGGTTCATTTGATTGAATAAAATAACTTGGAGAAATATATATTTGCCAGTACCTACAAAATCTAGCGAACGTCAGATTGACAGTAAGTGTCGAGATAGGTACCTGTTGTTTACAGCATAGGTAAACAACAGGTACCTATGTCAAGCAATTTACTCTAAAGTCAGGTAAAAGTAGAGGTATAAAAAAACTGTGTTCAAGACTTGTGCAAACACTTGAAAATATACTTTAGTACGATTTCTAAATAACCAGACTAAATAACTAATTAGCATAGATCTGCTGATCGAATCACTTGTAGAATCCATAAAGTTAGAAAATAGTTTAAAGGGAAAATCGACATTTCAAAGTAATTCTTTTGATTTTAACGAATAAATGAATTTTGACTTTGACTTTGAAATTGTAACATTTCAATTTAAAAATGTTAAAAACTAATAAGTAATTAGAAAACATCAGATGACAAGGTAAAAAATCTAATTGCCAAATATAATTATAATGTTCTCTCTAGCAATAGTAATTTGTAGATCATTTCGCAGTGCTAATGTGCATGGAAATTATTCAAAGAGCCAACAAATTATAGTCGAGGTGAATGTTCTGTAATACTATAATTTGCTTATATTTAACCCATAGATATAAAAAATACAACATACTAATAAGAAGACCACATTTGCACAGGAAAAAAAATATGAAAAAATATGAACCCGCAATCATTGATGCGCCTGTATAAATACCCATAAATAATAAGTACTATGGAAAAATCAATAGCAAATCGTATCCCAGTGTGACTATAATTTCTGCATTGCAAAATGTTGGAAATTACTAACGTAGTTAAACACATATTTAAAGAGGCACGTGCTGATGTTCCCATACCTAGTACCTACAATCAGTGTTGTCAATTGCCACCAATGTCCTAATGCTCAATGCAGTACTAATTTCCGATAAAGTAACGCAAACAAATAAACCAAATACGAGCTCAAATCACACAAACATGCGTTTGAGCGTGAGAAAAGTACGGCAGAAATAATTATGTATGTGTGCGCTAACAATGACGCAATTTGCGCGTACGCATTTTGCGCGTACTCACACATGGATCAGCCCGCATCGTCGACAATAGTTATCAAGCCCATCATAATGAAGATGCGAGCTTTTCAATTCATTAATGAGGCTAACTTTGTCTGATAGATACAAATGAATACCGTTTTTGTCAATGTCTAATTTATGGTCAACAACGGTCATCAACAGCTCGATCACACTCGACATAAAAGAAAGCCTATTCAAAGAAATGTAATGAAGAATGATAATGTGAGGTAAATCAATAGCAGATTGACTATAAATTCTATAATTAGCAAAAGCAAACACCATGAGAAGCCAATCAATGCACTCGTTACCGTATCCATGGTAGTTCGTGATCCATGTATCACTTTCCAATGAGAATTTACTGGTTGAAACTGTGACGTTTGCGGGACATTCCACTTATAGCTACCAGCAGTGTTGCATGAAAACCATGGAGTGCACTTTATTGGAGATTCATTAGACAAGTGAAAATTATGAGCAGTAAACAATTCTACCGGAGTAAATGGAAATCACGACGTTTGTTGCGAACGAGGAAATTAAAATGTCACTCGGAGCAATGAGAAATGGCGATGAGCGCGAACAGTAACCGTTGCAAAGCAAACACGAGTATCGAAGCGAGAGGTTCGCCATAACCAGAAGATCGCATAACTACATCCATATTAATAATCGCGGGCTATTCCAGGGCTCTCATTAGCCACCGCTGCTCGCTCAAGAAACCGCAAAACACTGCTAAATAATTACGACGGGAGTGCTTTCTTCACGAAAACATCGTAAGAGCGCATTAAACAACATCTACTAAGTCGGCGCGAGGAATTACAATAAATAAAGTATTAAGCCGGCGTTGTCAGGCATCGAACCGAAAATGTCGAAAAGCGATTAATGGAAATAAAATTGAGCGAAGTCGGGGATCGATTTACTTAATACATTGATAATAAGTGGGGGAATGTTATGTAAAACGTTGTCTGTAATGGGGGAGGCTCGTTAGACGTGGGAACGTCTGAGCGGAGGTTGCTACTACATGGTAAAGATCGCGTTCGACATTGTCCACCGTTAGGGTTTAAGTTTAAGCCTTCATTAATGGTAATAGTTTTGAACCCAGCGATGGGAATAGCACTTTTTGCTCGTGTCGGTTTAAGTTGTAATGGCTGGGTTCGACACGAAGCAAAGTGAAACATTTGAGAATGGCGCAAGAAAATGGGAAAATAGAGAATTGCTAATAAGATGTCCATGTCTAATAAGAAAATAAAAGTTTTATAATCTAAGAAGAAGTGTGAGGAAATAAAATTTATATCTAATTCAGATAACCATTGTCCAAAAAACAAGAGAAACAATACTAAAACAGAAAAACCGTTGTGTAACACATCAACAATTCGAAGGTATAACTTAGTTAACGAAATACAGACTCGTATTTGTAAAAGTAATTAATTAAAACAGCTCTCTAATTTCACACGTCAGTGACAACGCAAATTCGTAAGCCATGTGTAATAATTACAAAGCAGTATTTAGGTGTGAAACGCGAAACTTGTTTTCCATAACGAGGCTCAACTTTCTCATTAATTTGTCATTATAATCAACTCCAAACAAAACATGGCTTACCGGGAGTACCGTACAAGAATCTTTGCATCAGATCATAAAGCCGATGATTTTATGATTTATTTGCTTTCGAAGCTAATTGTATTAGGTGCCCGCCGGCTTGCTTTGTGGGGAGAACCTTTGATCGCTTGGCTTAAAGGCTTGAACTTGTATGAGGTTTTTCAGTCGACATTGTTGGTACCCGATGTCTTGTTTATAGTATGAAGTGGATAAATAATAAGGCGTTATTATGGTAGGCAAAGCAATCATGGTTAGAACTCTGATACGAAGAATTCGGAGGAACTTTTGTAGAGGTCAAGCATCGCGTGAACGGCCTGTAGACTACTTCAGGTAACCTGGCAGGCGCCACTCAAGCAATCTGGCTTTTAGGAACCGTCAATTTGCGCCTGTAATTATTGCGGACCCTTCGATACTTATATCTATTTTTTCCTGGGGCTTAATTGTTGCAACAGATGACTTTTTTGTCGAACCAACTCAATGAGAGCGGAAAGGCATCAAACGCAGCGTCGAATTTGGAAATAATTATACATAAATAGTCCCTTGAGCGGCCGATTAAGACAATTTCCGAGGCAAATTGCCACAGACGAGCATAATAGCACACGCGCCGTCCTCCGTCATAAATAAATCTGGATTACATTTCGTACGAGATTAAGATTGATTCAATCTCGATGCTTTCTGCAATTAATGCCTACGCGATGTAATGTGTTCGTGTTAATATTTTTTTAATATCATTATTAGTTTTTGTGGTGCAAGTGATTTGTGAGATAATTGCATCGGTCAAATTGGCGGGCATCATTAGGGAGATAACGGGCGGGATCCATCAGGCCGTAATTAAAGATCGATACATGTGAAATAATTAATTAGTAACCGGCATCAGATTGCATCGGAGGTGCCTCGGGGTTCTACACAAAAAACAATGACGTGCGGTTTCGGCTGCGCCGGCGCCGCTGCCGCAGCGGCGACATCCGCCGCACTACGTCTATAATTTGAGAAACCTCGAATTAGTCATAATCTTATTTCACCGCGAGGAGCGTGACGCCGACTTAACATTCTCAAGAAATGTGTCATTAACGTTAATTTGTATGATTGGTTATTTTTTTATAATTTCAGAGTTTAATACAAGGAAACCTCAGTAAGTTTGGTAGACAAAAGGAAATAAAAATGGAGGTTAAACTTTACGACTATGGTGCCACAAAGTTTCTCAGAGCCAGGAGCGCTCAGCAACGTCGTCGATAATTACGAGTCAAAGAATCGTAATGTCGAAACAATTACGTAGTAATGAGCTTTCAAGTGTCGTTAGGTTGATAGCGATTAGCGATTTCATAAACTAATTTTGTATTCTGATTCTGCTTTTTGGTTCTTGTCACGTCTGCTGTCTATTGTTGACATTACTAAAATCAAATAATATTTTATTAATTCATATTTAAGAGATAGTTAAAAATGCCAGTTTACTTGGATATCATAGAGCCTTAAACGCTAAACAAATCAACCTAGATTATTCAACCTAGATTAAATTGATTTAATCAAGGGCTTAATGGGGATTGACAAATTGCCTTCTTTCTTTAAAGCTGTGCCGTCAACTCGCTGCCCGCTTACATTATGCCCCACAACCTAAAGAAGTTAAGGCTCTGTAGTGTCGCGTAATGTGTTGACTTCATAATGGACGATTCGAAATCTACCTGAGGAAAATGAAGAAAGGGAGGGGGCAGTTTATGTTCACAGACGACTATAAAATTAGCTTACTTTAACTATTATTTAATGCTCCGAGATGGGAACCGGGTGACGTACAATTGTGGGAATTTTAACGAAAACGTTGACAGACCGAAATTTGAATGGATAATTACTGTTCACTGGTTGTTGCGCTGTCAACGACTTTTATATTTTCGGCTTTTTATTTTCTTTTTACGTGGAATTTTTTACGAGTGATGCATCGGTTCGTTTTTTAAATCTGAACGTTTATGATTTTTTTTTTATAATTGATTCGTAATTTTTCAATGCTAATTTCTACCAAACTGAAGAGCACATAAAGAGAAAAAACATTTCGTAATACGTTTTTGTTCGAGTCTGTGAAATGGGAATAAGCCATTGGAAAATGGACTACCTAGAGTGTGACTCTACCGAATTTTCGTGGTTTTGAATCTTTATTGCTTAGTATTATTAATTGTTGTTTTTTTTTACTAAATCAATACATAGGTACACAATCAAAATTCTCACGATTTCCGATACATAATCGTCGAAACAGTGTGAGAGCTCTAACTCTGTATCGCGATGCGTGTGCGCAATTAAAACGAAACCCACAATCAGCCGCCATGTTTGTACACGGACGATGTTAATAGCCTTCAGTAATTACATACCAGCATCATGCCATCGTTGCTTCTCGGAAGGCTGATCGAATTAATAGAACCTATTTTTGGTACAATTTGTTCAAAAATCATCATCTCTAACAGTAAAATAATAACGCGACATTCACGACTCGAGAATATCATATAGACTTACATGTCTTCCGTTCAGCGAGCCAACCTCCCCGTCGTCGTAGTATTCCGGGAAAGAATATCTAAATTCAATTACAAAAGGCTTCTCCGCGAGGTGTGCCGTTGCACCCGCGCCTCCTACAAAAAGGGTGTATAACAACTCAATTTCTCCATATTATTAAGACGGTGGGGTGCAGGGGGTGAGGGTAAGTTAGGGTGGAACGGAACACAAAAAGAATGCTAATTTAAAATTCTTATTGCTGTGTTTGTATGCGCGCGCGCTTTATGTATCATTCGCGTAACAAAAGGCGGAGGAGAGAGCCGCCCGAGCGCGTAATTTCAATCTAATATTCAATTTGAGAAGTATCGCGAGCTCCACCCGACATCTTTTATTTATTTTACTCCACTCGGAGCATTTTCCTTGGTTTCACAGATCATAGGAACTCTTCTACGTTTGCGTTTTGTCAGCGCATTTCCTAGCAGGAGGTTTCGAATAATGCGGTGACACTATTTTTTCTTTCT
Organism: Perizoma flavofasciatum; assembly: GCA_958496245.1. Classification (NCBI taxonomy): domain Eukaryota; kingdom Metazoa; phylum Arthropoda; class Insecta; order Lepidoptera; family Geometridae; genus Perizoma; species Perizoma flavofasciatum. The sequence continues at coordinate 5,438,526 of OY292431.1, forward strand.
TTCTTATCCTTTACATTTTATCAAATACCGATTTGTTCGTACAACTGGAGGAAGATTTTATTTTTACTGAATGAGTTTCAGTACCTCAATAATAGCCGACGATAATTGCTTCATTCCCACGCGAAAGAAAATAAATTTCACCGGTCACAATGGGTGCTTTCTACAGACAATTCGCGTCTAAACGGGGGGCGATAGACGACTAATGCTAGAATCGTGATATATTAGCAAAGGAGCTAATGGTAACCTCTTACTAAACCTTCATAAGTACGCCTCAACATTATGGCTGCAGATTGCAAACGCTACACTTTCTAAATAAATGTCAAAATAAAAACAATTGTCTCAAACAGATCGTATGTCAAGGATGACAATCGTTTTTAATTTAGATTTGTCACGATCATGAATCAAAAATGTTAAAGGTATCTTTCCTGGAATCGGTAAGTCAAGGTGATATAAATGAGACAGTTGTATATATGTAAAATGTAAATTCAGTTACGTCTGCTGTTCGTATACTTATTCGATTTGAATGAAAATAAATTGAATACCGCATATTATCGATATAGGTATTTGTGATACTATTTAACAAAGGCTTATATGAAGGAAAATACAGCGAATATGAGTAAATACTGCATTGATTTTCATGAGGTGGTACGGTAAAGATATTTTTGGGTATAACGACTATACCATGTATTTTTCTGGTGACTTTACGTTGACCGTTTAGAGAACTGAACTTCTCGTCTCACGACCGCCAAGCGTAGTCGCGGACTGTGCCTCATGAGACCAAACCCCAAAAATTTCAATTTTTTGGTAAAGATATTTTCGAAATTCCTTGTGTGTGGGCGGGCCTCTACAATAACCGAACGAAATGTATTTTTTTTTGTATGAGCGAAGACAGTAAAATGGCGATTGTGGTGAAATGTAACCGCATGTGGGCTCTATCGTCGTACCAGCATAAGGTACCATTGCGTTACTGCGATAGTCGACACCTAGGGTACGACCTGGATTTAACTAGTACCTATGTAATGTAATTTACATCACATAGTTTGGAATCGTTCGGATTCGAGGATGAATTTACCTAACTGTAGACGTGCAAAAAGATATTATTGAACGCATAATTTAATGGAACTCTATGTAATAAAATAAAAAAAAGAAGTAGGTAGGAACCTATAAAAGACGTTATTTGCTAGGTGTATTATTCTTTGATTTCTCCATCAAAACATTTTTAATTAATTTTGTGTGAATAAATTATCTTATCTTATCTTATAATTTTTGTATGTATAGTCTCTAGTGAAGACTACACAAAAAACACTTGTAGCATAGTATTCAAAAGGCCAATTAAAAGAAGATAAGATTTGAAAAGAAAAAGAAAATCAAAGCCCACCAACCTATAATGTAGGCTGTAAGCTCAACTTTGCTTGCAAGTGTGGAAAGAACTTGACCACGTTAATAATGGTAGTGGTTAAACAGAAAATGTGTCTACAAAACGTTTCACACATTCCCATTAATAATCAGCCATTAGATCGAACATACATAACTGACTGTACACAACACAAGTCGGCCATCGAAGTCGCTAAGTATGATTTTGAAGTTGGTTAGTGTGTGCAGAAAGCGTGCGCAGGCGGTCCTTATAATTTGCAAGAAGCTACGACGGCTTTGGTTCGCTTTACCGTGACTCCATAACATGGCAGAATGCTTGTAAATGAAATTGTACATAATTACACTTAGAAAATAGTTCCAAGAGCTTTGAAGCATCTGAAGACAAAGCTAACGCGATTTTATCAATAAATTAAATTTTAATCCACAATGTATCGAATCTTTACATACTAATGGGAGCACCGGTTATTAATTATGATAAGATTACAAAAAATTAAGGATCGAAAGCTTTAAATCATATAGTACAATTCAAAGTCATAAGAAAACAATAAATAAAAATATAAAATCAAGATAAACCCGACATTGTCGCATGATAAATGATCGGATTATTTTTGGTAACCAAAAACTGGGTTCCAGAGGACCTTAAAACGAACGCGACGAACCTCGTTTATAATTATAATTAATATTCTCACAGTATTAGAGTCGATGGAGAAAAAAATATATTCGACGCGAGAATTAATAACAAACAAATGGGCTACCTGCGGTGTTTTTTGTGCGCCCCACAGGTAAGCTCATGATGATGAAAGAATCTCATGTGTGTCTGTCTTACATTTTAAACAATATTGTTAGATTTTGACACGGTTGCACCTTTTTTTGAGAACGGACCTTCATTCATAGGATGCAATCACGGTAGACGCATAAAAACTCATATACGCTGCAAATTCAGCTACTGGACGACAGATGGCGATGTGCGCTACATTACCTGCAACGAAAAAAAAAACAAGTTCAGTCAAAGTTTCTACTTAAATAAATACGCACTAAATATTGAATGAATGGGCCATAAATGTAACATAAATAACTAAAAAGTTTAAACATTTTCCTTCTAAGGTTTAGTTTCGAATTTCGTTGTTGCTGCGACTGATTAAAAAAATAAAAATAAAAGCTGCATTGGAAACAAGAAACCGACGACTCGAAATCCTGAACAAAAGAAAGGAACAGCTCTAAACGTAGTACCATAATGACAAAACAGAAATATGATTTCGATTAAACTGTGCGACAGAGATGATGCGATTGATAGTTTTAACGGAGAGAGTAGGAGAGTAAACTGTTAATAATAAAAATACTTTATTTGTATAGTGGGGTAAAACACCCCCGCTGCGGGCCGTTTGGTCGGTATCCATCATCATTAGATTAACAGATTTAACACTTTTGAACAGATTCTCGACAGCCGGTTGTTCCATTCATTTGGGACAAAATGTGATGCGTACAAATCAATGAAGATTACTATGACTTAGTGTAGGTCCTTCATTAGCTAGCCCTCGATAAATCCAGCATACAATCGAGTGGAATTGAACTAGGTTCCACCGTCCATGTTAGGCGGCCGTCTGACCTGGTCTATACAATACCCCGTTTGGTCACGTCTAGAGGATTATTAATTATGGGATCCGTGGTAACTGGGTTATCATTTGATCTGATCTCTAATTAAGGCGCCACCAAATTCACATTGTCTAACCCGCATCTTAATTATGACGTATCGATACAGAGTAAACAAATCGATTCCATCCAGTTGTGGGCGACAAAAAATCACTGAGCTACTTTTGGTAGCAAACCCTGAGTTCGAATGTAGCGTATAAGGCGAACCTTCGCCATTATTTTATTGCATAATCGAGAACGTTCTTACGTCAATTATTTCTCGGCGTAACATTAATTGACGTATAACATGTTCATGTGATTATAAATATTTAACAGTTCTATGGTTCCAGAATAGACGAAATGTCAAAATTAACTATTCAGGAAATGCAATTAAATGAAATGATGCATGTCGATATTAAAATAGGTATTGATATGCAAAGTCAGGTCGTTACGGATGCGGGCGGTGCCGGCCGGTCCCATGGCTGTACACAAATTTTTGTTCGCTAATCAATAAGATTTGACCCTAATTCCAATTACTACTCAACTGTAACGACGATGTTAGCTACAATAGTGCTATTGTTTTGGTAATCAATACAGAGTCCTTCAACGAGCCACTGATTCAATTCTGAGCAGCAGATGTTATTTTTACTATATATTACTATGATATTTAAATCAAACTTGCTCAATATTTTGCCACAAACTGAGCAAAACAACAGCATGCCGAGAAGGCAAATGAGCAAGTGTGCTCCGATCCTAACCCAATAATTACACGCATTGATTAGATCTCAGATAAGACTCATTCCGCTAATTACTCCCTTAAGCTAAACGAGCCAGTTCGTTTTTGCCATCGACATAATTTAATAAGCATATTAACCCGGCCGATGCCATAGATAGTACGAGCCCCGAGGCACTTCTCGCTAATACCTTTATAATTTTGTTTATATATCTTATAAGAAAATATAATCAAATACAGCAGTGCAACTCTGAGGGTCAAAGAGGAATGACCATGTAAACGTAATAAAAGCAGAAGACGCAACTCGAATCACAACCGCTCACAACTCATTCACATTACAATCAATTTAAAACAGAGTACTATGACATTGCGTCTGGGCAAGCCATCGCGTGTGGCGAGACCGAGCATCGGGTAATTCAATAAAATGGAAAAACATTCCCTTATTCATACGACCAAGTTCAATATTGATCGCATCTAAACAAGATGCGTGCGGCCGTCTTGTAAAGAATGCATGTTTATGTAGATCGGTCATAAAGTAGTGTCGTTCGGAGAGTCCGCATCGTCTGACCTTGCAGTGAATGAGTCCCATTAGCATCTCATAGGTTTAATTAGGGAACCGCATCGGCCGGTCGCCCACGTCAACGCGTGCCGTGTGTGGGCAATCAAATTAGAGACACGCAGACAATGGGACCGAGAGAGCGAGCAACCCCACGACAAAACGTTTTCTCGCAATCTTCGATCACCGGATTAAGGGAGTCTCGTCTCGCACGTTTTATCTTCGATTGTCCGCACTTAACGCGCACTTTACGCCGAGTGCCCCTCGAGAGGAAATTGAAAGCGATCGCTTTCCCGACTATCTTATCTGTAGTGTTGCACTAATTAATCGATGTTCGTTAGAGGTAAATAAAGGTCTTATTGTGGAGGTTGCGGTGATTTATCGGCGTGAATAGACAAAAGTGTCGCGGGCGGAGCGGGTCGGTCGGTACAATGGTGTGGAATGTCGTCGCGGGCCGGTCGCTCGGCGCTCGCTCGTGCGACCCGTGAATGCGGATTATTAATAACCCACTCCGGTTCGGCACGACTGCGATGCGATGCGACGGTCGCGACTCCCAACCAACTCTTCGCCCCAGGCGCTACCACCTGTACCATGACTACGCCTTAACTTATTCACGATACCTTTTAATAACCACGTCTTGCGGTTCATGTGTGGACGGAATTCCGTGGATGTTAAATACAATAAATCCTGAGATCGCATTTTGAATCACGGATAATATTCACCAAACACCACTACGTCTCCCCTAGGATCGTTCCTGTGGCCAACAATGTATAACAATAGAGACGGTGCGGATTATAACAAATTCCCCAAATTGTGTGGGTTCATATTTTCACCGAACAATAAGACAAAATAGTGACAATGTCGCATGTGTATAGTTTACCGCATTTGGAACTAATTGGGAATATTCCATAAGCGCAGCGGTTATTGAATGCAACATCTGCCCAAATCGGCTCTAATCATTGGTTGGAAATGATTTTCAAATTGGTGATGTCGCATGTCGGAGAAATCATGGATGCCATCAAATGTACATGACCGATAAGTTTAGAGTTGTTTAAAAATAATAACAAAAGGAAAGGCAAAGTACTTTAACAGCGTGTTAAACAGAAAATGCATGAAATTGCCTTTCACGATTTGTTGGCATCGATGAAACTAAATGAGAACGTTTTTTGCCGCGACATAATGTAGCCCTACTGTACCACGCTATACTGTCACGTAGAACTTTGTAACTTCTCAATTAAATAGTATCACGACAAGAATTTTTAACAAGGAAACTGCTTATGAACTTTGGCAACAGCTAACAACAAACATTGTTAGAATTCTTTCCCAATGCTTTTGTAGCTACTTACTTATTTTCATCTAAAAGAGACAGAATAAAACATTCAACTTAAGGCACGGACAGGTGCCGAATTTGCTCATCACAAAGAAGCCATACAAATTTCGAACGCAGTTTTATTTAATTTAAGCTTATATCGTTACGCAAGACCGTGGCGCTTACGACACCGTTCTGACAAAACATGATAGAAAAATACACATTTTATATTTTTTTCTCACACGATTGCTTTTTGAATAGCTAAAACAACCAAGTTCTTCATTTGAGTTTAGTGAGTAAGCCTTCCAAATTTTGTTCTGTAGGTTTTTTTTGCAAATGTTATATCAGAGTTTGCTATTTTTATTTTTTTTAACTTTGTGAAATCGTGTTTTGGAAACGAGTAGATTCTTGGTATTAAATAATAATAAAAAGTTTCAGCCCCTTAATCAAATGAATGACTAATACCAGTTTTAAATAGTATCAAAGTAACGAAGATAATATCTGTAGTTTTAATATTATTAAAAAATATTGGTTTTCATATATTTTGTTCTTCTTTTGGTACTTATAAACAACTTTAAAACGTAGGTTTTTTAAAACTATTATATACAAACAGAACCTTACTATTAATCGGATACTTAGCCGACTGGATAAACATAATTTTATACATATTTTATCAAAAATCCTAACTATGTTTTTGCGGACTTGCAAGCATTTTGGGTGGAAGTTGACTCCATTCCTTTCAATATTTGCATGACGATGTTCAAATGTGTAATAAGTTATGAAAGACTTCAAAATATAATTTTAAGTGGCTTATTAGACGAAACCATTTGAGTAAAGTCCTCTCGAATTTTCAAATTTGTATCATTAAAACGTTCTGATGCTAATTGCTGGAGCGTTGCGACAAAAATGTTTCATAACATTTAAAGGCGTCGGCCATTTCACAAAATTTAATTATCGTCATTACATTGACACCAAAATGTTGCCGAAAATTAGACATCGATACGAAGCTTGTTTGCAAAACTGTTCAAAAGCCAGACATACATGCCAGAGAAAACAGCTAGTTCAGTCTCTGATACAAACGCCCCGCATCAAAGCGTTCAGAGATTGTCGAGTGATGTGGACACTATCACGTGAGGGAGCAGTTGTTGACCGATACGGACTACGGAGTAGATGTGGTCCACCCGATCTGTTCCACAGCATTTGTAGGTCTATTGTTTAGATCTGTTCTGAGCTATGAGTTTCGAAGATGGCTCTCCCAAAACGTTCTCCGAGTGAGCCGGCTATTTTTTATCGACTGTACAAACATTTGTAGAAAGTCGCTAATTGTATACAGATATTGAAATAACAATAGACAAACTTAAAATGATTGATTTGATTTTACATTAATGACTTGCTTAAACGAAACCTCACAGTAATACTGCAAGGGGTCGCTAAATGGATGACATTATGTCCATGTGTAGAGATGTCAAATATGAACGATGGTATCCTATAGTTGTCCCTAGACACGTTTTCTATTCTGATTTCAATGCTCGCGGCTCGGCTTTTGAACATACTAAGATTAAATAGACGACTATTTTAGTCAAACGAAGATAGGTTTATTTGTGAAATGCAATAATTAAATATTTGCCTGAAATGATTGCCCAAATTAAATTTCAACGTTTTTTAAATATAATAGGTACACACAAAGCACTAGCTCACAATCGTGATATTTAAACAAGATGATGAAACCGTTAAACCTAAAAAAATAAATTAGCATGACTGCTCAAAGACAAATATTAAAAGCCAATTCACAAGGCAGTGACGACGTAAAGACTATCAAATTATAGCTACAACTATTTGAAAATGTACCATTCGTGATTGTTGTGTTAACATGCGCCGACCAATCGCGTTACCCTGAAAACTCTCGATAAAATTACTCAAAACTGGATTCAATTATGTGCTTTATATGAACAAAATAAGGCTTACGTTCGTCAACCTTTGGAAACTATGCGACAGTCATCTAATAAGTCAAATGGCTTTTACCAGGTGTCCGTTAAATGGAAAACTACTAATTAAAGTACTTCATTCGAGACTTAAATGGAAGACATACATTTGGTCGTAAGAAGTTAATTAATCTGCTTTTCGATGTTGCCAGGAGATCGTTTTCTTGAAGTCCGAAAGCGGTTTGTCCGATTGAGTCTCTGTAGCAATACGTTTTCTATCTCTTGTTTGTGCTAAGAATTTAAGGCGTTAACGTTTCGATAGGTGGATGATTAGCGGATCACTTGTGGATATTGTTGTTACATAAGAGAATACTAATGGTGCCAGGTGCTGGTAAGAGGTTATTTTACGCACCTACATTTTAGCACATCTTCGTAACCAAGAACTACAAACAAGTCGAGCAGCACAAGTTTCTTTTGTAATGGTGAAATCTTTATTTGCCTAATTCATATCGCCAACCGGAGGTAATTGCACTAAATTATTGTAATAAAATTTTGAAGGTAGCACCAGTTGGAAAGAGACAATGTGTCCCTAACGAACGACGGGACGAAGATATTATTTACGCCACACACTGCGATGACACTGCTATGGTAAAAGACGACACAGAAATCTCAGTAATGATATAAACTCAATAGACTACAGTAATTACAGTGCCAGTAACTCGAGCGTATCGTCACATAACTTGGTGATTGTCTCAATAATGATACTACACAATTTGAAACGTATATTTATAATTTTCCACCGTCTAGTCTGAGATTGATCGCATTCCAAGCTTGACTTTTTAATATTATGACACAATGGATCGCATAGATCCAGTTTTGTAAATCTCCTATTGTAATAAAGAAGACGACATTTTGAAATACATTAAAATTCCCTAGATCGTATAATTACAGATGACACATTTCAACATTAAGACACCCACGCGCTCTATGTTGTGGCTTTAAACTTGTATAATTTGTGTTAAAGCCGTAATATATGGGAGTTTTGAGACCCTCGATTTCGGCGTTCCTGCATTCGGTCGTTAATAAAATTATCAAAATCTAAACAGGTTTTATGAGTATCGCTCGTGCGTCGAAGACTTCGTTTCGGTTCGATTTCAACTTATGAATGGAAATGGTTTTTGGTATTTTAAGTGTTTATAAAGATCGTAAATAATTTATCGCTGCGTGATACTTCCGTCGGTCGAATTTATATGTTAAAATGGATGAGCGCTAACTCGAACGGCGGGCTACTGGGTTTTATTCGCTTAGCATTAGAACTTTGAAGAAGTAGTGCAGTGGTGACAGTTTTTGTTGTGATATCGTACGTTTTGCTCTCGGTAGCTGACTGTTGCGTCAGCGATCGTGATTCAGCCTCGTCAAAACCACTCAGGTACTAACCTAACCGGCATCCGAGCTGTAATTATTCTGAGCACACGTGGACATGGTTTATGGCCGTGCATGGCCTGGCTTATAAACGTACACCTTTTTGTTTAATAGGTTAACGACTTCTACTATATCTTTATTGATCGGCCAAATATGCAGGTGGCTAACACTAAATCACATTTACAATGGTACGAGGTTTTTTTGTACCAATTTTAATTTAAAAAAACCTGCATATCTAAACAAACAAAATTAACTGTACTTATTTTTGCTAGACAACATTAAATAAATAACTTGTAGAGTATTTTAAAAGAATAATTCGAGTAATTATCAGATCACATAATTATATTAGTAGGTAATACCCACACCACAATCTTTTAAGTTTCGAAGTCAATAACAAACTAAGAATTACTTTAGGCAAATGTTAGTGATGTCCATCTCTATATATATTGAATTTGTTGCGTAACTTGTAAGGTATTATTTAGCGCGGTTTCTAACAAATTGATGTTTTCAACTATGTCATCAAAGAGGATTTATCGAGAAAATATTAAGCACTTACGAATGAGTAAGTGCAATCAAGGAATAAGTTAATCATTTCGTTAAATGAGTTGCCAATGCCAATACTTCCGCTGATTGGGTTATGATATAACATAGCGACAAATACCTCCGAATAGAGTAGACATTAGTTACAAAGGGTAGATAGTGTAATCCTGTGCTAATTTCTTCACTCAATCTGCAAATTTCTGTTTTAAATTAATATCTAACAAAGGAGCCATATCTTTAAAACAATCTTTATCGAAACAGGATGCAGAAGATATAAACGATTTTTAGCGACCAAAAAGAGTTGTGACACCAAAACTTTGTCTGTAGATAAGTCTAGTTCGGACGTAAAACCGGTAGCTGCCACCAACGTCGGAGGTTATTCATGCCTATTGGTATTACAAGATACGCGATTTAGCCTTGAAATTGATCACACGTTGACTTGTGAATGAATTACCTACCCAGTTTGATTGAATGGGAGCTACAACGTTTTGAGCGAATCAAAAAGCGTGACATGGATTGTTGACGTTGTTTACATACAAATAGCGTGTCCTTAGCGAAGGTTATTACTGAACTCAAGTAAGCCCCGTTTAAGTAGAACAACTGAGTGGTGAAATCTAAGTTACAATGGAAAGCAAAATATTAAAAAACCAAATGATTTGAATTTCTAAACAATAAAATGTAAGTTTCCAGAACTGTTTGGTTCTGCTTACCTACATACTCTTTCTTTTCTACGTCCAATATGTTTCAGTCAGTTACTAGTAATAGTGGTCCTAGAATCCGTCATGGATAATGCGCCACGCAGCTTTTTATGCACTAAAATAGACGTGTCGCTTGTTTTTTCACTCGCGATTTTAAAACAGAAAATCTTAAAAAATGTCTTATGGCAGTTAACAGATGTCAGTCGTTGAGTGAAGTAAAAATGGAGTGGCCAGCTTTCTAAGACTAAATTACGGGTTCAAAGTCAAAACTAACAATCTCTAGACTCAGAACACAACAGTTTCGTCAAATGTCTCCACACCATACCCATAATTACTGGACGTGTAAAACCGGTAGTAAGGCACATCACTCACCGTTACTTGGCATATTCTGTCTCTGCTTTAGTAGCGGTCACAAATAAAGCAGGTTGCCACCAATTATCTAACTCAGTCGGTTTCTTGGTCACTTGTATTTAAGTTGAAATAAGGAGTTTCCTTTTTCATCTAAGGCAGCCCAGTTTGGGTCTTGGAAAGATTTTTGATCTTTTTTCGAGTTGCTTTTTCAAACTGGACTGATAATAAATTCTATAGCAGATGCCTACGTGCAAAACGCAGAATTTCAAGATGTCAAGTAATGTAATGATAATACCAGCGCGCAACCTGCTTTATATCTAAATGTATCTTTAAACGATGTGGTAACTCTTTCAATCGAATACTTTTAATTAATTTTCTACAAGATTTTGCGCCGGCTATAGTAATCAAAACTTTATAATTAAGATACGTTTAATTATGGCAGAAGTGAGAGGTGGTTTGATTTTCATTTTGTGAACGAGACGGATGTAAATTTTTTTTTAGCTTATTGAAAATGTGAATACGCTACACACTCCAACACTTGTTGTTTGCTCCAATTTAGTTGCAAAATTCTTTTCTCACTCAATAGTGATAAAATCAATATTAAATTCGGCTTACATGTTGAACATACAGGAAAATCTATTTTTAGTTTTTCCTCATTAAAAAATAAGATCTATTTAACTTTACTAAATAATACTTGACTTGGTCAAAAACTTCTTGGGCTCTATAATATCAGCACTTAATTTCAAGTCACGTTATTGTTATCTCTACAAGGGTAATTCAGTATGGACCCAGCTAAAATAGAAATAGCTGGTTTGCTCGATTATATAGCCCAACTGAAACGCATAACAAAGTACAGTGTAGAGAAGAGCTTAAGTAGTAAAAATATACCACTATCGATGCAAACAAGTCAAGCCGTAGAAAGTGTGAAGGAAAACGTAATTATTCATATTGTGAAAACGGGAATCACATACCGTACCGGTGAAGGCACTGTCTAAGTTTCGACTCATTCCGAGAGTCTTCATCAGGGTGAATGATGGCGACGCTCTCCCTCCGCGTCACGTCGTGCACTGAACGTTTTAACAATATGAATAATCAAATTCACGATAGTTTTTGGAGTAATTGTAATTATTTGTTTTCATCATCGCGTTATACCTTATTTTATTTTATTACTATTTTCCCGACGTTTTACAGCCGTGACCTGTATCGCAGTTATTATAATGCTCCTGTATTCAAATATTTACATACTTGTGTGAAAAAATTGTAATGAATATAGTCGTAAAGTAGGTAAAAGAAGTGATAGCACGTATTCAGTGTTTTTTACTTGATAAATTTGGGACTCCGATTTTTTTACAAAAAATGTTATGTAGTGTGCCAGCTATTCCGTTCACAATCTGTAGTTCGGATTAACTGGCTGGTTATTTCCACACTAATTAATAAACATCAATAAAACCTTGAACTTTTGATTACCGAGAACTGGACAATGGAATCTCTGTAACCATCTACTTGCTACTTACTATCCAACTGAAGAGCTTCCACATGGCTGACAGCTAAACCGTTCCTGTTCGAATTGTTTCTACAGTTATGAATGGTTTGATGGCTTTAACCTTACAAAAGCTACGGTTAGTTGTATGTCGTCAGCACGTGTAGAAGGCCCTAAGCACAGAGGTGCGTATCTAAGTAATTAATCGAAACTTATGATTGATTAAAAGCATTCAAACGAGCACGACTCACGTTTAAATAATCTATCTCAGTGACATAATACTTAAAAAAACATTTTAATCTGAATTATTGCATTAATGTTTTGGAACAACGGCTCATGAATAAAACAACCATAGTTTACTATGATGGAAAACATATTAGGAATTTATGTTAAACTAACAACAATAGTTTAATTGTTGAAAAGGTTGGACTGAACTTTAAATCCTCGATCGTCGATTTCAAATTATGTTAATGTATCGACTTTATGTAAACATTGATAGCTACAACATATTAATTTCGATTTAGATGGGTTTGACTATTATCAAAGAGGATTAGAGTGAGAATATTACACAAACATTCCTATCAAATGAACGTAGATGGATGACCTAGTGAATTGTCACACTGAACAAGTGAAATTTTAACATTCGAAAAGCTTTGTCGGAAGCATTCAGGCGGCATATAAACTTCAGACAGGCTGGCTATACGAACTTACTTCACTAGGTTTTATTTATCGACAAGTGTGAAGTTGAGTGGCCAGCACTTTCCGCGGTAGCACCCGTGAACCACGCGCTCGCGTTTCGTCAAACAAACGCTAGTGATGCGTAACGCAAACTTAGTTGACGACTATCGATATTTACCTTGCTACTGCAAACAGAACTCGATATTTGCCCAACTCGCGAGCTAATGGCGGCTCGAGGTGTGCGCTTTATAGTAACTAATGATCTTTCTGTGGCTTCTCTCGTTTACCTCTGTTTTAATTCACACGAGACTCGCTACCGTTGTCAACTCAAATCCAAAGCTAAAATACCACAGCTAAATACAATTATATCACACCTGACATGCACGTTTACTGGTTATGGTTATGGGTTTAATATTATATAAATATATTAAATAGTTGCTTGACTGTTTGAATTACAATCAATGCACAGCAATAACCGTAAGTTGACCTGAAGTATACAAATAAAGGAATTTTCAAATTAAACCCTAGTTTATTAACAGTTTGTATACGGGTCTATACCGCCTAAGATAAATTTAATTTGTAAATGTCTGTATGGAAAACTTCAAGGCAAACGAAGTCGCTGGCTTTTCACTAGGACTTTCAAATAAAATAAAAAGATTATAAATGAGAAAAAAGGAACGAAAGGCCATAACTTCATTTTGAATTCCTTTCTGTATGTTCCCGTCTCACTTTGAGCTCACACAGCAGGGGGCGCCATCGTTCTCACCTCTTGCGAGGTGGTAGCCGGTCTTTAATAAGTATCGATAAAATATGTCGATAAATATGAATATTTATAAATATTTCGATGCATACACTACTCTGTCTACTCTTCTAAAAGTAACATTAGAAAAAAATGAATATCTTAGATTTAAATTCACGGATTTTTTTTATAATCAAACTTAAAGTCATAAATAGTGTTAGGGTCAACAGGCTATTGAGACAAACATTAAACCAAAAATGGATATAAATCTGCATTGAATGTAAGTGCATGCAGCATCAAATACTTAGTCATACCTACATCTAGAATACAGGTCCTAAAATTCAATTTGTATTATTCAGATTTAGATTTATTGCCGACAAAATGTCTGTGGGACAGCACTAATTAATCAATACCTAGATAGTATTTCAGATCAATTAGCTTTCATAGTTTATTTAAAGAACTGTTTTAACACAGGGACTTAAAGTTCATTATTCTTTGAGCATGGACTTAAACGTTATCATAAAGGCTATCATAGTGTGAGGTCTACATGCTTCGAAATGTACCATTTTTAGAGCTCTAACAACCATGAGAAGATTCATGAAATAAATCGTCATCTCATAATGACTATTGTCATGGACGAAACGATTAATGTAAAGCGTAGTTTGCATGATATGATCTGACGATTTTTTTAAAGTTTTCCGTGAGACATGAAATCGTAGTTTTTAGACACCAATTACTGATAATGACCATCCTAAACAGTGATTACGAAATTGTTACAAAATAATGGAGACATAAAACTACGATAATGAAAACATTTTTTTACAATGCTTTTCCGTGATGAAAAGCTAATCGGGATATTTGAGTCATATCTTATAAGAAGCAATTTGTTTTCTTGTTTTTTGTGACACCTTTCAAAAGTTACAAATATGCAGATACGTAATCCTACTTCCTATGCTACTAGTGTTATAAATGCGAAAGTTTTGATGTTTTATGTTTGTTGCGTCTTAGTCTGTAGCTTTGTTTTCTGACTGATCCTATTCTAGTTTGTTTAAACCAAGGCTAAAATAAGGTTATTAAAATAGTGTACATGTAAAACGTGATTGTCACTCCAAAAAAAAGATAATTATTGTGCTGGTGTTCATGATATAAACAGTAATTACGTGGACACGGAAAATATTATTAAAATACGATTAGCCAGCCGACAAACTCAGCGAAGCAAAGGTGACAATTTCATTCAGTGGTAACCTCTACCTGTAACTATACCTAGTGCCTAATGAGTGTTGCCATCTCTCAAAAAAATGCATTCATTCATTTTCGTGACAATGAAAACCCATCGCCACCTAAAGTGTAAGTTTTCCTTGCGATGTACAGCAGCAATCCCAAAGGTCACGTAGCAACGCGCGAGGGCCTGAAATAGTATCAGGTGCATTTTACTTTTTAACAAATATAAAGTGTAACAAAGAAATAAGAACTTAAGCAAACTGTAGAACTTGTACCGTAATGGGACTTTTTACTTATTAAGCAACCACACCTGTTCCCGACAAGAAGCGTTTTAAGGCGGGATATTTTCTAAAATAATTATCATGAACATCTTTTGCGGCAGTGATCGCCGCAGGGTGCTATTGTTTTAAGGATTTTTTTATTGCTTTTGGCAACCCTGAACAATGGGACCGAGGAGGGTAATTTCGCGTCGGATGCAGACTTAGCTTGTGGCGGTCGGAGGACAGTGCATATGCAGCCTTATATTAGTTTTATTTTTAAATATAATTAAAGAGAAGATGCGAGCCACTTTTAATTTATACTCCGATTTTGAAGCGAGTGTTATTTGCGATTTGTAAATAATATTACAGTGATGTATGGCAGTGACACTTTGTCCCGCTTTACCTGCGTTCAATTCCTTGTTATTATTTTATCAACAGATATGTTTATGAGACAAGATTTCTCGAACTCAGAGCAGATGCTCGCTAAGTGCACTCTGTAATTTTCCATAATTTTTATCACCGATGGCACATTTCGACACCTAAGTATTGCGCAATAAAATTAATTTCCAACGGAAAGTTGTTTTACGATTATTAATTTAAAGTACAATAAAATGTAATCAGCATTAATTTGTCGCTTGTATATAAATCGCAAGCGGTTGTAAACTACCTACATCAAAAATACCTAATTTTATTGATAATTAAAACTAATACTGTAATTACAACTAATTGTAAATCACTAGGATTAGCGGTACGCGGCGTTTCACATCTTTATCTTTGTTTATGGTTTAATTACACGTAATGTCTAGGACTCGTTAGCTGGTATCGACTTGTAAGGCATACATCCTCAGTCATAAAACCTCGACGTGAATTTTTTGGTTTTAATTAGGAATTGGTTCAAAATTGTAATATAGTGTACTTCTACCCGTGGTTAGGTAAAGCACTGTTGAGTATTACAAGCCCAAAACTGTGAATGCTGTGCTTTGAAAAATTAAGGTCTTGTAAATGTTATTTCAATTCAATAATAAAAAATAATTTTATTTTTGACTAGCCTCTGCCCTTTACTTCACCCACGTGGTACCCGGTTAAAAAATAGCCTATGTGTTATTCTAGGTAACGAACTATACTAGTTTCGAATTTCATTCTAATAATCGTAACGGTTCAGCCGTTACGATTATTAGCAATAAACTTTCACCGCCATTTCAGTTTCAAATTACTATCCCACCCATCCTGTTCGACAATCAGGAAGACATCTGTATATCGGTGGAGGCAGCCCACAACTGTTTGTGATGACATTCTTTGGCCTAAAAATTACAACTACGAATAAGCACCACAAAGTGCTCAGAGTAACTTAATAATTGTAATTAGTCATCGTGACTTACCAAAGGGACTTGTTCAAGTTATGCTGCATCAGAGCTATTTCTGAACTGGACAATAAAGGGACATTCATAACGATCCTTACAAATGTCCACCACAATTGCGGCGAGCACAAAAAACTTAATTAAAGTGACACTTGGCATGCAAAATGAAATGATTCACTCACAACGGGATATATTACGGGTGTGCTTGCACTGGACTGAGATTTCAACTTGAACGTTAGAAATACACTAGAATATCCTTGGTAATTTTAAACCATGTTTTTTAATAACATTTTATCTTGAAAATCAGGATTCAAAGGTTCGGTCTATGTCCGAAAACCGAAATTGAGATAAACCACCGGTTTAATTCAGGGTTCCGTTTTTAACAATTAACTTCGGAGCCGCTTTAAATTTCTGTGAAAAACTGATTTATCTCTTGCTCTTTGAATTATTTAGCTGGTTACTCTTAACTAACCTGTTGTCAAATCTAATTTCAACGGAATTTGATAACCAATCACATCACATGGCGATCACATAATGCATCATTTTCATGGAAATGCTTGTGCAGTAGTTTCCTCTAGCTTTCTGCGCGGTAATGTCCATTCAAAAGCCATTCCGATAACTGTTTAACTGTCTTCTGCTGGTTCTGATACGAAAGCTGCCTCAGAAAATACTGATCTACTGGCGGCACTAGATGTGACAGGGGTGTCATAGGACTAAGAAGCATTTTATAAAGAAAGTCTCCTACCAAACTTCCCACTAGCTTCCTGTTAACCCCGCCGCTACTGATTAGGGACAGGTTTTTAACATACAGCGAGTCATTATCTGATGGCTGTTCCACTATCCACCACCTGTGGAAGTTGATAGCTTTCAGCTCAGCCACAGCTAGTAGCTTGCTTTCAGATATAAGACTAACTAAAATGACACGTCACAGTTTAAATCACGGTTGCCTGTCTGGATGTAGCTAATTTATCAATTAATATCTGGTTTTTCCGATGATGATTCAGATTTAATAATTTGAAATTGGGTTGGGACAGAAAAGGTGATTATGAGCATAGTACATTTTCCCTTCCAAGTACACTCTTACGATGAATCTACAAACATTGTTTTTTTTTTGTTTTATGTGCGTAACTAAATGGTGATCTATGTCTTTTTTCGAGATAATAAAGTCGTATAATGATCGATAACAGCTATCCCAAAGATTAAAGTAAACGCCACTTTGGTTTTACATCAGCACTATTATAAATCATGATGCTATCAGGTCTTCAAATGTGACTTGTATGACTAGATTTACCCGTTAAATTAAATGACAAATCCACCCACGCATTTTTTATGATTAAATTAATTGGCAAAATCTTGAGAAATATATTGACGTGCTGTTTTTATGAGCATTGGTAATTAACAAAGGTATGCTTAATTTAAAATCTCCCACATTGATTTACATAATAAATGAAGGCAACAACTTTATAACAGAGGCTGAAAATTTGAAATAATATACAAAAAAAAATATGTTAATGAATCACAGAGAACCTTCCATCCATCCTTAGTGTGTGTTCCATTCTTCATTAACACACACGGACAAATATTGTACACTAGTTAAATAATCTTGTGATATCGCAAAGTGTACAAAAAGGTTACAAGAATAAATTTTATATTGTAGCCTTTAAAGAACATCTACAGAAGGTATTCTACTGTAATTTAAAACAACTACTTGTATAGACGTATATTTGTTTGTCAATACAAAACAATCACGAGAGCGGCTCTAATGATTTCGATGTAATTTCTGGGGTTCTGGGGACAAAAAGAGCCAAACCCCATAGCTGTCGAGATCCCACAGCCGGGAAAACCTTCAGAGTCCTTCAGAGAAAGATAAGAGTCCTTCAGATCAGACAACTCCCAAGCAATTCCCAAGGAAACAAGGAGTTGCAGATGTTAATTGACGACGGTAACCGCTTTCCATCAGGTAAAATCAACTAAGAATCTGGCAATGCCTATGATCCACCTTAGCGGAGAAGAGTATATTGGTTGATTTTGTATGAATGTTGTGTCTAGTAAATGTAGGTGGATCACGGTTTTAGCTCTCACACCAAATAGATACAGCAAAAAGTTTAACAATCCTTTACATATTTTTATGAAGTAAATCTAACGTATTTTAATAGAGATGTGGTTAGCCTCGCTAATTATATTAAAGCTTCGGTTTAGCTGTCTTTCTTCCTTATTTTTCATACGACAGCCGACGCTTACAAGGAGCAAATGCACTATTTTAAAGATCGCAAATGTGTCCATTATTATGAGTATGCAACTTTCGCCTAAGGGGTGTGTCACGTTTTAACATAGTTTCTATGAATAGGTTTTCCTGTCTTATAGGCAATGACCGGCAATCTATCGATTATTTAATAGCAAACAAAGATAACGGTTTTGGAGTTATCGCTAATTATTTATAGATAACATGGGCTTGTTACTAAACGCTGAGTGTAAAAAGTTACATACGACTAGTAGGGAAAGAAGCAAAACCACCTATGGATAATCCATATGGGCTCAGGTAAGATATTATGCGAATTCGCTTCTCATTACAAGTAAACATTCATAATCAGAATAAACCAAGATCAACCAAGTTGGTATGGAAATAACAGAAGAGTGTAAAAAGGTACATACGAATAAGAGAAAACAAACAAACAGCCTATGCGCATATAGACTAGTAAGCGATTTCACCTATTATAATACCATTCACGACCTCTGTGGCGCAGTGCCTGAGACGCACAAGGTTGCGGGTTCGATTCCCGCCGCGGGACAATTGTTTGTATGATCTACAAATATTTTTCTACGGTCTGAATATATTTACAAAATAAATGTTTTTATGTAGTATATCAGTCGTGTAGGTCCATACTACACTACACTAGCTCTGCCTTGGGGCTAGATGATGCTGTGTGAAAAATTCCCAGCATTATTTATTTATTATTTATTCAAAACAGAATAAACCATGAACTCTACCAAACTTGTACAAAATATATTTTAAAAGGTATATTTTTAAAGGTTAGGACTCTTATGTCAATTCAAATAAGATTATTGAGAAGCTTTAAGTTCCGTTGTAATTCGAGTGGTTACGATATCTACTTGTCTACATTTTAAAGCATTGATTAGTAATTTGCTACTCATCGAAGTAAGAACTGGCCTTTATTTACGTTAGTTATCAGCAGATAGCCGGCAATATAGAGGGGATTATGTCAAATATTGACTGTTATCTACCGTGTTAATAGGTACCGATATTTTTAATTTAATGAAAATAAATTGGATAATTTCGATTTTTTTTTACTTGCAGTTAAGTACTTTTTATTTTAGGAGAAACTGGAATAACCCACTATTAATTTATTTTGTTTCGTCAATTTCACGTTCTGATACCCTTTCGAGTACATCATTTTCGCTTTTATTAAACATTATATCCATAACCATGACAGTTACAATTAGACAGAACAACGTGCAAAAAGAAAAAGGAAACAGTTCTAAGGAGGAAATCCAGACTTGTCTCAAAATTTATGTGGCGTTTTCCTGTTGGCGAAGGCATAACAAAATGAAGGTAGGCACTAAGGAGTAGGTCTATATTTCATGATTGAAGTTGGCATTCACGTTATACATTAAGGCATGTTAAATGAGATAATACTACAAGGTAAATGGTACATACTAGTCACCTTATTTAAACTAGCTAGACAAACAAATAACATTACATGGTCATAGAACATAGGTAGATAGAAAATGTTGCTCAAGATCTTTTTAATTAACAAATGCTCAGTACATACGAGTACTACTAATTTATGATAGTTAAAAATTAATGACAGGAAACCAATTACGTCCAGTTAAAAACCTAGGGAAGTTAAAAAGCAATGACAGTAGAAATGCACGGACCTTTTCGAGGGGCACTGAATCTTTTCACCGCACTGGTCAGTTTTCCTTTTCAGGGCCACCATACCTCAAACTGATCAAATCGTTGACCAAGAAAAGCCCGATGACACGATGAACTGACGAAGTGGGAAATGGGCTTTTTCTAAAGTATCCGACGTTTTCGCAAACGAGAATCGAACGCGATCTCCGCGCTCAAAGTACGGACAATGGTCGGGCAAGTTCGACGGCTGGCCTTGAAGGAAACCAGTCCGTCTCGTCCGAAACACCTCTGGCAATTATTCAATAAAACAAAAGCATCCACCACGCCGCGTTTACTCCACAACAAAAATGATCACCCCGAATTAATAACGGTCTTTGATTTTGTTGCAAAAAGAGTCCCAAACTAGAATCTCATAACCTACTTTACAATAGGTACTTTGCTCCCAAATGGCTGGCAAAGAGGGTGAATAGAAGAAAAAAAGGAGGTGTTTTCCGCAGTGGTATACACAATAACATCTAATACAGTAACCCTTAAATTGTTTAAAAATATTTTATGGATCATGAGCGGATTTTCCGAGTGACACTTATTTTTTTTCCCCTACTGTTCAATCACCATCAGAACGTCAGTGCCACTATACCATAAAGTTGGTCACTGAACTGAAATAGAGCATTATAAATAACCAGTGACAACATAGAAGAAGGAATATCCATAGACTTTTTTTTGAGTTATTTCACCTCATGCATTGACACCGACAACATGCGAGGAGATAGATAAGCCAAATGGGTTCGTCTATACGCTCGCCAGAACGCCCAGCATTATTCACGCACGTGCGCCACAAAATGAGCCCTATTATCATCAACTAAAGAGACGGCACGGGTCGCTGAAAAATGTACCACGAAATTTGATATGACATAGTACCTCAATACCCGAAGGCATTGTAAGCGCCATAGACTATTTCAAATGCAAATCGTGCTAAAGCTATGAATGTAATAGTTTGTCGTGGCTTGCGCACGCGCCTCGAACACCGGAAATAAATTATCATAACCATATAAGCACGTACAAAATCGTCGAAAAACTTATGTCGCTCAACTGATATATTGCTCTAGAAAATAAAACCGGAAAGCAGACACCACAATCGTTTGAATACAGCATCCGAAGTACATAATAAAGTGTGCCCAAAAGCGTTAGGATTCCAATACGTTTTTATACGTTTCTCATTCGTTGTAACGGTTGTGACAACGTTTTCGTTTTTTTATTTATAATATTTTTATGCCAAAAACACGTCGATCAGTCACTGTGTCACTGCTCTCGAACGCAGCGGCTTCAATTCGGAAATTGATTTGTGTGACGCCATATTTGTTGACAGAATTTGTTGAAGCGCAAGAGATTTTAGAGCGGAAAGTATAGAATACATTTGAAAAACGGCTAACGGGCTTTGTGGGTTGTATAAATAGGTAATCGGTCCAGGTCACTGTGAATCGGAGACACGTGTAGAATCAATAACGAACCACTACATCTCTTTATGCGTGCCAAGCAAGCGGTAGGTGTATTTTTACTAAGTCATGTGCATTTTTCATGACGACAGAATTTCAGACCGATTTAGTAATAAGGACTTTTCGCTTCTTTATGCTATTTTTTAGGTTTCTGAAGTCAGATCGACAAGGAATCCTTATAGTTTCAACATATCCATCATTTATCCTTATTCAAAGTCAGTAGCCGTACTGACTTCAGAGTTCTTCACTGAGCGTGGTCCGACACACGCTTGGCATTATTTAATTTCGTCTTAGATGACCCTAGTATATTATTTTATCAAACAGAGTCATTGATTTCTTACCAATCTATGTATTTATTTTACACATTTGATTAATATTATTTATATTTAGATTGGCTTATTCAAATTTACCGATATTAAATTAATGTTTTAATAAAAAAAATCTTGGTAAATAAAAAATAGGCTTTTCTAAAATACCACTTACTCTTAACGACTTCACCATTAATTAGATTTAAAATTATAGGCTCTGTTAAAAGTAACTTTAGAATGTGCCTAAAGCTGAAGAAAAAACTAAATAAATGACAAATGCCCTGATCATTTCAAACCTTGAAGCGTTTGGTCAACGGATACATGCCTGTTTTAACTAGGGCAGCCCACAAGTATAAGACCATAGGTACAAGTAAGAATCTCCTTTCATCTTTGGGCTGTGTGTTTTAAAGCTAAGCGTATCTCAAATCAGTAAGTTGCATAAACTAGTGGCGCTTCTAATATGATGTGAGTAGGAGAAATGTTTTCTATGAGGTCGATGACTTGCACTTACTATGAAAAACTTATGAGAACCTTGTTTGTAGAATGCAGAAATCCCAATTGACAAGGTATTTTTTGTAAAAGACAGTACCTTACCAAAAACCATAAATATTTTTGACTCCTAGGTGGAGTCAAAAATATTTATGGTTTACCCCTTCGTCCTAGCTCGTAGCCACTTAGGCTACGAACTTTAGTTCACCTACCTCCTGCTAGATGGCGCTACGGGTATGATGCGACTGTTCATATTAATTCTTTGGTAAAAGTAATGTTGTGAACTGTCTGTTACCATTCAACTTCAATATGGCTAAACCGATTCTAATGCGGTTTATGCAACCGTTTTGCAAAAACAGCATTTTTGTACAACGTACTTTTTTACTTACCTAAAAAAATGCGTGGGGGAAGACAATAAAAAAACTTAAGTTATATCTATCTAAGAAACGCACAAAAATTATTAATTGTCTGTTTTAAATAACTAACCTGCTCGAACTTTAATAAAAAAAACTGACTTCACCATCCTGCTGTAGATATGCAGTAGATAGTTACCGAAAGAACACAGAACAAAGACAGCCACTGATAAACGCACGTGATAATCTCGAAGTAGGTATATCGGAAGCAGAATTTCCCTCAAAGACAATCCAGAAGATCGTAAGCCGAGATAAAGCCACCCGGCTTATTACCACAATGTTTTCAACACATTAAAATTGCTAATGATCTTCTCGAACCTTGTTTGAAGGTGTTTGTTTGACTGTAGATTACATTTTGAGATCATGAAAGTTTAAAATAATGCCGTTTTCAGTATATCTGCCAACCAATACACAGATAAATGAACTCAAAAAAACAAAAAAAAGCAAAGCAAACGCATTCACGACTTATAGTATTTTTTTATTTAAATTCCTACCTAACCTTACGCCATTTTTATTTTAGTAAAGTTTGTTTACTCTTGGATATGCAACATAGA
Organism: Perizoma flavofasciatum; assembly: GCA_958496245.1. Lineage (NCBI taxonomy): Eukaryota > Metazoa > Arthropoda > Insecta > Lepidoptera > Geometridae > Perizoma > Perizoma flavofasciatum. Next base: position 5,461,927 of record OY292431.1, read on the forward strand.
GACGATAGGTGTAGATAAAAACGTTGTTTTACCATGTGTAAGCTTATTACGAGCATGTGTAGGAAGTAAAGTTAAGAAGAGGCTCCCGTTTATTGCCCTAGGTATAAAGTACCTATTACTTACAGCTAAAGAAGGTATCTAATTGATAGAGTTCCTAACTGGAAAACAACTACCAATTAGATAAATATATTTATATACATAGTAGCTTTTGCCCACGGCTTCGTCCATGTGGTTAAAAAAGCCTGAATCAATTATGTTCCTAATTTCATCCGAATCGGTCTAGCCGTTACTGAGATTATTAGCAACAAACATCTAAACTTTGACATCTATAATATTAGTAGAATAAGTATTTTTAGAAAATGTTAACCCTCTTGGTATCTGTTACCTACGCCGTTTAACACCATTTATTGCGGCCCCAAGAGAAATGTGGCTATAAAATCTATCTATAAAGAACCCATAAGAACCACAAGAAATCATACAAAACGATTGTAAAAATCCGCATGACAATCGGAACAGACAAACAAATAAAAATGTACGAACAAACAAACCACCTATTTACACTAAACGCCTAGACGGGCTTACGTAGCGGGTAAAACTATATGCAGAGGTAAAATTTTAGGTAAGTAACCTACAGTTGAAGATTTGATAGTTAACGTCTGACAATGACGTTTTAAAAACGAAAGCAGACTAATTAGAATGAATATTCCACCAGGTGTTATTCTTACTTTTCCAATAAAAAAATCGAGTTAAAATTTTCGACGTAAAATTTGAAGAAGGAATACTCCAGCTAAACATCTGACAGTGACGTTTTAAAAACTAAAACAGATTAATTAGAATTAATAATCCACAAGGTGCTATTACTTTCTATTCATAAATAAGTGCATAATAATGTTTGGAGGTGGTCTATTACCATAACGTCTCCGGTGGCGCTATTGTGTTGCTATTCGCAGCAATATCATGCACCCACGCAATTCTCTAAAATTAAATTATAGATTCGGCGATACTTATTTAGAAAAGTAGAACTGACAGAGCTGATATTTTTAATGCATAAAAATAATTAAACATGTAGGCTATTCTAATTAATATTTGCTTTTTTTTCTTAACTGTCCCACATTCATATACTTGAGTAATTTGTTGTTTTTATGTCGTGCTAAATAAATGTTTTTCATTTTCTATTATTTTTTATTTTTAGGGCCAGCTTATTTCATAGCTCGGCCATGTTTATATGGCCACCCTGAACAAAATGACAAAAACTTGTTAATTAAATTTAAAATCAAATAAATGTATTCGATTACGTCGCAGCGCCCCCTAGTGGCATGTAGCGTAAAACCCTATATAAGAACCATAGTTGAAGTTATACAAAACGATAACAAAAACAGCAAGACAATCGGTGACGCCGTTTCATTCCATCGACTATAGCAGAGCTATTAAGTGACTTGTGGCGATAAAACCTATCTTAGAACCATCTTTGAAGTCTTCAAAACGTTTGCAGAAAACCGCATTAAAATAGCATAAGCGTTTTAAGAAAAGGGTTACAGACAAACAAACAAATAACCCCTTACCGCAAACGGTTATAGGCTCTTTGCGTCACAGGTAAACTCAAGTACTGACAGGGTTCGTATTTCCTAGACACAGATGATGAGATTAGGTCAAAGTAGGTAGGTATATAATGTCACATATGAGTATATCAGGGGAAGTCTGAAAATAGCGCCACGGAAAAGATGAGGAGTAATAGGTTAGCGTAGTATGGGCATGTCATGAGGAGTGACGAATTTCACGTTACGAGAAGAGTGTTAAATATGTATATGGATGGAAATAAGAGAAGAGATAGGCCAAAGAAAAGATGGATGGATTGTGTGGAGGATGACATGGTTAAGAAAGGATTGTGTACTGAGATGACGGCTGATATAGGAGTGTGGATGAAGAAAACATATTGGGATAAGGATAAGATGATGATGTCACGAGCAAAGATGAGCGTAAAAAAAGTTATGGTCAGTGAATTTACATGTGCATTCTCAATTAGTTATTCTATCCGATCCCCTGGTAATGTAAGCAATAGGAGATTAAATACCAATAGTGCTGGATAGATGCTTATCTATTATGATTAATCGATATGGAGTATCGATGGATTGACAAGGGAGTTTTTTGGAGGCAGCCCCGTTGTGAGAGAATGCAAACGCGCGCGCTTTTTATTCCAACTGATTTTAAAAAAAAACCGATCTAATATTATGGCTAGTTGCTTTTAACTGGGCAAACTATTGATAGTTGCTTTTCGTGGTATAGAATAGTTGCGATCGAACGGTTGCTCTACATGTAATAGGTACCTACTTCAGTTATAACCCGCGACGCGGACGACTCAAAGACCTAAAAAGGCGTTTGAAGTAAGAAGTAGGTAGGTGTATGTTTGTTTGTTTGTGTGTCACTATGGGCCTAGGCAGTAGGGGGCGCTGCAATAGACGATGGAATGTGAAACGGAGGAAATAATTTATTGTCATTCAGTTTTTATAATAGTTTTGTATATTACAAGAAAGGTTCTTAGATAGGTATTACGACTCTAGGGAGCGCTGCAATACGTGATGCATAGGTATGGAGTTTTTTTATATATTTTTTTGAGTATCTACCTAAGTAGTTTTATTCAAAAAATAAGCCCCCTAAAAATAAATGAAAAATACAAAAATATTTTAAATTTTGAATTAGGAACATTATAATAGGAACCTTAGGGACTCTACCTTATCTCTAAACAGAGTACCTACACCTAGGTAGTTATAAAAACTTCGTTGGTTCTAGATTGGTTTTTCTTCCTACCCAAGTAGGTTGGTACCTAGGTACCAATAAGTTAAAACGTTTTTAGTTACCAATAACTTAAAAAATCTTCTGTACATAAGGTGAGTGTCAAGGTACGTTCTTTCTTACCTATTCCATAGATAAAAGTTTATTCCTAACTTATCTGAAAAACAAATACTAGGTAGGTAATAATAGTAAGGCATTCTCTTAGGTATTCCAATATCCTTATCATACTGGAATAAAGGGTTTCCTATAAGAATATCTAAGAAAATGTTTGGTTTAAATTTTATACTACAACAAAATGTTTTGATGATTTTTTAATGTACGTACCTATTTTCCTTGTTCACTGCAAGAGTCAAATGTTATTTTCAGGGTTGTTGACAAAATAAGTAGCATACCTATTTACGAACTACACTTTCTATAAACGAGATCAACAAAAAAGCGAAATGTTTGTCAGATGTAAAAATCTCGAAAACTGCGCAAGCAATTTTCATGAGATCATAAGTTACTTACCCGAGGATCTTGGCTTTAGTATTATTGATTATTATTTTGTGGTCTTGGGAAGAAAAAGTGATCGAGGTCTCAGCATAAACACTACAGCCGGTAAAATCCCATAGTGGGGGAAATAATAAACGGATTCAGGCTACAATGTGCCGGCCACAGAGCAATAACATTGTCAGAGCGAGATATTAGCGGTAAATCGGGTTAAAGTCAAAGTCGTAAGATTGTATTCATTGAAATCACAAGGAACAATAAAGGAATATCAGCTCAAAACTACGTGAATTTAAAATTAAAGTGAATTTACGTCGATACCGCGCGCGCGACAAAGTCCGATTCTTCTAGAATCAGGCAACAATCTCTGTTTTTTTATGATCCGTCATTCAGCTGCAGTGTGGTGCTAATCGAACAAGGGGAATTTTTCTATTGATTTATTTAAAAATAATATTATTTATAGAATTAAATAAGGTCTTAAAATAATCATCCAGTTCCTAAGATAACACACGATACCCTTTGAGTATGTCCATCCCAGTTCCCGAGAAAATACCTACTTAGGTAGGTATAGGTATGTAGGTCTTACTGTTACCTTGTTTTGCAAAGTGTAATTTCCACGTAATAATACATAATTACTATTTAAAAGTCGCCTACTAATTATTTAAAAGTCACCTATCTACAACTTATCCTACACAGCCACACAAATTTTGAAACTTTTCTTCACTCTTGTCAAGTTACCCAAGATTATATATTATTTACCAACGATTTGTGAGATTGAGGAATCGTTTTATTAAGAAAATTTGCATTTTCATATGATTTCAGGCTACTTCTAGCTAATAAATGCCCAAGAGTTAACCCCTAGAGGATTCGCATCATGAAAAGGTCAATTAGAGCAACGCCTCTAATTTTTACATCAATAAAAATACTCAGTTCCGATTAGACAAAATTAACAGATTTTATTGATAGCGATCTGCAGTGGCTAATTTTCTTGAAATATAATCACAAAATAAGTTATTTTTTATTTCCGATTCGAGACTTACATTTTAATGTGCCTCAAACGGACTTACGCCAGTTAGAATTTTTCCAACAAGACTATGAAATGTAGGTAAGAGTAAGCTTCTTGTAAGATTCGAGTAGCTAGGAAAGTATGTAATTTTTAAAGTAAATATTAACCTGTGAGCATCGCCTGCAGAACGCAGCTAAAGTCGTTATAGCGGCATAGCACGCAGTCACTTTTAAATCACTTGTCCAGTATCCAACTTAGTAGAAATCGAACAACACTTCAATAAGTTCAGTCAAAACACTAGCAACTTTGTTATTGCACCAAAAACACGCACTGTAACTGTTGATGAGGAACTAAAGTTGTTGGTTGGTTGTCGTTCGGGTTGTCAGCGCGGCGCGCGCGAAGTAGCACAGTCAACGGTTGCTGGCACACTGCGCGGCCGGCCGCGGCAACCCCCCGCCCGTCTCTTGCGGGCCCCCGCACCCCGCGCAGGAGGAGGCGGGGCGCACGAGACGAGGCGATGCAAAGCCCTAATTACGCTCAACGGGCGAAGCAGGACGGCGATAGCAAGTGGGCGCGAGCTATTAGCGCGCGGAGAGCGGGACGATGCTCGTCTTAAGTATTTTGTATAAGTAATGAGAGGCGCGGGTGCGGGGGGCCGCATCTCCCGCCAATCTTTAATGTTGATTACAGCCGCTGCCGCCTATGTGCGCCCCTCATTAACGCTCGGCCACGCCTCGATTTAATTACGCTCGTTTTAATTGTCATTGCTCTAGGACGCCAATTGTTTTTGCTTGGATTCTACGATTCAAAGTCAAAGTGTCTTTTTGTTATGTCCGTAGTGAGATTATTGTCTCGTTCATTGGGCAAAAAACTTACGATTGTTGGCTTGAATTATGATAAGTACCTACCTAACAAACAAACAAAAACAAACATTGCTCACAATCGTATTCCCCATGATGGGAGTCCTCAGATACATACCTAGATACTCAGTGCGTTGACATTTGAGGATTCCAAGTAGGGGGTAGTCCAAACATTACATTTGGCACATGTTAGCGTTTTGCAAGTTGTTAGCATTCCACGAGACAGGTTGCAAGGCGATCGCCACTTATTGGAACACTAACAGGTGGCATAATTTCTTTGAATTTTTGGTTCTCGGGCATGGCGGTTTCCTCACTACCTACCTATGTATTCTTTCGCCGTATTTAAGTAGGTACGTGTTAATGCAAACAAAAAAATTTAAGTGAAAAAATCCATTTTAAAGAAAAACATTGCTATTTGCTTTATTTTTTCATAATACCTCATAAGATAAGGTTTTATAATGTATAAAATTTAGATAGATATATAACTCTTTATTGCATACACCAGGAACACTTTACAGATGATCTTAAAACTAGGTTGTGGTGAAACAATGGGCTTCTAAATATATCGCTGAGAGCGATGTATTTAGAAAATTTAGGTACTCTTAATAGAGTAAAAGTTTATAAAACCTCGCTTTAATCAATTATTTTAACGAAGGTGTGATTATTTTTAATTAGCAGGACTCAGCTTATTAAATACAGAGGGCATACTTTTACAATTATTTACATATAAGATACCTATATTTTTTCAATAAGTATTTCTACTTAATACCCCTTCAATAATGTTTCAAAAATTGTTTACATATTAGTATAAATTGATAAAATATATCAGAATAAAAGCTATATAAATAAAAATAAATAAATAAATAATGCTGGACATTTTTCACACAGCATCATCTAGACCCAAACTAAGCAGAGCTTGTATTATGGGAACTACATGAGTATATAAGTTTATTTATAAATCACGCAACCGCTCTCAGACCTAATTCCTAGAATCGGGTTATTACCGTTAGGGATTGCGAAGAAAACGGACTGCGGGCCCTAAACATCAACACTCCACGATAAACAGTGGCTCAAACACATTTTTAGTTTTCGAATAAGAAGTTACCTACCTGCCTATCTCTTTTAAGTAATGAACTTTTCTTATAAGAGAAACATATATATCGAAGGAATCATTTAAAACTTTGAAGGTATTTATATTATTTTAATATTAATCTTGTATCTGGGTAGGTATTGACTAAATAAAGGAGTCGAGAAATTTGCATTTTGACACCGCACCTTAAAGCTGCTCACCATAAAATCAGTGGTAAATTGCATATTATTTTTAAAATAAACAATAATTTAATAAAAGTTTTGCAGACGACAGTGACAGTAGCTCGGCAATAAATAAATAAACGTTTCCCTCAACATTGTGGTCTACTGTACGCCCACCCACGGCGCTTGCGCATGCAAAAAACACATCGCAGGCTACCTGTCCTACTATTTGAATAGGTGTGCAGTTGTTAATAATGAATTTTCGAAGGGGATGATCAATTCACGAATAGTAAATAAATATAAAATAAGTGACGAGCCAGAAAGCTCGAAAAGTAGCAAGGAAGTACAATAAAATAAAATAAATAAATAAACATAGGTACAACAGAAACATAGGTACATAGTCCCACACTAGAAATTCCTGTGTCGTGGGTATCGGGAACTACGAGTACCGTGGTTCCACAACACCAAAATCTAATCAAAGTTAGCTTGACGGCATATTCATGATAAGCTTTTAATAATCGGATGAATAAGTATACAACTTAAACTGTAAGTTTTTAAGTTAAATTACGAATTTAAAAAGGTTTTTTGATTTTTCTTCCAAAGTCAGGCGGATGATGATATTGATTTCATTTGGTGTATTATACATGTATACACCAAATGAAATCAATATAAAAACATGAAATATAATAAAGTTTTGTAGTTTTTTATATCTTTATACAACTTTGCTTAAGTGCCTTCTTCTTCTAGAAGACACATCTGTCACAGTATTCCTACAATCTAGACTAGCAAAGCGGTTGTCGCCGGCTAGTTATCTCCATAAAGTAGGATACCGTGACAAAAAGCCTTGCCAAGAATAGTAAAACCTGTCAGCAGCCACTCCATATTTACTCATTAATGCATGATCTACAGCTGATATAGATAATTGCTACCAGTTAAAATATTTTATTTTTTTATATTAAAATTTTATTTGATTAGCATCTACATTTAATTTTAAGATAACAATACATGATCACGCACATCTGTATTCCTTAGGTACCTTATGGGCATCCATACTCAGTAGGTACCCACGATGATCCAAGAGAATACCAAGATTAGGTAAATAGATAGAAAATACCTTATTGCCCACCATATAATACATCAGTTTAGATAAGTGCTACAATCTTTGAGAAGGTTGTACAATGGACAGTCTTATCGCTAATTAGTGATATCTACCAGACAACCTTTGGATGGAACTGACTGTAAGAAAATAAAGGGTATTCTTAGGAATTCAAACATTATTTGACACTGCCTATATTTTGCATAATGCTTAAGTAATTAGAATTTCATGAGACAAGTTGCAAGCCCAACGCACATGCCTTTAAATTCGAGGGCTTACTGACTTATAGCACGCTTAAATTTTTAGAAAAAAAAACCATTCGTTGTCTATTGAGTTTGAGTTTGAGACCTTCTTAGTACGAGTACCTACCACATTTCAAGCGAACACGGCTCACTCACTGACTTTTAAAATCTAAAGAAGACGAAATTACGACCTTCACATATTATTATTATATGAAAATACCATCAAATATATTCTTCATACCAAAAACGGTTCTTAAAATGTACCAAGAATAGAATCATTCAGGTAAGGCAGTTGCTACTTTATACACTGAATTGTACCTAAGCCGCAAAATTTAATGTTTCATTTACAACACGGATCTTGTAGGTAATTATGTTTATTAATCCCAAAAGTATGCAATATAATGACCTGAAAATGGGCTATCTCCTTTAAACAATAATCCACATTGATTATGGATGACATTTTTATTCTCTGACAACGACAGGCCATCTTTCCCAAGCTCCTCATTTTGAACGGTTTCTCGCGAATTCATTAGCTAGGTAGGTAAGTAAAGTACCGACCTACCTAGGTGTAATACAAATCAGAGGCTCTGGTGTTTTAATAACATTATTCACTAAATTGTGTGTTAAATTATAAAGCCTAGGTATTGAAACGTCATCTTACCTAGGTAAAGCAAATAAAAACCGGAAACAACCTTTTGAATTGTTTTAATGGAAACCAAGTTGACGCAAAAAAGTTGAAAAAAAAACTTTCAAACCTTTAATAGGTAGTTCATTGCCAACGAACCAGAGAAGACATATTTTTTTAAGAATTCGTGATTTTAAATTTCGCCCGTCGAACCGTTGACCTCAGCCTATTCAGTCACAAAAGCGGTGCGGGCAATGACCTGCGTGGCCAACCCCTGACCTTGGCGTATCGTAAACCGACTTACGTAACACTGTTTTCCTACTAAACGCACATGTTCCGTGACTGACTGAAATGTTTTTTTACAAGTGGCTAGTGGAATAGGATTGGTAGGTTACCTTTTTTTCTTACTAATTAGGTAGGTACCTACCTACCTACATTTTTACAGAATTCCAAAACTACCGAATCGGTTAAGTATTCCATCATCTAAGTCGGTAAGTTTTGCAGCCTCTTTAGTGACGTATGGTGATAAAACCTATCTCTTATAAGAAGCTTCCCTGAAATTATACAAAATGATAAACTGCATTACAAAAGGCTACTAAGGCAAAGGCTAGGCGCCTAAGTAGGTAGGTACTGGCTTAGCCGTTTCTAAAAATAAAAAAGTTAAAAATATTAAAAACTTAATATTTTTGTTTATTTTGATGATGTCGTATACCTAATGTTGTACTATTAAACAAAGAAACAAAAAGCTTAATATAAATTTAATTTTGTTTTTCTTAAATTCACCGTAAAAAATATTTATAACGATTGAAAAGCTGGCCGAAACACTTTTTTGCGCCCAAACACGTATGGTACCAAGCGGCTTCATACTTTTTTGGACGTAAATGACTAAATATTATTTTTTGCATGTAAAACAACTCATATTTATATTACTCCAAATTATAAAGAAAATATTGCTGAATTGGTACCTAATTAACATCATTTTTATTGCTGCTTATTTAACAACTGAGTCTGACTTACTCGAAAATGTTCTCTACAAAACTATAATAATAGTTTTTTTGATATCTACTCTAGACACACAGAAATCGGGTTTTCTTAATATCCAAATAAATACAGTTTTTATTTATATCAAGAGGTGCCATAAAAATCTTCAACAGTTCAACTAATAAACAAAAAAATTGTTTCAAGTAAACATAGCACGTACCGCCCCCTATGTAAAAATTACGTAACTAATACGCCAACAAAGAAACCCTTCACTCAAGAAAAGTCGAGAAAACTTCCCACACATGTGAGGGTGCGCTGCGATCGTGTGTTCACCCACCCTCTTTTCCAAACCTAACTTCTAAACAAACCGTTAGTACCTAGTGGTGCCATCTATTGACGGATATGAGAGGTATATTTATTTGGAGTTTTTATGATGTCAATGTCACGGAAGTAAAATTGTTATTGGTATAACCCTGAAATTCTGGAGCGAACAGTGAATAAAACCTCAATGCCTGGAAGTTAAGTAGGTACTTACCAATTCCTCACTATTTCTGTTTGGTTGAAATTGTAGAATCTTCCTTACCTGAAACTGAAAGAAAATTACTGATTAGAGATTTTGTGAAAAGCTACTCATAAAATATTACATAGTTTCGAATAGACTGTGTGTTATTAGTAGAATAAAAAATCACTATCTAAGTATCTACAAACGTTTTTTTTTGTAAATACAATAATAACTAATGTGTATATTATTCTCAAAGCCAATTTTCCTTTCCAGCTCTACATTTATCAAATGGACATCCTCAGATCTATACTCAGTACACAGATATGGCGTACTAACTAGGGGGTAGTCAGAGGAACGTCCAAACATTATGATTGATAAATGCCCACGTTTTGCATTGGTTAGAATTCCACGTGACCGGTTGCAAGACCATGGCCGTAAACAAAATTTTAAAACCTCCGTAAATAACCGTGGACTGCTGACTTATATGCAAAATGGGGGCATGTGCCAAATATAATGTTTTGACGTTACTACCCTCTACTTGGTATTCTCACAGTTCACTCATCGTGGGAATTACAATAGTGAGCGTGTGCCTATGATTTTTTAAAACCTCTGAGTAGGTAGGTACGAGTATATCGTAAATGGAATAGATTTACCTAATAACCACGATAATGTACAGCCTACAGACCTACTTATAGATTTATAGAGTTATAGAGTTATAGATGCTCTCATGCAGAAGAGACTTGATTTAATGGAAACTTACATACTCTCGAAACAAATACCGTGGTCATTTGAGAAACGAAATATCAAATAGTGGAAATGTTGTTTCGTGGAACGGACTCTAATTTTCTTATAATATTCTCATATCATGTGAATGTTAAACGTTTGAACAACAACCAAGTAATAATGTATGCCAAAAACTACTTTACCCACCCAACCCTAAACTCCGATATTTGATACCGTTCGCTTGACATTTTCGCAAAATCGATAACACCCCTTATTGGAACCGAAATGATTGAACATCCTATCGCGACATTTTTCTAATGGTCGACCGTGTTTGAGACCCTTTTTCTTTCTTAGGTTCCTTTTACACTAGTTATACATTTATTGCCTTACTTCTATAGATTTTTTAACAGTTGATTAAGTAACACTTGTTTTGTATCGTTCTGTAGGTGTCATTTCAAATTCAACAGTAAAATGAAACATTGTTTAGATAAACAGCTCTATATAAGTGAGGCCCTAAATCTAAATAAAGTTGTTTACACGCGGTAATAAAACAAGGATAAATTAGAGTTCCGGTCTCCTCTCAACCTCATAATCGTTAAAATCAGTATTTTGATCAACAAAGTCAGTTTTATTTTTCCATATCATAAATACAAATAAGTCAGAAAGCTGAACAAAAGTAGACTTAAAGCAGATATTGGAAAATTGAATACTGCTAAACATAACGAAGACTCAAGTCTGTACCAGTGCGTAGGTTGCTTAAGACCCCTTTTCTTTTTACATGTTGCAAACTAACGACAATACGAAATCAATACCAACACCATCGATGCGAAAATCGTAGACAACACATACATAATTCAAGTACAACACATACGCAAATCGGTTTGTATGTGTGCTCAAATAATATGCAAGCTTTGATCGTGTGGAGCGAAGACGTAGGGTGGCCATTATTTATTGCAGAAATGAGATGTGGCCAGATTTTTTACGAAGGCAGTTGCTTTTGACTTTACACTATTTTTTAAGTAAGCGAACAAGTATGGCACTTAATGTGGCCGGCTGTTTATGATTTCAATAATAAAATATATAATTATATCTAAGTAGGTATAGCCCATTTTGTTATGATTGATGTAACATGTAATGATCGTAGTTAAAATCGTCTACTTTGTATACTGGCTGCTTCTTTTAATAGATAGGTATTTCAGCCTTAAGATACAAAATGTAAGTACTTACCTAAATTATTCGACATCACATGTGTCTCAAATTGTTACTTCGGATTATTATTAGTCATATCAACATTCAAAAACCACCCATGCCAAGAACTTCATTTTTTTTTTATAAATATGTAAATTTTACATCCATAACAAGCGAGGTCACCCCAAAAATTGGTAAAAAGAAAACGCATTAACACATATAGATGAGTAGTCACACATGGCAGCGCACCCACACTAACACAGGCCACCCCGAACCTTCCTTTAAACCACCCACCACCCTTGGGAGTCTTTTGATAAGGAAATGCAGACATTTCAAGAAAAGCTAAGTATCGAATAAGCATTGAGAAGTAGAGTGTTGGTGTTTAGAAAATGATGTCATAATACAATCGTGGGTCGATTTTTTTTAGGATAACGGGTTATATATCTGAAGAAGGAACCTATTCCTTGTGACACAATCTTTGAATTCATTGCAAGTTGCTTCATTGTCATAAATTTCCCAGTTTATGAGATTACAGAATTGTGATATAGTGGCTGGAAAGTTAAAAATAAAAATAAGTTTTGTAGCTAATTTAGTATTATGTAGTTTAGTTACAGTTTGAGATGATCCATAAAATGTCTGCATTGTGGATGCACTAATCGAAAATATACTCGGACAGACAAGGCTAAACAAAACTAAGGTGTGTATGTGTAATCAGGAACGATTATATCAACATAAAAACGTCAAAAATCGAATTCCGGTTAAATAAATGTAATGGGTCTCCAATAGAGAGTTATGTCGCATAACAAGCTTGATTATTCCAAATAGTTTATAATTTTATTGGTACAACATTGTTCAAACGATATGAAATGCCGATCTCCCTCAGTTGTGAAGTGGTTTACATTCCACTGAAAAGCCCTAAAGCTCTGTGAGATTTGCTAATAATCAAGCTCCCCTACTAATTAAAACCCGGTTTTAATTGCTTGAAAAGGCCACCTGTTGAGACTTCTCTATCTTTGTCACACTGATGTTATCTCTTTCTGAGGCTGCGATGGCCCGTATCCGGATACCCCAGTTGTAATTATTAGAAAATTCAATTTCGAAACGAGATAATTGGGGCCAAATCAAATTTTCAGTCACACCCGGGTTCCCTTTGTTTGAGCGCCTCGGACCGTTCTTATTGTATTATGGACTAATTTATTAATTTCGTTTTTTCGATCGTTTGCTCTTCTCATTTGAAATTCGAATTTCATTTGAATATTCATAGGTATTTGAAATTATTTTTATTACCGTAAACGATAATGTCATCAACATATTATAGAAAGTGACAAATGTATAAAATTTTAAAATGTCGGTTAATTCCTAATGAGTATTCAAACTTCCAACTCGGATATAAAAAAGTAAAAGAAATGCGTCTATTAAATCGAATGAAAATTATAAAAAGATTTAGCTCCAAAATGGTGCAAGTAATCAATCATGGAATATCTCAAGAATCTGAAGGCAATCTAAGGTCCACTTACAGTTATAATTCTAGAAAATTGCTCGATACGAAGCCATAACGAAATTATCGAGCCATTATCAAATAGAACCCCTTTTCTTTAATTACCTGAATATAATTTTTGTTTGTTTGTATGTTCCGCCCAAGTCATTACTTTAATAACAGCGAACAGGTACAATTTCAGAAACAGCTACGAATGATTAGCGGCAATTTGGTTTACTTGTTAAATTATTAGTGAGGTTGGTGTTATTAAGATAGTGTTTTTGTGGGATATGATTTGTGAAAGCTTTCTAGTTTGTATCCAAATGCCCCTATGAATGTAGTCTTTAGTTTGATCAGGGGATTCTTGCGTGCTCATTTTTAATAAAATACCAACAAACTGATTCGTACTACAGTCTTTTTTAAGTTTATAATTGTATTATTGAGTAATGTAAGTAGAAATAATAAGCTTTATTTTTCCATTGACTGAGATTAGGAGTCGGTAAAAAAGTCTTTATTTATTTTGTCATAGGATCTTTAAAACCATCAATTATAAAAAAAAACTATAATAACATAAAATGTTGATTAATATTTTTTATTTATAATGACGGAAAAATGACGAAATGTATATGTAATTTTTTTGTGTTACTCTTATCATTGGAAACAAAAGTAGGTAACATAAACTAAAACTATTATATTTATATTTTGGCTACTAATTACAACACTAATATTAATATTAAACTACTTATGATGTAGAGACCGAGGTGAGTCTCTGTGACTCTGCAATACAGGGTCTTTGAGCCTTGTGTAGCGAACAGTGCTCCTTAAGGTACATGACATTATTAAGTTAAGTAATGGTAAGTCATATTTGTATTACTGGAACTGTAACAAACTGTATTTTTGAACAAATAACAACACTTAGTATTTTCTATCAATATTTTAATTAATTTATTCTATCTGAGCTCATAGATTAGAATTCGACTGACTATAAAAACGGACGATGACCTAAGACGTTTTAATTTGGTGACGACAACAACCATTAAAATACTCTGATGGGTTTTCCCGACAAATTTTAATCTAAAGTACCAATTTAACAAAGCATGTCCGAAATGAAACATATTTGAGAGTGATACCTCTGGTATTGCCTCCAAAGATTACGGTAACCGCTTACCAACAGGTGGGCTTATGCTTGTTTGCTAAAATAGTTGTATACAAAAAAATTAAGGCCTCTTCCACTATCGCTAAGTGGCCAGTTAGGTTCGAAAATGACTGTCAGATTTTTCTGACAGATTATATTTATGTAACCGCCTGCCTCATTATTCTGGTAGGCAATGGAATTTTTGCATGGCTATCTTTACTTGCAACATGAATATTCCATAAAAGTGATATCTAGCTGTAATGTTAAACAGATTTTAACATAATCGTTGTAATAACACAGAAACAGAATTAACTGATTATCTTAATGTAAATATTATATTAATTAAGTAGGTTGATGGTAATTAACATTTTTACGATGATAACGTGGCGGCTGACCGGTCAGACATGATTTCTTATTGAGTATACGAGCAGACTTTAGCTTTTGCAGGCTACATCCATAGGGTGTAACATAAATAATGCCTCAAAAGTGGTCACTCATTCAAGTTCTTAGACAACTTTCAGTACTGCATACGCTTGAACCTGCATCTTTCACAAGTACACAATTAGTAGGGGTTCAGGAATATGTAGGTACGGTGTCTGTTGGGTGTTAAACAAAAACATTGAACTGACTAGGAGATTTGTGCACATTTCTGTTTCATTATACCTATAAAAGTAGGCTTTAGCATTATTTCACCATCCTGACGACCTCTGTGGCACAGTGGGTGAAGGTCCACCTGAGACGCAGAAGATTGCGGGTTCAATTGATTGCGGGTCTAGGTGTTTTCTATGTAATATGTATGTATTTACAAAAAATACATACATATTAATGTATATAAGTAGTATATCAGTCATGTAGTTCCCATAACACAAGCTTTGCTTACTTTGGGGCTAAATGATGCTGTGTGAAGAATGTCCAGCACTATTTATTTATTTATTTATTTATTTGTTGTTCTTGTAAACTGTCACGTGGAATGCTAACTACTTGCATACGTGGGCATGTGTCTAATGTAATGTCTGGACGTGCCTTAGACCACCTTATTACTTGGTATCCTCTTAGACCTACTCACTGAGTATGTAACTGAGGATGGCTATCATGATGGGGTAAATAATAAGATGGCCGTAAGCGTGTTTGTTTTAGTTTTCTAAATGTCCCACTATTAAATTATTGAAAAAAATGTTTGTTTTGTTTGTAAATGTTCTGGTCAAAGAAATGTATTCTCAAAAGAAATTACATATTTCACTTAATGAGAAAATTTAAAGAAAGTTCTATAAAATTGAGCAAGCATGCAGAACATTTTAAGTAAGAAGGTAACTAATAGTGCTTTTAATTATATTTAATTTTAAGTATCTAAATAAGTAGATATATATGTAATAGCTTCTGCCCACGGGCCGCGGGCTACCCGGATAAAAAGTAGCCTTAGTAAATGTGTTATTCTGATGTATAAGCTAAATTACTACAAATTTTCACCAAAATTTGTTCAGTAGCTTTTGCGTGAAAGAGTAACAAACACCCATCCTCACAAACTTTCGCGTTTATAATAGTAGTGGGATATACCTACACTAGGAGGGTTCAGTAAAGTAAAATTAATAAAAACCCTAAAAACTCATGTTTATAAATTATGACATACAGACAAACGTCACTCTATATGAATATAGTTATGATCGTAAACTAATTAAGCCAAACAATATAAACGGTTTGAATATCTGCCCGTCATCACGCAAAGCAATTTTAATAAAAAGTTTTAAAATCTTCATTTCGTACGCGAATTGGTTGATTATGTATTGATTATCAAGTCATTATTGTAATTAAAGAATGCAACGTGTGTTGATACCGCTATTTCATACTAGCTTCTGCCCACGGCTTCGCCCGCGTGGTACCCGGATAAAAAGAAGCCTATGTGTTATTTTGATGTATAAGCTATATTACTGTAAAGTTTCATCAAAATCCGTTCAGTAGTTTTGCGTAAAAGAGTAACTTTTGCGTAAAAGAGTAACAAACATCCATCCTCACAAACTTTCGCGTTTATAATGACTTCCGATCTGAAGGTTGTAGGTTCGAACCCTGTCGTGCACTAATGAATTTTTCAATTTATGTGCGCTTGACACGTGCTCATAACCTTTGCCTCAAAACATATCACGGTACTCGTATCGTTTTGCTCTTTTGACGTTGTCATGCGTATCTGCCACAGTAACGTGAAATGTCACAAATGTGGACCCGGCTTAAGCAGAGTTATCTAGAAAAATTAAATAATATTTAAGGAAATGAAGAACTAGAAACAACGAGTCCTTTGATCGCTACTAGACGCTTTTGCGCAAATGGAGAATGCACGTTAGCATTATAGCGGACACACTGCTCCGTGCTTTGGGGATCTTGTTTTCTTTGTACACTCGACAAATAAATTTGTTTATTTTTCACTGTTTTTCCTTTGACAAAATGATTTTGCCTATCAAAAAGTCTACCATGTTCACAATCGACAGACACAATACGTTAAAGCAGGTTCTTTATGGTTTATTTACGAGCAAACAAAACGCGGCTTTAATTATTAGCAAATATTATTTATACAAACGCTTCAGTGATTTAAGGAAGTGAGTGGAATAACTCGGCTTAGTTGTAAGATAATATTTTTTAACAAGCAATTGATATATTTAAGGAACTGCGTAGAAAGTTTTGTTCTATTCAAATACTATTCAAAGGCTAAACGATTTCTTACGCATCAGTTGATGTCACTCGAGTATTCTTGTAGACAGAAGAGTATGAGCAAAGGTTATATCAAGATAAGTTCATAATTTTATTAATTAGTTTACTTTCTTGCAATTGACTTTTCTCAAAGCTACTTTCTTTGCTCAAAATTTTAAGCGAGTCCTTAAATAAATAAATAATGTCCAGCATTATTTATTTATTTATTTATTTAAGGAATTGCGTAGAAAGTTTTGTTCGAGACACCAACACAATTATCAAATACTATTCAAAGGCTAAACGATTTCTTCCGCATCAGTTGATGTCAGTCGAGTATTCTTGTAGACAGAAGAGTATGAGCAAAGGTTATATCAAGATAAGTTCATAATTTTATTAATTAGTTTACTTTCTTGCAATTGACTTTTCTCAAAGCTACTTTCTTTGATCAAAATTTTAAGCGATAACTAAAGCAACTTGTTCATCAAACTAAAAGTCCGCGTGTCCACGCATCCATCGCAATATTGAAACGATTTTGGCGTTAATTCTAGTACTAATAATGTCGTTTTCATTTTGCAGCGAACATCAGCAACTCGTAAAAGCTTCTACTATCTAATGATATGCTCGAATAATCATACGGAGGACGTCGCGAAATTACACGCATGAGTCGTTGCTTCCAGTTTTTACACTATAGTAAACGGCGAGTGATGAGGAAAATGGGCGTGATTGTACATACATTGTAAGGCCTTATTTGAAAGTTGATGACAAATGTGGGGTTGTGTAGCAGAGACCTAATAGCCGTGTGTTAGTATCGAGGGTGACGTAATAAGTGTTGCTATAAGAAAATGCAAGTCCTAAATTTCTATGACAAACCGACCGTAGATACATAGATAGAAATTGTTTATTGTACGTACACAAAAGCTTAAAAAAAATACAGAAAAATACCAAACTTAAAAAAATAAAATAAATGTATAATCGGTGGCTTTATCGTGTTGTATTAACCAAGCGACCGTTACGACTGTAATCCATAGGATCACATGCTATATCATACAAAATAAACTATGACATATTGTGCGTTGTTACGGTGTAATATCTACGTAGGACGAACCTACGTATATGCGTGGTAATTCCGACTTGTCTTTTATCCTGTGTGGAAGAGCATTGAATCCACCCATCATAGCGTAAGAACATTGCTTTTTACTAAGTCAATTAGCAATACAACGACATAGCATCAATCAATGGAAGTCCGCAATCCATGTTCGTCACCGCACAAAAAGATGGTGCGATCTTTTTTCACCCGCACGGATTTATACACAGACATGTGAATCGTTAACAGCGTGTTTTAAAATTCTCAACAGCTGCGTCGATAATCCTGAATCTAAGTCGATATTTATTATCGAGTCTCGTTATTCGATGAAAATAAAATAAAGCGTGTTTAGGTTTCGCGAAGCTGGGGCAGTTGGACCGGCCATTGTTTCTTTGCTGCTATCAATCACCTATAGTTTGGGACCCGGGAGTCGGGGGCTGCGGGGAGGGACCGAATAACGGTTATTGAAATGAGACGCGGCCCCCGCTTTTTTCCAAATTTAAATTTTGATAAGGCAAGACCCTGTTTTGTTCTCTAACTCTGGCTTCGTTTGGCGAGAGGGTGGCCGCTTTTTTGTATCGATTTTCGGTTTGTATGTTTTTATTTAGTGTTGGAATGCAATTAATTCTGTAAAGAGATCATTCTTAGCTAAAATTAACGTGCATTTGAAAATTAAAATAAACTTTATGAGATATCTACTGTTTTAGTGCATTGGCTTTTACTTGATGCTTTGGGAGAGCTTAAAGAGCTTATATAGTTATTATGTGTTTTATTGGACAAACATAATTAGAAAGTTAAATTTACTCCCAAAAACTCCAGTCTAACAATTTTGCAGAAATAAAACTATGACGCCTGTTTCATAATCAAATTTAGAAAAGAAGAAACATCCACATAAAACTGAATCATTTTAGAAATTTGGGTCAATATCCCGAGTGTGTTAATTCGCTTTACACCAGTAAAAGCGCCTGGACACAATTTCAAATATTCTGTTATTCGCTTTTTGCCGAGCGAGCCGGCCACGTCGCCCGAATACGTTATCAGAGCCAGAATAAAATCGAATTAACATATCCCAAATCTCCACTCACAATTCAGACTTTTTTGTTATGTAAAATTTAACTCGCCGTCCTTAAATTGCTATTGAGAACGAACGGACGACGCATTGACACCTACATTTATACCCCGAACCTTTTTCTCCCAAAGACCTATTATTGGATACGTCTCATCGATATTCATAGATCGCTGTTGTAAAACGCAATAAAACACAATTTTTATATCTTCTGTTTAGACAGTGTCCGAGAGTTGATAACGAAACCTGTAGTAGATACGAAGGTAACGAAGGACCGGATATCGCTGACCATTCACAAAAAACCAACACTCACACACTGATAATACGTATTGGTACTACACACACGTGTGTTCGGTCACCGAGGTCCATTCATGAAGAATAGTACTTTTACAACGGTCACAAAATAGCGGCCACAGATGCGTCCGTATCGACTAACCAAAAATGAGTTCAATGTAGCTCACCTCAATGCCACAAAGGTAATATTGTTATACGTTTGAGATAGTGTTGGGTGAGGCTAATAAACAATTTGACTTATTGTCGATAAAAAGATAAGCGTCATCAGTGTATGTTTTCCAAATCAAAGTTGTATTTTCTTGCCTGGTGTCAGAGCATTTTTAGTGTCTTGTTTACTTGGATGTACTTATTGAATAGGTATATATATATCCATTATATTGACCAATCCTTATCATAATTTGTTTCGTTATGTTATTTAAAACTTCCTTAGGGTATGAAATAAAAATTTTCCAAATCTGGATCCGACAAGTACAGTGCGAGTACTTTTTCCGACTATTTTTTTTTATTAGTCTACAAAATTGTTGTATGCTAAATAAAGGTCCAAACTAGTCTTAAACTGGTAACATAGACTTAGACTTGATTGTCCACTCTCTCTTAGTTCTTCATCGTGTGGTGTGAAGGAATGTGAATGAAATTATGTTGTGAATTAAAATTAATTAAGGGTGCAATACAAAAGTGACATTCCAACCGCACCTTATCCATCCTCAAGGCGGAATGAGTCATTCAAGTCTAATCCAGTATACCTACCATAAAAATGTCGATGCTGCCTTTATAGTTCCGTTCCATTTCACCCGACTGTTGACATCGACATCGAGAACTTGTTTTTATACATTCACGTGTTAATTAATTCCTATGTGGGCGTTGTGCCACCATTATCGATAGAATTATGTGGTAGCCCTATACTTTATAGCGGCTATAAGTCTTCTCAGAAATATGATAGAGATGTTGTATGAAGCTCGCGCGTGATTTTGGATATCCGATTTAATTAGCATATCTGACTAATAGTTGGATTCGTTTCCGTTGAGTAATTTTGGGAATATTCAACCACAAAAAATTACACCAAAGAAAATTAATTCGAAGCTTCTGAGATTAAATCAGATTTTTAGTTGTGATCAGTTTATTGATTGCATGCGAATAATAGTTGAATTTGAAAAGCCTCGATAAAAAAACGAATTATTTATTTACCAAATCCTTATCACTGACCTCAATTGTTTTTACAATTACGTAAATAGCAGTAAAGGCGACATTGTGATGAGAATCTCCCAACTTAATAGGATGTATTTATTGAATCACCAAGGTGGGCCAAGATAATGCTATCTCCTTCAAGCTGCACTCTCGCATCAATGAAAATGAAAACAGTCAAAATACTGTTATGTTACAAAGATTTTGAATAACGCTGTTGAAGTTATGTTATGATGACCAACATACGACAGTAACTTCTTTGACACTAATTTTTAACAGCAGAAGCACACGCCCAGTGCATAAATTTAATGATTTTATTTTTAAACGATATTAAAATAACTCATGTACGAATTTGGATCAATGATCTCGTTTCAAAGATGACACAGGAAATGACGCAATCGCCGCACCCACAGAACTATGTTATTTGACACCTAAATGGAAGATGAAGTTAGCAAGTACCCGTCATCTCTGAGCCTTTTTTGTTCCCAATGAATATAGTGGGAGGAATATCTTCTTTTGGATTGGGTGATAGAGTAACCTGCATGATGCATTATGCCCAGATTGGGAATAACAGTTTTTCAAAAGAATGTAACAATATAAGTAACAATAATTTATCGATACTTGGTTTATTCGTATTGAATTTTAAAGCAATTTTTATCATGATACTAGTTAATATAAAAAAAAATTAAAAATAATATTAAACACTTACTAGTCACCATAGTTTTGAACCGACTTTTCAACAAATTTTCCAGGTTGGAACTAAAATATCAAATAATCCGGTTTCAGCGTATATCAGTCAGTCTGTGCTAAAGATGGGCAAGGACTCAGAACTCCTTTCTTACTAGTTTGACAATGCTATTAATCTACTAGAGGACCATCCCAGTCAAACGTTCACACACATTACACACACGTAACACACGTTATTTGAAAGCTAATGCTGTTATTTTTACCGGCAGTAAAGAAACAGCCACAGAAAAAGCCCATTCCAGACATTGTAGTTAGTAGTTAACTCTAAACAGACAGTGGATATGCCTTAGCCATCCGAAAGCGTAAAATACATCATAAAAGGTAAAGTACAAAGTTTACACTGTGATATATGAATGTGATTTGTTCTTTGTAGACCAGGAGTCAAGCATGTTTTGTACACGTTATAGTGCTAAAGAACAATTGTCGATACTTAGTACTAACCTCATAGATTTGTGGTCTGTTGGTTGCTTTTAACGGAATAACATGAAGGACTGGAAATATAACCTTATACTAATGTAATATTAACGGTAAAAAACATTTTACCGTTAATAACTGTTAATACCAAAAGCAAAATACTGCCTAAAATAAAAACAAAGTTCTATGATATATATTTTTTGTAAACTTACACCTGCACAATTGCAGCTAAAGCTTAAGATTACACATATGAAATCACTCAGTAGATAGGATTTAACAGAGGTGGAAAGTCTACTCGTTAAATTATAAAAAAAGATTTATGCCAAAAATGACGAACTTTAATCAAACTAATTAAACAATAATCTCATATCTAACCAGCAATATTGTGACTGACTTGGTATTGGACATGTGGCAGAAGTGTCCTCAAATTAGAATCTAAAATTTTAATGTTTCAGCTGTACTTATTTTAGTATGTGTATTAAAGCTTTTTCTATCTATATATATCCTTCTTGCCAAGGTGGCGAGATAGCATGACGTAAAAAAATCATCTTTGGCTCCTGAGCTATCTGTATGTGATTTGTTCTTAGAGCTAGCCACCGGCTGTTTACTCATTTGATTTGTAACTTCATTTGTAAAGGCATCTGGATTGAGTTGTCAGAATTGTAGGAGAAAAACAAATTGACGTAGGAGCCTGTATTTACGCGCGTCGTTTGCTAGTTATTAACAGGTTTGACTATTTTATACTTTTTGAATATGATGATTTAAACATACGGTCCTGAAATAGG
Source organism: Perizoma flavofasciatum (assembly GCA_958496245.1). Classification (NCBI taxonomy): domain Eukaryota; kingdom Metazoa; phylum Arthropoda; class Insecta; order Lepidoptera; family Geometridae; genus Perizoma; species Perizoma flavofasciatum. Next base: position 5,484,537 of record OY292431.1, read on the forward strand.
TATATGTACAGGTACTAACGCGGTAGATAGTTAAAGTTAAGGTTAAATACCTTTTACCTTATTACTTTTCTTTATAGATAGATACCTAAACTCTTTATTACACAACAAAGGAAAATAAAAAACAAATAAATTCATAAATCAGGTATAATAGGCGGTCCTATAGCGTAAAGCGATCTCATCTATATAAAATTTACACTGTTTTTTTTAAATTTGTCTATGTTGCATCTGTATGTCTCTAATAAATAATCTATCTATCTAACGTATAATAATAAGCAGGTACCAAAGCGCTTGCAAATAGCTGGAAAGTAATAGAAAGGATAACATTTTTGACGATGCGTTATAGTTGGACAAGATTTGCAAGTAGCCACCGTAGTCAGGTCGCTTCAAGGCTTATTTTTACTTATTTATACCTCTCGATATTATTATTATGTACACAGATTATAATCAACAATTAAGCTTGTGCAATAATTCGCAGCTTAACTCGCATAAACTCTGTAGTTCGCGATGGACTAATCCTCCTCAGTATAAATTACGAGATCGTCCGCTGCATCAAACTCTGTGGGCCTATTCTACATGTGGTCAATTATTTAGTTGGTTATTAACGATTTTGAAATTCAAAATACTTAGCAGGTATTTTTACCACTGTTTTTCGCGATAAATTTACGAAACACAGTGGTGATTAGCCGTCATTATTTAAAAGGAAGTGAAACCACCGTTGAAAATTGAAATAAATCGTTTTTGTAGAACAATACTCAACAGACGAATAAAATACACTTACTACATAGTCATTTAACCAGTGGGGTAATAGTAACACGTCCTAGTTTTGTTACAAAGATCGTGAATTGATTATTTATTTTGTGTTTATGGATTTTTATTTCTTATCGTGCAAAACAATAAGTCGCCAATCCAACACGTAAACAACAAAACGAATAACGTTCCAGAATACGCCAGCAGACTGCGCTCGCGCACTACAAATTACAATCAACACCTCGAACATGTTCGCACGTGGAGACAGCCTGTATCAATTTCCCAACACCTTTAGGGCACACTCACGTAGAAATCAGGTTACAATTCTCGGCCGATGTAATGGCACATCGGTTATTATATTAGTTATTTTAGAATTTGTGAACCACGCTCACGTAAGATAAACGAATCCAATATAGTTGCATAATTATGGTCAACAAACGGGAACGGTCTTCAGACATTACGCGTAAATACGAAATATCACCAAAACATTATCCGAAGTAACGATAGCACACTCTCTCCTGTCTAGACATTTAATATAATAAAACAGTACTTTAAAAACCTCCGAATTGTATATAATTCATAGGTATTGAAGCAATCATTATCAGTAGTGACGAGTGGCAGTTAAATCTAATAAATCGGCCATGCGCGTGTCGGGCCACACGCAGTGTAGGGTTCCGTATTTCCCCATAAACATTGTATTGACTACCTTTTTACGTTTGGGAGACACTTGACTCTAAAAAAAATTAACACTTTAATATTTCGCAAACGGATCCCTAAAAAGAAAAATGGTTTCTTTCTAGTACTAAGAGTCCCTGAGCTAAGCCGCGGACGGACAAACAGACAGACGGACGGACATGGCGAAACTATAAAAGCCTTAAAAACATCCTGTTTTGGAGAAAACTGAAAACAAACACATCCACAAACGAACCACCTCTTACACCAAACACATAAACCAGTCCTATGCGTTGTTGGTAACGAGAATAGAAAACGCTATTCTGGCTTGTCAATTTAACTGTGCAAGGTCGTTCTCAGGTTCATACTCGTAAATATCAGCGCCGGTAAACCGGGTCCTGGGAAACTGTTTTCTACGTGAGGTTATCCGCACATCCAGGTACATGTTAATGTGTATAGTACTAGTAATTTCTCTATTACCCTCTTCTTATCTGTGCGTCGGCGTAAAGTGCCGAGATAACTATTATTTTAGCCCTTTATTATATTTTAGCACAACTTGTTTGAGCGAAGGTGTTTGTTGAGTGCTTTGGTGCCATGAACATCTTAATAAAGATTTACGAGAACATTGAAAAAAAAAAAATTACCCTGAGTATTTTTTTTGTGAAATAGAACTAACGCACAAAAAAGTTACTGTCACACAATTTTAAAACCCCCGACGTATGGCATCCACGTTTGGCAGCTTCCCCTAGTGACTTGTGGTAATTAAACTTATCCTCGAAATCATACAAATCGATTGAAAAAACTGCACGTCAATTAGAGACGACGCTGTTACGAACATACTCGTAAATGGTACAAAAGGTAAAAAAAACTAACTAATAAAAAGGGGCTACTTACGTCGCGAATAAAAATATATGTGCCCAATGGTGCTTTTAAACAATGAAGGAAAACACCGAAACTGGTACGTCCGGTCGCTAGGCTTTTTTCAGGGCCTTATTACTGTGTTCTGGTCACTGTACAGGTTTACTCGAAGAAAGTACCTTTCACATGAGGAAAGTACGAATAAACATAGCTAAGTTTGTAAGTCTATGAGAACATCAGTCTTGACCAATCCCAACTCCAAATCAATCGTTCTCCATTATTGGTTCCCCATAGAAGTTTAACTTGCAAATAAATTGAAACTCGATCCCGCCAATCTTAGTACAGCAATTGTTAGACATTGTAGAAAGCCATTAGCTAAAACATTGTCCTCTAGTGTATGAATCAGAGGTGTTTATTCTGCAGAGACAAGCTGTGTCGAAACATCCGTCAGGGGAAGTAGGGTTGGCCATTCACCATATTTACAATATGTTACCATTGGTTATTAGATCGATTTTTAGGACACAAATAATGTAAATGCTATCACGTTGAAGGTTTTAAAATGTTGTAAAGATTAACTTGTCAATAATGTGTTCATAAGACTAATTTCATATCTTACTCTACTAACACGACGAAGAAACGCGCACCAAAGGTTTAACTGGGGTATCTTTGAATAGATCTCTAAAAGCCACTTTTGATTTGAAGGCCTCATATCAAGGAAAGATAGGGCTTTAAAGTAGCGAAATTCTAAAACAAAATCTATAGAAAGGCAAAAAAAAATACTCGTATTTTGTTGAAAGGCATCCAATAACAAATTTATGAGATACTATGGGACCCTAACGTCGTGTGGTTGTGTCTCGAGCTTTTTGATTCACGCTACAGAATGATTTTATAGACGTTTGCAGTCTACTTACCTATTTATTCATTATTGTCCGTGCCTTGCCTGTGCGTCAACCGAGGTCCGTGCTGTTGAGCATGGACCTTTCTTGACAGTACCGAATACAGCATAATTAATAGTCATCTTTATTACTAACTCTGATGGTTTTTCTCAAAATAACCTTTTACTTTACATATTTTTTAAATTAATTGAGTTTTTTTTTAGAAGACTTGTTGTACAAAACACGGCAGCCCTAACGGCACGAGTTGAGAGTGTGGCCCCGAGGCAAGCGATTTACAAGCAACGGGCGTACCGCGGCCGACGTGTGACATACACTGTTTATATGGAATCTCTGCATTGTCCTCTATTTAGTCCGAAAACTCTAGAGTTATATGTTAATCAGTATAAGTTTATAAACAACTTGCTGATTAACATTAAAAACAACTTGCTCAAACGCTCACGACTGTATTTACATGGTTGCCAATATTAATGACTAGTTTATTGCTAAAAAGCTATAAATTTGTCAAAATAACTGAGCTATTGGCTTTCCTTTTTTAAATAAATAAATATTTTTATAATAGTATAAACAAAAAATAAATAAACCATACCGATAAATCGCCATTGAGCCTACTTCATAACTACATCAAAATAGTCTAGGCACTGATTTACAATCAGGATAGGCCTGTCGATCTGTAGCGCTGCGCCCACGCATGCTCTATTCTAACTAGTGCGTATTATTTATGGTAAGAAGCTTACTGAAGATTAAGGAGATCGGGCGTCAACAATGCAATATTTTTAGGGATTAATTGACACTATCCAAATAATATTTTGTATAACATCGGAGATGGTAGGTAGATTGTAAAAACTCATCAGAATTTTATAGACTATGATGATTATGCTTAAAATGACATACTTAGACACCGAAGAAAATCCGTTGGTGCATCTATCTAGAGGTATAACTAGCAATTTACTTTTGAAACTGGCTGATAAGTTTTATTTGATAAAACTTTTACTGTGTTAGCCATTTTGTGAATCAGATTCGCCACAGGGTTTGATTTTTACAACTAAATCATAAATGTTGTTGTACAATTTGATTTAGAAACTAGATTATAAGTAGGTAATAGTAATTTTCTCAGTAATCTGAAAGTTAGAACAGTGACGGTGTACCGCAGTCTCGGCATGAACTTGGAATTGCGTTCTCTGAAATGCTCCTTATAAGTAGGCACTTTTTTTTGGTTTTTAACTGTCCCAATATCCTATTTCTGGAGCATAGGTTCAGGTAAACTTCGTTTGTTTTTATTTCATGTTATGCCAAATGAATATTTCTTCATTTCATTTCCATGCTAGGCTCCCAAGTTGTCTTATAATCAATTTTCGTTGGTAGGTCCTATCGAATGCTACTCGTTAAGCTATGTTTCATAATTCTAGAACTCGAGCTAAAAAAACTTCGAGGGGGCGGACACAACCTAAATTCATTTTAGGCCTGTAAATTCTGGAGAAAGGTTTCATATCAAATAGGTTCAGGAAACCTTAAGATGATTTGAAGTGACCAATGAATGATACAGAGGTTGAAGGTATTATGAAAAAACAACCATCACTTATCTGGCTATTTGCACCTAGTCAACATCCTAGTCAGTTAAAAAAATTAAAATATACGAACATAATTAAAAAGGATCGAAATAAGTGAAGTATCATAAACTCTGCTTATTTCTATCCAACACGATCACTGTCACATCCAGTTCAGCAACAGATGTACAAATCTTTGATTACTTTAGAATTACGAGTCTGTAGTTGATTATAATTGCGTCGACGGCGCAGACCTGATTTGCGTGACCAATCCTGCGCAGGTAATGACGTGGACCTACCGCCTGTATGCGTCTGCGCATGGCCTAAAGGTGCATTCATATAGAAAGCGGATTATCGCTTTCTACCTGCGCCTACTGGTGGATAAGATGAACTCGCGCATTATGCCATGGTGAACGGTTTAGATCTGGTAGGCGTTGCAAAACAACTTGCTTGATAGGTATTCATTAAACAAACTCAAACAAACAAGTTTGATAGGTATTGCTTTTAATTTCGTTTTCGATCAATGTAAGGACTTAATAAGTACATTGTCGTTTATCATCATCCAACATCTACTTTTTTCAAGTGCTTGCGATAAACGAGTCCTACTTCATACTCATATCATAAAACGCGAAAGTATGGATAATTCAATGGTAATAATTAAAAAAAAACATATATTTGCTTTAACAGACATGGTTTACAATCAGGATCGGCCTTTTAATGTGTGACACATCAAAGAAAAGAAAAGTTTGAATAATAAAACGTATTTTGGAATGTAAAAAGAAATAAAAAAAAATAATGCTGGACATTTTCCACATAGCATCAATTAGCCCCAAACGTGCCCAAACTAAGCAGAGCTTGTATTATGGGAACTAAATGACTGATATATTACTTATTTTCTTTTTTTTGTAAATATAAACATATTATACATAGAAAATACCCAGACCCAGACATGATGTGTGCATGAATGGATGTTTTTGCTATGAATCTTAGTAACGGCTGAACAGGTTTTTATAAAATTTTAAGCAACTATATTTTAAGAGTATTTTATGACACATTATACACTTTTATCCGGGTACCAAGTCGAAACGTTGGTACAAACTAGTAATATAGATTAACAAAAAAAAAGTTAGAATAGGTATAGACCTATTCTATTTTTTTGTGTAATAGTAGATACAATCGCTCGTGTATACCATCAACCTTGAAGATTCCGCTTCTCTCTCTCATTCCGCCCGCACTCCGAGTAGCACGACCGCCTCACTTTCGCACTTAATCGAGAAATATGGCGCGTGCTCTTATGCCTTTATTTATTACTCCAGCCTTCTAGGGATTAAGAACATCGATTTATATTGTCCTCATTAGTGCGCCTAAATTGATTAGTGTAAGCTTACGAAATGTATATTAATTCGGGGTTTTTCGTTAAGAATGATAAAATTTATTCTATCTCTGTAAGTGAACTCTGTTCTATATGTGTGGGAAAAAAATACGAGATAAACTACAGTATCGTCTCTACTAGGTTTATGGGCTGAAAAGGGTCTGAACGAGTGTGGGGTAAAGAATTCAGCAGCGTTAGACATAGGTGGTTCCAGATTGTACATTTAATGGAGAACATAGAATAGTAATATTTTTTAGAATATCCCAAAAGTTCAACCTCGGCGTTTACCAAATAACATGGCAATGAGCTGGTAGACTAATTTTAATAATTTATTTGGATATAAAAAAATCTTGAATACTGATGCCTTAAATCAATGACAGAATTAGTGAACTTTTTAAATTATGTTACAGAACCAATGAATGCCCTCCAGCAAAACAGAAAAACTGATTTAAAACTTCGCCGGCACACCGCTAATTTTTATGCAATAAAACTCACCTTCAAACTCAATCCCCGAATTGTGTAACAAACGCAAAAACAAAATAAAAATAATTGAAACGGAACAAACTTCACTAATTACACGAATAAATCCCAACAATCCGGCTCGAACGAACCCTGCGAATTAAAAAGAAAAACCGACAGATGGACAAAAAACCACCATTTCCTTGACAAGTTTTATTTACTGCAAACATTGTTACGGAAAAACGGACGGAATGAAAAAGTTTGCATTCATTAGGACCGTTAATTAATTCAAATCAAACCGCGACAAAGCATTTGCATTCTCGCTTCCTCCTCGGAAAAGTCTAAGTTACTCAAAACAAAAACAGTTGCTACAAAATGGAAATTAAGCATTTTACCGACCAAACGATGCTAGTAGAAATTAATTAATCCTGTCTTGGATTTTTTGTTTTGCCCTCTTGATAGCAGCGAGGCTATATCACACCGTAACGACTTTCAATGTAAAATGTGCATTGTCTCGCTGGACTTAGATTCAAAATGACGTGAACTCGAATCAGGGTTGCGCTCTGCACTAAACATCGAATGAAACTGATCTGGTATAGCTCGTTCTCAATATAGCTCGCACGAAGAGTCTGTTTTAATGACGTCAGAGAGAAGGTTCCGCTCGAAGAGCTATTATTCCTTCTGTGGTATCAGCAAGGGTCGGCCTGCACTTTATAATGGTGTAATAATTAAGTCAAAGCCTCTCATTTCGCAGATAACTTGGCTAATTATTCATGTTGAACGGTCGGCAATGTTTTTTATAGGGTGACGATTTGTAAAAATGTTTCATAAGAATGAATTTTGCGTTTTTGGTACGTAACTTTAACAAAAATACGTAATTTTGTCGTACAACGAAAGAAGAATATGATAAATTTACTGTTTTTACTGTGTTAAAGTTTTTTCTTGAGTCTACAATTCTTTTAATGCAAATAATAAGTAATCTCTCCAAGGAGAACGAACTATTTTTACCACACTGGTTATTTGTGGAATTCACTAAAAAGCTCAATACTATCTTTTTCTAGGACTAGGACCTTTTTCAGAGCTAACGAATACTGATTAACTCAGTCATAAAGATTTTGTATCTTCAAAAAAACATGACCTAATATCATAAACTAATATCGTTAAACTCTCCTCATTTTCCGAAGAAATGACGCATTAAGGGCCACTTCAATGCTTATTATAGACTTTTCAATGTATATTTTATTTAACATACACCTACAAACTAAATATTTTAAGTATCGTCAACAATGTTAGCCGGTTAAGGCTAAACTAAGGCACAGGCTACACGAACGAAGAAACTGTTCTGTTGATTGGAAAGTCGGACACAAATTTCAAATCACACCTTATAACACGAAAACCGTACCACGTTAATATAAAGTCATTGTGTGCTGCTGTGAGACAGGGCAGCCATATAATCTACTGCGATGGCTAATCAGCAGTTGATTATATTATTGTATTGTAGTGGGATCTGGTAAACCTAAATATTATCTGCAATAATTTGCAGAAAAAATGTAGGTACCTAATACAATATTTAGGTTGGCTTTAACAAAGTACTCTTTAGAAGAAGCCTCAGTCCTGAAATCTATAGGCTGTTGATGATTATGATTTTGTTAAACGTGTTGCTCGTATTACCACGAATGTTATATATTATAAATAAATAAATAATGCTGGACAATCCACACAGCATCATCTAGCCCCAAGCTAAGCAGAGCTTGTGTTATGGGTACTAGATGACTGATATACTTAATACAATACATTACATAGATAGATATTTTTTTATTATACATAGAAAATACCCAGAACACCCGGAACAAATATTTGCAGATCGTACAAACATTTGTCCCAGGGCGGGAATCGAACCCGCAACCTCCTGTGTCGCAGGTGGACCTTCGCCCACCGCGCCACATCGGTCGTCATATTCTCCTATTGACATTTCGTTCACCGTTTAGAAGTCCTTTTATTATAAGCACCTTCCGCGACCACCCTCGACAGCTGTGAGACGAGAATACCAAACCACGGCAATTTCAATTCTAAGACACTTATATTTTAAAATGTGCTCATTTTAGACGACCTCTGTGGCGCAGTGGGCGAAGGCCCGCCTGAGACGCAGAAGGTTGCGGGTTCAATTCCCGCCTCGGGACAAATGTTTGTATCTGCAAATATTTGTCTTGGGTCTGGGTGTTTTCTATGTATAATATGTATGTATTTACAAAAAAAAATGTATATAAGTAGTATATCAGTCATGTAGTTCCCATAATACAAGCTCTGCTTAGTTTGGGGCTAGATGATGCTGTGTGAAAAATGTCCAGAATTATTTATTATTATTATTATTTTATTTTACCACATAAGTCACATATTCTTCCATTGCCGTTTCGTTAACCGTTTAGGATTCTCTCCTCATGAACACCGTTCGCAACCACCCTCAATGTTTGTGAAACGGGAATACCAAACCACGGTAATTTCAAAGCTATACTCTTCAATTTTCTGGCTAGGTTGGAAAATGTCAATGTGACTTAACCTTTACAGTCTTTATTTGTCAATTAAATTAGGCACTACTGCGCGCGCGCCTCTAACTAAAGTGCCTCAAAATTGGTTTACCGCTCGTATAAGGAATTTCATGGCTATTGGTGGTTGTTTAGTTTCTTAATTAGTGTTCCGATAGGCGTTCTTAAACGTGGAATGTCGTGGGGATTAGGAGGTTTCCAGTTAAAGTAATTTGGGTTTAAAAGGCTGCTTTATGACGCTTCATTATTTTAGGGCCAATCTTTTTCTTTATGACTAGAAGTTAGTATGTGCGCTTATTCTTTTCTTTATTTTCATAAATAGCCGCGGTTACCGTTAACCTGTGGAGGCTTGAAACACCAGAGGTATCACTAGCGCGGTGCCGACCCTGAGAAAAGTTTCATTAGTCTGTAATTTCACCGGCACCTATAACCCTTCAAACTGGAAAATAGCAATCCGAGCATTACTGCTTGGCGTCAGTATAGGTAAGGTGGTAATTCTTCCCCGGACGAGCTCTTACCCAAGAGGCTCTACTACTTTTGGTATATCCAGCAGTGGTGAAGGAGCACCCCAAAGAGTGCAATAACGGCCACCTTATGACGACCTCGGTGGCGCAGCGGCTGCAACGCAAGAGGTGCGGGTTCAATTCCCAGTGGGGAACAAATATTTCTATGTTCTGTAGATCTTTCCATGTTCCCGGTTTGGGTGTTGTGATACTTGTAGTTCGTAATACCCATAATACAGGGAGTCATAGTGTGAGTCAGGACTATATGTGTGAGTGTTGACTGTTTATTTTTAATATTTTATTTACCTCCATCTTTCGACTTCTCCTAACATTTAAGACGCCATTGATTCTTCGGAGGGCCTTACTACATTGCGTTGCCTTACACTCAATAAGTAAAATACTTGACCCCAAATTGGAGCAGTAGATTTTAGCACCTACGCGCTTGCTTACACAATACAGGACACCAAAGAATAATAAAAAAATCAGCAAACAAAATTATCTCAGCATAAACGCCATGTACTCGGCTCGGATCTGATAATGCGCCCCATTAATTTGAACTGAGTTCGCGTCGACACCGCCATCGCCTTATAAAGGTGAGGCGACGAAATTTATAAGTTCGATTACTTTAATCTCGGTTAACTTATGCGAGTACAATTTCAAAGCTGACAAAAGAAATGCACGCTATAAATCGCGAGTCGACTTATCTGGCACGTTATATTGTGGTTGGTCCATCGAGTAATTAATACAGTATAATCAGTTATGCAAACAAGTAATACGAATGAAATTAATGAAAATTCATTCATTGAACGAATGAAAATACTTTATTGTACACCATAAACAAATAACAAAATGAACCATATCTTATTCTTATGAAAGTGTTTGCTCTTTCATTGTGTGGGGCGGACTCATCGATGAGAAGCAAACTCTTCCAGACAACATTTATATTAGTAATAACTGCTTTTAAAACGAACTAGTGGACCGCCGCGCTACTTTTTTCAATATAAAACTAATCTTTGCACTGCACCCTTTAAGTATAGAATTACGGAAATTATTTTTTATTGTCACGTGCAATACTTGCAAAGCGCGGGCATATGCTAAACTAGCCTCTTCCCACGGCTTCGTCCGCGTGGTACCCGGATAAAAGTAGCCAATTGTGTTAGTAATAAGCTATATTACTGTAAAGTTTCATCAAAATCCATTCAGTAGTTTTTGTATGAAAGAGTAACAAACATTCATTCTCACAAACTTTCGCGTTTATAATAGTAGTAAAATATAATGTTTGGACGTGCCTCTAGCTACCAAATACTTGGTATCTTCAAAGATCTACGCACTGAATATGTATCTGAGGTTGTCCATCATGAGAAATACAATCGTGAGTGTGTTTTTTTTATTGCACCAGTTATCTGGGTTCTGGGAATTTTGGTTTAGGCTGCTGTGCGTTGATTGGCAGTCAGTCAGTGAGTCATGCAACGTTTCATATGTAGACAAGCCTGACTGGGGTGTATAAGTTCTATAAACTAATTATACTGTTAGGAAATCGTCTCTCCAATACCTTTTTTTATCCGTGGCACATGAAGCCAGTGCTGGGTGTGTGTGTAAGATGTTGTTTATTAGTAAATAAGTTTTTGTTTAACAAAAAAAAAATGGCTAACCGCGATCATATTTATTAATCTTCTGAAACTTCAGTATTCATTGTCACTCTCATCTCAGCATCAAGACGCCTCTATCGATACTTTACATATATAAGTACAGTCAGCAATAAAAAAAGATTAACAGTGTTGTTTGTTTTTAACTCAAATATTTCTGGAACCCGTAGAGTTTAGTTCAAAATATTGTGTTTTACTTGAAGATGTGTCTTGCCCCTTAAATATTGACAATCTAAAGATAACATTTTCTACTTTTTTGAGATCGGACAAATGAGCAATCAAGAACTCAAGCTTTGTTGCTTATACTTTTGTCGCTGACTGTACGTGTGAAACACACAACCCTTGTCAGTGGGTACTTAGTACCGATTTCAATCTTGATTTTAGAACAAATCTGCTAAATGTAAATATCACTGATTCCAAAGTAGTGTTAATTCCCAGGCGAAAATCGATAACTTATCCGAGTTGTGTCAAAAAAAACAAACACGCTCACGACTGTATGTCCCATGATGCACAACCTCATATACATCCTCAGTCAGAAGCACACCTAAACAGTATATTTGGCACATGCCCGCGTTTTGCAAGTAGTTAGTACTCCACGTGGCAGGTTGCAAGCCCATCGTCGTTCTGTCAAGAGTTGTGTCTGTTGTAATTAATATACTTAACTAATGAAGCAGTGTGTTGTCACGCAAAGTTTTTGGTCGCGTGTAACGTCCAGACGCTATTTCGGACGGTGAGTTATGCGAGGCTCTGGCATTCTGGTATCTTTTTGTTGTCTAGTGTATGGGGCTATACCGGCTTCTTTATTAGGTGATGTTATATGGGAATTTCGGTAAACATTCGAAACCATGCTGACGTGATAACATAGTGGTAATACTGGGGATATCTTACAGCTTGTGTCAAATAGAACGAAAGTGGAATATTATTTAACAAAATTTTGTTTGGGATACTGTAAGGATGTCTAAAAGCTACAGTCAAGTTAAACAAAAATGAAGGCCAACCAAATCGCCCCACAATTATGACTTCACTCAATTAAAACGTAGACGCTCAAATTCCCGCTAATAAATAAGAAAGGAAGCGTTAAAATAAAAATGAGATACCGCTTGTCCTATAATAATTTAACCCGTTTAGCAGTTGAGTAATAAAGATTAAAAAGTTCACTTTTTAACACTTTTGGTGTTAATGAGGGGGCGTTGGAAACAATTTGAAGGATTACCTTCTAAAAGCTTCCGTCAGGTTTTTAATTGAGACTTTTTGTGGGTAGAAAGGCTTTTAGTCCCTTTAGCGCCTCGCCTTTTGTTGGTGCCCGGTGATCTATTAATAAGAAATATTTTTTAAGACAGTTTGAGTTTGTTCCTTTTGTGATTTGGCGTAATTTGAAATCAGAAGGTTCATTAGCATAATCAAATTGTTTGAGAACAAAGACGGTATTTTCTTTGTTAACATAAATATAAATAAAACATTTCAAACTTTTGAGTTTTTTTTTAATACAAACTTAAGTTTTATTATTTTAAGTTGCATTTATTTTTTAAAGACAATAAATTATTTTTATTAAAAACTCGTACAAAAAATGTATGTAAACTACATAGTTAAATTATGTAAAAAAAGACACATAGAATGCACGTTAAATGAGAGGTAAAAAAGACGGCCTTATCGCTAAAAGCGATCTCTCGGCTGGACAGGATCGATGTAAATACCTCTAAATATAAAATATACGTTCATTTTAAATTATCAAAATCACTATGTTACTAGACTAACCTACTTATAATGACTAAAATACCGAACGCATGTAATAAAAACGAATAAAAGTTTTTTTTTAAACAAAAAAACATTGCACAACGATGTAACTAAAAAGATGAACACGAAAAGAGGCATAACTCTAATCTCAAAGTAAGACATTACGAGAATACCAATGCATGCGCAAAAAATCGATCGCGGTGCCGTCTTAAATTCCTCACCCTTTCTGAGGGGGCTCCCCCAAAAAAACGAAAGAATAGAAGAGGGAAAAAATCTAAATCGTCTCATATCTCCCCCTTCGCCCCGGACACCTCCGTCAAGCGCCCTCCTTATTTCGTATGCGAGTTCCTCCGGCAATCATTATAAGGATATCGATTAAGGCCAAGTCTTACCTGCCCATATCTTTGCGGAACACTCGTATGTATTGGATTATTTTTTGTGATGTAATACAAAATTATTGTATTTTTATGGTCAACGAATGATTAGCACAAAGCAAATCATTATGCATTATTGTGCAATGATTAAGCACAATGAACTGTTTTTTTTTTAAATGAAAGGTTGATACTTTTTGAAGCAGTATTACTGACCGAGTTAAACAAAATAATGACTAAGGATTACAATAAATATAAGTAAATTCAATTTAACATACCAACCACAACAGACACAACATACTTCACTCAACTTCACAAAATAAAAACAAAAAGCAGACCTCCAAAAATTTGCAATCGAAAAAGACTGATAGCTAACTACCGGGGACGCTCCTCGCATAAGCAGATGCAAATTGTTACCGTTAAACTATTTCGGAAGGTAAACATAGGGACGGAGGGACCACGTGTGCCGAGATCCGGAGAACAAGATTAAAAATGCTAGATGGCAGACCGCCGAAAAAGGAGTCACAGTGAATTCAGTGAAACCACTTCGTATGGGTGTATCGTAATTTTGTATGCGCGAATGTCAAAATCACGAATGCTCTGTAAAGCGGGATCATACAAAAGGAGATCAACTTTTGGTTGTTGGGCCAAAGTTCTGAATAAGTACACTGACAAGAACAAGCTCTTTTATAAGATTACTTGATGACAATCACTGCTAAATATAGACTGACATCCATTGAATATAAATAAGTATTTAATTTTGTTATTTGATAAAAAAAGAGATATAAAATAATATATTTACATTAAACAGTGACATTTTTTACATAAGAATACCTTTTGCCAAGACTCCTTTACTCAGAAAAATGTGTCCGCATTTCTACATTAAAGTTGTGCTACTGCAATAATATTTACAATCTTTCTGTGGCCGGGTCGAGTATGAGCCAAGAAATATTGGAGTTTACGAAGTAACTCGCTTTGGGGGCATGTAAATAGGAAACTACAAAAGTAATGTTTGAGTTTCGCCGTGTGAGTGGACGTAAGATTATTGCCATGGGTCACCGATCCAATTTAATGTGATTGATGAATTTGTAGAGCCTTTTCGATTTTAATCAGACTTTTATCAGGGTCATTAAACCAGTATACTAAGGTCTCTACTGCAACAAAGAAGCCAATAGCAATATAAATTTGGATCCATCAGAAAAAAAGGTTTACCAACATATAAGAGGTCTCTCAAAATATGGACAGTCGGAAAATTTAGTCTAGTGACATTATAACTCAGAAAACGGATCACAAAGCATTGCTATCATCCAGTCTCAAATGTGTACTTTATACGAAAAAACAAGCAACAAATCGCATTATTAACCACAACTATAAGTACAAAATTTACTTTTCCGTAGTTTTTGTAAGACAACCAGAGGGTTGTTTTCTCACTTAATTAAAAAAAACTATTTTAGTTTTCTTTACGAGCCTGTGAAGTTAATTGGATTTTTATCAGTGTTGGATTTTCTTGACTGGAAACACTTAATTGCTTTTTGTGAAACAGATACGTCACTAAAACGCAGCCAGAGATAGGTAATTTTAACTTAAATAGGAAATCGTTACTTAGAGTTAAGACACTTTACGTTCATAAATTGTAATATTTTACTGAATAAAAATAATTTGTGCAGGTGACATAAATGCAGAAACAGCTTAATAATTTCTTTGCAGGTGAAAAATAAATTGTTTAAATACGTTGCATACATGTGAAAGTCTGATATGAATGGAAATTTAATATTTTGTAAAAACATTTATACTTTGCTTGTATATGTATTTACTATGGAAGCGGTTTACCGCTGGTAAATAAAACAGAAACCACAGCTTGAGCATAGAATAAAATAAATATTTCTATTTACCTTGAAAACTTCGCGTCGTGTTGTAAAATAAGAAATAAAAATTTGTATTTAAAAAAAAAATAGAAATTTTATCACGCACTAAAAATTATAAAAAAAACACCTCCTGACTGCATCATCAAATCAGCTCCAAAATATAAATTATGTTATTGTCATTCGAACTACATGTTCATGCAAAGTTTCATTTCATACGACAATTAGAAGTAAGTTAATAAAATTGACTTCCGAGATTTGATTAAATTGTTTGTTTGTTATTTAGTAAGTTACAAGTAAAGCTAATATAAGCGTATCAAAAATATAGCATTAGTCTTTAAAAAAGTAGTAGTGATGTCTTGGGCATTTTCATTGAAAATTCTTTATCCTATACGTTATACTTGTGATTGCCTAATTCCGTTTGGGCGAATCTAATAAATCTGAATCGCTGAGCAGAGGATATTCAAAGCTGTTTCATTATTCCGCATTAGACAGCGGTCGGCCACGCAAATCTTAGCGTCCCTCCCAGAGAACCCCCAATTTCCTTCATTACTTACCTCCCGAACGAGACAATGGCAAGACGACGACAAGAAAAAATAATAATTTCAAGTGGAATAACGCTGAAAATCTTTTCACGGAAAGAAGAATTATTGTTGTTTTGCAAGCGAGCTCTCAGAGACAAAATGCACCATCCTTATTACGCTATTGTTCCGTGTTACGAGCTTTATTCATTTTTACTTGGCTCGACTTGAATGCTTATTAATTTAAGACCGTGATAAGCTTGGATTCTTTTGAATAGACGAAGGAAATGTCTGCCTATTGTTGTGAATTACTTTACATACCATTAGCAACAAAATTCGAATATTCTCGATTATTTGCGCTGTTCATTATAAATTCCTTCAACCTGCTGTTGAAGCCTTTCAGTTCAGAAATTAATACATGTAAGGCTCTGAAGTGAATAAGTACCTACGTATAATGAAACGTAAATATACATGACACGGAACGCTTTATGGTAATCGAAATATGCCGAAATATGTTGTTAAGAGGGTATAGAAAACTACCGGCGAACATGCAAGGGATGAACTAAGCTTTCAAATTTGCGGATAACCTGCAACTAAGCGGTTCAGAAACTTTGATATCGTGTATGTCGTTCGAATTTTTTAAGACGACCATAAACATTCCGACAAGCCTTTTGTGCCACTATTTGAACAACGCCCCGCCTGCTTTGTGCCTCGTAATAATGTATATTTATAACGCTCGAGTAACACAAATTACTTTAAATGTCATATAAACGAATTTGCGACAACGTTCAAGTCGTACTTTTTGAAAACCGCGACGTTGTTTAACAGCGGTCGCGTTTCCAAGACAAACTCGTCCCCTTGGGGGGTCGAGTCAAGAGTGATTACGAATTTTAATTATTTTTTTAAGCCGGTGGCGGCGAGGTGATGCTTCCCCAGTGCGGCCGAGGCTTATGCAAACAATCGACTCGCACTTGGAATTAATCCGACTCCCGTTTTTTCCTTCGCGACAAGGAATTAACAAGCAAAGAAGTCATTATGTCGGAAGATATTCGAGCATTTCTCTTAATTGCGGGTTCCTTATCCAGGTTTATAATTGATTCGTGTCGTACAAATTAGACAGAGTGAATTTTATAAAGAGCTCAGTTAAAATAGTAATAAATTGAACATTTTAAAACGTGTCGTTGAATGTGACATGAGCAATGTCATTTCAGTGCATAACAGAAGGTCTATTATCCAATTATATCTAACCTTTCAGCGTGGGCTGTTTCAGTGCAGTAATTACGCCACTTGGTAGGTTTAAACGTCGTGCATGACAGTGTAAGTGATTGTATGCGGTGCACTAAGGTTCCTAATGAATTATTTGTGGCTCGCGTGCACCAATCGCTGGCCCTAATTATCTAGCTGTATGGGCAGCTATGACGTGGCATGCTTTGATTTCTTACTATTTTGTTGCTCTGAAACTTTGTTACCTCTAGTATAGTATTGTTATATCTGTGGTTACGTCAAGCTTATGTGGTACTCGCAATTCAACTGAATATCATTAAGTAAACTACAATGTTATGACAGTATATCTTTGATAACTAAATTAGCGAAATGAAGGGACCAAATTTCTCGATCACTAGAAACGTAAATAGATTTTATTGCTAGGTGGAGAAAGCAAATAAAAAAGGCTGATTGGGCACCCCCCAAATTACTCGTTTATATTAACGACCAAACTCATCAATACTCATTCAGACCATTCGGATTTTTCCACGAAGATCCGTCACTAATTGAAATTGAAATCTGATTTTCCTCCCCACTCATTGAACCGGCTCGGTGATTAAAAGTATTCAGAAAAAAACACAAATAATCAAATTACAATATCGCTAACGACGAAACCGTCTCCCCAGAATCCTTTTATATTTTTAGGGAATAAATTAAGGCATAGAAAGGAAAAAGAAAGGCAAGGTACCGCAAACAAGGACAAACCATTTTTTGCAGCTTAACTCGTTTTAATGATACTATGTTTTTATGAACTGTTAAAGTCTTGGCTTATATTTTAAATGCCTGGATGGCCTGGAAATAACAAATCATTTATAAAGCTAGTTAAGATATATGCTGCAGGCATTTATTATTCCATAAGAAAATGTAATTTGTATTTTAAAATGTAGCATGCATATGGACGAGAGGAAGCCCCCTTAGAACTTAAGACTTAGTTCCAACCCACCTTGTTGATACTAAGTCTTGAGTCATCTGGGTACTACACATGAGACACATATTAGTTCAGTACAAGCGTTGTGTGAGTTTTTCAATAAGCAGGGTCTATTATTCATACAAATCGTTCACCAACACGATGGTACTGTCGCCTCGCTCATCGCGATCGCCCCTCTTGAAGCCTAAGTAATGAAGAAATTACCTTTGCATACAAGAAGGCACAAGTAGGTGAAGAAGAATGAAAAATTACCTTATTTAAAGGATGGATGGCGCGAATTAAGAAAGCAATTACTCATCGGAAACGCACAGGGGCGGAATGTTAATAAGAGGAGAATAGAGAGTGCCATTTTTCATTTGGTCTCTCCAGTCGGACACTTGTGAATCTGTAATTAAGATGTAAATCCTCAAAAAAGAATAAGTGAGGAATAAAAATTTTGTGGACTCAACATAATTATTTATAACTAACTTGTTACGGTACAACTGCCTCATGTGAATAGAAAAAAACTACCAGAGTGGGTCGAAAGTGAGTATACGAGACGAGACATAAAACTGTCAGTCTAAACATTGCAAAAACAAAAAAAATACAAAACCAGACAGTTTCCGAATAGTTTTCCAAGGTCACCACGCTATCTCTGGCGTAGCGTCTGGCGCCTCACGTTTACCCGTGTTAAGCCCACGAATTTCCTCGCAACTTTTTCCGCTTGGGGCCACTTATAGCCCTCCCCCTGCCACCTCTTGGTCCATCGAGCTCGACCACTAATTGCGTCCGTTAATTAGGAAACGTCATGAGTGTTTACTCGGTGACTCTAAGTGTGAAGTTTTCTACTTGTAAAGCGTAGTGCAGATTGACTAGCATTGCGGTACTTAATGTATTTTTTTACTGGCGAGCCAGTGCTCTTATACGAGTATAATATTTTACGCGACTATTAAAAATATGCTCCATGCGTAATTTATATTAGATTACTCTAATAAAATGTATAATATATGATATTTTTCTATATTACTCCTTCAAATTTATGATTCTATGATTCATAATATTAAAGAGGCATGATGATTGTTGATGAACAGTTTTCCGAAAATAACCATGTGCCTTTCATAGATTTTCCGCTAAAATTAGATGAAGTATGTAGAGAAAAAGTGTGTGGAAGTGTCAATTCAGTTGCAGCAGCCCCTGCGAACTACATGTTTAGTGCATAAAATATGATATATGAAATGCATGTATGTACGCATCTTTATTCTTGGCGTAAAATAACTTCCTTTGCTAAAACTTTTTGAGAACTAAACTTTGTGGGATTAATTAGCTGATGGGCGGTGGATTAGCCGCGTCTGAGCTCTAACAAGATTATAAGAGTTTCCGCAACTTTTCAACTTTACTTACGTTAATTTTGTTTAGCGCGTTTTAGCGAGTAAGTGATGTTGATAGTAATGTAGTTTTGATCTAGTTTTAGCTTTTATGATCTCGTTTCTTATCATTAAAACCCAAATTGCAATGAGCCCTAATCCTATAGAAATATTTGGGTTCATGCATAAACCCAAAGTTTTCCATAGGATTTTCAAGAGTTTGATAAGATAAGGGTTTCCACAACTTTTCATTATTATACTTCTTGCGTTAGTGTGTAAATTGCATTATAGCATGATAGCCTTTAAGTTGACCGTTGGAGATTTTTTTGTTGCTGGCGTGCTTTGATTTTATTTTAGTTAGAATTCAGAGTCACATATTTCTTTTTGTCATGAATAACTTGACGCCCTTGATGCCCTGGCGGGCGAGTAGCCGACTGAGACGCATGAGTTCGATTCCCGCTGCGGGACCAATGTTTGCATGCCCTGCAGATATTTGTTCCGGGTCTGGGTGAAGTGGTACCACGGTAATTGTAGTTCCTGATAACGTCGTGGTAGGTACAACGAGTACCGTGGTACCACAGGAAATCCTATTGTGAGGTCAGGACTATGTATGAGTCTGATGGGTGTATTTAATGTTTAAGTATTTATTCTAAAAAAGGTTGAGTACACTATTTAGTAAATTAATCAACCCTTATCCAATAACGAAACACAAATAGAATAGCCGAAGAAAATGAATCGAGGTGAGACTTGATGTCTCCGTAATTAACACGTAGCCGGCTTAATTACACAGGAGGGTAAGTGAAATGTGTCATCGCGGTCGCCTTTATTGGACAACTACAGGTAGGTATATGGGTTTAGGCGATTGCTTAGTACCTACAGTACATTTATTGGTTCGCTTTATACTGAAGTAAAGTTTCAAAGTGAGAAATGTGTTTTATTTATCTACCCTCTCGAATAAGATTTTTGGAATGATATAATCAAAAGCGGCGACCTGTCACGTGGGATTATTACTAAATGATATAATGTTTGGATGTGCCGCTGACTACCCTCTACTTGGTTTCATCAAATATCAACACATTAAGTACATATCTAGGGATGTATATCATGGGGTATACGTAAAAGTATTTGTTTTTGGTGGTTCGAAGCAATCATAGAAAAATTTGCAATTTTTGAAAGTTGTTAAATTTCTCTTAACAACAGTTTCAGAAAAGTAAGCAAAACAGCTTGGTTCCGTATGATTATGGTTTGTTATGACAAGCGCGAGTTGGCAACGCGGGTTCGGCGACCCCCGAGTTTTAATGATAAAAAAATTCGTACAGAGGGGCTGCGTAAGTGCCATCGAAGGAGGAAAAAACTACGAAGGAAAATATTTGGTGCGACAGGTTACCCCCTGGGGGTGAAGGGGTGTGAGGGGGAAGGGTGCAGACCTTGATAAAAATTAAATCTTAACGACGGAAATTTAAAGATGACGCTCGAACGATCAAGAAGAGTGCATATCCTGAGCCCTGGGGTGGGCTAATTGGGCCGAATGTACAATAAGGATGTTGGGACGCGAGCTGAATTTTGTGTTTCTTGATTGATGACACTGAATTGAAGTGTTTGATTTGATAGTTAGAAAACACTTTATTGTACACCAAATAATATTTCAGCTTAGATGAGTACTACAAACTTTGTCAATGTTGTATAATGGGCGGTCAATAGATCTGGGTGTTATTCTATGTATAATATGTATGTATTTACAAAAAAAAAGTATATTATTTAGTAGTATATCAGTCATGTAGTTCCCATAATACAAGCTCTGCTTAGTTTGGGGCTAGATGATGCTGTGTGAAAAATGTCCAGCATTATTTATTTATTTATTAATAGGATACTTGGAACTAAAAAGAAACTAACTATAAACACAACCTGAAAATACTAAAGCTATTTATTTATTTTAGGTTTACATTCTTAACCTTAGATTAACACAATTTTAAATATTTTAAGTAGGTTTGCATTTTGTATGTTGTAACGTAGATTATGGAGAGCACAAAATATATTTTTTTACACTTGAATTGTACCCACTTTCGCAAATAAAAATATTTCTATTTCCGCTCTTACTATCCAGATTTATAACTTAGAGCTCCTATTTTTATTGAATTAGTTAAACAAAGAATATTGTTGTTTTTAAAATTAAATGTTATTTTTTAATAATCATCCAGTGAATCAAAGGTTTTGGCGCAGTCATATATTTTATACCATTTGCTTGCAAATAATTTACGATAGCATTATGGGCAAGAAGATTTGCAATACCAACTTCACGGTGTTAAATGTCCAGTACTCCAGTAACAAACTATCAAGTTTAATGTTTATTGAGTATTCTGCGTTTTATTTTGAATTACATATTCATAGAAAATTATGGAACGTTCGACTTTGTGTAATAAATTGCTACTGCACTTTTGAATACTTGTTGCGTCACAATTGTTCATTTAGTTATTTGTGTAGATCGGTGTAAAGTTGCATTTCGCATAAATTGTTGATAAAATTATCATAACAGAAACTTCATTACCAATAATTTATCAACGCACTAAGCGCAGAGGTTTAGTCTACTTTTCAGTACACACAGTAATTTTTTTGATCAGTTTGAATTAAGTAATAAATGTATTTTCTTTCTTTCTTTCTGAGTTAATTAAAGCATATGGATAAATAAATACTATTTATCCATATATGAATGAACAAGGCACTTTGTTTGCTTGCTTGCGTATCCACACATCATTTTCTACTACAAAGCTAAATAAAGTTTACAAACATACAAAATTCTAACCCAAATACTTTTGTCCATTGAAATTCAAATTGGGATGCAAGATTTGCATCGGGGTGGCTTCGATTATTGATTTTACCGTCTTGAGGGTATTGCAGTGCTTGTTTAAACTTTTTATTTCACTCTTCACTCGCGTTTTTTGTTTCAACCACTCGCCCCAGGGTAGGCTCCCCTACGCACTCCCTCTTGCATAAAAAAGCTTCTAATCGATAATTTCTGTGGGGGTGCATTAAGCATAACGGTGCCGCGTACCGAATGTTTTCTCCTTTCAGATTTCCACCCTCAAGGCTATTTATGTTTTGGCCATCTTTGGAATTGGTAACGTACCTTTAATCCTGGTATTTATGCTCTTATACTTTTAACGTATCTATGGCCCTTTATTTTGGGAAAGCACTCTCATTCACATTATAAAGCTACCACTGCTGCGTGTCGGAGGCTTTTTACGATATCAAATCCGAAACGAAGAAGGTTGTCGAAAAACTATAGTCACCACCGTAGCTCTCAGAACTAGCAAGTTGAAGTGGCGATGGACAGACCATGGAATCGATAACCGCTGAGAAAATGTTACATTCATCACTTTCCAATCTAGTTTCTTCACGTCTATCAATAAAATTGCGATACAACTAATCAACTGTCCTACAGATACATTCAAACTGCGAAAACAATAGCTCAACAATTGAAACGGGCCATAACAGAGCGATCTAATCAGCTAAGTCGCATGGCATCTAATGTAGCTAACTGCCAATATCTGATGCACCTAGACTTGTGACAGTTCTGGTTTCATCCGGAACTCTCCGGTTATAGAGTTCTCTGTCCGGCGAAATATACATTACTTTAATTAAAAGTTACTAATTTTTTCATTGATACCCAAGATACAAGCTCACGTTTAGTTGGGGTCTCGCTAGAAAGTAGCACTTAGTTAGTAGGGGTATACCCTACCTGCATTGTGAATTGTATTATACTTCTTTGTTCTTTTTTTATTATTTATGTTTCATCAGATATTTTCACGAAAACACCAACATCCGTTCTATGACGGGATTTCAGGCTAAATTATAACGAGTACTTACTTACCAAATTGTTTATGGGTCCATACATAAAAAGTGATATAAAAGAAAATAAGAAAGAAAAACGATTGCACAAACCTGGAGCCTGGTTTTAAATCTAGGTGGAAGGATGGATCCTTACAAATGAGTTTCGGCGGCGAGATTTATGTAGGTGTAAAATTTACTGGTGACATTTCCGGCTTATTTGAGTTGTGAAGTTTTGTCCGGCTATTTTACTTTTTAGCCCTAAAACTAACTGCCAATATCTGATGCATCGGACACAGTGTCCCATTGTATTTGTTCTTTATGTTTTTTCGTGTGGAGGGACGCGGGATAATGTTTTTATGGCTGCGAGGGTCCCCTTAATCAGGGTACGTTGTGATTAAACTGGCTCAATGTTTTTGCCGCGTTTTAACACTTACCTTGAGGGCCATTCCGATTCCGTAATGTTTTGGTAAAACTGCCACCTTTGTTTGAAAACCGCACGTACGAATCGTTTTTCTCAAGAAAAGTAAATTGTTTTCAAAATAATATATACTGTGCGTATACGGTTACGTCAAGCTTTTAATCAGAGATACATAGTTTGGTAATCGTAGGTTCATAAATATGGCAGATAGGAAACGATTTTGCCAAAAACAAACAAATATTTTTTTCATTTCATTTGATATTTTTTTACTGTGCACTTTCATCTATTATTATCTGGAATAAAATGACGCAGGATCAAAACAATGGCAATAACATACTTGCATAGCCTGAACTATTATATAGCCTGTAATATATGTATGGTATATGGTATATATCACCATTTGAACCCCTTGGTAGAGATTATTAACTACCGATAATACCGTCCATTGTACGTCATCGTCAAAGTATAAAGTACTTAACTAAGCTGAAATATTATTTGGTGCGCAGTAAAGTATTTTCAATCTTCTATCTAATACATATGTATGTTAGACACACACACGAACCATAATGGTGGAAAGAGAAAAGGGAAGACAATGGCATCTCCAATAACCTCATGCCATCTATCACCTACTCTCCGGCAGTTAGCTCTCTACATATAATTTAAACCCATTAAAGACATCTGCAGACCCTAGCAATGAGCTTCGCTTACTTGGGATGCGTAACGTCCCTCCGGTGCCCTTTTTTGTGTTTCTACGTGCGGGGGTGACTTTTTCGAGATAGGGGTGAACTTGTGGGGAGTTCCTCATGTTTACTGCGTCTCGTTTTATGAAAAACTCTGACTTGAATCGTCGTTTGTCAGTCATTATCGTGCGAAGGCTGAAATTAGCATTTTATGTTTCGTACAGTCAGTGTGTACTAAAATTAGCCACTGTTTATTATAAGTAAAGTTTAGTCCTAATTTTTTAATGATAACCATGCATGCTCACATTAGTGAGTTAATATTAATTTACATACTTATTTCTGCTATTCTCAAAGATTAAATACTTATTTTTTTTATTCACTTCTCTGTTTGGCTATTTCATTGTTCCATCCAGTTTAAATTTATTATTACTGTAACATAATTATTATTTATTTACGTATAAGATAATTTGACATGCGACGAAATAATTATATTTTAATTAACCGTTTTACCGTGGATATAAATACATTGACAAAAAGACATGAACAGATTTTGTAATTAACACAAATTATAATATTAGGTAAAGCATTAAATGCCTGTCGTTATTTAATACCTGCTGTTCTTTATTCTGTATACAGTAAAGAACAGGTAATAACAACTGTTTATTATTAGGTTAAGTTAATAATGCTGCTTAACTATTTTCCGTACTTCAACTTTTTTTTTAGTTAAATAATGATAAATTCAGCATTCAGAACAGTTTTTCACGAGTTAGTTTTCTAATATCATACTATCTTTATCTGATTACAAAATTGATATATCATCTCTGGCTCTCTAGTGCTATGAATAGATTAGCATAAAAATAGATTATTTTGTGTTATTACAAAATTTGGGCACTTAGTTTGTATAGGCTACCTACTATTCGGCGACCTCTGTGGCACAGTGGGCGAAGGCACGCCTAAGACGCAGAAGGTTGCGGGTTTGATTCCCGCCACGGGACAAATGTTTGTATAATCTGCAAATATTTGTCTCGAGTCTGTTTGTTTTCTATGTATAAAATTAATGTATTTACAAAAAAAGTAGTATAATTATCAGTAATGTTCCCATAATACAAGCTCTGCTTAGTTTGGGGCTAGATAATGCTGTGTAAAAAATGTCCAGCATTATATATATAACTAACTGCATTTTTCTGAGTATAATTATTTTAGTTACCAAGAAATCAGGCTTGTCATAGAAACTGCTAGTACTAGCATCTACTTTGAATACTAATTTCATACAGGTTGTAAACAATCGACGAAGCACGAAATCACATTTCATTACGGGAAAAGTTGTACAGAAATTGAAAAATAATGTCAATTACCGTACAAACGCAGCAACAGCGACTCAGCTAACGAGTGCCATTACATTACGCATTGTCACAGAATAAATGATAAGATAATCGTACAGAAGTTTCACTCCGATGATAATAAAAGCTCATCCAGGGACGTACTACCACACCTATTTCTACCGCCATACAGGGTTATATTGGTATGGTTGCCGGTGAAATTAGGCACGTGAGACTTTTTACCCGTCATCTCAGAGTCGGCCACGCGTGAGTAATACCTCAGGTGTTTCAGGCGTATATAGGTTATGGAAACTGATTACCAACAGGTAGACCGTAAGCACGTTTTCCACTTTAATTGTATAAAAAAACATCAATGTAACATTTTGTCAGGGATGAGAGAAATATTGAAACGTCAAAACAGATTTCAATCATCAATCACAACTAGGCATCCCATTTTTTTGCGGGAAACGGGCAAGCCTTAGTTGGTAGTATACAAAACTATCCCAAATTTTTGCTAGAAAAATTTGGGATAGTTTAGTGGCGTCGTTGAACCGTTCATTTTTTCCAGTCGCCACTACACCCGGACCTGTATCTTATCGGCCAACTGGGCTGATAACATACAGGTACTCTCTGCAATTGTTGACCCAATAGTCACAAACATAGTTCTGACTCCACGTCTCAGCCGTCGACTTGCCCACCACGTCACTGAGGTCGTCTCAAATTTATTGAAATTTGATTTTTTTAAACGAACGATTTTGATATAAGCTATTGAGCTTTAAAAAAAAGGTCTAGTGTCGTCGCTAAGACGCCATTGGCCCTAGCTTGTATTTTATTTTCCACGACCTCCAAGACATATTTAATCTAATAACAGTGATAATAAAGCTCATTTTACATTAAAGATGAGTTTCAGTGACGCAGACTTTGCGATTACGTGAATAGGCGATTTGGTCGCGAAGTGAGGCGGGGCGTACTCGCTAAGTTTTCCGCTTCGCTCGTCGCGTATTCGCTAGTTAATGTAATCATGGCCTTGTCTTGCTTGATGTATAATTTTATTTGCTTTTTTACTTTATTTCTTTTTCTATGTCGGATGGTCTGAAAATTCGATAAATGTTGTGTCAAAGCTTTGTTGTTTAGGTACATTAAGTTTCTTAAAAGTATATACATCTTATTATCTTTAATTACCACTAAGCAATAATCGTAACCTTAGTTGGATTTTAGTGAATGGACCCGGCTCAACTCTGTTAATAATAGCATTCTACGAGGGAGGTGTTAGCATTTGATTTCAACCGGTTAATGATGAGAAGAATGAAGAAAACCTTTCTTTGGAAAAGGGTTTCCTGTATTATATTCTAAAAATCTCATCGTAAAAGTCAGTATAGCTATTCAGGTACATATCACTATTTTTCCTTATTCACCGTAATTTTGATAACATCGATACGCGTTCTAATGTCAACATGTGCATTGAACCAAATACCGTTATCATTTTGTTTTATGTCACAAAGCCACGGATGCTACGCTCGATCGTCGCCGGCGTTGGTCTGCACGCACCTTTACAACCATTGATGGTCGATCGTGTAAAACAATGTTGTTTCCTGTATGAGATTTTTCTATTCATATAGCTACTTACTATTTGATACAATTTACAAATAAATAGACAAAATACTCAGAATTTGTGTTACCATCTTCATTTTTCATTGAATAATATAAACCACAATAGTTCTACAGATTCAGATTCAGATAATTTATTTGTACAGAACACAGGTAAAATTAAAGATAAAATTTATAGGTTAGTAAACGTATCACCATATTCTACAGGTTGTCTCTCTCGGGATTAATATGTACATAATCCCGAAACGGGGTTATTTTACATACATAGGTTTTGTTTTACGTTACAATATTCGGCTATATTCATTGAAGAAGATTTCAGTAAAAATATGCTGTTTTCGGATAAAAATTACCAACAAATCAGCTTTTATATAAATGGTTTTTCATGTCAAACCTCTTGTTAATTAAAAACTAGTTTTAGAGTTGCCACACAGTCCACACAGTAATATTGCTAATTTAAAGGGCGTTTCCAACTAAAATATCATTATTATATCTCAATTATTTGTTTTAATTTGAATTATTTTTTACAAATTTTGTTAACTTTTAAGGGAATTAGAGTTCGTTAGGGAATTAGTTAGAGACTCTGGCACATCCTGTTTAGTAATATGAAAATAATATTATTATTTACTTACCTTTATGAAAGACAGACTAACTGTTCATTTAACGTCTATTGTACAATCGAAACTCACCTTCTGCAACAAAATAAATACTTGATTATTAAAAATATTCTCACAAAATCACTACTTGTAAAAAAACTACGGAGATTCACATTTTACGTGAGATAGAAATAATAGGATAGTTAAAAAAAAAGTTAAAAATAAAGGGCGATTCTCCAAGTAAAAAAAAAACAAAGTCTTCAGACGCTCATTTCATTCTTTTCAAAATCCTATCGAAGGGATATTTTAAAATATGTGTGACAATTATCGGTACATGACGTTAATAGTCTACTTATAATGTAAGATCGCAAAAAGTTCCCCTCCTTGAGGAAGATTTATTCGCAAATTACTTATTTTTTACTTCCTAAGCTCACTTCACAACGACATTGCGATACTTGCCCAAGTTATACCATCCTTTATTTTCGATCGGATAAAGTAAAAAATAGCGTGAGGTTTTGTCGTCAAAATACAGATACTGAGCCGTTGACTGTACCGGTATATCGGGCTCGCATACAAAAATGTATTTAAAATGTCACTGTAAATGATTTATTTGATACGGCATATCGTAAATTTGTCCATTTGGGCTAAGACCAAGAAGGCAATAAATATTTGTTTACGTTTTGTTAGATGCGGTATTCTAAATAACATTTGAAACAGAAGACAATACAAAAGTACTGCTATAATAGTGTTGTCCATAATAAACTAGAGTGAACCGTTTAGAATAATTAAAAATAACTTTTTTTCAATTGGTTTCAGACATTATAAATGCCAGGTTTTCTTTCAAATACAATAAGATTAATAACACTTCGGGAACCTATTGTCTAAAAAAACCTTACATAGGTTTTGAGATACTATTAACTTAATATTATACCTACTTAGATTGTTGAAGAAATAAATCCTTAATCTAAGTTCGTAGCAAAATTCGTAACAAATTATATACAAACAAACAAATACCATGAGAAAACCGCAGCTCTTGATGTTGTTTTTCAATTAAATTTTCAATCACACGCAGATCTTTCACAATGCGAAGAACTGATCAAAAGATGCGCAAAAAATTAATAGACATGGGAATATTCATGTTACGCTCTACTACCGTTAATTTATGCAAGGCGATACTCTTAGAAAGACGCAAAAAGCAAACTACAAAGAATCACGTCAAAAATTGCGATCCGGTGTCACCCAACACTTCGAGGGGAGAATAGAAAAAAATATCCGTCAACCCCAACCTGACATGTCATTGTACTTCCCATTCTGTCACTTTATTTTTTCTTTAAATCAAAGCTAAGGAACAAAAACTTTCTAATTGTAACAGTTTTTTGTACTGAGATTTTAAGGTCGATTATTTTTGCTTTGTAATGAAATAGCCCGAAAGGAAACCGTTAAAATCGTACACAAATTTAATCTTTTTTTTATGAGCTAGTAAAGTGTCTAGTGTTGAGCTTTTAGTTCACCCGATTGCCTCCGATATGGCTTAGCGACTGATATAGCCAGGACCGACATCTTAACGTGCCCTCCGAAGAACGGAAGCACTTAGTTCACTACCGGTCACCCATCCAAAATGTTGACGTGGCGAAACTTTGCTTAACCTACCTGATCTGTAAGAACGACCAGGCTTAAATATCTATATAGGTGATATCTAGAGAAGGTATATTTTGTATTTAAAATCAACCGGAAGTTAGTCATGACTACCTAACCTAAATAGGTACCTACTTAAAAATGAATAAAAAACTAAACCCTTAATCCTACTTACACCTGAAGAACAGGTTAAATTACCGAAGTATGAGTATGTTATTAAACCAATCCGATCGATTCGGGTTCTCAAGAAACTTATAATAATCGCACAAAAGAGATCCGGTCTTCGAAGTTCGATTTTATAGTTTCCGATCAGATTGAATACGCCTTAATTATCGGCTGTATTTGTGTTACCTTAAAGTAATAATAGTAAAAAAGAGCACCTTTCACTGACTTTGTAGTATGAACTGGGTCCTTGTAGTACTTTATAGTATGAACATTGAATCAATGTTAAGACCCTTTGACAGAGAAGCAGGCAACGTAAAGAAAATTAGAAACTGTAGCAGTTATCAGTTCATACCTGACGTTCGTCCATGAAAGGAACCTCTGTCCATGAAGCGCACTGAATCCTTTCACGAAACTAGTTCTTTTATGATCGGTCACTAGGCTCTACAAGGCCACTATACCTAAACCTGGTCAAAACACTGAACTAACATAGGGTGAACTCCTGGTCGGTGAAAGAACCTTTGAAAAGATGAAGAACAACCTGACGATATCGAGTCCCAAACTAGTGGATCGCAGATGTTAAACACTAGGATTGGCTTAGCTATATTTTTTTAAATATTGATTTGATATTTGCAACACAATCTCTATATCTAATCGATTAAGCCAAATGCTTGCGTAGGAACATCTCGCATTCTAATACTCACAATATTGGGTCTCGCATAGCAAGTAGAAAACAGAGTCACATGATAGCTCACTATCATGTGACTCTGTTTTGTTTGTTACTCTGAGAACACACCCTTATTTTTGTGGAAACTTTCACGGGTGACGATGGGACTTTCTCGACCTGATTATTTTAAACCAATTTGGTTTTTGTGGCTACCTCATTATTTATTTGACACCCTTTAATTTTTTCCCACAATGAAAGAAAGTAAAAGTAACTACCTTGTGTACTTTTTTGTAATAAACAATAATAGTTATAAATATAATAAATAAACACCCAACCGTCATATACATAGTCCTAACGTCACAATAATATCTAATGTGTCTTGGATATAAACAACTACGAGTCCCATAATATACTACAAAATATTTGTCGAGCAACAGGAATCGAACTTGCAGCCCTTGCATTTCAGTATACTACTCGCTCGCCGCGCTACCCATGTCGTCTATTACGTAGTTTGCCGTGCAAACCTAATTTTCGTCACAAAAATCAAATAGAAAGATATTTTTATAAATTATGTCTATGTATCTGTCAAGCCAAGTATAGCTATTTCATTAGTTTTTAAACAACATTAATAGTTTCGATCAAGCTAACTAACAGAGCGAAGGAAAATAACTTCAAACATACTTAAACTTCAAATATTGACTGAGGCTTACCGTAAGGGTTTCTCAACGGATGGAACTAGGTGTCTACCTGGGTCGGTTTAATAAGCCAAAAATTGTTTTGAAATGTGCTCGGTGAGCGTGAATATTGGAAGGATTATAGTTGGATCGTCAACGTATTTCTTTGATAGGTCATAGTGGCTCTCAAACTTTCTCCTAAATTTTAGCCATACTTGTTACAAGCCAGCCAAGTAGTTTCATAAATTTTAAAAAATTTGGCAGAATTGTATAAAAACAATCTTTAAATAGAGCTCAGAAGCGCAGAGCTCAAAGTGGCTGTGGTAATGTTTGACCAATTTGGGAGTAAATTATAGTAAAACTGAAATTCTAGTCTTTTTATTGTATCGACAAGTGGTTCAAATGCGCATTAGTATATTATTATCATATTTTTTTCAGTTATGTTTGTTTAAGTAAAATGTTAAGAAACACTGTCTTAGGAATTTCTGTTACCATTGATTGGTACCACAATGAGCTACAAACTCTGCCTCTGCATTGAAAAGTGATATATTTATATTATTTTCTACCCCTTGCTCGAATAAATCGAACAATAACTCTGTTCTTAATCCTTACAAACTATAACGACAAGAGAAATAAAACTTAAAATAAATGTGGTGTTTGAAAAATTACAATTTGGTTGACTTCCTGGCAAATATCTTGAAATGTTGTCTATGGAGATATTAATGTGTTTGTATTATGGCTCAATGTTCATGAAAAATGTAAACATACTTATTTATTTCAAGTTGTGTTGAAGTTGAAACGTTTTGTTAAAAACAGTGTGGCAATAGATCTAATGGTCAAAAAACATTATTTAATTTCGGTATATTACGGTCCTAAAAAAGGTATTCCGGTTGTACTTCGACGACTTCTATGGCTTATTAGGCAAAGGCCCGCCTGAGATGCAGTAGGTTAAGGGTTCGATTCCCACCGCGGGCCGAATGTTTGTATGATCTGCATATATTCGTCTTGGTGTAACTATGTAAAAAAAAAGTATAATTAGTATATCATCATGTAGTTCTCATAACATAAGCTCTGCTTAGTTTTGGGCTAGATGATACTATGTGAAAATGTCCAGCATTATTTATTTACTCCGACTTTTGATCAATGGTTCAAACAAAGGATTTTTCAACTAAAAAAAAATCTGTGCGCATTAACACGTGCTCAAAAGTAAAATTTTGAGGAAATTGTCTTTCCGGATCAATGCTACTACTACCTGCCACGGAAAATGGCAACTACTAAGAAAAATAAATATTATATTGTCCGAACATTATATTTTGTAAATTTTTCGCATGAGTATGCGTAAAATATAAAGTTTGGCATGTCCCTGACGGTTGGCATTACGGATTTACCTCTGAGTGAAGATCTGAGATGGCCATCATAGGTATAGGTGTGAGCGTGTTTTTTTAATATCTTTTACGCACATACATACTCTAATAGTTCCATAGTTGGCATATAGGCTGTAATATTTTCTGATAAAAACAAAATATTATTTATTACATAAATAAATAAATAAATAATGTTAGTCATTTTTTCATTTTTTGTCATTGTCTCATTTAGTCCCAAACTAAGCAGAGCTTAGTTAACAGTAACTTTGGTACTACATGACTGATATATTACTATACATATTTTTTGTAAATACACACATTATACGTAGATATGCGGGCCTTTGCCCACTGCGCCACATAGGTAGACATTATTAATTATTTGTTTTATAGAAATAATATATTAAAATACAGATACTAAAACTACTTCTCACGGTATTGTTAAACAGAGGTTGGGCAGTGACCGGTGAGATCATAGGTCTATTTAGGGTTAGATCATTTAGCCTATTGTGCCTTGATTGATTTAATGACTCATACATCACACACTCACGAAATAATGTATTATTCCGTGCTAGTTTTTATTTTATTAATGAACAAGTAATCATGTTTAATAACGATTATATACATATCTACTTATTAAGGTATATATTACGAAAATCACCGAAAGTCATAGAAGTCTTTAAAATAGAAAATACAGCTAATCCTACTACTATTATAAATGAGAAAGTTTGTGAGGATGGATGTTTGTTACTCTTTCACGCAAAAACTACTGAACGGATTTTGATGAAACTGTACAGTAATATATAGCTTATACAGCAGAATAACATATAAGCTATTTTTTTATCACGCGGGTGAAGCCGTGGGCAGAAGCTACTTACTAATATATTTGACACTTTTCTGACGTTTCGGAGCTATTTCAGAAGTTCTTCATAACACCCGTGATCGGAAACCATGTATGTATATGACCACTATAGCCTTTAACTTTGTATTTAGATGTTGTGTAAATCTACTAAGTTTTTTCATAACACAAATATGACCTGCATATACAGTCTACATAAGTACTAGCTAAGGTATCAATTATATTACTTTGAAGGTTTAAGAAAATAAAAAATTGTTCTACTAATTCCTAGTTTTACAGCATGAAAAGAGTTGATAACACTTATCATTCACCTAAACATATCGAGATCTCAAAATGTTATGACAGTAAATCCGTGAACCCGCAACCGTAAAATAACCATATCTGACATATTATATGGTCTATAAAAAGTTACCTACTACCGCGGCGATGGGCAAAAGGGTGTCTAAACGCATATTAAAATCGCAAACGATACAAACTATTCGAGCGGAAACGGTAAAGATGTAGAGCTTAGAAGATATAGACGTGGTTCGAATAACTAGGCTCGTATTCCTGAACGAAACTTAACCTTAATCTGGACTCAAATGCATGTAGTTTTTTAACAGATTTTTATTAAAAACTGCCATAAAATCTTGTGTTCAGTTTGAAAGTCAACCTGGAATACGAAGTGAAAGAAGGTCATCGAAATTATTATGAATATTATACCTTGCATTTGGAATCATCATGACGATATGATGATTCCAAATGCAAGGTCGAGTGAAGTCACGGCACAGCATACGTGGAATTTAAGTCTAGATTCAGTTTGAAAGTCATTTTGGAATATGAAGGTCATCTAAAGCGAAATTATTATGAATACTAGCCTCTGCCCGGCTTCGCCCGCATGGTACCCGGATAAAAAGTAGCCTATATATTATTCTGATGTATAAGCTATATTACTGTAAAGTTTCATCAAAATCCGTTCAGTAGTTAGTTTTTGTGCGACAGATTAACAAACATCCATCCTCATAAATTTTCACGTTTATAATAATAGTAGGATTGTCATACAATGACAATATGAATGTAAGTTCAAGTGAAGTCACGGCACAGCATACGTGGAATGTCTGCTAATACAAACCGACACCATATTTAATAGAAACATGCACTTCTAGTCATTCATCTACTTAACACTCATAATTCCTTACAAACAAAGTAACTGCATCACAACTCTACATGTAGAGACTATAAAAATCAGGTAGCAAGGATAAGCATGTGAAAATTGTGTGTTCAACATACAAAAAGCCATAAATAAGACATTAGCAGATCGTACACCATGCTTTAATTGTGCTTCCATTGTGCTCATAGTTTATGTGTTCAGATATTTATGAGTTTATAAAGCTTTCTTAAATGGCCTCCAAGAAGCACAGTTATTTATACTCGTACGTTATAAGAAATTCTTCCTTTTAAAACTTTTTGTATTTATCTTGTTATTATAACAAAAATAATAATATAATAACTTGGGTTAGCATATACAAAATATACAGATGAACAGTGTAGCCAACTAAAGACTATAAATAAATAAATAATAATAATACATTATTATCTTTTATTTTATCATTTTTTTAAATTAAAATAATTTGCTAAAATTAATCAACGCACAGCACGGACGCAGCCTATTCTTTTTGGTTCCATGCAGCATAAATCACATAAATAAAAACAGAAATATCATAAAATATTTACTTAAAAAAAAGTACATACACACTAATGAACGTACTTAATCGTCACTTATCATAACGAAACTTTCTAATCCATCAAAATATGTCCAAAAATGACATGGATCGATTAACAAGCACTTCAGATAACACGGTGATTATAAAAAACACGTGTTTATTTTTATCTACGTAATATCAGTGGAAAATATCACTATTCTGGAGGGCCGAAGTGTCAAAAAGGCGAAGTGGTCGCTAGATCGAGCGAGATATGTGCACCCCACCTGTGACTGACCACGCGGCCCTTCACAGGATGGGACGGCGGCTATGACGTAGCTATACTTTTTACTTTCTAGTCACGCACACTAGCAATAACTTTAAAATATTGTTTTCAAGAGTATGGGTTCTTGTGAAACTCTATAATTTCCCTCATGCAATACTCATACAAAAACCCCTCATGCGTCTATTCGAAAATGTTGAAAACTAAAGCATTATTTTTGTAACTCAATATCTCAGAATATCACTCATGTGATTTTATCACTGAATACTTTTTGTTTGTAATCACTTTTTCTGTCGAACGATACTTGTTTTAACACTGGCCTCTAAAACTAGGTTTTTTCATAATGACCGACGGTCGGAAGTTAAGCCAGGTTCCGTACAATAAAACCTTTTAAAAATGAATTATTTTCCTAAAAAAAATATTCCTACGTATTCAAAGACGTGTGCCATCAGTAAGTGTTCCAATAAGCGGTGATGGGCTTGCAACCTGTCACGTGGAACGCTAACTTGAATACGCGGCCATGTGCCAAATGCTTAATGTGCCTCTGACTACCCACTACTTGGTATTCTGAAAGATCTACGCATTGACATGTCTCTGAGAATATCCATCATGGGGAACACAGTCGTGAGTATGTTTGTTTATTGTTTGTTTTTTGTTATCCTAAGATCCTGTTGCACGCTGCGTCGCACACGCTACGCCCTTGTGGTACCCGGATAAAAGTCTATTGGGTGTTAGAAATAAATAAAGATGGAAGTCGCAGTTTGCAATGCGACGATTTATTTACAAAGAAAGTACACTGGGCTACCTTCCGTCCGGCGCCGGCCGGTGACGTGAAGTGATCCGTGTCACGCTTTGTAACGTGATGCGACGACGCAGTGGACCTAATCTCACACGTCATCCATAGCAAAAAAGTAATGATAAGAAACTAGTCTGCATAGAATAACTATAGATTAGATAGATAGATGGAAAGTACTTTATTACACACCAAATAATACATCAGCTAAGATAAGTACTACAAATTTTTACAAAATTGTACAATGGGCTGTCTTATCGCTAATAAGCGATCTCTACCAGAAAACGTTTACTATAGCTATATCTGTTTGAACAGTCTTTTATTAATTTTTTTTATTTAAAAATCAAGCATTTACAATTCAGGTAATATTTGTAAAATTTGGACTCACATAGGTTGGTTTGCGGTGTCTTCACTAAGTGTGAAAAATTTAACATGAGCAGGGTAAAGAGAAAATAAATCATTAAGTCTAATCAAATAAAATAAGTAGTACGTTAAAATAATTACAGATAAATCGTAACGTTTTATGTTTTATAGTTCTATGTAGTGATGAAGGTCGTGGGTTTGAACCTGGTCGTGCACCAATAAAAAAATTAAAAATTTGTTTTCGCTCAACACGTATGTATGTATAACGATAAAGGAAACTAGCATGTCCAAGAACCAAAATATCGAACACATGTGCCATTGGTTAATATTCCAATGAGCAGTGATGGTCTTAGAACCTGTCACGTGGAATGATATCCACCGTGCAAAATAGCGGACCTGCCCGAAACATAATGTATCAACATATCTCTGACTAACCCCTACTCGATATCCTCACAGATCGACGTACTGAGTATGGATCTGAGGATCTCATGATTACAGTTGTTTTATTCTCTAGTATATTGTTTGTGTGCATATTTTTGTGCATTAAAGGATAAGGATAAAATAATCAACTATTGCTATTGGCGACCCCACCATCAAACGTACCTTTCGATACCGAACAGATGTGTAATGGGCAATAATTAACAATGGAACGCACACCTACCATCGATCGAGGTAATGAACGCGCGGGTCCGGCGACGGACTGTCCGACATGTCCGGTCGGATGCGACCCATGTCCGTCATTGAACAATAATTATGCTTCCAAATATTATTTAAGGAAATCCTCGTCCTCATCAAATGGAAAATTCATAAAAAACAATTGCAACTTTAAGTGAAACGTCCTTGAACTGGTGCTAGCATATAGTATTTTTCAATTTTTCAGCGCTCTTTCACGATCAGTTATCATATTATAAGTTTTACATGTATTTATCACGTTATAGTTATCCCGACACAGCTGTTGCAATACAGTCGAAATGACGAGGAAATAATAAAAAAGGTAAACACTATAAATACCCGTAAAACTTATAATTGTCCTAGCATATGCCTGTATTTTGGTATACAACTTTACCCACCGTTCTGTTATAAGAAATTTAAAAACTAATGAAAGCTAATAAGTTCTAAGACGATGGTGAATTCATCAACGAAATATATTTAGTTAAATGCAGTTAATGCAGTTAAATTCAGTTGGTTATCCAATCAACCGACATCATCTTAATCAACTAGAGAAGTTCTCTTCTGGGTATGGGTTTCCACTAAAGAGTGCCAATCTTGGCTATCTCCATGCACCCACTTCCCCAACCTTAAGATATCATCGGTAGATATCCCTGTAAACCAACCTAGTTCAAATCGAGTCATCAAGTCAACTTACTCGTACTACTTCTCTACCTACACATTTCTAGTTTTCGAGGTAAGTCGTTTATAGTGGGTCTTTTCCGTAGCGTGGCTGATTGCATTAAGCAATTACGGCGTATTTAATTACGAGACTAATTACAGAAGACTATGCAGTGCGACACCGGTAGGGTTTCCCATTTACACTTGCAACTGCAGTTTTGTAACGTGTTTGTGTTTATGTTCGGATTATGCAGTGTATGTGGTAGTTGCTGGTGCTAAAACTCTACAAAATTAACGAATGCTATAAAATTTTGGTATGTAATTAGTTTATCTGTTATTACTTTTCGTTTTATTACATGTTTTTTGCTGTATCCGTTCTGTGCACTGCACATATTTTTTTTTCAATGTAAACTCAAAGGTTATCTGGAAGAGAATGCTTATTAGCACTAAGTTGGCTACATTTCGGATTTCATCACGTAGAGAAACTGCGAGCATATCTCTTTCTATAGCCCGCGGCGCGACCTTGAACTTATGTTAGCGACCAAGTCTCAGTGCCATATGGCATCTCTAGCAACACATATTGATTTAGTTGAGGATGCTACATAGGACATAATCATATAAACTTTGCGGTATTAAAATACCGACAAACTGAAAAATCTGTCTACTCATAATTTGAAACTTAATACTTATTATAATTTGAGGGTAAGTGTAAAAAATGATTGTTTTTAAAACTATCAGCAACAACGACAACTAAAATAATTTTCCACCTGATAACCCTAAATTAACATCCAAAGTAAGTCTGCGCCGGTTACATTTAGCACGAAATTTTGCAGTATTTAATTAATCTGCTGAAAAATTACTGCGAATTCAAACAAACTTTTCATCGCTATTGCCTAATATATATGAAATTGCACGATAGTCCTTCCAAAATGTGCAATGTCTGCACGATATGCCATAATTTTAAAGAGTAGGTACTTAGTAGTGCCATAATATGCTTCCAATAAATTAGAAAGTGATAGGATCGATTTATTGGATGCAAATGGCCATACTATGTACCTACTCGTACATACATTTTTCTGGACTGAACAATAAAGCGACAAAGTCCAAAGTGCAACTGATGTGACTATGGTTTTTTATGTCCATGTCCATTAAAATTCGCATATTACCAATAACTTCGAGTTCATTTCAGCATCATAAAAATGCAGCAATTTTCTCCCTTTCATAATATTCTAATTACCACCTACCTTCCATTTTATTTAGGCCCATTGGTCCTTATAATTTTTGTTGAAACAAAGATCACTACAAAATGGTTATCAAATCAAAAGCTCATCTTGAAATGACATAACTCGACACTCCCGGAGTGCAAAGTGACTGATTCTGATTAAAATTGTGATTAGTTTCTGGCGATTAGCATATTAAGTGACAGACGCAGTTTAATTCATTCATTGTTATTGTGTTAAAGGTAATATTTCGTTGTTGACTGTACATTAAACTCTTAGAAGTACATATTTTGCAAAGTGTCTATATGAAGTTTTCAGCCACTCTTGATGAAGGAGATGTTTTTGTGTTATGTCTTTGATTAACGCATGGAAAGCGGTTATCGTCGTCTGTTACACCCGAGGCATTGCCGAAGCGTTGCCTACTCAGAAGGAGTATTGATGAGTATTGAGTTTTAAAGTTGAAACACCTGAGAAAGCAGCTCATTCAACAGTTTGGGGTGGAAGAAAATGTACGGGGAAGATAGTTCTCAGGTAGTTCGAGAGAGATTACTTAAGAGTTTTTATAATTTTATGCACCTCTTGTTATTATGCACTTACTCTTTAGCACGAGCCCTCTATTCTGAATGACAAGTGATAAAACATGCAAATTTATATCATGGGGTCTATTACCTAGTTACATGTTATTTGATGAGTGTGGTATGTGGCACAAGCTTCCACCTATAACAATGGGCACACTTAATGTCACGCAAATGGACATGCAAATTTTTATCTAAGAAGGGTCTTTTATAGCCATATGCAAAATATTTGCCTAATTTTATTCACCTATGAATAAAATACAGTTGATAGCACAAGCCTCCTTATTTGAATGGACACGTGACAATACTTTGTTTTTTTTTCGATTTAATACGGTTATTCATATACATCTGCAGAAGATTTGCTAGCAAAGATCCTTTGCTTAATTCGGAAAAAATATGTATTACAATTATTTTTTTCGGCTACTGCTTTGTTATCCTACTAATATTATAAATGCGAAGTGTGGATGTTTGCATGATTGTTGCTAATAATTCCCGTTAATAATCACGGCTGAACCAATTTATATTATTGGGAACAGGTTTAGTTTGTAGACTAGAATAACACAGCCTACTTATTATCCGGGTACCACACGAGCGGAGCCGTGGACAGATGCTAGTGTGTGCTATCTAGTTTTTAGTGGTCACTGTAAATATCTGAGATTAATGCTTTTCAATTCATTCACCTCTTAGTGACTACAATATATCATAATTTTAAAGTTGAATCGAACAATCTGAATTTTGACTTCAGTATGCAAATTCAAAATATACAGCACGCGTCTTCTTCACTATTCAAATAATATGCAAAGCGTTTAGTACCTGGAAAAGATAATGGTGCAAAAGAAATATTAAATTGTCCGATTCTTATGTAAATGTATGTGGGAAATAATCTAGATACACAAGTACATCGGTATTAGCGCGGCCGTCGCACACGACGCTCCACGCGTCTGCAATTATATTAATATTTATCACATTGAAATATCATATTTTATGAAGTTAAGGCTATTTAAATTCTTTAAAACGAACACAATATTTTTTATCTAGTTAGCAACTCCTGTACAGTGATGAGATACTATCGTTGTACAAGTAAGAACAAAAGCCATTCAGAAATATGCTTTGCGAGCGTC
The DNA here is from genome assembly GCA_958496245.1 of Perizoma flavofasciatum. Taxonomy (NCBI): domain Eukaryota; kingdom Metazoa; phylum Arthropoda; class Insecta; order Lepidoptera; family Geometridae; genus Perizoma; species Perizoma flavofasciatum. The sequence continues at coordinate 5,524,966 of OY292431.1, forward strand.
CACAGGAAACAGTGACGTGTGTGCAGTGTTTTCACAACGAGAACCACAACAATTAGGTTTTCACTCCTCACTCTGAGGAGGGTACTTTTGTAACAGACACATGCCGTACAATGAATTCTTTGTCTGCTACGCGATTGAAAACTAACAGCCACTATTTCACCATGCAAATGAACAATGTTAATGCAGTAACGATTATTTAAAATCGCACTATTGTAGCATTTATTATGAGAACCGTAACGGATCAATCGAGTGATTCTAAACAGTGCGATTTAAATATTTTTTCAATCATAACTGATATATGCAAATATTTCTAAAAGAAAAACGGGAGCGACAATGCGGCGACCGTTATCGCAACAATTTAAAATTTCATCAAAGGTGCGCAAGAAATAATAATTGATTGAACACTATTGTTGCGAATGATACCAAGTGGGGCCCAGCAAGTATCGAGAGGTTGGGAGAATCCGAAAATTAACCAATGATAGGTCTAAATTTAATTTTACGATCCGATACCTGCACTGATCTGACAAAGGTTCTAATCAAATTATGCAGCCGAAGCCACTATTGTCATCTACATGCATACATTTAAGGCACGTTATTGTAGATACATTGAAGGGTAGTCAGAGGATGCTCACAATAGTCAAGATGCATCGGATGGTTATTGAACTAACTCTCGTGTGGGAAGAAGGGTTTAAGATGATACTTATCAAATGATTGTTACGAATTACTGCATCTGGAGATTAGTTAGGATCAGCTTATTTGAAATAAATTTACACAGAAAGACCAACACTATAAGAAAACTAATATAGATATGTAGGTATTAATATTCGAGACGACTGCGAGAGTCTGCGAATAACTTCTCGTACTTGGAATCGAATATTTGCTGCTTAACGAAAGTAACACTACCGTCAAAGCGAGACTTGCCAATCAAAGGTCTGCAAAAAATCTCACCCTTTGTGGAAACAACGGGAATATCGCATTACAAGAAGTTCGTTATGAAAATAAACCGTTACTATTACCAAAGGGTATGACAACGCGCAAGAGGGCGATCCAATTTTAGTGAAATTCTTATAGCTGTAATGATATGGAGCACGGGCGTTGCATACTTTAGCGAGAGAAAAGAAATTTCAGAGACGTTGCGAACATTGATATGTAGATGAGATGGCACAGGTAGGGAAGGGTGTTATTGAAATTAGAGATACATATGAAATTCGAGAATGGCGAGGTATTGCCGATCGATGCAAGGGTACGTATTCCAGACAGGTGTGACGTGAATGCAACTGTCGAATATCTTTGGGAAAGTAACGTTCCTAAATGTTTATTTTTTTTGATTAAGTGTTTTGGTAGAAAAAGTAATGCCAGATTTACCACATTTTTTTCGTTCTTAGAGCTGCATTAAAGACTTAACGAATTCTATTTTTTTTTATTTTACCTCACAACTTAGTTCTGCTCAACTAAAAAGAAGAACCGTCAAGCCCCCAAACCGTATTAACGACAGTATTTCTATAAAAATATTTAAATCCATCAAAGAAGTCACATCAACATAAGAAAAGACGAAATAGTCACAAGCCATTAGACGCTTTGCATATGAAGAGTCCACGCGCGAATTACCATACCTACTCCCCAAATTTATCTATGCTGTACTGTTTACCTCCCCAGCCAAGGCACGAGACACAAATTCTTATAGCCAGTAGGTAGGTAAACCCAAATTTGCATAAAGTCCGGCACGAGCTAATATTTTTGCATAAGAAGATAAGAGTTCTTCGGAACGTGGTTTATGCAGACGTGAGGTGTTAGAACGTAAAGGGGAATTATTGATTTGACTCTTTCACTTTATGGTAATGATATAAACTCCGAAAAATGTAAGACATAAAGCAACGATATTTATGGTAATATGTATCATGCCGTGATAGGAAGTAGTAATTTGCCATTGCACAATGGCCTGATATGTCAACACATAACATGCAATTAAAATATATTTTATGATGGTTGCACTGAATCTGAAGCAGTTTGATATTTATGTGAAACAGCATGAAAATAAAGCCATGAGCGATTTGTCAACGTGCCGTAGGCTAGGCTGAGTCGATAATAAAAATTTCCTGTTTTTTTTTCGTTTTTGGCTATAGTAGGCACGCGAAGGCTCGACTGCCAGCGAATGCTTGACTGTATTTTTTCATTATTTACTTATGACAGAGTGAAGCATAATTTCAAAAACAATATTAATTGCTGAAAGTTCTGGTACGGATAGTATAATTCATTAATAGTTTGGTGCAACCATTTCACTTGCAACTTTTTTATAACTATTCTGTCAGTTTTAAAATAAATTGAATGGAAATATCTTTTTCTTTTTTAACAGCTTCAAGAAGGAGCAAGTCTAATATAAGCGAATCTTTACCAGCTAATAATCTAGCTGCAATGGTTTTTCTGTCAATCTCCAAGGAATCTACTGCATCAATAGTTTCCAATGCTACATATTTTGATGTTAATCCCTACAAAGGTTTTTGCAATTTGTATTCATGTATTATGAAACTTTGTATTTTTGTAAACCTCTGTCCAGGTGTCCGACTCTCATAGACCGATAGAATTGTCTACTTAGAAATCACCAATTAGCAACTAACCGGTCTCCGCAAATGGTCTGGGCGGAATATTCCAATGTTTATAGCATATCCAACTAGGCCGTCGACTACTCAAGCTAGAATTAATCAAATCAACCAACCCCTACCAACCACTTTCCGATATAATTAAGGCATGCTTGTATGCGTGTCGGACAATACGTACTGACCTTCTCTGTGTGCGATAATGAACGATTATAAGAGACCTAGTTTACTTAACTACAGCTCTATCTTGAGGTTCGATTAATCAATTCCGAACTCTATTTATCAAAGTGTTAGGTTGAGTATAAGAGTATTGTGTTGGTTAATAGTGCGTTATGCGTCGTTGGGTGAGTGTGAGTTGTTTTTCTTGGTGTGTGTTGATGAGTCACATTTTTTTTGTTTCGTGGGTAAGGCGCTGGGGTGCCGCGTGGGGTGGCGTGGTACCCCTTGCTTGCAACCCCATCTTATTAATCAGTGAAGTACCGGCCGTCTCTTCACATGTCTGTTTGGTATACCGAAGCGTTGTACTACTTATTAGAAATTCAACAGTATTGCTAACGAGACTATACAAATCCTTTTAAGATAAGGTTCTTTCGAGTATCTCTACTAACTCGTACCATTAACATTCTTAAACGTCGTTTAGTCATGTAACTGTGTCTATTTAGGACACCCTGTAGTCAATCATAGTCCTTAAAAGTGTGGTGAAAAGATAAAGCGTGCTTCGCAGAGGCTTCTATGCACACGTGTCTGCCTACATGTCTGTGATATTGGTTCTAGGGAATGCCGGTATTCTAGACATTTTCTTTCAGTGGTTAAAATTTTTCTTCTCTACAGTTGGAGCGTAAAGTACATTCTAATAAATAAATCCACTATAATAACTACTGTTGTATGGATTAAACACATTTTGTCACTACGAAAGCCGTAGCTTGACACAAATAACGGTAGGAAGAAGTAAACGGATATCCACTTAATACATTTAATACACTTTCTACAAAGTCCTCGTTGCCCGCTTTAACAGTCGTGATCAATCGTTTCATTCGGCACTTATTCATTTTCAAATCAGTAACACACCTGAAACCGATCAAAATTCAGTTTCAACGAATAATTACAGGGTTATTACAACTTTCCTTCACATACCATTAACATGTCAAGCGAGGTGTCCACGACAGTTAGCCCCTATCATTAAACTGTACGACTAAACTAACGAACGTTCTGATCTATAGAAAAGAGCACAAAGCTCGCATAGATAACAATCCACACCCCTGTCTTAACCCCCTTTTCCCCCTCTCATTAATATTATCGACCCTGTTCACTAATTATGTTGCGAATGCATAGTTCCTAGTGTGAACGCTACACACGCACACATGTATGTGTAATGGGCAGTGATGGGCATTAAATTAAAATAGAAAATAATCGATAGGTTACCTATCGAATACAGTTATTCGTTTAGTTCGTGAGTGAAAACGGTTGCGTGCTATTCGGCTGTTGTGATTGCTAAAATGTTAATCGCCGTTTGGAGTTAGAGAGATGTACTTGGCTTGCCTAAATTGAGCTTTGATGTCTCGGTTTTATATTGGACATTCAGTTTAGGTTACCAAGTTTTCCTTAACTTTGCTGTCTTTATTTTTTTCAATATATTTTATAATACTGGCGCCAATTTTTCACACTTTACCTACCTACTGAGTTATTACTGTCATGAAAACGTGTTGTTTAATTTTGTCAAATGTAAAATCATAACAATAAAGTTAAAGCAAAATATCTGATTGCCAATTGTACTTTATGTCTTTAGGGCTCCAAAGCCAAATGGCAAAAACGGAACCCTTATAGATCCGTCACGGTCAACTATCAGTAGGTCTGTCCGTCCGTATGTCACAACCCGTTCAGTTGCAAAAATTTAAAATAAAATATAATATTCACTTTATCGCGCACCTCCTAATATGTAGTATAGTGGGGGATTATTTTTTTATCACTTCACCCTCCCGTATGAGGTATCATTGAATAGGTCTTTGAAAATAATTTTGAAGTTTCTATTTCTTATATGAAGCCATCGTCCATGGAATATAAGGTTTCAAGGTAGCTATAGTTGTATACCCATCCTAAAACTTAACTTTTTAACATTGAGTCCTAAAGTATGGAACAAAGTTAAGCGAGTAGCATTTCATAGGAACTTCCAACTAAAATTAGTTCATCGATTTCCAATGATAACTTTAGATGTCATAAGGCAATTTCGGGACTCTAACACAGCGTGGACAGAAACGTCTTGCCTCACAAGTCCCGTTTTTGCTTTGAATAATAGATTGACATTTGTGTGGATATAGTATATTTTTAAGAACTTTGTACGATATTATAAGTTTTATACGGGTATATCTTCGCATTTACCTTTATTATACAGAGCTAACGTCAAAAAAAGTTTAATACTTTGTATAGACCAAAGAAATGACGTCACAGCATAGCAATAAAAAAATGGCGTAGTTTGGAACAGTTTACGTTGCGTGCGGCGCATGTGTGTGTGTTTGAGCAAGGTCAGGGATGCACTATCAGACCAATGGCCAGATTTGCGAAAGCAATACCACGTAAGAAGTTCAAATTTATCCACAAATTAGTAGGTACCTTAAAGAAGCCAACACCACGATTTGAAATCAAAGTTAATTAATTTTCACATAATTTTTATGTGAAAATTAATTAACTTTTTAGCTTTTATTTAACCACATTAAGTAAACATCGATTCGGAGCGGACAAAAAACCAACCCGTCCTAATAGAAACTGTATAATTAATCACTTGATTAATCAGTGTGACGAATAAAAACAGTGTAATGACCCGCTTCCTTGAATCGATCGACATGACGTCAACAAAATTTGAATGCATAGTCACGGTGGTGAGACCCGAATTTGTCGATGAATTTAAAAATTGTGATTGAGCATTGCATAACGCACAACACTATTTTAACATGTAATATCAATAAATAGAGGACGAAGTTCAAAAAAGTTGCGGTTACATTGACTAACCAGGATATTGAAGAAAATAAATAATCGAAGCTCCACTCGAACTGCAAGATACTCGTATGATAGAAATAATTAATTGAATGGGCGAGCGGCTGCTCGCTGCAGAACAAATGTTTGCTTGCTCTGCAGGTATTTGTTTGAGGGCTGGGTGTTTTGGTACGATCGTACTCGTATCCTAGTGAGGGGCCAGGTCTATGCATGTGACATTGTTAAAAAAATCAGCGCACGACAAAAATGTACTTCTATTCCGAGACATCAAATTCAGTAATCGATGTAAATTCGATTATTATTTTTATAATAAATTTAAAGCTAGGTAAGCGAGTGGCAATACCTCTCGTGCTTCTCTTCCGGTGCTCTTCCAAGAGTGTGCACTGTGCGCTGTGAAATATTCCCAAAATAAAATTGGTTCTACAGAAAGTTTAAGGAGTTATCATTTAGAAATACCATTGACTCCCTTTTGGAATTCTACTTATTGTATCAGTATAAAGCAAGATCTTGGTAGTGTCTCTTACGAATTTCTTCCAGTGTCACAATTAAAATACTAAGTCAGTAAAATAAATAAAAGTGAGCTTAATATGTTTCAGGTTTCCAAAATCGTACATCAATCTTTCATCATCATCATGATCAGCAGGCCGTAGAAGTCCATTCCTGGCCATAGGCCTTACTTAAAGAGCCATGACGTACGATTCCGCAAAATTTATGATGTCATCGGTCTATCGGGTGGTGGGGCCTTCTTACTCTGCGTCGACCGGTTCACCGAACATCTTTCTTCGACAATGGTTCTCCGTTCTACGAGCTATATTCTAGAGCCTGCCTATAGCCACTTGCTTGCCAATACTAAAAGCTTATAACTAATCTTTACAATCGATAAAAAGCTACACGCGTGCCAAACACTAAAGATAGGGTGGTAACTGGTAACGCGTCAGATTCTCGTGGGGCAGAAAAAAGTGAAAAGCAATCAGTGTGGCATAATTAGTGCGTTGTAAGTATGGGGCGGGTTGCCATGGTAACGGCGTCTGTCGATACCCTGCTTACCCACCGCGTTAATTTCCAACGGAATTAATCGAATCAAGCAATCAATCGATACCGAGCAATTGAAATGGACGGCACTATTGAAGGTGTTGGTAAGTTAGTGAGCTTTTAATGCTAGTGAAATTGCTAGCAAATAGGCATAGGCCATCAGTTAATTTTCCAATAAGCGACGATGGGCTTGTAACCTGTCACGTGGAATGTTAACTACCTGCAAAAACGCGGCCATGTGCCAAATGCTATTGGACGTGCCTCTGACCACCCCCTTATACTCAACGATCTAATCACTGATTATGTATCTGAGATGTCCATCATGAGGAAGATAGTTGTTAAGGTTGTCTGGACGAGATCGCTATAAGCGATAAGACCGTATTGTACTCCCGCGATTAGCTTTAATTTGTTCTATTTGAAATTGTAAGCAACATGTTATGTGGTGTACAATAAATAATTATCTATCTATCTATCTATCTATAGGCGGGAGCGTGTTTGTTTATAAAATTGATAGTAGTAGCTTTCTAGTGCTAGTATAGACCACCAGTGGTGTATAGTGGCTGTATTCAATACGAAGGTTATAGGTTTGAATTCCATTGTGAACCTATGGATTTTTCCACGCGATACATATAAAATACTAGCTACTGCCCATGGTTTCGCCCGCCTGGTACGAGGATAAGTAGCTTTTATCGTTAAAGCTGCGTGCGTAAGAAACGCATTCGCTAGACCGTTTTTTCATAGTCAAAATCCCACACTAGAATTCGCTGTGTCGTGCTTATCAGGAACTACGAGTATCGTCGTACCACAACATATAGACCCGAACATGCAAATATATCTGCAGAATATGCAAACATTTGTCCCATAGCGGGATCGAACCCGCACCTCTTGTGTCGCAGCCGGCTAGCCGGGTCGTCAAGTCAGCTTGAATTTAATCAGAACTTTTATCGTTAGCATGGGAGCCGTTGGAATAATATTGCTTGTAAACAGCAATCCGTTGACCAATCATTGGTGGCTCTAAAATTGGGCAAATTCTATTATTATATAATATAATTAAAAGTGTATAATTTTTAATGCTTTTCAACGAGTAAATGAGCCTTATGGGACCTGCGGTCGGTGAGTTATACTTTGTTTTTTACCTGTAGTTCTATCACTACAGCTAGCAATTAACACTCTTCTTTTCCTAGTTTAATATTAAATGAATAAATAAATAAATAATGCTGCACATTTTCACACAGCATCAGCTAGTCCCAAACTAAGCAGAGCTTGTATTATGGGAACTACATGACTGATATACTACTTATATACATTTTTTTTGTAAATACATACATAATATACATAGAAACACCCAGACCTAAGACAAATATTTGCACATACAAACATTTGTCCCGTGGCGGGAATTGAACCCGCAACCTTCTGCGTCTCAGGCGGACCTTCGCCCACCGCGCCACAGAGGTCGTCATCTTGTGTAGGTAGTTTAGTTATTTTTTCTGTTTTTTTTTATTTAGTTGTATTATTCTGTTCTATTAATAAATGTAACCTTGTAGCTGATAAAGTTATGGATTGGTTTTCAATTTAAAACTAAAAAACTTGGGGTAAGTTTGATTTCATTGCAGTAAATGTGTATAGTTTTGGTCAAAATAAACTTTTACTTTACTTTACTATAAAGCTTATAAAATGTACCTAGAAAATGTATTGAACCTGGGATTAACATTTACAATGGTAATTGTTGACACACAACAGTTTTGCCTTTTGTGTTGGAAATTTTACCAAAATATATATTACATCTTCCACATGCTTTTGATAGTAAATAACAGTATTATTGACTTTTAATAAGTGCTGAATAAGAATAATAAATAAATAAGTACCATAATTATTCACAAAAAACATGGAAGCGGTTTCATTGTTGCGTCTAACCAAAATTAAGGAGGCCATCATTTTAACCGGCTTTTGTATTCAAAATTCGATAATTTATTGCCGAAATAATATAATTACGGTCGACGGGACGGATTGGTTCACCGGAAACACCAAATTACCGGAGAAATTAAACGGAAACATTTGGCCGCGCCGCTGGCAAGATGGCGCACCTTCGATTATCGTGTCTGTTCCATTTATGAATTATAATTATTGTCGCCTCTAATTATTTGTTTAGTCCGTAATTATCCGTAATTACGGATTATTGAAAAGCATAGCGTTGAATAAATAATTTGTGTATGATGATTGGATATTTATTCTGAACCAAAATAAGAAGCAAACAAGTTAATTGATAAAAAAATAATTTGTTTGTTTTGTATTTTAATATGTGTTTTGTTCTAATATTTGACTTTACTATGGTGAATTGATCTACTCAGTTCTTTGTTTCATTAACTCGTCCGGGGAGTATAGCCACCATACCTTTTTCTGACGCCAAGATGGTTCTGTATAGTCAAGTTCACGATAGTTTTTGGAATTACATGACTGATATACTACTTATATACTCGTACATATTTTTTCTAAGCACTGAGTATGTATCTAGGGATGTCCATCATGAGAAATCTATATTCCCGACTGTTCAAGACTGTTCGCGAAAGTGTTTGTTTTTTATATATTTAAAATTCCATATCTAATAGGAAAATAGGTAGGTAGCTTAAAGTTGTATGATTATATCTTGGGAAAGTAGATACCTACATTTCTATACACAATTTCTACAAATGCCAATACTGTCTAATAAGTCTTGAAGAAATAAGATTCGACATCGCGTGAGACCACTAGTCTGAGTGAACGAAAGCTATCCTTATTGTAAGAAATTAGCCCTATGTCTGGCAAAAACAAACAGTTCGTTCAACTTCACTGACGTTTATGTGAAACTTATGAAAACTAAAAAAAAAAGAAAAGAATTTGAGAATATTAATCTAATTCATCAAATACCCAAAATGTACCGCCTAAAGCTTCATACAATTCTAAGTAGAATAAAAAAGTACTTAATAATATTTTTTTTACAAAATATAACAACTTTCAATGTGAATTGACAAAATTTTATTTTATATTGATGACCTGTAGGGCGCTTTGAATAGCCAGCTGAGACGCAAGAAATGCGGGTTCGATTTCGGCTGCGGGACAAATGTTTGCATGTTCTGCAGATATTTGTTCCGGGTCTGGGTGTAGTGGTAACACAGTACTCATAGTTCCTGATATCTACTATACAATCCTCTTTGTAGTAGATATCAGGAACTAGTGTGGGGTCAGGACTATGCATGTGCATTTTAGTTGTTTTTTTTTATATTACACTTACCATTTCTGTAGACGCGTCGTTCGAAAGTCTTTGCACGTTTTCATTAAAAAAAAATCACTTTGTATCACTACAGTCCCGTTATCAAAACGAAATCGAAATTATTAAAATATGCATTACTTATTAGATTTTGAATTATAAAATCTGTAAATCAATGTATTCAACTAAAGGATATTAGAATTTGTATGTAAAAAAGTAGAGTAGTAGAGAAAAGTAGAGCAAAAAATATATTATTGTCTTTGATCTCTTAAACACCATAAATAATAAATATTTAAGATATATTTATGCATGAAATACAAAGGGTACAAATACATACTCTTTATGTAAAGGGTTGTATCGAATAAGATGTACGGCTGTCGCGCAAACAACGCGCAGTGGTCACTTTTAAAAATCATACAAAAATAAATCACTCAGGTTCAAAATGTGAAATACTTTCTCTAAACAAAAGGCATTGTGTATGCAAAAGTGCATTCTGATTCGAATACTTTTCGTCGCCTGCCTTCTATCCTGTATTTTTTATTTGACTCGAATAAATATTGGACTGCGCCCGATTTATCGATAAGTTTAATATATGAAACTGTCGTGTTGGATGATCACGATCGTTGTTTTAATATGAGTCCGTTGTGAAATATTGGCAGCAAATGAAGAAGCCCAAACAAAACTGTCGACTTCAAAAGTTTTCAATAAGAACGCCTAAAATGCTATAAGATCGTAAAAGACGATGTTATTGTTTTATTTTAAACAGCTGTAAAAGTTTTTTTAAATCTTGGTCTTCTTCCTTTTCCTTTCAAAATCAAGATTTATTCAACTTACTTGATGGCTTATAAATCACTTGGAGGCTAATTAAAAATGCCCTTTTCGAAATGCAAAATGCGCGTCCTCTGAGTTGCTAACCTGTGAATATAATTTACGATATCTCGTCGGTCATTTGCACATAAACTTTCTAATTTGCAGTTCGAAGCGAATGTTGCAAATAAAGTTGGCCAATATAAAAACAACACCTCAGGAAAAAACTATAAAAATATATTGCCAACTGTCCATGTTCAATTTTGTTTTGACCACACCCGAAAGACTGGCCGATAACCGACCCATAACGTCTGTCAAAGGAGCAATTAAAGGTGTTTGGTGTTGCCATAAACTCAGGATTAATTCCCTTTTTTACGATTGGAAAAAAGAAAATTTTGCACTCTGGCACGTATACTTGCGTGTCGGCGTTCATAATTCAAGTTTGTTATTTTTATAAAATTAATGCTACCTTATTGGCACACATTAATTTGTACACGGTTTTATCACCACGGGCGTACAGAATTTTAGTTTTGATTTCTTGATGTGATTAGTTTTTATGATTCTTTTACAACTGTACATAATAATTAATGCCTGATTTATGTTCCATCTTTGACATTTTTGAAAACACGAGAATTGGATTTCATGGCTTTATAATCTGCATTAATTAAACTAAAGTTGTACAAAATTCTGCCCATAACAATATGAATACTTAGGTATGTGATCGATGTTATTAGTAACCTGTACCTATACCTAAAGCAAAATTATGAGAAGTGTGTTCTGTTTAATAAAGTGATTCAAACGATTTATTTACCTTCGTTGTTCACTAATCGGGAATAAATATTCACTGGCAAGCCTCGGGAAGTGCGATTATCCGACTGAGGCCAGTAATTTATTTTTAAGGCTCGTAAAATCTCATTCTTTAAGCAGTAAAAGTAACATTTTAACGTACTAACACGAGCCAAGATTACAGCGTTCGTTTACTAAAAGCGTTGGAATACCTTGCATTCAGCATTCACTCAAACATTGTCGTGTCACAGAGAATTACCGTCAGCTTGCATAGAACTGATAACTCAGAATGCACACGATTTCCATAAATTAAGATCCGAAACCGGGCACGCGAAAAAAACAAACACACGTGAAAATTCGATACAACTTTTGCATATCACACGCGAGCGTATTTCACATAGCCTGTTAATTAAACGAAATAAAAAAGTGGAGGAAAGGAGATGAGAAAAGTTACTTAAAGAATATACGGAAGTTAATTAGAAACGGAACGAAAAACAACCGTAACTGGTGGCGAAGTTGGTCGTTCTAGCGCGGCCAATGGTACAAGGCACTCACACAGGGAGCGCTCACCACCACCGCGCTAGGGATTTGCATACCGCCCGCCCAAGCTTGCGCCGCCGCCCAGCCTGAGCGACAGGGACAGAGAACAATTTTACTATGTTTGACATTTCACTTATTCCCAATTTTAACTTTATCAAAATCCGTATCGGTCATTTTAAAGTACTAAAATTCCAAATTCAAGTTTCTGTTTCATATTTTTGTGAAAAATGAGGTTGAGTTTATACAAATTAGGGTGGAAAGCGTGGAGAAAAGGATGAAAGTAAATTTATCGCCGCCGCGTCGGATGCGACACGGTTTGATAAGTTGAGAGACAATGCGAACGAGAGAGCATGAATGGGTTAGGTGCTTTTTAATGAGTCGCGTGACTGATTGAACGACGTGTCGTGGTTCACTAGTTCAGGTGATTCTATGTTTATATTTATATACGAACTCGACTAGTGTAGCTTTTGAAGGTCAGCTATAGTATTTGCGCTTTCTCTTCTAAAGATCGTGGAAATAAAGTCGACGGGTAGTATTTAAAATACTTTAAATCATATCTTGTAGACTTTTTACTTTGACTTGTGTAATAGTTTGTCAACAGATACAACCGCACGAAGTATTGGCCGTTTCTTATTATTTAGTGTGTTATATCCAATCATTCACTGAAATTACTTGAAAACTACTTTTATTGAAATATTCATGATATTTTTTTTGGAAGTAAAAACCAAAATTTGGTATTTACTTACAAAAAAAACTTTCACAAAAAGATTTTGCCAAGTACAGTTTTTATAATTAGATATAACTTTTTTTGATATTACACCGGAATTAAGCAATCAGTTTAAATAAAATCCTATTAACTAGGTTGTGCAGATATGGATGGTGGCATTATCGTTAAGGCAACCTTTGGATGGATAGGATTGAAAAAAATGTGTAATTTTTCATATTAATTAAGTTTATCTTCGTTGAAAATTTTCATTTGTAACAGTGCGTCTACCGTTTTCGTCTAATGAAAACACACAGCAGACAAGAACATTGTAATTAAGAGCTGTAAGAGATTTATTACACTAGGATCGGAAACTAACACGTGACCGACCACATAAAACAAACTATAAAACCAAATTAGTACATAGAAAACTCCGCCTTATAAGACTAGTAATTAACATCAATTTCCCGATAAGGGAAAACCGCTTATACGCTCTGGTCAGTCGCGGCCTTGCATATTGCACACAGAAGAAGTAAAATTCCTATCTCATCTCAGATGTGTCACTCAGAAGACTTTCACACTTTGCATGCGTAGTCTGACCACAATGTATTAAATCAGTCATAAAAAATAGGCAACGGTCAAATCATTGAAAGGTTTGATAATTCTCGTACACACATACGGGTTATGGATACTTTGTATCTCGAGAGATATGAAAAAATCACCCAATACGAACGTGTAAAATTGGCATCACGTCATCTAGTCCCGATTCTATTGTTTGATTGTCTGATTCTCCTTTACACATCCAAGTGTACTTGGTGGATAACGGAATTAAACATATTTTTACTCGATACATAAGAAGCCCGTATATGCTCATAGAAGGTAGTTTGTTTATATATTTGTCTGTTACCATTCATCTCTGAAACGGCTTATGATTTTTTGCAATCGATTTGTATGTCGTCAGGGGCGCTGCACTTGTCTAGTAACAATAAATACTACAGACTTGAAAATTGCTTCCTTTTTGTATAGAGGGGAGTCATTAAAGATATTTTTTGTAATTCCACCTCTTAGTGCATCGAAACAGATGCCATTTATATGAAAAAAAAAACCAAACACAGACAAAGTCGCGGGGCAGTCCATTAAAGCTGTATACGTATAGATCTCAAGCATACTTTATTGAATCTTATAGTCAGCATGTGAAAGTTACTTTCCGTTTGAAAGAAAAACATTTTATTCAACAGAACAGCACATAACAACAACAACAAATAACACATAGGTTTGACCTAATATGGCTCAATCATATTATAATTTACTCGAATTATACTATGCATCGTTGTCGTTAGGTTAAATAAAAAAAAGAAAGTGATAGTTAGTGCAGTTGGGCCCCAGTCATCAATGTCAGGTTCCTCAACTTCAATGCTTCCTTGTCATATTGGTACTGTAACTCTAAGAAATAAAATTCAATTTACTTTGTAAGCCAATTTTCAGTGATACAGGCCGGATATGCATTCGCGTTACGACGTGTGTGAATACCAAGAAAGCGGAACATGTAGTAGTTAATTTTTGCGCAAAGCTGGTGTGAGCGAGAGGTGTGCTCATTTAGAAATAGTTAGCTGGTGCAAGAGGGAGAAAGATGATCTGGGGGTTAATTAATGAACGTGGAAGCCTGCGCTCTTTATTGCTTTCGTGGCTGGACGCTAAGACGTTTAAGGAGTTTTCCACTGAGAAAATACAGCTGTGTATGTATGCTATGTTAGTTTTGGTTCAGATTTTATCACACGAGATACTTAAATAAATATGTCGATTCCAATCTCATTTCATTGAAAAATCTGCTATTTTTTTTGTTACAAAATTAATAAACAAAAATAAGAACTGTTCAACTTTTAAGTTTTATAACCATATTGTTTTCAACGTACTTACCAAAAATGTTATCATAACTTTTTTTGGTATACTTTATGTATGTAGTTTCAGTACCTACAGAAAATCCTGCAAAATGAAAAAAAAATCTTATAAGAAAAAATACTTTCAGTAAATAAAACTTAGGTACTTATTAATAAAAAAAAAATTATAAACATAATAAAATAATATATTGTACATATGTGTATGTTGGCTTATACAACCAGCACACACTTATCCATGAATATGAAGTTTCCTAAATCCTAGTAGTTTCTTCACAAATAATGGTGATTTTATTAAGGTGAGGCTATTTTCGCTACAACCTGTTTAATTACGCAAAACGTCCTTAGTCGTTACGTGAACATCTCATTAGCTCCAGTCGTTGGTCTAAAGATGCGGCACCCAATTAAAGAAAGTTGCTCTAGAAAAGTTTTCAGCATTTGTCTTATACTTCACTAGTGAAACGCCCTCATCCAAATAGTTTTTTTTTGTAAAAATTGTCATAACACTAAACCATCAGCTATGCGTTGATTGTTTGTCGGTGAATGAGCGAGTCAGTCAGTCAGTCAAACAGTTACTCAGTCATACGACGATTATCTCTTGAGTTTTTTAGATTTATTTCGTGTAGTTATTTTAAAACTGATTGACGTGTCATATTGATATAATACACGCAAGCAAAATGAAATCAAAAACAAAAACTATTTATCTCGCTATATATCTTTGAAAACATTTAAAACTGCTAAGTAAACTTACAAAACTAAACAAACAATGTCACAAAAAAGTCCACCAAACTAACAAGAACAATAAATAGAGACCCGTTAATGTGGCGAATGTTTTCTTAATTTCACCCCGCAGTGTGGTGGTTAAGAAATTAAGAAAATGCGCCAACGTCTGCCCGCCACTTAAGCGCCCTAGCTTAGAGTGTATTGTCTTCAAGATGGTTTCTGTCGTAATAAAAACTTGTAATTACTTTGATATGTATGATAAAGTTGGGTTTTGGATGAAACAGTATCTAACAGTATGTAACTGAAAATAGGCTTATTGGCTATGGCAACAGCTATCGTTTTGTGCCAAAAAACTCCATAGCCAATCCGAGCGACGTTTTACAAAACAGCCACTCAAGGAAAATAATAAAAAGGTAAATGCATCAAAAACTATAATATGTTTGCATGAATTAATTAAGTATGCAATAACTGCATTGTATTGCATTTTTTCTATATATATTAATGTGCATAGAGCAAGATAAACTCAAGAGTCATATTTTAGTGGAATGCAATTATAACGGGGGTGACACGATGTCTAGGGGAAGCACACATTGGCACCTCGTACGCGCACATTCAAATGCCTGTGACAGTAGGGTTGGCACTTGACATGTGTCAAGACTAGGAATAATGTTCACGTTGTCCTGTAACAAGGTATGCAGGAGATCGTGAAGATTGCAGGAAGATGGTGAACTGTATGTTATGAACTTCTACATACCAATAAATAAATAAATAAACTGGTAATTTTCACACAGCATCATCTAGAGGTAGTCCCAAAGTAAGCAGAGCTTGTGTTATGGGCACTATTTGAATGATATATCTTATATACTCTTTTTATAGATATACATAGGAAATACTCAGACCTGAGACAAATATTTGCAGACTATACAAACATTTGTATCGCGGCCGCAATCGAAACCACAACCTTCAGCTTCTCAGGCGGGCCTTTATCCACTGCGCCTCAGACGTCGTCCCTGATGATTCTATGCATGTAAATTTAACTCATGTATCGAACTTGCTAAACAATTAAGTATTCTATGAATAGCATTATACTATTAATGACAAATTTTACGAATAAAGTTGATCAGCATATAGCCACCATAGTAGATTATAAATTTCATTTCTCAATGGTCAAAAATAAAAGTATGGCTTCATTATTCTACTTCCTACTAATATGATAAATGCAATAGTATGGATATTCATATTGTAAAAACGGGAATTTCCACGTACTGCATTATCGGTGAAGGCACCGACTAAGTTTCGACTCATTCCGAGAGTTTTCATCAGGGTGAGTGGTTGCGACTTCCTCCTTCCGCGTCGCGCCGTGCACAAAAAAAAAATAGTATGGATGTTTAAATGTCTATTATGGTTGTTGCTTATCTTCGTAATTGCTGAACTGTTTTCAATAAAATCCTTAATAAGTATAATACGTGATCTAAAATAACATATAAATAAATTATTTTCTATTCAGGAACAACGCGGGCAAAGCCGCGGGTAGAAGGTAGTTATATCTTAAAACATTGTGTCAACCCTATTGAGTATATCCGTGTAACCGGACGTCACCCCAAGGATTAGTCGCGCGGCTATGAGATTACAACATCGTCCGCAAAGAAAGAATTACTGATTGCAATTAATAATTAACAATTCTGAAGAAAACATAATCATAATTCATAAAGAAGTTCCAATGTAAGTACAAGATTCCTACGTTCCCGGAACTACTTTAATCATGCAGGATTTGAGGGCTTTTTTTAAATGTATGTATGTATTTAGAACTACATTTTGCTCACGAGTTTGCCCGCATGGTACCCGGATAAAAAGTAATAACTGGTCTGTGTTTTCAAGGTCACGAAATCTATTCTTAATATCATCCGAATTGCTTCTACTGTTACGAAGATTTATAGTAACAAACTATGGACCGCAAGTTCATAGTTTACAAACATAAGCTTTTTTACGGATATTTCCACACATTTTCTGCTAACCTAACTAATGAATACGGCAGTTGGTGAACTGGTCAATGAAGGTACCAATTTAAGGTAAACTTCTGAAACATTATGTAGCCGCCTAAAAGTGTCTCGGAAGGTGTTTTTATTACCATAGAGATTGTTATTGTCCCACTACCTCTTACAACGAAAACCTTTATCGGGGGGACTAATTATTTGGATGACCTGGGAAATAACATGGCAAGTAACCAATCTCTTTGTAGCTATGTTCCTATATTATATTGGATAATGGGGTAGGTAAGTTAATTAAGAATAAAGAACGATAACTTTCTATGACTAAGACTTTTTAAAAGCCCAACTACGGTAAACAAATAACATCGACATACCATAAAGTTTTCACAAGCGGACAACTTGTCATATACTGCAAACAAGCCATAATATTACCGCTTTACACATCAAATCTAGAATTTACACCCACAGTTTGTTCTGAAACATTTAACTTCTAAAACAAGCAACAATTTAATACTTACTCATGCAGAAATAATCCAAAAACTGGCCGACACTTAGCAGTGCAATTAATTCAACGAACTCAAGTTCATAACTCACGTAACATACGACTCATTATTTAAAAATATCTTTTCAAAAAGCCGGACAACTTTGTTTACATTTCAGATACGAAACGTCACATGTATCCAAGTTTTGACAGTTCATAAACTAACACAAGCACACGGTCACATTTACATACGTGTGATCGTCGTAAGGAAAGGGATACGCGCGTGTGCGTTGGGAAACAAATGATTTAGTTAGTTTTGCGATACGATTTCAGCTCGTCTTTCGTGTGTCCGTCACACAGCTTGCCTTAGTACTGACCACAGGTTAGGGCGCCGGGTATGCGGCAGTGTGCGTGTGTGGAGCTTTCTGCACGCGATCTTTGAGCTTACACGGGTAGGGAGTGCGTGTGTGTGCGTGCGAGTTCACTTGTGGATGTATCAGGCTAGACTCATTGACTGCGGCCCTTATTGTATGAATGTGGAAAAATTATAGTGTCAAGTGCTCGCCTGAAACGGCGATGTGTATTGTTTATGGTCCTTACGAGCACTTAAGTCTCCCAATTTGCAGAGGACGTTAATGTCTTGCCGCTTTGTCTTAACTCACATTATTTCGAACAAAGTAGCGTTATTAAAATGGTCGGGTTTTCGTTGGTCAGTGTTAATATACTTTTTGCGACGCCAAAATATAATTTCTTGATGCGAGAGATAATTAATCTCTGCACTAATTATCTCAGTGTTTTTCTTATTTTATAGCTCGATACCTTCCATATAATAGATGACATCATACTTTGTTTTTCTATCTGATATGTCTTTTAGTACCACATAGTGCCTGTCTGCTAAAGGCTATGCTAAACTTGTTAAACGATTATAGTTGTTTACACTTAACTGAAAATGTTAATCAATTGTAATTTATCTACATACTAGCTCTTTATATAAAAGACTTCATCACTCTCATAGATACCCTCTCCAAATCAACCATTATAATGTTCTGTAGAACAATAATCTATCTCTCAATAGCTATTATATTTATGTGAAAGTATGGATGAATGTTCAGAAGCTTGTTACGGATTGAAACGTTAAAACCACTTTTTTAAAATTTTAAATAGAATATTTCATGTTCTGGAATAGCAGAAAATCTACTTTTTATAAGTACATTTGTAATCGCGAGCGAAGCCAGGGGCAGAAAGTAGTACTTCTTAAAACAATACCAAGAGCGAACATTAATCAATGAATAGTGAGAACAACATAAATACATATATCATTGGAGTCAAAACTTGGTGCATTCCTAAAGTTGAAATTGAACATTTATCACGGACGGTCATGCGCGGGTTGGTCCATTAAGAGATTTTTCTGAAGCATAAATCTCACTTCGCCTCATCTGGCTCCGATACTACAGATATGAAGTAAACATTGCGAACTACGAATGCACTCTTACGTGTACTAGCTTTTGGAAAGATCCTACTACTATTTTAATGCGAAAGTTTGTGAGGATGGCTGTTTATTACTTTTTCACGCAAAAACTACTGAACGGATTTTGATGAATCTTTACAGAAATATAGCTTATACATAAAAATAACACATAGGCTACTTTTTATCTAGGTACCACTTGGGCGAAGCCATGGGCAGAAGCTATTATATATTATGTACTTATTTTATTTTTAAAACTAATCGTTTGTTGTTATTATTGTAAGTTTGTTCTGTGTAGGCGAAAATAATACAAGTCCAAGTTGGACTGCCACATCAAGAGTTCCGTACAACCACACAATAAAATAGATTGACTTGAAGATGTTTAAATTATCAGTACCCTAAAAACTAATTTGTCGAACAAGTAATTCTTGCCTTCTTAAGGGTTATAGAAAATGTACCTACTCGTATTCTTTAAACATTTTAACTGGCTAAACTTAGAAAGATACAGCCCCGTGACAGACGGACGGACATGTTCAGTAATAGGGTCCTGTTGGTACCCTGTGGGAATAGCAAAAAATAAAAATTAAATAAATTTAAAAATGCATTTATTAAAATGCGTCGTACTTCTGGCTTAAACTAATGGTGATTTATATCAAATATCTAAAGATCTTGTTAAAATATTGGTAGCCAAAAATAATCACTGGAAATGATTCGGTACCATTTACAAAACTTTCAAATTACACCGTGCCAAAACCCACTCTATCATTCTCATCAAAAGGTTATATTTTCTAAAAGTTATTCAAGACTCTCAAGCCTATCATACATTTCACAGTAATTATTACTTGTATGCTTTAATTGCTGGCTGTGTTTTGTACTAACGTCATTTACGTCAATCGTCCACGCCCCGCGCTCAAGTTTTAAGTACCGACGATTCTTTCAATTTTGAATAAAGAATCTTTTGTTTATGCCCATGTAAGGAGGTTTTAATGTTTTGATTGAGCTATTCAGCGGAAGTAATTAAGTCATTTGATTGTTTGTTCTATTGAATCTGCTGTTGGCTTTTTTGTTTTTTTTATGGATGTCTGTTTGAAATAAAATTGTTGGGTTATATTGTTTTAACATAAATCACAAGACTTTGTAATGAGGTCTGGTTACTGCTCGTTTGGTAGCCTATTGAATCACAATATTTTTGGTGCCTTGTTTTATCCTGCTTTTCAAATAAGGTAGTCAAATAAATAATAAGTTTTTTTTTAAATTATCATAGAGAGTCACACTAGTATTTTTTCCGTCATCGGCGATGCGTTTCTCTACGAGGGTTTAATTCGGAAAGGTTCATTGTTCAATATTTAGTTTCAAACTACTGATGTGTAAATATCAACTGGTTTCCAGTACTTCGTTATTTTATAACGCAACAAATAAAAATCTGAGTACGCAGTCACCTACAAGATACACTACTCCTACAGGGAAATCACAGCCATATCCTTTTATATCCAGCAGATGGCATCCGCAGTATAAAGGACCAACAAAATGCTCAAAATTAACAAATGCGCAATCTTGTTTTCATAATCACGCCCCGTTTGGAGTTATTATAAGCAAGTTACTTGCGTACGCATTAAAACAGAATAGCCAGCATATGGCTGGCCGAACGGAAGTGCGTATCGTCTGTCAGCCCTTTAATATTATAATGAAATACTCATTTTCTTTACTGACCACTCACAAAGAAGACAATGAGATGGGAACGTTTGACGTGCGCTCATCCGGAGGGCCTTCGTGGATTTCGACGACGGAGTTCGCTTTTCAACGCGTCTGTATTCGCGTTCTTTGTATTCGTTCCTTTTTTAAAATGTTTTAAATGTGTAGGATTGAAACTGTACTTTGACTGCATAAAAAAAGGTTATGACACAAACCAACCCAACAAAGGGGCTGGAAGAAATCGTAATAATCAAAATAAGTGTGTGCGGAATAAGTACTTAGTTATGTTATAAAAAAGTAAAATATTTTTTTGAATTATTGCGAAAAATTGTATTCCTCGTTATCATCATCATCAAAAAACTGTCGAAATCCACTCCAGCAGTGGACATACATAACATAGGCCTCCCCAAAGGGTGTCCAAAGGTACGATCTTGCTTGGTGTGTCTTGAAAATTGAGTTATATTACTTGTGGTTTACGGTATCAATTCTGTCACCAACTTTGGAGTAAAAAAAGCTCTTGTCAATCTGTTATCACACTTATAAAGAGACACTATGAATGGAAAATATAAATCTATAAAACTTCAACATTGAACTACAAACGAATCTGTAAGTATCAAAAATTACATTTTCAGTATCATTTTCTAGCAAGAAAAGCTTAAAAGCTGCAAATATGAATTAGCTATCAAAATTGCCAGTGGCAGCTATAAAATCATGTTTAGATTATAGATAATACATGATTCTTCATAAGAATGGAAGTTTACTGCGTAACACGGACAATCACGACGCGTGGTTTTACAACGAGGGCGGTTAAAAAGCTTCGCGTTAAAGTGGAAACCTGTCACACCGAACTGTGACTGTGTTCCTGAAATAGGGATTATTGTGGAAGTGGATTTATAATCTTACTGACATCAGTTATGACATAACAACAACTGAATCTAGGCTCAAGCACCAGAAAGCGTGTCGCACATGTCACCAAATCGAGTCAGATTCGGACTCCTTGGTGTTCAGTTTGTGTATGTTATCGAAATAAACCACCTCTCATCACTTCTGGCTTTAGTCTAACTTTTTTAAATCATAAGATTTTGCGTGGTGTTATTAGCTTCATATGACCTCATACAGTTTGTATAGTACGTGGATTCTGGATAATGTATATACTAAAGTTCAAACATAAAAATAATGTAACTTGGATTTTTTAAATAGTTTTCAATAGAAATGAGTCATAAAAAAAATAGGGGTCAAAGATTGGTTTTAGAATACGAGTTTACTAATGCATGACCACAGATTAATCGATTAAAAATATCTTGGTTTTATAGGGCTTGTGGATTTCATATAAGCTACCTCTACCATCACATGGTAGAGTATCTCTGCTACGAAAATGAGACTCTCAACAGAAATATACGAGACCAAAGTAAACGAGGTTGAAATATTGTAGTGACTGCCCAAAATAACAGTAGAATATGTACTATGACAACTATCGCTAGGTTCGATTCAAATGGTTTTCTTAGCACCATGTCAAGTTTTTCAACCTATAAACGCGAAAGTTTGTGAGGATGTTTGTTACTCTTTCACGCAAAAGCTACTGAACGGATTTTGATGAAACTTTACAGTAATATAGCTTATCATCAGCATAATACATAGGCTACTTTTTATCCAGGTATCACACGGGCGAAGCCGTGGGCAGAAGCTAGTGTTCCATAACGGTGTGACAACATCTCTTTTAAAATTGAAAGTGACGTAAGTGCCGCTTTAGTGTGCAATCGGCGGACAAAAGTCGTAAATCAAAGTTTTATTGTCGAAATGTTGGGATGCGTTGGCCACTGGGGTGGCCGGTCTTAAATATTTTTTTCTCAAGAAATTTAAAAAAGCAAAGAAACAATATGACATACGGTGAGTCGTTCGTAACATTTGCCTATTGTTCGAAGATGGACGGCAAAAGGTAATGTCGGGGAATGCACATGATGACATTGTACAACATTGTAATTATTAATTTGTTGTTGTTGTTTACATGCGAACAGTTTTGTTGCGAAAGTCCTTATACTATGATGATCTTTCCATACAAACATACTTCAAGAATAGGAACGCGAGTTTTGATCGTAGCTTTAAAATTTAACTTTTCTCTGCGAGGCGCTCTGACCTTTAACCACAGTGGTACTTTGAGTATGCTTTACAAAATCGCTTTATCGTTGTATTTTTCAAAAACTCATTAATTAGTATTTACAAGGACAAACTCGTAAGTAGGTATTAAAATCACCATCGTTGAAGACATGCCAGATTGTACCTGAACAAACTAAAGTAAAAAAAAGCGGAAGCAGAAACTAAGGGAAGGCTTAATGACAGTTGAAATCACTCATTAGGCATGAACTTAGAAGGCTGTCAAATTTTATTATACAAATAATATATAAAAATTATACCCATGATACTTAGACACATACAAAGTGCGTAGTATCATGATTATATGTACCGAGGGAAGTCCAGGGCAAGACCAATCATTATATTTGGCAGATGTTTTCTTCCATTTATATAGTAATGTTTAAATTGTTGCTTTTTGACGACCTCTGAGGCGCAGTGGGCGAAGGCCGCCTGAGATGCAGAAGGTTGCGGGATCGATTTCCGCTGCGGGATAAATGTTTGCAAGTTCTGCAGATATTATTCTTGGTCCAGATTGTTTTCTATGTTTAATATGTAAGTATTAAAAAAAAGTATATAAGTAGTTTAACACTGATTTAGTTCCCATAATACAAGCTTTGCTTAGTTTGAGGCTAGATGATGCTGTGTGAAAAATGTTCAGCATTATTTATATTCTCTTTTTAAGTAGATCTTTACATATAATATTATAAGCTGTCTGTCGTGCCGTGTCCGTGAGTCAATCAATGTCCGTTTTGAGTGCGGACCTTTTTTGGCAGTCCTTTTTGCCATGGTACATTATATAGCTACTACCTATATTTGTGGATGTAATATTTTCACCTATTGATGTGTTGAAAAGGTCATACTTCATTGAATTTACTTTCTTTCTTTCTTTTTTGCCCGTTTGCCCGATCTCCGTGATGCGTATAAACGTGTGGTCAACTCTGGCATGGAAGTGAGTATTCTTTTGTTTTTTGGTGCACGCCCATTTTCGTAAACACTCTATTCATTTTATTTAATTTAGTTTGGAAATTAGTTTTAACACACAAGTTTTATTTGAATGAATTGACCCAAGCAAAGCCTAGGACATCATGAACATAACTTAATTTTCTTTTTTAAGAGGTCCTAGCGAAAAAATTTACATACATACTAATATACTCATGAATGCATTCGTTAGCTCGTGCATCTGAATAAGGGGACTTTTCTATTTGCTCATATAAAACTACACGAAATATCTTATAACCTCTAGCGAAGGTCACAATGCAAATGGGTCAAACGCATTGGCACCACGGGTACTGGCTCTCACGGAGAGCATAGCTGAGCTACCCTATCACTTTGACTGGTAGCCAAATCCATTGTTCACATCTAAGCCATTTTATGCACGTCCTCTAGGGTCTGCGTACTGAGAGTAGATCTGAAGATGTCTGCCATGGCGATTACAGCCGTGAGAATATTATAGTTTAATTATTATTATTTTTACATAATAAAATATAAGTGACACGGCCTAAACTTCCTGCTTACCTTTTACGGTTATCTAAACAGCTACGGGTTTATAGTTTCGATCCTGTAGAAATCGAAGACCTAGCATCTAGGGTCAAGAATGTATCTATTCATAGGGTGCTATTTTATTGTATCGCCTATCAAAATTATTGTGTTTTGATCTATACTAAATGCTCACAGAATAGTATTGATTTTGGAATATATCTTATATATGGTTGGGCACAGGCATCTTTCAAGTGGTAATGTAATAAGTACATCTCGTTTAAATATTTTTTATGTGTCAGTGTACTACAGACGAAAGATCTGGAACTTCCTTATCTATCGAATACCCGCAATAATAGCTATTTTTCTTCTAAGATTTGTGTTTTTTTTGTTTTTTTATCTTTCTTCTAAGGGTCGAAGTTTGTTTATTTTTATATTAGCCACAATAATTAAACTCAAAAATGTTTGGTTCCTCATAATAAAAATAATATAATTGTGACTTACTTCACAATGTAAGCACCAACTACTTGCTCAAAACATTTCTGAATTTTACTATGTATTTTAAATTGATTTGAGTTTTATGTGCCAAAAAAATAAATGCATATTTTTTAATTTACTGCGCCGTCCGGTTCATGGTAACTTTTTTATCTACGGCGTTGATAGCCTGGCGGTCGAGAAGCCGGCTGCGACGAAATAGGTGCGGGCTCGATTACCGTAGCGGGACAAATGTTTGCATTTTTGCAGATATTTGTTCCTGGGTGTTGTAGTACCACAGTACTCATAGTTCCTGATACTCACGACACAGGAAATCCTAATATGGGTCAGGACTATGTATGTGTCTGCTGGGTGTTTATTTATTATTACAAACATCTGTCTCGCATCGGGAATCGAACCCGCACGTCATGGGTCGCAGCCGGCTTCTCGGCCGTCGCGCCTTGTAGGTATGTATCCGTTGGATGTTTATTTATTTATCTCTCGGTGGTTGTTGGTTTTGCAAACTTGGCCTGCTGTAGATACCTAATTCAAAATCGAAATGAACACTCATGAAAATGCAACCAAACTAAATAATATTCAACTCCTTGTAAGACTCAATCGTTAGTTCATAATAACAAAGTTGTCGTTACAAGTGATTAAATTACAGGCGGTCGTAAAACAATAGCCGCAAACCGCGCTCTGATTCGGGGAACGCTCGAAATTAACCAGCACAGTCATGTCAAAATACAGTATTGAAACAACGTGTAATGCTCCTTGACTAACCAGACACGCACACACGTAAATAAACCATATAGTTTCACCGACTCAGGTACGGGAGTTAGCAGTTGCTTAAACACAAATACGTGGAATTGAATAGGAAATTGGTTTTCTGAACTCCACGAAATAGATGCCTATTAATTATATGTATTTATTATTTTCAACCTGTGTCGTACCACTGCAGAGCAAATGCCTCCCTATCTCCTCTCCATACTTCTCGGTCTTGGGCTATTAAAGGCCAATCCTTCACAAAGAAGACAAGACGTGCAAATTATTGCATGCTCCAAATACAGTAAGTATTTGTTTAACAATATAAGATACAAAAAAACATCGTGAGATAACCGACATGCTCTAGAAGAAAATTCGTAGTCATGTGCCATTGGATATAGATGACTATAGAAAGTTTGTTATGGGATTTTTGATCCTACTGGCTAAGCATTAGCACCAAGATAACTGTTTCGTATACGAAAGAGAAGACAAAAACGACATCTGTCTTTCTTTTACGTCAGGCAAGAAAGATGTATAATTATATTTTATCCGTCCTTCAAATCAGATTAGGTGTTCATGATAATAAACTAGCAGTACTGATAAGAGTACCTACTGGTACTATCAACTTTACAGTGTCAACGATAGCCGTCGTGCAAGACCAGGTAATTGCCAAAATGAAACAATTTGCTGCTCGTTTTCCTATCAATTTGAAAGAAGTGAAAGCAAAAAGTGGTTTTTAGCTGGAAACTAAGACACAATGCTTAAAAATAATGGCTTCACTGTCAGGAAATTGAAATTCTATATTTTGTAGGATTCTATGAAAAACTTGTAAGTATATAATCTTTGCAGACAGAACAGATAGGTAAGTTCTAAGTATTTAAAGCTTAGTACTTACATTGTATGTTTTCATAGAAATAGCCGTCACTGAAAGGCGTATTTTCCTTTCTTTCCGTTCTCCTTCGTAAAGTCACAGTGGACTGGAGTAGGTACGAATACTTTGGCGACCTTGACCGTGTATTCCTACGTCATCGACTTACGCTTTCGGATGACCGATTTTATGTAGGAAAATGGACTGTTTGTTTTCTGAGATTTTGTTTATTCGGTGCAGTAGAGCTATTACTTAGTCATAGAGTAACTTTTCAGAAAATATAAATATTTACTATTCCTATCAACTAACAGGTAAAAAAATGGGGAATATAGTCCTGAGCATGTTTGATTATGTAAAATAAAAAATATTTAAGTAGTCAAACCCTGAAAATAATGAGTATGATGGTCAAGTATGTTCGCGTTCACGCAATTAAATTTATAGGTTATGTTATATATCAGAATATACATTTTCTTTCAAAACAATTACGTTATTAAAAAAAGTGGCTACGTTATTCCCAGTAATCATTTATTTGCGTCACAGAAAATTAATAGGAAAAACGCGTGCTTAACAAATTAAAAAAAAAAATGTTTTATAAAAATGGTTCTTGTACCAATACCATGTCCCTAAATAAATGTCTCGTATTTTTTACAGTCCTTATAAAATAATAAATTAATATTTAATTCATGAACACATATAGACAGATAGATAGAAAATGCTTTATTGCACAAGATAAAACAAGTAAATAGGCGAACTTAATGCTATTTAGCATTTTCTTCCAGCTAACCTTTGTGTAATGAGTGAGTGGGCGGCAGTGCGTTTGAAGGATTACCAAAATAGGAGAAAATTTTATTAAATTTAATAACTAGCCACTTAAAATAGAAGTAAACTATACTTACGTTAAGACATGCCTTTTTCCTGGAGCGGTATAGGCAGATACCACAGATTTCCACTTGCTACGATCCTGGCATAGGTACCTGCTTGGTATCCTCAAGGATCTACGCACTGAGTTTTGATTCAATTTTATCCTATCCATCCAAATGTTGTCTGGAAGAGATCGCTTTTAACGATAAGACCTCCCATTGAACCTTATATTATAATAAATTCCTGTGTTTTTTTATATTTTGCTTTGGTGTGCAATAAAGAGTTTATCTATCTATCTATCTATAATGAAAATCATATCCGATATCTATACGTACTATGTTTAAACTTAATTGCTTTTATATGTTATCCAAAGAGGAAAGAATCGAAAAAAAATCCGGTCGCATTTCCTTGTAAGAACACAATTCTATGTAGAGATATACTTTGTAAGAGACTAGGCGTAATGCTCGCGAGATCTTAAAACTTGCAAACTGATCGCCAACTCAGGGTGGCCTGTCTAAAACTGCACTAGTTTGTAACAGTCCTTGGTAAGGAACAATTCACACTATATCTTGGAATTCAAATTATCGTAGTTTGGTATCATTTTATGATATACTCGTATAACGACTATGCGCTTACATGTACTTTAATAAGGGTCTACGATGAGTTTAAAAATGTCAAATCGGCGATCGGTTTATAAAATTCATATAATCATAAAAAAAGTTAACGTGTTTTTATAGTAATTATGAGACCCTCTGTTATTTTGCTGACGTTTTATTGAACGTTTAGACGTCCTTCCTCATTATCCACAGAAAAACGTCCCGTCTCATACGGGGACGTGGGATTGAAACGTCAGAACGAGATTGGTAAAGTACGTGTATTTCTATACATATAATCCTATCCAAAAACAACTATATGCTACAGTACATCGATATTTTTAAATTCTGTATTCAGAATTAGCCCCCCTGATCTCCGTCCAACCCAATGGACCGATGGCATTTTAAAGGTTACCTAGCCCAAAATGTCATAGCACTATTTGGGGACGGCTTATGTCCACCAATGGACTTCAAACACGATGATGAACGTCAGTACTTCCTTACAAAATCAAGTCTTTAAAAAAGTGTTTTTCTTTCTGAAAACTTAATTCCTCTCGCTATCTTGGGAAGCCCACAAAGTTTGGGAAATAGGCCGTCTGAAATTCTGCTATAAAAATATACCAACTTGGAAAATATAAAATATCATAGAGCATAAATAATGATGTCTCGTTAGAAACATTGCAAATTTTGGATTTTTGGAGTTGTTCCCCGGTTAGTGCGCGGGCAAAGCCTTGAGGAGCATATTTAAATATCATATATGTAGTGTGGACTGGCCCTATGCCACCGGGTTAAGCCGAAACGACCATTAATTGTCATATTTACAGCTTTCCCGTAAGTAACAAGAGATGAGGACTAACATTTCTGGATAAACTATTTTAGCCATTATTTCAATTCTAAGAACACCATCTTTGTGCATGGGATGTGAAGTATCCTATCAAGAAATGGTTTTAAATTACAGGGTCAACGGTTACTTTGTCAGTGAAAATAAAAGAAAAAGCTGTGTGTCCTTTGCTAGTACAGAAAAGGCTGACCTATCTACTCTCGTCAACAAGATTAAAGTCGCATAAGTAGAATGGTTTGATTTTGTTACTTACTGCTAGTAATAAACTCCGTATCAACTGGGCCAAGTTAGATGAAATTTGAACAGGTAGGTCGTGGCTTAAATAATATATATCGGCTACTTTCTATTCGGGCACCACTGGTAACGAGATTGCATTCATTTTGCTTCTAAAACTATGTGAGAATATTTACTTGAACAATGATTCCTCTTTAAATTTTTACACGTTATGGAAATTGCTAAGGCTGGAAAAACGAGCCGTTATCCATTGCCATTTTGTTAGTATAATTAGAGGCCTGGCCCCTAGCAAAACATTTAAAATTTAAAAGGGGGTCCAATTTCGTCCTATTTATTACCATTTTATAGATCGAAGCGAAACTGTCGGTCCGATTATACATACTTTTACGTGAATTTGACAATAATAATTCATAATGTAAAACAGGAAATTTATGTACCGTACCATCGGTAAAGCCTTGACTAAGTTTCGACTCATTCCAAGAGTCTTCATCAGGGTGAGTGATCGCGACGCTCTTCCACCGCGTCGCGTCGTGCACTCCACGGTGCGGTACGTTAAAATTCCCGTTCTTACAATAAGAATAAGTTTCGACTCATTCCGGCTTAATCATGGTTTTAATCAGGGCTAGTCGCCCTGATTAAAACCATGATTATCGCGTTGCGTTTGTACCTTCGCCGATTACGTGAAAATTCCCGTTTTACATTATGAATAAGTTTACAACAAAAAGTATTTTTTTTGCATTTAAATTCACACCTTCAACATCGTATCGCATACGAGACACAGACATTGCATTAATGAGGGCTCGCTTACAAAAGCCTATTCACGCAATTCATTTACCCTGCGGTCTGAACGCCACAGATTATCAGAAAGTTACTATGGATGTTAACCCTAGATTAAAATTGAGTTGAGTTCGTATGATCGAAGACACAGAGTTTAACGAGTAAGTACCTATAGGTGATCTGTAACGCGTATTCATAAAAAATCACCCTCGTAATTTTAGACATTTCTCTCAATATTTCTCCACCCCAACTCATCTCAGGGCGTCTTCTTTTCACTTATTTGGTATTTTTAGTTTAACTTTTGGAGGACCCTTACAAAAGTCGAATGAGTATGACACTTTGTTCCGTGGAACTATTATGAAAAAAAAACTCAGAGGTACCGTTCCGGAACTATGTTTATGATATTTCTGGGAACAAACGGATTTGAATAGGAGTGAAGTATTTACGTCATCCTACGTCATTAGTTCGAGGGAATTTATATCAAGCCTGCAAAACATTTGGCTGTTGTCAAATGCCATAAACGTAACCTTTGAGGAATGCTCAAGGTATATCGTAAGGTACCTCGAGATAACAGTTGGATTGTTTAACTCTGTCGAGGAGAATTTGAGTAGAGGACATTTTGTAGACTAAAATACAATAAGTGAGATAATGTCTAAAAGTACGGGGGTTTATATTAGTTGAGATGTTGCCAATCGTGTGGCATGATTGAGTTGGGAAGAGCGGTGGGCCTAGACAACGGTACCTGGACTTCCGATCTGAAGGTCGTAGGTTCGAATCCGGTTGTGTACCAATGAATTTTCCACTCAATAAATGTATATTCACAATTCATATTGTAAAACCGGGAATTTTCACGTAGTGCACGGCGAAACGTGGAAGGAGAAAGTCGCGACCACTCACCCTGATGAAGACTCTCGGAATGAGTCGAAACTTAGTCGGTGCCTTCACCAATATTGCAGTACGTGAAAATTCCCGTTTTTACAATATGAATAGTCAAGTTCACGATATGTTCATAATAATCGCGAGGAACCGGCGTAAATTCACTTTAACATTTTAGATTCACGTATAGTTTTTAAGTTGACGTTTCTATATGATCCTTGTGATTTCAATGAATAAAAACCTATTAACTTTGACTTTTGACTTTAATCATATGTGCTCAAAATGGTGAAAGGAAACTTTGTTAGGTAACTGATATGCCCCAGAACCTTCGTATCATGTTTTAATTTGAGAATATTCATCATCTAAAGGAACTTAAATTGTAAGCGAAAAAAGTGAAAGCCTGCCTGAGACACAAAAGGTTGCGGGTTCGATTCCTGCCGCCGGACAAATGTTTGTATGATCTGTAAATATTGGTTTTATATGTATAGGTCTGGGTGTTTAATATGTATAATACGTATATATTTACAAAAAAATAAGTAGTATAGAAATACTACTTATGTATGTTTGTCATGTAGCTTATTTTGGGGCTTGATGATGCTGTGTGAAAAATGTCCAGCATTATTTATTATTATAATTTATTATCCCGGGACGAAATAGTAGAACACGTTTGTATAGAAATATGCCAGCCACATATCCTCGAGCGTTTCGTACAGAAGTATTCGAATATAATATTTTGTCCAGCGATGTCGTGTATCACTGTCGCACCTCATCTCTGATTAACTTTATCGATTTCTTGCGAGCAACAACATCACCCGTACAGAAGAATCTTAAATCTGTAATCTCAACTTTTTGTATTCCCGTCTAGGGCTATAACGACACAATAAACGTATTTTATATGCGCTCACACTTAACGTGTATATCGCCTTATAAGTAGATCGAGAAATAATAAAACTAAAGGAGAGCGAACATCAAGAAAGCAATAACATCATTATCATAGCGAGTCCGCCATCTCTTTCCAATAGGTCTTACGTTTACCCCTCTCTTGGCCCCGCCCACCGCGTATCTCCTCTGTCACCTGTATATCTCGAAACATTACACATATGCAAAACTTTCGCGTTTCGCGCTCGCATCTCTCGGCACTCACACAACCTTCTAACAGAACAGAATAAATAACACTTACTTACAGAAGTATCACTTCGGAGTTAAAACTTATATTATGTGTGAATCTGTGACATCAACATGACATGTGCCAGAGCTGTCAAATGGCGAAGGAAAAACAGAAAACTAGCATGACTCAGAAGGAAAATTGTGTCATTTTTACTAAAGAAGCTTCTGTCGTTCACTCACCTGGAAAAGACCCATGTCACAAGATTTTATTCAGACCACTTTACTTCAAGCTCCCTCATCAACTCAGTATACAGCAAGATGAAGGTTTGCCTCATGGTGCACCTATAGGCCCGGTCTTCGGTTCTTCCCATCTAGATGCTGCCAGCCACTCTAAGTCGTCACTCCATATAACTGGAGGGCGTTCTACACTACGTCTACCTAGGTCTCCACTCAAGAACCTGTTTACTCCAACGGTAGTCGATTCTTCAGCAGATTATAACCGGCTCATTGCCACTTTTTTATACAACTAAAGTGTCAAATATGCATACGGCCCCACCTATTGATAAGCGGTTACTGTAACCTATGGACGCTTGCAGAGGTATCAACGCGCGTTGCCGACCCTGAGTCATAATGGGTAAAAAATCTCATGTACTTGTAATTTCACCGGCACCCGTACCCTTCAAACCAGAATACAGCAATGCGAGCATTATTGCTTTACGGCAGAAGTAGGTATGTTGGGAGTACTTCCCTCGACATTCTTTTTCACAAAGAGCTCTACTCTTAACAAATCCTGCTTGCTAATCTTCTGGGCTGAGACGATAACTTTGGTTCATAGGTAACAAAAAAAATAAATGAAGAATGAACTGTGGAGCTACCCGATTTCTTGGTATTTCTATTAGCTTGCAGCTCGGCAATTTAATATATAAATCGAATGAAGTAAAGTTAATTTTACAGTGCCAGCTACTTTGAGATGACACACATTTGCACAGATGCATGTGCAGGCTATGCTATGCTTGTGTGTATGAATAAATCTACTAGATAAAAATTGTGCTATATCGTTCCGAGTATGTTGCCCCGACTTGTTCTTTTTTGTTCCGATAGCCTGTAGGCGTGCCTAGTCAGTTGTTTGCACCTTCGAGTGGTCGATATTTCAGTTGTGTCATCGGACGACATTCCTGCTAAAATATTGAAATTGTTCATGTTTGCGCTCGCCTTTTTTTCTGGTTCATTTAATTTTGTGGTGGCTTGATAATTATGGATCAGTATTTGTGGTTTTCATAGACTTCCACACTGGTCGAAATATTTTATTGTTAGAGAATTGTAATCTTTTTTCGTCTACTGTCCGTTCTTCCACTTTGCTTGAGGTATGTACATGAGCTTTAAGTATTCCAACTTAGGTATTTTGTTTGACTAATTTGGGGATAAGTCTTGTGGAATCAAATAGAATAAGAAGATTAAAAAAAAGTTTTTTTTATATTGAAGTAGGGCGGCTGGGTGTCTAGACAAATATCACTTTCTGTTGGCGTTTATGCCTGCGGAAAGATTGAACTGTAGTGAAATAACATTCGCTGTGGAAATGTCACGTGACTGCTGCCAAGGTCTAACTTGCAATTTTTTTTATATAGCTAGTACTAAATATACTTACTCGTAAACCTATCATGATGACTTTAATATTGTGAGAAAAACGAGGAAAACATTTCACCAATTCGTATTCAAAAACTGTCACTAATAACTCGCCTATTCATATTTTTAGTCCAAAACGATTATCTCATGAACAATTTCAGTCACGGGTCCAACTGCAATAATTATCGGCATTGTATGAAACATACTGCACCGTAATCAGGCCTATATCATGCATAGACGGCTTTCGATGAAAAACGTTCTTTAAGCACATATGTTTATGATTTTATATGACTTGACTATCAGCGAAATAAACAACCTAAAAACTCAGCATTTTTTAGGGCTGATAGTCTCTTTTTGACATCTAAATAATGCACACATACTTCTAGAATATCGTTCGCAGGTAGTCGCCTTACCAAAAAGTGAAGCATTAACTTGTGCAAGAATGTTCCGCCGCCATGCCTTACAATAGTAGTCGATTGGCATGTTTATGTTATAAGTGCATTGGTCAGGAACTTAATTATGAGCGAGCCGGCATACTTTAGGCGTTTCACTTTTGAAGTAAGTCACGCGGAGGCTTTTTTTTTCACGTTCGTGTATTAACGTTTTTGATTGAAGTGACATTTCCGTTAAAAGATACTTAAATTTATTCTGTGCCGTAATTACGATGCTCTGATTCAACGTATTGTTCAAATATCAGTCGTCTGGTTTCAACGTAAAAATGTGGAGGAGCGATTATAAAAAAAAGTAAAGGAATTTTTATTTGGTTGCGTGATCGTCAATAAATTGTCTTTACGCACTAACCTATTGGCTAATTGCCATTACTATAAACAATTATAGTTGTATGCGGTATGGATAACTTTCTTCGTAATAGCTAAGCTTATTTGTATGAAATCATAATGGGTAATTTGCGTAACATACAGTTTATATCAAATTCTGTCCGATTAATTAAAAGCACATTTTTGACAACACTCGTAATCATTTTGTCACTAGTGATTATTTAAGCTGTTTTTACACCAACCCAATATGTTTTTTATTTTCATATATCATCTTAATTTATATTTATTTCGTTTCCATAAAAAAATACTTACGTACTCGCATATAAGTACCAATAGTACCTACCCTTTCGGATCGGACGGATTATTTGATACTTTCTGTAGTGTAACTCAGCGAGCGAAACCGTTAGCAGAAGCTTGTTGACAAATGTATTTTTTACTCCAGACCATAATTACAATGTTTAGATAAAAACTGTAGTGCACACGAGCGACGATTACGTACCGTCCATTTACCGTTCCTGTAATTAAACATTTTAATAACTGTGCTTTGTGCACAGTTCGTTTTGTTTGAGATTATTGTAATGTTCCATGTCCGTGGGGCTGTATAAAAACCAACGTCGTGTTAGATTTTCATAAATAACTTTTAGTCTACTTATACCCGTTTGTCTCTTCTTCTTAAATAATAATAATAATGCAAAAAAATTCACACAGCATCATCTAGCCCCAAAGTAAGCAGAGCTTGTGTTATGGGAACTACGTGACTGATATACTACTTATATTTATATTTTTTGTAAATAAAAACTTATTACTCATAAAAAATACCCAAGCACGAGACAAATATTTGCAGATCATACAAACATTTCTCCTGTGGTGGGAATCCAACCGCTACCTTCTGCATTCTTCTTGTTCGGGCACTCTTTACATAGTGGTCGTGGTTATGCAGGTCTTGCTTGAGTAGCGGCTTTTGCGATGCGTCTACATTGGAATCTTTTAGTCGCGTTGCGAGATCATTCGGTCATGGTGAATTGTGTGATGGACTTGATAAGGTCTGACCATCGCGTAGGAGACTGTACTAACATTCAAAAGGGTAAACTAGAGTCTTAAGTATGTCCATAAGACTTTATTCTATAGAAATCTGTGTAGTGTACACAGGGGCTTGTAATTCTAGTAGAGAATAGACTAGTGTGCAAATATTCAAGCCTACGCTGTTTGATATTCAAGAGAGAAGCTAAAGCTGCTCGTTAGCGGAGACAGAGACTTTGGTACATACATTTGGACATTTTGATAGTCTTTGCTGTTCGTTCAAGGAAAAAAAATCAACAGCGCAGAGACAAATATCTCTTTGATGCGCGCTGTGTAATGTCACTTTTCGCTGATGCAGAAACATAGTTAATAGATTAATTTATCTTATTTTATTCTTTGCGAAATAAATTTTACTAAACATATTTCATTTCTGTATTGAAATTTGGTTACTAATTAATAAGGTAAATCTGTCTATATATATGTTCATGTCATATTTATTATGTTGGTTCTACCTTTCACAATGAACCAACTGATTGAAGGGATTGAACAAATCTGATCAGTACATGATTTATAGTTCTTTCTTCTTATATTCTCTTCTTCACGCACTCTCCTATTACTTTTAAACTTTTGACATAATATTATAATAAATATTTATTTTAAGTTTAAAGTTTTATTATATACCTACATAATGACACTTAGACTAAATTTGATTATAAGTAGGTCATGCTTAGATATTGCAACAAAAAAGACTTTGCATCATGAAACAAAATTAGATAGATTTTTACAAAAGAAACTACCTACCTACGTATTGATCGTAAAATACCACTAAGATCCAACTCGAGAGATTTTTTTTTACTTTTTTTTCATATTTGTACGGAAACCCCTTTTCCCGTACAAACATGGATAGGTAGGTATATTTTTTTCAAAATTTTAATATATAATACGTACAGTCATCCTGATTTATACTTAGTATAATATGTACTAAGTATAAATCAGGATGACTATCATGGGGATTATTAGTCGAGAGAGATTTTATTTGAAACAATCAAACAACTAAGATTGATCTATACAGGTTAGTTGTAGATTAAGCATAGCGTCATTGTGACTTTGAATTAAGAGCCGCCAACATTTCACACTTCGTTTAAATAGAGGCACTGTTCTAATTATCCGGCATAGCTCGGGGACAATTTATTTCACATTAGCCTTAAGGCACAGTAAGTTGATAAGGTCAGTATCTCAGCTTCACATAAAACTGCACGTTAGAAATATTTTAGGAGTTTTATTTTATTTGCCATGTAACTTTATGATTATTATAGAATATTTTCAAATCTAGTGTCAATCTATCCGATGTTAAAGTAATAGATGTTTGGGTCGGTAATAGAGAAAGTTTGTGACGACAGATTTCTAATATCGATGGATATTAGAAGACATCGTTTGAAATAATATTGTTCAGCTTGTAACTTCAATTTCTCACTTTACAAAATGCTATTATCAATTTTATTTTTTTACCGAATATATGTATATTTATTAAAACGATTAAACGATTAGTTTTATGGGACACATTTAAAGGTGCTGAGATGTTGCAAGTTCAAACAAAGATACTGTTAACCAGTTATTGTACTCGATGCATGGCCTTCGGTTTTCGGTCGCCCACCTTGATACGATTATTTTAATTTCGCTAACCACACTTTAATTACCAACGCGGAGGTCGCCTCAATCTGTGCAATTATTGAAATTGCGGTTAATTATAAATGTTATAATGAAGCAGCGTCGGTTGTAATATCCTGTTGGTTGGTCTTTGTGTATATATTTTTTTGACGAGTTTTATGACTCATTGAAAATTATATCTAGGGAAAATACTGAAGTGGGGAAAAATGAATCGTTTGCGATAGTACCAATGTACAGTTTCAATTTGGTATTAGTACAAATTTTCATTTTAGTTTATTCGCACTAGTCCCAGTTTTGATTATTAAAACCCCACTATAAGATAGCAACATTTTGGCAGTACCAACGCAATATTTTAACGATCTGCTGGTCAAGATACAGTTTAACTACATAGGTAGTTCGGCCAGTAGGGCCAATCCAATTCGACTACACAATTTGAATACAATAACGTTTCATAACCTACCTAGGTAGGTGAGTAGGTAAACAACTACTCCTACCTACTACATTTTTTTATATTTGTTTGTTTATGTAATAAGTTATAGAATAATTCAATTAGGTACTTTAACACAAAACTTATTCCTTTTATTTTAATGTGTTGAACTTCTGTCGATGACTGTAACATAAAATCCTACCTTTTAACCAAAATCCGGCCACATCACGAGACCGCTGAATATTATTAATCCCTCACATTACTTAAGTCCCGGTCAAATTGTCATCGAACCCCAAGTAAGGCCGATTTACACGAGCCTTTTGACCGTCGATTCCCCACGATTGGCTTTGTCTAACCGGAGTTTCAATTCGTCCTCCATTGTCGTCGAGATGAGTGGACGTCGTTAGTGAGATTTCTCGCCGGTGAGATAAGGGCTTAGTACAAAAGGGATTGTTGTAATCGCGGTGTGCTCATTTGGGGACGGTGAGGGGTGCGTATGCTGTTATTGAAAATTTCCGATGAACTGTTTCTTTTTCGAGATTTTTCATAAGCTCTCCGAAGTACATTATTTTACGGTATTAGGTGTATGGAGAAAGATATGTTGAGATGGTTGGGCATGGAGAGAGGATTAACAAAACAAGTCTATCAGAAAGACATTGGTGAACGTACTCTGGTCAAATTGGAGATGTTCTTGAGAAAGTCAAGAGTACCCTAAACTGATGAGTTTGTATGAAGAACGTGTTGAGGATGAATTAAACTAAAGAGGAATGCCAGAATCGTAGCAAGTAGAAATCAGCTGTGTCTGCCTAATCTCATGGCAAACAAGCGGGATTTCACTAGTTTTGAAAATTTTGTCCAGTCTGTAAGAATTTTCAATTATAAATTATAGCTAACGTCGATTGTCAATAATTATCTTATATTTTAACTTAAAACACAATAACATCGAATGCATCTAATATTTTAAGACAAGAATTACACGTCTTAAACTATAGTGATGAACGTGATACTTTAAGCCTACCCATAGGTAGGTACTTAGACAATGTGTGATCCAATCCATTTAATCGATAATCGTATCTAAATCAATAGTATTAGTTGTTTGAGTACTTCCATCCCATCGACTTGCATTCATTGATAAGAGGGAAATATCTGCGCTATAAGACGGAAACTGAAATGCAACCAAGGACCGGCTACAGAAATATCGCTTGTCCAGACGCGAGATGAGCAGACTACATCGTGCGGGACGAACCTGGATGAGACTGGCACATGACCGTATGAGTGGTGCATACAAAGGGAGGCTTATACTAAACAGAGGGTAATGTCAGACTGTAAATAATGATGACGGCAAATTTGACACTAGCAAATCTATACATTTAAAATTATATCACTCGGACCGAAAAATAAATGTTTCATACCACATTAGAATATAATAGAATAGAGTTGAGTATATTTAACAACAACACTACACCATGTCATGATGATAAAATTAAGGACTAAATCATAAAAAAAATTGTCTTCGCCACGCCCTACTAAGGATGTTGGCAACTTATTGAGTATTAATGTACCCTCACTTGAGATGAGCATTATTGAGCATGAGTACGGTGACATTTATTTGACTTTTGAAACATATTAATTTAGATTTTTAATATATATTGTTTTATATGAAAATTTCCGCCTCTGTCAATTGTCTACAAGATTGTCCAAGATAAAACGTATCCATACTTCAAACGCGTAATCAAGCAATATTCTTCTTAATCAACCCCACCCAGCCACGGGGGTCGATACCAACAAAGGAATTGATTAAGTAACTATACCAAGATATTACCCCGTATTATTCCACTATAATAAAGAGGGTATTGAGGGCTTGTAACCGTGGTACTTAATGAGAGAAAACTCGATTAGAATTCTTATTAATAGTGTAATTAAGTAAGTTAAGGAAAGTTAGCTGATTGGAACCAATATCAAGCTTAGATACGTCATTTATCATAATGGATACTTGAATAAGTCATA
Source organism: Perizoma flavofasciatum (assembly GCA_958496245.1). Taxonomy (NCBI): domain Eukaryota; kingdom Metazoa; phylum Arthropoda; class Insecta; order Lepidoptera; family Geometridae; genus Perizoma; species Perizoma flavofasciatum. Next base: position 5,564,427 of record OY292431.1, read on the forward strand.
AAAATAATACAGCACTAGTGACGTCATAGTTAGAGTTCCTGACTTTTGACCTGGAGTGGTGTGATCAAATCCCAACGAGCACTGTTGAACTTTTCCACTCGAAAAATATATGAGCGCAATATTCTCAAACCGTAAAGGAAAAAATGGCGAGGAAACTAGAATTTCCTAGAACAAAAAAAATAATAATAATAATGCTGGACATTTTCACATCGTCTAGCCCCAAAGTAAGCAGAGCTTGTGTTCTGGGAATTACATGACTGATATACTACTTATATACATTTTATTTGTAAATACATACATATTATATATAGAAAACACCCAGACCCGAGTCAAATATTTGCAGATAATACAAACATTTGTCCCGCGGCGGAAATTGAACCCGCAACCTTCTGCGTCTCAGGCGGACCCCACTGCGCCACAGAGGTCGCCACAGAGGACTTGTGACAAGTGTACAAAAGGAGCCTCTTCGAGGTTCTTTCATCATACTGGTCCTTTTACCATGTTGGTTCTTTTACCTTTGGTGTCTAAGGCCTTTTCAAATAAAATGGTAATATTAGGAATATTTGTCTAAAATATTGCCTGAATAATTGAATCAATCAAGATTGCTTCTTTTATTTTTATCTCATATAAAATTATTAAGTGAGTTTTTATTGTTTCGGGTTGTTAGGATATGCCTGTACCTATGCCTACCAAACTGTATTTTAATAAGTTTAAAACTGAAAACATATTGAAATATGTCACAGGGATGGGCATACGGGGGCAGACAGACATAATAAAACTGTATGGTTTCTATTTTCAGAATTTGGCTTTGGAATACTTAAATTCAAAATGTATTTATCACTATAACTAGTCTACCTTTTCATCCATTGAGTAATGGCTGAACAAATTAGTCAAAGAACGCATCACTGGTCTCGTTCACTAATTAACTTGGTAAGTTCTCGCGAACTTGCGCTTCTGCTAAAGTTACGGTGTTATCTAAATGAGACCATCTTTCGTTATATAAGCTAACTTAATTAAGAACTAGCAGATGAGAGTGGGCGCCGGCGGGCGGTAAAGTTGCTGTGTGGTATGTGACGCCTTGTAATGAAACAAATAAAAAAAACAACCTCACGTTTTATAGAGAAGGTACCCAATAAAAAACTTCTTTATTTTCTTTAATAATTTGCACTATATCATTCCTGCGTATAAAAAGGTACAATGATCAATAAAATGATGAAATCATATTTGTGTCCTGATTTCGTATACAAAAATTATATGACATGATAACCTTATTTTTTTTTTAAGTAATTTATTAAAGATGTTCTTAAATTTAAAATGAGTCATTTTTATTACGTAATAAGTAAAGTAAAGCAGATATATCGTTGGTTTACGTCACAACATCGCTGCAACATCATTTGTCAGTTGAAAAAAACGAATACATATTACGTAGTAGATAATGATTCTATTTACTTTGTAATTAAAATGATTGGAACTGACAAACAAAGCTATTATTTTCTTAAGGCCAGGTTAAACTACGCGGTGGCATTCGCGGTGGCGGTGACTTTGACAACCTTTTCCCCATTGATAGCCACCACCTCCACCGCGGTACTTTGACCAGGCCTTTAATCAAACTACCAGCTACTTACAATGTAGCAACCAAGGAGGCTGCTAAACTAAGTGCCAGCATTCATGTGTGTGTTCTAAGCTTGTGTTTGTCCGGAAATATGTTTATGTGGGTATGTGCATGTGTGAGTGTGTGCAATGGATTAGTGTTATAATAAAAGTTTTTGTAACAGATGCCAGATATTAAACACGGCTTCATATTAATAGCCAAGAGACGCAACCGAGGAAAATATATAAAAACTTGGCAAATTAGGTTCGCTAACAATAATTTGTTGTTGGAACTGTCTCGTTTAGCCTGATTTGTTTGCTGTCGATTTATGAGAATTCTTTGTAATTATATTATTGTACTTGCAAGTTGTTTAAACTATTTATTTACGAAAATAATATTACAACAAAAACCACATACCTACTTGATTGCCTACCTAACTACCTACCGTACCTACCCTGCCTACCTAACGTACGGTTAAAGTAGGTAGGTAGAAATAATCTATTAACCCACCAGTTAAATGTACTAGCACAAAGATAAGGTAGGTAATGTTCTTAGTTATACAGGGGTGTGCCATAAAGAGTGGACAATACTTTACCTACGGGTGGGGGACATCATAACTGTTCAGGTTTTCGAGTTATTGACAATTTTGAAAATTCCAAAATTGTTTATTGTCCTGCCCATTCCTTTTGATGCTAATATCACAAATCATGGAATTCTCTCAATCGGCTTTTGATATAGCATTCTTGGATAACTGTGATATCAAATGCTAACTGACATGGCTGTGCCACAGGTACAGTTTTTTTTAAACCTTTTAGCAAAGAAAAATGTGTGTTGCTCATTATTTCCTGGTGTAAAAAATGTAGGGTCACTTGAGTGGCTAACTGGTAAATAACTTGTCTACTTAATTTAGATTTCGAAAAGGTACAGCACTTGATATTTCTTGGTTTCAATTCGAAGAATGTTTCTGTTAAGATGGGTAAGGGTCATTTTTTAAAATTACAACTAAGATTCACTGTATTGGAATTTTGCAAACAAAATTAATGTTGTAACAAAGTAATTTACTAAAGAAGAAAAATAAACATATTAGACATTAAAACACACATTTATTGCATTACAATTTTCTACAACAAGGCTCAATATGGCTACCACTAGCTCTTATGCACGCCCTGCATCTTATAATAAATGAGCGCTTTATTTTGCGCCCTTGCTTGGTTTCAGTAATGGTTTCATTATAAATATATTTTTTCATCTATATTGTAGGAAAACAAATGTTGTTTTCATAGAACTTTATGTTGCATCGGTCCATCGGCCTTACTACGTGGCATCGTCTGATTCATGCTTGCCATATTCAATACAAAATAGTACCTCCTTCATATAAAAACAATAAAAACATATTTTGGGTAACTCACCCAAAATATGTTTTTGGTTCTAAGAAAAAGAACGAAACCCTTGGTCTACAACATGAACTACGCCGTAGCCGCGTAGCACGTAATATGTCAATAAAGCTGCTCGCAAACGAAACTAATTTCACCATTCTGTCTAGGTGACCCCTCTCTGACCGCATTCTCTGAGAAAGCATATGGCCGGCGCCTATCTGCCAGTGTTTACCAGTGCAAACTAACACACTATAAAAATCTATGTAGTGCATATTTGGTTCGGTAAGCTCTCACCACTCAGACATCGTTTGCGACTGACTCGCTTACATTGAAATTCGAAATTTGAAACATTGATGTACGATGTAAATCATACAAAAGCGTCCATCCTCTGTTCAATATACTTACTAATAAAAGACACACGAAAGTTTCACTAGCAGTCACATGACCCTCATCAGAACTACAATTACCATGACTAACTAAAACTAACTTACTTAAAAATAGTTATTAAAAAAGAAGCAGTGTCAAGAAAACGAGTAGTATATCTAGATAGATTGCCTATTCAATATTATAGAGATCGCGGATGTACTATATTTGGCCAGAAATCATGTCTGCAAGGCATTCATGATAGAGCGCGAGAGTTCTGAATCTGATGATCTCAGTGTTACCTATCTGGCAGAGCGGCAATATGCAGTACAAGCCGCGACGTAGTCGGAGAGCGTCGTGACCACTCACCCTGATGAAGACTCTTGAAATGACATGATGCAATGTTGACGACCTCATTTGTGTGACGAAGGAGTAGTCAGCTGTGACAAGGGTTCGATTACGGCTTCAGGACAAATATTTGCATGTTCTGCAAATATGGCTCCATGCAGAGAAGGAGCTACGTACAGCTATGAACTGGCTTGGTGACAATATTCTTACCCTCAACTAGTATTATAATATCTGTGCCATCAACATCTCCAAAACAACGTTTCTTACTTTTGCAATTAATCGCAAGCAACTTCCTCAGTTAGCTAACTTTTACATGAAACCAGAAAACCAGAAACATTAAATATACGGGCTTCCTACTCGATGAAACGCTTACAAGGGAAGGCAAATAAATACACTCATTTTGTGTCCGTATACGGAAGTTAATTTATATTTTTAAATTGCTTCGTCTGGTGACAGACTTTAAGCTTAAATAGACTATTTACTTTTCTTTAGCTCTATCTATTCTTACTTATGGTATAACTGGCTGGGGAGGTGCTGTTAGACTCATATTCTCGAACGTGAACGTGCCCAGCGTGCCTTACTCAAAGTTGCCACTTTAAAAAAATACAGATACCCAACTGAGATTTTGTACAAGGAATGGGACGTCTCGTCGGTAAGGAAACTATTCCTTAAGGCTACTGCCTTGCGTCAGCACTCCCGTTTAGTATTTGGAATCAACAAAAATCTTATTCGCAGAGGTAATAAGACCTGCTTAGTTGCTTCTTATAATAACATTCTTTATAAGAAAATTTCAAAGTTACGCGGGACTACACTATGCAATAATATGATTAATAATATACAAATCTAAAAAAACGATTGTGTATTCGATTCCCGCCGCGAGACCAATGTTTGTATGATCTGCAAATATTTGTCTCGGTCTAGGTGTTTTCTATGTATAGTATGAATGTATTTACAAAAAAAAGTACATAAGTAGTATATCAGTCATGTAATTCCCATAAAACAAGCTCTGCTTAGTTTGGGGCTGGATGATGCTGTGTAAAATATGTTCAGCATTATTTATTTATTTAATATGCTGTACTGTATCTGCATTATATATTTTCAAATAAGAAAGAACAATATTTTGTTTAGTCGAGTTTGTGTTAATTGTTGTTGGTACTTTAAAATAACTCAGATAGAAAATAGTAGTTTGGTAGTAAGTTTTGTTATTGTGCTACACTAAAATTATTGTCTTAACTGAAAGGAACTAAATAAATAAATAATGCTGGACATTTTCACACAACATTATCTAGCCCCAAACTAAGCAGAGCTTATATTATGGGAACTACATGGCTGATATACTACTTATATAGTTTTTTTTTGTAAATACTTACATATTATACATAGAAACACCCAGACCAGAGACAAATGACCAAATGACCAGATACAATTAGACTTCTACTCGTTGAGGTTCCGGGGCGAAATATTTGCAGATGATATAAACATTTGTCTCGCGGCGGGAATCGAACCCATCTGCGTCTCAGGCGAGCCTTTGCCCATTGCACCACAGAGGTCGTCACTAATAATACCTATTATAAAAGCTCGGCCTTTTTTTAGTTCAGGTATTAGTGTCTTGTATACATTTCAAATAAGCTCCAATGTCTACCTACTTAATAAGTAGGTACCATCAATAGAAAATTAATTTAAATTATAATTTTATCCAGGTCTAGGTATTGTGATATCATGTCGTAGTTCCTGATACTCACGACACAGAGAATCCTAGTGTGAGGTCAGGACTATGACTATATGTCGCTGTTGTTTACCGAAAGTTGCGACCTGCTTTCTGCATGAAAGTGTTTTTGACACGAGCTAATTACTTATGTAAACCGACTGCCCTTTTGTTGTCCGTGTGTAGAGCTGGTCACAAACATATTTTGTGCGGATTATGGACTCGTTGATTGAAAGGTTTCAGTATTTGTTCTGAAAACATTAATAATTCTTGATTAACAAGAAAATGGTATCACACTTAAAAAAAAAAAAAAAAAAACTGGACATTTTTCACACAGAATCATCTAGCCCCAAACTAAGCAGAGCTTGTATTATGAGAACTACATGACTGATATACTAGTCATATACTTTTTTGTAAATGCATACACACCTGTATATACTTCGTGGCCCAGAGGGCGCGGCCCGCCTGAGACGCAGAAGGTTGCGGGTTCGATTCCTGCCGCGGGACAAATATTTGTCTTGGGTATGCGTATTTTCTATGTATAATGTATGTACCTATTTACAAAAATAAACCATATAAGTAGTACGAGTATATCAGTCAGATAGATTAGGTTCTGTGTTTTTCTGTTTGTGAAGGTAGGTCCTTTACCTACCTACTTACCTAGCCATGCATGTTACTCTCCCTGCATCTAAAATGCATCTTAGTACATACCTACTTGTTAAGTAGTATAAGAATATTGTGATTTCTCAGTAAGCTATTTATATTGTAAATCTTTTTGAGAAATAAATGATCTTACATGTTGTTCCCATAAAACAAGCTTTGCTTTCTTTGGGGCTAGATGATGCTGTGTGGAAAATGTCCAGCATTATTTATTATTTATATGTTGTTACTATAACTCACCAGGTAAATAATTGACATCGCTCGTTACATTTGCCACCGCATCGTCATTACAGACAGACAGATGGCAAAAGGGGTAACACTTGCACACAATCACAATGATAACCTATAATTTGAACTAAGGAAGGAGACATTGTTTTATTTTCACGAACTAAATAACACGTTAGCAAGATATGTGTCTAATGATCTTATATTTGCAGGAAGACGATAGCTGTTAGAAATTATATATTTGTATTTTTTTATTTTGTCTTTAAAGGCCCAGACATTCGCCTGAGGTTTGAAATGAATAAAGAGAAATAATAATAATCATAATAATAATAATGCTGGACATTTTTACACAGCGTAATCTAGCCCCTACGTAAGCAGAGCTTGTGTTATGAGAACTAAATGACTGATAGACTACTTATATATTTTTTTTATATATACATACATATTATACATAGAAAACACCCCGGCCCGAGACAAATATTTGCGAATCATACGAGCATTTGTTCCGCAGCGGGAATCGAACCTGCAACCTTCTGCATCTCAGGCGGGCCATCGCCCACTGCGCAACAGAGTTCGTCAAAAACAGACAAATAACTTACATATAGAACATGTGCAAAGGCGAGCTTATCCCTAACCAGAGTTTTCTTCTAGCAAACCTTTGAGGATAGAGACAGCTGATAAATTGCGGTGGGTACGTGTACCTACACAAATGGGGAAAAAATACAATAATACAAATTTTAACATAATATTATACATAAATAGGTATATAGTATAAGTAAATTATAGGCTCCAAATGTATTATGATTCAAGTCAAAAGATGCAGAAGCAACAGAGGGGTATATGACCTTATGACCCGACCCAAGAATATACTCGTACACAAGCTCTGCTTACTTCGAGGCTAGATGATGCTTTATGAAAAAATACCAGCATTATTATTATTATGAGTATGATTCAGACGCACCATGAGGCTTCCTCATGGAAGAAATTGCTATTGATAAGACCGCTCATTATACTTTTTTATTTTTGTTTTTATTATATTTTTGTATGTTATATTGTAAAATGGTGTTATGTACAGTAAAGATCTAACTATATTCATTCGCCTCTGTTGCTTTATGTAGCTTGAATCATTCTGTATACCAAGAAATGCGGTATATCCGATTCCATCCGGCCGTATGTCATGGATGGGTGTAACGAGTATCTTTATGATTATTTATCCTTAATTCACACGTGCCCAAAACGGTCTAGGAAAACATCATGAGGAAACAGGCATGCCCTAGAACAAAAAAATTAAAGGCACGTTTCATCAGTCAGTGTTCCAATAAGCGGCGATGGGACTGCAATCTGTCACGTGAAATGCTATTTACAAAAACTTGCATGTGCCTAACAAAATGTTTGGACGTGCCTTTGACTGCTCCCTACTTGGGAACCTCAAAGATCTACACACTGAGTATGTATCAGAGGATGTCGATTAAAGTCAATCGTTTTTTTTTTAGTTTTGTTTACTTATATCTATTTTCATTATGGTGTAGAATAAAGTATTTTCATTCATTCATTCATTAGTTGTTAGCGTGTTTTTCGTATTCACGAATGCTTTCTTCAATGTTATTCGTTTTAAATTTTGTCTTTATAACCTAATCCTTTGCTTATTCACTTTTTCAAACATAATTAAAGTTAGACCACAAAAACTACTTGAGGTGTAAAAACTCGTGGAGTAATGACATTTTAATTGTGTGAGTGATTACAGTCTGTCGCGTAGTTTCATCCTGTTATTACGGATAATTGCATTACGGTTCGTTACGGAGGAAAAAAAGCAAATAAGTATAATTTGACACTTGCTTTCTTTGTTCGCGCGAACATGTGTTAGATTCACACGAGGAGGCTCTGTTTGATGACACCTACCGAGCAGTAAACAGATTTTCTTTATGATTTTATTAAACGAAAGTTTTTTAATAAACAACTAAAGTGATATTGTATCGCCACAAGTTACTTGGGGTTGCTGGAAAAAACGATGGAAAACACGTCAGGGGTTTTGAAAAAAAAAACTTATTGCTTGAATCAGTTCGACGTGGGTTCTCAAATCTATGTCTACACCGATTTATGTTGACCATATTCTATAGGTTATTAATGAATAAAAAACACATATAAATGATTTATAAACAAATACATTACAAAGATTCAACCTCAGCGGGACTCGAATCCGCGACATCAAGCTTGGTACACGGTGGTTATTCCAACTAAGCCACTAGATCATTACCATCCGGTCTAAATTCTAGGGATGTTTCGGCTCAAAGCGTAGAGGCTCCACCAACAGGTGAAATTTTGCAGTTATCCGAGCCAGTATAATCTTGTCTCAGGGATATTATAAAATTTGGTCATTTCTCTTATGTGTATAACTGTAACCAATACTTAAAATACGGATCGAAATAACAACCTCTTTCGTTTCTTTGTCGATTAAAAACCAAAATAATTACAAAGTGAGTTATAAAAATGAATTGGTTTAAATTCCAATTACGCGGTACATTTAGCAGAAGGGATCTAGACAAATACTTTACACTTAGATTTCCTCTCACGCTAACGCAAATTTGAAAAGGAAAAACTTGGCATAAGTCACATGATATTTCCACAGCTAATGTCATTTCCATACAATTCAACCGTTCCACAGGCGTTAACGCCACCAGAAAGTGGTATTTGTCTAGATACCCAGTACTGTCATAAATTCTGCGTCTAAACAATATCGTTACAGAGTCAGTTTGGGCCAAAAAAAATGTCAAACAACATAATCATCCCACACAATAAACGGAACACTTCGTGATTTCATTGTGAGCGAAAAAGAAATTTAATCATGAGAAACAATAATAACGACTTCTTAGAAATTAGACTGAGTAAGTACAGAAGCCACGCAACTGTAGGTTGTTGTTACTTTTGAATACCGCAACCGAAACATAACGTACAATAAAAAACTCAATCTGTCAAAACATACGGTTGAAAATAAAGCTGATGATGTAGGTGATTTCACCATTGTTAAGGCTCTATGACTATCAATTATGTCCATAGTGTGTGAGAGAGTGCATTGTGATCGAACAGTAGCTTTCATTTGGTCATTCTGATGATTGAAAATTAAAGCACCGATATAATTTGATTTAAATAGTGTTGGCTGCGCAACAAACGATTATTATCATCGATAAAAATTGATTGAATTGAAAGATTTTAATCCGGTGATATTCATGTTGAGAGCTAATTTCTGAACTACTAGGCATGGTGGTGAATGTTCATGTTTTAAGTTTTTTTTTTACCGGAGAAGTAAGGCTAACCGAATTTAAGGACAATGGTTTAACTTAATCCAAGTAAAATGTATAAGTAAGAAGAATTTGAATAAAATCCTAAAAACAAACGAACAAACACGCTCATGACTGTATTCCTCATGATGGACAGCCTCAGATACATACATACTACATTGATCTTTGAGGCCACCAAGTAGGGGGAAGTAGGAGGCACGTCGAGACATTATATTTGGCATGCCCGCATTTTGCAAGTAGCTAGCATTCCAAGTGTCCGGTTGCAAGCCCGCTTATTAGAACACTAATCACACCCAACACCTATGGCAAAACCATCCAGTTTTTGGTTCTAGGCCATGCCGTTTTCCTCACGATTTTACCCTTTCCCGTATTGAGTGACATTATTTAATAATGATAATAATGACGAGTATTTACAATTCAAAGCACATCACTAGCTCTCAACCAGGGATCTGTGCTCTCAAAATTAACACGTCACTCGTAGATGATAATACAGAGTCTGTGCCCCAGTTAATTGCTTTAATAACTTCCTGTGTCAAAATAACAAAAGAGCGATGCGGTTAACAAAACGAGTAATGGCGGCGGCGTGGTTCCATGCTCTGTGTATGTTCAGATTGGGATGCTTTGACATAATAGGTTAAGTAGTGTTTAGTTGTAAAAGAAAAAAAAACAAAAGAGGACCTTGACCCTAATGCATGCAAAGTTGTTTTTGAATGATGACTAGTTTTATACAATAGTAAACAAATCCCATAACAGCGATGTCTTTTTAAAAAAGCGAAAATAAAAAAGTATGTTTTATATCAGAATTCATATCAGGCTCATAAACTTACTGAAAAATTCAAATAAATAAATAGAAACTGACTTAATTTAAAAAAACACGCTTTTAACAATATTTTCCATGGATACATTCAGTGCTTAGATATTTTGAGGATACCAAGTAAAGGGCAGTCAGAAACACATCCAAATATTAAATTTGGCTCATACGCGCGTCTTTGCCGCTTATTGAAACACTAACCGATGGTGCTTAATCGTCCTTCGTTAGCTTAATTGTCAAATTGTATATCTGTGGTAACATATTTTTTAAGAATAGGTTTAGCATTATTAGTATAAAGAGTATCTTCAGAACTTTGATTGATACTTTTTAGATTTTATTTAATTCTTTGACTAGTTATTTTTTTTATAAATAAGTTCATCTCGTTCAATTGGCACCACACTAAAGCTGAATGAAGGATCATCAAAAAAATAACCAAGCCGATTTTGTCGCCTGATTCTTCTAGGCTTGGTCGCGCACGGGGAATCAGAGTAAATTCACTTTCTAATATTAAATTCACGTAGCTTTTAAGTTGAAGTTACTATATGATCCTTGTGATTTCAATGAATAAAAACCTATTGACTTTGACTTTGACTTATGGCACATGACTTCGATTTTTCAGTTCCAGGGCAACCCGGATTTCTCATGTTATTTTACTTTACCGTTTCGAGCACGTGTTAAAGCGAATATTTATTTGTCAAGTGAAAAACACCATTGGTGCACGATCAGGTTCAAACCCATGATCTCTGGTCGGCTTATAAGTCGGGGTAAGCTCACTAGGCCAATACCAATAATTAAAATATGTCATACGCTTCCGTCTGGAAGTGATCTGGATTTGTTGACCTATCTATAGATCGTTTGCAATGGTCTTCAGATAGTTTGTTGTTTCTTTCTATTTGTATTATTCTATCTATTAATATAAATAATGTAATGAATGATAGGTTATAACAAAGTAGCAACGTCGCGCTTTGCTGTCGTTAGGTGTGTACATGTTAAGGAACCTATGTATGGACTAAGTTAAGAGACAAAGCGAAACTGGTAGACAGTTCTTAAAAAAAACAAAGACAGAGTCTTACTTATAAATATGTTTTTAAGCAGTTGATTAACTAAATACTTCTGAGGCACATTTGAGGCAAAACATCTTTGAGGTACGACAAAAATGCAGCAGCCTCAAAATTTATTATATAAATTTATGTAGTGTTGTAGCGTAGGTTTCTGAAGTAGGTAGGTAGGTAGGAAGGAACGTTGGTACGTTTCCAACCGACGAGTTCATGATGAAATGTGAGATACGAAACAGCTTCAGAATAGAGTAATAGCTTATCGATGCGTTGCCTGTGTAGTAGGTAATAGTTCTGACAGAACGCCTTGAAAAGTGTTATTTAAACTTTGTCTGTAAAGCGGGCAACATACAGGCCAACATAAACTTTCCTTTTGCAAGAAACCCTATAAAAAGAAGAGCTAAAATCGATGTCTCTTATGACTCGCACCATTCGCTCAAGGAAGGCAACCGACAAATCCAGAAGGGTCCAACGTCACGGGACGATGAGTCGCTTACCGCAATTGTAAGTAATTACCGCGTCCTTTTCAACATGCTACGCCGATTTGTGTACCATTTGATGGTTGCAGCGAAATTATAGGACTTGGTAGTTCTTTTTACTCTCGACTTAAAGAACCTTATAGGGTTAGGAAAAGAGGTTCTTCATTTGTTTGTTTATCTATTATGATTTTTCTTCGAAACGGATTATCAAATACAGTTTTCTATTATTGTTTTCCATGACTTCAAGAAGTTGACTATTCGTATTGTAAAAACGGGAATTTTCACGTACCGCACTATCGGTGAAGGCACCGACTAAGTTTCGACTCATTCCGGGAGTCTTCATCAGGGTGAGTGTTCGCAACGTTCTCCCTCCGCGTCACGTCGTGCGTAGTGGACGACTTAGTCGATAGTGCGGTACGTGAAAATTCCCGTTTTTACAATATGACTTCCGGAAGGTTTTTAAGCAGGTTTTATTGCATAATGTCACAGGGGCTGCTGTAATAAGATGACAATATAAACTAGTCGATGTTTTTTTTTTAAAGAAAACATATCGATTTCTTGACAGAGAGGTTGGTTACACACAGTATGTTAATTAACTTAGAAATAAATATTTTTACAAAACAATCTGCAATGACCATTTGATTTTATTCCAAAAACTATAGTGAATTTGATTATTCATATTCACTCACCCTGATGAAAACTCTTGGTATGAGTCGAAACTTAGTCGGTGCCTTCGCCGATAGTACGGTACCTGAAAATTCCTGTTTTTACTATATGAACTTTATATTATGTCTGATTTTTGAACCTTTATAAGATATAGGTACAGGTGATCGGTTGGCTAAGTCAGAGTGATGCTGAAAAATGTATTTAATATATTCACGGAAGATGGGTACATTGGCCTATAATTATTGTTTAAACTCCTCCTGCCCATGCTTATGTTTAGTCAGGTCAAGGGTATCTTTTGTTAGTTGAAATCAAAGCGGTTTCTACGTATAGCAACAAAACAACATTCTTCAAAAATAAAGTTCAGTCAAAGGACACACGTGTTCTGACCTTGCATTAAAAATCACCATAATGTAAGTAGTTTTAAGTAAGTACATTAATTACCTTAGTCTAGCCCTACATGTGTCCACACGTGTTTACAGAACTCAATGGTCGTGATTATAGCTGTTCATTTGTTAGAGAATTGCCTTTTAATGTTTTGAAGGTCAATTGGGTGTTTGAAAAAGAATTTGGTTTAAGGGTTTTATTATTCAGTAGAAAGCTTTGGAAGACCAATGTTGATTTTGCTATAGGGTTGCACTATTGTTGATCGTGTAAAGGTTTTGGTCAAGGGTTTACTTAGGCCAGGTAAGGCGGTGGATGGAGGTGGCCCAAGATCTTTCGTCGTAGCACTCTTTGGGAAGCCTATGCCCAGCAGTTGACTTTTACAGGTTGATGATGAGTATTGATGATGACATTGGTCTAAAGCACCAAAAAAGAACGACTGTTAAGGAGAAGAAGAAAACTTTTTTTTTATGATCGTGGTTTGCTATTATTTTAGGGTTATACCTCTATTATATCTAAACCACCAGACTCTATACCCTTCCTAATGGTATCTATGGTATATGGTATTTCTATGTTTCATAACTGTTATTATATTATTATCATTTGAGAGTAAGTACTTTTACCACTCAATCTAACCGACAAAAACTCGACCGTAAATCTCTTCATTACAATCTGATTAGGTACACATTAGCTTTATTTACATGAAACTGCATGTCAAACAATTAAACACATGCTATTACATGCAGTGCCTCATCAAAATAATTGCATATCTGTTTACTCGATGAAACTTGGAGTAGGTCTCTCTATGATACTTCGAATACTGATTTGGTTTGTCTGTCGGTATGTCAGTTAATCACAGTTGGGTTGATAAAATCGTTATTTCGAGATAAAAAACAAAAAATAGGTACGTATGGTTTGATTCCAATGTAAATAGAACAGAACAAATATGTGAAAAGTAATCCAAAGCTTAATCTGATTTGATATTTTTATGAATATATATATTTCCATGATATACATATATATTCATGAAAATCACGAGTATCATCTATAAATGTCCACTGTCCTGAACTGAAGTGAATAAAAAAATAGGTACCTAAATGATTATGTGATTTTATTCATCGCAACCAATTCTTGTCTACATTGGTTATTGTCATTAACCTGATGGAGAGTCGCACTGATACTGGACTCTGTCTAATGGCCCAAAGATAAGATAGTCAATCTTGCACAATAAATATGTTTTTACACCTAGGTACTTCTTTTTGAATATCAAATCATAGCCCAAACAAAATCGAAGGAACAACCTATCTCACTTCTTCCTGCGTCCGTGGACTGTGAAATTACTATAATTGCATACTATGGAACATTTATACGAATGCTATCTACTTAAGTTTCATTACAACTTAACAGACTTTTAACGCCAATTATACGTTACCACATAACTATTGCATGCTATTACGATCTATGACATGCGATACTGTTCTTTATCTCAAAGTTATACGTTGTAAGGTTTTTTTAAGTAGTTTATAATAAGTTAATTAATAAGTAATATATAATAATAAGTTATATCTAAAGAAAGGGAGAGTGTACTTCTTGATAAATTAGGTACAATAGATTGTTAATGTAGATAACGTAATTTAATTATATTATTGTAATTTTTTTTTTTTTATAATTTGTTTGTTTATCTTTTGCGCCTAAGATATGATTGGAGCGATTTTATAGAAGTGTTTGATTTTATCGATATCTGACTGTTTTTATAAAATATACTTATATTAAGGTTTTTAATACGTTTGTATATAGTACAGTACCTAAATACTGGTCATAATAAATTTAATATTGTACCTTCATGTTAATTCTATACAAATTACAATCCCTATACGTTTTATTACCTCGCCCAATTTCGTAGTTTACTCTTGTTATTGAAAAAAAAACATCAATAATTCTCGTTTGGTACTAATTACACCTTTTGATTTTTTTCATAATTTAAACAGTACACACACTTATTTATAGATAATAAATGATCTAGCATTCTTTAAAAGTTAGTCGAAAAATATGTATTACGCTCTTTTCATAAGCTGAACCAAAATATCATTTTAAATTTATTTTTGAATTTTATTGGTTTAACCAAACATTTATGTTTTAAACAATCTGATAAATTAACGATAATTAACACACAAAAGGCAAAAAAATTGCTCGTGATAATAAATCACTGTCTGAAAATACCACAGAATAAAAAAAAGCTTCAGAGTAAAGATAAGCAAGAAATATGTCTCTTCGGGTCTCTCTGCAAAATACTCGGTCAACAAAATTAAGCATTTATAATAATACTAGCCTCTGCCCACGGCTACGCCCGCGTGGTTCCCAGATAAAAAGTAGCCTATGTGTTATTCTGATGTATAAGCTATATTACTGTAAGGTTTCATCAAAATCCGTTCAGTAGTTTTTGCGTGAAAGAGTAACAAATATCCATCCTCATAAACTTTCGCATGTATAATAGTAGTAGGATGGGTGTATCTCAGTATATTTAAACACAAATTATCTTGTGTTTAAATATAATTATCTTAACTTTGTTATTTGTTCTAAGTATAAAGTGTATGAAGTTTATTTTAATTTCTGTTGCTATTAATTTCTGAATTGGTTATTTTTTATTTTTTGTAATTTTGTACAAATGCACTATCGTCCCACTCTTCAGTACACAAAGGTTACCTGGAAGATAATGCGAAGTAGCATTTAGTTCGCCTATGTACTTGTTTTATCTTGTGCAATAAATCATTTTCTATGCATCTACGAGTATGAACGAGTTTTAGATAAAACGAAATATTTGTAAAGAAGCTTTTTTTATTTTTATTCTAGACTTTATACGTAGTTTCTACTGTGGGCGTGATTTTTAAACATCTTTGATCTGTTTTTTATCAGTATCTAGCCCTTGTCTCCATTCTATACCATGCTTGATTATACTTTAAGGTAAAACCTCTAGGAAGGCTTAATTGAGGCTTTACATAGAGTACAAAACGGTTAATTGTAGCTCAAAGTGTGTATTGTAAGTTTGTTCTGGCGTGGGTTTAGAGGGGGCATACTGGAAGCGACTACTCAACTCTGAACGCAAGATTTCCAAGTAGCGCGTCCTGATAGAAAAGTATGAACTCTTAACTTATTTCGGCTTGCTTCTATACAGAAAAGTTACGAATCGTTTCTTTTCTATCTACTCGTAAAAGAGTATTACAAATATTGTTCACTTAACTTTGTAATAGTCTAGCATCAAATAAGTGTTTAATTGATAAAATACATTAAATTCACAGGAATAATAATACAAGCACCTAATATAGATACAAATGAAACAGAAATAAGTCATACATGAAAAGTATTGCATTCACTTGTTACTGAAAAAGGGTTGATGAGGTTAAAATGGGTACGTATTGAAAAATCTATTTTTTAACTGCTTATATCTCGTCATATCGTTTCCCGACAAGTGACTTGTACTTGGAAAGCGAGGTCTTACCAGTTAGGCAATTGTACCTACATAGCAAAATAAACAGCAAAATTAAATTAAGATCCTGGTTATTACAGTTAGATTACTCAGAAACCGAAAGGCTACTATGAATTGAATGCTGAAAAACAATGCAGACTAAACCTATTCACAAATACTATCACTCCAAATAAACACACACAAACACTCATATACACAAACCCACACAAATGTTCACATATGATAAAAAAATCATGATACTCGTATGTCAACACGTATGTCAAAAGTAGCGTGTAGCAGCGGCGAGCCACATCTAGCGGATCTATTGGCATCATTGTTCGTGATTCTCAATTCCATTCGAGTTTATACCCTCTGGTAAATTGTGTGTGAGACCGCAAAGATACGGCTGTTACTTATAACAGGTAATAACAGGTATATGTAATTATGTGTCAATTTGTAATAATGAATGCAACAATACATGTTTATGTTGTAAAAGATATAAATGGTTTTAATAATGACAAAGGTGTAGCTGAAACAATTTTTATTTTTGTTGGAGTACCTACTTATGTCCAAAAGCAAAATGTGATAATAATGTGAATAATAAGCAAAATATGGCCATGTACCTAAGAAAATTATGTTTGATCATGCCTCTGCTCTCTTATTGGTATCCTCATGTATCTTCTTACTGAATATGATTCAGGCAAATATTTGATACATAATATGGATAAAAGTCGGGAGAATAGTTCTTTAGTTGTTTGATAAAAAAAGCTAAACTAATAATATGAAAAGTTAGTTTAAATTTTTATTTATTTTTCTTATAAAGTAGTGCTTGGAATTTTCACTTCGAATAAGTCTTCATTTCAGAATATAAAAAACAAACAGTGGTGATTCTGTATAAAATAATAATCATACTTCAAATCTCGTAAAAATAATCAAACGCACATCACTATTATAAAAAAGCATGAATACAAAAAATAAATTGTGAGCTGCTAGAAAACTGAATTGATCATAATACGCAAATGTTATGAGAATAGAAAATAGAATAGTTTCTTAAAATAGCAACATCTGTTATTTTACGGACGTAGATATTATAGAGATGACAATTTTCATTGTATAAGTACCTAGGTTTTAACGATCATTAACACTAATAGAAAACTATAAATGTATGTCATTTATATAAGCAATCGAAATGTGTCATAAGTGACCGAAATGAACGAACCCCTTACATTTCGATAGCCTAAGTCAATCCCATACAATGTTCTACTAGCGGCTATCTGATTGCTAAATAAAATATTTTTTGAGCAAGTCCTCTGACGTACAACTAATTTGTTTCCGATTCATCAAATCCTTCGTCGTAAGGTATCGTTGTAAGGGTAAACGCGCACTAGTGCTGCCACGGTCACCCCCTTAAATACAAAACCTTTCTTACTTAAACATTTATATTTATTACAATTTCTATGTTTAATATGTATGTACTTGCAAAAAATATAAGTACTATATTAGTCATGTAGTTCCAAAGTCAAAGTCAATAGGTTTTTATTCATTGAAATCACAAGGATCATATAGAAACGTTAACTTAAAACTACGTGAATTTAAAATTTGAAAGTGAATTTACGCCGGTTCCTCGCGCGCGACCAGGCATAGAAGAATCAGGCAACAAACTGCTTGTTTATTTTTTTGATGATCCTTCATTTAGCTTTAGTGTGGTGCCAATTGAACGAGGTGAATTAATTTATAGAAAAAGAGTGCTACTCAAAGAATTGAGTAAAGTGTAAAAAGTATCAACCAAAGTTCTTAAGACAACACACAATTCGCTTTATAATATAATGCTTAAACTATTTATAAAAAATATGTGACTACAGATACGCAATTTGACAATTAAGCTAACGAGGAAGCGGAGCGACGACATCGGGCCATGCAGTTTTATCCTCAATATAGGCATTTATGGTGTAATACGCCTTCTTTATTAGATTATTCTTTAAATAAGATTTAAACCTTCGAATGGGCAGCTTGGTTACATTTACCGGAAGCTTATTATAGAAGCGTACAGAGTTTCCCATAAAAGACCCATTTGACTTTTCTAATCTAAATTCTAAATTCCCATACCACAAGCTCTGCTTAGTTTGGGGCTATGTGATGAAAAAAAAAATCGACATGCTTTTACTTTGTTTTAATTAGTATATGTGAACGTCAAAACTAATTCGTATTGCTATGTGAACACTGTACATTATTAAATCATAAAAATGGGAAAGCACTTATTACCAAGTTATTTTAACCTAGTTTGGTAAGCGCCCTGCTTACCCAAACTAAGTAAAAATAACAAAGTTGAAATAAATAAATAAATTTATCACAAAAATATTATGTACTGTAGTGTAATAGTTTTTTTTTATAGCTAAAGTGATTCTTAAAATCCAACTGAAAGAAGAACGTTCGTCATATGGCGCCTGCAGCTTTCGCAAAAACACTGATTTAAACAAATGTAAGTTTTCAGTTGTATATCTTTTCCTGATTTACGTACTTCCCATAATGTTTCTGAGTAATGACGTAATTATCTTTTTCATTTAGATCGGTCTATTTTAAGAGATGAGAGTCTTGCATAAAAACGTTTTCTATTACTGTTCTCTACAAATCGTAGGTCTTGGTTTGTAAGTTTTTTATGAGTAAACCAAATACATTTATTCATACAACTATTTACAAGTAGGTATATACAAAAAATACAGGTGAAACAGCTAGCCATCTAAAGACCGTTGCAATCGATCTATAGATAGCTCATCTGATCCAGATCACTACCAGACGGAAGCGTTCCCAAAATACTGGCCGCATTTCCACGCTGAATGGCAATGCTAATGCGACCCAAATAAGAGCCAGCTCTCTGGTCACGCGTCGCTTCGAGCAGTCGCCCTGAAAGAATTTTGAAAACGCGAAGGGCCCCGTTTCCCCACGGACCCAGAGTCTCAAATAAGTAAGCTCTGTCGAGACTTCTATATTTGGGCCTAATATTTTTATGAGTTGTTTATAGTAATCATAATTCTGATCATTCGCAGTAGTCCCATTTGGTCCAATTATCGTTCTAATAGGCAATGTCGAAGGTGAAATTAGTAGAACGTTATTTTATTAATAAAATTTCATTTTCTTCCGGACAACCTTAGCATGGAGAGTACAATGTAAAATAATGAAACAGTAGTGTTATCGCCTTAAGGCCCGGTCAAACTAACGCGGGTTGTCCTTTGGTTGCCACCGCTGCCACCACTACCGCCACTACGTCAGTTTGACTGAGCCCTTACTAATAAAATAAAATAGATAAAATCATATGGAAAACATACATCATATTCTTGTCCTTATAACATAACATAACATAGAAATTAAACATCACATTTGGTACATGCTTCTTTAGCTGGAAAGGAACTGACGACAAGACGGGTATCATGAGCCTACTCTTATGTTTTTGCCCTGAGTTACCTGTCTGTAATTATCACACTTCTGTACCAGCCTTTACCTGTATTCACTCAGATGGAAATTAGTGTAAAATTGATGTTTACCGTCATTCGCCCCTTATTACAATAGTACAATGGCGATAAACAGACACCGCCATTACAAAATTCTCACCTACGTATCGTATCTAGCCCTAAATCGCGGAGGCGGTGCCTAATGACCGCTAATGAGAGTTTTTTATTTCACCCGCTGTAAATAATTTCTTTTAAGCCTCTTTATACCTAGATAAACATCGAAACTCGCTTTACACCTCCATCTGATAATCGAATTAATGTCACAGACTATGAGAAATAGCTATTTTATTGTTATAATCTCATCAACTTTTTCACCTAGAACATCAACGCGTTTTGTTTGCATATTGGAATAGATTTCGAGTTATAAGCTTAATAGAGTTCGACGATCTCGGTGGCATGGCGGGCAAAGAGCCAGCAGCGACGCAAGAGGTGCGGGTTCGTTTCCCGCTGTGCGACAAATGTTTGCATGTTCTGCAGATATTTGTTTCGGGTCTTGGTGTTGTGGTACCACAGTAGGTACTCGTAGTTTCTGATACTCACGACACAGGAATCCTAGTGTGAGGTCAGGATTATGTATGTGTCTGTTGGGCGTTTATTTATTATTAGTATACCTCTAAAAATTATATGAGTGAGTCCTTACCTGAAGTGGTATATAAAGGAAACTTTAACGATCTCTGTGGCGCACTGGGTGAAGGGCCGCCTGAGACGCAGAAGGTGGCGGATTCGATTCCCGCCGCGGGACAAATGTGTGTACGATCTGCAAATATTTGTCTCGGGTCTGGGTATGTTCTATGATATAATATGTATGTATTTACAAAAAAAAGGTATATAAGTAGTATATCAGTCATGTAGTTCCCATAATACAAGCTAGGCTTAGTTTGAGGATAGATGACGTTGTGTGAAAAAAATGTCCAGCATTATTGTTTATTAACTCTAGAATATGGTTGAGTCTAATCATGCTGTTTGTATTACACTGTGCCAATGCTCTCTTCCCATTTCACGCAGTTTTATTGCTTTTTGTGTTGTTAATATGGGGTTTTATCTCGTAATTTTGGGTTATCACTGCATTCGATTGAAATGATCTGAATATTTCGGGCATACTTTGTAGAAAGTGATACGGAAGTGATGCATAAATTTATTACGCAATTGACGGTTCTTTTTGCAAAAAGAAAAGAAAAAACAATGCTATTTCAGGCAATGATATTATATTCTCATGATATCAAAATTGATGAGTTTTGAAATGTATTATTAAACTATTATATCTAATCTGAAAATTCAGGTAAAACTGGTTAGTTTATATTGTTTTTGATAGAGATACTGAAATTTTTAAGCAGACTATATTAGTTACTTTTCTACACAAACTACCAATCATAATGCTAAAGCATATCATCGTTACTCCCCTTCTCAAATTAAATACACTCGCACTTATAATAATGCCTTTGCAAGAGCCTACCAGAACAAAATATATTATCAGCTGCCACGATCAAGATCCAAGATAACCCGGCCTAAATAACGCAAATTTACCAAATATAATGAAGTAAGTACACTTTAATTTGAACTGCTTATCTTTTGTGTTAAAACAACCTTTGGGTGTTGATGATGCTTAATAACTGTAATTTCCATTTCTCGATTTCCGAGACGTGTTCGACGTCTAATATGTACGAAATTTTCCGGTTTCATGAATTTTTATGGCCGAATAATTTGATTGTAATAAATACCTTATTCTTTATTTTTTATTATGTATCAACGCTTAAAACTAGATGAAAACCGATGAAAGGACCCTCTCCAAATCTCACGGTCTTTCACCATACTATCATTTACCTTAGCAGTGTGACTATGAAAAAAATAGTTACACGAAGAGAGAAAAATACTGTTAGGAAAGTCACTTGAGGCGGTAGTTTCCATAAACCCTTATGGAAACTACCGCCTCAAGTGACTTGTAACTTGAAATAGCTACATTTCATGATTCTTAATATTCTGACTATTTTCCTAGAATTAGTAAATAAAGAAGGTACCTTTCCTGTAAATCGAATTTTATTTGCGTACCCTTGCAGTAATATAAGATGTTTTCTTTCAATAAATCAAAGTCCAAGTACACAAACTAGTCTAGTTTCATTACAATCTCTTGAAAGGTATTCAGCATCGTAAAAAATCTTCAAAGAGTTAATAATGTTAAATCTATAAATGGTTTACTATGGTTGTTCTTACACGGGCAATAAAAGTTGAGCAACGCCACAAACTACGTCACGGCCACATGAGTCAGTATAAAAATCTAATGATTGACCCTATTATATTCTACCACTATTATAAACGTGAAAGTTTGTGAGGATGGATGTTTGTTACTCTTTCATGCAAAAACTACTGAACGGATTTTGATGAAACTTTACAGTAATATAGCTTATACAATAGAATAATAAAAAGGCTACTTTTTATCCGGGTACCACGCGGGCGAAGCCGTGAGCAGAAGCTTGTTCTACATAAGCTGAGTGTTTGTCTTATATCATTATCGTAGCTGTCACATTTTTTACCAAAATATGAAACCTTCAAAAATGCAAATCAGATTCCGAAAGCCCGAAAGTGCTTGGTTTGTTACCTCGTGGCTTAAAACGCCACTATTATTATACCTCAGGTTTTTATTTATTTAATTGTATTGAATTACTTGAAAATCGAGTGAAAAATCGAGCAGGAATCTTATTTTAAAAATTCACAAGATCTTTTACAACTATTTGTGGTAGATAAATTGCCCGTATATGAGCAACATAAAATACACCCATCGATTAACCCGAATCTGAGCCGTTACATAATTAGCCAGCGATCTTATTTGTATCTGTTACATGTTAAACATTTGCTCTATGTCAGTGCCGATTAATAAAAGATGTTTCCCGCATGACATGCCTGTAAATAAAGCAATTAATAGATTCGAAGAAAAATTACACGTATTCTCACTACTGTTTGTAGCAAATTACCGGTTATGGAATGTCTTCAACTATGCCCGCGTTGTGTTTTTCCATACAAACTTCATCACCCTGTTGAACCCTCTTCAACGGTCGATATTATGGCAGTAAGTTTTTGCAATATCTGTTTTAGTTATATTGTATTAGGACGTGATAGAAGTAGGATACAAAAAACCGATGCAATAATATTGACCTTAATAACTTACTCTTACTTCCAAAATTAACATCCAAATTACAGGTCTTTAAGATAAAAACTTTGACTAGACGTCCAAGAAAGACAAACAAGGCCCGAATCGGACTAAACTGACGATAATGAGGAGTTCAGGGTTTAGGCATTTCGTAAGTCAGTCAGTGAGTAATAAACGTATTTAGATTTTCTCATTAAAAACCTGCTGCATAATAATAGATCTTCAAGAAATGAACTAAAAATATAAACTAACATGCGACTTATGTTCTTAAAAAAATAAAGGAAATAAAAAAAGCGTTCTAACTCATTATTTGGACCTCAAATCTTATGAAGAATTATAACATAATGTCAAGCTTATTGTGCCAAGCTTCAAAAGTAGCTAAATCTCTTTCTGATAAAAACGTAATACTACTACGTATACGTACCTATAGCACGTAGTTCTGCTTGTTTGGAAGGTAGCCCACCGAGTATCGTGTTTTGTTTCCTTCCTGTTTATTATTATATTTCTAGACAGGATTTTAAGACTTAAAACCTAAAACTACTGGATAATACTGGAGTATCCGGCAAGTGGTGATGGTTCGATTCCCGCTGCGGAACAAATGTTCGCATGTTCTGCAGATATTTGTTCCTGTTCTAAGTGCTGTGAAACCACGGTACTCGTAGTTCCTGATCGGACTACATATAAGTATGTTGGACGTATACAAAAAAATTACTTTTTATCCATTAACAAGTTTGAATCGTCTGGCTGTAAGCTTGAAGTATGTAACAAGACTTAGAAAACAACACAGGGAAAATCGCGCGAAACATTTTTACTATATTTCAGGAATGACAGATAAAGAATCAGCCGAAAACCCACACGAACACTTGCTGTTCTAAATTTAAATTATTTACACAGCTATCGGGAGCAGGTAATTAATACAATCTTTGTTAGAGCGTAATTTGCCAGAGCTAATGCCGGCGTGTGTAATCTTCAAAGGGGATTTAGAAACACGCGTTCTAATCTATTTTAGTCATGTTCTGAAACAGAGAAATATTTACAATCTCTCTGGAACACTTCGGCGCATCCGACGGTCGTTACGCGAACGCATTGATACTCGCTGAATGGATATACTGACGTCCCGATTTAATTAGAATCAGCTAGGACTTTGAATGGTCAAATTATAGTGTTGTGCACTATAATTTGACAAGGCAACATACTTATTTTTTATCAATATACTGAATTGCCTTTTTACTTCACAATACGTAGGACATTTGATCGGAAACAATTTATGAGTGTCAGAGGAATATTACTTAGTAGGCGAAGCTGAAAAACCGCGTTTCTGGGTCCTCGTTTTTTTTACTTACAGCCATAACTTATAATTACAACACTATTCAAAATACTTCGATAGATCCTTTCTGCTGTTTGGTAGAGTATCCCAACTCGATCAACCCCAAAGTTTGCTCTAATATCAGTTTGTCAGTAGTATATTATCTGACTCAGTCAGGATTTGATTGAGACGAGTGGTGATTGAGATGTTTCATTAATATCGGACGTTCGCTTGCATTCCAAGCACCGCTTCGATGTTTTTGATGTGGGTGCAATATTTTTTCGTGCATTCTGTTGTGATAGCTTCCAGAGAGCCAGTGTCATTTTATTTCTTTGGCTCATTATTCTCATTCAAATCGACATTCTTGCATTTTAAGTTTCCTTGATTTAAGTTGAGCTGTATTAGCCTCCAATAAGCAGCGATGGGCTATTTGCAAAAACGCGGGCATGTATCATATATAATGTTTAGACATGTCTCTGACTACCCCCTACTTGTTGTCCTCGCATCTGCCTATCATGGAGAATACAGTAATAGGCGTTTATTAAGGTTATCAAGGTTTTTTTGTATATTGCTAAGTATTTGTTTCTGATTACAGGTAGAACGTCGGCCTCTTCGAAGAATACTGACTACGAAAAGCTTACAATTTCTATCAAAAGTACCATCTACATATTTGTCAAAACTGAGATAAAAATCTATTTATAGTTCTCTTATCGTTTATCTAGCTAAATACCACTTTTTAGTGGCTTGGCGTCGACGCCGGTCTGATTTCATCGTCACACCTGGTAATTTTTATGTGGCACCAAATTGTGTGATCTGTTTTCCAACTCCCACTTCTAAGCTAAACTAGCCTTCTCATTATAAACGGAGCAATATTGCTTTTATTTGCATGATATACTGCAACAAGTCAGTATACCTACTTTGTTTACTTTACAGCTTAGTCACTGAACAGAACTACTTAAGGCCGGCTTGAGCTTTGTCAATTTGCTGGATATAACAGCATGTTTTGAAACTTTGAGCACTAGGTAAATCATAATCACGCGATACTAAAACTGGCACATTGTAAATTAAGCAATGCATATGTATATATAATAGACACGGTGCGTATTATAGCTAAGTTTCCAAGCCAGCGACAGGCTATATTATTATTATTATTACTATTTAGAAAAAATATTGCAGTGATGGTCTGGTGAACAGTAGACTTAAACCGTGGTTTTGTCATTTGTCTGCAACCCACGCTGGTGGTAATTAAAAACGAAAATAAACAGAGTGCTCTTAAATCGTAAAAAGTGTATCTATGTCGGTTATAAATGAGTACAGATGAACGAAGAGCAATAAAAACGATTCAGAGACACAAAAATAAATCTTACGTGTTCGAAAGCATAGGTGCGAATTTTTGAATGTTTATTTGTTGGAATGAAGTTCGAAGAATGCCATTAAAATGATATCGATCTAAACGCCACATGTGATCGGATTTGGACAGGTACAATTTTATGAAACAATAAAATTTTGGAATTCGCAATAAATTAAGGTGACATAACAAACGACTAGTACTTCGCTTCCTAGAAGATTGACATTTACATTTTCTTACTTCATTACTGCATTGACGGTTAGTAAATATACTCGTACCTTATGCTAAAAATGTATTTATACAGTGTTTTAGAATTGCTAACTATTATAGGTGACCAAAAAGTAACAGTGTCTTAACAAATCGCAGAAATGACAAACAAAACCTACGTACTTTCATCTTCGATCTCAGACCTACACTTAAAAGGTTAGTACCATTTTATCAGCGACGCCTGATATAGCATATCAAAATATTACGTTGTTGTTATCCTACTACTATAATAAATGCGAAAGTCTGTGTGTGTGAATGTTTGTTACCACGTATCTCCGTAACTACTAAACCGGTTTTGATGAAATTTGGAATGTAGATAGTTTAGGTTCTGGAATAATACATAGGCTAATCTTATTTTGGAAGATCAACCTCTAGGGGGGTTAAACAGGGTGATAAAGTTTCTATGAAAAAAAAGCCTTGGTTTTATTCACTCAAAACTCGGTACACATAAACTTTAAAATAAATAATGAAACACATATTTTTGATTTTTTCAAAACTACCCTTTGGGGATGTGAAATTGAGTTCTAAACTTTGTATAAATTGTAATCCTTGGTTCGATTCATTCAAAAGTTGGTGGACATAGTTTAAAGCCTGGAGACGGTCATAGGCTACTTTTATTAACATACCAGGGCGAAGCCGCCGGCAACAATTAGTGAACCATGAAATAGTTGAAGCTAAAGAACGTTTTTATTTTATTCTTGCTCGGTGGTAATTGTGGTATACTTCGTCATTTGCACGACCATCAGCCATTTCATCAGGTAGCTTCATAAAAAGTAATTAATTAGATTGGTAAGTCATTGTGAGGGTCATCCGTATAACTATTTCAAAAACGTTGCAATAAAAATTGGTCCAGATTCCTACATCGAAAATAAGACGTTTTTGGTCGTTTGCCAAGTTCATTATGAGCGTTCATGAAATTTCACATTTGAATTATTTTACTGTCTGACTTATAGCCGTTACTTAAATATTTGGTAAACAGGAAAAATATAGCTATAGATCGATCAAATTTAATGGGGAGCCAAAATAACGGGTTTAAGTGGATCACGGCGTTTTGTGAAGAGATTGGGAAGCTATTTCAATATTTTAACGTATTGTTTGTTTGAAATGTTGCAAGATTTAATGGAAAGATAATCAAACCACGCGTTATTGCGAATCACGTATATTTATTGCTGGAACAATAGAGTGTCTAAATTATTACTGATCTGACGCGCATTGTCCATTAGCGATCTTTCTTTAGCAAAGGAATGTTTCATTCATTATTATTATTATTATTATCAGCCTGCATTGTCATACAGGGCAAAGGCCTCCCTATCCCCTTCCACTTTTCACAGTCCAGTGCTAATGAGTATCAATCCTATGCAAACGAGTCCACCTCGTCCCACCATCTCAATCTTGCTTGCCGCGATGCCGTCTTCCATCGTTGGGGCCCATTTAGTTTGTTTGCATTGTAACTAAGATATACTTATTGCAAACCTGTTGAATAATTTGTAAACAATTCAAACCTCAAATTAGACCTAGAAAATGCAAGGACAGTGCCTGTATAGACCGTGACTAAATAAAACTTCAATCACCCAATCTAAAACGTCCTTTTACTTAAGGAGCATCAATAGAATTACAACATAAAATAAACTATGAACACCTCACCTCGATAAAAGTAATAATATATAGCCAATAGTTGCATAATTCCAGATTGCAAGCAAGCCAACAACAGAACAGAACATTATGAATCATGTCTGATCCATCCGCCCGCCGAAGATTATCGAACTGGAACACTAACACTTGGACGCATTAAAATGCACGTGAATCTAATTTACGCTTGCAAATAATCCTGATGTATCCAAACTACCCAACTTTAACAAAGTAGCAGTTGATGCATCAAACGGTATGACATTTGTGGCTAATAAAGTTAGGAATGTGGTGGCGGACGCGACTATAGGGATAAGCATTTTGTCGCGCTACGACTGGCCGCACTGGTTCGAACGAGTCTTCTTCTTTTCCTTCTGCTATTCGCGCGTTAGGCAGAGTCGGCTCTCCGCTTGATTTTGCAGGACGCTCTGCCCTGTTTATTATTTCATGTACTTGGGCTTTCTTCAAAAGATTGGTCATATTTTTCCATCAGGTTGCAGGGGTAAGAAGGAGAAAAAAGGGAGTAGGTACAGC
Source organism: Perizoma flavofasciatum (assembly GCA_958496245.1). Classification (NCBI taxonomy): domain Eukaryota; kingdom Metazoa; phylum Arthropoda; class Insecta; order Lepidoptera; family Geometridae; genus Perizoma; species Perizoma flavofasciatum. The sequence continues at coordinate 5,592,575 of OY292431.1, forward strand.
CCGCATACCCCGTTTCTTCTCTTTCTTTTCGGGCAGTTTTAATTACTTTCTTACAGTGAGTTCTTGTGCCAATGAGTCTTAAAATAAAATACGCTTTGGTCATAATAAAATGTTGAAATGTCGTACTGGACAAAGGATCTACTAAACTACGTACTAAAGGCAAAAACGTTTATCTTAAGACAAAAATGTCGCACATCTCAGTCTCATAATAAGTTCCAGACGTTAAAATATCTCCGCATATCCGCGTAACAAACACTGAAAACCAATGCGCTAACTAGAGCTCTTATTTATAGTTCGCCATCTGTCAGATCGTAACCGTTCCAATTTCAAATTCAAAGTGGTCTAATTGGATTGTATTTTTGTTTAAAGTGCTCCTAATAAGCTCGTGCGCACATTGTTACAAAAAACTACAAACACATCGAAGTGTTTACTCTTTCGCAATTAGATCCAATGATGTATTGGGATGATCAACTTTGATCGTAACTACCTCTAGTATAGAAGACACAGTACAATTTAAAGAAAGACGACCAATTTACAAACAAATTCTGTGGGTGGAAATGGCATTGATTCTTATCTGGTAAAGCCACGTTACAATAATATAAAACCTCGATCTGAATAACATAATAAACTCGTCAGCAACTTGATCCAGCGTCAGCTCAATCTATGGCTAAATGGGCAACATGCAGCGAGGCTCAAATCTAGAGCTATATTTTTTTTTAATATCGTGTCTCTCTAGCGGCCAGTTATTGAAACGGTTATAAACTTTAGAAGGGTTAGAAAGTGATGGCAATGTATGTAGGTATATCATCATAAATAGATAATTCATAGTTATCAACCCTATCAATCGAGTACCAGGACAGGTCATATATGGGATGAAAGAAGACAAAAAATAGCATAAATTTGGCCTGGATTAGGTACAATCACGGTAAAAAGTGTAAGAAAAATCAGCAAACATCGCTTGCTCAGCCAGCAGCTCACGGTCTTTTATCGTGTTATTATCAACTTTGTGAATAGACATATAGTTTTCAGTATTCGACAGTTAGTTTGGTTTTCAATATGACAACCTCTGACTTAAAAGTTGTCAATAAGAAGAGAACTATGGAACTCTTTGCACTGTGGCCTGCAGTAGTGTGCGTTCGATTGAGAAGTAACATAGAGATGCTACTTCCAGAGGGATCTGGAACTGATTAGCGCGAGCGCATGTGTGCGTTAATACGAGTTCGTGAATAGATTCCTGTGTTGTCGAGCATTAAGTTCGCTGTAGATTTTATTATTTAATGATTCATCTTAGGGTTATAGAAATAGTCGGGAATGCGTCGAAAAGCCAGCAATAATAGAATATTGGCGCACTAATTCTGACCTGATATTTAATGTTATGTTAGTTCCAGGCTTGTTTTAGATGTGTTTTATGTTTTTAATTATTTTTTCGCTATCTAACGAAGGCAACCGTCTACTTAATCACGCATATCTATAAAAATAATATAATAATAGTAATGCTGGACAATTTCACACAGCGTCATCCAGCCCCAAGGTAAGCAAAGCTTGTGTTATGGGAACTAAATGACTGATATACTACTTATATTCATTTTTTTGTAAATACATACATATTATACATAGAAAACATTCAGAGCCGAATCAAATATTTGCAAATCATACAAACATTTGTCCCGCAGTGGAAATCGAACCCGCAACTTTCTGCTTCTCAGGCGTACCTTTGCCCACTGTACCACAGAGGTCGCCATAGGAGTCAGAGGAGTTCGTATAGATATCTATGCAAACTCCTTATAGATACTAAGGCGGAATTCGAAACTCAAACTAGACTGAAGCATAGAAATAACACTTTTCCATTGTCTGCCTTAATTTTCTGCACGCCTAGTGTGTTTGTTTTATTTTTAATATTTTCGATTGGTTATTGTTTCTGTAGAAGCGTGACAACAAATTTTGGTTGACTGACTATCAAGAGATATCAAAAAAGTTGCGTATGCATCCAAGTGGTACGCTATGGTTGGCGGGAGGTTTTATACGTTTAATTGCGATGCTCATATTATTTTTCCACTGCCCACTAAAATTTTACTGTTGTTTTTATGCGACTATGTGACCGATGACAGAGTTAAGGTTATTTATGATTATTCTGGGATTGAATTAAAATTATGTGAAATAAATTAGGTCATAAGACATGATAACTATCTTCATAATATTGTAACGTGGGTGGATAAATGTTTGTCTGACGCTTGTAGTCTGCGGACTTGACAAAAATCATGAAAGATTTAGTAAATGCCCGTCGATGCTATTATATTTTGAAAATTGCAGTAAGTTCTTCAGAATAGAACACAAGGCTTTCTTTCCGTTATTTTTGCTATGAACAAAAATAACATAGGTTTTAAGATAATAACTAGCAATAGTACCTACTCAGTTTGTTAAATAAATAAATAATTTACACAATCATGCTACACTTAGTTACACTCTCCGGACAATAGAATGACGATTTTGTAACAGCACTAAAATTCCTAAATCTGAAATTAACGTGTGCGTAAAACCAGTTTTCACAGGCCCATTACACCTCAAACATTGATACAATTTACTTATTGCAAAGACTAAAATCAGAGGTCAGACTATATGGTTGGTTTATCGCAACCTGGCCTAAAGCAGTAACATTAACGTCGATCATTAAATATGAATTATAAATAAAAGAAAGCGTAAGAAACGTAATCACCGTCGTATATTATTAGATTAAAATAATTTTTGATGTAATGTTCGTGGTCATTGGCATTGCATGTGTGTGCTGAAGCATCAAATTGTTGCACAACAAATGTACGGGATTGTAAATGCAAATGTAAATGCAATAATACGGGATTTTAAAATTAATAATAAGTATAACTACAAAGTAAAAAAGTAAGTTTTGAGAAAAATCGTACACAGCTTGGGTACAATAAATGTTTAATCGTTTATGCGTAAAATAAATTTATTTCATGTAAGAGGGAATGTTTGTCATAATTTGCAAAATGTCCGTTTAAGCTACGTAGAAAATGGGAATACCTACATACATATAGTTTTCAATGTAAAAATAAGAATTTATTACCCTTACCTAGTAGTTGGAGATCATTATAAAATAACCATTTAAATCGTTAGCAAATCGACGTAAAATGCAGCAGTAGGTAATTAGCTGTGTTTTCAATTTTAAAATTATTGTTAAATTTAACAATAAAAAAATCCTCATCTTCATTCTATTTTTGTTACTGACATTGGCATACATTATAAACAAGTTTTGAGTCTACACTGAAGTGAAATATGTTGTTTTTCTTACAAGATTGATCACCTCCTGTTCGTTTCTAGTTTGTGTGACTTCTGTGATAATTACGATAATGTATTATGTATATTGTTTTGAGAAATAGTTTGATTATAATGATATTCTCGTACCTTCAATAAATAGCTTAATTTGCATTGCATTTGTATTTTTTTGTTGCTAATAAATAGCTTACGCACTGACTTAAGCATGTCTTACTCAGTCATTGCATAAACTTAATTTAAAGGTAGAACAATTATTTGTTCTGTTTACTAATAATAATAATAATAATAATAATGCTGGACAATCCACACCGCATCATCTAGCCCCAAGCTAAGCAGAGCTTGTGTTATGGGTACTAGATGACTGATATACTTAATACAATACATTACATAGATATATTTTTTTTATTATACATAGAAAATACCCAGAACACCCGGAACAAATATTTGCAGATCGTACAAACATTTGTCCCAGGGCGGGAATCGAACCCGCAACCTCCTGTGTCGCAGGCGGACCTTCGCCCACCGCGCCACATCGGTGGTCAATTCTTTATTAACTAAATGCAAAATAACGGGTGAATCAAATAGTTACATAAATAAAATGTAAATAAAATTATTTTTCTCGAGCACTCCTAGTACATGTAAAGTGGGAGATACAATTTTATTTTCATAGCACCCGTCTGAAAATCACTTTAATGTTTCTGCCGGCATAATTTATTTAAAACCATCTTCCAGTCTTCAAAGTAGCTAAAGTTGTGTACCCTCTTACTATTTAACCTTGATTCCTAGATAAGATTAATCAAAAGTTAACGAGTGAGGAACTACTAGCAAAAATTAGTTCTACAGTTTTCCAATGGTAACTTTAGTTATCAGTCAACTTTGGGACACGGAAATAGCGTGTTAAGGACATATCTTGGGTAGTTTTTCTTCTCTTCTAATAACTAAAACTTTGTCATAACAAAATCATTAGCGACTAGCCACCAACCGATTAGTCTCGCTGTAAAGTCTCTTAGAACCCGGAACATTATCAGATTCCGTCACACTTTGGGTAATTTTGACCCCTTAATGAGTCACAGTAACGCAATGAAAGCACTTACGTCAGAGATATTATGGCTTAACTATGCACAATATGAATAGCTGTATGAACTGTCATCTATGATCACACTTGCGATACTTGCAAAAAATAAATTAAACGTAGTGCCTCTTCAAAAATGACGTTTCAGTGCAGAAAATAAAATAACAGCAATATTTTCAGTTAGGCTAATTTGAGGTGTATTTTTTCTTCTAATTTAACCATCCAAAGGTTGTCTGGAAAAGATCGCTTTCAGCGATATGGCTGCCCAATTTACCTTATGTTATTAAACATACGATATTAATCGTATTTTATTGTTTTTCCTCCACTGAATATCGAAATGAACCTACATTTTAAACATGTTCAGACTACAATCGAACTCGTCTACATGAATACTCAAAGATGATATGGACTCAAAGATATTGGTACTATGAATAGTCATGCGTGCTGCTCTATATTATATTTTCCATCTCAGGCACTCACGATTATGAGTGCCGGGTCATTATGGCTTCGGCCGTTTATAAAAGTAATTACAATAGAAATTGGATTCGCTTTTGTGTTGAAACTATTATTTTAGTGACCTACAGATGTAATGTTCTAAGTCGCCATCAACTTTCTACTAACGTGGATATTTTAGTCTGAGAAGCGAAACGAAGTAGCTAATTTCGTTTCTTGATTTAGTTTGCCATAGCAAAACTGTCTCTAGACAGGTTCTTAATTAGAATTCTGGTCCCTTGGTTAGTGTTCCTATAAGCAGCAATAAGCTTGTAATGTCCTACTCGCAAACATTATATTTGTCATGAGTAGTGTTTGAAGGTGCCTCTGACTACCGTCTATTTAGCTATTTAATATCGTCTCGTATCTACGTACTATTAAGTACGTAAGTATTTAAGAAGTCGGTAAGTATTAAAAAGTAAAAGAAAACAAAGGTAATATCCTCGACTGAATATCCTTTGATGGACCCTCAGATCTGTTACCGACTAGCCTCTACCCACGGCTTTGCCCACGTGATACCTACTTAGATAAAAACCTTTGAATTTATTCCAAGTCATGAACTACCTATACCTGTTCAAAATGTAATCCAAATCGGTTAAGCAGTTACGTAGATTATTAAGAAAAAAACCTCGATACTTTCGCATTTTGTAATTTTAAGAACATTCTTGCATCTACTAGCAATAGAAAACGAAATTCGTTGAAATCGGTACTAACCTGTTTTTCTACATTGAAAATATTTTTGGCTGACGTTTTTCTTTGTCGTTGAGTGGTCGCGAGCAGTGCTAATATATTCAAAACGAAACGTGACTCGACTTGAAAATCGACGAAACACAATTGTAATTGGTTTTCTATTGTTTTTCGTATATTATTTTTTATATATGATATCCATAGTTTAAATTCTGTAACAGCGTTACACCAACCTTGTCAGAGACTGCACCGATTAAGAGTTGCGCTAAGGGCTATGGAGCGTGCAATGTTTGGCATCACACTTCCCGACCGAGTTTGCAACACTGAAATCCGACGTCGGCCGATACACCATGACATTAGTAACAGGGCGAGTGACCTCAAACGGAGTTGGGTAGGACACCCAGTTTAGATGAAGTGATGGTTATTGCAGTAAATCCTTGACTGAGTAGTGGCCGAAGACAGGCCGAAGAGGTCCAAATCACCCAACACCGGGCGGATCAACGACATTGTCAAAGTCGCAGGGCTACCAGGATGGCTAGACAATATCACTATCTGTAGGCGTTAACGCCTGCGGAAAGATTGAATTGTATGGAGATGACATTAGCTGTGGAAATGTCACAGCTAATGTCATCTCCATATAAAACTAAACGTGAGGTATTTGTCTAGAACCATGGATGCGAGACGTACAGGACAGAGGAGGCTGGCAAAAGCGAAAAGCGGCCCATACCCAGCAGTGGGTGATTCCAGACTGAAATGATGATGATGAAAAACCTCGCGTTTTTGTCTAGGAAAATAATTAGTTGCGCTATTCGTTTATTCATAATTCCACTATTGATAAGGCTAATATAGGTAAAATAACATAACCAAAGCTCACGCAGAAATCACCTAACATCACTCCCCTAGATAAAAGCATAATTCATTAACAGCAGTAGAAAACTTGTATTGTCTTCCACACGTCTCCTCGATAACTCTCCAGTGATAATTTATTAATTTCTCTATCCCTTTTGTTTGCTCATGATCAATGTTTCCCTCCCCCAAACCATACGTGAGAATAAGTAATACTTAGAACAGAAGTGACAGACTTTTTGACTAGTGAAAAAAATACTTTAATTACTAATAAAACACTAAGATTATTTTCGTAAACTACAGATAAACATGCATACTTGGTAATACTTAGAACGTTTGTGAGTTCCAGATTGTATAATATCGCAAACATAATTGCTACTACTACGCAACAAGGTCCACTTTAGTGGATACAAAACTCTCGTATCAAGTGAGAGGTCACGATTTCAATTCCCGCTAAGGTTGATATTTAAAAAATAACACCCAACAGTCACATACATAGGTTCCTGATACCACAATAGAATCATGGGTATCAAAAACTACGAGTCCTATGGTACCACAATACCCAGATCCAGAAAAAATATAAGCATGTTCTGCACCCCTTACGTCACAGCCCCGCTGCGTCACCAAGGTTGTCAAAATCTTTATAATGTACATAAGTGCGGCCTAACAGTTTCAAAATCAAAATCTTTAAGTGTTTATCTTAATATATAAAATTGTTGTGTGACACACAACAACGCAGCCTAAACCGTAACCTAAGATATGTGAAATTGGGAGGTCATGGTCCTTTTGGTGTGTAGGAGTGCAGAAAGGATTATCAAATATTCCACCTTTAGGGTGCAGCGTAAGATGAAGTTCGTATAGAAAAGACACCGATAAGGTCGTAGGGCGTTCCAATAATCAAGTTATAAAAAGGTACATTGCGAAAGTCGGCACTAAGCTCCGAAATCAGGTATGAGCTGATTATATATATTGAGCATTTATAACATTATAATATGTATCTACTAAAGTATTTAAGTATGAATTATTTTCATTTATTTATGTATATAATATGTAGTTTAATTATATTATTTTGTTGCTAAGTATTTTTTTTAGTTATTTTCTTCAAATACCCTTATTTTACCTATAACTTATTTTACCTGGTCTGTTGAACGACTACACCAAGATCGGTTCATGCAGAAGTCATGATAAAATAAGATATGTTTTTGAAGTTGTATTTTATAATAGAGATTCATAATATCCTGCATGCGTAAGCGGTAACCTAAAAGATAAGTGGCCATAGCACAATTTAAACTATCTATTCCATAATCTACCTCATCTTTGACTAAACGTTGTTCCTAATGATAAGACTTTTGTTTTCGTGATTATACTTAGTTAATCATACTTTCTTAATTAAAGGAAAAGTTGGGGCTAATTTTATGATCGCAGATATGAAGTTAGACTTGCCTTCGTGGTAATGAGTTTGTTATCTCGATGCTCAGTTGTTTAATCGAGATTTTCATTATTTTTAATAAGCAGGTGTTGGTTTTAGCTTTTTTTGTAATCGGCAAACAAAAATAAGTTAGGTATTATAAAGCAGGAATGCGATTTTTTTTTATATTAATCATAGCCTATTTTTTGCAGATTAATAATGTTGCTGTTACTTTGATTTTGTTTGTCCTCTAAGATGGAAAGGTTCCAATTTATTTACGTTGCGCTATCAATTACTCTTACGGTCCGCTTTGATAGAAAATTGCTGTTGATTTTTGCATTTCAAAACCCAGGAATCCTATACAGTTCACGCGTTTTTAATGCAAGCAGCTTTCACAATACAAACCGAATCGCGCCTAGCCGTAGGGCTGTTCTCCTATCAATCTCGCCGATGATAGTCTATCGCGGTCGGGAACTCGATGCATAATGCTCGACTCAGATAGCTGTCTCGGGCACGAAGCCTCGAAGCTTCGCAATTTATTGTTTCACGATCTCAACCTAGCTCATTATTAAAACGGTTTGATACGTTTGGAGGTGTTGCTGACGCCCGGGGCCCAACTGCGCCAATTACTTGCGGGAATCGCCGTTGTTTGACTTTAACAGCCCGCTTGACTTTTAGTGGTGCTTTGACTCCTAGGTGTCTTATGTTGCTCTGGTACTTTGTTGCCCCACTGGAAATTTTCCAGTGCGTTACCGTTTTGATAGCATATACTTTGAATGTAATTTATTAATCGAACATTGATTTCGATTTCTGAAATCGTTTCATTTGGTATATAGTGATATTATAAAATATACATATATGTAATATTTATTGCTAACTGTATTATTCATGTTTATTTATTGTCAGATATTTGCCTTAGCTTTCCTTTATAATTTTTCATTGCAATTATGTAAGGCAGAGTGACCTTTTGTGTGCCGTCGATTTCCTACCCCTTTGTAATAAATCAATTTTTCTTTGTAAATAAAGTTCATTGTTTTTTTAATAAACAATAAAAGGGTCGTCTAGGTCAGTTCGAATGACAAGAATCCATTAGTGGAACAAAACGTCGATTAAATGCTGAACTAAAACAATTTTCTTCAACTTCAACAAACAAAATCGATTGGCATAATTGAGCTCTGATCAATAACTAATTGTGTTCACCACACGTACGACGATAAAGCATAATTACTGGCTGCCGGCCAAATGAATCGATCCACATCAAAACGCGAGGTTAATCCATCATTTAGATATAACGGCCCGATTGAAGCTCTCTGTTTTTAATTTCCAAAATTACACCCGGAAGTTCGAAGGCGCCTAAACACGTCATAATTACCGTCTCGTAAATTGTCGTAAGTGGGGGTTGGGGAGGAGAAGGAGGGGGTAACTATTGCCTACCTGTCGTGTTATTTCTATAATCACTTTCATTCTGAAACGCGACATTAATTAAAATTTAGTTTCAGTCCATTAGTCGCCATCGCGTTCCTTCAAGTTCCATTTTTTTTCCTGTAATTATAGAGTGCGGGTGCGAGGCTAAATGGCCACGGTAATGATAAATAACACTGTATTGAAGGTAGACATGAATTTTGTATTCAAATTATACGAGGTGTGGATTTAAATGTTACTGCATTGCGCTTTTATTAATGCGTAGTTTTAATGCGGCATGAAATGGTTCTATACTCTTAACTGCTATTTGATTAGAAAACGGATGCCGAAAGCGAAAACTGGTTTAGGTTTGGTTAGACTCGTGACTCGTGAGATTTTACCGGTAATAAGGTTGTGTATACACTGTACGCGTTATTAATTAACAGGTCGACAGCAAACAGAGAGCCGGCTACCGGCCTGCGCTGGGTACACAGAGATATTTGCTCGTCGAGACTCCGGAGCGGCGTGAAGAATCTCATTACCATAATTCTGGGAATACTGGAAGTGAGAAACGAGCCTAAAATAGATAAAACTCGAGCAGCGTGGTCAGAATCTTTGTATGCATCTAGGTGCAGATTTAGCTCTTGAGGTAGGTACATTTTTATAAGAATTCAAAGCATACATATCAGTACGAAATAAAAAAAAATAAGTTGTTAACTTAATTATTTGCTATAATTTCCTTTTTCCAATCTAGAATCATCAAAAATAACCAATCCTGCCTAACGTTTGTTGCTGGATCCTTGGACGCGAAGAATCGGCGTAGTTTATAAGACAACAATCCATGTGATTTATGTTGGCTTTACCGTTCCATGTAACTGAGAACTACTCAACCCGTTTGAAATGCGATCATACATAAAATGTGCAATTTTCTTACTCACTTGCGATAGAAAATCTTCATTACTTTACTCAGTACATTAAGTTATGTTTACAAAAGCGGCATGTGAGGGCAAGTCAGTAATAAATGGCGTAATAGCTGGCCGATCCACCGCAAGGAGACATTCTTGGATGTACTATATCAACTTATAATACCTTGCAGGGTCGTACTCAAATTCGGATATGATTTTATGGTCAAATCACAGATTTATGCGAGAGCTTTGGAAATTTCCCTTTTTTTATCAACTAAAATGCCAAATAAGCTTCCGGTTCATCTATTAATAAAAGATCACCGTAACCTATGGACGCTTGCAATACTCTGAGACATAACGGACACTTGAAGTCAAATTAAAAAAAACATAGCGACTATTAAACGTATCTTAATAGTCGCTTACATTTTCTAAAAGGATATCAAACCAAGATAGCTTTAATTTTCTAAGTTTTATAAAAGCTTGACTTAAGCTTCCTACTTACCAATCTTACAAGTTCAAGCAGGCTTCTTATCATGAATTATCTTACCGCATGGAGTACAAAGTAAATTTTTACCTTAACACATTGAGTACCTAATAAGTATCCTATCAAGTTTGCTGCTCTAGCATCTTATCAAACATCTTTTAAAAATGTCATTCTGTGAATTATGCATCGAGTAGGTCTAATATTGATTTAAACTAACCTATCCAAGAAAAGGTTAGAACATACCTGACCTGACCGCTGACTAACGTTTTTTGTTGTCCCACTCATTGACAGCGCAAACATTTGTCCGAGGAACAAAGTTGACTCACATAAAGTCACACAGGTACACGTCTTCACTATAAATCTCTTAATACACAGCACTATTCGATTTTCGAACTCGATTTTCGTTTGGGCGGGCGGCGAAGGCGTGCGCAGACGCCGGTATCGGAACTGTATTAGCGGTGCCTGTCTCAGTAGTAAACTTAGTAGTTGTTAGCGTCTTGTTGCATTCTAAAGGGCACCCATTTGTATTTTATAACGGATGACACGGCTTGTGTCATACAATAATAATCATCAAATGTGTGATGAACATTGTAATGTTTAAAATAATATGTAACGTAGACTGTAAAATTTTAATGCTTACTCAATCAATAAATGAATTTTGATTTGATTGGCAATAAACATAATATTTTTTGGTGTTGAAGATGTCACATTTGCGTGTGTGTCAGTTGGTTTGATTTGATGTAACATCTGTTGCTTATTCCCATGTAATTTTTATTCAAAGCTAACGCAGCTCATTCACATTTCGCTTTATGGTTTTACCTATTCACCTAGTTTAAATTTACCTGAATAATTATAGATTTTTTTCTTACGTAAATTTCAAAGTTATCTGTGTTGAAAGATCCTTAACCATCCCATGAAAATAAAGAAGGCTCAAATTATATACATAAACTTTTAAAAATTATTTTGATTTTTCTCTTTGACTTAAACTAAAGAATTGGTAAGGACACCTATATTCATCACCGATTTTATTTAAAACGACCACTTCATTTCTCATTCACAACTAATAAATAGTAATTTAAAGAAACACACAGAAATGTATCCGAAATAATTGTAACTGATGACTTCATTCCTATTTTTTTATTGGGACGTGGAAAGTTATAATGAGATAGGAATCTATTTCTGTAGCACTCAGGATAAGAATACATTGCAGAACCACAGCCTAAACGGAGAATGGCTCTGCTTCTTTAGTTATAATCTAGGCCAAAGATAAATCACCATACACCCCATTCTGTAAAAAAACTTTACTGCCTCAGCTGTCTGTCTGTATGAAGAAAACCCTTTCAGCGATAAGACCGCCTATTGTGTATTTCTTTTGTTTTTTTTGTTATTTGTAGTGTAAAAAAAACTACATCGCTTGTTTCACTTATGTCCGTACTCTTCATCGCAGTTTTTAGAATGTCCTAGCTGTTGCCATCATCAGCTGGAAAATTCATCTTATTTGACTCCGACCTTGGATGTTTAATCGAAAGTGTTGACACATCTTGATTTATGTATTTCATAAAATTCGATTTGAACGACGTAAAATCAAATATTATTATAGTATTTAATGGGCAACGTGGGCATCTTTGTTTTATTGGGCTGAAAATAAACATGTTAGTAATTTTACGGCGTATTCGATTCTCACCTATAGAATTCCTTGGAAATGGCGATGATTCGCTTTGGTTTTCTCATCAAATTGTTGTTATCCTCATAATTCGAGATATTTTTAACTAGTTTTATATCTATATTAGATCTAGTTTTATATTGTATATGTTCATGTTTAGCTCTTTTGCCCCACTCTTGGTTTGGAATCTTTTATGGTATAGTTCTGACCCAAAAGCTAAGTATCTCATTAAAAACTTGTAAATATAATATCCTTCAGTCATATTCAAATTGAGTATTATTATAAATATCTTTTCTATTTAATATTTATGTGCCTGGAGAGAAAACAAAGAATTAACTAAGTAGGCTGAAAAAAGGTCTACGAAATCATATTTTTTATTATACCAAAGCACAAATAAACCGTAACATCGTTCATCGACTGACTTTTATGTGTTCTTTTTCAATTTTAAAATAACTTGCTTTCCAAAAAATATTTTTACAAAATCGTAATAAAACTAATTGTGTACCTAATATTGGTCGGTACTCAATCAAGGAACTACGAGTATGAAAGCAGCGTGTAAGTACACGTTACCTATATTACATAGTAGCCATACATTATTTCGGTGATGAAACATTATATTTAATGGCTGTACATTAGATAAAATTATATAAGCTCCGTGAAAATTAGACTGCGCAAACTAAAACACAAATATATCAATGATGCCGCTGTCACAGCAAAAGGATAGAAAGATAGATAAACAAACTCCTTATAATTATTGCATACCAGAGAAAACATACATTCATAAACATACAAGACACAATGGGGGATCTTATCACAAAAAGCGATCTCTTCCAGACGACCTTTGGATGAAATACAATAAAAAAAGGAGTTGATGAGATTTGTAAAAGTACTAAATTTGATTACTGCAAGTGCAACCATCAATCGTGTATCGATCTTACTTTTCCCAATCAACTAAATTCCAACCTCACCTTCACCTATGATCGGGCTTAATTAGGCCATTCGCTAATATACTTCTCGATCGAATTAACCTAATTACTGGTGTCAGAGGGGTCGGTTTAATTACGCCAATCTTGCCTCGCCAAATCTGTCTAATATTGCTGGCTTAGAGGTATTTTATGATCTGTCAGAAATAGGTTAATTTATATAAGCATATGCTCTATATTATAAGAAAGACAGCTATAAGCGCTATTTCATTAACCAGTGTAAGCTTTTTACGAGATAGCTGTTGAGTCATTTATCAACTAACTATAACCCTATCTCCCGCATACCTTAAAGGGTTAAAAAATTATAAACTCTGTTAAGCGCAGTTAGACTTAAAAATCCACACGTGCTGTGCCATGTGAATTACTTGTTATCAAAACATTGATAAAATGTGTTTATAACACATAAGTAAAGCAACATTTCGTATCTGTGGAATCTATACGTACTAATAAGGGAAACTCATCAATGTTTACTAGTATGTACTAGTCATGGAAAAGTTGAGCTCCTTGTCTAAAGCCTGAATTCATAGTCGGGGGTTGAACAGTCCCACCAAAATCCATAATTCAGCATTCGCCTTATGTCTGGGTCGATAAAGGTTGAATTCGCACTTGAATTTTTACTTAGCGCCTGAACAGTTCCCTAGGGGAGCCCTATTTGACTATGAATTCGGGCCTAAGAGCTCGCTCGGAGAAGTTCTACAACCGTCCTTCTTTCTGCCCCCAAGTAGTAATGTTCATATTTCTGTGTTCCCGTTTCAAGGGAAGTGGGTGCCGTTGAGTTTAGAGCACATGAGACTATTACCCGTTTTCACCCGACCATTATGTCTCAGGGTCGACAACGCACGAATGATACCTTAGGTATTGAAAGCTTACATAGGTTAAAGTACTCGCTTACCAACAGGTGGGCCGTATGTTTGTTAGCCACAGTCGTATAAAAAATGTGAGTATAGAAGATTCTTCGCACTCGACAAGAATTAAAAACACATAAACAATGAGAAATGAAAGTCAATTTCTTTTATTGTATCCAAACAAACTGAACGACATGACACAGCTAAATTGTGATTTACTATGGGTCAATTAGAGTTTTAATCACGACAATAATGTGCGATATGGCGCGTTAAGTATAGACAGCCGCGTTACGATTTTATCTCAGAGCTATAAACTTTTAGAGTAGACCAAAAGTTATACATCAGCATGATCTTTTAGGATTTCTTCGCTATCAAATTGACAACTTCTCAGTCGCTAAGATTTAAAGAACTGTCGTACGAAGCCGACGGAGATTAATGAAATGAGAGTAAAGACTGTAGCTTTAATCGGCTGAGAATCAAACATTGTGAATGTTTGAATTTACTTCTGGCTTATTCACAACGTCAGAAATTTTGATTGCCACCTCTATCCCTTACCATGTCTCCGCTGATTTTTAAATGCGGGCATCGTCCATCTAATTGTTCTGAATTAATTGTTACATCCATTTATAAACCACCAGGCATTGTGTCCTGTTCACAATGTCGCCTAATTCATCCACACAGATTGGAGCGCTCATTGCGACAATTATAAATTGGTCAATGCATATGGGCTGTACCAGGGGTCTGTTGTCAGCTGATTAGGTATGGTCGTGCTTTTGTTTATTTTCAACAAATATTCTTGTTTGTCACATCAACAGTTCTGTCTTGGTTATTCTGTGTTAAGTCAGAACAGGCGTTAGTCAGCTTGAGGTATGGTGATCCAAACAAGGATCTATAGATCGATAGTGAAATAACCAGTGTGAATAAAGGATTCAGTACTTTTTTCAGGTAACATGTATTGTTACAAGTCAATATTTTTCTTCATCGTTTGATTCTTTCTATGCGGATATCGTGAACAATATTCACAATATCCGCATATAGAAGGGCGATTATCGTCTCGCCTCTTAATATTGGAAACTCCGAGTTTTTGTATTTTGTTTATATGTAAAAGTGTGCGAGAATCGAATGAAGAATATCACCATCGACAGTCACATGCATATTTTCGCCACACATCGAGCGGAAAACCCTCTCTCAGTTTAGTTATTAGATACCACTTACCTCAACATTGTGGCTTCACAATATATTCACACTTGGATCTGACCCAAATACCCGCAAAATTAATAGAAAAGAACATTAATTCTAATGAAAGTCTCATAATCTATTCTATAAGAATATTTTATTAATCAAAGAACACCACCACATTTAAATAACAGTTTTATTATTCTAGTCCTAAAACTTAAATTTTTCAAAAATTAAAGAATTTACCTGTCTCTCTGTCTTGCAAACTATTTTTATAGGGATCAGTTGTCCTACTTCTTTTCTTCCACTTCGCTATATCCTCGATATCTGGATCAGAAACGTTGCATGCCACCATATAATTTGCGCAACACATCTGTCCATGTGGACTTTGGTCTCCCTCTAGATCTTCTACCTGGGGGGATGGGGGGGGGGGGGCACAGTTCTAATGCCTGGTTGCCAACGCAGTCTGGTGGAATCAAGTGGATAGTATGGGCATGTATCCTGATACCCCCATACTATCTCAGCATACCCTCCTGCAGCTTATCGACGATTCCACAGACCCCCCGGCATCCTCGCACGTACTCGCTACGGATTTAATCATATCTCGTAACCCTGCATATTCACCTAAGAATGTACCATGTTGCAAAATATTAACTTGTTGTATCGCAAATAACTCATAAACAAGATTTAGTGTTTGCCACGTCCTCAATTTGTGTCGCATCTTAGAAACCGTTACATTTTTCAAACCTCGTTTGTCATTAAAATGGAGACGAGCAAGGGTTATGAGTTTTTAGAATATATGATTTTCTCATTCATTATTGCGATGAAAAAGGTAACTTCCGATGTACGATAAAATATTAATAGGTAGTTTAGTTATTTTATACAATCAATTCATTTAATTTTGTTGTATACCAGCACGTACATACGTAATCCTGCCTCGTAATGAAAGTTTGCCGGTAAAAATTATTTGTCTTTACTTAGATCTTTTAGATTAGTATGGTCACAGATATTATAATACAAGGTATGGTTATACCTTCGCCGTAGAGGAATGCTTCGGATCAGCCACGGGGTCTGCCATCGCCTTGCTCTTATTGGACCATGGTGCCTGGATTACTGTATAATATTGCCTGCGATGGCAGGCCTGGCTGCCTGGCTGTTTCCCTTTAAGTCTCCTCTAAGGTTAAACGTGTAAAAACTCTTTCATGAGGAAAATGTTCTCTTTTGGAAAACCAGTAATAACCTATCTTTTTTTTAATAATATTTTTTCCATAAAAAAATATTGAAGATGCTTTAGACTTCCATACGTCTAAAGCATCTTCAGAGCTACATTCCTGCACTGGATCCTAAACTTTCGATGCGATAATTCACCCCATTTTTTTTGTTTATAAACCTTGGCTGACCTTCGGGTAGGGAATGACAACTATATGGTCTTAAACAGTAACTATAATGTTATGGTCTTAAAAAGGTTATCTTTCGGTAGAAAATCCTGATCAAAACTAGATGAGATAATTGGATGATCAAAATCGAGGGATATTTTTAAAAAATAGGCTTCTTCCGGAAACCCGGACTTGACGAAATAAAATTACTGTGAAGTTTTATAAAATTATTGTGAAGAAACTGCGCAAATCTGAAACTTTTAAAACACGTTAATTATATTGGTTCTAATTTTAAACTTTGGAACGTTCATCAAGTAGGATTTGAACGCGTCGCATGTATTGTAAGTGTGTGTGTGTAAGTCTGACACATATTTACATGGCAAATGGGCGAGTATAAGTGTGAAAACGTGAAATAAAAGCAATTCTTTATAATTAGCAGCAAGGTTGTGCCGTGGGCTTGAAATAGATGTGCATAGAATAGATCGAAGGCAGAACTGACAAAACGTGTAATACTACTTGAGTCTACAATTGTCCCAGAATATGTACACAATATTTAATAATAAATATTTTTTATAATTTGACGACCTCTGTGGCGCAGTGGGCGATGGGCCGCCTGAGACGCAGAAGGTTGCGGGTTCGATTCCCGCTGCGAGACAAATGTTTGTATGATTTGCAAATATTTGTCTCGGGTCTGGGTGTTTTTATGTAAAATATGTATGTATTTACAATAAAAAAAGTATATAAGTAGTATATCAGTCAGGTAGTTCCCATAATACAAGCTTTGCTTAGTTTGGGGCTAGATGATGTTGTGTGCTAAATGTCCAGATTTTTTTTACAATCTCAAAAGTGGTTCATTCTATGATAACAACATTTTGTGTACGACTTTTTGAGATTCGGCTATTTACATTGAAGAAAATGTTGGTACAAATCAGCTTTTTATGGGACATACATATCTTGTGGTCAAACATCTTGTGGCAAACAAGTTGATGCAACATCAGACTTGGAGCAGGCTAAAAAATTAAAAAGCAGCAACCAACATCTGATTTTAAAACGTTTTTGTCATTTTATGTTATAAGTCTGATGTTTAGGTGTATTCCTAATTTGTCAACAAGTACAGCCACGTACCATCTTTTTTTAGCGTTATAGTCATAATTTTTAAGACGAAGTTTTACGTGAAACATTTTTTTAACCTCTCTATTTAAATAAAAGTTCTTTGGACATTACAAAGATTCAAGAACCGGTTGATTTACGCGCCACGAATGTTTCCGAACGCATTCGAATAATTAACGTTCTATTTATTTGATTGTTTTGATCCGAAAGGATTGATGAAGTCGTTGTGGAATGCTTGTTCAAATTCGAATTGTAAATGCAACGTACTTAAAAACATTGCTCTGTGAAAAATACTTCAACATTTTGTTCTGCATTCATTTTTAGCTACATAATTACCCTTAACAGTGTGTAATGACGAAAATAAAATTCCTATTATTGGGAATAACGAGAATATCTATACTATGGAAAGTTGTTTTTTTTGATGTGGTGGCGGTGGCAATCTGTACATTAACGAAAACATTGACAGTGATTTCTCATTAATCGCCACCGCCACCGTCACTGCCACCACGTCAGTTTGACTGACCCTTTGGGCGTTACATAACTTTTACCGAAAACGGGATATTTGACATGATTTTTGAGAATATTATTACGACGTACTTTACTATTCTCCTGCTGACGTTTCGTTTCCGTTTTATAGAGGAAGGAACTCTTATCGGTCAACAAAACGTCAGTAGGAGAATAGTAAAGTACGTGGTAAAGTCGTGATAATAATACCAAACCGATTATTTCAATTTTGTGTTTTTTTGAGTATAATGTTGCCTAATATTTCGGCACATCAGTCTCTGCGGGTGGATATTAGTGACAGACAAATCGATCAACTCTCTTTCACTCGCTTATCACGAACAATACCACTATATTATGTTAGTTCAAAAGTTATATGGTTTATTGCATCGGATGGTAGATTTTATTTTATTTAGGTACTTTACTACAACACAAGGTATATTTTTTCTTGATTTCGGCATGAAACATTAGCATATCGAACCCAAGCCAACAACCTTTGTTACGTCCACAGTATCCGCAACCATCATAACCGGCGTCAACTGCAAGCAAAACAAAAAGTGTAAAGCGTAACTAATGAAATACCACGGTTTGATTAAGCAGGCGCTGTCATCGACGCACCACTCACCACTGCCAAGATCATTAATTGCCCGTTTCATCGCTGTGTGTTTCATTAATATTCAAAACTATATTGGGAATTGCTTGGTGTAGCGCGGGTCTTAAGCTTAGCTAATGCTTGATGTTCATTTGTTCTTCTCCTGTTATTTGAGAGCTCAAGAGCAAAGGAACGATATCAATGTAAGAGTGAATTTGTATCACTTAGACCTTCATGCTCCATCGTCGGCAATATCATAATTTACCATCAGGTGAGATTATAGTCAAATGATGGTCTATTCATGATAAAAAAAGCAATTCACTAACCTATGACTTAATTAGTAATGTAGTATATCAGTCATGTAGTTTCCATAACACAAGCTATGCTTATTATGGGGCTAAATGATGCTGTGTGAAAAAAATACCAGCATTATTTGTTTATTTATTAATAATTAGTCTGATTATGAAGTAACAATACTTACAATGTCAATAAATGATTTTTTTTGTAAAATCATCTTGTAAGTTAAATATCAGGCTGATTAATTCAATAGTCTTTATATACCCTAATAATATTCATTTTTAATCACATATCTCCAAAAAAATAATTACAATCGCATGAATTAGACATTGTAAGAATTGTGAAAAATAACATAAAAAAACACATGACAGACACATAATATTCAATTAGTCCTGACCCACACTAGGATTACTTGCAATGTGGGTATCAAGAACTACGAATACCGTGGGACCACAACACCGGAAAAAATATCTATGGAACATGCAAACATTTGTTGGAACATGCCCACAGCGGGAATCTAACCCACACCTCTTGTCGCTTAGCCGACTACTCCGTAAAAAGTTTCAAAGGTTGTCTGTAAGATATCGCTAATTAGCGATTGGACTGCCCATTGTACAACTGCTTATGTATTATTTGATGTGCAATAAAGTATTTACTATTTATCTATCTACTCGGCCGCCGAGGTCATCATTTAATGACATTTACTCAGTAAATTATTTTAAAAGACAGTACATAAATTTAGTTATATCACCATAAGAGAGCCACAAAACTATTCTACATTTGCATGCTAATGATAAGTCCTCACATTTTGACCGTTACAGCTGTCGATGGTAAAATATACCAAAATAATAATATGTGACACTCCTTTGGCATAATCTTCTCGTAAATCCTGTACCCGTTAAACGTGATTTACAAAATTCAAAGATCATAGTTGTTTTAATTCATCTTTAATTAGAATTAACCTTTGAAAATAATCACGGCTTGTCATACAGTATGTATGTAGGTATATATTTAGTATTACAATGATTCGCCATCATTGTGTTTGAATCGATCAATCTGCTCCACTTATGCAAATTAATATGTTTGACGTTTCATTATTCCATTAGCTTTTAGCAAATCTGTTAAAACGTGGTTTTCATCAACTTCCTACGCTTTTATACTGTTATTCTGTGGATACATTTACCCACTCGTCAACAAAGCTTGCTTTTGATCCATTTTAGGTTTAGTTGCGTTGTTTGTTGATATTCAGAGTCCAATTACAATATACAAGATAGGATGACTGAATTATACCTTCTGGAAAGTTTTGAATAAAGTTTAGTTTTTAACTTCTTTGTTTTTTGTATTTTCAAGAATTATCATTCCTTTGTGTGACTAAATATTATTTAAGAACTGTTTTTTTTTAATAATTTCATATATTGATGAGACAAGAAGACACAAAACCGTAACATTTTTTGTGTCATTTGTGAGATTGTAACATGAACCAGCTTTCTATTTTAAGTAAACAGTAATTAAAATAATCATCGAATTTCAAAAGCAGTTACTAAGATAAAACTAAATGTGTAAGTAGATATCACTTCACACCTACCTCCTTAAAATCAAGCTTGTTCTCTCCTATTACACCTTTTCGTATCTAGCCAATGGGTACACCATTTGAAAGTATCAAATCTATATTGGTTTAATCTGACAACCACAGGGCTGAATTTCTCCAATATCGGATAACTAATCGTCTACTAATAGAGTTAAAACATACTATCACGTTTCTTCTCGTGTGAGGTAAAGTGGTAATCTGCATGAGTTTACCATAATTTGAAACATGGAGTGACGTATTAATCTTACACGTTTCAAGCCTGTTTAAAGCATTTGATATTCAGATTCTTATCGATTGACCATTGAATAATGATAGCTTATGTTGTTTTTTTTTCACTTCTATGCATAATTATGCCAGTACAACCTTTATCTCGCGTTTAGTATTTTTTAACAACGCGTGATTTGATTACAAAATAAACATAGAAAGTTCATGATAGAGCCTTCACTTAAAATCATTATCATTAGTCTAAGCATAACACCACAAGACTAATTACCAACGCGTGTCGGCCATATTGGAATCCGATAAAGTAACAATTAAACCAACATTTAATGGACGTACAATGGCGTCTCGTGCGCCCGCGCTGATAAATGGACCCCTCCTTGGGACGCTAACGGCGTGTGTTTGATTAATAACTTATTTTTAAAAAGAAAAAAGCATTGTTTATTCAACCGTAATCGATCCAAAGATCGCTTGGAATGCTGCATCTTTAATTACGGATAGAAGAGGCCATTGTCTGACGATCATATAGTTTGAAATGAGTTGAAATTTTTCTTTATGGAATACTTTTTGGTTGAGTTTTGATGGTTCATTACTATCTTTTTCAGTAATATAATTAAAAGTGCACGCACTATGTAGTAATATTTAATACTAAGGTGAGATGATGAAATATGTATTGAAAGCGACTGGTAGGTTTGTGCCCTATAACAGTTTTATTTGTACAAATCTAGCATCTTACAAAAACATAAGCACAAATACATTTTAATACAGTAGTGCACGGCGCGACGCGGAAGAAGAAAGTCGCAACCACTCACCCTGATGAAGACTCTCGGAATGAGTCAAACTTAGTCGGTACCTTCACCGATAGTGCAGTACGTGAAAATTCCCGTTTTTACAATATAAATACATTTTTCTTATGATATAAGCCTTCCTTTGAGGCCGGCACACAAGACACCTTTACTTCGGCGTCACTTTGTCTAGGGAAACAAGTCCATATCTGTGTGAAGTACAGCTGAATAAATGATGGTTAGACCTCTCGAAATAAGAGATTTTGAGCTCTAACGATAATTTTCATAATTAAATAAACATCATCAATAATTAAAATTTTAGTACACTTCAAAAGTTTCCAAACATTCTTTAGATACCGTTGACTGGTCATAATTTAGTTAAAACCAAATTAGCGAAATTTAAATCGAGTTCTCTAAGTAGTAGCATCCATGTTGAACGACGGCACCTACTGTTTTATTGATTTTAGGTTTAATCAACTTCTTATTTATAGTGGTCCCCCGTGGTGGATGAGCTCGTTTTAAATTGGTAGGTAATTTTATAATAATGACATTAAAAAGAAGAAAACTAGATAGTATTTCTAGTTTGATCGTATCTGCTCGTGGTAAGTACTGTGTTCGTAATCGCCAGTGGCCAAGCATGGTGTCAAAACGTATGGCCACCCGACAGCTTGCGAGTGGGTTTCAACACTATTAACATAATATCAACTAATAAATAATTGTACGAAAGACAAACACTAACAAAATATATCAAAATCATTTTAACCGGAAAAAAGTTTTACCCCACATGATGTTGCAAAGCGTATGTTGGCGTCAACGCTAAAATATTATAGATTTTCAGTAACTATTTATGAGTTAGTTTAACTTTGTGATCAAAAAACATTTTTTTTCTACGTTCACAGTCACCCTACAACATAATGTGTCAAGTAAAAGCGTCGTATCTCAAACCAAAGTTTTAAATCCAAACAGCCGATCTTGCGACAACATTTAAAAGGGTACAGGCACAATTTTACGATGAACATAAATGCCACATAAAAAAGGATAAGGTGTTTTAATTTCTCTCAGCTCAAATGAGGCGGTGTTAATTTTAACTCGCCAGGAAATGTACGGAATACACTAATTCTTTGTCATTATATGGAATTTTATTAGGGTTCCATCGTTGTAATTGTTCTTCCGTCAGGTTACCTGTGGCGTTGGTAACTGAAATACCTACCTACGTAAAGTAAAGTAAATAATTAAGATGCTGCCTCACGCAAGCTGTTTCTACTAATACGAGCGTCGAATAGGTTACAAAATTATGTAGTCATTTATGTAGTACTCAGTTCATAAATTAAACAATCAGTTAACTAATCAACTAAAGGGAAATCATAAGATTTTAAAATATATATAACCTCTATATAATATAACCTCTTCCAAGGTTGTTATTTTTGGGCTATTATAAAATCTAATGCGTTAAAAGTCAGTATAATGTAGAACTTAGGTAAACATCTCCAGGGCTTTTAATGACTAAGTACCCACTTATTTTTTTTATTTTTTTTTACTTTTTAGAAAGTATGTCGACTACTACAATCTTTGGTGAAATAACGTACAATACAGTTCTCTTATAAATATAGTATAAACATTTATAAGTCATCTTAAACTGGGAACCCCAGTCTCCGATAATCCTGACACGTACTTGTCTAGTTTTATTTTCTCTCTGCATAGCTGATGGCCGTAAATAATGTCCGGTTATGTTTGTTGGTTTAACTTTAATGTGTTTCATATAGATTAAATTCTAATTTATTTATATGGAGTCCACAGCAGTTGCGGGATTATAATAGTTAATACAATTTTTATTAGACGTGAACTGTTAGGTCAAATTGTTGAAGATTTTTTACAATTGATCGGTTTGTCTCTTCGAAAATGTCATCTCTACAAATGTTTGACATATTTGTTTGTGTTATACTTTAATGACAAACAAGCTTTTACCCCAGCTTCATTAGTTAAAAACCTAAAAACACGTATTTTTCACGCACTAAAAATTATAAAAAATAATTCCACTATCCATCTCCTGGCTCCATCATCAGACCCTCGTTACCAAGCCCATCTATTGGACTCATCAAAATCATAATGAGTCCGAACTCGAGAGGTTGACTAGTAGCCACTGAAGAGTTCCAATGTCCACCTCCTGGCTCATTATCAAATCAGCCCCAAGATACAAAATTATAGTATTGTCATCCAAACTACATATACTCGTATATACAAAGTTTCATTTTACAATTTGACGACAATACGACAATTTAAAGTAGGTTAAATTGACTTCCAAGATTTGATAACTTTGTTTATTTGTTATTTATTTAATAACAAGTGAAGCTCATATAGGCGTGTTAAAAAAGAAGCTTGGATAGAATGAAGTTTAAAATAATAAATTTAGTAATCTAACTATGAATTTCATCTATTATCTTCAGATGATTATTTGTAAACATACAATATCGTATCCAAATACTTATAATAGATAATTATTTGTAGTTTTTTTTTATTATTGCTATCTCTAGGTATTTTTTTTCCTACTGATATTTCATCAAAATATCTTTACACACAAAAATAATGAAAAATTACCTGTGGTGAGTAAGGGTCACTACAGCATTATATCGATCACCGATGGGTGATACCAACATGATGCTATAAGATAAGTTTGAACCCGTTGTGGGTGTGTTGTGTTTTCCATGAAAAATTATATCGCACAGTGCTTTTTTGACTCTCAAACTACAAATAAACATATCTCGAGGAAACCGACATATTCTTGAATAATATATGAAGATGTATATGACACTTACCTGATAGGACAAAGGAGCACTGAACTCTTTCTCCACGTTGGTTCTTTTACCATTGGACACTAAGCAATTTAGGCCACTTTAACCAAAGGTCTTGTGACCAAGAAATAATTGGAAACACGACGAAGAAACTAAAATCCCTCGCAAGGGATCATACCAAGACCATTCTGTAACCCAAGTCCGATCATTGATAAGATTCTTGACACACGTAAAACGATTCTAATGATTGCATTCTCAATCCAAAATTAAAGGCCCCGGCACAATCACTGCAGATGTTTTTCGAGTCTGGGTTATTTTAGATCCATACCAACAAATCGAAAACCTGTAGTTTCACGATTTTATCCATTTAATTCATCTGAAAGAGATAAATTGAAAATACGTCACTTTCACTTGATGCGAAAATACGCGCACTGTGATAAAGAACAAATACAAATAAAACGGTCTACAAAAACAACTAGAACATTCGAACATAAACCCTTTTCCATTCATCCATTAATCCTTTTTCATTCATTTTCAGAGGATTTATTGCTTTGTTCAGTTTGAAGTCTATATTATTGTACAACATTTCTCTCACTTGGCATTTCAGTTATATCGTCTGTGGTATGTACACTATTTGAATGGTTACAGAATAAATTCTCCAATAAAGATAAGAACTTAAATTATTCTTTTATAAGTGAGAAATTGTGCCCCAATAACGTAGATGTAAATGTGTAAAACTGTGCGTCTCTCCAAAAGAACTTTCAATGTAATATGAGATTTATTGATTCACGCGAATGATCACTCAAAAAATTGAGTGGTTCTTTTTTGTTTTTGCTGCAAGTAATTATAACATTGATACCAAAGGTTTCAACAATAAAATAATATATGCTTATATATTGGTTCAATTTCGCTTTCTATGCTACAGAACAAAGCATTGTGACTCTTATCGTACCCAGATGAAGTGACACATCGTACAATTGAACTTTGTATCTTCTGTTACAATAAACTGAACTGGGTATTTTCGAGCTTTTAAAAATTAGCATATTAATTATATTTTTAAACAAATATTTGGTATATTTGTTTAAAAATATAATTAACTAATCTCTAATGCTATTGCATCCAAAAAGTTGGGTATGGTGAGGAAAATCAAACAAGTCAACAAATAAACAGTAGTTTTTTTATCGTTTCTGACAAAATAAGTAAGTGTTTAAATTATGTTTTATGTTATGTTACTTAAGGCATTGCTGCAAAGTACATACGAGCAGCAATAATACCATTTTAAAAAAACACACCCAGTGTTATCAACTACAATTAATTCTCATACATTATTATTTGTATGATATTTTAGGTACAGACGTGACATGTAAATATTGGTTTCATTGTGTAAACTTTCACCTTTAATGAGCACCAAGAGGTGTCAACCCTCGTGCCTCACTGATGTCAACTGCTTTATTACATATTAAGATAATAAAACTGTTGCCATTAGAAAATACATTTCGTTTTAGATACCTTTTTCGAGTCAGTTCTAGTGACAATACTCAACTTGATAACAACTCATTTGATAATTCATAATAACAGAACTTTGAAAGCATTTTTTTGTTTTTTTTCCGTTCTCCCTTATTATATGTCAAGCCAATGTCAGCTATAGCCGATAGCAGAAAATATTTGCATCATTACCGTTAGGAACTCCGAATAAAATGGACTGCCGGACGCCTGGAGATACTTTTAAAATTAATATTATTTTCATTCCTAGTAGGGACCGTCTACGCCCACTTTTTGTTGTTTTTACAAACCGAACTATATTCAGTACAGTCGTAAACAAATTTCTTATGGAAAATAAGTGACAAAATTTGTAGGCATATACAAATATTTTTGTAATAGTAATGAGGCTTTTAAAAAGTAATGGTATTTGCTAAACCAAGACTTATACGTAATAGCGCCTCGACTCGGTCAAGTTGTGCCCATATATTTACTTTATCTTGTTCAATACACTTAAATACAAATTAATACAACCGAAGGCCCGAACCTTAATGGCGGCCCTGACTGTTTATTTTACAGCTGAGGATGGGACATGGATTTTATTTTTTACCTTTTTACACACTCAAGTTACAAACCTAAACTTGTTATGCTTTTAGCATCTTTAAAAACTCAGTTGATGATACTGATGACGAAAAAGGTCCTAATGAACCTCTTGCGGGGGGAGAGTTAAATCAAAATCCGACAGACACCTTCAATCTCAGTTGTGTAAAAAGCTAAAATGTTCGTATAAAAGCTTTACGTACAATTATAACAGATGCTTGTTTTCTAGTTTGATTCAATTTCTAGTTATAAAACTTTGTATACGTTTTTCTACAAATAATTTAAGGTAGTAGACAGTGTGTTGATAGTAAGTTAATTCTTCAATGAAAAAGACACACTTGTATCACTAATATCAGTACTATAAGCTAATTAGAAAGTGTCTAATAAATTTGGCATCAGCGTTACTCGATTCGTAGCGTAATTGACCAACGCTGGTTCAATTCCCGCTAAAACGCTTTTGGGCTTCATTTAAATGTAATGTCATAAATAAAACATTGAAAGTACTCCCTGTTTTGTAATGACAAAAACAATGGTATTGTTTTTGTACACAAACAAAAACACATGAGACTCAGATTACATTATGTATCTATGCTTGGTACTTACGTTGGTCCGTTTGTATTGTTTAATTTCTACCAATACCTCCACTCATACTAAAAACGCGTATTAAAACACGTTTATCAGTATATATTCCCTCTAAGCCAAGGTCCAGGAATCCTTACTAACTGATTTAGAAATGACTAATGGCAATTCCTAAGCTTTGAATACGATTATGGTAAATAATAATAGTGGGACAACGATACTCGCCAGTAATTATTTATAAGAGAATTATTTAAATTGTTACTATCACGTGTTAAATATTTAATTTTATTCATCAACCTCCATTGATACCATATATTAAATTAGCATTCTGCAATACACTAAACTATGCATGAAATAATAAAGAAACCCTCAACAGTTACAGACCTACACTAGGATTCCCTGTATCGTGTGTATCAGAAACTACGAGTACCTTGGTACCACATCTCCCAGACCCAGAACGAATACCTGCAGAACAAAATATTTGTCCCACAGCGGGAATCGAACCTGCACTACTTGCGTCTTAGCCGGCTACTCTCCCGCCATGCCACCGAGGTCTTCAAACAACAGTGCAGGGTTCAAATCAATAAAAAAATAATCAGAAACTCCAATTTCATAAATGAAAATTAATCTTAGTTACAACTGTAAATAAAATAGTTTTAGATGAATGTGGTCACGGTAGATTCCTGTGTCGATATTTTAGTACCTAGATACTGATACCCGCGTATTAGTAATCAAAATATATTGTCAACTGCCTCACCGACCTATAAAAATGTCGGGCCACACGCAGCAGGTCATTAGACACCTCCCGAAGGAAAATAAATTAAAGAAAACGAGAAATCTCGACCGGCAACCTTATTATCGATGCATCCCACATTTTAAACTACTCTTTCAACATTGACCAAATCCATTGCTAGCCTAAACCTATCTATAATCCAACAGTCTTCACCAAACACGCAGTCTATGCTGATTTGTTATAGTATATCGTGTAAAAAGTCAATGAATCGAGATGTAAGCCTCGGATCAATTAAATGCTATAAGATACAAGCACTATAAGTCAGTGAGAAGGCAAAATCCAAGAAGTAATGACCAAGACCCTATTTTATGGATAAAAAGGGTTAAAAGAAAAGTGTAGTGTCTTGTCCTTATCCAATTTGCTTAACAGTATTTTAATTTGTCTTCTGCCTTGTTTCACGTAATTAAAAACATTCTTGAATGTAGGTTTAATGTGTATTCGTGGTTTTCTATTTCTGTATAATGAACAAAGCTTTTACGAGTATAACGGATGTCTAAGTAGGTACTGTTGGCACGGACGAGTACCGTATTTTTTTTTAAACCAAATTTTGCTACAAATTGATTCGATTAATCTATGATACTGTTTCTCAAAGTGGGCGATGACACCCCTTTGTGGGCGCGGGAGACCTTCAGGGGGGCGGTAGAAGACTCTGGAAGATATTGGGGGCGCTAAGGCGGTCTAGAGAGGAAAGCATTGGTTATTATGTTCAAAATCTATGGGGGGGGCGCTAGGATTTTTTTATTCTCAAAGTGGGCGGTGGGAAAAATAAGTTTGAGAACCTGTGATCTATGACAACAACATTTTACCGTCATGCATGAATGTCCTGTCAAACAGACGCAGTGACGGAGGCGGTGGCGATTAAACGGAAAAGGTTATCAAGTGGTTTTCAAATTTCACGTCAGTGTACTGATCGCCTCCTCTTCCTTCGGTGTCGTCGTGACTGCGCCAGTTTGCGCGTGTCTTAATAGATTTGCATACTAACTACTAACCATTTTATTGGACAAGTTCAATCCCCACTTTTATCAAAACTTCTCCATCTTGTGATTAGTTTTTGTCCAAATTGATGTCTTACAAGCACCATTCTACGACTATCAAACGATTCCAACAGCCAATTGTGACAGAACAATTAAATATCTATCTAGTCAGTATGCATGATACGTAATTAACCGTTCACATTCTTTTGATACCAGTTAAATGCTTTTACTACAGTAATCGTTACTTAGAACAAAGAAAACAATGTACCTAAGCATTTCCGTAAAATGCTACGCCACAAATGCGTCCAATGGACCTATACGGGATTATTTGTAAATCACACGAATGGTAGTACTAGTGGTAGGAATTATGATCCGAGGGCTTTTGCGTGATTTACAAATACCCTATGTAGCGCGCTTACGAATTGATCGTAGCAAAATGTGAATGAATAGTATCAAAAAACTTCGATTTATGAAAAACGACTTTCCTTGGGTTAGGTTACTGAGTGAATGATCATGATCGTTTGGTCTTGATTGCTCAATCAAATCGTATATCGTTTATTCAATCCTATGATGTTTATGATATTAGGGCCCGAATTCATAGTCAAATAGGGGCTAACCTAGGGGACTGTTCAGGCGCTAAGTAAAAATTCAAGTGCGAATTTAACCTTTATGCACCCAGTCATAAGGCAAATGCTGAATGATGGGGCATTGTTCAACCCCCGACTATGAATTCAGGCTTTAATCAACAGAATTCAATTGGAAACATTAATGTATTAAAATTTATAAAATATCACAATATTTACAACTAATATTTAATATTTGAGTAGAAAGCTGCAAATCAAAAAGTGCGTGTTCGGTTCCCGTTGCGGGACAAATGTTCGCATGTTCTGCAGATATACAGTGGTGGTCATATAGTTAGAAACACTTAGTCACTTGGTAGTCTTTTAATGTAACCAACATTATTAATTCAATTAATTGGAGGTAATAGTTTAATTTACCAAATCACAATGTACATTTATATCTCTGGGATAAGCAATAACATTCAGACAACCAATACAATAATTATAAAAAAAAAATTAAAACAAAAGTATCAATCAATATTCTTAGTACTGGCAGTCGGACAACTAATTAGAAACAAAGTATGACTAGGTTCTAAAATTGAATTTTAAAACTAAAATTCACCTTTCGGAATGTCACCGCATTATGCATTTTGCCGCCTTTTCTTACTCATTCGGATTTGTTACCTTTTGTCAGATTTAATTATTAAAAATGGGTAAAAACAAGAGCTGTGATGCAGCAACAAGAAAAATTATAGTAAACTTTCATTTTAAACGAAAATGGTCTTACAGAAAGATCGCCGATTATTTAGAGTGTTCCGTAAAGATGGTATTTAACGCCATTGCACATCACAAAAAACATGGAACATCCGATAAGGTGCCTAGAAAAGTTCGGCCAAGGAAGACCACCGTTCAAGAAGACAGGCTTATGATTCGTTTGGCTAAGACAGATCCCTTTAAAGGTTCTAATGTTATACGAAAAGAAGTATTTTCACAAGACGACCCTCGAAACGTGTCCGCAAGACTAGTCCGTAGGCGGTTGGTTGAAGGAAATTTGTATGGAAGACTTGCTAGGAAAGTGCCACTTCTCACCAGGCGACACAGAGAAAATCGTCTAGCCTTCGCTAGAAAATATGCCAGTTGGACTGTTCATCAATGGAGAAAAGTTTTGTTTTCAGATGAAACTAAAGTAAATTTGGTAAATTCCGACGGAAAACGATACGTACGGCGACCAATCAACGAGGCTTTGAATAACAAGTACACTATAAAAACAGTTAAGCACGGCGGTGGAAATGTTAAAGTATGGGGATGCTTTTCCGGATACGGAGTTGGTCCCGTGAGAAAGATTGAAGGGTTGATGGATCAGTTTCAATACAAAAAAATCTTGGAGGAGACAATGATCCCATATTCAGATGATTTGCCAGTTAATTAGATTTTTCAGCACGATAATGATCCAAAGCATACAGCAAACAGCGTTAAAGCGTTTCTCAGACAACAATTGGTGACAGTGTTAGAGTGGCCTGCTAATAGTCCGGATTTAAATCCGATAGAGAATTTGTGGCACACTGTGAAGAAAACATTGTCGGATGAGCATATCACCAATATCAACCAACTTTACGACGCATTTGTAGAAGCTTGGAGATGTATTCCTTTGGAAACGTGTGAAAAACTGAATGACAACAGAGGGTACCCTACCAAGTACTAACAGTACTAATCGGTTTTGGATGTAGTATTCATAGTATTATTCAAATTAAATGTGGTTTTGTTCACTTAGTTAATGTTTATATTGTTGTTTTTTTTTGTTTCTAATTAGTTGTCCACTTTAGTCCATGTATTTTAATAGACTTTTTATTAAAATGTTATATTTTTATATCAAAATTGTTGTTTGTTATTACTAAACTCGTATAGTAATACTTTAAAAGAACCGATACATCCATATAAATACGTAGGAGCCCTCTATGGCACGTTAAAAATTAGTTATGATGTTAATTTGTAATGAAAATAGAAGACAGGGTTGGTGTTTCTAATTATATGACCACCACTGTATGTACCGTGTCTAGTTACTGCGGTAACTCATAGTTCCTGGTATCCACGAGACAGGTAATTTTAGTATGGGGTTAGGACTATATAATGCATCTTCTGGGTGTTTATGTTTATAACACTTATAATCCAATTATCTGCTCATGCATAATATAAAAAAAACTGTTACTACGATTACAAATTTATTAGATACTAAGTTATGACTTTCTTATAAATTCATCTATTTATTGGTGCCGTAAATCCTTCTTGTTTGTACTTACGCATGTAAACAAACAATTTAAAATCAAGTCAGCTTAAAAAAATAAAGCCCTGTTCACTAAACGACTAAACTAAGGTATTTTATTGTTGACATCCCACTTAAAGATCTAGGGACGTGGATAGAAATGCTTACATTGTGATATAGGGTAAAAACATGTATTACTAGCTTCTGCCCACGGCTTCGCCTGCGTGGTACCCGGTAAAAGTAGCCAATGTGTTACCTGATGTATAAGCTATATTACTTGTAAAGTTTCATCAAAATCTCTTCAGTAGTTTTTGCGTGAAAGAGTCGTAACAAATATCCATCCTTACAAACTTTCCCGTTTATAACAGTAGTAGGATTATAAATGAGCGGATAAACTAAAAGATTTGTAAATATATTCTTTTTTTAAGGTTTTGTAATTCTTAGACATGATGAATGAAACACTTCAAAATATCATCTATTTTATCAACTAGTCCATGATCTAGTTTTGCGAAAAATTCTAAGCCTTCAAGATGACAGGAATCACAATATGTGTACTCGTAGGTACGCGAAAATATCCGTTTTAGAATATGAATTATCAAATTCACGATAGTTTTTAAACTGATGTATTTATGTAAATTTTAACTGGGTAATAAACAAGTTCAATGTCCATAACGCTGCTTGAAAATATAAAGAATAGCAAGATTACTGTCGCAACATTATGCAAATATTTAAAAGCAGTAAAAATTGTGACGATACTCTGTTGTCAAAGATTAGTAAGTAGTCTTGTATTAGTAGTTAACCCGCTAATTTACGATTCTCGTCGCAACACGCAATCAATAAATCAGGGTGAATTACAACAATGATCGGATCGGATTTTAGACGTAAGTAATTCTTAATATTAGTTGCAATGTAGAACTGTAATGAAAAATTAGACGAATAGAGGCTAGAAACGCCGAAAATAACATACATATATGGTTATGTCCCTTTTTTCGTTCTTTATCTATCGACAGGGAGCAAAAAATGTCACTCGGTAAATGTTCACGTACGGTGCCTGTACTGGCACAGCACTGCTGAGGTATATGAACAGATTCATACAAATAGATAAATAAATAATGCTGGACATTTTTCACACAGCATCATCTAGCCCCAAACTAAGCAGAGCTTGTATTATGGGAACTACATGACTGATATACTACTTATATGCTTTTTTTGTAAATGCATACATGTTATACATAGAAAAACACCCAGACTCGAGACAAATCTTTGCAGATCATACAAGCATTTGTCTCGCGGCGGGAATTGAAGCCGCAACCTTCTGCGTCTCAAGCGGGTCTTTGCGTGGGCAAAGACCCGCTTGAGACGCGCCACAGAAGTCGTCAAATGTAGGTACTTATCAGATATAGGTCAGATTTGAACAGTACTTTGTGCAAATACATTAAAAACCATAAATTTTATTCATAATTCGACGTGAAAAAACAAGGATGGAGTTGTGGTCAATAAAGCCAAAGTATGTAATTTATTCCAAGCTATCATATTAATATAGTAAATCTAGATTATTAGATAACCTAATATTTGCTTAGACTTAAACAATTTCGTATTAAAAAGTGGTTTTACAATCCAAAGTCTATCGGACAAAAGTTGTTAGTAATCGCAGTTATAATCTAAAGCTTAGATTTTATCGAAAAGATTAGAAAGTGGCTTAAGAATTGTTAATGACGCCATTTGCATTTTAATGACACGATGGTCTAAATTATTGTGTCCATTTCGATGAAAATGAAGCAAGTTATGAGCAATTAAAATTAAGCCATGTTTATTGGTTTGTGGGTTGACAAGCTTGTGTCGCATTTTTTTTTTTTTTTAGTGTACTGTTTACTTTTCAAGATTGTTTTGCGAGATTGAATAATACTAGCGCTCCTAAAAAATCTTGGAATGTCAACAGTAAACTTTTCAAAAAAATAATGAAAACAAAATACGATAGGTATATATTACACATACTTTTTCTCCAAATTGTCATTTTAGTTCATAGTATATTTATTGCGAAACACAGGTAATGGGATCATAGGTACATGTTATAAAAATGTTAATTCGTTCATTCGAATTCTACCTGGTTATTTTCAAATCCAAAACCAACTAACCACTATTTTTTTCTTTCCTATACTGTAGTTTTCTATGATTCCTCTCTAATTTACAGACATCTAAAATGCGCCGGTCAATTATTTACCGAAAAGGTCGAAACTTCGGCTTGAGTCCATGAAAATCATACAAATGGTATGAGTTTCATGGACTCAAGCATCTGTAAAACCTGTTATTAAAAAAAAGAAAGAAAATATTGTATTCGACAAAAATATTTTTAAAAAAGACTGCAGTTTAAAATAGCCTATACTTAGGCACTAAATAGGTACTTCCTACTAATATTATAAACGTGAAAGTGAGAGGATGGATGTTTGTTACTCTTTCACGCAAAAACTACTGAACGTATTTAGATGAAACTTTACAATGATGTAGCCTACACATCAGAACTACTTTTTACTACTTAAACTACTTTTTACTTTCCGGGTAATACGCGGGTGAAGCCGTGGGCAGAAGCTAGTATAATATAAAACAACTACCTCGATGTTGCGTTGGGCTAGAAGCCAGCTGCGATGCAAGAGGTTCGGGTCCCGTTCCCGCAGCGGAACAATTGTTTTCATGTTGGGGCTAGATGATGCTGTGTTAAAAATGTCCAGCAATATTTGTTTATTTTTTTATGTTATACAGAGAAACCTAGTTTGTGATCAGGACTATTTATATTTCTATTAAATATTTATTTAATTACTACCTACCTAGGTACTAATCGTGCTAGCGCGGTGCGAATTAGTGAATTTTAGTAAATAGGTAGGACTTATTATCTCCTAAAACACAATGTATGTAGGTAGGTTTCTTCATAGGTAGGTAGGCAAGCAAGTACCACTGCCTCGAAATGACATCTCATTAATGATTTCCATGTGGCTTTACTGAATAGACTGTTGCGGTAAACAACAGTTCTGATATTCGCAGAACAATACAATTGGAAACTTCTAATGAGTATGTGACGCAATGTAGGCCAAATAGGTTTAGAAAGGTGTAATATTACCTTTATGTAAAGTAGGTGTTTAGTTGTAAACAAATTACATGTCATTTTGTTTACACGCTTTCCATTTTAATAATGGAACTTTTTAACTTTTTTGATAAGACCGACCTCTGTGGTGTAGTGGGCGAAGGTGCGCCTGAGACGCAGAGAGTTGCGGGTTCGATTCCCGCCGAGGGACAAATGTTTGTATGATCTGAAAATATTTGTCTCGGGTCTGGGTATAATATTTATGTATTTTCAACAAAACAAAAATAAGTTATATATCAGTCACGTAGTTCCCATAATACAAGCTCTGATTACTTTGGGGCTAGATGATGCTGTGTGAAAATGTCCTGCATTATTATTATTATGATTATTAAATTTACGTATTCAAATACGTAAATTTATTTACTAATGATTGGTTCATTATGAACTTTTATTATGTCGCGATAATGACACAATTCGGCTAGCCTGTAAAGCAACTTTGAACGCTCTCTTTGTAATTCAGCCATAACAGACCACTTTTAACATTTTTTAACTTGTTTTAGGTGGTTAGGTAGTCTGCAGTCCACATTTGCTGTAAAAATGAGATCAAGTAAGCTGCTGACGGGACGAAGACTCATATCATAGACAAGCTATTCGTTTATGACTGCTTTTCAAGCAGCTAGAACGACCTAATAAAGCCCACGTCAACAGAAAGCATGATCCAAGCCGCGCATGCCACAAGCCTTACGTCACCAGTACGTGTTTTACCGCTAACAAACATAACATTAATATGGAAAGCTCGCCCCGCCAATGTGCCAGCCAACGCAGCCCCACGAAGATGGCCATTGTCTTTACAAAACGTGACTTCAAATGTTAATTGGACTATTAAAAGCCGAATGCGGGTCATTCCAGCCATTACAGCCGTAGCCCTTTTGAATATGTATATTAAAATTATTAAGCTCAATTTGTGCTAGGTTTCTAATGAGGTTATGCGCTTTCTTGTCACAAAAGGCGCCTGTGTGTTGAATGCGTAAGCGCACAGCCGGATGCGCGAAATGGTTATTGTTGTAACTGTGAGTATCCGATGTGGAATATCATATTAGCGAATGTGGGAGCCATATTATAAATCGATTTGGCATTATAATTATAGATGAAAATAAATGGTACTTTAGACGTTGGGTAAAAACGTTTATCACTTTGAGTTTAGATCTGTCAATATGATACTTTCAGAACTTTTTTCTATAATGTAATAAAAGGTATTTCAAGTTAATTGAACTATTCTAGTTTTTAGTTTCCAGATGAAAGGTATCAATTGTAAAATGGAGGGTGTATGTATGTATTATACATACATATAGAGAGGTGCTCACGTATTCATATTGGTCTCTTGTTTTTTTTTTAAATCTCGATTCACTGCTGGTCAAAGTTCTCACCCAAATCCTACCAACACTCCTACCTCCCTTTGCTAACACCCAACGTTCTCTAGAAAAGGGGAGAAGATCATTAATGTATCATTATGCTTTATTACGAGAGAAATACTTAAGCTTACATCTGTTAGATTTTCTATTGTATCTGGAATCTCAGCATTACTTTAAAGGGGATTGTGTTATTTACTTCTTCACAGTAATCATTATCAACAGCCTGTGGATGTTTACTCCTGGACGTATACTCCCCCCTATAAGGTGCTATGACGAAGAATCTTAGGCTATCTTCATCTACCGCCATCTCGCAACCTTTAAAATGTCATCAGTCTTACAGAAAGATAACATTTTTATATACTAAAAAAAATATTTTACCTTGATTTGTGAGCTTAAAAATTTCCCGATATTACGGCACCGCTGCATGTACCATGATCACGGGAGAAACTGAATTCTTTCCGGGTGGATGTTAGAGGCAGAAGAATCGGTCTACTCACTTTCTCACTCTTTCAATAATAATAATGCTTTTTATTGCCTCATTTTTTACATTCAGTAGTTACAAATAAAATAACAATTAGGTTCTTACACAAAAAAAAATCGTACCATAGGTGAGCTTTGTTCCCGAAATAAGTCTATTATAACCTGTATAAATACGAACGATACCACAAAAAAATGTTTTTAGTAAAAGGAATGTATATGACCATGATAGTATCAAAAGTTAAGATTACACAAGTACAAACAGAAAACTTCTAAGTAAAAGCTTAAATATCAAGAACCAACTGCACAGAGGTGATATGAATGCGAATTTACAAAGCAAACAATACTCCATCCAAGCACGGGCAATTTGTTGCTCGGCAACAATTGCTGAACAATTAAGGCTATATTTGGCTTGAAAATAGTGGACAAAATTTCGTGTTGAGTATACTATAATATTCTGGTCATTTCTGGTAAATAGGAAAATGCTTCTAAATTATTTTTTCTCAACGATAGTGATAAGCCACCGGGTTTTAGAATGAAGGTCATCTACCTTATTTTGTTATTAAGGCTAAATAAAAAATGAACAAGTCCAAACTTCAGAGTGCCAGATGAAATTGGCTACATACTCATGTAACATTGATCTCCGTGGTCAAAGAGCGAATAGCCGGCTGAGACCCGAGAAGTGTGCGTTTGAATACCGTTGCGGAAAAATTCAAATAAGTTGTTTTAAAAATCATACTTTAGTAAAACTGCTAACAGACATGACAATAGATTCCTCACAAAGGCTAGCTTACTTTTGGGCTTGCTATAAAAAACAAGGTACGAGATCAGCAGTTGTTGCTCAATATTAATCGCTCGTATAGAATCACCTCTATAATTTGCATATTTTGGCTCATTAATTTCACAAGTTTCTATTCCGAGTAAAGCTTTCTTGGTTCAATGCCAAATCTGAGTAAATTAAATCCGAACCTACTTATTATATTGTGTTTGACGTTGCTTATGTTGCCTGCTTTAATGGGCTATTAAAAAAAGTTAATAAAGCATTATATAAGGTTCTGATGTGTATTTTTTTCCAGTCATCAACTGGTCACGTCAAAACATAAATCAATCATAAGTGATTATTTCACCAGATTTTTTTACAAGTAAGTAGTAATGACCAAAATTTTTTTTTTCATTATTACCTAAGTAAGGTTAGCTAATAAATGAATACGAAGTAGGCAATAGAAGGCACAGATAGGTAGCACACAATCTGTAAGGAACATAAAGCTCTAACACTAGGATTCCCTGTGTTTTGTTGTCGTCGCCTCCAATCCGGATAAATGGTGAATGGTATCTACTCATATACCTCTTCTGGGAATTAAATAAAAAAATGTAGACAAGAAAAATGTACACACATGAAAAAATATT
Organism: Perizoma flavofasciatum; assembly: GCA_958496245.1. NCBI lineage: Eukaryota > Metazoa > Arthropoda > Insecta > Lepidoptera > Geometridae > Perizoma > Perizoma flavofasciatum. The sequence goes on from OY292431.1 coordinate 5,630,699, forward strand.
TTCACAGAAAAATGTAGACAAAGCGTGTATCTTCTTATGTGAGAACCCTCCCACAAGTACCTAAAGTTGCGATTAAAGTACCTAAGGAATTATATTCAATATATGATGAATTCAAGCACCTACCTATAGTTTTTAGTTTATTGAGCACTATTATTATGTATATTGAGTTTATTAAGTATAGCTCTCACACTAGGATTCCCTGTGTTCTAAGTAGGCTTTTCCATAAGAATGATAACATAGGTATTTAATAATTATACAGTCGATGTTTGAAATGCGTGCAAACACATTTAACATTTAACGTTAAAACAGCTAAGTGAATAAGATTTGTGCTTAAAACTCTGTGTCTCTTGTTAGTACCCACACGTATAATGTAATGACCCTTTTAGGAAAAACCAACAGGTACAAAGGTGCAATCAAATTCATCAAACAAAATGACTAACTCTCAAAAAATCTCTTCCAAGTAAACCAAGTACTTTACATCTAAAAACCAATAAAGTTAACATATATCGTGGCATGCATACCCAAGTGCAGAATTGAGTAAAATGTGAAAAAACAATGCATTGCATGTCAAATAAATTGTATTTCAGCGCCATCTGTCACAGTGGTAGAGGATGTATGTTGTATGTAGCATATTTTATAATTATACAAAGAGGCATACTTGGCATGGCAATGATTAATATACAAGAAATAACCAGAGACAGAACGGGTTTTCTACGTAATATTATTAGTCCGTGCAGTATTAAACGTGGAAACAGAAAAGAAGTAAAATGTAAAAGGATTGCGTGAAAGCTATGTTGAAAACTACCTACTCGTCGATATTACAATGTAATATCGAAAAAATAATTAAATAATAAGGAGTAGATAGTTTTTAACTAACTCGCGGATTTTTTTTTTTTTCATGCGGAATTGTTCGCGGAATTTTTGTTGGAATGTTAAGTCTCCTTTCTGAGTTTAGCTGTTAATTTGCCAGCTTTTTGCTGTTTTTTATATTGGTATTCCAATAAGCGGCGATGGGCTTGCAACTAAAATAAATATAATTTACAAAATATTTATTTTTATCCAACACACTACCCCTTACTTAGTAACCTCACAGATTAAGATACTGTGTATAGATATAAGAAACAGTTCCCGTCTCACGACCGTCGAGCGTGTTCGCGGAAGGTGCTCATGAAGAAGGTCCTCTCGACAGTCAACAAAACGTCAGCAGAAGAATGGTATACAAATACGTGGTATATCTGTATTAATGACAACCTCTGTGGCGCAATGGATGGAGGTCCGGCGCCGGAAATGTTTGTATAATCTGCAAATATTTGTCTCGGGTCTATGTGTTTTCTATCTAAAATATGATTAATTTACAAATAAAAAAGTAATATATCAGTCATTTAGTTCCCATAACACAAGCTCTGCTTACTTTGGGGCTAGATAATGATGTATGATAAATTTTTCCAGCGTTATTATTATTTCCCTATATTAACTTAAATCTCAGGCTTGCCTGGAACCTAATTATTATTAATTTCAATTCTAATATCTGAAGATGTACATTACATTAAAAAAATGACAGTCATGAGCGAGTTTGTTTCTTTTGTTAATTTGTCTTGTTTAATTTCTGTGTCTGATTCGAGGTACCACAGTGTCCGACGCGGCTCGAATGTCGAATGCGTGCGTTGAAATGATCAAGATTTCTCGGTCGCGATCTAGAACAGGTGCTTGCATTGCCTGTGTCGATGCGTGATTTATTTAACCAATCGATTTATTTATAGCAGTTTTATTCGGAATTTAATTAAAAGTGTCAGCCGTGCCGGTGACTTTTGGGTGAGTCAGGGTTTAAGATACGAATGTGATACCTTACATTTCAGTACAAGACTTGAGGCATACTTTGTTATTATTATTATTTGACCATATAAGTACATGTAGTATATAGTGATAATGCAGCCAGCATTTTGAGAACGCTTCCATCTGGTAGTGATCTAGATCAGTTGAACTATCTATCAACGGATCGTTTGCAACGGTCTTTAGATAGCTAAATGTTTCATCTGTATTTTTGTATATACCTACTTGTACATAGTTTTATGAATAAAAAAACATAAGTAGGTGCATTGACTACATCTGCATTTACAAGTTCTTTTCAGGGTTGCCATGAATCAGCCTTCCTGTTATTTTTCCTTCACCTGGTACTTCCCTGGACATTTTCTTTGAACAAGGAAAAAACCATGATAAAATCTAGTCTTAAAATGTAGTCATCGAAAAAACGAAGCTACATAATCTGCCTGTAAATGTAAGTACACGATTTGTAATTCAGCTCATGAAAATAGTGGAACTAAATACATGTATAACAATCGCTTAACAGTATTCCAGTGCCAAATATGTACGCTAGAGACAATTCGTTGCCTATTTGGAACACAAAGCGGCCCGAAATTTTGTATATGTTTGTTTTGCGCAAAATTATGCTGACTATGTAAGCAAGTTCTTTTTAATCCTAGTCGATCTTGATAGAGTTAACTTTTTAGTAATATGGCTCATCCGATTCCAACCGCAAATGTATTAAGTACTTAGTTCCTACTTATAATAATAGAGGAAAGTCGTAGCCGGCCGCCGGAAATGTACCTTTTCCATCTTGGACGATCTCTGTGGCGCAGAGGGCAAGGTCCGCCTGAGACGCAGAAGGATGCGGGTTCGATTCTCGGACAAATATTTGTGTGTACTGCATGATTAAGTTGGTCTCAGGTTTGGGTGTTTTCTATGTATAATATGCATATATTAACAAAAAAAATGTATATAAATAATCAATTTTGTAGTTCCCATAAGATGATGCTGTGTGAAAATGCCCAGCATTATTTATTTGTTTACGTATAATTATGCATAGATTAAGACAAGACCAACTAATTTTGAAATGCATTATAACTCCTCAAAAATACTAGTGTATGGCATCCAGACGATCTAGTTCTTTGATAGGTATGTCTATGAATTCTTATTCTGGACAGAATAACGTGGAAAAAAGGAACATTGCAAGGAGGGTTCCACGAAAATGATAAGAAACTGGTTTTAAAGATGACACAAGACTAGGGTGGCGCGAATTCAGACAGTTTTTTTTTTACTTCACTAGTTAAAGATCTGGTTTCTCTCGCGGCATATCACAGTAAAGCGGTACTTTTATACTGTCTAAGATACAAATCTTGTACGTGAGTGTCTTCATAAGCACATTGGGTACATCTATGAACGTCTTTATTACATTATTCTTCGTCATTTGTAAGATTTTCTCATAATGATTGTCCCAAAAACGAGTGTTTGTGCGGCGAAGCCTTTGTCTAATCGTTGTCATGACTCTTGTATCACGTGTTCGCTTATTGTTGTTTTAATGGACCTTTCCGTTTTATATGACTTTTAGGAAATAAAGTACATACGAGATTCAAAGAAAGTGGGGCGAAAAACATCAAAGTTCATTTAAGTCCAGTTTCCGGAGTCAAAGCGGCAGTTGTCACGGTCGTTATATGATAAAAATTCTATGCTTTTCAAACTAAAAAAAAATAACCTCCAAACTTCGTTTTTATAAGTCGGTATCAGTCTTATTTGTGTGCTATTTGCGTTATATGCACTAAATCGTATTACCCAACTTCATCACAAATTTAACATATATCGTTCCACTTCTGGGCAAAGGTCTTCCCTATCTTGTTCCACTACTCTCTATTATAAAACATTAAACTTAAAATATTCTGATGCCTTTCAACACATTGAACCAATCTAAGCTTTTGAATTATCAAGCAACATAAATGTTCTACTTACCAATACCAATTGATAAGCCATATTACTATGGTAATTCAGAAGCGACGTGACACCTCGAGGTATGCAATATTATTTGCATTCATATATCGGACACCCACATCGCATAACACTTAGAAGCCGGATCAATGTGTAATTAAACTACCAATACACGGACTCAATATGATCTGCTTACCAATAGTTAGCAATACGTGTGAATGTAGAGTCAATTGAAGAGACAGTAACATTATTATGTGTTTTTTTTATAACACTGAGCTTGGTAGGTAGACTTGCTGCGCTTGTTATAATTTAGGATACATAAGCCTGATACCTCATACTAGGATTCTTTGTAGTAGTTATCAGGATCTACGGGTTATTCCCGTTTCCAACTTACACTTTTGCCATCTAGTTTGAAATCAAAGATGGCAAACACATTCATTTTATATTCAAAAATTCTTTAATAGGGTTCAAGTTTGACTAATTTGGAGATGATGATTCTGAATATGAGGTTCATTTTGAAATCACAGATGGCGAAAAGTACGTGGTACAACAACAACACAGAACCTGAACGAGAATCTGCAGAAAATGCAAACATTTGTCCCTCAGTGGGAATCGAACGAAAATCCCGTACTTCATGCCTCGCAGCTAGTAAGCTAGTAACTAGCCCCCATAAGGTCATCAGATAGATAATAGGAGATATTATAAAAATACCTTCTGTTTCAGAAACACTCGCTACCTTTAGCAGCGTGCTAAAAATTGTCAGCGTCTATCCTTTGTTTAGTGTTAGAAAAGGACAGGGTTAGATTTAGCGATTTGCTAATTTAGCGAGTGATTATAAAACAGAGGGCTAATATTTGACGTAATTTCCGATATAATTTAACGATTTGAGGTTTGATATCATTTCAGTAAATTAATTATGTGTGAGAAAACATTAGGTACTTAAAAACAAATAATCATAATATTACAACTATTTACCACTTAAAAGTATAAACATTAAGAAAGAAAGAGATGCCCTCTTTTTAAAGAACCGGGGCTATGGCCAACTCTGCCATTTGTAAAAATATTTGTGACAAATATTTGGATTAAGTTTAGGGACGTTCATTTGGAAATATTAAAATTGATTTACCTCAAAATCTACTCGATTAAAAGTAAAGAACTCATATAGAAAATCTAGATGCAGAATAGCTCTAAAAAGTAATAGTTCTAAAACTATATGAATGTTACTGCTCTAAAAGCTGCATGGTTTGAGTAGAATTAAAATAAGTCCAATAGCTGAGTTTCAGTTGCACAAGATCGTCACTGAACACTTATGCCTGCCCATACGATTGTTGCCTTTACGAAATAGGCCTATTCTTGTCACTAGCCCTATATCAGTGTCCATTGCTATGTAGCCCAGCGGTTTTGCCAAAGCATACCGCGATAAAATTACTAATGAACAAGGTAAGGCTTCCAAGTAACGGTTGGCGATGCATAACATACACGCTATGAATTATTGATAAGAAACTAACGAATCTGATAAAACGTTTGTCTTACAAGTGTTTATAGTTGTGTTTAATCGTTGGCGATTTTAATGCTATTCTGTTTTTGGCCATTGTCCAAACTTTCGCGGGTTTACCCTACGTGATATGTTTGTTTGAAATCGATGGACTCTATACAAATGAAATGTATTATGAACAGTTGGAAAAATTCAATGTTGAATTACAAGTCTAGCATAACATAGTTCAATGCCTTAGTACTAGTTATAAGTGCGATTTCCACCTTCTAATAATGTATTCTAACATCAAGCGCTTGATCTTATAGCTAGCGTAAACAATAATTCCTAAAACAGCAAAATACAAAGCCTTATAATTTACAATTCAATGTCTTCGTGGCTGTTTTGTTCAATTATTATTCAAGAAGTAGCATTTACCCAACATCTGTTTAAAATTTCAACCTTCCTGCATAAATCACGGCCCCACAATTCACGGGGCGTACCTCAAACGTTCGACATTAGGATTTTCGCCATAGAATATGAATTTTCCACACACCATAATGTTCATGTAACCCTTCTAAGGTACATTTAACTTAATTATAGGATTAGTACGGGCTGCATTTTAAGTGGTATTTTGGTAATATAATAGTCAGATGGCACGCCCGATGCCAGGCCGATACTCGGAAAGCCGTGCTTATTATGAATTCGGGACGCAAACGAAGTGTGTTCAGCCGCGAAGAACAAACGGATGTATTAATTATGAGCCGGATAGATTATGTTGAATTAACGGCAGTTTCACATTTTAAATCGCGAAGGGTTTTTGAAATTTATGAATAGACCTCCATTTGGCCGTAATCTCATCTGTGATGATATGGCCGACAATGGATCACAAAGATCTAGAAGACACCTATTCACTCTTACCTTGAAGAAAACCAGATTGTATTTTTCAGGAGAGACAGACGATGTTAGCTTATACCATTCTATCACCGTCTTCATTCCAAAGGTGGAACTGAAATGTTTAATTATATGGCGAATGGGTGAAAAGTTGGTTTGTTTCTAACTAAAGTGAATGATGCCTCTTTAGAATTAGGTTTAGAAATTCCTTCGTAAGTATTAGGTAAAATACACTCACAAAATAACATTTACAAAAAGGACCTACCGACATCACCTTAGAAACACCAATCAATTAAAGCTTAATAAACAGAGAACAAATTACGGAAAAATAAATATTATTTACGAGGGTGCCCCAATAACTTACCAAATGACCTTAAGACTAGTGAATCAATTTCTATGTTTAAAATAAATTCAAAAAAATATGTCTATGATAATATTTTTTAAGTAACCGTCAGATCTCTGTAATATTAACACTAGAATAACTAGTTTTTTTAGTTCATAAGCTCATTATAAATGAACAATGTTCTTTATGAGTATCTAATAAACTTATATAACCAGAAGTATTTATCTACTATTCGGAACAGGTCAAAATAGAAATTTAAATATAAGGGTAGACTGAGGAAGCTCAGCACGGTTTGCCCAATTGTTGATAAATACAGGGTCAACTTCGTATTATGTGACTCGATTGGTAGTTGACTACTTTAAGTTTTCGCAGTAAAATTATAATTGGGTTTTTTACAAGCTACTTGAGTTGAATTTGAATTACACATTATGTTATTTTGTTCCAAACATATATTGCTGTTCTATATCCATATCAAATAGTGTAGTATGCGGCACAGTCTCTATATATCTAATTTCTGGACATGACTATCAGAAAATGAACAAACAGAGCGCCTAGTGATAAGATTATGAACTGTAATATCTTCATACAAACTAGGTGTTTACGTGGTAATTTGTAGCAAAATATTTATTGTTGTGTATCTTCAAAAGAAGAGTTCATAAGCACCTACTGGGTGAGCGTGATTAGCATTTTTAATTTAAAAAAAAAACTCACACTAAGCTTACACTACTCAAAGAAACGAAAGTAGGTACTGAGTATAAAATTACAGCTGTGTCATATAAATTTGTTTATGTACTACTTTCTTGTAAAAACACTTTGTTGTGAGTTGAATTTTAAAGCCGGTTATAATTTTATACCTCTACTGCAGTTTCGGTACTGTTTAAACAAAGCCTCAAAGGTAACCGACTTTAATGTATGTGGGACAATCCTTCAAGATGCAGATTACCATTTAAACAACATCATCAAATTGTCCGATTTCCATGTGACTTCTGTTGTCATACAAAAAACCAGTAGCTGATATTCATGTGAATACATATCGACTATTATGCGTAGCTTTACCTGATTTTCATGCGAAGGAGTTCTGAGAAAATAAGTCACAGGATGATAGTTTAAAAAAAAATAGATCCCTAATATTAGTTTTTTTTACGACCTCGCCGGTTTGAACTCGCAACTATCGGATAAAATAATGAAAAAAAAAACACTATTAGAAATAAACACAGTTACATGTTTAGTACTGGCCCCACACATTTTTACATTGACACATTTGTATGCTTTAAGGTTTTAATATTGTCTGACGGTATTTAGACATTAAATTTATAGAAATGAGCACACAATTAATATGCTCCTACATACAAACCACTTAACTAAGCATAAAACAATTTGTTTTTCCTTGTATTTACGATGTATTTGTATTCAACTCATGTAAATAAAGAAATTTGGGGACTGGGTATTACAGAATGAGTCATTTTAACAGCCGTTATTTTGACGATAAACATTTTAAAGTAGCTTTTGGTACTCACTTTGCAAGTGAAATGTGTTTTTATTTATATGAGAAGCTAATTTGATCATTATCTAGTTTGGACTATGTCTAAGTACTTATTAAAACATACCATTGTAGAAAATATATAATCTTCTTCTTCTTGACATTCTTTAATCCTGTCAAAACATTGACAACCTCAGTGGTGCAGCAGACAGGTAGCCGAACCAGATGCAAGAAGGTTCGTTTCCCGCTGTAGAACAAATGTTTGCGTGCTCTGCAGATGTTTTTCTGGGTCTGTGAGCTGTGGTATCATGGTACTCGTAGTTCCTGATACCCACTATACAGGGAATCCTAGTGTGGGTTCAGGACTATGTTACATTTTTTTTTTTTTTTTTTTTTTTTCATTTATTTAGTAATAACGCGCGGGACAAATGTTTGTGTGATCTGCAAATATTTGTCTTGGATCTTAGTGTTATGTAAAATATGTATGTATTTACAAAAAAAAGTATGTAAGTAGTATATCATTCATGTCCCTTAATACTAGCTCTGCTTAGTTTGGGGCTAGATGATGCTGTGTGAAAAAAAGTCCAGTAAATCCAGTATTCAAATTTATCAGTTATTTCAGAAAATGCAGAAATACCCTTACATCCCGAAACCGAAAGTAACTTGTTTTTGTGTGAAGACAACACATTTTAAAGTGTTAGATCAACACATTTTAATAGATCTTATTACATACCTACATTCTGCTCCGATAGAACAGCTGACGTTTCTATATGATCCTTGTTATTTCAATGAATAAAAACCTTTCGACTTTGACTCCATCCCAAGGTTGTCTAGAAGAGATCACTTTTAACATACCACCCATTGCACTGTAAGTTATATTAAGTTTTTATTTATTTTGTTATCTTGTGGTGTACAATAAAGTATTTCTATTCATTCATTCACTCTTACCTTGAAGAGACCCAGATTGTATTTTTCAAGATAGACCTTTATAATGAAAATGGCGATTCTTTCGCCGTTCTCATTATAGGTAAAGGTGAAACCGAAATGTTTACTGCGAATGTAGTACTTGCTGACTGATGTACGTTTTTGAAACCCAGGATTTGTTTTCTTTAAAAGTGGTGTTTCAAATGACACCAAAACTACACAAACATAACACACGGTTTCCTAAGAAGTGTAATTACACAAATAATGAAATGCAGTGGGTGGGGTCGTTTAAAAGGCAGTAAACAAAATTATATCGACCCACGGCAGCAATTAGTTCAGCTAGAATTAAATCGGACGTTTTCATAAGGGACTTTTACACTAGACCAGCTGGCCGGTTTAATGCCGGACATGCTTTTACGAGTAGATTCTTTAGATTATTTTATCCTGTTCAAGAATTTTAAAGTGATTACGTTTACACTTTTGCTGTCTTCTGATGATAATTATAATAATATGAATGTACACGAAAGCAAACTGATCTAAAAATAAAACGAAAATGTGCCTGTCTTAGCACTACTGGAAATAATAAATATTAAAAAATAGTTCCTCTTACAATATCGATAGAATCGAAAGTAGTATTTTATAGATTTTGGCTAAAACTACTCAAATAATACCTATTTGAGTATGCATGCATTAATCGGTGCAAGAAATTTTAAGATCTATTCAATTTCTTATACGATTTTGATAATACTTTCATCAAACTACACCGGAATTATTACCAACATCGCAAAAAAAAAATGTAATAGAACCCAGACTCAAGGAGTAACAGGCACACGATTATAATTTTTAAATGCGTTGGTCAATCTTGATTTCAGAAATTGTTTACTTTATTTAAATTGTGATTTGATGCAGTTCAAGTAAAACCACCCATCATAGAGCAAACGTTGTACAAAAAAAAAATGTGAACCTCTATTTTATGAAGACTGTTAAACAAATTTATTTATTTATTTATTAACATATTAAGTAGGTACAATAGTAAGATAAATGATAAATGATAAAATGATAAATTTATTGATGGTAAGATGATGCTGTGTGAAAAATGTCCAGCTTCATTTATTTATTTATTTTATAATTATTAATTTGTCAATTCTATAACTTGACGTCTATAATCTGGACGGTCTATGCAAAACATACGAAAAACACGGCACCAAGTGTAATATCTCTTTTATCGAATTAAAAACGTTGCACGCCAAGTAAATGTGAATAATTACGTATTTAATAACGCTTTTGTTCTCGGACAGTGGACGAGGAAATTCGAGTAATTCAATTGTGTTTAAGACTGTTTAATTCGAGTTGTTGCGAGCGAGTTGCTTTCTAGAGCGCTTTTGGCTACCTTTTAGGGTTAGATATTTTTTTATTTCACGTAGTTAAAAATAATTTCTGAGCATAGTTTTTTTCTTAAACCGCTGCGTGAGTTTATCTATGAGGTCAATTATTTGGCGTCCGAATTTCAGTGCCGTAATGCCATCACTGAAATCAATAATTTCGTCTTTGGTGAAGGATTATGTCTAGTATTGGACTTCTTGAGCCTGTTGATGACAAAGGTAGAGTTACGGCTCTTGGTGACCTCTACAAAAGTTTAAGACAGTTTAATGATAGCGTTATGTACATTAAAGCGTTATATTCTTTAAATAAACACCTAACTGACACATATGATTGTCCTGACTCCACACTAGGATTCCCTTTGCCGTTGGTACCAGGAACTACGAGTACCGTGGAACGACAATACCCAAACCCGGGAAATATTATTCAAACATTTGTACTACAGCAGGAATCGAACCCACACCTCTTGCGTCGCTACTGGATCCTCGCCCGCCGCCATACCTAGGAGGAGGCAGAACTATAACTGTTTTAAGTATAGTCTATTTGGTTATTGGATTAATCCTGAAGATTTCATTTGTTGCTCTTTTAACTAGAAAATAATAAAAAAAGGTAAATGCGATAAAGGCCCGTTAAACTTAAAATTATTTTATCTAATCGCGAAAGTTTGATAAATACTAATATTTGAGAACTTTCAATGCAGGTAACCAACTCCACCTTAACCTTTCGCTAAACTATTCGTAATCTTCCTGTAAATCGTTAAAGTGTGAACGTAGCGTGAATTTTAAACAATTTGAGTTTCATTTTCTGCTTACGGTTTAGTTATTTCCAGCAAAAAAACCATACAGATGGTTTGACTCATAGAAATGATTATGAGTCATTTGTAACATCCTTAAGGATTCGTGACTGGAGTGCTTATTAGGTGGTGAGGTGAGAAGATAATTATAATTATTAATATATTATTATAAATAATATTATTTTACAATATTTAATGAAATTTTGCCAAAATGTCAAGAACAATGTGCTAAATAAAATTTTTGATAAAAGTTATGAACCTCTCATAGTTTGGAAAATCATGTCAATTCCATTCAATATATTTTATTACATTTCAATACAATTATTGTACACTTGGAAAAGTCATTTTAAAGGTGGTGAGGTACATGTTTTTCGATACTCTTTTTGTACTTTGGCGTGGTACAAGTAAATTAAAGGTATAGTGAAAAAGTCGCGTTTGTGAGTATACTCGTAGTTAGAAATGAGACATACATCACATTCCATTTTCACTTCTCTGAGAAAATTATTATCCCAAATGAAGCAATTATTAAAAAAAAAGCGTAATAAATCACATTTATTACTAGGGTACCAGGGTGTTAAGGGGGTACAGTTAATCTGGCTCAGGAAATTAAAGCCGGAATTACCATAATTGATACGGCTCCAGTGAATCGGTGCAGAAAACCGATCGCTTTTAGAGGGTGTTTCGTTGGAACCTAATATTTAATGAACATCGCCTTAAATTGAGATGGAATGATAAAAAAGCTATTATAAAGTGTCTTTGGGGTAGAAGATTGAACTTTTTTAAGGTAGATAACAAAATTCATCATGATCCAAATGATGCTTATTTTTCAACTAACATCACGCGACTGTACTGGAGCATCTTACTCTTATTACTTTTGATTATCGTAATACTTTTAAGAATAGCATTCATAATTCACAATTATACGTTTTACACGGGTCGTTATCACGTTTATAATTTTTTCCATCATTTATCCCTGCAATATTGGGAAGAAGTAGTCAAAAGTGCAAAAACCTTCGTTTTATGTTAAGTGTTGGATTCCTAAGATGCAGCGGCCGTCTTTTTCATCATTCATCATCATCATCATCATCAGCCTATATTAGTCCACTGCTGGACATAGGCCTCCCCTAATGAGCGCCATAGCGCCCTGTCTTCAGCTTGCCGCATCCAGCATCTCATCATTACGTCATGGCAATAACTTTTTTCGCTAAATAACGATCGAATAAAAAAACAGGCCTTAACAATTTTATTAAGTAAAGCAATACTTAATACTTTGAAATTATGAAAATGGTATCTCAAAGGGAAAATAAAAATCCTGATTAGAAAGGACTCTCACAACACTACAGAACCAACATTCAAAACACACACGATCAAACACAATAGCATACCTTCGATTCGATTAATGACGATTGAGTGTATTCATACTAGTGTTTGGCTATTTATCTAAATCAAAGTGTCATCCGCTGAGTCGGATACGGAACCGAAAAATGGGTGGATTAACAAAATAATGATCCGTATGACGGTTCAGATGTGTAATTTGGATTAAGTAGATGTTAAGGGACCAGATCAGAAAAACACATTAAAACAGTCCTGACGAAAAATGCCTACTACATTGTTGACTAATATCGATCTGACAAACTCGTAAAATTTTCTTACAAACAACCAACCTATTCTTGACCATTTCATTCTCTACTCCGACATTTTTACCTAACAAAATATGATGTTTCTACTGATCTGTAGAATATCCCAAAACCTAACCTACTTTGACATTGATTATTTAACTACCTACCTACCTCATGATATTATCATTTTGTATGATTATTGTCATTTTTTGTATCTACTATTCACCATTGAATTACCATTCAAATGTTATATTGTTTGTAATTGTAAAAAATAATATCTACAAATAACTTATCTGCGACGTCCTGACAGGGCCAATATACCTACCTACTTATGAGCTACACTAGACCTAAGCTTAACAATTATATGTAGGACATTAAGCATGAATAAATGAAAAAGAAATCAATTTTTAGCACAGAAAACCTCAAACAAAAAAAAACTTCCATTTATCCGGTCATGATTTTTAAGTGTCCTGAAATCGTTAGTGTGTTGACATACTTGGAAAGAAATTATAGTGTAAGAATTAATATTAAGATGTAATACTAATTAATATAAGGTGGCGTTTTGTTGACTATGGTTAGTATAATATATGTGCTATTGTTTGACAATTGAACCATGCCTAAAAACGACGTGTTCGTTAGATAACACAGATGTCGATTTGGCTAGGAATACTTTTAAAGGCTTTATCAAAATACATAACCTTATTATTATTATTTTTTATTTCTAAGCTAGCCTACATTGAAGAGTTTCTGGGTTTACGGGATACGGAAACAGCACATCACTAGAACACAGTGACACTCCTACACCTACTTAGTTGACATAATGTAAATACCAAGCCCACTTTACATTGTCGTACTCATTATGCTGAGAAAGATTCGTTAGGTGAAGAAACACATGTTGTTTTATCGTATCTCTGTAGGTACGGGAGAGAGAAAGTTCAGATTAGGTGATACGTTGTGCAATATGTATAGATGACTAGTTTATTTTGCTATTAAACTATTGTGTATTCGTTTAATAAAATGTGACAGACAAACAAATAAAGTGCTCTAAGAAACACTACGGTTAAAAAACGTCATTACTTTTCCATTCAAGTATCAGAAAAATATTAATTCAAGTAGGAAGATGCATAAAATTGATACCTAAATATTAATCTGTTATTTTATTATGTGTTATACTATCTTCGAACTTACGTACTACCGTACCATCCTTAGACACATCTTAGCTTGCACAATGAGATGATTACAATCCGTTATATCTATCTATAATGTCTTACAATAAAATAACTTCGGCATGCGCTCGTGGGCGAACGAAAACAATGATGCTCCTTCTTGCTCTAATTTCAAAGGTATGACACGAGAGTGATAAATATACAGCTATAGGCCTTAAATAATCATCATCAGCCTGTCGACTGATGTCAAGCCTTCTCGAAAGATGCATATTTTCAGGCCTGTTATCATAAATTAAAAGCCATAATTATAAAATGATTGTATTTATGGTCTAAAATTAATTAATTAGTTATTAACTTCACATCCCCACAACTAATATTATAAGTGCAATAGTATGGATGGATGTTTGAATGTTTTGACGACCTCTGTGGCGGCGCAGTGGGCAAAGGCCTACCTAAGAATGGAAGGAAGCGGGTTCGAATCCCGCTGTGGGACAAATGTTTGTATGATCTGCGGATATTTGTATGGGATCTGGGAATTTTCTATGTATCATATTATGTATGTATTCAGTCCAGTTATGAAGTTCCCATAACTTAAGCTCTGCTTACTTTCGGGCTCGATGGTGTTGTGTTTAAATAACCAGCATTATTAATTTATTTGTTTTTAGCTAAGAACAAAAATTGAGAAGATATTTGGAATAGGTATTTAGTGAACTAGAATAACACATTTGCTACTTATACCGAAGCACCACGTAGACAAAGTCATGAAAAAAAGTTACATAAAAAGTAGTTATTTAAATTAAAGCCGTGACTAAAAATACTCAAATTCAAGAACACAGTCAGTCACAGACGAAATTTTTACATCAATCGAAATCAAGATAATCCATAACCAAGCTGCATTACTGATAAATGAATATTATTCTACTTGTACTTGTTACTTTGAGCGCGCAACTGAAACGTGCTTACTCTTGCAGGCAATTTTAGCTCTCGTTTGCGCTCTGTAGATAATTATAACTCTAGAGAACGTCCAAGATAAAAATCTCCGGAGTGATTTGATTAATATGAACAAGTCTTTAGAGAAAGGGGTAAGTATTTAAATTGCTGACGCGTGTCGATGGATATCTACTTATGTGTAAAAGTTATTAATAATTTTGTTTGATGGTAATGAAGTTTTAATGATTTTTCGTTTTTTGTTTAATCACAGCTGGTATTTTATTTCAATATAAGGCTATTATCATAGCCATTATCATCAGCCTGTAGAAGTTCACTGCTGGACGTAGTCCTCCCCAAAGAGTGCCATAGCCGAACGGTCTTGAGCCACCTTCATCCATCGTTCCGGCGATCTTTTAAATGTCACCCATTATTTTGATATATGTATTACTAGTTTCGCTCGCATGGTACCCGGTTAAAAAGATGCCTATGTGTTATTCTGATGTTTACGCTATATTACTGTAAAGTTTCATCAAAATCCGTTTAGTAGTTTTTGCGTGAAAGAGTAACAAACAACCATCCCCACAAACTTTCTCATTTATAATAGTAGCAAGTTAAACAGTAAGGATTCCTTACTAATACAACAAAGGTGTATACCTAGTACAATAAAAAAAACAAATTGATTACACGTAAATATTATATGTATTATAACACGTAAATTTACAAAAAAGTTTTTATTTTATTAATTAAATACTTATTTTTTTAACCTTTGTCTTTGATAAATTTGTCTTATGTGATAATCGTCGAGGTTGATAAAGTCGGCAATTATTACTAGATTTATTAAATTTGCTAATAAAAAATGAATTTATTATATTCATTTAATAATTGTAATTAATAATAATTATCTATAACTTATAATAGAGATTGAGATCGGATGATGTGTCGTTAAATATTGTCTAAAGAGTAAGAAATATGATGACACAATTATAAATTGCTATTTTAAACTTTAAACCTCGTAAAAAAAGTGAACATGTGTCTATAGTAATGTGTGGACGTGTCTTTGACTACCCCTTTGCTATCCTCTAAGATGTATTCACTGAGTATGTATTCTTCAATGTCTTATTTCAATAGGGGTTCTTGGTGATGTGTTCATTTCAGAACAAGTAAAATAAAAGACTGCATTCTAAAACTCTATTTTGTTATGCAAATACCTATTACCAACTAATGGAAACAATAAAGCACACTCAATCGAAAAATAAAATGGTGACACTAGCAATTAAGATAAAAAGTTCTTGAAGTGTCAATGTTGAATAAAAAATTAGTAATAATAAGAAATCGGATATCGGACATTAATATCAAATGACACGAAAATCACCTCAATTATCACTGAGCTTTGATGAATTTCACCGACTCTTAGATTATTAACTTGATTTAAAATTACATGAAAATTTTGAATGAAACAGTTGAAATATTCTCTTAATTATACACCTAACAGATAAGCATATTATACACAGCCCTGACACCACACCAGGATTCCCAGTATCTTGGGTAGCAGAAACTACGAGTACCTGGTACAACAACACCCAGACGAAGAATATATATCTGTAGAACATGCAAACATTAGTTCCGCAGCGGGAACGGAACCCATACCTATTGCGTTGCAGCCAGCTACTCGCCGCCATGCGATCGAGGTAGTAAATAAAATATATAAAAAATATTACACAATATCGGTACAACTATGCTTGACTATTTGTAGATGTTCATATTATAAACACAGAAAACTAACGTTACGGCAGTGCCAATGTCGCACCAACATATTTAATAACTAGCTCCTGCCCGCGGCTTCGTCTACGTGGTACCTGAATAAAAAGTAACCTATGTGTTATTCTGATGTATAAGCTATATTACTGTAAAGTTTCATCAAAATCCGTTTTGTAGTTTTTGCGTGAAAGAGTAACAAACAACCATCCTCACAAACTTTCGCGTTTATAATAGTAGTAGGATTTAGCTGTCTACTAATTATTTTACAAAGACAAAATATTTAATGTTAATTCTAAATTGTGAACACAAAAAAGCTAAAACATGTCACACTATCTTAAAATTATTGTTATAATTAAAATCAAGTAACAGAATAATTTACAATCGAAGCTTAGCTTACATTTTGTAATAAATTATAACTTTTATAGCTTGGTAAATCATTTTGTCCGTTTGTTGTTGAATCAAGTGTTGGATTACTGTTTGATTTGTGATCCGTTAATTGGTAAAGTGTGATACAATGCTTTACTATCATCGTCAGCCGACTTTCACTTCGAGGCATTTTTATGTAAGTCTAAGCGACTCCAGTGTTCCAACAAGCGGCGAAGGCCTAGCAACCTGGGGTCTAGACAAATACCACTTTCTGTTGTCGTTAATGCCTGCGGAAAGATTAATTTGTATGGAAATGACATTAGCTGTAGAAATGTCACGTGACAGCTTCCAAGTTTTACCTTGACAAACTTGCGTTAGCGTGAAAGGAAAAGTAAGCGTGAGGTATTTGTCTAGCCCCCAGGAATGCTAACTCCTTGCAAAACGCGGGCATGTACCAAATATAATTTTGGACGTGCCTCTGACTACTCTCTACTTGGCATCCTCAAGTTCTACTCAGTATGTATCTCGGGGACTACATTCCTGAGTATGTTTGTTTGTTTTGTTCAAAACGAAAGTTTAGAAATCTGTCACTAGGCATGAACTAAGGAGTGAGTACAGTACGAAGTTATTTAAAAAGGTCCTTAAATTTTTTTTAAGGGTTGAGATGCCTCTTTTGTTGCAAGCGTCTAAAGGTTACGGTAACGGTTAAAAGTAGCCTATGTGTTATTCTGATGTCTATGCTATATTATTAGAAAATTTTATCAATATCTGTTCAGTAGTTTTTTGCGTGAAAGAGTAATAAACATCCATCCTCACAAACTTTCGCGTTTATAATGTAGTAGAATGAGTCAAAAGATTGTTCTGTCACTTCTCAAATCGCAAAAAGTTTTTTTTCTACATCACTGCTCCATATCGGTATCAAAATGATCGCGTATTGTCATTTTGAAATATTTATAATCCCCACATACAAATATACAAATTTAATTTACATAAAGATTTTAAGTTTTTATCTCATTTTGTGTGGTGTGCGCGGGCGCAGCGGGACACCGATACCATGATCTGAGATCCATTGTATTCATATCCGATCGTTTTACTCTTCGACGTTTGCTTCTAAAAATTATAAATTTAAGTATAATTCATTTACTAATTTAGTTTCGTTCTTTGCTTGTTGTGTTGGAAACATTTGTCATGAATTTTATTCATATTGTGTTTGAATTTTCGAGTACATGACTACTAGCTTTTCTATTCTACCTACATTGACGATTTTTTAATAAAACGAAATAAAACAAACATAATTAATTATGCATGTAAAGTACAATCTTATAAGTAAATAGATATATTTTATTAATATCTTATATATCCTTATCTATCTATATGAATACTTAAACATATAATAAATCGTTACTAATAGTAATGTTTGAACGTGCATTTGATAACACAATTCATGAGAAAGGTTATAGACTAGTTAACGTTACGCTACAACCCTTAGGAGCCAAGAAAAAGAAGTAATAGCGCGAACGGGCGATGCGACGCGGTGTGAGCCGAGTTATCATAAAAATTATAAGGCTTGTTATTCAAACGATGCTTTTTTTTAAATCACCAAGTACTAAGAACGTATTAATGGTAATATACATCGGCTTCAGTTGTCTGCTGGGAAGTTGGACGCGGCGGGAACTGAGCCCATACATTTGAATGTATGGGCTCAGTTCCCGCCGCGGGGCAAATATTTGCATATTCAGTGGATATTTGTATCGGGTCCGGGTGTTGTGGTAGCACGGTACTCGTTATTCCTGATACCCACGATACTAGATATTCTAGTGTGGGGTCAGGACTATGTATGTGGCTGTTTATTTATTTTATTAATATAACTTACTTGGTCATATAATCAATATTACAATATGACAACAAGGTGGCCGGTAGGCACCTCTGTTTCGATCATTATTTATTGAACTGAGCTCTATAAGCACCTTAGACCACCGTAGGTGGTTGGTCCGTTTCGATTGTGACCGGAAACAGGTCGAGGCAATTATTTAATCATTTATTTTGGTACCTATTTGATTTTTTTAGCCAAGTTATTACTATAGCCAAGTTCATTCATACATTCGCACTCTAGAGAGTATAGCAGAAAGATTAAGTTTTGCATGGAAGTTTTATCTTATTCCCGTTGAGGTGGAATTTCAGAAAATCTTTTACTCCTAATGTAAGGTCTCTAGGACTACGGTTTGAACTCTCTGTTAATAGTCAGTTAGTCAGCATGCCAAACAACAATTTAACCTATTTAAAATAAAAAGCTATTATAGATATATGCCTTGTGGGCCTAGTTAGTACCCCGAGCTCCGATTATTTTATTAAATCAAAATGGTGAAGGTAGACATCGTGAGGAAATTGGCATGAATAAAATAAAATAAAAAAAACCATGTGCCTTCAGTTAGTGTTCGGCGATGGGTTCGCAACCTGTCACGTGGAATGACCTCTGACTACCCCTCTGACGCCCCCTCAAAGACTTACGAACTGAGTATATATTTGAGGAGTAGTATATCAGTCATGTAGTTCCCATAATTCAAGCTCTGCTTAGTTTGGGGCTAGATGATGCTCTGTGAAAATTTCCTGCCTGCATTATTTATTTGTTTAAACGCGGGTATGTGACAAATATAATGTTCGGACGTGCCTCTGACTACCCCCTACTTGGCCCCCAAAGACTTACAAACTGAGTGTATATTTGAGGATGTTTATAATAGTTAATAAAGTTGTCGGTGTGTTTGTTTGTTTTAGATAGATCAAATAAGGTAGAAATCAAAGACTTGAGCCAAAAGATAGGAGCCAAACGGAAGACACCCAAATAAATGAGTCGCCCTCGGCATCCACTTATCGGCCGATTGTTTCCGATGGCATTACTACTCTCTCGACTTTCAACTACCTTCTAGATAAATAAATTAATAATTGATTGACGGAGTACTCGAGGATACCCAGGTGTCACATTTGTAGCTGGGATTTGGAGACAATTCAATAGATAACATGTTTTTATGTGTATTTATCATTATCGTTTATTTTCTTTGGCTTCACCAATAATAGTCTCTCTCATCATCATTATAAACAGCCTGTAGAAGCCCACAGCTGGACATATAACTCCGCTTAAGAGGGATATGACAATCGAAGTGACTAAGCCGGAGTTTACCAACAAAATAATGAGTGGTTTGATCCTAATTAAAGCTATTTGACACATGTTTAGGTAATCTGTTACATAATCAATGTTTAGACTTGACCGTTCATTTATTTTGTTGGTGAACTCAAACCTGAGTCGAGTTGTAATAGATAATTTAGTTCATGACCTGAAATACCAGTTATGCTACTTCTTATTCAAGTAGGTACCATGCAATTAAGATCACACGCAAAAAAATGTGTTAAATAAGTACCAAACAAGTTTTATAGATTTTATACATAGCAATTAATTTTCTTTTAACGCCTATTATAAAGTGGGCTTGTCCAACTTACTTTTGAACACCCCCAATTTGGTACTATCTCTTTGATTTGCGTACTGAGTGAAGTCTGAGAATGAAAATCTTGTTGGTAATTATTAAAGCCGTTAGGTAGATAGTGAATATTTATAACTATAAGTTGGTGCTCAGATCACAGATAAACTATACATCGTTTTTACTAAAAAAATGGGATATTTACCAGGATTTCTGAGTTTGAATGTTTCCCGATATTTCGGCACAGTTGTCGGTTTTTTATTAAAAATTATGTTTAAAACATTGATAGTTTCAAAAGTTTATAGTTTCAAAAGTTAACTTTACATCGATACAGTAATAAAGAAACAATAAGATTCCTTGTGACGTGGTATCATGAACTACGAGTACCGCGGTACCACACCTGGAACAAATATCTGCAGATCATGCAAACGTATGTCCCGCAGGATATAGAGCCCGCGCCTCTTGCATGACAGCTGGCTACTAGCCCACCACACCACCGAAGTCGTGAAAGTAAAAGGTGGCAGTTGTTAAATAGTAGGAGAGATTGCACTGTTTCCGCTAACTTTTCAACATAAGATGGAAAGGAGATTTAAATTTTTCAAGCCCTTCAAATCAACAACAATAAATAAATAATGCTGGACATTTTTCACACAGCATCATCTAGTTCCAAAGTAAGCAGAGCTTGTGTTATGGGCACTACATGACTGCTATACTACTTATATACATATTTTTTTTTAAATCCTACAAAATTATATATGAGAAAGTTTGTGAAGATGGATGTTTGTTACTCTTTCACGCAAAAAACTGCTGTACGGATTTTGATGAAACTTTACAGAAATATAGCTTATCCATCAGAATAACACATAGGCTACTTTTTATCCGGGTACCACGCGAGCGAAGCCGTGGGTAGAAGCTAGTACTTACATAATTATACATAGAAAACACCGAGACCCGAGACAAATATTTGCAGATTATACAAACATTTGTCCCGCGGCGGGAATCGAACCCGCACCACCTTCTGCGTCTCAGACGGACCTTTGCCCACTGCGCCACAGAGGTCGTCAAAACAATATTTCACCATTGGTTTTTTACAGGAAATTACCTTAATACAATACAACTCATTACGGTAGAGCACCAACGCATCTGCTGTGTATTTGCATATAGCCTGATTGGAATGCAAGATTAATCCCTATAATATTTTTTGTCTTACCATCATTTAGGTGCAATCAGGCGTTCGGAGAAAAAAGTGATCATTATCGTGCTTCAGCCCTTGGCTATTTTTTCAGTCAAACAAAGGGTTGCTTGTTTGTTATAAGGTTAGGGGCGATAATGTAATGCAATTACTTTTTTTTGGGCAAAAAACTCGGAAAATTATTATTCAAATCCACCAGCTGAGTAAGCGGAACGGGGATTGTGTTATAAGGCGCGTTGTATTGTGTTTTTTTTTCAAAATTTTTAATAAGTTTTGGTTTAATTTAGCCATTTACATAAATGAATTTTAATCTTATCATATTCTTAGGTATAATTTTTTACCACCAGTTGGTAAACAAAATGCAGAGTTAATCGAGAGTCATTCATAATGGAAATCTTCAGATTTAACCTCAGTTCTCAAATCCGTGAGGATAGGTAACAAGTAGGGGGTATGTCCATGTAGTTAGCATTCCACGAGCCAGGTTCTAAGCACAACGCCGCTTGTACAAATCTGATTCGTCATAAAAATAAAACCCCTCTCTTATTAAACGAGATAAATTCATACAGTGACTTATCACTTCATCTCGTAACAGTAACGACCCCTCGCAAAGGCATCATTAGTCGAAATAAGACCATTAGCAGTCCTTTCTCTTAGCTGCAATGAAAGGGTTAAATCGGCCCTTCTGGCGCAATGGGTTAAATAGAGTTGTGACGAGAGTTTGGCTACTTTCGGCATTACTATTTTCGGTCATGTTTTATAATATTAGCAAAATAGCAGGTGGTAAAAGAAAGGTGGCATTGCTTCGATTCACCGATTGTTGTTGGTTCTTCGAGTGATGGTCCATTCTACATACACTGCGTATTTTGGTTTGCTGTTGCCGACGTTCTTCCAAACGTTAAACCGACAGCAATTGTCGGTTTAACGTTTGGGAGATATATTAATGCTATGGTTCGATGTCCAGAAGTGGATTTCTACAGCCTTTTGAACTAATGATTACAATATAAAGTCACAAAATACATTCAAATGAGCCTCTAACGAGTCACTCCCCTTTACTAGTAATAAAACTAACTTAACTTTATTAGCCTTTTACTAGTTTATAAGATTAAAATAATCGTTGTTATTTTAATCAATAAAATTATGTAAAATATATTTAAAAATGTAAATAGATTTTAATTTTGACCGAAAAAGTTTATCATACCAAGTATTCGGCGTTTCGGGTTCGGATTAAACTGTGGATGTTGCGTTTCTAGTTTATTCTATTAGAGTCCCGTTTACACGCGCAATGTGATAAATATGAATGTTGAACAACGTGGATTATGCTCCTTTGAAGGGGTCAAAATATTTGAATATGTAAGAACAATTTGTAAAGGGTTAATTGACAGTTGAGATCCACTGCAAAGTTCGATGCGGTTAGAAGACGAAATATGTCTCATTGAATTGAATGTGACACGACTAATAAATAAGCTATATATGAGTATTTTGTAGGTCTTAAATAAAAAAGTAAATGCAATAAACTTTCCTGTTACATTAAATTGGCTAACATTGACACTTCGTTTAAATGTTGAACTCGATTGCTCAATAATTACACAAAATTCAATCGTAATTTTACATAAAATCGTTTGGTTCGTCAAAAGAATGATACGAGCAGTTCAATGTTTTGTTACAAGATAATGATTTAACCATTCCAGGTTGTCTTTGTGAAAACTTTTATGCCTTATGTAATGGTTTACCAATTTTGCCAAATTACTTTCCACCTTTGCACTTGAAAAAATACTAGGCAAAAAATACTTGGACTTATCCCTAACTGCCATTTGCTTGACGTCTTCACGGATCTGTATACTCAGTTTCGATATCAAAATGTCAATAACACTAAGGATATTAAAATAGTCGTATTTTATTTTGTAAATCGCAGCATCTGACCAAAACATCGACATGTGACTTGCCACCAACCACACTCATGTTGCACCAAATCCAATAATTACTTGCGAATAATTATCACTCTAATCCGCAGGGTGAACAGATGCGTCTACACCGGGCCACTCGGTGGCCACTGTTTCGTTCATAATTGTTTTTTTTATTCTTTTCACTAGGCAACGCAAAGCCCCTATTCTGCTCTTTGTAATTAGCCATCGGCTGACGTTGATTCTGTGAGTGATTATTATGCAGAGCGGTTGGTGATGGGATTGAGAGCACTACAGTGCTTTTGTTGACGTATTTTGAATGCTAGTAATTCATATCTGTTTTTTTTCGGAAGAGTTACTATTTCATTTGTAAACAAAACAATATATAACTCGTAGAAAATTCAACTTTCATGTTGCGCAGTTTATATCTTTTTTATTCTGACACCTGCATCTGACTTATAAAATTACTAAAAAAAAATCCTACCCTTTAGTATTAATGTGACAACTGATTCAAATGACAACTCTTAAAAAAAATAGTACACAGTAAGATTTGG
The DNA here is from genome assembly GCA_958496245.1 of Perizoma flavofasciatum. Classification (NCBI taxonomy): domain Eukaryota; kingdom Metazoa; phylum Arthropoda; class Insecta; order Lepidoptera; family Geometridae; genus Perizoma; species Perizoma flavofasciatum. The sequence goes on from OY292431.1 coordinate 5,654,696, forward strand.
AAATATTTCTACAATGCTAATTTTTACTAAATTTAAAAAATCTAAATTATTTTTGGGTAAATTGAATCTTTTAAATTCATGGTAACCATTTAATTGTCCAGATTTTAACCCTTTGTAGCATATGGCAAGCCACGTGCTACTACAAAGGGCTACTATTGTTTCACTCCCGAAATAAAGAACACCCTGATGATATCGTTTTCAATGACGTAATTACTATGATCCTGCTAATTGTTCCAGAGGGAGCAGAGACTTTCGCTTTCGCTTTGAAATTGAAGCGTTCTGTTTTGCAACAGAAAGTTTTATAGCGATATAAACAGGCATTCAGAGGATTTTCGGTTTTAATACCATTTATATATCAAACTTTTCATTCACTCTGAGTTTTTTATTTGGTGCTGAAAATATTTTGGTCTGTATGCTGTTAAGCGGAGCGGAATGTGTGCGTATAATCTGCTAATGAATGTGATACGAAAATGCTTTTTCAATTTGTTTTAAAAGCGCTTTATCGGTTCTGAAAAAATATTTTAACGTGAATTTAAATCAAATCTTTTTGTAATTATATAATATCTTTAGATTATTTGAGGATATTCTTTAGAATTCTTTTAAAAATAACTTTGCATGTAATTTCGCTTTGTGTTGTGTATTTCTTTGTATTTCTTTTATTCTTTTTCAAATCGTCTACTTTCTCTGTGTGTCATCTGGTTTTCTATTTAAGTACATATCTGCGGAACCTTTATAATTGGCCCTCAGCACACATACTCTGGTATATACCGGCATGTAATATGTTAATAACTATATTTAATACCTAGCTGTAAGTTAAGTTTAAAATTATGAAAACAAAAAATATATATATATTATTAATGAAACGTAGGTACTTTAAAACACATCATAAACTAAAATAATACCAAACCACGATAATTTAAATACTAATAAATGTTTGGTTCACTTCAGGATCAGTCATATCAGTGTGTAGTTAGCAACATTTGCAGAGACCATTATAATATTAAAAATATACAAAATCAATAAAAACATTGCGAGAATATACTTATTTTTTCGAAAAAATGCCGAACCAACTGCCCTAAAAATGTTCGCTTCGTTGCCCCATTCACGAAAGTATGCGACTTCATTCAAATACTGTTTGAAGATAAAAGTCTAAAATCGATACTGAGCACGTTGCACAAAGGGTATATGCGTTTTAGCATTCATATCGTAGTTTAATTACACATTCATATGCAAATGAGTGTTTGAATACGTCAAAGATTCGTTCATACTATTTTGCTGGTTAAAATATGCATTTGTGGCGTGGCTCTATGCTGTGCATGACTGTAATTAGCACAAAGATGAATGGGGTGTTTTACGGAGTACCTACAAAAAGTAAATGGTGTTTGGTAAGAACCTGGATACGATCGTAAAGAACCAATTTCATTTTAAAGCATTGAGCCACTTAATTTTTTTTTAATAGTTAAGTTGTGTTTTTGATAGTTTTTTGAAAAATTCTTATAATCAAACTTGTGAGCAATAAAAATAGTTGTCCTTAGCTTATAACTAATATTTACCTATGATTATAACTATTGAGTGTCACGTAAAACCTACAAGTAAAAACGACCTCTATGGCGCAGTGGGTGAAGTGGCGAAGTGATCTGGTTGTTTTGTATAATATGTATGGTATTACAAAAAAATAATAGATATAAGTAGTATATCAGTCATGTAGTACCCATAACACAAGCTTCGCTTACTTTGGGGCTGCTACTATGCTGTTGGAAAATGCATTATTTATTAATTTTATTATTTATTAAGAAGTAATTTTATTTCCACTATTGAAATTATCAAACTAAATTAAATTTTCGTGTCATTTTGCAATGAGTTCTATTTCGTATTTATAAAAAAAACAATTGTTATGCATCGATTGCATTATTTTAGACGATTCGTTTTTCATCGTGTTAGTACTATCGGCGATCGCACCAAAGATCGAAAAGCTGTGCTTTGAGCAATAAAATAAATCTTGTTTTAAGAGGTATACCTGATCCGAGGCCCTAAACAAGCCTCGAGCCTTCGTTACAGGCTTAATTAAAAAACAAAATCAATTTTATTAATTGGAAGTGTTAAAAACGGGCGGAAGATGCGTTTGGGGCCGGTATCTTGCTCGTATCTCTTCTTTAATCCGACAGAGAATGTGTTATTTTTACTCTCCTCAGTGGATTTCGAATAAATTTTATCGCTTGGGACTAATTTGGTTACAAATTTATTTGGTTGTGGGATCGTTAACAAGGGGAGTACATCCACATGGTTATCTGGACTGCACTCTTTAGTACCCAGGCATCGCCGTTATAACAATATATCGACACTTGAGACTTGATAAAATGAAGACGACACTTCACTTAGGATTAAATAATACGGTTTTTTAAGAGCATGTGCCTTGCTATGTAAAAGTTTTATTGTTAAGATATGATGTGATTACAAACAAGGTTTTAAGAATAAATTAAATGCAACGTCAACGCATAAGTTCAGGTTGGCAATGCAGTTCATTTTTTTGAACGGTTTCTTCTGTTAGTGATCTGGATCAGTTGAGCTATTTATAGATTTTTTGCAACGGTCTTTAGATAGCTATTTCAGTTCCGTTTTACTCAAAAAGTCTAATATAATTCGCTTGAAAAGCAAAATGTGTTTAGAACATCTTAGTATGACTAAAATTTGCATATTTTGTATTTACCTAAGTACCTAGATTTAGAATTAAAATTTCGTTCTTTTATTTAAATTAAGTACGTACCTATTTACTTTGCCAAAATGTATTCAGCAGAGGTTTTATTAGACTATTTTTTTACAAACATTTTCCTTTACTTTGTTCATACATTTTATAACTTTTAATAAATTTGCAACTTAATCAGCAGCGTCCTAAGCTGTGTACAAATTGTTTACAAGTGGGCTACTTATAAAATGTCGTTGACTCGCTGGAATGCGCATTACCTCTCCGCATACTTCGCCCGTTCCGATAATGTTCTGAATTCATAAATAGTCGTTAAAATTAATAGCTCTATTTACCATAACATGGGTAGAATTCATTTTGATAGAAGCTTTCGTCACCTGGGTTGAGAGTGTATCTTAAGTTTCTGCTCGTTTTGACCTATTCAAATCATAAATTTTTATGAATTGTTTTTATTTTATTTTACTAAAGTGGCAAATATACGGTTTAATTGTTGGTAAGAGGTTAGTGTTGCCTATGGGCGCTAGCAACACTAGAGGTATGTATCATTTGCGCGTTGCCGACCCTGCGACATAACGGATGAAAAGTGTAATTTGCTTGTAATTGCACCGGCACCCTTCAAATTCGAACACAGCATTGCGAATATTACTGCTTGGCGGAAGAAATAGGTATGTAGTGCTTCCCCGGACGAGCTTTCACAAGAATCTTAACTACATCTAAAACTACTAAGGTTTAATGTCTACTAAACTTCTAAAGTTGTGTTCCTACTTATTTTTGAATTGAATTGAGCATTGTAATCGTCCAAACTGTTAATATCAACAATGATATTAACAGTTTGGACGATTATAATGCTCGGATAAATACCAAAACGGTTACTACGTAAGCAAAGATAACAAATGGTTATTTTCTACATAGCGACAAACCGGTCGAAGACGAAAAGCGATGTAGACGAAATCTATTGTAAAGTGAACAATAGTGTGGACACGTCGTAAAGTGAAACAATGCGAAGATTGTACATGAGACATGGTGTATCTAGAAGAGGCGGTTCGATAGGTGTTAATTCCTGTAAATCAATAGGCATAGTGATAGCAATCACTTGGACGATAACAATGAAAATGACAAACTTTCTCCGCTGTTTTGCAGGCAAGAAAGTGGCATATTAAATGTGGATATACCTACTTGATATAACCTGATGCTGCTTTATTTTCATAAGAAGTTGGCATTTTGCTGCTTGACTTTTTAGTCTGTAACTGAGCACATGTGTTTCTAGAATACATCATTTTCTATGACGTTTATATGTAAACTAAGATTTGCAATGCATGTAAAAATTGGTAATGCATACCTAATATTACCACTTTTCAGCGGCGTATCTCAAACCCAAAGTCCCCTACAATAATCAATTTAGATAGTGCGTCTCCAATTCTATAAAATTCTATCAAATCTTGAAGAATATTTTAATAATATCCAAAATTTAACCGTGGCGGGACTCGAACCCACGACCTCCCTATACGCGGGGGCTATACCAACTAAGACACTTCTAAAAAGCGTGTTGTTGTGACTTCTCGTAAGTGTAGGTTAACACTTCAAAAACCAAATAACAATTGAAGAATAAAAATAGTTGAAACTGTACTTGATTATGAACTTTTTTAGCGCCAATAAGTCAATAGGTTTTTAAACCACAGACATCATTATAGCAACGTCAGCTTAAAAACTACGTTGTTTTTTTATTCAGCTCCTATAGCTGAATAAAAAAACAACGTAGTTTTTAATGTCAATCGAACAATCGCTCAACGAATCACTATCCGACAGTGAACACTTTGGCATGCTTCAAGGTAACGTCAAATGTACCCCTGACTTTGAACTCTTCCAGCACCAATGTCAGCTCAATGTAACCCAGAATAAACAGATCAAGCGGTATCAGAGTGTGGGCCGCCGCTGAACACGGCGCAGCCGCGGATTGTAACTCTCGACTACATCCGAACAGGGTCGGACTTGTAAGCCTATCGATGATATAATTCAGAAGCGACACATGACAATGGAAATGAGGATGAAATATTGTTCCTGGTGTTATGACTCAGTTTTGGATATGAATTGATAAGGGGAATTCACACAACTCCGTCGCAAAAAAATAGGCGATGGAAATAGATTTACAATTTAGCCCTATAAATTATTAAAGATTGGCCATGAGTGCCATGATGAACGTAAACCGTTCATCATGGCATTAATTAGGGGAGACCTATGTCCAGCAGTGGCATTATTTTAGCTATTGGTCTTCAAGGATCGTTCTTATAGGTTCCATCGCCATTAGTCTCTATGCAATCGACGAAGGCAAAATGCGACGACGGTTTTAAAAAAGTAATAAATTTGTCACCAATTTGCTGACGTAAATATATCTAGCAATGAAACGTCAGAAAATCAACGAAAAACAGTATCAAGGGTACTTAGAAAACGTTTTGACAGACAAATTAGTAACTAATTAGCATATTTTTAATTTTAAATGATCTCAACCCATATAAGTGAGGAATATAATTAAGGAAATAAAAGCAGTTTTCAATGATTAAACTGATTGTTTAACGTAAATTCTTTTAAGAACAGTTCCTAATCCTGACCACGCCAATGCGAAGTGCAAAACACTGTCGGCGCAAGGCAGCGGTGATATACTGCGCGGGGGCAACCCAACACTTCACGTGGGCCGCATCAACCACTTCGCTGTGGATCCATCGCAATTTGAGATGTTATTTCTTTCTGTTCGCCAAAACATTACTAAAACTATAGATTTTTTTTATGATCTACCCAATACTTAAAACATTATGTCTATTTGAATAAAATTTATTTTTGCAATACAAACAAACATTGTATTTTCCATCCCCCTAAGTTACTTGTGGTGATAATAACTATCTCAGAACCACCCTTGAAGGCATACTTTGTCTGGAAGAGATCGCTTCAAAGCTATAAGACCGCCTTTGCATTGTACTGTAATAAGAATAAGGTTTTGTTATTTTTTTTAACAATAAAGTATTATCATTTATTGATTCGTACAAATCGATTGCAAAAAACCGCTTTACAAAAGCCGCTTTATAAGCCGTTTTGGGAGATAGGCAAATGAAAACAGACAAATATACCAACAAACATATAATAAACAAAGAAACGACCTCTTAAAGAAAACGTATAATTAGGAGCTCCTGCCGTCCCTGGTAAAAATAATATCATGCTGCATGGTCTCACAACCACGTCATGTGGAATGCTCAACTATGCAAAATGTGATTATGTTCGAAATTACTCGTAGTTCTTGGTACCCACGATACAAGGAATCCTAGTGTCCTCAGGATCCTCAGGATTTTAATAGAATAGAAAGTAGTTTATTTGACAACAACACAACACAGAAAGGACAGTTACAAAAATAAATAATTAAAATAGAAACTTTATACATAGGTCAACAGAGAGAGACAGAGACAAAGCGGAAGATTTTTGTGATAATTACTCCCATCTGTATCGTGTGGGCCAAACAGGTCCTGTCTCAGCTTCGTACTGCTCCGCACAGTAGTGAGAAGCAGCACTGATTTTCAGACAGAGCCTTGGAGGACCCCACAAATGCGGAAAACTCCTTTTTATTTTTATTTTTATGTAGATTATCCATGCAATGGTAGCGATTAAAGATTATATTTAGAATCCAATAAATATAACAAAGATTACTCAATCATGTAAACTCATAAATCATGTAACAGGTGTTACATAGTCTCTACGATTATAAATTAACAAGCGTGTTAAATCAACGTCCAATCATGCAGTTGAGCTTTGAATGACGTCACTCAATCGGGTTTTTATCTATGAATTCGTTTGACCCCGAGTCCGCCACACACGAAGAGAGAAGTACCGGTCTCGAGAATCCATAGGCTGATGCAGGCTAAAAATATGGTATATTTATGTACAATTATCAGTGCTAGGTCTTTTTTTATCAGGAATAAACCTTCATTTATTTTGGTCATAATCACACCTGATGATAAGTGACGATATGGCCAACTTATTCACTTCTTCTTTGATAAAATTTTTGAAGAGAGATAATGTGTTTGAAGGATGTATTCCATTCATTCTCATCATAAATGATGAGAAGGAATGGAATGGAAACCATACATCGGTGGAACCGAAATGACCATACACAAGGATTCTCTGTGTCGTGGGTATCAGGAGCTACGAGTATCACAATTAGATTTTTATTTTTTTTTGTATACACAGACAATACAGACTAAAAACTTACATTTTGGAAATAAACAGCAGACCTTAGAAATAAACAGCAGAAATTTTCAAATATCTGCAGATTATCAGATCATGCAAAAATTTCAATCTTCAATCCATAACCAGTCTGTGACGCTTATCATACCTTTAGTTTGTTGTTAGAAAATGATTTTTCTAGTGCTTTTTAGAGAGTACTGCACAGAATCACCACCAAATGCCCCTAAGTTTGTTTTGTAATAATTAAAGATATGTATGTTAGTTAGGTAGATACTAAAAACAAATTGTAATCTATTGTCATCGTTGTCATATTTTACTTAGTAGAGAGAGCACTATTATCATCGATCGTTCACACGCAAATCACGATCTCAGTTTAGCATCAAAAACAAACATTCAAATAATGAGATGTAATCAAGAATCAAGAATCAAGAATCCGTGTTTGAGTCATGTGCCCAATTCGGGCTGACCCCAGGTCGGGCTCTCACCCGTCGAATCATAATTACCAGTGAAATAACCTGATTGTGATCACGACACGCACACACGCATGCTTTTGTGTTTGTAGAGGCAATGTTGCTCAATATTTGAGAACGAAGAAATATTTAGAAAAAAAGAAAATTTTAATAAAAAAAGGGAAATTATTTAAATAACATAACTCATAAAAAAATAGGCATTAAAATTATTAATATCTTCAGGATGAGGTTGGGATTGCCTCGTTTCTGCAGTGCATCAGAGATTTTTGTGTAATACCATATTTAGCAAAAATACTGTATCCCTAATCAGCCGGATATGGGACAGTTATAACAGAATCCTGAACAGTGAACAAAAAATAGCGGAGTTAGGAAAAACTACAATTTGAATTAACCCATTATTTGGTAGGTATATAAAATGTCTCCGCAGTTGAGAACCATAGTTCTATTCAAACAAGCAAATCTTGTAAGGCACCTCGTCCCATACCAGCGCAACATTTTGTCTATCCGCTAGTTAAATAGCTAGTTAGAAACGTCGATACATCAATCAAACAAACAAATGTATCATTTGAGATACCTTTTCGCTTCAAATACATCCTTTGTGCCACAGGTCTTGATTTGAAGGTAATTGAGCGTATTTATAGGTATATAAATCAATTGTGCTTGTTATGTTAGTACATCTTTGTGAATCTTTTAACACGTGAACATTCAGAATGCATTTCATTCAAAGATTTACTTTCAAGTTGAGGTACGAAACAGTTTCGTTTTGTCGTTCATCAATATCATTATTATTTACAATTGTTTGATAAAATATTTTTTTTACGTTGATGATTAGCGACACACTGAATCTCTTTGGTCGATCGATCTGGTTTATGATCGATCATAAACCAGATCGATCTTTTGGTTAGGTACCTTCTTATCATCAAAAACAGGCTGTAAAAGTCCACTGCTTGACCTACCTCAACCCACCCACTTCCGGCCTTTCGACAACGGTGAGGGTCGTCTATCCACTGCCACTTCAACTTGCTAACTCTAAGATCTATTGTCGGTGACTTAAGATCTTTTACAGATTTAGGCAGTAAAATAGACTTTATATTAATAATAAACACTAAAACCCATTTAATATCACACAACAGACAACCACCTGGCATATAAAGCTGTTAGATTGCAACCCCAACCGAATATCCAATAAAATCGCCTAAGCCATTTAAATCTCACTAAACGACTGGGTTATCGTTTAATTTTACTGCAGAAAGCATTTCCATCACAATTCGACGCGACTCCTTGTCATTTATGTTAAAGGGTTTGTAAACGGGCGATTGTTGAACTACTTTTAGCAAATTTTCTCATTTTTTGCAAATCGTCACGGTCTTTTGGCCATCCGCTTGCCATTGACCAATTTGGCCATGATGTAACTTTTCAGTACGCCACCTAATAAAGGTTTTTTCGTATTCTTGTTAAATAAATATTGCATTTCTCTATAGCTATTGAACAGTATGTTACGAGTGATTTGAACATAAAATAAAAACAGATTTACTCAAAGAGAACATTCTAATGCTTCAAGGAAAATGCAAAAAGGACAGTAAGAATAAACTATTATTTTAAGTGACGGTCTTATCGCTGAAAACTATAAAATAAGCGAATCTCCTGATTACTGCAACTCACATAAATGCTAAACAAATGCGTTTGTTGGGTATTTTCATCATACTCATCGGACGCAGGTTGCGTCTGTTCACTGTGCCTTTTTGTTCGCTTCTCTGTTTAGGTACTTATACTTTGGTGTTGGGCAACTGTTGCTTATAAGCATTTCTTCGAAATTGCCCGTTTAAGAACACTTTAAAGTGTTTGTGGGCTCGAGCGTGCGTTATCATAAATCTTTTTAAGATCGCGCCATAAAGGCAGATAAGGTCGCACCCAATCGACTGGAGATTGCCCTTTGGTGATGCTGACGAATTGTCTGAGCGATTAGTTATTTGCACGATGTGCTATTTTATTGACGATTTGCAAAATGCGTGAGTTATTAAACTCAGGTACAACAACTTCACTTATATCTTGCTATAAAATGTTTGGTGAAAATAAGTGAATTCGAGTAGAAAACTGGGCACAATAAAATTAAATGCTGAGTTGGACTCCAATACGTATTGTACGGTATCGGCAGGCATATTTATAATTATAAATAAATAAATAAATAATGCTGGACATTTTTCACACAGCATCATCTAGCCCCAAACTAAGCAGAGCTTGTATTATGGGAACTACATGACTGAATATTAATATTAAAATATTAATTATATACTTTTTTTTTGTAAATACATACATATTATATATAGAAAACAACCAGACCCGAGACAAATATTTGTAGAACATACAAACATTTATCTCGCAGCGGGAATCGAACCCGCAACCTTTCACCCACTGCGCCACAGAGGTTGTCATAATTCTAGTAGATATATTTATTATAAATCACTCCCGCTATATTGTGTCTTAGTCATATGTCTCATTCTCTTTAGTATTTGTTTTGTATCCCGAGTATAATAATTATTAGGTCCACGTTCATAAATATAATTACTTATTTTCTTTCAAAAACTTTATTTGAGTGTGCAACACAAGAGTGTGCAACAGATACGTATGAACTTATCTGAAAACAAATAACAAAAATCATTATAAAATTAAAAAATAAAAATGAAAAATGTTCTTATTTCTGCAGCCAAAATATCAAAATTTAATTATTGCTACAAAATTCAGGCCTTCTTTTAAGTAAAAAAACACTTAGACGACATCGCTCTCCCTTATAAAAATAATATATTGGCTCTAATATTAGACAGTAATAATAATTAATATACAGTAATAAAAGGTATTATCTTACACTTTTACAAGCATAAAAAAATAGTTAAAGTTATGTATGGATCTTCATAAATTAATGAAAATTAATGAATTAATGAATTTTATTTTGGTTCCGGTGATGATTTCACCGGAATCAAAATAAAACAATAAACAGTAAGTAATGCAATCACAACAATGTATGGCGATTCTGTTTCCGATTGCGCTCTATGTCCGAATGATTGAGTGCTGGTTGTGATCACTAAATTGATTGCGCATGAGTTTTTAATATTTCCTTAAGCTTTGCACGTTGAATGATCAATTAAGTTGATCGACACAGTTGATTTGATCAAATGGAACTGGGTTTTGAATGATACTCATATTTAACTGATGCAAATCATGCTTTTAATAAGGATATTGCACCCACGTATAGATTTTTGCCACGTAAGGTCCTTGTGATGGAGGCATAATATTTTTTTTTTGGCGAAACAATACTTAAAATTCAAGAGTGGAGAGCACAGGATGATAAATGGAGTGTTCTCTATTTTTATCAATATTGCTACGAGCCCTGAAATAAAAAGAAACTATTTTTTTTTATGCATGACACTACCTTTTTATTTAGTCGTCCTATTAGTAAGATATTTTTTGTAGATTAAGATAAAATTACAATTATAATCGGAGCCTCGTATCATTCTGAGATTATCACCTGAGTCACAGGCCTATTCAAAGTTATCGAGGCAGGGTTGTCGAAATGTCCGACTTTTAGAGCTTTTCCCGGCTAAAAATAACTGGATTATTTACTATGATTCACGTATCATCATTAGCTGAGAAATTTCAATGTCAACTATTTCCTAAAGTGCCTCCACGAACTATTGTGAGCTATCAGAACGGTAGTAAACCACCTCTTTGTACGGACTTTTCGCAATTTTTGCGATGCCATGTCTATCGGATCAAATAGGTGTACGTACTTTTCTGTAGTAACATTTTTAAATGAAGGATGATTTCATGCTATTAGGCATTATTTATTTTATTAATTATAAATTATTGCACACAAATGATGTACAAAGACGGGACTTAATGCTATACAGCATTTTCACATCAAAAACATTAAGATCTCCTATTATCATATTCCAATAAAAAAACTCCAACCTGTCTTTGTATTTCTGAGGTAACTGAAGAACCGATTACCTATAACTTTACTATTTTATAAAAAAAAGATAAAAACATAAACAAAATGCGTTTTTATAGACATAATAATATAACTACTTTAAAACGAGTTGAGCAAAATAATTAAATTTAAACCTAATTAATGTTTTTAATAAAATTTAACTGATTTAGATTAGGAGGGTGTTATAAAATAAATAATAATAAATACTGCTGGACATTTTTTCACACAGCATCATCTAGCCCCAAACTAAGCAGAACTTGTATTATTGGAACTACATGACTGATATACCTCTACTACTTATATACTTTTTGTTGTTGTAATATGTGTATGTTATACATAGAAAACACCCAGACCCGATACAAATATTTGTAGATCTTACAAACATTTCTCCCGCGATGGGGATCGAACCCGCAACCATCTGCGTCTCAGGCGGGTCTTCACTCACTGCTCCACAGAGGTCGTCGTGTTTTTTTAGTAGCGTAGATAATTTTTGTATTTGACCGGATATTTAGTCTGACTTCTTAGAATTTTTTGACTACCCTATATCATTGAGAAGGCAAAGCATTGGGTTATCACATGAAATAATAATAACATTACAATATATTGTACATTAAGTGCGTTCGGAGCGTGGTGTTTCGGATAAGTGAGGTGGATTTGCTGCATGATATGGAATTCAAATTAGGAGAGTGGACACTGAACAAAAAAATGTAGTGTAGTTTATGAACAAATCCTGATCCCACACTAGAATTCCCTGTTTCGTGGGTATCAAGAACTACGAGTACCATGAAGCAACAATATCCAAACCCGGAACAAATATCTGCACAACATGCAAACATTTGTCTCGCAGCGGGAATCGAACCTGCACCTCTTGCGTCTCAGACCTCCTGACACCGACGCAAAATATATTATTAAAATAAGAAGTAATATATTATTTTACCTTTAGTACTAAAGCTCCTTGTGAAGGGCTCGTCCGGGAAGTTCTTCCACCATACCTACTTCTACCGCTTAGCAGTAATGCTGGCATTGCTGTGTTCCGGTTTGAAGGGTATGGGTGACGGTGAAATTACAGACACATGAGACTTTTCACCGGTTATGTTTCAGGGTTGGCAACTCGTTCGTGATACCTCTGGCGTCGCAAGCTTCCATAGGTATGGTAACCGCTTACCAATAGGTAGACCGTATGATTGTTTGCCAATTTAATTGTATAAAAAAACTTTGGATTAAAACGATAATCAAAAGTAAAGTAAAAATCTGTTAAACCTTCATGACCACTCTGATTATTATAAAGTCAATGTTAACGAAGCTGTAGGCGTTGCTAACGATTTTCCAAAAGGTAATGTCGTGCCTAAGCACGTTGTAGCTTGGCACCTTTATTTTACCGAATTTAGGGTTATGCAGAATTTTAAATAAACCTTTCAATTATCATAACAAAATTGTGATGTATAAAAATATTTGCATTTATTTGAAGCTTAGCTCACCTTTTTGGATCAAAAATCACGGCTTCACCCAAATAATGCCTGGATCAAAGTAAGCTATGTGTTATTTTAGGTCACAAACTATATATCTGTTCCAAATTTTATCTAAATCGGTTAAGCTGTTACAGAGACATTAGCGATGAACATCTATTTTCCCAAATTCACATTTAAAATATTATAAGATACATACATTAATACTGATAATTGCGGTAACGATTGGACATTGGCAGAATTGTGACAAATAGTTACAAAAGTTACAATAGTTCAAGAAGTGAAGTGAAGTGATTAACGATTGTAATGGGATGCAAAGAAGCAAAATCTTATAATTGACTAGCTTCTGCCCACGGCTTCGCCTGCGTGGTACCTGGATATAAAGTAGCCTATGTGTTATTCTGATTTATAAGCTTTATTACTGTAAAGTTTCATCAAAATCCGTTCAGTAGTTTTTGCGTGAAAGAGTAACAAACATCCTCACAAACTTTCAGTTTATAATATTACTAAAATAATATGAGCTGACAGTGTCAAACCACACACCAACTACTTCTGGTAGTGTGGATTGACTTTTAGGGCTTTGGAGTTTTATGATTCACTGCAGCATTCATGTGATTATACTCGTCGTCAAACCGGCGAATTCTTCTAATGGCATCATTAATAACTAGTAACCTGTAATTTTAAAAAAAATATATTGGTATCCTATGTTTTTAATGTAATTTGTTGGTCTGTATTAATTACCTTTTTTTAATCATCTAGCTCTAAAGTACGCAGAGGTTTGTTGTGGAAAGTACATGACAGATATAGTACTTTTATACTTTTTTTTAATACATTCATATAATAAATAGACAAGACAGTTGTGTACAGATCATACAAACATTTGTCTTGCGGCAGTAATCGAACCCGCAACCTCAAGTCTCAGGCAGGCCTTCGCCCACTGCGCCACAGGTCGTTTATGGTCGTTTAGAAGAAAATCAAAGTTTAGTGCAAAAAAATGGTGTGACGTGTCCAGTAAAATATAAACTAATGTACATACACTATATATATATATATATGTATATATATATATATGTATATATGTATATATGTATATATATATGCATATATGTATATATATATGTATATATATATATATATATATATATAATTTTGAATAATGAAAAATAAACCAAAACAAATAAAAAACTTAAATATTAATTGGTAGTGAACCCTTCGTCCTTAAATTTAATTCACACTTTATCTACCTTTAAACCTTTACGTGCAGGTTCGAGGACGATTCTTTTATTAAATACACTTAGTGACCACTTATTAAAATGTGGGCGGACCTTTAAAATGAATGGAATACCTTTTATTGCGTAAATATTTTGATAGTTATGTTTGTTTACGATGTCAAGTAAAGTAATATATAATTATTGTTTCCCGTTTGAGTGCCAGATTTGGAGCTTAAATAAATAAATTTTTGGGATATTATAAATACTTAAAATAAAAAGCCTACAACCTCCGGATGGGAAGTCAGAGTATCGCTTACTAGGTCAGTTATTATTTTGAAATAATAAGCGTTAGCGTATTTTTTGTTTTTTCATATGAACATAATGATTTAACTCAAGCAAATTGCTCGTACCTAAGGGTTACTTGCAATTATCTTGATGTACCTATCTCAATAGCTAGTTACTCTCAAAATTCTTAAATCACGACTAAACTTTGTATGGATAAGTTGAATCTGACTCATTTGACAGCACTTAAATTATTGCTATCTTTTCTTTCTTTCTGTTAGTAAAATATAGCGATATATAAAATTAAGTATATATATATTTGATATATTTATAATATTTGATTTGATTTAAGTTTAGTTGGCATACATGAGAAAAGACGCCATTATCTGTATTAGCAAATTTACAAAAAGGGTATGTAAGTGATATTGGAACGAACGAAGCTCCTTCATCTGAAGAACGAGATTAGATGCGAGGCGAAATCTGTCTGAACGATATCGTCATACATCAATTAAACTAATTTATTCCACTCTGCATCAATTTCAATTTCAAATACTAATCAGAGTAATCAGCAATCACGTCTCGAGTTGACCTCTTATTGACACGGTTCCAGGAACTCATTTACAAACAATTAAAACATTGGACGGTCCTGATCAAATCCGCATTCTCCTAATTGTGGCTTCATTTTAAGACTAACTATTTGTAA
Source organism: Perizoma flavofasciatum (assembly GCA_958496245.1). Lineage (NCBI taxonomy): Eukaryota > Metazoa > Arthropoda > Insecta > Lepidoptera > Geometridae > Perizoma > Perizoma flavofasciatum. Next base: position 5,669,741 of record OY292431.1, read on the forward strand.
GTGGTAAGAAAAGATGAAGTAATAACCTAATGGGGACTGCTTATACTTATCCCATATGAATTAGCAAAGTAACTCTCTTTGTATAGAGATGTCGCTAGTAGAAATGAAGTCACGTAATTAAATTATGTTTGCTTATATCAATTCAATACATCGAGCACATAACCCTATACGATTGAAAAAAGGTATCTATTAGTTCAGATATGGCCACAGGTATTAGTTAAGCTGATTTATTTATCAAAATTTGTACTATGCTTCACTTTTGAAAGTCAAATATAACTACTCTAAATTACTGTAAAGTTCCATCAAAATCCGTGCAGTAGTTTTGCGTGAAAGAGTAACAAACATCTATTCTCACAAATTTTCGCGTTTATAATATTAGTAGGATACTTAGAATTGATTGTGTTGATTTTCTCGTCAAATTATGATATTGTTTATTACATAGTAAATCTTATCATCGCTGACATCCACATTTTCTCCGTAATCTATGATCATAGGGGGGTTATGGATCTCTAAAATAATCTAGTAATTAAAACTTACATAGTTATCCTTGTTCCAACAGTTACATGCTGACGAACACAAAAATGAAAGGACGAATGAGTCTGTAAAATAGTGAAGCGAGAATACGGTCCATGAATAAAATTATGACATGTGTACCAACTGATCAATATTTTTTTTGGGTGGTATGTCGTTTAGTAGGTTGAAGGTTTATGACTAAAGAAATAAAATTCAAAGTTGTAAAAGCAATAGTCAGTTAAGGTTTTAGGTGTCAAGTCATCGACCGCTAATTTATATTAAAATTAGGCTTATTGTTTAATTTTAAAATCAATAACATGTAAACAAAGCTTAAATAAAACAATGGGAATAGGTTAGTTTGATTCCCACAAATTACAACTTTTTTGAAGTTCTTGAGTTCATTCGTTGTGCTGTGGTTGGTAGGTATTGAAAATATTTGATATATGGGAACAAACATTAAAATGCACGTTATTCCTTTTAGACCTATAACTTCATTGTAAAAGTACGATTCTGAAGGTGGCGGCGGCAGCAACTGACTACAACAGACCGTAAGTAGTCGTAGTAACTGTTAATTCATCAGTGGCTAAGCAACAGCAACTTTCTAATGTGACGGTTTGCAGTCTGCGTTTTGTTCCGAATCATACCTTTACGAGAACTTATTTTTCTTTAAATGTCATTTCCTCAGAGCACAGAATACATAATAGTACTTAAACTCGGCGGTCCCTTGAATAATGCAGCTGGAATAAAAAGCAAACTTTTCATGAAATTCTTGCGTGAAATCTTTGGTTTAATAGATAGTCTATTAATAATTCACAACCAAAATTAACTTTGAGTTAAATATTCAACAAGAACGATTAAGGTTTTTTCCTAATTCAATACAACGAATGAGTTTAAAGCATTTGAAACAATCACAGCGGTAAAGCTCCAAGTTAGTCAGAACGCTAAAGATTGGTTGGAAGACAACAAAAAAAAAACAATCACATAATAGTGCAAGTCATATAGTTTCAAGGGGGCTTTCAACGGAATAATGCAAGCTCTTGAGTCAAAATACAACCTCTGATAGAATGTGTAGGTTTTTAACTATCACTGGGCAAAAGTCTCCGACTTTGCCACACCATGTCATCACTAAACAATTATCACCAACCTTTCTGGAATGATATAATCAAGAACTACTTGTTTATTCATATTGTAAAAACGGGAATTTTCACGTACTGCACTATCGGTGAAGGCACCGACTAAGTTTCGACTCATTCCGAGAGTCTTCATCAGGGTGAGTGGTTGCGACTTTCTCCTTCCGCGTCGCGCCGTGCACTGAAGACTCTCAGAATGAGTCGAAACTTAGTCGGTGCCTTCACCGATAGTGCAGTACGTGAAAATTCCCGTTTTTACAATATTAATAGTCAAGTTCACGATAGTTTTTGGAATAAAACTACTTGTTTTTTTTCTTGTAATACATTTATTCATACAACTATTTACAAGTAGATATATACAAAAAATACAGACGAAACAGCTAGCCATCTAAAGACCGTTGCAAACGATCTATAGATAGCTCAACTGATCAGATCATAATTGATCATTTATAGTAATAATTGGTGAATAGTAACGAAGTGTCGGCACTTGGAGAAAAACCAGAGCTGAGTAGAATAAAATTTTGATACTTTTAAAGCCCGGTTAAACTGACGCGGTGGTGGCTGTAGTGGTGGTAATCAGTAGATTCACGTGAAATTTGACAACCACTTGACAACCACCGCCACCGCCACCGCGTCACTTCCACCGTCACTGAATACTTCCTCAATAACTAACATAGGCTCTCAAATTATTTTCCTACCGCCTACATTGAGAATAAAAAGAATCCTAGCGCCCTCCAAAGTTTTTAAACATAACAACCTATGCTTTCCCCTCTAGACCGCCTTAGGGCCCCCAATATCTTCTAGAGCCTTCTACTGAAGGCCTCTAGCGCCCACAAAGGGGCGTTATCGCCCACTTTGAGAAACAGTTCTCTAGTAAGATGTTATTATTTCACTGGGAGGATCAAACTGACGAAATCCAGTAGGATATCTAGGACGATAGACACTCGTACCAAGTACGGTACGAGTGTGCTTTAACCACTGAGTTGATTATTTTATGATAATCAAAGAATCTTAAGATTTCACATAAACGTGGCTGGTAAAATTCAAAATAACCATAATAATTAATTGTGATTTTGCACTGTCCACTGTTTTTAAGTTATTTTTGGCAGTTGTGTTCTGTGAGGGTAAGTTTTTAATAACATAACCAGGTTCAAAAGTTCAGTCGGCTCTCAATAGATCGTGGCGATATCTAGTCTGGGTGTTTGCCAGTTCAATTATCATTACGAGCCGATATCCGTCGAGTCATGCTGTGGGTGACCCGCATTCAATCGGTTAATTCATTCTATTTATCAGCTCACTCGTTAGGAATAAGATCCGTCATAGCTAAGGAGTAAATGTAAATCAGAGTTTTTCTTATTTTCAAACCTCATGTAATTGTTCGTTTTTTGCCAGTTTGGTAGTGGTATCACTCGGGCTGATGTGATCAGTTTTGGAGAAAAACAGAGCATCCATCCATCATGGGAAACATCTCTTCAGAAACAGTTTCACCAAGATTGGGACACAACTCTCCACTTCGGTGGACACAAGGCCTAAAGCACAAAGTTTGATGTCTGTGGCACGGGCTCTATTGTTGCACTTCCCCGCTTGGCTTAGTGTGTTGGGAGTGAACTATGTTAATCGTTATACCACTGATTGAATCGATTGAATCTATTGAATTGTGCTGGTTAAATAAAGGACCTTGCGACCAATCTCCGGTTGTCTTTTTTAGAAATTGTTATTGGAAGATCAGCGTCTGATCCTACCAGTCGGTCGTAAAGGCGGCGGAATTTAGTTAATCCCATTAATTTCCTATATACTCTCACCAGTGGCTCCAAGTAGCTGTCCTGCATGCAGTAAAAAAATAAAACACTACACACTGACCCCGCCAGTTGGGTAAACTATATCCGCCTACTCACAGTAAAGATATATACCAGGTAATTTTTCTCCAGTTCCTCTTTCTGGAGAAACCCCAAGTCGAGTTCTGTACCTAAGTAGTGCCCTTGTGCAAGTTGCCCCTACCTAACTTTTACAGGCTGAGCTCCTTCTGCGCTTGCCGATAGTCCGGTGACGCTGACCAAGGCCATTTGCGCAGCATTACATAGCCCATTCAGAAGAAAAACCGACCGTAGTCAATCAGCCAGTAAATTCCAACATTGACAACATACAGTACGATACAATAGCGCACTTTCGACTAGATACAATGCACGACACAAATAAGCAGCTAATTGGAACATTGCAACATCACTTGCTGAAACTGTGGTTCGATCGTGCGATAGCGGGATTCACACATAACGAGGACTTTATTTGCAATTGTTGGTTATGGAGAATGGTATTCCCTATTGTGCAATGAACTAATGTTTCTCATTATAGTAGGAGATTAATGAATCTGATGGATATCCTTCTACGGCTAAGTCTAAGTTTAACAATAGAACGATTCTGCAATACCTGCGTTTTTGAAAAGAGTGCGTACTCGATGTTGTACTAAAGCATGATTAATACTGGTGTATCGCTGGAAAAACTCTACTATGTTTGTGTTCCTGTCGTGCGATGGTCGTCTAAAGTTATTATTCACTCCAAGAATCTAAAAAAAAAACTAACCCACTTACGATTATTATCCCCATGATGGAATTCCTCAGATCCTTACTCAGTAGGAAATAGTCAAAGCTACGTCCAAACATTATATTTGGCACATGTATACGTTTTTGCGTGGTAGTTAGTATTCCGCGTGACATACGCTGCTCCAAGAATCTCAGTTTAGTAGTCAGATGTTCTAGTTTATCTTACAACCAACTGTCAGCTTCCTTGCAAATGCTAATTGCTCCAAAATGCAAACAAATACAATCACAGAACAATGGTGGTCAAAGGGCCAGTAACAACAGCCGATAATACTCAACTCCTTCCCAGCTGATGGCATTTTGAAGTATGTCAGTCAGTAGGATGTCGTGACAGCGAGTGGCGACGTCGTGATCCAAATTAATTAAACAAAATAGCTATCAAGATTGGCGATGTTACTTTAGTATGGATAAGACTTAATTAGCTAATGAGATGAACTTTGAAGGTCTGTTTGATTTGATGAAAGATTCAGAAAGGTGATTGTTTCATAATATAGGTAATATTCTAACTAAATTTATTTTGTTTATGTGACTCTACTTACTAGTGTAAATTATTGATCATCCAAAACTGTTCTGAAGTTAAAAAAAAACCTCTGCAAGGCACTGAATTGCTTCAATCTACTGATTTTTAACCATCGGTCACAACGCCCTTTTCAAAAACCACTATTACTTAATTGTTGGTCTAATGCTATAGTGTCTAAGGTAGCACATATGACAGTACGATGCACAAACTTGGATAGTAGAATATTTTTTATTAGTAGAGAATTATATATTCAAAGCCTAGATGCAACGAGTAATAATTCTTAGAAAATGATATTGTTCTATGCACTTCATTCAAATTAACTGTTTTGCAGTTCTTCGAATAACTATACATTAGTAGCAGGATGTAATTAAAAGGTACGTGTGATTATAATTGTTAGCTTCAGCATAAATCAGCTTAGCTGGTCGTCTTTTGTCATAAGCAGGATATGGCGAGCTTTTCCAATTATCAATCAGAAAGCTTTGTTAAGATTTTTTATAAATCTTACTTTAAGTTCTGTCTTCCTGCAGCATAAACGGATGAATTATAATAAAAAAACCTTTCATAGTGCTCCTTACACATCAAACTGTTCCCTCCTCTCAGTTTCGATAGATTTGATATTCAATTATAATATCAACGCTTAAACCCGTTTTCGTCTACTTACTGTTTTGATTTAGGAATCGAAAGGATAGGTAATCGCTAATTGATTCTGTAAATCACAATACCTATTTTGTGTTAATTTGAGAACCAAAAAAATGTTGTGGGTCATAATCAGTTGCATAAATATCATGGACTTCAAAACGACTTTTTTTGATTGATTTATTTATACTAATTTGTATTTTTCAAACTTTTGCAATCAATAAATATAATTACAAAGTTTTTACGGTTCGGTATCGCGTTTACTTTCATATCTTTAACGTTGGAATAATAATAAAAAAGGTAACAGCAATAAACTTCATAACTTGATTGATATGACTGATGTTATAACGTACATCCTTGTTGGCCAATTTTCTAGAACTGTCAAGTATATACTGTGATTAAGGCTTTAAAAAAATCTCTTCTACTCTGCAAACTACTTTTTACTTCAATTGCACTGATATACGCCGTAGGTACTAACCGGATATAAAATACAAATATTTACCTACACAACAAAAAAAAAGACTATATGAACTGCCAATAACCATTTCATGCTATTAATTCAGCTTCATCAGAACGAGCAAGTCAACGTCAGTTGAACATAAATCGAAATAATCTCGATGAAGTGTGAGGTTGATTCATTTCATAACACCCTTACTCATTTAGACATGTCCATACATTGTAACTCCCATAAAATCCTCACTCAGCCCACCGCTGAGTAGCATGAAACACACGCTAGCCGTCACATTTCGAAATACAATATGGTAATTATCATCTTTTTTCACCTCTCACAAATGCAAATTCTTGTTCCTTTAATTACACCTCAGACACGACACGTAGTTTTGAGAAATGCACAATCAGTATTGGAAGAGGCTTATGGTAAGTAGATTTGGAGAGCTTTAGCTATTAAAATGTTTATTGGTTGGTTCGTACTGTTAATAGGGCTGTCAAGTCTGTGGAAAGTATTTTTAATACTTTTAGATACCTACTTTTAAATGTTTGAAAATATTTGCAAAAATTGCAATTAATTAATTAGGGAAATAGTCATCACAAACAGTGAAATCATTGGGATGTAGCGTATGTCTCAGTGCCAGAAGTTTATAACAAGCTCAATGGAGACAGTGCCTTAATCAACATAAATAGGAAATCAGACCAGTTTATTAATAAATTCAATCTAAATCGAGAAAATATTTAAACGTGCTGCTCACATATTGTAAGCAATCGCTTCCATTTATTCTCGAACTAGCACAAACCTCCATTAAGATCCTTCTACGAAATCCGTTTCAATTATCTATTAGAATCAATGCACAATCAAGGTATGCAGACCTACTATTATAAATGTCCCCAATCAACAATAGCGTGACATTAATTCTATCCATCATGTCGAACCCAAAAAGGGTTGAAGTTCATTAAGAGATGCATTCCTCAAGTATTATTCTTTGGAAGCTGGTAATAAAAATAATAACAAGGCGGCCACCCTGCCAAGTGATATCAGCTCCATCTGTTGTCGTTGCGGACAAACTCACCTAATGAACGATGATAAATCATATTCGAGAGGCGGCTCGCGGTCTTCTACATGCCTCTTTAGATGCGACCGTTTTCAAAGCTTCATCAACAATTGCTGGTTTTATTCACAGTCAATTCATAGAGTTCCCCACTCGAGCTGCGATGTAAGGTTTGTTAAAGGAAATAGTTGTTCTAGGTGGATTATTCAAAGCGCATTTTGTGAGGTGTCTCGCACCGTGTCCCTGCCCGCACACCATTGTGCTTACTAATGATTTTATGCAAATGCAGCCTCTTTAGATCGAAGTCTTAGCGCGATCTCAAACGGTCAGGTACGAAGCTCATTATTAACAGTTTAAAATATGAGTTAGGTTTTTATAATATTTTTTATTTATAAATAGGTTCTACGATAGGCATTAAAGTACCTACCCTGCTACCCAAAGACTGTTGAAAAACTCGATAATAGGTACAACACATAAAAAAAACTAAAGTAAGATCTTTGTCAAGCTTTGCAGTCAAACAGCTTAGGTATGTGTGAATGTCAGTGTCAAAATTGAAGACAGTGTCAGTGATATATGCGAACATATTAAAATATAAATATTATGTGGAAGCTTTGGGCCCCCACCAACTATCAAATTGTACAGTCAAGTAGGTAATAATCTATGCAAGATAGAAAATTCAAAACAAAAAGCTGCATAAACAACCCTGATTTGAAATTATTTTTTTAACCATATATGTTGAGTATGTACCATACTACCAACAAGTCATATGATCCATTAGCCACACCTAATTATATCTGCTAATAAATCGTGTACTTACTATTATATACAATTAGCAAGCAAATTACCCACTTTGCTATGTAATCTTCTGACGTAACGCACGTATGTATTTAAGGATTTATCTAACAAATAAAACTCAAATGATAATAATTGTGGCCTATTTATTAACATCTGTTGGCAAATCGATCATGAACAAGGATCTGTTGTAGAATTAAGAGATTATGAAGACCTTGATCTCAAAAACATCGATTGTCGTGATCTAGTGGAAGTAAGTGGATCAATCAAAGTTAGGATTTTTTAAGTGAAAACTATACTTATCGCCTGATTCATGGCGGAATTGAATAACGCATTGCCGGTTCTAGGCAAAGATGTGGGTTCGAGTCCCACTGATTCGGAGTTTTTGGAAGTGCTTCAATTTGATTTTCATTTATACTTACCAATCAAACTTGTGTAGGTGCTATTTACTCTACCTTTCTGTACTCTACTTTGATCAAGCAGTTATATAGCACGTAATTAACTCGTTGTCTGTAGATAAAGCTAAATATCATCGTATCATCAAATTCTTTAGACCTGGTCATCCTCCTTCTAAAAGCACTATTTAAGAAGGATTTAATACTGAAGCACCTAAACTTGTTTATTGACAACTTAAAAAGGTGTTTGACTATGTTGAACAAGAGAGAGTGTCAAAATCAATCAAAATCAAAATAATTAAAAAAATCGCCACTTTAACTGGAAGTCAGACCGATGAAGTTAGTGGATGGAAATAACACAAGAACGTTAATAATTGCACTTTTTATATGCCCAGCCATAAAAAATATTTCAGTGCGACTGGTCGAAGCGATGCATGACCTGAGAGTTCGCTCTTATCTGGTTCAACGCATTAGCATTGCCATTCACCTGGCAATGCGGCCAGTATTTTGGGAACGCTTCCGACTGGTAGTGATCTGGATCAGTTGAGCTATCTATATATCGTTTGCAACGGTCTTTAGATAGATAGCTGTTTTATCTGTATTTTTTATATACCTACTTGCAATAAAAAATAAATGAACATCCAACAAACACATACTTAGTTATGAATTAACTGTATCGTGGGTATTAGGAACTATAAGTGCCGTGGTACCACAACACCGAGATCCGGAATAAATATCTGGAGAACATTTGTCCCGCTATAGTACTCGTAGTTTCTGATTCCTACGATACAGGGAACCCTAGAGTGGGATCAGAGCTACGTATGTGACGATTGGGTGTTTATTTTGTTAATGTTATTGTACAACTTTCAATTTCATGCAAAACAATTTTGTGTTCATAGCCTATCAAATTGTGAACTAAGATGATTCAATTCACGGTCCCACGTAGAACAAAGGAAGCAACTAATCATTACTTAGCCTTAATTGCAATAATTACCCACTGACCGCTCTTGCTGACAAAATGATTTATTATACACGAAGAGTTTTAAAGTTATCCAGCTTTAACTCCATTCCGGCTTTTTACAAATTTTGTTGTGGTCTACTTCCCATGGATTTAGAGGAGATCTCGGAGAGGGCGGTTGAGCTGAGATTTTCCCAAGTCACTACAGTATGAGGTTCTTCAGTAATGGCGTTTTACATTTTTTAAAGGGTTTGTGATACCTTTGGTGCTGCAAGCATCCATAACCGCTTACCAACATGTGGGCCGTATGCTTGTTTGCCACCTTAGTGGTATAAAAAAATACATGTGACGTGAATTCTGTTTTATTGACCTGAAGAATATAACTACTAAAGTATTTAAAAAATGTTTGTTTTGGTTTTTTATTGACCATGCAATGCATACACGGGTTGTGTATGCTTTTGGGTTGAAAGGCTGCTTCTTTCTGTTCCTACTTTCTGTCATAATATATAGGTGACGTCACTCGTCACTAGGTGGCGCTGCATTGCGTGATAGAAAACACGTTTGAATTTTCAAAATGTTGACTAGAGAGCGTTTGCATATTGACGTTCTTTAGTTTTTTGAAGTTATCACCTCTTGTGTCCGACCTTTTTTTGGCAAAATCTAAGAGTGTTCCGGCCTTTCCAATTTCTCACCAGGTGCGCCAAACTACAGAAGCTAAACACTAAATACAGCTAAATATTTAGCTAATGGACTAAAATCGTGGGAACTTCGTAGGTTGGTTTGTGAATGGCTTGGAACTGCTAATGAGTAATAGAATGCTAAATGGGTAAGACATTTTGTTCTCTGTTTGGTAGCGGAAGAATAAAAATGAGAAAATTTCACATCAAGTGACAATGAAATAGAGAACTGAGAGGCTATGAGTGGGTATCAAATAATGAAAAAATAAATAATGCTGGACATATTTCACACAGCATTATTTAGCCCCAAACTAAGCAGAGCTTGTATTATGGGAACTACATGACTGATACTACTTATATACATTTTTTTGTAAATACATACATATTATACATAGAAAACACCCAGACCCGAGACAAACATTTGCTAATCATACAAACATTTGTGCCGCAGCGGGAATCGAACCCGCAACCTTCTGCGTCTCAGGCAGGCGTTCACCCACTGCGCCACAAAGGTTGTCTTACTATTATAAGCTTGATGTTTCCCTTTGCAGGGCAAATGCCTCCTCTCCTTCCACTGGTAATATCTTGAGCTATTTCTGATCAATCCTTGTTGTAGAAATCTGATTTTTCCTGTCGAAGTGGTCGTCGCGTGGAACCCGCTCTGTGGCCACCTTAGCCCAGAGTTCTTCAGCCTCACTGATGATGATGATAAAGTAATGAGTGTGTGTTTTTACGGAATTCACGTAGACGACTTCATTAAAGAAGCTTTAAACGTGTTCTCCGCTGAGGTTGAGATGGGTTAGGGGATAGAATTTAACTTAATAAAAAGATTTGACAAAATTGATTATTTCACTATACCCATGTACTTTACCATCCTCCAGCTGACGTTTTGTAGACAGTTTAGAGGTCCTTTCAGCACCATCCGCAATCATGCGTGACGGGAACTGACTGTAATGGGTTGTGGTATAGTCGCATATATGTACTTATATTCTAAAATAATATGATTTCGATGCTTAAATTGATCATGTTAGATATTTTATTACCATATCATTAATCGATCTAATTTAAAAGTCAAATAATGCAAAATTATATTCACAATCAAAGAAAACAGGTAGATCATGTCAATTAGCTGTTTTACGACAATAGCCGTAAAATAGTATCTGTCTTTAAATGACTAATTAAGCGTTTTATTGAGATGATTCCAATCAGTAATCTAATGAGTGACGACAGATAAAGGGGCATGCACATGATTTTATGAAGACTCACAAATGACAAAAAAAACTTTTCTCGTGGAATGCTAACTTTGAAACAAAACGTGCATGTACCTTGTCCAAAGATTAAAAAAAAATACACCAAACAGTCACAAATATAGTCTTGACGCCACACCAGGATTCCTGATCATCGTGTAAACAAAGATCAGATTCAGATTCAGATTAATTTATTGACCATGTCGATATAACATATAACATTGACATGTCAGATGTGTATACACAAACATTCACACATTTAGCAATTATTTTGCAGAACCTGCAAACATGTGTCCGGCAGTTGGAATTGAACCCGCACTTTTTGCGTTTAGCCAGCTACTCGCCCGCTACGCCAGCGAGGCTGTCGACTTGCTTGAAAATCAGCTGCCCATGCCAAAAGTCCGAAGGCATGTGCCATCGGTAAGTGTTCCAATTGGCGGCGATGGGCTTGCAACCTGGCACGTGGAATGCTAATTTATTACAAAACGCGGGCATGTTCTACTTATAAGTTTGACGACCTCTGTTGCGCAGTGGGCAAAGGTCCGCCTGAGACACAGAAGGTTGCGGGTTCGATCCCCGCCGCGCGACAAATGTTTGTATGATCTGCAAATCTCGTGTCTGGGTGTTTTCTATGTATAATTTGTATGTATTTACAAAAAAAGTAAAACGGTAGTATATCAGTAATGCAGTTCCCATAATATAAGCTCTGCTTAGTTTGGGGCTAGATGATGCTGTGATTATTATTTAGTAGGGTAGTACTTGGTACCCTATAAAATGTAGTCTCTAAACACTGAGTATGTATCTGAGTATGCCCATCATGGGGAAAAAAGTCGTGTGTTTTTTCTTCTATCTATGCCGGTTAATGCACATGCTACCACTTTTTGGAGATAACATAATGGGGTCCACGCCTTAGTTGAGTTGACTAATTTATAAATGACGATACAATCATGATGCTTCGACTTAATGACTAATAACACTCACGGAATTTGGTATCAATTTATGATAGTTCTATATTAATTGGACACAATCGACTACGGATATATATTCTCTGAATGAAAAGTACTTCATAGATACTTTATCGTTTCGTTGGTACTTGTCTACTTTCAGAACTATACATAGATATAAAGAAAGAAAATAGTTTATTGTCCACTAAATAATATTTCAGCTGAGATAAGTATTACAAACTTTGTCAATGTTATACAATGGGCGGTCTTATCACTAATTAGCGATATCTACCAGACAACCTATAATACCCATCATTGAGAATACAGTCGAAAGCGTTTATTTTTTGTAAGTTTTATGTTTATTTTAAATCTAATCTAATTACAATTTATAAATAAAAATCTTTAATGATTTTCTGACGTCAAAACCACATTCCTGTGACGCAAGTAACCTCTCGACGGATAAACCAGGCTTACTCATTAATTTATTTACTAAGATATTTTTGGCTTATTGCCGGCATAATGTGAGCAATCATTATTAACTAAAATTTATTTGATGTTCGGAAGACGGAGAACGTGAAAGAGTATCAAACTAAAACCATGAGTTTGGGCACAGATATTATAATATAAGGTTTGGGTAAACAAGGCCAAGGATTAGAAGAGGATTAGCGAATTTTGTTACGAATAACTTCTTTCTTGATTAGCTTAGTCAAAACTGAAATATATTGTACTCGTATTTCTTTTTCGAAACCTGCTGTTGCGGCTTGGCTGTTTAAGATGACCTTAGCATGATTGAAAGGCGAACTAGGATCCTCCTATCAATAAAACTCTATATTAACGCTCAGATTTAAATAAAGTTTTAAGAACCATAGACTTTTGAAGACTTTTTTTCTCATGAAGTAAACTTCATTTGATATCTCACCTGGTAGTGATGATATGACCGACGAGCATAAAGGTCTATTCTCTTTTACCTTGAAGATGCCCAGATTGCATTATTCATGAAAGAAAGACGATGGTAGTGAGATCAGTTTCTTCGCCGTGCTCATTCTATAGGTAGATCCGAAATGCTTATTGCGAATGGGATGTATACTGACAAGGTACGGTAGGTATTTAATCAAGAAGGCTGCTATTACGGGCGCTAGAAATATTAACATAGTTTTACTGCTGCATTTTCAGAGTTCTTGTTTATGTTCATTTATGCTTATTAGGTATAAATGAAACTCAAATTTAAAATATTAAGAGTTTAAAAAAAACTTTACGGCTTCATCGGTGCTTTTTTTTCTCTATATACCAAAAAATACTTGCCAACAACCATATTACACATAACACATACTGTTTAGGTACCCACAGGTACTAGTTACTGATAAAAACAGTTTGAAGGGCCTTCTTTAGTAAAAAATATTTATCAAAATAATTACATGGTAAAAGCCTGTCAAATGACAGCCCACATTACTCGGTGGCAAACAAAGATTGACAATTGGAAATCTTTTAATTGGCATTAAGTATGACGACAGACAGTGACTTGCCTAATCCGATTGTTAATGATATCGATATAGAGCTGTTAAAACATAACTATATTTCTATATTCTTGAAAAAAATAAAATCATTAGATAGCTAGACTGTTTTATCTGTATATTTTTTAGTATACGTTTGTATCTAAGTAAATTTATTTTCTTAGATACAAACGTCAGCCACTGTGGTCATCAGATTTTTTTTCTGATGACCACAGTGGCGTAAAGGGCGAAGAATTAAGGATGAACCTGACAGTATTTTTTGATTTCTAATAGTATTTCGTTGTTACGCTATTTCTTTAACAAGTCAAAGTAGTGAACTTACAGCGATTCTTAGTGACTAAGCTTAAAGATCATCAGACCTTGTATTGGTTTTTAAGAGATCTGCCTAACTTTAGGTCTGCTAGAAATCTAGACGCAATAGAAAATGTATATTTGGTCGAAAAGTTAAGTCACAGCAGATGTACCTACCCTATCGGTTACGGCTTCAGTAACCGCTGTTATAAGAACTATAGTGTCGTGAAGAACTGCACCTCAAAAAAGTCAACTTAATAACAATAACGGTGTATCAGCTCCATGAATTCCATCTTAAGATTCCATTCTAATCTGTCACGTCTATGAGGTCGGTTGGTGTAAAGTTCATCAATGCTGAATTCAATTATCGATTACACCATTGTGTTCCTATCGATTTATATTTAAATACCAGCCGTTTATGAGAAATGTATTGTGAAATTGGACAAACGAATACTTAGATTATTGTATTTGACAGGACCGCCCGCTTTGCCTATTTAGTTTTTAATTTTGTTTTTGTGATTGAGTAAGCGAAGCGAGCAAGGATTTCCGAGTCTACTTGGACAATCCGGCATTTGTAAATAAATCGTTTTTAGTTTGTATATGCATATATTTGTTACACGACATTTTATTAAATTTTGATAAAAATTGATAGGTAGGTAGATTAGACCAATCGAATTATTAAGGTTGAAAATGAGCTTAATCTGTAGATTTTTGAACTTTCAGCAGTCGGGTAAAAACGTTACATCATGAGATCTCTATTTGTGGCAAACTACTAGGGTTAATTTTAAATTAATGGCATGCACCAAATGATAATGTTTGGACTTGCCTCTGGCTACCCTCTGCTTGGTACTCTCACGGATCTAAGTACTGAGTATGGATTTGAGGATATTTATCATGGAGACTGTTGTTTTTTTTTTTATTTTTTTAATATCAAAAAGTTATATTTCCTTTAATAGATTCGTAGCATGATTGAGTACCAACCTATCCTAATATGACTAATATTTATTGAATTATCGACAAAACTACAGTATTAACTATAATGTTTCTGCAATCATTTGAGAATGTGTTACATTTTTGTTACAGAATTTTAAACTTAATGTTTGCTATAAGTTAAGTTTTCACTCAAAAATTAACAAACTTGGAAAATTATTTATAAAATGAATATATTTAATAAATAATATTTATGTTGAAACGTATATCGATCACCAAATCCAATACAATCAAGAATCTATCACTTTTTATACCAAAGAATAAAAAATACAGAAGCCCACCAATTAAGAATGGAAGTTGTCTCATAACAAAAATGTATCAGTTGATGGAGCGAAGCGACAATTTTCTTGGTGGTCTCTGTAGCTCGTCGTAATCTGTCATCTGGCCTGTCAAATTACTAACGGGCGGACGAACGATCGGCTACTGAACTTGTTGTAGATAACAGATGCATTGGGATATGCTTCGAAGATCAGATGAGCTTTTTGAGTCAAAAAATATAAATTGCCTCTGTGAGGCTTTTCAATCATTGACAAATATTTAGTAATAAAGATCTCAAGACCTAAAGAACCCATGATGTGGAACATAATGGAAGGCATTTTTTTACAATGTTTGTGAATCCACCACTAAGTTCTGCTAAAACCCCTGAATGTAAAATCTAAAAGTTGACTCTTCAAAACTGCTAGATGAAAATGCTAAAAATATTTAGCTCAACAATGTGGTTCCATTTTTCAAAACACGCCATTCATGTAGGTATTCATAACATTTTAAAAGATAAACTTGTCATTCTGTAATATTTTTCTTTGGGAGTGCACAAAATAAAATAAATGACCGTAGGCGTCCATCCATGGGGACACCTAAACATTTTTATGTTTTTTATTATGGAATGTTAATTAATTTCTGCTGTAAATCGAGGCCTAACAAAATATTATAATTAATTGGTGTTTATGTTTTACATTTTCATTTGCAGATGCGGTTATTAGATAGTACATATAATTATAAATAGACTGAATCATAACTGATGACTGACTCTTTGATTATTCTGTCGTAAAATTTGCAGCAAAAGGCCTGCAACTGGCCACGGGGAATGTTAAATTCTTGCGCGAGCTTAAGCCTTAAGCTCGCGTTTTATTATAATGTTTAGACTTGCCTCTGAGTATCCCCTACTTGATACCATAACGATGTCTATCAAGGGAAATAAATTCTTGTGCGTGTTTTAAACAAATGTTCGGCCAAATAATTTTCATTTCTTCATAATTTCCGTAATATTATATTATTATTATATAATGTACTAGCCGATGCCCGCGGTTTTACTGGCGTAGGGTAGATAATTGATAGGTGCATCAAAATTCAATTCATTGCGTGCCTTGCACCCTAACTAACATCTTCGAATCCTGAGCATTCTACCTATTTCTATACGGACTCTTTTACTGTCACTGCGGTCCGCTTGTGGAACTCTATTCCAGCAGAAATTCGAACCGCTGCTTCCATTCGAGTCTTCAAATCAAAACTTTAGAAACATTTCATCTCTCTACAAAATAGTCAACAAAATTGAGCATTTATAATATATATGTATGTATCTATGTATATATTTGGATTTATGTATTAAAGTATGAATTACAAAACATTTTTTTACCAGTGTCACGTACAGTTTGTACATGGCAGTACAAGACCAACGCGCTACAAACTCATATTCAAAATATTCGTTCACACGTGACGGCTTATAAAAATATAAAAAACAACGATTTCCTGTTCTATAAAATAGAACATCAGCCGGATACAAAAAACAGATTTACGAGCGGCATAAATCAATATTCACCACTCAATTAGTTGCGAATTAAAATATATTATTGTGAAATCAATCCTCGAATGAAGAGTAATTTCGGCTTCGCATTGCAATAAATTTCGTTTTAATAATACTTATTGAGACAAACGACGAGTAACCGAGCAATAATAGTATCTAAATTAGCTTCATCAATAAATGTTAAGATTGCAACTTTAAAGAAAAACCTCGTAAAATGTATTGTCTCTTTTAATGTAACTTCTCTCAATTTTATGTAAGAAAAGTTTTATAAAGCATATTATGTAACATCAATATTTTTTTAAGATCTAGCGTCAATCGGAAGCAAGAAGGTCAGAATTCATGGTTCACTTAAATGAGTTGGCTTGGTAATTTTTCTGAAAATAAAACTTATGGTATGCGACTTATACCTAAGACTATGATCGTAGTGCAGGCGGCTTGGCAGCTATGCATCTGAGTGACTTGAGTAGCTGCATTCGCTAGCCAGCTCTCGAGGTAACTAACTTGACTTCTTTCGCACTACACGATAGACGTTTCGCCAGACCTCAAACCGCAGTGCGACGGGGTCCATACATTATGATATGAACTAAACATTTTTTTTTAAGTACTACCGCCTTACTTATTTCTGCCAAATAGTAATGCCGCTTCCACTTTTCATTGCTGTGTTCCGGTTTGAAGGTCCCGTTATGCTTTAGGGTTAACAACGCGCGATTGATACTTCTGGTATTGCAAGCGTCCTTACGTTACGGTAACCACTTAGTAACAGGTTCGTATGTTTCCCATTGTAGTTGTATATAAAGAAAAAAGTGTATTTTTTCTGTAATTAAGGTCACGGGGAGTTGCATTTGTGATATGTATTACCTTCATAATACCTTACGAACCGCGGTATATTGCCACGGACCTATTTTAAGGTAGGTATCTAAACAGTGTTGTAAACATCATTACAAAACAGATTGTCTAATTTCAAAACCCAGAAGACTATTAATTATATCTCACGATAACGAACTAGATTCATTCTCTATTGTTCCACGCAGCTTTCAAAATGTCACGTTAATTGATTTAAGTCTAGGATTACAAGCGAACTTGGTATAAATAGGTAAATGTCTCACTGGTTTGTTACAACATAGTTTGGGTAAGGCAGCGATAGAACAGCTAATATTCTTGTTCATCATTGTACGTATAAAATATCCATTGCATTGCTGTCTATCTCCATATATTTTACACTAGCTTGTGCCCACAGCCTCGCCCGCTTGAAACTTGTGTAAAAAGTAGTATGTGTTATTGGTAGGTATTAAAAAAAGCCATAAACAATATTAGTTCCAAATTTCATCCAAATAAGTTCAGCCGTTACGAAGGTTATTCGGAACAAATATCAAAATATCTAAAAATGAATACTTTTGCATCCTTTCCTATTCTACTAATAAATTGTTGGATGTTTAGATATTTGTCAATAACGGCTGTACCAATTTGAATGAAATTGGGAATGGATATTGTTTGTGATCTAGAATAATCTAGATCGTAGGCTGCTTTTTATTCGGGTACCACGCGAGGAAAGCCGTGGGAGGAGGCCTCTTTGTAATAATTTAGAGGATATATTACGACTATGCCAAGTACTTTTTTCTGCTTACGTTTCGTTCAACGTTTAGAGATCCTTCGTCATAAGAACCTTCCGCGACTACGCTTAGAACCTGGCGACGGGAATTTTATACAATGACAAGACAAACTGTCTTATACCACTTCATATAATTCGTAATGTAAGTGTTAATGCGAATTTATTTTCTTTCAAAATCAGTTGATCAAGTAGCAAACTAGCAATTGCAAACATTTTGCTCAACCAACATCAATAATCCATCAGTCGGAGAATGCACTAAGCTTAAAGGAATCTGCAGACTCATAATTCCAATGATTTCTCGTCATTATTCATCTTCGAATAATAGTTTGCACCCTATAGTTTCTTAACTCTTATAGGGCTCTAAATGAAATGTGGTTTGATGTGATTTGCGGGACTGTACCTTATTAGGGCTGTCGCAATTGTATTTTGATTAGTACGAAAAAGTAGCACAATAATTATTTAGCTTTTAGAGGATTTTAGTGAGATTTCCCTTAGTTACAGATAACTCTTTTTAGTCCATACCTATATAAGGGAAATCTCACTAAAATATCAAACTTGGCGTGACTCGAACCGTGATCGTCCACATGGTACGTAAGCTACAAGATCGCCGAACGCTAAATATACTTTTTTTTAACACCTTTGTTCTTTACGACCAATGCCTATTTGCATCAAAAAGATATATTCATCTTCTACCCTTCTTCTTCTTATTTTTTTCTACCATTTTTATTTATTTTTTTACGAATCCTATTGGGTTTGTTTAGAAAACTGTCATAGAAAACTTTGAAATAGATGCTAGGTACAACTGCAGATCAGGTACGAAATCAGCCTTCAAACGTTAAATTAAATAAACTGTATTTTCCACTACAACGTGTTGGCTAACTGATTGACACGGTAGACCGTGTTGAATTTTTGTAACAACCCTGATCTCAGATTGAAAATACACTTCTGTCCATACTTATACAAACGAAGCACTACTTGCCATAGTATACCCGTTTCACAGCAAGAGGCATCACTTCCATTAATTATTCAAGTTGATAAGACACTGCATTCATAATGACTCGCAGACGTGGTCCATTGCTCATCGATGTGTGATTCTCCGTACCCACTTGCTTTTATTTGTCGAGTGGAATCATTAAGCTTTGTTGTTTGAGGGTACTTTTTATGAGTGGGCTATCATTAGTTAGTTTTGTTTCTGTATTTGTGATGATGTTTTAAAACATTTTTATTAATCACTTTGAATTTTAATTTTGCTAAGTTTTTATGCACTTATTTATTTATTATGAACAAGACAAGGTCCGAAATAGAGTCGATTTTAATACTTTATCCTCATCAACGGAATGCAGAAATACCTACTTCAAAATAGTGCCATTAAGAATGATCTTGAACCACCTCCATCGACCGACTGTCCACAATCACGAAACAAACAAACATACTCACAACTGCAATTCTTATGATGGACATACTCAGATTCATACTCAGTACGTAGATCTGTGAGGTTACCAAGTCGGGAGCAGTCAAAGACACGTCCAAACATTATATTTGACACATATTCGCGTTTTACAAGCAAATATCATTCTACGTGACAGATTGTAAGCCCATTGCCGCTTATTGGAACACTTACTGATGCCACATCCGATTTTTTGGTTCTATGATGTGCCGGTTTCCTACTTTGTCGTCCTTTCCCGTTTAGATCACGTGTATTTATAGGTAAAATGCGTCATTAATAACTTTAGAATTCATTTATGCAATTACCACTCTTTATCCCAAAAGGCGAAAACATTCTCGAAAAATAGGGCTCACAAGTAGGTATGAACTAAACAAAAACTTTCCGTATGCCCTAATAAAGAGAGGCCCTTAAGCCTTACGAATAAAGGACAAAAAATAATAACATTAAAAGTGAAATCCTCCAGCTCTGATTGACCACAAATCAATATTAATGATCTAAAGCAGCGGGTGTTCTATCTGGATCTTTCGTTTCATCTTTCCTAACGGTCAAAAAAGGGACGGGAAGATATTTGGACACAACGCCCTCAAAACGTTTTAAGTGCTAAACGAATAAAACGATTAATTACACAATTCAATGTACATATTGAATTTATTCAAATGGTGATAAATGGCTGGGTGGAGTGTGAAAGAGATGAAATAATGTCTTTGAGCTCCAGGATGCTTTGTTGTTCAATATTCTTTATTACTAGTGCTTAGTAATGCAACGTTTCATAGAAAGTGTGACACTGTTCAATTTTTACTATGTTTACAACAATCCTTATGAAACTGCGAAAGAAAGCGGATGTTTTGCAGGGTGACTTTGTTTAGGAATTTAAAAAAAACGTTAGAAACTTTAACTTCTTTCTTAACGCTTGCACCACGTCGAGAGCGCTAGATTTTGCGATCTGAAGTTCGTGGGTTAGAATCCCATTGTGCTCCGGATTTTTAATTTATCACGCAATTTATAATGCGCAGTGCCAAAAACATCGTGAGAAAACTCCTCCATGAAGCTCACTGAATATAATACTCTCACCACACTGGTCATTTCATAATCGGTCACAAGGCGCTTTTCAGGGCCACCAAACATACCTCAACCTAGTCAAACCACTGATCTAACGCTGTGTAGGCTTTTTGTTAGATGATTTTAAATTTTTGCAATATCACTTCTAAATAATTCAAATTGACAAAATATACCGGCAATTCACAGTCGTCAACCTAACATAAAGAGAACCAAGAGACTAGTCTTTCATAGGGTGGAAGAAAAAAACTGACGTAAAAAGACCGTATGCCGTCTGGGCGCTGCTTGGACGGATGCTCTGGTACTCGATATGGCCGTCTATCCTATAGACGACTGTGGCTTTGTCGATTGAAGCTAATACTTAATATTGGTAGAGATTGTCTAAACGCCTGTTCAAAAGTCGAAATAGTAATTATGTGCTGATATAAACATGATTGTTACGTCCGATACCTACTAGAATAATTATAAGAGATTTGCTACTAATTAATTTGAATGTGTTATTCAATGAATTGCTTTCGATTAATATTATTCCTAATCATCTCCGTCACTAGCGAGCTACTTTCAGGTTTCGCCTGATATAGGTACCTACTCATACATTTTCATCTTTATACGTTACCTGATTTTAATCAGTAATAATATCTTACATAAGATTACCTAAACCATACCTATACCTACCTTTTTGATGTTTTTTATTCATAATAATATAATAATAATTAGTATACTTTTATTCATTCGTATTTCGTCATAGTTAAAAGCTTCCATTCTAACCTTCGGCTTTGATGACAAGAAGCGAAACTGCATTCATTCATTGAACCACTAGCGCCATCTAGCGTCAATTGGAGAAAAACTATGGTTCATAGAATTATATTTTTCATTGAATCGAGTTGCAACTCAATGTTTTGTCTAGAATACACAATAATATTTGCTTGAAAAAATACTGTTTTAGTACTGTTTAATTAAATGAATAAGTAGGTACCTACATCATATTGTTTAAATACAAATAATATAGCTACTTAAATTACTTTGTCAATACGTATGTTCATAATTATAATGAACATTCTAAAGGGCGTTTAATATTTAAATTCTTGAAATGTTCTTACTAAGTATAATCGTGAACATGCTTTTATAGAAGATTAGGTAAAACTTGTATAAAAAACATGTTCACGACTATGTTCCCCATGATGGATATCCTAAAATACATACTCAGTGCGTAGATCTTTGAGGATACCAAGTCACAGGAACCTCTAAACATTGCATAAGTATATTACATACTCACGTTTGGCAAGTAGTAAGTATTACCTAATCGGGTTATTCCACAAATCCCCCCTGAAAATCCCCCTTAGGGAGGACACTGTAATCTAAAAAAAATCGTCTAGAATTCCCCGTTGGAAATCCCTCTTGAGGGGGAAAACTGGAATTTTACCGTTGAGTAGGTATTGTTATTTATCATTTACTTAATTTCTAAAATTAATAATAATCTTCTACCGCAAAACCAGCTCGCAGACGCCAAGAAATCGCTAAGTTTTCCTTAACGGCCTCAACTATCCGTAGGAAGTGGCTGGAAGACATTAATTTAATTTTATGGTTTTTGTATTTGTCACACTCCGAGTCTGGGAGATTTGTGGGTCTTCTAACGAGGGACCCGGATTAGTAAGTACCTACCTACCTACCTAGTACCTACCTCCCGGGCTCAAGAGATTTGGGGATTGCTTTAATTCTCTTTATTTTGAGAATAAACGAAAAGATCAGGTAGGTATATTTAAATGTGTCTAATTTATGGAAACCAAAAGTTTCGTATCTACCTACGGTTGTCACAAACTGTGTAGGATGGTAATTTCACAATTGCTTCGTTATTTGCAATATGCTAAGACAAAAATTCGGGTCATACGTTTTTAATAGAAATCGGTCATTAGTAGGACAGATTGTCCTTCATCGGCTTTTTTTCTTAGAAATCTAATTTATTTGGTGTTTATTATCTTTCATACAGACACTTTATTCTGAACTTTTCAGAATCAATATGAAAGTTTAAATGGAAAAGTGCGCCGATTGAACTTTGTTCATTAAAACTGAAGAGTTTCCGCTTTCATCGGGAAAAAGAAAATATCGTTTTCCATTTAATATAACGAGAAAAGTATTTTAACGCCAGTATGGAGATTTATTTTCTCATTAAAATATCATACCTTCTTTATGTCTCACAGTTATGAAAATGTTGTACTTTTTTGTCTGAAGTTTATTTAAATATTAACTTTGTTATATTTGTTACGCCTACTAAGAAAATATACGAAAAAATCACCGTTGAGTCGTGAATAAAGACAATAAGAACGCATAACGCCATCTCGTGGCGAGTAGACTCAACTTAAGCTCTACTTTTCCCGTCGGGGTTCCCGAATGGGTTTAGGTGTATTTCCCGAAATACAACTAAACCCATTCTTACATTTAAACTAAAAATAAAATAATCCATATTAAGAAAAAAAACAGCAATATTTCACTGGCACTAATATTAATTAATTCGTACAACTATGTTAAAGTTAAGTAATCTTTAGTCATACTTGTATCACTGAAATTGTACCAAACTTTATTTTTGAACTAATAAACTTTATCCTTATCTTTATCTTATCTTATGTACAATCAACTGATCCAGATCACTACCAGACGGAATTAATTCACTTATATTTCTAACCAAAATTTCCAAAAATGTATTGAGACAATCTTTTTTTGTGAAAATTATGTATTTAATTCTGTTGGTATAAGTTTTTCTAGTATTGCTTGAAAGCATGAAAAAACCGAACCTCTTTTGGAAGCTAAAAAGCCTTTCTAATCCATCCCCAGCTGAGTACGGGCTGGGCTTTGATAAGCTTCTAATTAATCAGCCAAACCCACCGTATTAACCTTTTACGACCTTTCTGTCTAAAGAAGATATAGGTAGGTAGATATGAAGGCCAAAAGCTTGGTGATAGGCAAAATATTCGTCATAATACGAGAAAGAAAAGTCCTATTTTTACTTTCTCATCTCTTTGAGCTGCCAGTAAAACAAGCGAGTATTTAAGTGGCAATGGACTAGTTAGACACTACATCTCGCGAAATCGACAACTAAAGAAGGTTCTTCAGTGATGACATCGAACTGGAAGACGCAATGAACTTGATCCTCGAAAGATGGTCGGATGGGAGACAGCGGGTGAAGAATCTAAATTCCATTATCAAGTGACAATGGACTAGCCAGACATTATCTTGCGAAACTAAAGAAGGTTTTCAAGTGATGACAATAAACTGAAAGACGTAGTGCTTGATTTTCGTAAGATGGACCTATGGAAGAAAGTGGATGAAAATTCTAAATCCCTTCATTAAGTGGCAATGGACTAGCCAGACATTACATCTTGTGAAACCGACAACTTATGAAGGTTTTCAAGTGATGACAAAAAACTGAAAGACGTAGTGCTTGGTCCTCGTTGCATCTCGGAAAACCGACAACTAAAGAAGAATTTCAAGTGATGACAATAAACAGAAAGACAGTGAGTCAGACTTTAAATCACTTCAATAAGTGGCAATGGACTAATTAGACATTCATTATCATCATCAGCCTATATTAGTCCACTGCTGGACATAGGCCTACCCTAATGAGCGCCATAGCACCCTGTCTTCAGCTTGCCGCATCCGGCATCTGCCTGTAGTCTTTCGCAGATCGTCATCGTGGCCGGAGGGCGTCCTATACTACGTTTGCCGAGTCGCGGTCTCCACTCAAGAACACGTTTACCCCAGCGGTTATCGGTTCTTCGCGAGATATGACCGGCCCACTGCCACTTCAGCTTGCTAATTCGTTGAGTTATGTCGATAACTTTGATTCTTTGACGGATGTATTCGTTATGAATCCTATCCTTCAGAGAGACTCCGAGCATAGCTCTTTCCATAGCTCGCTGAGCGACTTTGAACTGGTGGACCAGCCCTATCGTGAGTGTCCACGTCTCAGCTCCGTAGGTCATGATGGGTAGGACGCACTGATTGAAAACTTTCATTTTCAAGCATTGCGGTATGGATGACGAGAAGACTCCACGTACATTACATCTCGGAAAAGCTATGAAAAATATATAAATAAAATATATGAAAAAAAAACAATATGATACAAATCGAACTACACACAGCACAACTTTGAATCATTGTTTGTTTATTATTGGTGTCACAATATATAATAAACTGTAGTTTACACAATACAACGTGCCATGTGGAATACTACTTGCAAAAACGCGGGCATGTACCAAACATAATGTTTGAAATATTGCTAATCAGCGGCACGTAGCCTCTGATTAGCCCATTTATGGTATCCTCAAAGATCTACCGACTGGTTATGCAACTGAGTACGTCCATCATGGGGAATAAAATTTTTGTTTTGTTTAGAACATTATTTATTTATTTATGGTCATATTAAGAAAATAATATTTAGGTATTAGTAGAACATTGGCTAATATTATCTTGATAACTATGTGTCTTGTTTGTACAAAAAAAGAGTATTTTAAGCAACTTTGACTTTACAACCCTTTTTTTTTTCAGCAAAGACCAGTTACAGTTTTTACACTAGTTCGGGGGTCGGGCACCCAAACTGTGCAGCATTGCTGTTAGCGGCAGAGTTTCTTGTAACAATCTTAGTTTTAGTAAAGGAACTGGTTGTCTGGAATAAAAAACTGATTGCGATAAGATTGCCAAAAGTAGGACCTTAGAGAGATTTGTAAAATATTTGCAAAAAAACATTAAATTTAGTCCTAAATAAAGTATTTCATTGTTATTTAATTTTAGTATCAGGGGCCTAAATAGGCATTAATGGAGCACTAAGAGGCCTTTTCTACAATACATAACCTTATAAAAAACGATTCTTGTGGATTTAAACTGATAGAGACAGAACGATTGCAGAAGTATATGCTTATGAAATGGTTGCTGGGCTATGTAGGGTGAAACAACCAATTATTATGATTATTATATTAAAATAACTTGTAAGCTGATAGGTAGGGTACATAATATACATAAACGGCATCCACGTTTTGAGAACACAAAAAACATGCGATTTCCTTTCATGATAGCGTCTCTCTTTGTTGGGAGTCCCTTATAAGATTCCCTACACCTCTTTACTATGAAGACATATTGCGTTTCGCGTTTTTGAACTCGCGATTTCGACGCGTATTTACGTATTCACACTCGCATTACTCCTAGTAGTACGTCGAGATGAGATGTGGGCGTGTGTGAGATTTGTATGTGTGGATCCAGCTTAACGATACCAGAGTATCCAGACCCTTTTTACCTCCCGCGTTCGTATGTAAATGGAACTACACCGCCGGTGACGTATGCAAACGAAGAGACCTCAGCTCGATGGTGATAGACGACGTAGGCTCTCATAGATGTGTGTGCGTGTGTTGGTATGCTAGTCGCCTCTAGGCGCGCAATAGACGGGGGTGGGCAGCCGAGAGGATGGGGTATAAAGGAAAACCATTTACATTTGAGCGATTCGTCCAATTTAAAATTCCTACAAGATAGCTTAGACACGGGTCCCATTCTTTTGAAGCCGGCGTCATAATGCAAGGGGCTACTATTTGAATTGTTTAGAATTTCGTATTAATCTGGATCGCAACCTTGAGATCAATCGGAACGTAAATAGACTCAAGAATTAATGAAATGTTTTCTAAGACGATTTGTCACGTCTCGATCCGTAGATTGGTTCGGGGTTTTGGGTGAAATATGTCACCGTTTTGCGAAGGTATCGTTATGAATATGAATCTTGGGTGCGTCAAATCAGTCGGGGAGCGTTCCATCAAAACGTCATAGGTCGCTCTCAGGACAAATTTGCCCGCTTGCCCACGTCCCACGTTTTACGAGTCGAGCCGACGAAGATTCAGCACCCGAGGGACACATTCCGCCTCCAAAAACTTTACCCGTTACAAATTTGTTTTTTTTTCGGCCTTATCTGCTCCCCGCGCTTTTGGCAAACCTAATTCTGTATTCAAAAATATTTCTGCAAGTATTGTGCTCGTACGGGAACGTTTTATTGCCACCCATATAACGTTTTAAAAGTTAGCCAGTTTTGCCACGCGGTCGCGTTTTGTTTGTTGCGTACCTACTGTAGTGTCACTTTTGTGTTTTGTCTATAATTATTATTGTTGTTTGATAACTGCTGTATTTTTATTGTAGTTTGAAGTATCTGTTCTTTAGTTCTCGTGTAGTTTGGGAATGGTAGGCGTGACATAAACTCGTGACTTGTGAGTCTAATCGCACACTAATCGTGAGTAAACAAAAGTGTTGGGTAATTGTTCCATTTTTAGAAAATCATGTGGGGAACCAAAAAAGTTCATAAAAGAGGTGAATTCCAATCAAATTCGACACGAACGAAGACAATACAAGCTGTAACGGCTTATTTTGCATTCATGGAGTTTTCTTAACCCATCAACAGACGATGCGGACATTTGAAAGAAATATTCTGAAGAAACATTAGTAAAGTCGAAATCACTATGTTTTTATTCATTGAAATTACAAGGATAATATAAAAAGTTCAGCTTAAAAACTACGTAAAATTAACATTTTAAAGTTAATTAACGCCGTTATTTATGTGTATAAAAGAAATATAAGACACAGTCAAAATAGCTAAAGGACTACTTTCACACATCCTAAAAAATACCTACTCTCAAAATTTAAAAAACAAAACCTTAACCGATACAACGGTAAAAAATCATCTGTCTTGAAGAAAAAATTCAAAATTTATAACATAAAGAATGGTGCGTGCAGTCGAGGGTTAGACGGGCTACAATAGGACGCAAGTCATAAAGTGTCACGTGGGTGGTGCTTCCACCCATTCATATTTCGAAGCCAATTGGCTAGTAATTTCAGAGGTCTACGGATAAAGCATTCAGGTGGAATTGGACTGGGCAGAAATTGCATTGTGGGTCTTAAGCCTCGATTGAAAGGGCATAAATGAAGTCATAGGAGGGATAGCTAAATAAATACATAGGATTATACGTCAAAAAAAGTGAAAATCATGTTTTTAGATAAAAAATCGAATAAATAAACTATTAGGCTATGTATGTCATGTCCAAATAAATAGATCGTCTTATCTTGAGGCTTAAAAATAAACCTTACTATTAAATAAAGCAATTTAATGTTTTTTTAAGTAAAGAAGTTGAATAACAACAGAGGATAATTTGTTGAAAAATCCTGCTACTCTTTCACGCAAAAAGTATTGAATGGATTTTGATGAAACTTTACAGTAATATAGCTTAAACATCAGAAAAACACATAGACTACTTTTTATCCGGGAACCTTGCGGGCGAAGCCGTGGACAGGAGCTAGTATTTTATAAATGGAAATTAATTCTCTTTTTACCTCTGGATTTCCTTTGAAGTTGAGGTTTTTGAAAAGTCATCCAAAACATAGAACAAATCACGCTTTACGACAACATCAACCGGAAACATTTCAGGTTATAATTTGAACTACAGGTACCAATATTTTCAATTGCATGTCATGCTTCCTCCTGACGACATTTTCAGTTCGACAGTATACAATTTCAATTTGATTTCCTCCACCGTTCCAATTTTAAGTAGCAATCACGTTCATATTTCCATTTCGTATCTATTTTATTACGCGTTGATACGATTTACTTTCTTCAAATGTTACCTCTCACCTCTATATATATTTCAGATTTTTTCTTATTGAGATGCCAAAAAAGGAACTTGCAAATATATTTCTGTTAAAATTATATTTATTACCATTTAGCTATATTTGAACTCTTGTAATTTATTTTGTACATACTTTGTTTATTCAGCATAAAAAATACAATGTAAATCAAAATCAATAAATAAATCTGGGTCTCTTCAAGGTTAGAGTCGTAAATATTATATAATATCATTTATTTGCCTTTTGAACTAAGGAACACTTTGTTTGTTGCTTGATACATAATATTCTTTAGCGGCTGTACATAGGTCTTGTCAAATCCTATTACTATTATAAATGCGAATGTTTCTGAGGATGGATGTTTGTTATTCTTTCCGCAAAAACTATACTGAATGGATTTTGATGAAACTTTACAGCAACATTGCTTATACATCAGAATAACAAGTAGGTACTTTTATCCGGGTACCACGCAGGCGAAGCCGTGGGCAGAAGAAAAGAATATTTGAGACAAAACAAACAAACAAGTAAATATATATCCTCTAGACCTTTTTGCTTATTCGTTGGCCATATCATCACTTACCATCATGTGAGATTATGGCCAAAAGAGGGTATATTCTTGATAAAAAAGTACTTACATTCCAATCTATTATTTGCCATTCTCAATAGTTACCATAGTTATTTAATAGACATCAAACTAAATTGCGCAATTCCGATAACCATAGGCTCGCAGTTACTTTGAAGTACAATTATAATTTGCACTTCTGCTAAAACCTTTTCCATATTAAAATCATGCAAACGTTCTCATGTAACACTTAAATACATAATATCAATTATATTAACTAACGCATTCGTAGTCAGTTCTGCATGGCTTATCTATGCATTGCTTGACCGCATAAAAATAATGCGTCAGATGGCGATTGAATCTAGGTAATCGTTTTAGAATAAGATGGCAACAATGTTTGCTGGGTACTTATCCGCTAATTTATAAATGCTTTCATGTTAAGTATAAATAAATAAACACCCAACTGACACATACCTGACCCCGCACTAGGGTTACGTGTCGTGAGTTTCAGGAACTATGATTAGGTACCGTGGTATCACAACAGCCAGGCCCAGAACAAATAACTGCAGACCAACCATGACCTTTCAAAGCAAGATTATTTATAATTACGAGTACCTTCAATATGTAAACTTACTTTAATATTATAAAGGTGACGTAGTTTTGGTGACGTCACCATTAATTTTATCAAATCTAGCAATGATAATAAAGTTACACTTTCGCGACGGAAACGTTTTGTTTTTCAAATTATAGCACAAAATTAAATAAGCGTTAACTTATCTTAGATAGTAAGAAAAACTAGTTTATTTTCATATTTTTATACTGAATGTGGAAAGACAACATTTGTTCCGGGAATCGAACCTTTTGCGTTCATCCGCGCCATCGAAACCATCGTCGTATATTTTTTAGGAACATTTACGTTTGTTTTTACCAAGTTAACTATTTTAATAGACTATTTCTCATTTGCCTAATCTTTAAAAAATATTATCAATATACTTCATTAATAAGTCGTATGAGATACTTATAGTAAGTTTGACTGATACTTAAAGTAAGGTACGTGCTTTTTATCAAGCCATGTCAAAATAAAGAAAGTATCTAATTTATTGGAAAGGTTCTTCGATCAAATAGAAATTCACCTGCGCCTGTGTTGAATTATCATTTGAATGCTAAACCAATTTGCATTTACACAGCCATTTTGTTCGGAACTGCCTATTGACAGACTATAGAGTATTGAAGTAAAGAGGGTTAGGTGAACAATGAGGACATGTTAATTCTTATAAAATTCTTATAATTCTTTACTGTACACAGATAATATTAAAAATATTAAGGTAATGCGGTAAATATATTCTATATTCTGGACAAGAACAAGATTGTTTGTTTGAGTTTTATGAGTTCAACATTTCATCAATATCTGTTGATAGTATATTTTTTTTCTCGCAAGTGTTATTTTACAGGTAACTTTGACAATAGCGAGAAAATTTTGCAAAACATTGCATTGTTATGATGTCGCCAACCCATCTTGCTTTCGGATGCCCAGAATTTCTTCGACGCGACTTTTTTCTAAAATTCCTACAAACACAGTATTAAAAATTACAGTGTTTAATAGCATTCAGAAATAGTTATTCAGAATGCTCATCTACGAAGCTACTACGCTATGGAAACCTTAAAAGCCTATTACGTGAAATTGTTCACAATTTCCTTGCTATCCGTTTAAACGGTTTGCAAATGCCGATTTACCGATTTCGCATACATCATAATTCTTCGGTACACAATAAAATTGCAACTCACTACTTAGTGCCAATTTCCGTGTATTTGTTCGGCTCGAAGACAAGTCACTTCTTAGCTATAATAGGTGTATGTGGGTAATGATAGTAATTTTGTAGACTACTGCCGTAGATTGTGATGTGGGTAAGTACCTACCTACATGGCGCGGCGGGCGCCAGCTACGACACAAGAGGTGAGGGTTTGATTCCTGCTGCGGGACAAATGTTTGTATGTTCTGCAGATATTTATTTCTGGTCTGGGTGTTGTGATACCATGGTACTCGTCATTCCCACGACACAGGAATTTCTAGTTTGGAGTCAAACTGAGTGTGTTTTTTTTTATGCTTTCATTCGATAGATTCTTTTTAATTATAAATTATTTTTTAGAATGATACAAACACAATCCTTTCAAAACCATGTCACACTAGGCCTACTATCCTACTAGGAAACATTAAATCAGAGACACGAAACTAAGTCCCCACTAAAAAAGTTGAAAAAACTAACGACCCAGAATCACGCATCGGAAACTTAGCCGAATTAAAAGTTGCCTGTAATAAACAATAAAAAATGCCAAACAAGCCATTTTGATAGGAGTTTCAGTAATCGCAAGTTGGATAAATAGGGTAGAATACAAGGCTTCTGTGCTTTTATGGGGGTTGATGGCTGTAGAAAGTTTTTGACTGACAATGTAATGGGATAGAAAATTAAGCGACTATTTAAAAAGTAGTAAGGACCTATCGTTCCTCATTATTTATTGTTGTTTACCGCTGTTACGTAAGGTGTGCGCTAAGTAAGTAGCTTACCTAGTCTTGGTAGATGGATCGCAAGACGAGTAAGCATTTCTGTTTCAGTTTTACTTACTGTAAGTAGGCCATTTTAACTAATGCTTGATGTTTTTGTTTCTTAACACGTTCACTGCGCCATCATTTTCAAAAAACTTTCAGCTGGTGCTTTGGAGACCTAAAAGATCTCGAAACTAACCTACCCTTTGGTGCGTTTGAGACCTAATCAGTCTCCTAAAAATACAGTTTTGAAAATAATTTATATCTTCCAAAAAACCAATGACATAATATTTTGAAGTTTTTGTGGGTCAAGAGAGGCTATTGCTCTACATTTTGCTAGGTTCGCACGCAGTTATGACATTAGAATAAACTATAAATACCAAAAAAAAATTAGGTATCGATTGTATCTCTTACCGCAACCGAAGATAGTTCAATATGTGTAGTAAAGTAGTGAAGGGAATAAAATAATATCTCGTCGATTGAAAAAGTTTTATTAACAGTGTTTTTCATTAAAACATGGTAAGCACATTGATTGTTTGCATTGCGCGCAAATGGTAATAATTCTTTTGGCTTTTTTAGAAGCGTCAGTGCTGTTGAATGTACTTCGTAATTTTTCGTAACAACCCACACAACGTCTTTTTTTGTTGCCACGTTGGAAAACATGATCTGTACATCTTCCTTCGGGAAATTCTGCAATAAAATGCATTATTTATATAAAAAGCATGCACCCACATCACGAATAAATGCAATAGAGTCTAATTTTATTAGTTTTTCTAATAGTGAAAAGTTATTCGAGTGTCTTATATGTATTTTTGATCTTAGGCTGTTGTTGCTTTTAAAAAAAATATGGTGGTATTAAATTGATGACCTTTTTTGAAATGGGAAGTTCAGAAGCAATAACTGATCACGTTCTGAATATTTAAAAGTCAAAATGGAAAGTTTTTTCAACTTTTGTATGGCGGCATAGGGCAGAATAACAGCAACAAACACAATTTTTAATATATATTTTATTTTGAATTTAAATATTCAGAATGTATTCAGTTATCGCTTCTGTACTTCCTCTTTCAAAAAATGACGTGAATTTAATTCCATCCTATATGTACATTGCCATGGGGCATCTGTATAGTTCACACATTAAAGGTGGATTTCACAGGTCTCTTGTAAGTTTACTATAGCAACGTTTACGTTTTTGTTATAATAACCGATATATAGGTAGGCTACCAGAAACTTACCAGAGAGATGTGAAATCCCTCCTGTGTAGTTTAATGCTTACATAAGTATAACACTCTAGCATTAGAGATAAGTAGCAAAGCCCACCAGAAATGCTACTAAGCTAAGACAATCTCAAAAACACCGAAAAATATTCAGGCAATAAACAGAAGAAGTACACCAACGCATTTCAAACACAAAAACCACGTAAAGTCGAAATAAAGGCAGGTAGATGTTAGTTGGAAATAAAGCCTTTTTAATTAATTTTATTTGAATTCTATCCAAGAAGATTTTTGTACAGTAAATTTGAATGATTAAAGTGCATAATATGCTCAGTTTCATGCGAAGCGTGCTGCAGTTAGTTGACGATGCCAAGCTTACGCGTTGTCTGGAACCATTACCTAAGTTTGTATTAAAAATAGTAATTTTTGCAATAGTAAGTTTATCATACCTGTTCCAGAAATTTTTCGGCCTCCAAATGTTTCGATTATTGATTCTGTGAATTCTTTTTTGGACATTTTCTTGTCTGAATTTGAATTGTATATTATCCATGCGTTTATGAGTGCAGTACCAAATAAAAATTCCATCATCACTTTAGACCTCGTCGTAAAGTAGTATAGTATGCCGACATTTGATCTGAGTAGTCTTTCCCTTTTTTATTATCATTATAAGTTAATATGCATAGTGGCTTTTTGATCATTTCATTAGTTCTCTTATGTATCTTACCTGTATCTACTAGAGATGCTTTATGTGCTTTACAGGAAGTTATCATTGAAACTTGGCGCTTATCGTGCCATTTAATAACTTTCACACCACTAGGCAGCATTTTCCCCTCAACTTCGCCTTTTTTAATTTTTTTTGACATAAATTTCTTAGGTAGCCCTCTTCTATTTGATCTTAGCGTGCCACAGTAAAATGTTTTCTCTTCTATGAGTTCCTCTACTAAATCATGAGAAGAATAAAAGTTGTCGGCTACTAAAACTCGTCCTTCATTTTCTAGACCCTCTATGAGCTTCATAACTAAATTTTTACCATGGTTCACTTCTCTGCTATTTCCTTCTTTACCTGTATATACTATGGTTTTAAAAGTGTACCCCTCAGGAGTACATAATTTATATAATTTAATATAATAAATGTAATATGCTAGGACAACACTAAATCGAGTCACGCGGCGCCCGCGCTGCCCACCCTCCCTCTCTTGCGTCTACGAGGCGTACGATTTCACGAGTACCGACAGGTCTCCTAACGCAAGGAATGGAAATAATTATACTACTGTGCGTTAGGGACCTAATCCATCTCTATATTTTTTTTTATGTCCTTGAATTCACCTTTAAATAGGAAGCAAATATGTATATTTGTCTTACTCATACTTAAAGAACTTTACACGTTAGAGCCTCCCGCAAGGAGTGAAACAACACGATTATAGTCAACGCACAATACAAAAGTCCTGCAAGAGATCTGATAGATCTCGTAATGCAACGAACGTGTTAACTGTTCCATCATCATATTCTTGTATAATTTGTTGTTTTTTTATGTCGTACTACAGGTCTTTCATTTTATTTGGTTCTTTTAGGTTTAACTGTTTTCGAGTTTCAGAGAGCAAAAAAAAAAAAAAAAAAATTTGGGATATTATTTACCACGTACGTTATTATTCTCCTGATGAAGTTTCGTTGACCGTGGTCCTTCCTCATGAGCACCGTCTGCAAACCACGCTCGACTGTCGTGAGACGGGAACGTGGTATAGTCGTAATAATATCCTAAAATGATACCAAACTACGATAAATTCAATTCTATAACTGTATTCCCCACAATGGCCATCTTTTTTCATACTCAGTGCGGATACCTAGTAGGGGATAATCAGAGGCACGTCCAAACATTACATTTAGCACATGCCCGTGTTTTGCAAGAAGTTGGCTTCCAAGCCCAAAGTTACAAGCCGTCACCCCTTATTGGAACACTAATTGATGACTCATGCCTGTGCGATTTTGTTCCTCACGATTTTCTCTTTCACCGTTTGTGCCAAATTTTATGTTTAGACGTACCTTTAACCATTTACTTGGTATCCTCAAAGATCTAGGCACTGAGT
Organism: Perizoma flavofasciatum; assembly: GCA_958496245.1. Lineage (NCBI taxonomy): Eukaryota > Metazoa > Arthropoda > Insecta > Lepidoptera > Geometridae > Perizoma > Perizoma flavofasciatum. The sequence continues at coordinate 5,704,394 of OY292431.1, forward strand.
ATGTATCTGAGGATGTCCATTATGGGAAATACAGTCTTGAGTATGTTTGTTTGTTGGTTTTGTAATCAGCTTACACTTTCAGGTTTAAGCGTCTGCTACGACATGTCGCTTTTTCCGTTCCTGATACGCCAATCGAACCAGTGATCTTACCAACATCAAATAGGGCCAAAGGTAAGATAACTGTCATATTTCCTTCTCACACTGATTAATGTACAATTAAACTTATAAGTCAAAATTCTTTCAGGGCGACTGTTCGAAGCGACACGTGACCAGAGAGCTGGCTCTTATCTGAGTCAACGCATTAGCATTGCCATTCAGCGTGGCAATGCGGCCAGTATTTTGGGAACGTTTCCGTCTGGTAGTGATCTGGATCAGTTGAGCTATCTATAGATCGTTTGTAACGGTCTTTAGGTGGCTAGCTGTTTCATCTATTTTTTGTATATACCTACTTGTAAATAGTTGTATGAATAAATGTAACTTATAGTAAACTTAACTATCCATGTCTATCCATTTCTTATCAACCACTCTTTGTCCACACTCGTTAGCACCCACGTATTGTACTCTTCTGTAATTTACTATGTTTTTTTATTGTTTGTCTTTCTTTTCATTTGTACTTATCTGTGCTTATCGTATATGTTGATTAAAAAACTATGTATCTATCATCTATCATAACAAGAAAGTGTTAAGTCTAAACACATTTAGCTTCATTGCAGCATCATTTCTGTGACGCACATGAAAAGTGAACAGGAATTCCCTATTATGTAGTTATTATATGCATATTGAACATAAATTGATTCAGGTGCAGTCATTACTCATTACGCACACAGCCAATTTGCTATGACATCCGACTTCAAAGTGATTTCAAAGAACGCAAGCCTAAGAACCTACTCTCCATTAACTCAACAAACAACCACTTAGAAAAAGAAAATAAAAAATTGCCATAACTAGGTAGCAATTACAAAATTGGCCATAATGACCCTAGTTAGGCATTCACAAACGACGCAGGAAAATTCTTAATACGACATTGATTAGGTTGTAGTCATAAGAATCAAGCTGCATAGTCTACATTTACGTTGAAAGCAGATTGTCAGCTTTACCGGTACGAAGCTGTGCACTATTCTGAAAATATACCCGGTTGGGAATTCTAATGGGTTGCTTTAAGCCAAACTTCCCAAGAATTTCAACCACACTGACACTGAACCCCGGGTTCGGTGCCACTGCATTAGCGACTAGTGCATCCTTGTACCAAAAGACAGATTATGTATTATAAAATTATATTTATTTGGGTATTATAAAATCTCAAAGATACCTAAGACAGGAAGACTGTCTTTATTATAATTGTTGCATGTGTCAGGGCAACTAGGACTAGTGTTCTAATAAGCGGCGATAGGCTTGCAACCTGTCGCGTGGAATGCGAATAATGTAAAATACGGACTTGATTGTTGGGGCTGTCTTGACTACCCCCAATTTTAAATGTAATTTATCGTTTTAAAACGACTACATACTCTAAAAAATGCCTGTAAACAGTTATTCTGCTTTCTATGTAATTTTTCCATTCCCATAATGACAATTTAAAGACTCAGGTCGATTTTATTATCATATTGTATGATTCTTGTGGAGCTATCAGCCCTTATGACAATAACGTAATGGTATTGTGCACGCAAGCCAGTTTTCTTATCGGTGTTGCGCTGTAAGACAAATATTAGTTTTTACAACACTGAAAAGTTGGGATATTAACATTTTATGGGGATATTAAGGGTTGTAAAGGACACTTAACTTTTGAGAGCTCTTACAATCTCTTTTACATGGCAATTATTTTGACATGCGACATTTTTACGTACATGCAGACTTTTCGAATACTAAATGGGTTAGCATATCTAAGTATACTTGAGTATCATGCATTCTCGTCGTATTTTCCACATTTTTTTTAAACATCTGACAGACACATACTTACCTAAACTCGACCCCAGACTGGGATTCCCTGTATCGTGGGTATTGGAACTACAAATTATACCAATTTACAAAAGTATAATATAAGTAATGCATGTTTATTTAAAAAAAATATGTATGTATGCCTACACTTTCAGGAGCCGGGAATATTAACACTTCCATCTATAATCATAGTCCTGGTTGCTCTGTATGCACGGACTAACCTAGAACTATTCCGTAGGAACGAAGGCAGGCATCCGTAAGCATCCGTCGATCTGATAGACTTGCCATCTTATCCCGCTCTTCTAACTAAGTCGGATAAGCTAACACATCATGAGGCCGACATTGTACAACATATTACAACAGAAGCAACTAGCTTGAACTCATTCAAATTTAAACTTAAATACTGATTCAAAAGTATTAAAATTGAAATTATTTATTGAATACAACAGACGTTATTATATATGTAGGTATAATCTTAAAAGTAGTTATCATGTTTAAATACTGTATAATCCTATATGGACAACATTAGTACCCAAACTAGGATGTCCTGTGGTATGGCGTACTAATGCCCTCCGCCAGACAAAGTAGTGTGTATGTTTTTTGTAATTTAAGTATCTACTTAAATTACAGTTATTTAAAAAGACTTAAAATGTTTAATATAATTTTGTATCAGTATCTTGATTTGTGATGTATCTCACCAATCTTTGTCGCGTTTACCTTTTTTATTATTTTCTCGAAGTTTCGTTTACGTGTCAACAACAGTGGTCATTCTGATCTCAAGATTTTTAAAATAATATTACTTAATATATCAAATAATTAAAAACTCGTCAAAAGATCATATTTTAGTTATCATAAGTATTTTTTTTGTTGTTTTGTTAATGTTTTTTTTACGACGGCTGCTTGAAATAAATAACTTTCAGCGTTAAGGCTATGCCTATTTTTAGTAGGTATAAATTATTTATTCAAATTAATATTATTTGTAAAGATAAGTAAAAGCTTAAAATTCATAGGCATGTGACATCCAGTATTCAATTATCGTGAATAAAAGTCCTTGAGTCCAAATAGTGTAGTACTTAGATAATAAGTACACGCTTTTCCCTAAAGGTTAATAACTTAATTAATGAAAATTGCAATAATGAGAAAATGTTCGGTTAAGTAAGTAGGGGGTGGCTTACTAATTTATTAACCGCAACCATCGATGGACCCACCATACAGAAATTAACTTCACCCATATTGCCTTCATCATGCATAGTATGTACTGTGATTGAATAGAGTTGATACTTGGAAGATTATTTTGTAAGCTTTGCTACTTTCAAAACAAAGTCTTGTGGTTAAGACTTTGTTTTGAAAGTAGCAAAGCTTAAATTATCAAAATGTATAGGATAGAAACCAGTAGAACTTTCAATTACAAATCTAGGATAGGTAATGAAAATGGTTATAGTATAAAAACCTGCTAAAGATGAGTCCACATTTGTGACACATATAAACAAGTATTACTCACGAGGACTCTTGACATGTCACGGGGTACCTACCCCGCGCGTTGGTATTTTGAAGGCGTGAAAAATACTGTCCATGCATGTGACATAGTCATGCCATGGTATCTGCCATGGTCAGTAATCACGGAGTAATATACGTTGAAATGCCATAACCGTGGGGACTTTAATAATCACACAGTTTTTAATTTATAAGCATCTGGTCAGAATTAAAGTTAGGATTATAGAGCGTGGGTTTCCAACGAGTTACACTCCATGATACAGAGCCATGCTCGGGATTACTTTGCAGGATCAAACACGTAACGAATTGATACGAGCGGACAACGAAACTGAGAGACATGGTTACGTACGAGAATTGCTGAACGCGTCGAGTACAACTCGAGTCCATGGTCTCCAATCCACTAAAAAATAATAAATAAAATACTGGATATTTTCACACAGCATCACCATCTAACTCCAAACTAAGCAGATACTTATAAATATATTTTTTTGTGTATAAATACATAATTATTATGCATAGAAAACACCTGGTCTGAGGCAAACATTTATCCCTCTGCGAAATCATGAAATTATTGGACGAATTAAAAGGATACGCAGGCCACTGAACTCCAATTGCGTCGCTAGAAGCTGGAAGAGAGCTGGGAGAAATCTACGTCCAAAAACGGACATAAAGTACCTAACTGAAGATTATGATGATACAAGTAGGCATCTACTGACCCTGTATTTCTAATTGGGGAACTTAAAGTGATGTGCTGTGCGATTTAATATTAAATTTTCTAAGTATCAAAAATACTTATTCCAATTGCATTGGTTACGTCACGGCAACTCATAATAGTCTTGAAATTTTCTTATAGCACAACTTTTACATAGATTTTCTTTGGGGGTGGCTGCTAACATTAACCAAGGTAGGTAGGTATAAGTATTAAGGCTATTATAGTACTAATCTAAATTGATGGGGCGTCCGAAAACCGGGCATGTTTTCATAACATTAGTAAATTCTTTGGCGTAAAATAATATAATAAACATAAGTCTGAGGTTTCATTACTTAGGTGTATTACCATCGGCCGTTATAGCAACAATTACATGCCTTTATGGCTTAAACTGTTGCGAAATTTGAGGCAATTTGGTTTTATTGAGGAACAATGTACATCGTTTTCGCAGATTTTGCAGGTTTTTAAATTATTTAAAGTTTTATTATTTTAATATGATTAAGTCATCGTCATCATCAATAGCATATAGAAGTCACAGACTTGATCGATTTAGGGGAAACCATCCCCTAAATCGATCAAGCCTGTGACTCAAGAAACGAAAGATCTTGGACCAGATCTTTTAAAGTTTCTAAAGGGTCAGCAACGCCTAGTGATGTACTTATCTGATTTTGCAAACCTCCATAAGCTACGGTGGCCGCTTACCAACAGGTAAACTAGTTGCTTGTTTGCCATTTTGGTGGTATAAAAAACCTCCATCCATAGACTTAATTATCGCAACCTTTAAGATGTCATTAGTGGTCTTCCTACACTGCTTCATCCGATTCGATGAGGTACTTATTAGATAGGTATATAAAAAAGAGTCAGGAAAAATGTCTTCGTATTATTTTAAGGTATTGATTGTCACAGTCATGTGAAACTCATTGGCGATCAATTATCCACAATTTGAAGCACTTGCTGACTGACATGACGACAATACCATCAATTATAAAACACTGATACTATTTGAACCTTATCTGAATGCGATAAAGGCGAGAGGGGCTCAGCAGGGACAGGTGACTATAACAATTTGTACGCAAGCACTAATTGTACTGCTGTACAGAGTAGTGTCGGGTGCCACTTTCACAGTTTTGGTAGTTTTGTTTTTAGCAGGTTCAAGTTAATTACTCTATTTTGGTGTTAAGATGTCATTGTCCTAAATATCCAAAAATAATAATTGCTCTAGAGTGTTACGAAAAAAACTTCCAGTTGTTGGGGCCGAAGATCGACGAACGACGGGAAGTTTTAAAATCCATAATCTCGTCTATTAAAAATAACTGCAGCCACAAATTCCGCAGCATATGACGCTACTGTTCACAGCTCAAGTCAATACATACTCTATCTGCTTTAGCAAATATCTGGCCGCGACAATCTTAAATCCCAGTTATCAGGTTAAGGTAAAGTGGCAGCCCCAAACCTGTCCTCAGTAGTTGTTACAATACCATTTCAAGTATTTGGTTGACACTGCTTAACGCCTCACACCTAGAGCGTACGCATAGTCTAATAAGTATGTGTGGAAAGGTGGAAAAGATGAAGACTCAGTCAGTTGACTTGAAGTATTGCTAAGAGATATGCTCTATACAACCTTCGCAGGCAGCTTTTGTATATATAATTGCTTATATATTGGTAAAAGTCTCACCTAAAACTTTCCATCTGCCTCTAGTCTGAGAGAACGGCAATGTTACTATGCATAATGTATTAAAAAATATAATTTAAACTACTCTACTCCAATTAGACCAGATTGACCATTAAAACCGATCACAGATTCATGCAAATGACCCCATCTACGTGCACACATACACTCAGACAATCAGCACCAATCAATAATCTATTGGCATGCTTAATAACTAGCCAAGGATGTCAGTCGGTCGCCACTGACAATAATTGGTATACGCCGATGATAATTGGATGCTCTCAATAATAAATGGAATAATTAGAAGGATTGTTGTGATTGAGGTCGGTTGACATTAAGAATTATATTTTATCAGGATATTTTGAATGACAGGTTTTTATTCTGACCTATGTAGGAAGTGTCATTTTATAGTTCTTCAATGTTATTAAAATGGCACGGAACCAAAAGATGGAACAATCTTCTATCTACAGGTAGAAACGTGAATTTTAATGGTATTACGATTAGGTATTTTTTTATGTATAATATGTATGTATTTACAAAAAAAAAATATAAGTATTATACCAGTCGTGTAGTGCCCATAACACAAGCTCTGCTCATTTTGGGACTAGATGATACTTTGTGAAAATGTCCAGCATTATTATTGTTTATTATTTTTACTGGAGACAATGAACCTGTCAATCCCTAGTATACAGTCAATCTAGTTAGCGTTAGGGAACTAACACAGAACTAAACTCTCGGCACAGATTAAAAAATAAAGTCTCTCAACAACATACAGCTTCCAATCTTCGGAGGGTGATAGAAATGCAGTCGCTAACTCATGTTGGAGGCTATCAGCTGGCCCATAAACTTGGACACCAGGGTTGGACTCTAGCTGATAGAACTTTCTCACTATCCCAAAGTCTTCTAGTTAAGGTTTCTAGAACCATGAAATCAATATTCTAATTAAACATTTACCTGTTCAAACCTCGTTTTATTAACAGACCTCCTAGAAAACTCGTCAAACCCACGCGCCGTCAAACGTTCAATAATAGGGAAGTATGGAATCTCACTCTTTGCCCAGCGATTGTTGTCCGGCGTTAATAAAACGGCGTATATATTAGATATTTTGACAGTTCTAAGCTGTTCGTAACAAAGTGGGCACATGGTCGAACAGATTAGAAAACATTTTGAGACTCATTTGTTTCTTAGTTGATTCGGCGATAGGTAGATATTTGTGTTGTAGGCATAGTAAATAATACCTATTTAATAAATTCTAATGCAAGACATTTTCACACAGCGTCATTTAGCAAGCAGAGCTTGTAGTATAAGAACTATTTTTTTTATAAATACATATATACATAGAAAACACCCAGACCCCAGATGTATAGTTACCAAATTTCATTTTCCTATTTACTGTCATAGTCGGTATGATCCTACTACTATTAGAAACGCAAGTTTGTGAGGATGGATGTTTGAGAGAATCACTTCGCGAAAAGTTTAAAGAAATAAATATAATGACATTCCATTGTCAATACATTTATGAAAATCTGATGTATGTTCACAAAAATATTAATTTGTTTAAGAAAAAAAGCCATAATCACAATGTTAATACTAGAAATAAAGATAAACTCGCTGTTGCCACTTGTAGACTCCATAAAGTTGGTAAATCGTTTAAAGGGCACGGTGTACGCTTTTATAACAAACTCCCAAGAGATATACAAAAATTATCAATTAACAAATTTAAAAACGTAATTAAACAAAAGCTTTATAAAAAGGCATACTATAAAATATCTGATTATTTAGATGACAAAAACTCTTGGGATTGAAAATGCTCCAACTCGAACCTATTGTTTTGTAAAAGGATCATTAAAAAGAATAACCAGCCTTGTTTTCTTGCCTTTCTTTCCTGGCTTGGTCGCGGAGGAACAGGCACCTAGATAAAAACCGACGTTTCTAAGTGGTCCTTGTGATTTTATTGAATAAATGAATTTTGACTTTGACTTTGTTACTCTTTTACACAAAAACGACTGAACAGATTTTTATGAAACTTAACAGTAATATATCTTATACATCAGAGTAACATATAGGCTACTTTTTATCCGAGGAACACGCGGGCGAAGGCGTGGGCAGAGGCTAGTATATAAATAAATCGGGATGAGACGGTATTTCCAAACCAGTTTGCCAAAGTAAGCGGCCGTGTGTCCCGTCTGTCTGGAAGCAACTAGAACGCCCACTGTCTTCGTGAAAGCTTACAGCTTGATTTGTGATTTCAAAGATTATTGCTCTTACATTCCTTTGCTTGGTTGAAATCATTTGCTTGTATTGTTTTAACATTTCTCACGGTGAAATATATTTTAACATTACTTTGATACATAATTTTGTAGGTATATTTCTACATACCCAATCTTACATCCTATGTTAAACTTAATACGTATAATGATGTAAAGCGATGGGAACATGTCACATGGAATGCTGTCTACTATGAAAAATGTGGGCATGTGCCTTTGATATCCTTACGGATCTGCGTACTGAGTAAATACAGATCTGAGGATATCCACAATGGACAATACAGAAGTGAGCGTGTTTTTACTTTTAAAGATTTATTGATGACTATTTCAATTTCCAACTCTTAACCTCTGTAACCTATGTAAAGTTTATAAAACAAGTAATGCGATGTGCAACAGCCGAAAACTGACTGCGACTCATAACTCTGTTTTTAAAAAAGACACAACATTTAATTTTATCTGATTAAAATCTTAAATACGAATGTCATCTTCAAGGAATTATTTCATTCCGTGCTACTAAAATGAAAGGGCGCACGTGACAACGACGTTGTTTAAAGAAGATACTCTTAAACCCACTATAGTGCGTCCGCTGCGTGCGGGTCCCGCGCGGTCCCCGCTTCACACAACGCCGCGAGTACTCATTTCACGCGTGCTACCTTAGAGATCCTTTAAAGATTTGGTCGTTCAATATAAATAAATAACAGACACATACGCAGACTAGTGGGGCAATCACGCTTACCCATGGCTATCGAGATGGCAATCAATTTTGACACTAGTTCCCCATTTGAAAGGCCAATCCATCAAATTTCGATTACACTGATTTCCCAACGCTTGATTCCCAGACTAAACTGAAAGCCATGAACCGTTCCTGAATGAACGAAACTTGTGATTTTGAGAAGTAATCGAATCAAGCTAACTCCATGCCTCCATTTCGATAGCCATGGAAATTAGTGTGATCGCCCCGCTGACCCCTGATTCCCTCGGATATGGATAGTACAATTGCGAAGTACTCATTGCACTACCGCGCTGTTGATTTTTGTGAAAACAGACCCACGTCACGCTACACACGCACTGGGCTGGCAAAATGCTTCGGGCGGTTTTAGGGCTCGAAGATTTAGTCATTTTAAATAAATAAATATAAATAAACACCCACTTGACACTTACATACGTAGTCGTAACATCACACTAGGATTCTCTGTGTCGTGGGTATCAGGAACAGTACAATGGTACCAGACACGGAAAAAATAGATGTAGAACATGCAAACATTTGTCCCGCAGTGCGCATAGAACCTGAACATCTTGCGTCGCAGCAGGCTACTCGCCCGCCGCGCCACTGAGGTCGTCTTTAAATGTTTGAATATGGTTATCAGGATCCACCGATAACAATCTCCCTTAAAGGGTGAGATTTCCCTTGAAACTTTAGTCAATCTGCACGCTCGCTAGCAGTCAATAAGTAGAGAAGATGCTTTGGTTGGTTGGAACACGCCACACCGTTAAAACAATTGCAGCAAAAAAAACTAAATGCTAAAAGCATTTTCTACCAATCACAAAAACTATGTCAGCAGAAATATAGTTATTTGCTTTATTAAAAGTTCTGTAACAATTTTTTTAGCAAAATATTCTATACTCAGTTTCTTTGAAAGTTATGGGTAAGAGATTTAGTACTTGCTGCTATGACAGCAACAGTTTTCATAAACACATTCATTCTTAAATTCTGTGCATATAAGTACCTATTAATCTCAGATGAGAATGTCGGATTAAGGTGTATTTTAAGGAACCTAATTGTGATTCAGCCCACGCGGCCTTTGCCTCCAAGAATGCATTAAAAATATAGCAGCAAACCTTTTTCGCTCGAGAAATATTACCATGTACTTAAATAATTGTGGTAGGCAACAACATTGTGGATTGTGATGTCATTCTAAAAACTGTAGTAAATGGGACAGGTACCGCCATCTATTGGTGAGTAGATAGTAACTGAGATAGTAAAATTGGGTATAGCTGTTAACAAAATAAAGGAAGCATCCAAATATTCAATCAATTCATGTAGGTTCAAGAATGTATATGTTTGGTAATCTTGAATTCTTCAATTTTGATTTAGTTGGCATTATTATAATTGACGAACTCTATGGCAAGAGGTGAAGGTTCGATTCCCGCTGCGGGACAAATGGGACAATAGGTCTTGGTGTTGTTGTAGCACCATCGATTTACTAATATTAATATTAATAATTTGTTTGCAGGTCGATGTGTAGCACGCTATTTTTTTTAGCAATCCGGGAAATTGATAACAAATAGCAATCGGCAAGTGCTTAGATATTATTCGTTCACTACTGCCATTACGCTCAGACACAGAGCAGCTAATTATAGATGTTCCAAGCATCGTGCTTATGATTTGATTATTAGACTAACACACCTATCCATTGAAGAAACGATCTGAAAAAAAAAATGGCTCAGGCTCTCCCGCGTTTCTCTTCCTCGTATTATCCCAATAAATATCATTATACCTACTCCTATTATGTTTTGATGAGTTAGGTTTCTCATCTACTTATCTTCACATAGCTTATTTAAATGAAGTGAAGCTTTAATCATAAGTTATCTCATTATAACTTTATCCTTGGCTTGGTTTTAATCTAAAGAACAAAGGATTCCACGCGTTTCAATTAAGGATTAGGGCAAAGTGGTTTTGTTCAGAATAAAGCTTTGTTCACATGTGTACGTACGTACAGGCTGTTGCAAAAGTGGATCTTCGTTTATCAGCTATGTTAACTGACCACAAGTACTCTTGTTAGTTAGCTGACTACGGCTTCAACAAACTCCATAGCATAGTTAACCTGTTCATCACCAGCTAAACCTGTTTTTAGTGAAGTAAATATCCTACTAATATAATAAATGCGAAAGTGTTTGTGTGTGAATGTTTGTTACCACGTATCTTCGTAACTATTACACCGGTTTTGATGAAATTTGGAATGTAGATAGTTTAGGTTCTGGCATAACACATAGGCTAATCTTATTTTCGAAAATCAACCTCTAAGGGGGTTAAACAGGGTGGTAAAGTTTCTAAAGAAAAAAAATAATTTTCCTCTTTACACCTTGTAACCTCCTTAAACCTTGTAAAGCTGGTAATAATCTAAATATGCAAAACCTTGTCTAAAAATAATAAACGTTCCTTAATACAGAATCTAAAGTGCCCATAGATTACAGCAAAAGTCAATACAAAAAGGGATCCTGATATCCAAGTACCAATAAGTGTAAGTTTCGTGTATCACCAACCAATAAACAAAGGAATTAATGATTCGTGCCGACGAAACACTGATTTTAATGCTTCGTGACGAGCTGTGACATGCCTATTTATCATAAGTTCACTGTGCGTGGTTGTACTTCAACTGTTTATGAAGATAAAATTGATGTCAGAGTAAGGTTTGATCTTAAATACCCTGGGAATATTCGTTTATATGAAGCTAAAACTTTTTCTTGAACCATATCAGCCAATAACAACTGCGATGCAGCCAATGATGAGTTTTTCAAAATTTACAACACGTTATCAGAAGCTCTTTCTCGCATACAATACATTTATATATATAGTAATATTATGAAACAAAGAAACAATTTTAGATTAATTAAGCTCATCTATTCGTTTGTTCAATAATTATAAAGCAATGCTAACTACCGGACTATTACACTGGGTCTGTTATGTTAGAGAATCTGAGCCATCATACAAAAACTGACTAGTCTGTTTATAGCATTCAGCGATACCAGACGTCACGCGCTTCAGTGCGAGACGTAGGCAAATGGCGACGCGGACGGAGGACCAAGCAAGAACAATATGCGTAAATTTACTGTATTATAAAGATAGAAAATGTCAAGTTTTAACCAAAACACCGACGTTGCTTGAGATCTTATGACAATTTGCTGTTGTAATGCTGTGACGTAGACAGGTGATGATTGCTATAGATAGGCAACACTTGTGAGTAGATTCAAAGTCATTTTTTTAACTCTACTGTCTTTGACCGCAAAGTCTCACATGTTTAAACAACAGGTACTTACAATTTCCTACCACCTAACTCTTACTCGTCACATAAAACCTTTTTTATGAAACACGTATTTGTATAACTTATTAAACGTTTCATAAAGTCGGTAACCGTACGTAAAGTACTTTATACTCACGTCGAGCCAGCTCGATCCGTGCGTCATAGCCTTTTTACAACGCATTAGAAAAACATTGATGTGGTATAAAACTATTCAAACGGAGCTTATAATGTAGTTGTTAGGTTAGGTTTGACCAAAAAAAAGCGTAAGCATTAAAGGTAGATTTGACACAAACATACATACCTACTCACGCCAGTTTTTCGGAAAGGTCAAGGAGTGGGATCCTCAAATTCTTAATATTTCAATACTTTCTAAAATCCTGTTGGTATTTCACAAAAACTCTTGAAACAATGGTGATTCCGTGAAAGCGCTTAAAGAATGTCATGTGAATGCTAGTGTCGTTTTAAAGGTTCCTTTAACGTATTTTAAACCGAACCTTATTCCTAAACGTCTATAGGTACCCTAATCCCTAACCTTGGTTTATATCATTTTGTCCCGTGAATGCCCATAATACTGTGTAAAGAAGAGTTAAGAGTAGTACAGCTTTTGTGAAAGGGCTCGTCCGGGGAAGTGCTACCACCTTGACTGTTTCTTCCGCCAAGCAGTAATGTTCTCATTACTTTGTTCCAGTTTGAAGGCTATGGTTGCCGGTGTAATTACAGGCACATGAAATCTTTCATTTTGACATCTCAGAGTGGCATCTCGTGAGTGAAACCTATGGGTTGCAAGTATGCATAGGCTACGATAACAGCTTATTACCGGATAGGCCGTTACTTTGTTTGCCTCTCTAGTAGTATATACTGTGAGGCGGTACGGAAAGAACCCTTCGTGAAAGAGTCCGATTCTTACTTTTTTGAGTTTCCTACCACATACACCGCTTCGTAGATCCAATGCCACAACATTATTCATGCGTCTCGCTATTTGTATTAGTTACAAATGAACGGTTACCGAAATAATTTAAATGCTAATTCAATAATTAAGCGGGCCCGCCCGTAACTGAGCGTACTCGTTCGCCATTCAATCGATGAACACAACTACCGTTTTAGGACTTGAAATGCGTTGTATATTAGTTATGCGTCTTGACTTTGAATTTAAATAGAAAACAGCGCTAGTTTTTGCCGATTTTAAAACAATTGAGAAATAGTAGTGCCAGTGCGGTACGTGCAAATTACCGTTTTTACAATATGAATAATCAAATTCACTCTTTATTTTTTATTCTTTATTGTACACACCGATAAAACACATAAAAAAACTTACATATAGTACATGCACAAAGGTGAGCTTAACCCTAAAAAGAGTTTTCTTACAGCAAACCTTTGAGGATAGGGACAGCTGATTAATAGCGGTGGGTACGTGTACACAAACGGGAAAAAAATACAATAATAGCACAAATTTTAATATAATATAATACATTAATAGGTACATAGAATAAGTATATACATATATACAATATATACATATCATATATTCACAAGGAGAGGTAGTACTCTTTTACTCTAAGCTTGAACGTGCTTAGCGATAGCCTGGCGCGAACAGAGTGGGGAAGAGCATTCTACAGTTTTACAGCGTGAACAGTGAAAGAACCACCATAGCAGCTGGAAAAATAAGAAGGAGTTCACGAAGGAGTGAAGGAATTAACGATAGTTTTTGGAATAAAATTGAGAAATGAATGCCCATCAAACAAACATATTATGGCACATCTGTTTGTAAGCGGGAACCGTAGCCTAGGTATGTATGTAGCCGTAGCCGTTAGACTACGGTTCTACGGTTCTAGAGACATCACACGCGGGTTGCTGACCCTGATACTTAATGGGTGAAAAATCTCAACTGCTTAATTTCACCGGCACCCATACCCTTTAATCCGGTGATTGTGAGCATAACTGCTTGTCAGCAAAAATAGATGTAATAATCAGCTAGTGTTTTTGGAGTCGTTTTTAAGCTACTCGTCTTATTATTGTGTAGGTATTCCGTTGTGCGCTACTTCTAAAACAATTATCCTACTTATAATATTATAAACATGAAAGTTTTTGAGGATGTTTGTTCCTCTTTCACGAAAAAAGTAATGAACGGATTTTAATGAAACTTTACAGTAATATAGCTTATACATCATAATAACACATAGGCTACTTTTTAACTGAGTACCACGCGGGCGAAGCTGGGGGCAGAAGCTATTTGTTTATGTAAAATAGCTACATGCTAGGCAAATTGGACGACCTGTGTAGCGCAGTGGGCGAAGGCCCGCCTGAGACGCCGATTTCATTATGTTGTATGATCTGTAAAAAAAATGGTGGGGTCTGGGTGTTTTCAATGTAAAATATGTATGTATTTAGGTACAAAAAAAATACGGCCACGTAGTTCCCATAACACAAGCCCTGCTTACTTTGGAGCTTTATGATGCTGTTTGAAAATGAATAAAATGTGTTATTTTTACCAGCGGTTGTTTTTTTTATGCTTTTATTTATTTATTTTATTTTGCCATTTTTTGTGTATGTTGCACTACACATTATAATATGCTCGAAGTTTCCTAGCTAAAAGCTATGTTTATTTTTTAAGGTGGTTTTAATTTTTCGATTATTCTACTAGTTTTTACATAAATTGTATCCGGTAACATCAATAAAAGTTCTGTTTTAATAAGCCTAACAATTCTTCATATCAGCATCACCCAAGACTTGGAAGCTCGTTACACCGAAACGTGCATAAATAAATTAAACTCATCGCTCGGACTCAGTTGGACTCAGTTGCGGTGGCGAATTAGTCGGCTCTTTGTGCAATCAAGCGAGCCCTTCGCGCCCTAATGAATATGAATACGGGTGAATATGGTCGGGGTACGAGCACCGCCCGCTCGCCAACGCAACTCATTAATCTGGCTGGCGTTACACCAAAACGCGCAATACACAATGCAAAGTGTTTTTTGAAAGAGGGGAATCTATTTTAAAGTTTATTTATATTCTGTTTAAAGTTTGGGTAAGACTTTTTTGGATACTACTTCTTTAATTAGGTAGGAAACTACTATTTTAAAGCTAAATAGAAAAAAATTACTAGTCGTTCTTGCCTGATTCCTTATGGCTTGGTCGTGTGAAATCGGCGTAAGTTTTCTTTACCCCAGGTTACAATAAAAATCAAACGTCGTCTCGTATTATAAAAATAACAAAAATTTTAACAAATTTTCATAAAGAACAAAATATATCATTGTCATTTTCTTACGCAAACAAGTAACATTACCTTTAAAAAATTCTGTGATTAGTTTTCAAACCAGTGATTTGTGGCGATAAAATAAAGAAACATCCTCGAAGACATACCAATCGATTTCAAAAAAACACGATACAATCCGATAAGCCGTCTCGGAGATAAATTGTAACCGGCAGACAAGCAAACATTAACCGCCAATAGCAAACGCATAAACAGGCTCCTAATATCGCGGGTTAAATAGTTGTTGGCAATTTAAATTAATAAAATGTTTTTCGGCTCCAAAATTCCAACAAACGTTTCTCTTACCGAAGAAAATGTATTTTCCGCAGATTTTCCGAAATCATTGTTACACATTGGTGTAAACTGTGGATATCTTGCAGTTATGAATACGCAAATCTAACTTCTGTATTGCTTGTTCATTTCAGTGGCTAGTTGAACAAATTCATTACGATTTGAAATTGCTCAATTTAGACTAGATAACGAGCTTGAAAAGATTATCTGCACTAATCTGAGCATTAGGCGAAGACTTATAGGTCGCTATCTTTATAATAAATACATAATAGCAAGAATACGGTTATTATGTAACGTTGGTTAGCAGATACCATGTCGATGTTAAAGCTTTCAGAAAAATCCTTTGTTTTTAGTTTCAGAGATTTACAATAACGTAATCATAAATAAATAAGTTTATGGTAAAAAAATCTTTAGAATAGTACCACCATACTTGTCAATCCGAAATTTCCTGTCAAGGCGAATACAAAAAAAAACACTTTATTCTCAGGATGCGCTGAGTTTTTTAGGAGGTACTTTAATAGGTTTAAACTAGAAAGACATCACTCGTCTTCATTACCTGCACGTGCTACGAACCTTATTACCTAAAGATAAGCATCATTTAATTTTACAAGGAACCTTTGTTTAAGACGTGGATATCAGGAAACACGCCTGCTACTGGTTTTTTTTCAAAGTTAATTGCTGTGTTACTATCGCTTTATCTATTTCGTGGGAACTTGTGCCATCGCCATCTTGAGATCTTGTCGGTAGACATCTTGTTTTTTTTCTAGGTAGTGAATGGAGTACAGTTGTGATTTTACGTATGATCATAGAGCATTGAATGAATATGCGTTCTTATTTTCCCACTGATTTGAGTTGGCCACTGATTGTTTTAGGATAATTTACAGGTATATTTATAGGTACATTAGTATTAGCTTTATTAATGACTAATTTGTGTTAGGTTAGCAAATCATGTTCGAATCATAATAACAAGCATTATTATCCGCTTAGTGTACTATTATTTATATCTTTGTACACTAGGAACGAAAAAAAAACTCGTTTTGGTGGAAAATTTACTACTTACCTTAATCCTTATAGACGAAAAATACTTTTACTAATCAGTAAGTTTGTTCTATTTGCTCTTATAACACACTAGCTTCTGCCCACGGCTTCGCCCACGTGGTACCCGGATAAAAAGTAGCCTATGTGTTATTTTGATGTATAAGCTATATTACTGTATAGTTTCATCAAAATCCGTTCAGAAGTTATAGCGTGAAAGCGTAACAAACATCCTCACAAACTCTCGCATTTATAATATTAGTAGGATAGGATAGGATAGTAGGATAGGTTTTGATATGGAGTGCTTACAAATATAAGCATTATCTCTATGAGTGGTGAATGACTTTTCATAGGAATCTCTATGGTTATTCTGTGATGATTTTGTATCACGCACTATTCTGTTGTTTTAAGTTCCGTGTCATTATGTTTTTTATCGCCATTGTTAATGTTAACACGAATGTGCTTAATGACGTTTATTGTTAAGATAAAACAGTATTTTTTTGTGGGAAAGAGCCGCTATCTTACTTAATTTTGTACCTTACCTAGTTCTGTTATGAATATTTAAAAATAATGGTTGTAAAAAGCATTCAGTAACACTGCTAATAACTCTTCATACCTACAAAATATTAGGAGCATAAAATTATAATTCATATTATTTATATCTCTATAAACATATTTTATGCTCAGATGTAAATGTTTTCAAAACCGTCAAGAATACCTTTAATGAAATATTTCATAAATTGCTAGAAGACAATTTTCTATTTAACTACATACATTTTCTAACATGTAAGCTTTCCGACAGGTTGACTCCTAATAACAACTTTGAGCCTTACTTATAAACCTTACAACAGTAAATCAACTAAATACTGATTTGTCTCTTTCTTATATGTATCATTTCAAATTCAACAAAACGACTGATAAAAATATTGATATATTGAGTAACGCCTTTGAAAATGAAAAAAAAAGAAGCAAGATCTCCGTACCTACAATTTTTAAACGTCAACATCAACACTGACTCTTGACGAAAATACTTATTTTTCAACAATCACGTTTTATCTTAATTGCCACATATGCTCATCTTAGACAAATTCTAAGTAACATAATCTAACACATCTTTTGAGCGTGTCCACCCACACGAAGGATGTGAGGTGAACTCTTACATTTAGTTGTCAGATTTTTATGAATAAACTCCAACCGACTACAGACTCCAGTCTAATAAACTGCGATGGCGACAACGAGATAATTTAACTAGACGTACACTTACTCTTCTGGTTTAAGAATCTCCTGCCTTAAGTACCCTGGATATCCTTTCCAGTGATAGGTTTGCATGAATATAAAAAAGTAAAATTCTAACAATGACGCTAGATTCAAAAATGTATGGGATTGACATAAGCTATCAAAATGTAATCGAGTGACATTTCGATAGCCTATTTACGTCAGTTACATAAACTATCGAAATATCAGTCACTTTTCTTGTTCGTTTCTCATAAATCTTGAATCTAAGACATGCATTGTTCAATGCTTTAACCTCCATGTTGGGGCGCAAGCCGTTTGTAATTTTTTTTATTTTGCCTTGCTTCTCGGCATCAAAAACTAAAAGCGTGCTCTTTCGTCTCACTAAATTTTCAGGCATGCTTTGTTGCATATACTATGATGCCAGACATAATGCCTCACAGGAAAAAAGTTTAAAACTTATTGTGAAAGCGTCTATGGCCTATAAAAACTCTGTCAAGCTTCGCCTCAAAACTCAGATTAGACCAATCGCAATAAAAGTCCAAAATGAGATTTCCAGCCACAAAGCAAAAGGGATCCACTATCGCGAGTCAACACTATCGAGTGACGCGACACCCTTTAATATAATGTGCTGGCTCTTTACATACGGCCAATGTGTATTGGAAATTGATTTTGTCTTGTCTAACGTTAGAAATAGATATTGCTTTGCTGAAACTCCAACTTTTGTATGGTTGGTGCCGGAGTCATAAAAGTTAATATCAAGTGGGTTTGCCTTATTAGACTATTCCTATATGACGAACATGGTTTCAACAGCACCTATATGACATAAAATCAATAAATTAAATAAAAGTCCTACAGACACATGACATAATCCTGACCTCAATCCTCATGGAATCCTAAGATTCCATGTGCTGTATGTAACAGGAACTAAGAGTACTGTGGTTCAACAATACCCAGACTCTGAAGAAGTATCTGCAGAATAATTTGTCCCGCAATATGAATCGCAATTGAAATCGAACCGGCAACTCTTGCATCGCAGCTGGCCAATCGCTCGGCACGCCACCGATGTAGTCAATAAATATTCTACAAGGAGACACGGAGGTACTTTATTTTTCATCATTGCAATCATCATCAGTGAGATGGGCCAAGTCTTTTCCAATACGCATTACAATTCCCGCCTTTCGTAAGTCATCGGTCCACTAAAATGATAAGGCGCCCCATTAGTTTGTCAGAGTCTAAACTTAGAAAACAGAACTATAAACAATTTTAATTAACTTGAACACAGACAAACTTATTACAGCATAGCAAACTATGATATCGCGTAGTCGATCGGGGGTCGGATCGTCCCACCCGAATGGTTTTAAGAATATTGAAAACGTCTCGTGAACCGCTGACGGGCGGTCGGTGAAAGGATTGCTAAGCTTTTAGTTTAGGATTCTGGGGTCAATTGAATATTCAGAATTGTTAATCCGAGAAAACAATTTACGTGGACTCTACATACAGAGCACTATTTTAGCACCACGCAGTAGCAAAGCATTTATCATAAAATTTTGGTACAATAAAAATATGACAAAAATGATAATGAAATTAAAAATTTTAAATTTCATTAATTTTTTCAATGTCAAAGTTGTCATAAATATTGTACAAAACAATTTTAAAATATATCATAGCGATAATACCATGTAAAGTGTTCAATTTCTTTCATTATGTCTAACAATTGCAAAAACATTGAACATCACCATTGAAAAAGTATGAAAGTAGTTCATAAGAGCTTTGTGGCCAACTTAGAGTCAGAATCATTTTAGGTTGCCCCAAGGGCATCCCTAAAATGACTTTACGACAGTTAAAGACGAGCGAAAGATCTTAAGCACTGCCGGTTAAGGTGTAGCCACCGGCACACCCATCCACAGTGACCTGGTTGAATAATGCCTATACTAGGCAAGCCACGTTATGACTATAAGATCAATAAATTGCCGACCGATGACAATATAGCAAATAAGGTTATAACATCCAGAAATGGATGTACACATTGTCACAAATCAATTTTGGTATTTTTTTTAATCCCATATTATTTTGTTTTCCATAATTTAATGTAGTTCCCCGTTTTGAGGTAATGACAAGTGACAGTAAAACTTAACTAAAAACCATCTTTATTGTCATACAATTCGTTTGAAATAAAAAAGTATTAAAATCGGATTATCTTTTTGGAGATAAATGGTACCTAACAGAAAAACAAACTAATAACTACTTACGTCTAACACATATACCGACTTCTTGCGTCGTTGATAAAAACTACGGTCTACGGCAGGGACAACACAACACTACAATTTTGACAGGTATCTAGACAAGGCAGTTAGCAGTATGTAAAGGTTTTAAAAAGTGTACTCATAACGTACACATAAGTACCTGAAGAAAAACCTTTATTTTTAAGACTAAAACAGGTGCTCATTAAGATCATAGATTATTTTATGGACACAAAACGAGATTTTAAAAATGCAGAGCTATTTCGTTGGTTAGAAAAAGTTTGCTAAATTAATCTTAATCTTAATTGAATCTTAATCTTTGTTGACCTCTGTGGCGAAGGCCCCCTGAGACACAGAAGGTTGTGGGTTCGATTCCCGCCGCGGGACAAATGTTTGTATGATCTACAAATATTTGTCTCGGGTCTGGGTGTTTTTTTATGTATAATATGTATGTATTTACAAAAAAACGTATATAAGTAGTTTATCAGTCATGTAGTTCCCATAATACAAGCAATGCTTAGTTCGGGGCTAGATTATACTATGTGAAAAATGACCAGCATAATTTATTTACCATAATCGTCAAGAATTTTAAGCTATATTTTTTAAGTCCTCAAAACGGTGAAATCAAACCTCGTTAGGAAACTGGCATGCCCTTAGCCAAAAAATCGAAGACATGTCCCATCGGTTAGTATGATAATAAAGCAGCGATGAGCTTGCAATCTGTCACGTGGAAGGCAAAACGAGAGCATGTACCAAATATATTTGGGCGTGCCTCAGACTACCCCTTAATTGGTCTTCTTAGAGATCTACGCACTGAGTATATTTTTGAGGATGTCCATCATGGGGAATATATAGCATCAACCTTATAGAATTATGTTACACTGAAATAGCAACATGAGCTAATAATCAAGCATAAATTACGTAATCAAACCTCAATCCAATAAAGTTAACCCTTCAGGGATCAAAGACAAGAACTCAAATTGCTCAACATCCATCCCCGATATCCTAACAATTGTAATTAATACAACTCTTAACCCGGAAATATCTGCGCACTCCATCAAACTCCCATCAGATCACAAAGGCAATCAAACGAAATTAAACTGAACAAATTCGCAGTTCAGAAGTTCTAATTCGCAGTACGAATGTTCGGGATTCTTTGGGCAAGTGCCAAAGCCCCTGCCTTTTAACCCTTCTTGTCATTTGCGAAGAACAAATTAATCATCATCATTTACATGCAGCACCAGAAGCCAGATTTGTTTCTGTGATTGTGCGACCCTCGCTTCGTTAGTCAAGGGGCGGCGTGGAACAGATTTTGGATGACTTGTTCTTGATGTTAATTATGTTTTATTGTAATATTTTTCCATTACAGTATCAACAACGGAGTAAAACGAAAATAAATCGTTATTTTTTCCATCTTTATAGTAGAAAATAATTCATTTAAAAACCTGTGACTTTCAATGTGGATTTATTGAAAAAGGTATTAGGAATAGAAGACAACACGAAAAATTTGCCACATTGGTAGTCTTCTAAATAAGTAGAATTGAAATTATCTTTGTTCGGTATCATTTAGGATATTATTACGACTATACCACGTACTTTATTCTCCTGCTGAGTTCCAGTCTCACGACTTTCGAGCGTGGTCGCGAACGGTGCTCATGAGGAAGGACCTCTAAACGGTCAAATACGTCGCGTCAGCAGAAGGATAGTAAATAGTTAGTACGAAAAAAGTAGTAAAAGTACGTGGTATGGTCGTAAAATATCCTAAAAAGTCTTATAAATAAATTGTTAACTTTAAAATTATGTTATAGTTATTTTCTCCATGCCATTCTTGTCCGCATAGATCACTCTCAGTTGGGCAGTGACAATTATTGCGTTCATTTATATTTGGCACACCGGACCTTCTGACCTGCGCGCCGAAGGGTTGACAACGGGGCTCGGACGTGACGAATGATTGTGTATGATGTTATTAGTTAGGATTTTCATGTAGGTGTTTGATAATGGATTTGGATAATCGCCTTTATGTGGTCTGTTTTTTTTAACAAGTCCAGGAAAATGGTGGAAGCTGGGTGAGAATTTATAACTGGAATAATATTTTTAAACGTAAAACATTTTAGGAAAATAATTCTTGGAGTGTCGCTTTATTGTGATCATAAAGGATCTCTAAAAAGACAAAGTATTAATGCTATGCAATGTTTTTGAGATTGTTAGCTCATGATTTTTTACCAAAAAACAGGATATTAAGCATGATTTGTGAGTTTGAATGTTTCCCGATGTAATGATCGTGGTAGTAGTATCGTTTGCAGTAAAATATACTTATTGATACCTTTATAGGTATAACAACAAGCTATTTTTTTTAACAAAAAGCAACTTGCATCAATTTCAACTTATTACAACAAACCATATTTTGAATTTATGCTTATTATACTTAGGTACTCCAAAATATTTAACTTTCCTATATTAAATAGCGGAAGTTTTCCCCGGTTCATTAGACCCTCTAACACTTCGCGGGGGTTTGAGTGAAAAGACGGGTTGCCTCCATCTAATATCGATGGATTAATGACACCCTTTTAAATTAAAATCGAAATGAACATTTTCATAAGACATTGCCGATAGTACGTTTTGACTACGATGTTGGTTGATCTGATATTTATTACTCCAAGCCAAAATTATGTGCTCCTATTGTTCAACTAAAGAAATGACTCGAACAATACCTTCATAATTTACTTTTCGATGTCCCTCTTCTACACAGATAAAGTCGTGATAACAAATGGTAACTAAAATAATAAAATAAACCTCAGTGCTGGCAAGCGACATATTTCATTAATAAATACAAAACAAACATCATACGGGCTCACTTTGCAGTGTCCATACGTTACGGAGATAAAACAAAGATTCGAATTCCGTTGAATTTATGCGTTATCGAAGTAGGAGTGATGTTCGAGAGAACAATGGGCAGTCGTGGCGCCCCATGCGGCGAGGCAAGGTACTAAGAACATTAACGAGCGCGCGTTACACAGTGACATCTATTGCTGAGTAGCTTGAACTATCCAGGAAAAGGTGAGCTTTTAGTGCCAAAGGCTATAGACATTTAAATAACTAAACTTCTACCTATCTTCACTGTAGGATTATCTAGTGAAGTATTTTATCAACATCACATTACCTAGATAATTTACAAGAAGATAAGTAGGTAGGGTCCTAATCTTTGAGATAGGTTTACGAATTGAATAGAAAGGTCGTACCAACCTACCCAAATACACGAATTGTAATTTGTAAGAAAAAGTCGAATATGAAACATCCTTCGCATAGAAAAGCGGCAAATTTTGCCAAAAATATTCATAAGCTGTCATCAGGCGACTGGACGAACGCCAGATGCGGGGAACCGACGACAAAATATTTCGCTGCAAAATACTTACTCAACCAAATCACCCCTCTTTAAAATCACTTTTCAGAAATTGAGCGGCAATTCCTTTAGAAATGTTAATCTATTACTGAAGTTTTTGAGTAACATGAAAACTTTGATAGGTCTTTGTATGAAAGTAGGTATTTTAAGCCATTTTCCACTGGATTAAATAAACGTTATATAGCCTATTAGGTCACTTGGCCGCCTTATGTAACTGGGTCTTATTTATTTAAATTATATCTATTTTTCAGCTAAGCTCTACTTTTGCCGAAAAACTTTTTGAATCCTTATTGTCAATTACCTTAGAATTTCCATTACAATGATAAAAAATATGACTGGCGGCTTATACCTAATAAAGATAAAATGAAAGTATCTCCTGAAAACAGTAAAACTACTGCCTAAATGTGAGTCATACAAACATTAAAAAGCATTTACTTCCGCATTGCTCCCTAAACGCGCTATGAAAAAGTCACTGACTGGCCCGTGTTATTTATGTGCCGCATTAAAAACAAAATGATATGCCTTCGCCGCTGAAAATCTAAAAAGAATAAGCAATAAAACGATAAAACCCAAATCTGATACATACTAGGGCCTCAGACACCCGCCAGCGGTGCGAATGGGACAGAAATACACATCGGCGAAATGAATCCGACGCTACTGTTTCATCTCTCACCTCTATCGGCCCATAATCTATGAACCGTCGTAACGCTTTAGTCACAATAAAACTAAAATGAACCTTATTCTAACTTGGAAATATCCAAATTCAAACGGGGATTATAACAAATGGATTTGAGATTAATATAGTACTGAACCACCCCGTCTCAAACCACCCCATTCGGCGTTCAGCATTCAAATAGGAATCGAATGGATGACCAAAACATAATATCTTTGGGAGATCCAGCCGCCATAAATCAAATGAGGAATAATCTGTTTCGGAACGAGATAGTCGCCGATTCCGTGCGCCATAAAAACGCAAAACGTTTTGTTTGATTGAAATCGTTACTTCGGCTTTTTTCCCCGCACTATTTCTTTTTTATTTTCCTTGATGTATAATCAATGTGTTAACGGATGGCCGCGAGTCGGGACCGAGTAGATTTGCCACACAAAAGATTCTGATATTGAGTTTGAAAGTAGTTTCTCTTTTCGTTTTATGTTAATGGCAGTTTTAGTGGAGAGCAGTAATGGCTTGCGCGAATAAATGTCACATTTTAGTCGAAAATACATTGGACGAAAAACGTACAGACTTGCTTTCTTTAGGACTGGCGTGTGTGTATTTAACTTAATTTATATGCATGTTCTTTTCCAAATTACTGTGATAATAGACGAGTTTTTGTTTTGTTTTGACACCTTCATATGTTAGTGTGACTATTCAAAATCAAAGTGATAGATATGTACAAATAAATATTTATACAAATTTAAAAGCCTGACGTAGTCCATCGTGAGTTGCTGCGCTCTCTAGAAACGTGTGGCAATAAAACCTTACCTCCCTTATCTTCCTAATCCTTAAAGGCATACAAGATAATTTTAATGAAGTGCATAACAATTAAGTACATTAAAATCAGCATAAGCCGTTTAGGAGGGTGACATATGACTTTTTATGATTTCTTCAAGCTAATGACATTTTATTTTAATTATATTTAAAGCTTAACCGCTACTTACAATAGAGTTACTTAGCAACCTACATGATCGAACTGAAAGTTACAGCGCCATAACGAGGTTCATGTACCTACCTATCTTCTATGCTACTTGTAGGTCAAGTATTATGATGGTGCCGATTTTCTTGTATACCAATATAATTTTATCTATTGCTCTATAATGGAATAGGTAACAGGCATTACGTATTCCTGTTCATTATAACGTAGGAATTAAATTGTGTTGTGGATACCCACGAAATAATACAATTTGTAGCTAATAATAAAGAAATGGCACTTAACAGTTGCGACTTTGTAGAAGAATACTCATAGTTCCCAAAAATAAACAATGACTTTTTTAGAGCGATAAAATATGAAACGTTAGACCAAGTTTTACTCGTTTGCTATTTTCACACTGTTTTAATCGTACCCCTAGCTAATACAAGATACGAGATACTGTTAAGTTTCATCAAAATCCGTTTGGTAGTTTTTGCGTGAAAGAGTAACAAACATCCATCCTCACAAACTTTCGCGTTTATAATAGTAGTAGGATGCAGATTGATAGTTTGTTGTAAATAAACTTTACTAAACCAATTTCACAAAATAACCAATACCCATTTAAATTATAATCATTTCGTTGCTAACAGATTGCACCATGTGGTCAACCTGTCCCATAACTGTGGCACATGCCATGCTTACCTTTCCTCAATTATTACCCGCTAAACATAAAAAAAACACTTTTGAGAATACCCTATAGTGGTATGGACCACTTTGACACACGGGAATCGAGCCCTTATTTTGAAAAGCAAAAGGTGGAAAGATGATTGCCGTTATTTTGTCAGCATTCGGAGCCATCTGTTCCGGATGATAGCTATCAAAAAATTAACAATTTGTTTAATGTAAATGAAGTGAGGTCAAGATCAATAAATTATTGGTGCATTTAGCGATTCCTTAAGACTTTTATGCTTACCGAATGTCACCTTTCTTGCGTCGAGTGTTTACACATCGGTTTCATTGTCGAATTATCTTTTTATAGATATTTTTATCTTTATAACAGCTGTTTGGTCGTTCCTAGTCAAATATTTTTTCCTGAAGTGCAGAAATCGCAACATAATATTTATAATTCTATACTTAATATATAAAAATATGAACCTGCAAAAATGAAACTACTCATTCATTGTAATAAAATAGTTTTGAAGGAAATAAAAATTTAATTTAAGACTTTTTTTTATTCTGACATGTTTCGACAGTTATAATTTCGACAGTATATGATGCACAATGCGCGGCCAAGGATCGGAGGACAATGGGAATAGCCCGAAACGTCAGTAAAATCAAAAAAATCAGTGGCAGCCGTATAACAATGATGTCTAAACACTTTCTTTTTAAAATTAAATTATTTATTTTTATTAACTGTACACTTTTTAGACTCATTATAGGGTTGGGTGTTTTCTGACTTATCAATACATAATTTATACTTTTTTATCTAATATCCTTAGATATCAGTTATAAATCAGTTTTGCTACAACTAAGTTATTGTTCGTACCGAAATGCTCTGATAAATTAAAGTCTATTCACCTTTTACTGTTTCGAGTCATAATCCGTTTTTACATCACGCAGTTTATTATAAGACTTTACTGGTACCTACTTTTGTTTATACTGCGTACTTTACAGGCAATATCGACAGAAATGCACAATTTTTATTACAAAAGAAGGATTAATAGTTGACAGGAAGCTTTCCTCGCATAAATATCTCATTAAGGCTTGATTTATTACTTTAAATAGTCACGGAACTGTAAAAAAAGTTCGGAAAGAAACCGATTTTGTTAATTACTTGCCAGCATGCGATTGTCTATTTGGGACTTGGGGTGGGTAAATTCGCGTTTTTTATTTGCCGTAATATATCATTTTATTAATGATACCTGAATGAAAGTGATCACGAAGACTATTCAAAAAGTGAGGTTTATTGAGTCAACGTAACTCCTATTATCTTTATGTTGTAATGTCTTCATGAGATATTAAGATATCGGATGCTGGTTCAATGTGGTCTTGTATGGAATAAAACTGTGCAAATATTACACGTTCCTACAAAATAAGTCATACAAAACGATTTCAAAACCATGCAACAATTAAGCCCTTTGGAATGGTAGGTAACCTACAGCATCAACAAGTCAATAAAAAAACATCATTACAGTCCTCCCTTGTGACTTATGGAGATAAATCCTATCTAAAAATATATCCTTAAAGACATACAAATTTTGGTTAGCCATATCGGAGATAAATGGTTAAAGACCAACCAAAAACAATTTCTTACGTCAAACGCTTAGACTTGCTTCTGACGTCGCTGAAATAAAAACAGCTCTCGACATCATTCTTCATGATGGAAGAATAGTGCATAGATTTATAGATACTAGCATGCAGATCTGTGAGGACAAGTAGGGTGTAGTCAGGAGCAAGTCCAAATATTATATTTGGCACATCAACTTGACAGGTTGCTATCCCATAGCCGCCTATGAAAACACTTATCCATGGCACAAAAATTAGAATACTGCCTATGTCAAATGCTTTCGAGGTTTTGGTTCTAGGCCATGACGGTTTCTTCACAATGTTTTCTATCACCGTTAAGCACATGTAACGAACTTACGACCTTCGCACTAGCCAACTCGGCTGCCTAAACACACATCTGTTTTAAAAAGACGCACCTTGTTCAATCAGCTGTTGCGGTCGGCCGTTTAGTTAGTAAAAAAATGAGTTTCGAGAATCGTCACCTCTTTATTTTTTTTTACCTTGCGCTAGTCTTATGCTGACATACGGTAGCGATAAAACTTATCGTTAATTTATTCTTCACTAATAGATTACAAGAACTAAACGATGCTTATCCAGTTACTACTAATTAGCATAAGGGTGCATTGCATTAACAAACACGAGCGGTTAATTGCCGTGTAATTGACGTTTAGTTTATCTATTAGATAAACATCAGAAACTGTTTGTTTGAGTTTTAACTGTAATGAAGCGACGACCTGGGTGGCGCTGCTGGTGAATTGCCTCAGCGACGCAAGAGGATTCGATTCCCGTTGAGGTCAAATGCTTGCTTTATCTGCAGATATTTATTTCGGGCCTGTATGTTGTGGCACCACGGTACCATAGTTCCTGATACCAATGACACAGTGAATCCTAATGTGGAGACAGGAATATGTATGTGTATGTCGGTTGTCTATTTATTTATTCTTTAAGTGGAATAGAATCCGCGTTGCTTGAACCTCTTTACCTGCGATGAAAGGAGCACGTATATGCGTTTGCCATAAGAGATAGTTTTTTATGTATTTGTGTTTTAATTTTGTCTTTGGGGATCGTTCTTATAAATGAATGAATGAAAATACTTTACTATACTTCAACTTTCACTTTCAACTTTCATCTAAGGCATGCATGGCTGAATTCCATGGTATTATGTGTATTTTCTATACCGTTTTTACATACCTATCTCGATAGACTTACAATATTATTTGTTACCCTTGAAATGCAACATTAATTTCTTTTTTTAACCATTAACGATACAAGATCGTAATTCAAGCCCATCGAAGCAGACTTCCTATAATTTACATAAGTACCTTTCAACATAAATAGATATGCAGATAAGAGTACATACCTATCATTGCTGCAATTAACACTTTGTTCTATAAATTATGAGAGCAGTGGACTATGAAGTTAGCATAGAGAGGAACAGCTAGCTCAATATTTATTGGCCAGGTCATAATGCAAAGGATTATAGGGTAAAAATACACATATAAAAACACAATAATTTTTAACAATATTCCGTAAATTCTTGTCATATATTATAATTAAAAGAATTTTGGTGTTGTCGGTTAGCTGCTGTGATTATGTAAACAAAATGATCCTCACAAGACTTGTGATTTGGATTTTTAAAAAGTGTGTTCCTTAAATACCAGGAGTTATAAAAGAGGTATCGTTACCTTAAGTAAACTCCAAAACAACTAAGCTTTCTTAACTTTCATTCAGAAATCAGGGATTTTCAATTATTAAAATATAAACAATTCCTCGATATGACTCGATAGAATTCTTGAGGGTTAACCATCTGTGATTCAACCATTGTTGTTGTTGATGCTTGCTTGTCAAATTTACACTATTGACATTATTTAAGACATGACATTGGTTTTATGCGCTATCTGTTTTCAACGCTGAAAGCTTGTTTCGAGTTCGCCATGGAAACCCGATATTGAGATTTTAAAACATTTCAGTCTTAGAAAGGTACATTTTAATATTGTTTAATTCGGTGTGAAATATTCGAGAATCATAGTCTGAACACTCGGTTTAGGTTTTCCCATGATTACACTATGCATAAAAAATATGATTTTTACTTCAATTTTGCTGGTCCAACAAGTGATCATTTTTACAGCAAGTATTGTAACCGCAGAGTGACCTAGCTATAAGAGCGAAGCTCTGTTAGCTGTAATGTTGTCGGGCCCACCTTGTATAAATTCTTGATGCTATCAATAGATACCATCTTGGTATTGATTAGTAATTGTTTTGACAGGAGGTATGTTTAATTCGTTCCGGGTTATTAGTGTGTCCGTTTTATTCTGCGTAGATAATATCAAAGTGCTAGTAAATTCTAATTCTATAAGTAAATGAGTTGAATTCCGATTCAAAGATTTGACCTAACCGTGCATCAATGGATTTTTCAACACATTGAAGGGTATGGGTGCCGGTGAAATTAGATAGATAGATAGAAGATAGAAAATAATTTATTGCACACCAAAAAACACATCAACTTAGTTAAGTACTACAAACTTTGACAGTGTTGTACAATGGGCTGTCTTATCGCTAAATAGCGATCTCTACCAGAAAACCTTTGGATGGAACGGACTGTACGAAAGTTTACAAGGGGTTTAATTGGTGTACTTGCCACATACTATGAATATACTATAATATACGCAATATACCTATATACACACATACACAAAATACCTACATATATACTATACACATCATAATTACGGGCAAATAACTTTTCATCCGTTATGTTTTAGTGTCGGCAATGCGCGAGTGATGTCTTTAGTGTTGCAAGATTAAGTTAACCATTTATGAACAGGTGGGTCTTATGTATGTTTGCCACATTAGTTGCATACAAAAATAACATCCGTTACCGACGCACAAAAATAGCCCCCAACACATAGAATTACAAAAATTACCGCAATAAATCCAGAAATAAAATCCTGTAACGGCTAAACTCCAGGTAATTTATCGTGGCCCTCGGAATAATCACGGAGGTGTCGCATAAATCGAGGAACATTTGTAAAATAGGAATTACGAATACTTCCCGGCCATTGTCGTCAGCCAGTAAGAAGTTGCTGGATACTTCACAAAATAACCAGGCCCTTTAGACAATAACCGCTTTCTGTTGGCTTTAACGCCTGCGGAAAGGTTGAATTGTATGTAAATGACATTTACTTTTGAGATGTCACGTGACTTCTGCTTAGTTTTTCCTTGATAAATTTGCGTTAGCGTAAAAGGAAAACTAAGCGTGAGATATTTGTCTAGATATCCAGTCAGCTGGCGCTCAAATTGTCTTAGGTATCTACATATAATGCTGATAAGTGTTTATCCAGGTCACGCCATCTTTTTCTTGGTCTTAATCGGCACCCACTGGGTATCAAGGATTTTTTTAATACCATCAAGGTGGCAAAGAAGCATATGGTATATATAGAGGAGACCCTTTCCCAGCAGTGAGACATCATAGATAAAAAAAAAAAAAAATTAGCAACGGTGAAGGAAAACATCGAGTGGAAACTGACATGCCCTAGAACTAACTCGGAAATATGTGCAATCGGGGTTCCAATTAGTTAAAGTTAATTAAGTTAATTATAAGTTCCAAGATTTATTTATTTTTGTTATTGTTAAAAGAATGTGCAAGCGGCAACCTGATTTCTTACTACTTAATTATTATTTTTTTATACAAAAAATAATAAGAGACGACGACGTTTTCAACGAATTTCAAAACAAACCATGTCATACGAACTTTACCAATGTGCCATAATCATAACATTATGACATTAAATAAGAGGCTCAGACATTGTCTAGGCACGCGAACTATACCGAGAATCTTTTACCCAAAATATCAACATGTCTCATGTCTCGAGACATTCATGCGAGAACAATCTCCGAAATTCACCAAAATTGTAATATACGCGTCATCTACTCCTTACTTGCAAGGAGAATACTCTGAGGAATTTTTAATAGTTTCACCCCTTCCGAAGCGTCAGCTAATGTATTTGGAATCTGTCTCGAAGCTCTATCTATTGAAAATCGCTGTTTGGAACTATTGGCCTTAGAAACTACTTTTAACTACGAGTAATAAATCCCGTGTAAGGCCGGTTGCCGTCTCTGCAAGTCTGCATGAGGGGAAGCGTGGTAAAGTTTGGAGATACGCTCATCTTGTTCATTGAATAGCAATGAGTATATTTTTTTTAAGTTGGTACAAACAATATTTTACTAATATTTAATGCTAAATGTTCTTACAATGATTGGAAACTTGGTTTACAAAGGTTGTGGATGATTTATTTATTATTGTTACGAATATCAAATGAATCATGGATTCAAATTCAATTAATTAATTAATTATTGACATTATATTGAGAGATTCCCGTGCGTGATCCCTTGATTGTTTTTTTTTGTGTTTGTATGACACTCTAAGCAGGTTAACACCCATAAAAAACAGATACAAAGTTATTAAACATAGTGTTCCTGAAATTAGAGGACATCACATTTAGGATCCTTGATAGTAGGTACGTGTAATCCAATTGAAATAAATCCATATTTTAGCTTGAGACCCATAAAAAAAACAACGTCTTTGGCGTTTTAATATTTTAAATTAAAGCACATTGTCCATTCGTTACCGACTTCCTCTCTGCTGTATCGTAGACTGGGGCTTTATACGAATCTCTCCTCTCCACGAAAATGCACATTAATATTAAATGGCTTGGAAATGCTGCGTTGTGGGGGAGGGGAGGTTGGGGAGAGAGACGCAATAAAAAGCGTCGATGATACTGGTTTAAACTTATTTGTTTGATATTGGTGATTGTAATGAGCTGGAAAGTAATTAAGGATACGATTTTTTGTTGAACACTGCGTTACTTTAATTTAAAGATTTTTTATTTAGATCTAAAGGGGAAAAAGTTTCTTTTTTTATGAATTTATAATATATATTGTTCTAAATACGTATCTACGTAGGTGTTTGTCTTTGGGTGTTTGTCTTTGGGTTCTAAAATTCTAAGTAACTTTAATTTATTATTCTTTCTGTTACTTCTTTTTTCATTGTGTATAAACTACTTTCAGCCTTTCTTTGTCTCAGATAATTGTCTGGTATGTCACGAACAAACGACCATCAACCTCGAAACGTCAACCGAGCATTTCCTTACAAAGCTCACCGTACGTGTTTTCCTTATATTAACTACGTAACACTATTCTCCCTACCTCCCCAGCCACCCTGTTAGTGCCAGCATCCAATAAGAGGTGGCGTTTGAACAAAACTACTGCTCTCTCTCGAACAATTTACTCCTTGCACTAATTAAAAGAGCGAGTGAGATGCCACGCCCATTGCTGAGAACAAACAGATGGGGGGAAACCGCTGCCCAATCAGAATGCTTGATTATTTGTAATTAGAACGCCGAGGTCTTCCTCTGGTGGAGATGACCAATGAGGTTTTATATTAAGCGACATTAAGGAAATTCTCTCAGAATTTAATTAAAATCTTGGTACTACGGATCTCATTTGCTGAAAGCAATCAGTGTGACAAAATGGGCGTACTGTTTTACTTATTTTCTATGTAGTAATTTTTTTCATATGATTTTGTTCAACTTTTTAATCATTTTGTGTCATTGAAATTCCTCTTATTCGAAACTCTTAAAATAAAAACATCCAACAGATACAAATATAAGCCTGACCCCACAATATGATTCCTTATGTCATGGCTATCAGGAACTACGAGTACCGTGGTACTACAATATCTAGACCTGGAATAAATACATGCAGAACATATAAACATTTGTACCGCTACGGGAATCGAACCCGCAACTCATGCGTCACAGTTAAATAAAACAAAAGGTAAAGTTAAGAAGTTATCTTAAGTTTTGGAAAGCTTTGCTATTTACATATAATAATGCTATAGCATTTAGGTAATCAAACACATTTCATCAACATGGTCACTTACTAGGTAGGTTAATTGAGTCTGGTATGGTTAAAAACAAGAGCCTTACTTTTGATGCCACTGTAAATCTCAAGATAAGAAAGGTTTCGCAGTTTTCTTGCCCTCAGCTATAAAACAGCCTCAAGAAATTATTACCCGAACAATACGCTGAAACTTCAGTCTCATTGAAACAAGAAAACTAAAGCCGTATTTTCATAAGGAATCTAGAACGGACTTTTCAACCGAACAAAAACTTTCTCCCATTGAAACAGCACAATCATTCAAAGAGGGAGAATAAGAATCAAGCGGTCACAATGAACGGGCGAACTTCTAGCTGCCAGTTTGCATATAGAGATAAAAGTGGGGAATATTAATGTGAATCGCTGTCCCCTGCTCCTCCTCCTTTCTTTGGGGGTAAATGGGAGGGGGTGAGTTGGGGGCACTTTCTTTCAGGGCGAGTGGACCGCGGGCCAGTCCTGATTTTAATTATATTGCGACGTGAGACGCTGGAGAGTTATGGTCCCCTGGAAAGTTTTGAATGTTGTTTGATATTATATTTCTTACAGGGGACTGTTATTTATTAAGTCTATGTACTTTATACTATTATCATTTTTGATGTTTAATCATCAAATGCAGTTTCAAAAGCACTAAACTAAACGTCGAAAGTTTTGGTTTAACCATGTATTAGAATTAAGTAAATGCACACAGAAATTACACATTACATACTTGGATTCCCTGTATCGTAGGTATCAAGAACTACAAGTAGCGTAGTACCACTACACCGAGACAAACATTTACGGAATATTGCCCCGCTGCGAGAACCCGCGCCACTTTCGTCGCAGCCGGCCACTCGTCCGCCGAGCCACCGTGGTCGTCGAGGTAAGTGTTATTTAAGTATGATGTTTCCAAATCGTAAATCACTTCTGCCGACCCAGCAATAAACGTACAATTTTGGTAGTGAATTAAATCTATAAAAGGTACATAATATAGAGTAGGTAGGTACAAACAAGTTCTTAACTTTATATTTACAATAAATCTACTTTAAACAGTCGTTGAAATTCAATCAGAGCTGTTCATTTTGTGAAGTTAATTACATTTAGGGTGTACACATCGTTACAATCTATAGTAAACCAATTTAATGTAAGAAATTTGTACTATGGAGAAAACTAAATCACCCGCAGTTGTATGTATTATTTTTTTATATATATTCTAGATTAGACTTGATCAATCCATTTACATTTGGACAGGTTCATAAATACTCTAGATCTCCATACATCACACAATTCGTCGCATAAACTAGCTGGGATAAACCAAAACTACCGATAAAGTTACAACAATACCGTCCCATAAACTTAACCCCTTATTCAACTAAACATTCAACTCGCATAAATTTGATTCGACATACTAATGTCAATGTAAGAACGCTATTACTTGCGTTAAACAAATTCCTACGGAAAATCTGCCCGTCGGTGTGTGGGGGAGATGAGGCTGTGTTGTGTCCGTACGTAGTGACGGGTGAATATGCATATGTGGGAGCGTATGTAAATACGTAAACGTTAAATTGTGAGGATGTGTGATGCAGGCTCCAGAGCGAGAGGTCCTCATTATCGACCTCGGGTCATGGCGCATGCTCCGACTTCAGTCTTCTCCTAACGAACGCCTTATAGCGACAGCGGTTCATCTAAGTAATTGAGTTACAACTTTTTACGTAGCAATTTCGTTTTTCTCTTAGAACCGTCGTACGCTAATTGGGGTGAATTTTTTTCTTATGCCGCTTTCTTTTACAAATATTAGATTAGACGTAATTCGCTTCAAATAGGTTAAGCTTTGAAGGCTGAGGCGTAGATGGAAGTTTTATTAGACATTTACATTAGATTTAATATTTTTCTTAATTTCATTCCCTTTGCTCTTTTGGGTTAATTTTTCTTTGATGTTAAAGTACTCAATTTACATATACGATAACGATACTTATAATAAAATCTGTGAAACAAGATGAAGCTTTGTTGTACTACTAACGTATTGTTTTATAAAGCTGTATTTGCAAATAAATATTCATAACTATTTAAAATTGAATCATAACTGCATGCATGATTTCATGAAATTCATGAAATATATTCACGTTTATTGACAATATAAGTACGTATAGCAATAAAAATAATATGCAAATATTTCAAAAACGATGACAGTTTAAATAATTAGTTAGACTACCTTAGGTAACTTAACAAGACAGGGCACAGGGGTAGTTGGGATGGGGTTATTCGTTTGTTAACCACAGACGTTGGTCTAAGTATGGATATGCCAACTCCTTAGCAAAAAAATGTTAGTCATAATTTGCGCAAGCGGTACACTGCGGAAAATATCTATAGCTACTGTAACGCGAGGAACCCGCAGACGTGTTTGCCCCATAATCTATGTATTCACATACAAATACAATTCAAAATATTTTTCTTAGATAAGTTTTATTGCCACTAGTTAATAGGAGGCGCTGCAATCGATGATAGAAAAATACGTCGGGAGTTTTCAAGTTTTGTAAAAATCACTTGATTCTAGCTATAAAATTGATTAATTATGATTTATAGGGGTAGCAATTATAATTATCTAGATTGCATGGTCTCAGAACTACGTTACGATATTCCTAAATATGTTAACTTATGGGGACATGTTACCAGAATGTCTTGAAATATTAACATAACGCTATGGTTTTTGATACATTGAATTTCACACAAAATCAGTAAAATACCATAGAGTGCTAGGAGTAGGGCATGCAATATCGAAAGGTATTCAATTCCGGAATTGAATTTCGATGCTGGGGACCTAGTTTCAGAATTCCGGAATTGGTTCCGGAATTGTATTTTTTTATTTTTCTGTTTTGAGGAAAGGAACGATCAAATAAATTGTGTTATAGTATCAGTATTTAATCAACATTAAGTAATATAGAATATAAATAAAAAAGTACGATATTACACACTTACACACGCATGCAGTTATTATTTTCACATAAAAAGTTAGATGAACAAAATAATTAAAACAACAATATTACTTATTCATTTTATGAATCTGCAAATATTTGTCTCGGGGTCTGTGTTTTTTCCAATATAGCATTATGTATTTAAAACAAAAAAATGTATATACCAAAGTAGTATATCAGTCATGTAGTTCCCATAATACAAGCTCTGCTTAGTTTGGGGCTAGATGAGGCTGTGTGAAAAATGTCCAGCATTATTTATACTATTTATTTACTCTCAGTACTCTCAGGCAGGACACACAAAATATATTTGTATGCTTCTGTCAGATGCTCACCTCGTTGTCCTCCGTTATCATATAGTATTTTCTACTTTGATAAACCATGCATAGTCAAAATTGGTAGATACACAATACATGGATACATGCGGATTATCTTGCATGTATCCCGCTCCTTGTCTAGCGGTTCTTGTAGAGTTGGTTCTTCGACCGAAACCTCTTCGTCAGAAGACGATTACATGTTCATTTTGGGCTTGGAGGGTACTGCATGTGTAGGATTAGACTCACTATGAGTTTTGTACTGGCATAGTAAATTGACGATAATCTCAGAAATTTTCTCGTTATTTGGTTTAGGGAAAATATTGTCGTCGGTTTGTGTGAAAAAATCTTCCCAATCGTGCAAATAGTATAGCACTCCTACTAATAATAGTCTTCTTTCTTTTATGACTTTTGCGACTTCGGAAAGTAGAAATGTTGCGTTTTGTTGTGTAAAATGCCACTCACTGAGTAAAAGTTATTAATATTGGAA
The DNA here is from genome assembly GCA_958496245.1 of Perizoma flavofasciatum. Taxonomy (NCBI): domain Eukaryota; kingdom Metazoa; phylum Arthropoda; class Insecta; order Lepidoptera; family Geometridae; genus Perizoma; species Perizoma flavofasciatum. The sequence goes on from OY292431.1 coordinate 5,741,536, forward strand.
TACCAATATTAGTCATCTCAATTCCGGAATTGAAGTATTGGAAAAATCTATTCGAAATTCCGGAATTACGAAATTCCGAAATTCGGAATGCATGCCCTAGCTACGAGTTCCTACGTAGTAGGAAATTCGAAGTAGAAGAGGATTGAGGTAACGTCATCATAAGTAGACGTTTTTAAATAATACTTGTAATTTCAACGAACTCATTTATATATTTTATATATTGTCGCCCATATTTTTCATATAATATAAGGTCCATATTTTTCTTTCCTGTAAGGGGTTGCCGGTCAGTGGGAGACAAAGCGCAAATTAATCTCCATGCGTCCTCCCTCCATTATAGCGCTTGCCTACCTGAGAATGTTACCGTTTGCTATGGAAATAAGATGACCTGGATTTTCAGAAAAATTTAAAGAGAAGTCAGAAAATTATGCGTAAACTTACGATGCTTCGAGCCAATACCAATACATAAGATTTTCGACTAAGCTGGAACCGGGTTGAGTGATTACAGCAACCGCGTACCAAGTACCAACCGCGTACCGAACGCAGGTTCGATTACCGCCGGGTTTAATATTTTTGGGATATGATACAATCTTCTCAGAAAATAACTAGCATCGAAAATGTCGGGTTGGTCATTATTTCAAACCAATGACGAAAATTCGCAAATTAATCAGTAACTCATTTTTCATTATGACGGTTCTCTGAATTGTTTAGACGAAATTACACGAAACCAAAGTAGCCCACGCAAAAACCGACCCACTGTCAAAACTTAAGTCTCAAGTATCATTTATTTGAGCAATATCCACGGTAATGTATGGAGATTAGGTAGTGGACAGACGCGCCCGCACGTTGATCCGACATGATACATCAACGTCGACCGGACAGTGGACACTCCCCTTTACGTCCGTGGACCAGGAGAAGGAAGATTCAGAGAAGGCAGTTTGGAAAACATCAATAACGCAACTCACTACAAGACACAGGAAGTAGAGGTAGATATCAATAAAATCTTCACGACAGAGGTTGCAAAAAAACATAGTGACGATGTTTCTTGTATGAACGCTGATAATTTTTTTTAAAAGAATAAAATATAAATATAAAATATAAATGTAAAATATAATATGGAACAGATTAATTTTACATATTATATTTTACAAAACAAAGCACGCAATACAAGATACAGAAAACGGTAAAAGAAAGTCGTCACAAAACTGGGATATCCCAGAATGAAAACATCATGTGGTATGCTTATGAAAAAAGGCTATACATAGTGCACTGAATCATTTCATAACACTAGTACTTACACATTCAGTCAGTTTTCATTGCCACTATACTGTAACCTGATTTGCTCAATGACAACTGAAAAAGTAGTGATTCAACGATCCCACCAAGGTGATTCGACGAACGAACCTACTGTGCTCGAGTTTTTCTTCGAAAACATGCTAGCTCTACATTTTCGTACCTCTACGACAAAAACTAATAGCAGAGTAGATGTTTGGACATTAGATTTGCATATACAGCTTTGCTTGTTAACCGAAGAATTAACGCTATATCTGCTTGCATTGCAAACAATGCTTCTAGGTAAGGTTTTATTGAAGTAAAACGAATGCTTAAAAATCTGCCTCTTTCTGTCTACGATCGTAGAAAAATCCAGGATTAACAGCCCCTATACAAATGGGTTTCTATAAATGGTAGGATAATACTTGTAACTTTCAGATATTTTGTCACTACAGTATCTTAAAAAAAATACATTTTGGTGTACCTACACTTTCCATTATGATAATAATCACTAATAGAAAATTATAAATCACATGCCTTTTTACTATAATCGATTTCAATATTTGAACCAGATTTTAACAAGAATATCTCAATACATTTTCACGTGAACGTTACCTTTCAACGATGTAGCTTAAAAGTTTTCATAGGAGCGTTCAGTATATAAACGCTTTATTAATAAAAATACACCTCATGTCTGCATATCATAAAAGCAGAACTACAGATACTGGAAGAGAAGGATAACTTTCAAATTTTGATTCCCACCAATTTTCAAGAAGATATACAGAGTAAAGAGAAATTGCTGAATTTATTTGTTACAGTTATGTATAATTACATCATGATCTATTTACGAACACAACCACTCAAATTCAGTCTTAAGGAAAAAACATGTAGGATGGCTTGTAGAGTTTTTCTTCGAATGTGCCATAATCTTTAAAAACTATAGCAGTTGGTTTATTGCAACATGCATGAAGTGTCTTTGTAAAGTAAAAAAAAACACAACAAAGTCATTGCGACCTCACATTAGCATTCTCTGTGACGTGGGTATCAGGGACTATGAGTACCTTCGTACCACAACAACCAGACCCAGAACAAATATATGCAGAAAAAGGGTTGCCGCTGCCTGACAAATTTTGGTACATTTGTCAGGCAGCAGGGATTGATCCCACACCTCTTGTGTCACAGCTGGCTACTCCTCTGCTGCGCCATTGAGGATAAAGAGATTCTAGAGCACTTTACTTCCATGTTATAAGGACCAACGACAATGTTTTCGTTCGATCAGCGGGTCGTGCCTCTGAAATGAAGTCGGGTATTAGAAACGCAGCTATCTTCGAGACTATATTCAATTTGTTTGTTATTATTTTCTCTAGTAAGCGTCCTTCTGTCCTTCTTTGTCGCATTCTTCATTACAGAAAGGTCGTTTCCGTCCTAAAAAGTTTTTGTTAAGGAGTTGATAAGCTGTTTCCATGCCGCTCTATCTTCGGTTTGTCTCAAGGCGATGATGACAGGGAGGCCAGTGAGAGTCTTGATTGAACCAGACCAGTGGCCAGGTGAACGGCCACGATGTCTTTTACTGTCCACTTTACTCACTACAATCAGTCTCTCAAGGCAATCTGGCTGTCTTCGGGCTATGTGTCCGAAATAGCCCAACACTCGCTGGTATCAAATGGTGGACAACCTAGTCTTGATGTCTTTTCTAGGACGTCGTTTTTTGAATTTTTTTATCACTTAATCTTTTTTATTCGCTGTGTCTTTAAAAATGTATCCTAAATACGTCATTCAAGAATCATTCTCTCTTTTTTTGCAACCATTACGAAGATAAAATTATACTCGAACAACGCGAAGACACCGACACAAATAATCGAAATTAGAATTTATTAGTATAGGAGTAGGGGTTCAATTTTGTGCCGTGTGTAGCAATAATGCGTAAAAAACTCATCTCCGACCCCACGACCTCTTAGGTCGGTACGTCTGCAGGACGAGGTGGCAAAGAAATGTTGACAAAATACTCTGATAAAGACCAGTAAGTTGCCCATGTCTTCTGTAAATAGCAACAAGAATTACCTTTTAGTAAGCCACTAGTAGCCCTTTAGTTGTCTGACGTACTGATTAAGGATTTTTTAAATTATTAAACCACTTATTTTAGGCACTTCAGACCGCTTGTACTAAACTTTGTCTTGTTGATGCATAAAGACATGATACCATGAAAAACTATCACAAAATGTCTAAGTCGTTGCTTAAGCTATTTCGACTTAAGTGCAGAGAGTCAAAAAATACATTATTTTGTTAGTGAGACTATGTTATACGATTTAAAACGTCAACTCCGGTAAAAAGTTGTAGATGAGTAGTGTAATAAGCTGAAACTGAAATATTGAAGGAATGCATAATATATCAAACGAGCATTAAAAATAAATATGTAGTCACTTCTCTTTTCCCTTAATACAACCCTGGACCACCCCACCCCTAGCCTCCGGTGAAATATGATGTTTTCCCATCCCGAGCGGACGCGATTAGAAAATTCGTCGCGAGATATGTGTGGCCTACAGCGCGATGATAGTTTCCATGTGGAAATTGGATGAGAATTTCGAGAATTCCTTCACATACTGTGTAAAATATTACTTCACAAGCAAAGTTGAAATATTTGCTATAGGAATGTTTTTTTAAATAACGTCAATGTTTTGCTTTGTATTGAGATAAAGGGCGTTCAACCACATTGGCACACACAGAAGCTACGCACGGATGCATAGCACGCCACACGAAAAGTTGACTATAGATTAAAAAAAAAAATTAAGCAATGCCTCACTGCCCATGGTTGTTTGACCCTTTACAATCTTGAGAACAAAATCACGATACATATTTTTGAAAGATAATTTTATTTATTATATAAGGTGCCCATGGTTGTCCACCTTACACACCTTATTTTAGGGTCTCGAAGTTGCTTCATATTTCCTAAAATATTTTCAATTTTTTTTTAGGGCGACTGGGTAAAGCGACGCGTGACCAGAGAGCTGGCTCTTATCTGGGTCAACGCATTAGCATTGCCATTCAGCCTGGCAATGCGGCCAGTATTTTGGGAACGCTTCCGTCTGGTAGTGATCTGGATCAGTTGAGCTATCTTTAGATCGTTTGCAACGGTCTTTAGATGGCTAGCTGTTTCATCTGTATTTTTTATATATACCTACTTGTAAATAGTTCTAAAATATTAATTGGGAATCCAACTATAATTTTATGTTTATTCTTCACATATTTAGTACGGCAATAACACCGTCATTCTTTTAAATAGTTCTCTCCATCCGAAGGTTGCCTGGATGAAATCGCTTTCAGCAATAATACCGCCCATTATACATTTCTTTTGTTTATTTTTTGTTCTTTTTATTATGTTTCTGTGTTTGTACTATAAATTGGTTTTATGCACAATAAAGAGTTTATCTATCTATCTATCTACCTATTGCATATTAAACGATACAGTGCAGTAAAAAAATCTTACCCGCATTATATGTACTCGTTTTTCTGAATACCAACTTTTTCAATACACTAGAAACTAAATGAGAAATCATGGTGGATATACACGGACGGACAGACAAACAGGCGGATATGAAGACTTAAGGGTTTCCCTTTTTTGCCATTTACTTCAGACCCCTCGTCGTTGCATTCAACAGAAGCCGAAATGACGACAATACTTAAATCTGAGGATTTTTTTCTGAAAGGTCTCATCAATATTTAAAAAAATGTGATTTAAATCAAATGAAACACTTTTCACATATTACACGACAACTAACGCATCTCATTTCTTTACATTCCGATACATAAATCATGGACCATCCTGCCCACTCCAACACGTAGGATCAAAGCCTATATATCAAGCTAATGCTGATATGTTGAATAAATATCCAGCTAGGATATTGGGTTTGAACGAAAAATAAATGGAAGAATTTGAAAGGTTTGTACAGTTGAAGGTACCTGCTAATAAAAGCTGGGGCTCGTATTCTAGAACAAAAGAAATTTTCTGAAACGGAATCCTCGCAGGGCATTTAATATTCTCGCCAAGTAACTATCAAGTAGTGGAAATAGATATACTGTTAGCTGCAAAGTGTACCTATTAATCTAACAATCAATTCACTGAGTACGTTTTCTTCTTGGGCAACTTTTCTACTTTTGTGCCACTAGTTTTATCTTGGTAACCTTGATTGAGGTGTGATGTGGTAGCTCCTCTCTCTTCGTGTATGCATTTACTCGTATCTTGCCGTATAGTTTTTTAGTGCTTGCTTGTAAACGAATAATCTGAAATAACTGTATATTTAAAAATAATACAAAAATTACGAATCAATAGGAAAATGTCACAAATACATCGACCTAGACTATATAGTACCAAAGTAATTGTATAGATGACACAACAAGTGCTCCTCGCAACCAGCCGCAACTCTCTCGAGACAGCGTTCATTAAAGTAACATCTTGCTACTTCAAACTTTGGTCCAAACTTCAACGGTAAGGACTTATGCTGACTTATTTCGGAATCAAGACATTTGAACCAAGCTTTTTCAATATTTCACTATAAGTAGGTACAACATATTTTAATCGTTGAAGTTGATGATAACTGTATCATCATTACTATCCCTTTAAAAATCATTTCGGCCCGGTCTTCGACCAGTTGCTGACAGCCTGTTGGAGGTAGAATCTGCACTGCTGAAAAGTCTTAGTATAAGTGAATGCAAACAGATCTACCAGATAATCACGTATGACATGGCCACTTTGGACACGTACAAATTACGAATGTTATTAAAACTAGAACAAGTAAAATTATGGTTTTATTATGACATGAGTTGCATTTTATGGTCTGACTAATTTTTTTCTCCCTTGGCATTATTTTACTTAAATACCTACTCGATCAATACATGCCAATACTCATTCTAGAAACACTCAAATAAACTCAAAAGTCACTCGCAACAAGAGGATCTCTATACATATGGGAATACGAACTTCAATTTACTCAAGATAGTGTAATACCTGTGACGTATCACTTTACCTTTCCCATTTCTATACGATTCCGAGTAGAGTAGTAGCTAATGATATTATGGAGAAATTGGCTCAGGTAGTACCTTATTGAAAGCGGTAGGGTGTGACCAAGGAACTCAAAACTAAATCAGACTGTATAGAAACAATTATAAGCAAGCGTAGTGGTGTATTCTATAATTTTAGTAACGCAACTACCATCTCCGTTTCGTTGCATCCCCTGTTGGGTCAGCACTATCCTCAGCTCGGAAACATAACCTCTATTCAGATTGAAATTCAGATTAGACACCATGACGGTACAAATCAGCTTCGTTGCATGATTTTCGCACATATAAAAGGTTTGTTCAGTTTTAAACAAAATGCGGAGGAAACATAATCGAAGTGGTTGGATTCGAGAAGGCGCTGGTATGCAGAAACTGTCAATAATAGACCGGGAGTTCATTTATTTCAACCCAGGATTGCCCAGGTGCAGCCGGCTAGCTAAGATGCAGTAACGAAAAAAGTGTTTAAGAAAATGCTGCCAAGCTGCGCACGTACTTTTAACTTTATTTTTTTCAATTATCCTGGTACTCGGTTGATAGGGTTGACGACTATGAACCCTGTATACCGATCTGTTCCAGTTTTCGCACATGAGAGACAACACCAGTATTGTGATCTAGGGGAAAGAACGGTTGGACAACGTCCACTAAAGGGTCGGTTCTTAGTAGACCTGCTCTTCAGAGGATATAATTTTATCAAGATTGTACTAGTACCTTTTAATTTTCCAATTAACGATACTATCTACTTGTTTTCTCTATTTTGCAGGTGTGAGCTTCGACAAAAATTACACACGCCTCTATAGGGAAATGGGTGACGTAACAGGCGCGAATAAATGTGACGGAAATAGGAGGATTTGTTTACCCATTCTTCTCACACTCTTGACGTTAAAAGGTAGAGCGGTGCTGCTTTTGGGTGTTATTTTTGTTAGTTTCTGTAATGGGAATGGAAGTATTCTGTTGAATACTTCCATTTCCATTACATTCTGTTCGAATAGGGCATTACCGAAGCGTCATAAAAATAAAACGTACTTCCTGGTGTTGGCATTAATATCAAAATATTAGACAAAGGTTAGAAAGTTGTGCCATAAATTATGGCTAGTAAATGCAGTTTACCCTACCTTTATTTTACTTTACCTTGGTTAAGTTATTCGATATCAACGGCTCATTCAAGAATAAACTTCCCATTTCCGGCAAAGTCCCATTGCCAAATTCACCAACAAACCCCTCTCATAAGCTTATTGAAACCTAACAACCCAACCCGTCTCAAATTGAATTTATTTCGCGATTTCCAGAACAAAATATTAGGAGTTCTATTTATCAGTGTTCGACATAAAGGCCTTGCAAAACCAACACATTTATCCTAAATTACAGAGACGTACTTTGGTGGACCAAACGGCAAACACTGCTATATCTATACTAATATTATAAAGAGGAAAGATGTTATTGTTTGTTTGTACTGAATAAACTCCGAAACTACTGAACCGATTAAAAAAAAACACCAAAAAGAAGCTTAATTATCAGGAAGTAACATAGGCTATAATTTTTTTTGCTTAAGAAAATTGCAATAATGTAACCCAATGCAGCAAAATTTTGCCTATAAAATTCATTATTTGGCGTGCGCTAAGAAAACTATTGATGATACATAAAACTGATGTACCACATGATTAAAGTACTCATTATTAACTACAAAAAAGTCCTCGAGGGAATATATCTAACTATCATAGTTAAGTCACAATAGCAGCTTTTGTATTCTAAAATTTAATTAGATCGCCGGTAGAAACAAAGGTTGGTCCTATTCGTATCGTGGTATTTATTCTTATTCAAATAAATAGTTTTATCAACAAGGGTATTATGTAGCAGTAAAATACTGTTTAATTCATTCAAATCGGACATTTGATTTCGAAGTTATCACGAGTATATAATCGAAACTTACGCGGGTGAAATCGCGGGGCGCAGTTAGTTTATTTATATTTTCTGTTCTATATTTGACTATTCTCTTAGTTCAAGCTGGTTCTACTCGATTTTTTTATGTTGTTTCATCTTGACCAAACAACCTAAAAGCACTTTTCTATGGTATCAAGCCATCAATTTGGCCGTAGCATGGCATCCCGGTAGGAGTGGTTTTAGGCTGCTTTCCCGCCCAAAGTCTTAAACACCTTTCGGCCCTATTTCACTACATTGGAACTAGAGTGCGCTTACATAATATATTCCGGTGTCGTGTGGTTAGACCATTTTTCTATTTGCACCCTTATGGCCTGTGGTAGACGTAGCGCGCCTAATTTAAGGGATGTGCGGAATAGTTGAATTATGTAGGCAGTTGATCGAATTTGTTTGCGAATGTTCTGGTCTTGAGATGAGAATGAAAGACCGAGTATTGCCATACTCGTACTTCCTAAAAGAGAGTATTTTTTTCCTGAAGACCAAATGCCATAGAATTACTTAATTTCTCTGAACTTTAAGTCTACCCTGACTGTGTAGAAGTTCTAGAATAACCTCCATAAAAAAGTATTTTGCTCCTTTTACCTAAATTTACTTACTATATATTTTTTTATACGAAATCTTAAACCTAATAAGTAGTTAGCACTTTCATTGCACTTTGAGCTTTATTAAATTGTCATATTATGATTTACCAGTAAAGAGTAGCATTAAAGAAAGACAAAAAACCTACTTCTCCTGAAATATTTCGCAACTTCCCAACGTCATTTGTAATAATATCCAATAATTCTAGAAAGGACCTAATAAGGGGGCCAGGCAGCTGTCCAAGATTATTTGGAAGAGCGTAAAATTTATGTTAATGACCCTCTCACAACGGAAAATAGCATAGCGTTAAACCAAAGAAGAAAGCATCCCCCGATAACGTGTCCCCGTTAAATGAGCGTAAACGTGTGGTATTCTAAGAGTACTCGAGATTTTCATGAGCATCTCGGTGAAAGTCTCATCAACTTTTGCTTATCTCTTCAGTTCTAAAAGTTATTGGTAGTCGCGGGTGAATGAATAGTGTCCAGGACAGCAAAAGTATAGTCACAGGATTTTGTAATATCCAGAGTTTTCAGCTTTAAAGTGTTCACGCCACCATCAAGACCGTCCCCGCCCCCTGCGCCCGCACACCGCGGCCGGCATTCCCCCAACCTACGTAGCGGCGAACGCACGCGCGCCTTATACTCGCGACCCGCACAATTTATAACTTTTTGTACTATAACGATTAAAACTAATACGAAGAAAAACAATCAGTCTTTCCATTTAAAGACATATTGGCGACCGTGGACAAGTTAACCTGCGGACTACTTGGAAAAGAAGCCGGATTGTGAGCGTGTCGTCGTGTCATCAGTTTGTATTGTACTGTGAACGACAAGGCGCCGCGGCCGGTCAAACAAAGAAAGTAAGCCTATTCCTTTTGCTTCCCTATTCCCAATCTTGTATTTATTCTATTTGCTGTGTAAATGCCTAGCTGCTTCGAAGCAATTTAGGGAGGTATCTTGCTGTACGCGTACCATCCTTGCCTATTTCTATTTGCACAGTCAAAGTTAAATATCAAAAGTTTTATTCATTTCATTGTCCGCCATTTTATTACAAAACAAATCAAAAGCCTGTTTCATTTTGCTCTCGTCATAACATCTTTATTTCAACGCTATTTTTGCCGAACAATTCCAGCGCTCGTAAATTCTCACGCCGCGCCGCGCCGTATCACGCTGCGTCCTTTGGTCGTAGCTGGTGCTGTTGGCGGGCTCGGTGGCAACGCTCAGCTGTGCTCTGCGTACGCTGCTCGTGCTGTTGGCGGGCTCGGCGGCAGGTGTGGTTTGAGCTGGTGACTGCTGGATTGTATACGGTTAGAGTGCATACCTATTCTATTTAAACTAACCTACTTATCTCATTGTTTATTCAAATTATAATGGCAGAAAGTGCATCTAAGTCAAGATCTAAGAGTCCTATCCCATTTATAAATGTATAACCTATAGAAAAGGGTGATCCCAAAGAATATTTAAAATCTTTAGCCCGTAAACGCGGTGGTATTAGAAGTAGATTAACTGTTTTTAAGAGTTTTCTTCAAAAATACCAAGGTAGTAAATCTGTTGATCGCACATCTTTGGAAATAAGAGAATTATCTTTGAGATTTACACAACTTCAAGAATTAATGTCTAGTTTTGACAGTGTAAAGTGAAATCGAAGAACTTTCTCAAAATATAGATGAGCAGATTTCAGAACGGGAATTGACGGAAAGTGAGTTTTATTCTCAAATAGCCGCAGCTCAAGAAATTATAGATGCATTTTCAACAAAAAACAAAGATACCGATCATGGATCGACGAAGTCAAGTTGTTGTCAAGCTTCAAATAGTTCAATTAAACTGCCAACTATTAATCTGCCCACTTTTGATGGCAACTATATTAAATGGCTCGAATTTAGAGACACTTTTGAATCTTTAATAAATGACAATGACTCGATTGCGCCGATAAATAAATTTCACTATTTAAGAAACTCTCTAGTAGGGAGTGCTGCTGTTGTAATAAGATCCATAGACTTTGCTGCGAAGAATTACGAATTTGCGTGGAAGGCTTTGTGTGATAGATATAACAACAAAAATATTTTGATTAATAATCACTTGAACGCGTTGGTTAGCCTCAGCCCTATTCAGAAGGAATCGTTCCAGGCCTTGAGGTATTTGAGTGACCAAGTACAAAAAAATCTAAACGCGCTTAATACTTTGGATGTTCCAACGACTGGTTGGGACCCGATAGTTATATTTTTGGTCTCGGCAAAATTAGACCCTAAAACTAGTAGTAAATGGGAGGAACAAAAAGGGTGCCTATCGCACTTACCTACCCTAGTAGAATTTAAAGAGTTTCTTGAGAATCGTGCCAATGTTTTAGAAACAACCAACTGCAGCCGTAGTACCTATGAATAAAAAAATACACAAAAAGATAATTATTATTATAAAGAAAATAATCGTAAGGTAAGATCATTTACTGTTTTGGAGGGTTCTCAGAAAAAGGCATGTCTTATCTGCCACAAGACAAATCATTTGGTGCATCAATGCCATAAGTTTAAGGCCATGAGCGTAGACGACAGACTTGCTGAAGTTTTGAAACTCAAGTTATGTGCCAACTGTTTGCGTAGTGGACACACTCATATAGATTGCAAATTAAAAGGTTTATGCCGCATTTGTCGTGAAAAACATAACACAGTCTTACACAAAAACACCACAGTTAGTTTTATAGCTAACGAAAGTACCGAGTCATCGGCTAGTAATGTTCCGGTCAGTTTATCAGCTGTTTCCACAGACCAAGTCTTGCTATGTACGGCACAAGTTGAGGTTGTCAATAGGCATTCTAATCGTTCTTACCTAGCCTGGGCGATCCTTGATTCAGGCAGCCAGATTTCGCTCATTAGTAATGATCTGAAACAAAAAATGGGATTAGAAACGGAACAACTAAATGCATCGAATGTCTCTGGTATAAACAATGTTATGTGTACAGTCTCGGAAAGATTTGCTATCCTACTCAAGTCACGAGTCGGCTCGTTTAATGCGAACGTAAATTGTTTGGTTATACCTAAAATTACGGGCACTTTACCTAACGTTAAAATCGATGTTCGACGATTATGTTTGTCAGATAACATTGTGTTGGCAGATCCTTTGTTCTATGAACCTTCTGAAATAGATATTCTGCTTGGTGCAGATCACTTCTTTGATATTATAAGTCCCAATCAAATAAAACCTATTCTACAAGATAGTTTATTAGGATGGCTAGTAGCGGGTCAAATCGGGGAACCCTACAATAATCCTAATAGTAATCAAAATATTCTATGCAACTTTGTGCAAAATGAATCTATGGTATCACTTCAAGATATCCATGATTCAATACAAAAGTTCTGGGAGGTCGAAGAATTGCCCTCAGACATAAATACCTACTCAACAGATGAACAATTTTGTGAATCTCATTTTAATAAAAATACTCGTCGCTTACCTGACGGTCGATTTTCTGTCATGATGCCGCTGAAGGAAGATCCTGAGCAGGCGCTTGGCAACTCATTCCCTTTTGCAATGAGGCGTTATATAAACCTAGAAAATAAATTAAATAAAAATGAAGTTATTAAAAATCAATACAAAGATTTTATAAAAGAATATGGCAGTTTAGGACATTTAAATGAAATAGATAAACCTGAATTTGGATACTACTTACCCCATCACTGCGTCATTCGAGATCAACGTGAAACTACAAAGCTGAGGGTAGTATTCGATGCCTCAGCCAAAACCAGTTCAGGCAAATCGCTCAATGATATCCAGGCTCTTGGTCCCGTTGTGCAGAGCGACTTAATGTCGATCCTTCTTCGCTTTCGAGTCCATAAATTCGTTCTAACGGCTGACATTAATAAATTTTACAGGCAAGTGGCCTTAGATAAATCTCAGCGCCATTTGCAGCTCGTGCTTTGGAGAGATCAAATTGATCAGCCCATCAAAATCCAACAACTTCAAACTTTAACTTATGGAACAGCTTCGGCTCCCTTCTTGATCACGAGGTGTCTTGTTCAACTGTCAGATGAGTGTACAGATCCCGTTATCGCTAAGGTTATTAAAAATGATTTCTATATCGATGATTTAAATACGGGAACGTCTAATGAAAGGGAGCTAAAGCACATATATTTAAATGTCACTAAGGTGCTGGACTCAGCTTGTTTTCCGCTGAAAAAATTCCGCACAAATTGCCCCCAAATACTTGATGAAGGAAATTGTGGTCAATCAGGATCTTCAAATTGTCTTGATTTTCACGACGAAGCTTACTGTCTTGGGTTTGAAATGGTCACCTTTAGCAGATCAGCTCCATTTTCCAAGTGTTATCGAAACCACGTCTAAGGTAACAAAAAGAACCATAATTTCTACAACTTGTAAGCTATTTGACCCATTGGGATTAGTCAGCTGTTGCATAATAAAACCCAAAATTCTACTCCAAAATCTATGGAGTGCCAATTTAGACTGGGATGACCCAGTACCAGAGCAGTTTGTCAAAAGATGGGTCACCTTCATACAGAACCTGCATTATTTATCGGATATTGTAGTAGCTCGTTGTGTTATAGGTGGCAGTCTACAAATCCAATCCATTGAGCTGCATTGCTTCGTTGATGCTTCTCAGCAAGCCTACGGAGCGTGTGTCTACATGCGCTCTTATGATAGCGAACAGAACTTAACAGTCAAGTTACTTTGTGCCAAGACAAGAGTCGCGCCTATCAAAGTTCTGACTATTCCACGGTTAGAGTTAACTGCGGCTTTATTAGGAGCTCAGCTGTCTGATAAGGTTACACGTTCTATACCATGCAAGGTGACGCAAAACTACATGTGGACCGATTCTACTGTCGTACTCGGATGGCTCAAAGCACAAAATAAGGTCCTACAAACGTTTGTTCGTAACCGAGTAAACAAAATAAACGAACTTACTCAAAATTGTGAATGGAAACATGTTCCAACCGAATTTAATCCGGCAGATTTAGCGTCTAGGGGCATCGACCCACAGCATCTGCAGTCAACTTCTTTGTGGTGGGAGGGACCTTCATTTCTAAAGAAGAACCAGTCAAAATGGCCTAACCAACCTCACACGACATCTAAAAACCTACCTGAAATAAAAACATTACTGGTGGATGAAGCTGTTGAGGAAAGTAAGTTATCAGTAATTAATTTCAAAAGCCATTCAAGCTATAATAAACTCAAAAGAAGTTATGCCTACGTTCTTCGTTTTTATCACAATTGTAAAAACCCTATTGCAAAACTCACCGGTGCATTGCAAACTAATGAACTTGAACGCTCTCAAAACTTACTGTTAAAATTCAGCCAGCAAGAGTCGTTCCCTCACGATTTAAAAAATATTATAAACAGCAAGGCTTTGCATTATAAAAGCAAATTGTTACCACTAAATCCATTCGTGGATTCCAATGGTTTGGTTAGAGTAGGTGGTAGATTAACTCAGTCTGAGTGTCAGTATGATAAGAAGCACCCTGTTCTACTCGATGCGAAGCATCATTTAACTAAACTGATAATGAGACATGAACATTTGCGTTTGTTCCATGCAGGTCCCCAGCTACTTCTGTCGTCTGTTCGTGAGAGCTTCTGGCCAGTAGGTGGCAGAAATTTAGCTCGGGAGACGACTAAAAAATGTGTGGTCTGCGCGCGTATGCGTGGTCAGACTATACAACCAAAAATGGGAGACTTGCCTGATGTGAGAATCAATCCAAACTTTCCTTTCAATTCATGTGGTATCGATTTTGCAGGGCCATTTATGATCTCTTCTAAAAAGGGACGAGGTAACCGTATAACAAAAGCCTATCTAAGCGTTTTCGTTTGTCTTACCACTAAGGCACTTCATTTAGAGGTTGTTAGTGATCTTACCACTGAAGCCTTTCTTTCATGCCTACGCAGGTTCGTCTCACGTCGAGGCAAACCCTATGTGATCTACTGCGACAACGGTAAGAACTTTGTAGGTGCAAACAATGAGTTAGGTAGAGTTATACGGTCCAGCCGCCAATCGGTCTCAGATTATGCTGCTAATGAGCAAATTCACTTCAGGTTCTCCCCAGCCTATTCACCCCATTTCGGTGGAATTTGGGAGGCAGGCGTTAAATCCGCTAAGTTTCATTTAAAACGCGTAGCTGGCAATGCCTCCTTAACGTTTGAGGAGTTAGCGACGCTTTTCACACAAATAGAAGCAATCCTCAATTCCCGTCCTATTTCTCCACTGTCATCCGATCCTACTGATCTCAACCCTTTGACTCCTGGGCATTTCTTGATCGGCCGCCCGCTGACGTCAGTACCAACACGACCTGTCAACTCAGCGAGACCTAACCGATACCAGCGCATCGAGCAAGTCCGTCAGCACTTCTGGGAGAGATGGCGTCGAGAATTCATGGCGGAGCTACAGAACCGCACCAAATGGAGAAAAGATCATATACCAATTAAAATAGGAGATCTTGTCACACTGAAGGAGGACAACCTAATGCCACTTTACTGGAAAATGGGACGCGTCAGCAAGCTATACGAAGGCAAAGATGGAATATGTCGAGTTGCTGACGTCTACACCACCAAAGGCATAGTGAGGCGCGCTGTCAACCGGATGTGTCTTGTACCGATGTCTGAACCAGATCCAGATGACCAATGATGACAAGACGTCTTCGAGCCACCTACAGTTTCAAGAAGCCTTCAACACTACCTAGTTACTTCTTGGAAGTAAGCTTCCAACGCCGCGGAAGATGTTCACGCCACCATCAAGACCGTCCCCGCCCCCTGCGCCCGCACACCGCGGCCGGCATTCCCCCAACCTACGTAGCGGCGAACGCACGCGCGCCTTTTACTCGCGACCCGCACAATTTATAACTTTTTGTACTATAACGATTAAAACTAATACGAAGAAAAACAATCAGTCTTTCCATTTAAAGACAAAAGTCTTTAGAAGACGTCCACCTATCTTCCGATTGACATTAATGTTAGAATAGCCATTTGAGATATTAAATGGTAACAAAAGAATGAAGAAGCTGTGACTACAGAATGTGTCAACTACCACACTACAGATAATTCATAACAAAAAACTGTACTACAAGAATATCACCATAATCTCATCAGCCGAAAAAAACCATAAATAATCTTACCTAAAGAATGATATTCCGAACGGTTGCCGAATTCCATGCCATAAGTGTACTGAGAGGGGGGCAATATGAGACCCTGCGTCCTCGTCCAGTTCCCAATCGAAAGACGAGAGTCTTTGTTCTTCAGAATAGACTATCAAGAACTACAAAAGTACGCAAAAAACGTGGCTGCAAGCGAGCAATTCATTCGTCCCTATATCCGGTTATCGCCGGTTTATCATACGCCCCGGGCCCACTGCTACTACATTGAGATTATTTTAAGCTTCAACCCTAAACGTCTGATTTAACGGCTAGCGGTTGGCCCTATGCTTTCTTTGCTGCTGACTTTACCCATTAGGAAAAAAATAATTATATACTAATTCTTACCGACTTCGATAACCTCCGTGTCATGGCGAGCGAGTAGGAAGCTGCAACGAAAGAAGTGCGGGTTTGATTCCCGCTACGGGACAAATAGACAATTGTTCTGCAGATTTTTTGACAAATCAAATCTAATCACAGGGAATCCTAGTGTGAGTCAGTTGTCTGTTAAAACAATCTTTGTGGGTGTTTTCTATATATATACACGTATGTATTTACAAAAAAAAAGTATATAATTAATATAGTCATTCAGTTCCCATAATACAAGCTCTGCTTAGTTTAAGGCTAGATGATGCTGTGTGAAAAAGTCCAGCATTATTTATTTATTTTATTTTATAACACTAAACTCGTAATACCTACACGCTGTAACATTTTTGATTTCTATGAAAATTTCTTGCGAAAATCAAGAACACATTATTAATTTACATTATACATTAACAGTCATTAAAACTGGGAAATGTACCTAATATCTACGAGATATATTGTGCACACGATAAGGTGGACTGTTAAAGATATTACAATACAGTAACTTTTTAACCAAACGTAACGTAACATACGTTTTTATTAACAGATAACTGACACATACATAGTCCTGACCCTACACTAGCATTCCCTGTGTCGTGAGTATCAGGAACTACAAGCACTATGGTGTAATAAACTAGATCGATTACTCTAATCTTCAGATTAGAGTAATTCGTGGGCGAAAAAACATTAGAATACATAATTTTCTCTTCTCTATCCTCAAAGATCCCCTATCTGCACAATACCTAAAAAAACAAAAAAATATCTTCCTCTCGGATACCCATGAGTGATACCTTAGATATTTCGACTCTCATTCTCCTAGATACTCCTCCACACTCAACCTCTTTCAGTGGAAACTCTTTCAAAGTAGTTTCCACTGAACTATGACATTTTCTCCCCATCAATATCAAAAGAGGAACTAGTAAATCCCTATTTAAAAGACCTTTTAAAGAACGCATTCCACTAGCCTTATAATACTCCTACCTGATGCCAGCGGCTTTGCACGCAGGGAGAAGTGTTAAAAAAAAACCGATACTCACATACACTCACATACAAAATTTAGCCCCCATCTCTCCCTTAAAATGACAAATTCCAAAAACCCTGAAACATATAACTACTTATTTATGTTTTAACTGGAAATTTCCAAAAGAGCTTTCTTAGCACACGCTTACGTTATAAAATAAACCCATGTTGCAAATTTCAGATTTCTAGACTTTTAGTATTAGTTTTGGCTCTGCGTTGATAGGTCATTCGGGACAAAAGATTTTATAAGTATGATATGGAGTTTATATATCTTTAACTTTTTATTAATTATTTTTTCAAATATATAATTTTGTATGATAACCGTTTTTATATTTTACTTTTGGGTAGCACGCCAACCTTCTTTGTATACCTTTGAGGTTGGCAAGTATGTACTACACTCTTATTTTTTGTGCAATAAAGAATTAAATAATGAATAAATAAATAAGCTAAATAAGCTTCAAAGTCCGGTTGTATGTTTACAAGATGACAATTTTAAATATCTTTGTAATTTTAATGAATATAAAACCTTTAATAATAATAATAATGCTGGACATTTTCACACTGCACATTGACTGATTATAGTACGCCCACATGTCATTCAGTTTTACATAAAGGGTGATGTTAGATTATTATGGATGATGGGTCGCTTACTCACATTAGAATATTACTCTCACACCTATCCCAGTGGGTCGGTAAATATAGTTTTGCCTAGTTTTATGGATGCCTCGGGGTTACTTTGGATGCTGATTTCGGGATGTTTAGGGAAAAGGGTCATTAATCCATATTCAGCAGAAAGACAAGGAGTTATACTTTCCTACTTAGTTACTCACACTAGAAAATAAAAATGTATTAGCAAATTATATTATATTTCTCAATGTTTATTGGGGTTTAAATCTCATTATTTTCTGGACGAGTACTGCAAAAGACAGGGGGAAATGGAAGGAGTTGGAGGAGGCCTATGCTGAAGAGCACACAGATCAAAATAAACTGGATAAACAATTAAATTATATTTAATTATTAGATTAAAGGGTAGGTAATTGATAATAGAATAAAATACAAATTTAATTTAACTCAATGTACTTTGGGGAAAATTTTAAATAATTATTTTAGTGTCTGAAATGGCTTATTTATTTATTTCTGATAACAGATAGGTCTTTAGGTAATTTTAGTCCATATAATAGCATAACTTAATACTTCATTCATTTTAAACTTAACTGTAGGGACGTGCCAAGCAGTATTCAAGACTCTTAACATTTAGATAAATCAGAAATCATGATCTACCTGACATTATCATCTTCTTGACCATACCCTACATTATTTGGAGTCGGTACAATTATTTTTCATCTCTCCTTTATAAATCCAGTAATCTTTATTTTCTTGCTACATTATCATAGTTTCGGTCATATTATCTATTTACAGTCATATTCAACACTCTTTTCCTTATAATTATGGGTATCGTCCCTCTTGCCATGAACAAGTCCATACCACGCCAACTTCTTACGGCTCAACTTTTCAGTAACAGATGTTTTGAAACTTCCTCAAATGTACATATTCCCAATCTTGGTCGTTATTTTCTTGTGACTTCATAAATTCGTCTGCTGATCATTTGCTTCTTGCACTTTTGTTCGTTCTTTTGGTGACCCAAAAATAACCAACATTAATAAATTATAGAACGATTCTATTGCATACATTATAAACTTAGGAATGTATTAAAATTATTTATATGGATTATGTGTGATTATGTACTCTTCTAATAGTCAATCAAAACAATTTACTGAATAATAAAACATGAAGTTTAAAAAAAACGAAAAAACATGCTTTTATCACGCACTAAAAATTCTAAAAAACTATTCTACTATTCACCTCCTGGCTCATCCCTATATCATCAGACCCTCGTTACGAAGCACAATCTATTAGACTCATATGAGCCCAAACTCGACGGGTTTACTAGTAGCCACTGAATAGTTCCACTATCCAGATCCTGGCTCCATCGTCAGATCAGCTCCAAGATACCAAATTATGGTATTGTCATCCGAACTACTTAAAGGTACATACAAAGTTTCAATTTGATACGACAATTTTAGAATTAAGGAGGTTAAAATTTACTTCCAAGATTTGTTTACATTGTTTGGTATTTAGTTAGTCACAAGTGAAGCTAATTTAAGCGTGTCAATAAAATAAGAAACAACTAATGTCAAACTTTTAATAGTTCCATCAAAAATATATTCGGAAAAATATTAACAACACCACATTCCTGGACCATTTCGATACCGGAATGTAATAGCCCGATAAATTCCCACCACGTACATGCGAATACACAAATCATCTAATACACAATATCGCAAATATTTCTTGTCCAGAACATTGGGTGACATTGGTAGGTACCTACAAAAATTTTGAGCGGAACAGCTAGTTCATTCTTCTTGTGGAGGCCCACCTAGAGTTTATACAAAATTATTAAGGTGTTGTAATCAAAAGTCAAAATTAGTTATTGGAACATAAAATAAAATAAAGAAAACGATGGTAACTGCAAATAGTTATAAAAACTGTGTAATGAGTTAAAGATCTATTTTTTTATATATATTATTGTAGTACCAAATATTGTTGTCAGTCAGGTCAGTCAGGTCATAGGACAGATATAAATCAGAAGGTCCGTCTATATGAACTGCTTCATCTGCTCCTTGTCTTTCATTTTATATAAGTAGCGGAGGGACACTTAGGCACTATTTAGACTGGGAGGCGTTAATAGAATGAAGGAGCACAAAAAAAATGTTAGTAACTTGCTCAGCACTGCCTCAATCTTCACATCGTTACCATTTGTTCACGAACCAAGTATTAAAACTTTTAAAATTGTGCGCCAAGACACAATCTTAAAAGTTATATCATATAAAGTTATATTTAAGATATAAGTGATCTAGCTCAAATGAAATTGGGCCCCAACTTACCGAAGTCGGAGTCTCAACCGGAAAATTGCAAGAGAGGAATGCAAACACAATTTTCTAACGAGACTGAAAAAGAGGGCGATAGAGAAAAATTAAATTATATATCTCAATGGTGTCAGCTAGTTATTAAGTGGCCAGACGCCATTTTGAAATAAGTTTGTTTTTTGTATTTGTTTCTGTACCTACTATGAATTAGTTGAATCTAGATATTGTGTAGAAAGAAAGGATTTCTCTATCACCTTGCAACTGTTTTCTTGAAAACATTTTCAAACAAAATAATATGGAAAAGAGTACCTACGCCAGGTTTGCAATCGCCGCTGAATTTCCTTCGCCAAAGAGTGCAATCATGTGGCCAAGGCTTTGTTCTCATCCCTTCCGGACATTTTCCATCTTTATAATTTCCCATATTGCTTTGCTGTACCTAGAGGATTTTTGATGTTTTTTTCTAGTTATAGAATTTAGGTACATATAGTTAGATACAACCTCGATAGAACGGCGGGCGAGCCGACTGAGTCGCGGGGAAGTGCGGCTTCGGTTCCCGCTGTGGGCATGCAAATTTTTGGATGTTCTGCAAATAAATATAGTTCCTGATACGCTCATACCCACTTTTTGATACCCTAAAAGTTCGATTGTTACCTTCATCATCAGATCAGCTTGCGGTAGGTAGGTAGTAGGTATAATGCATTTCTTTTGACACTTGTCCGCAATGCAATATTTTAGTTTCACTGTAAAACTGAAATACATAAAAACTCGCTAGAAAAGCTTTACGGAGCCAAGTATTTCTGTGTATCATCTTTTTACTGCAGCACCATCTATAGGCCACAGATCAAATCAGTTTGACGCTGTGAAAAAACCTTAGAACAGAATATTACAACCATGGTTGGGTTCAAAGATGACTGACTTATTAGTGTAGTCAAGAACAATAACAATAGATGGCGCTTACTCAAGGTCCGTCTCAAATATGTCACAGCTTTGGTCCAGCCTATAGCCTGTTTAACTTTTGACCTAATTTCGTATCAGCCATTTTTTGTATACTCTTTTTTTTATAATATCATAGTTGCTAGACGTTAAGCAGAAACTCAATAATATTTTAGCTAAAATGGAAGACACTAACAACAACTAAATTTAAATAGGTACCTACCATCTAATTACCATAGAAAATGTTACATAAAAGAGACTAGGTAGGTAGGTACTTACCTATCTAACTATTTTATTTTTTAGTAACTAGGTACCTTGTTAAAAAAAATCGCTCGCTTGACCCTCAGGTACATAAACAGGCCAAATTAGAAAAAATAATCATTTTTTATTTTTATATTTACGAACGAAATCAATAATTTTATTTTTATATTCGTCAAGTAGGTCCGAAAGTCGGAACAGTTGACAAACAACTCGCGTTATTTAGAAAAAAAATACGCTTATGATTTTCAGTACATTTTTTTTGCTAACTTGTAGCAGGCTTGTCTTAATTTGCATTATTGCCTTTTAAAATATCTCAAAATATAATTTCTTGAAAACCATTACCATTGTCTGTTGCTGCCTGTTGTTAGGTATATCTAAGTACTTCATACATTACATACAAACATTTTATAATATGTATACAATGATACGTACAACTTGTCTACGAGAAGGAGACAGTGTGAAAACTTCCACAAGCCATTGCAAACAAGTGACGCTCGTCAAACAGTTGTAGTTATACCTAGTTCATTGCGACTATTTGCTGAAGATTTTGAAGCTCAAATCCATCTTTATCTGCTATCTTTCAGTGCCCACGTCACTGATAGACAAGAACTGCTATTCCCAAACAGACAGTTGCAGAGAGCACTTAAAACTACCTTAGTTTATTTATTTTATTTCGATAAAATGAGGAATATTACAGTAGCTGTGTCTCCAATATATTTTAATATAGCTGAATATTGCCTGTTCGGTATAGTTTTGTGTGTGATTATAGGTATTATTCTGTATTTTAATGTGGTGAATACGAGATATAACACAGTGGCGGATTTTTTGTTTGCCGGCAAAAATATGTCGGTTATTTCAATCACACTTGCACTCATTGCGAGGTAAGTACTAAGTTTTGCTTAGATTTTTGAGGTTTATTTAGTTTAAGATTAAATAATTACCTACCTATATGGATTTGCTATGTAATTATAGTGCCAAAATGTCAATAAAAGTAAGGGGTGGGATTTAGAAAGCTGTCGCACGAATTTCGATAAAATAAGCACAGGGGGAGAGGTGGACTTCCCCATTCCAACGGTACCACCTCCAAAGTTAGGAATTGAATAGTTTGCGATAAATTATTATTTTAAAATTTTTTAGGTTAAGTTTTGAAAAATAAAATTTAATGTAGGTACTGGAGTTGGAGACTTGTTTTGTAACGCACATACTTGGAAATCATAAAAAGATGGTCATTAATAAAGCGCGGGAATCAGCTTCGGGAAGAACCGAAATGGACCCTATTCAAATCTTAATTTTAGCCCGACACATTTCACTCCACTAAGGAACACAAAAACACAAGCACAGCGTTTTGATGGACTTGTTAGTGAGTCACAGAACCTAATTTATCCTACTTCTAGTTATTTGTGGAAATTAGGGGTAAAGGCCTCACTAAAAGTTTGATTGCTTTTGATTTTTTTAGTACTTAACCTACTAAATTCGTCATTTCAAAACGTCATTTCTCATAATCTATTCAATTTCTAACTTTGGGAGTGATACTGTTGGAATAGGGGAGTCCATTTCTTCCACCTCCTATCCTTTTTTTACATAAATTCGTGCGACGGCTTTCTAAATCCCAACCAAAGTAAGTGTTTTGTACTCCCATTAACACTTATAAATAAACAAGTAAAAACAAAAAAAAACTGAACCTTATTTCCACCGTTTATTACAGCGCTCTCTAATGACTTGTTACAATATTATTTATTTATTGGCACATTTATTATAATATTAGTACTTGTGGTAATTAAACCTTTCTAAAAACCATACTTGATGTCATACAAATCGATTGCAAACAAACGGCATTTCAATCGGGTAAGCTGTTTCGGTGATAACTGCTAGCAGACAAATAACAACTTAAAATTTTATGACAAACGCAATATTCAGACTCGTCGCTGATTAAAGTTATACAAATATAAACAAAGTTAATGTTTATCCCAGTAAGTACTATCTCAAAAATTCAAAAAAACCCGTTACACGCTATTTTATACGATTTTTTTTATATACATTTTCATTAATGCGAATCTTTCCCGGATTTGTAGGGAACAAACAACATTGCCATCTAAAACTTTTAACTGCAAGAAGGGTTTATGTTTTTGAAATTCCGGTCACAGATAATATATGATTAGCTACTTAGTATCTAGTCCGGTGTTGCGTTTTACCCGCAACGCAAGGAGTCAGCTTATAAGTATATTTTTGCTAAATTGTGTGTGTGTTCTCTGTTACCTGCTACTAATTTTTGTATCCGAAATGTCGGCAAGCCCTAATCTCTATAGAACAGCCAAAGTGAAATTGTTTTTTTTTGCAATCGTTTCGTACGACACCAATAAAAAAAGCACTTAACAGACACATACCTATATAGTCCTTTCACAACACACTGGGATTTCCTAGATGGATATCAGGAAGTATACGTACCGTACCTATAATATTAATGGTACCGTTTACCACAGCACCCAGACCCGGAAAAGTTTATTTATTTATTTTATTATTCAGTAAACAAAACAGGAAAAGAACAGTTACAACAGTACAGTAATCAGTACAATTTACATAACATCCAGTTCAGATCTAGTTCAGTTCCCAAAAACATGTTTACATGGCATGATCAAGCAAGACACAATGTTAAGTACACGTGACAAGAAAAATAAAACAATATAGAACTGATTAAAACTAATTTGGATAAGCAAACAATAGATTTATAATTACTTAGTTAGTGTCTACAAATTCGCAATATTTGTTCACAAATTAAGGCTTTTAGATAGACGGTAAATGAGGTTTCGGTAGAGGTTTTATGAGTACTTTGTAAGAAGTAACTTGTGTATTTTCAGCCACTTAACAAGCATCACACTGCTAGGTGTGCCAGTTGAAATATACCTCAGAGGAACTCAATATTGGGCTTCGGCACTCTCCCTTATCATCGTCACTTTTCTAACGGCTGTTATCTATTTACCAGGTAAATGTTTTCATTGATAATTAATGTAAACAGTGCGTCATTGTATTGTTATGTTATTCAAATAATATACCGACGGTTTATGGTATATCTCCAATCTAGATTTATGTAGCGGGAACTTTTATGTTGTAATGAGCTTAAAAAAACACGGCTATAGTCCAAGTTTGTGAGGATGGATGTTTGTTACTCTTTCACGCAAAAATTACTAAACGGATTATGATCAAACTTAAAATAATATAGCTAGTATATCAGAATAACACATGAGCTACTTTTTATCCGCGTACTACGCGGGCGAAGCCGCGGGCAGAAGCTAGTATATTATATGCGTTTGCCGTAAGAGATTAGTATGTCATTCGATTGAAGTGCAGTTTTTTGCAATCAATTTGTAGGACTTCAAGGATGGTTCATGGATAGGGTTTATAGAGAACCTGAGGCGTCTCATAGTGACTGTTGCCACAAGTTACTAGAGAAAGCTTCAAGTCAACTATAGATGAAGCAAACACGTCAGTGGATTTGAAATTCAGCAAAAAAATTACTTGTTTTTTTCAGTGTTCCACAAACTACAACTTTCGTCAAGTTTTGAGTATTTAGAAATAAGATTCTCCACGCACACACGCACCATCGCAGCAGTGTTGTTTGTCGTCAGTAAGCTCATGATCCTGCCCATTGTGCCGTATGTGCCATTGACGGCATTTAGATTAGGTAAGTCTTAGTTTTATGGCCAGTTATTTGGGTAGGATTCAGTATGTAGATTTCAGCGGTGATACAGGTTGTTGAACATTGCAGCTAACAGTACCAAAGGCAAACATTTTTATAACTTGAAAATCTCTGGTATTTTAGTAATTTTTACTGAACCACATAATATTATATTCCTACTCATATTATAAATGTGAGAGTTTGTGAGGATGGATGTTTGTTACTCTTTCACGCAAAAACTACTGAACTTTACAGTAATATAGCTTAAACATCAGAATAACACACTTACGCTGCTTTTTATCCGGGTACCATGCGGGCGAAGCCGTGGGCAGAAGCTAGTATTATAATACTTTATACACTAGCAGCTTCATTATCATACCTACCACACGTCCAAAGTATGACATAAAGCTTATCTACTATGTTCCAAAGTTCATTAGACATTTTAGTTATAGGGCATGTCGGTTTACTCCTATTTTTCACTGTTTTAAATATAGAAAAAGCTGGACGTCCGGGTTCTATTGATCAGGGTGTCTAGACAAATACCACTTTCTGTTGGCGTTAACGCTTGCGGAAAGATTGAATTGTATGGAAATGACATTAGCTGTGGAAATGTCACGTGACAGCTGCCAAGTTTTACTTTAACAAATTTGCGTTAGCGTGAAATGAAAAGTAAGCGTAAGTAATATTTGTCTAGACCCCTGATCAGCAGTCAGGAATAGCTCACTTGGCTAACACGGCTCATTTTCATATTATCTTGTCTGTATAAGTGGTACTTTACATTTCAGTCACCAACCCACTGGCCGGTAGAGTAACATCTGTGATTTGCGTTGCGTGTGCCACTTTCAGCGCAGTTGGTGGCCTAAGAGCCATAGTTGCTATTGGCATAGGAACAACATTCCTTGCAATAGCTGGAACTGCTCTGCCCAGTGGTTTGGCATTGCTGCCGATGGGATTCAAGAGGATGTGGGAAATTGCCAGTGATGGTGGGAGACTAGTGCTGTATGAGTAAGTTTTTAGTAGAGATTTTGAACCAAGCAGTGGAGCAATACCATCTTCATTATTGAAGATGATATTGCTAGTCTGCAAACAGGAACCGTGCATTCAGTATCGTTGAAAGACAACCAGAGATAGTCATCAGGCGATTATCAACCTTAATTTACAAATTTAACGCGTACTTCGTATTGTTAAAATTCCCTAAGGGCTTAATTCGTCGTATCTCCAGTTCTTTTTTTTCGTTAAATTAGTGAACTAGACAGGTTGTTGTATGGCCTATTTTAAAATAACCTGTGTGGGTTACGGACTCACTGAGCGTCGCAGATGCTCATCTCAAGCATGCTAACATGTCAATAATTTTTCGGCTCTAGGAGATGCCGCCCGGTTTGTTACGAAAAACATTGCGCACATTTTTTATAGGGAATT
This sequence comes from Perizoma flavofasciatum, assembly GCA_958496245.1. Taxonomy (NCBI): domain Eukaryota; kingdom Metazoa; phylum Arthropoda; class Insecta; order Lepidoptera; family Geometridae; genus Perizoma; species Perizoma flavofasciatum. The sequence goes on from OY292431.1 coordinate 5,768,087, forward strand.
CAATTGATACATAACTGAATTCAAGCCCACGACCTTCGGATCGAAATTCAGATTTTCAGGGTGCCAACTTAACACTGTACTCTCGACGAATCCCTAAGTGTTATAATACCACCGCCGAATACTGAAACACTATTTAAAGTTATCACGGCACACAGAAAATGGCAATTTTATGCATTGCATAGCATCATCTCTTTCCGACTCTAGTTAAATTATGAGTAGTTAGAGTTTCAGCATTTCGGTAGTATCTCTCAGAGCAAGTAAACTCAGGTTATTAAATTTTTAATAAGATGTCTCTCAGCTTCAGATTTTTTCGTTTGGGATTTTCTGTTACCAGCAGCCATTGTTGAGGATCTAGAATCTTCAACACTTCCTGTACCAGCTTAAACTTACTTATTTTTAGCAAATTCACTTGTCATTCTTGCCTTTTAGTCCCGACCCAGAGTTGGCTCACCACACTTCGTTCTTCGCCGTCACCTTAGCTCTAAGCACGAATTGGCTGTGGAAGATAGCCTTAAGCCAGTCTACTCTGCAAAAGCTTTTAGCTGTACCCACTATCAAGAAAGCTAGACTATGTCTAATACTGTCATGTGTTGGCGTGATACTGATGAAGTTGCTCTCATGCTTTCTTGGGCTAGCGTTGTATGCGTGGTTTGCAGGGTGTGATCCGTTGTTGACTGGACAAATAAAGAAACACGAGCAAGTAAGTCCTCGACATGTTTTTTGATTATTCATTGCAATCAGTCAAGTAAGTAGTAAAATTTGTGTGTCCGCTATTGTCAAGTAACAATTTAACCATTTTCTTGGGATTAATAAATTCATTAGAACACTTTTTATGTATAGGTACTTTGAGTATGAGTTTTGTAGAACTAAAACTCATTATTTTATTATTATTAAAAGAACAGTGAATGGTCTCACCACGTAGAAGCCGTAAAAGCAGTGAGAAAAGTCTGCCAGACATAGGCATAGTTAAAACAAGTGGTCAAAAAGAAAGGAGTTTCTAGTACCTACATACTTTCAATACGTTTCATGTAAGATTGACACAATGTTAATTTTATATTTACAGCTTGTTCCACATTTTCTGAACAACTTATCAGCTATGTTCCCTGGGATCTGCGGCATTTTTATCATGTCTATCTTCAGTGCTACTTGTGGGTGAGTTGATTTCTTATCACTTCATTTAAAATAAAGGGTTACAATCAAATTTTGAAGTCTACAAAAACAGATAAACCTATTTTTTCAGATGCATGGCGTCTCTAATTAACTCTATATCTGGAGTATTGTTTGAAGAATTTATAAGGCCTTGGATGCCTCAAAGTACGAATGAAATAGCTTGCTGCCGAATTATGAAGGTTTGTAGCTTTGTATAAGCAACTTTATGTAATAAATTCGGAACAAGATATGTGTTTGCCGATAAAGTCATCCATTAAGTATTTTTTTTTACAACTCCAACTCTTTTTCAGGTAATCGGAGGATGGTAAAATCACTTTTAATGCTGTGTTACATAATTTGATGTTGTTGATGTTGTTGATGGTGGGTGACCCGTTATCGCTGGTTTACTAATATGAAAAAGCATGCTCACATTTGCGTTAAAACTCATCCGTACCTACGCTTTCAAATTCATCATTTTAGTTATTATACAAGTAACGCTCATTTAATGATGGTAGGTACCTACCTACCCAAGGTTGATTTATGTTGGTAGGTAGGTACTCTAGGTGTAACTGTAAGTCAATAGTTGAGCCTACTCACTTAATAGGTAGGTCCATTCCAATTTGTATTAACGAAATAAGTAAATAGCTACATAATGAACCTACCTACTTACCAACCTAATACATTTTTAGCTTCTCTGCATACTGGTCGGTCTCTACAGCGGAAGCGTGGTTTGGTTCTCGAAGGACTTGGACAAACTACAGCACGTTGCCTCAGGAGTCACAGGCGTCACGGCTGGAACTCTACTTGGACTCTTCACACTGGGCATTGTCTTTTCAAGGGCCAACTGTTCTGTAAGTTATCTTTGGAAATTGTAAGCACGCCATCTAGAGATACACATAACAACTAACTATAGCGCTAGTAGGCAAGCATTACTAAAGCTAGAAATTCCCTAGCTAAAAGGTTCTAATTTGAATACAACGTGGTTCTTACTACGTTTAATAGATGGCGCCAGTCATGGTCTTCGTGACACGATAGATGACGCTGTCAACTTGTTCCCAATGTGTGAATAACCAAGTCGGTTCTAATTTGAATGCAACATGAAAAGGTTCTAACTACGTTTAATAGATAGCGCCAGTCATGGTCTTCGAGATACACGATAGATGGCGCTGTCAACTTGTTCCTAATGTATGACTAACTGAAGTTTATTATCCTTTTTGTTCAAGGGTGCATTAAGCGGATGTCTTCTAAGTTTGTTCCTCTGCGGATGGCTCTTGATTGGTGCGGAAAATGCGCTGGCTTCAGGGGCATTGACCTTTCAGGGAAAACCCTTAGTTACGTCTGGATGTGGCAAAGGAAATTTTACACATCCATTTGCGAATGTGACTGCAGTTCGCAATGCCGTGTGAGTATTCACCATTGTTTTAATAATCTAATTATTGGTAACTTCTAGGTCATTAACCTATTGACCATTTTGTTATCCGTCCTTGTCTAGTTGACACGTCACAAAAAAATGTCAGGAGGCAGGTACTTACTTAGGTACCTTGTAAGTACCTAGTCTAGGTACCTATCTATGTCGTGCTGATAACACGTGCTCAAACTCTTAAAACCATTGTGATGAAACCGACATGCCTCAGAACCAACAGTTCCAACGCATATTAAGTAGTGGTTTTAACAATAAGTACCTATAGGTACCTACCTACACTCCAACTCTGTCTAAAGACAAAACAGAACGATGAACACTTGAAGATCGATAATGCATAGTGTTATTTATAAAAGGACAAATTGCATTAAACCTAAAATTACCTACCTAAAATTTTATGGTCCAGCAGTAGGAGTCGAAATTGAGTAATTTTTTTTATCATGAGACCAAAAGTAACCGACATTGTACTTATGTGGGTACAAGTTGGTCCCCGCTACCTATTAGTTTACAAGTTCCTCTTATCTAATTACACCCCACAAACATGTCCCAGAAAAACGTCCAAGTAAAGTCATAAAACTGCGAGAATCGAGTAATAGTAATATGGGGAAAGTTCTAGCGGAAAAATAAAAGAGCTCAAGTCGATATCACCAAAGTTGCGAACGAAGATTAAAACTTAGATGGGGTTCTCTAACCGAGTGTGAAATCATTGCGGTTGTAATAAAAACGTTCTGGCGGCTCGTCGTAAACTCAGATATGGGTGTAGCCAAGATGTAGCAATAGCGAATTATTGGGAGGGTAGATGTTCGTGTCAGATATTGGCCGAGAGACAACTGTCATCAGAACTACGTCATAGAGCACCTACCAGGAGTCATAATATGTTAAAAAGTCAGGTCGTCAGGTAGGCGCAAGCCCATCATATAATAAATTACTCGACTGCAAACCATGATACTCTTAGTTCCTGATACCCACGACACAGGGAATTTTAGTGTGGGTCAGGGCTATGATATGTTGTTAGGTGTTAGTTTTCATATTTTTATAATTTCAAATATTTTTAAATGTTTACTATAATGATGATAAAATAATAATAAGCAACCTACCCGATTTTTTCTTTTCGTACCTAACACTTTTTGCTTGTCTGTAGGTATATAATCTGGTTACACAGATGGTAATGTTTTGTTTACTCTCTATTTTACACTCTTTATTTGATTCTGATTTGTCAGAAGACGTAGACACAGATATTAGAATACTATACTAAGTTTGCCGACAGTCGCTATCCGGTCTGATACAGTTAAAACAGCTTTCAGAATATTGAAGAAAAAATGGCACGATAAGATTTACGACGGGAATGACTAGAATTTGGTTCAGTTTATTTCTGAATTATTCTGTTTTTGTAGGGTTCAAAATATTACACCAAGGATGAACCAGTATTTATACTAGCTTCTGCTCACGTCTTCGCCCGCGTGGTAATTTAGCAACAAACATCCAATTACCAGAACATCAACTTTGTCATTAATAATCTAGCACTAGTAGGACAAGGATATTTTAAATTCTCATCCAAATAAGATCGGTCGGTACAAAGAGCGTTACACCCAAAAACAAAACAAAACAAAACAAAACAAATAAAAAATTAAAGTGAGTTTATTTGTTTTTGGCTATTCTGCAGTGTAATAATCGTAACATTCGTTGGAAACTGCTAGGAATAACCAGCCTTGGTAAAATGAGTATGTATGTAAGTAAATCTAAAATCTGTGAATTCGATCCCCGTCAAGGCATCACCATTCAACATTGTTCTTAACTAACTACGACTGCGTCGATTGCATTCTAAACTTAACTACCTAACAAGTAGCTTTCAGAAGTTTGATCAAAGCATTACTGGCTGCCCTAAGCAGGCTTGTAGCCAGAACTAGTCCTCAGAGAAAATACATGAGCTTTTTACCGGATAAAAGAAAAGAGGTTTGAATATGAGTCTTTGGGGTTTAGTATCTAGCTTATGCTTTTACCACATAGATACAAGATTCCTTAATAATGTTGGCCTTATCCTGGATACAGTCCTGTTTCTCCTGGTTCGCAGTACCTAAGTATAGCTCTGGAAACAAGTTGTACGAAGTAGACAAATTCTTGAATGAAAACCAGTGGGAACGAGGAAGTTGGGTATTTCAGTTTGTAGTAAAATTAAGTTTTACATTGGTCGGAGAAGGTAGCGTCCAAATACGCGACCTCTTTTTATTAACATTTTATACAGGATTTTGGTATTTACAATAATTAATGGTAATTTTATGATTGTGCGTCTACCCTTTTTTTAACGAATGTGTAACTTTGTTATGTTATTTATAGGTGTAGGTTGATAAAATATACACTTATTTTGTATTTCTTTGGTGGAATTGAATTGTATTAATTATGTAGCAAACAGAAAAAATGCATAATGTTTGAAATTGCAGCAAGTATAATGTAGCAAATGATTTCTATTTCAGAAATCAGATCCCAACGAAGCCCATAAAATCGCTATTCAAAATTGCTTTCACCTACTGCCCTTTCGCTGGAGCTATATCTGTTCTCCTTATTGGGATTCCAATGAGCTACCTAACCGGCAAGTCGAAGTCTGACTCAATGAATCCCGACGTCTTCTGCCCGCTCACTCAGAGCATACTCAACAAGTCAACCATGAGAAGTGAGACTGCATCCTTTGAAGAGAGACCTCTTAACACGCAGGAGGTGTATGTGGCGTTAGATGAGGCACTGAAACATTTGAAGGAGGTTATTGATCGGTGATCAAAAGTTTGGTAAAACTGCTTGGTTTTTATGCAGATGTGATATTTAAAGGTGCCATAAAACCATTAATGCTACTTTATATTGTTTTTGAAGACAACATCAAGTCTTGATAGAATCCAATTAATTTGTTCCATCGGTTCACCACAACGTGGTAGTTATGGACTGAAAACAATCACTAAAATTGGAAAATCAAGTGTAATTACATACTTATTACTGCTACCATATTAAAAATGTCACCAATGCGTAGAATTTTTTTACGTCCATAATTTGAAATAATTATTTGAAGTAAATCCAATTTGTGTGTTTTACAGCTATTTCAATCATTCGGCGTAGGCTAGTTAGCTAGATACATATCGGCATAGTCGTTTAACTGATACTATCGCGCGTACTGCGCTGTTCTAGAGTCTAATTACTGAACGCGTATTTTTTTGAACAGGGAATGGGTAGATTACCAAAGATCGGAAAAAGTGGAGGAGGGAAGAGAAAAAGTGGATTAATTATCCAGCCGTCATGGGCAGCGCAGATTATTATAAGGCTAAAAGGATTATTATAAAAAATAAGAGAAAAGTAAGTTGGCCGTATTCATGAGTTCTGCGATTACAATGTTACCATTAACTTGGTGATAGAATAACAAATTAATTGATTCAGTCATAAAAAGCATAAGCATAAAGTGTGAAAAAGACCCGTTAATTGTTTTGAACACCGTACAACTATTTAGACCACAGTCGGTAGGTATAACAAGGATCGTGTGCAAAAAGTTTTCAAACGTGCCAGCAAAGTGAAACAAAGGAAAACAGTAGCTTGAAGAGGTGCGTGCTGGGTTTCAGACACGCTACATTAATTCCAAGACCGCAGCTTGCTTTAAGAGCCTAGTCTCGAGCACTTTGTCTGTCATCCAAAAGACTTATGCTCATGCAGTACTTCAAACTATAGCCTTTATTGCAGTTAGCTGTAGATAAGTGAGGAACATGTTTTAGAAGTAGCATTAGTCTAAGTTGCTGTTAAGACTGGAGCATGTATAGTCTATGTGAACTAGTAAAAGAACCTTGTCAATTCTTCAAGAATTTTTTCTTTTTTTTGACGATTATCATTTAACGCCTGATCGAAGAGTGCTCTGACTTTAAAACCACTCTCCACCACCTCTCTTTTTTAAATAGAGTCAATTTCTCAAAATAAAATTACCTATAACAAGTTTGTGGTATGTACCTTTTACAGGAATATAATTGTAACCAAATCGCCCTATGCTTCCACAAGTCTCCTACTTGCTAGTTAGGGTGACAATGGTATCGCATTGCTACTGAAGGATCGAACCGGCTAGACACATACTCGTACGTCACTATCGAGTGTCCATAAATTGAATGTACATTCCTGTCCGAATACGTTCCATAAAAGGTTGTCGCTACACTAATTGTTAGATCATTAATATTGATGAAATATTATGGTCACCCCGTTTCATGCGCTTTGAATGGGGTGCTTTTCGTGTCTGTATGTTGTATGTGACTATACATATTAATTCCATAGGGACATTAAATGGATCGGAAGCTTTGTGATTGCATTTTTGTCTCCACTGAAAAATATCGGACGCTACTTTTCGTGCAATTTATTAAGTACCTACTTATGTTATTTTGTGTTTGTTTGTTTCTTGTAGTAGTTTAGATCAATATTAAATCAAATAAAGTATTTGATTGCAAATCACAAAAAAAAATAACAGATAAAGAATAGAGACTAAGAACAGATTCTGTTATATCCCAAGCATGTAGGTAGGTAAACCCGAACGGTAATATCTCGCTCTTGGATTCACGTTTTTAAATTTTGGTACAAGTCAGCTTGTAACAGCTCAGCTTGGGTATCAGCTCAATAAAAAAAAACACTGTACTAAAGTAAGCGAAAGCGCGCTTCAGACTACGGATATCTGAAAGAAAGAGCCTATGAAATTAAGTTTCACTTCTACGACATCATAATACATAATTATAACAAATATCTACCTGATAGCAGAATACCTACCTTGAATTATAGATCAATATGATGTAGAAAGCAATATCAAATGAAGCAAGCCACAATTCATAATTCATTGGAGAAAATAAGTGGCCAGGCCAGTTTCGTGTCTGGGTGTTGTCGTACCTCGGTACCCATAGTTCCTGATACCCACGACGCAGCGCATATTAGTGTGGGGTCAGCACTTGTTTGTATCTGTTGGATGTTTATTTATTTTTATTCATGCACTTAATTTCAAGGCGAATAGAAAATCTCTCATCAGAACTATAACAGTAATTATAATAAATTAATAGCGGCTTTACTTGATGTATTGAAAACCGACTTAGTGATATAAGCCATGAAATAAGGCTAAAATAAAAACACAAAGGCAACTTTACTAAATTAGTCTCGTCTCGACTTACTTCTAAACACTCTGGATTGTCACGCCTGTGTATTTTTTCGAAACCATCTATAGAAAAAGCTTTGAGAGAACAATTTAAGAAAGTAAAAGAAAGTAATTGGGCATATCATTCGTAGGTAGGTATTTAATATTAGATGGAGATTTTTTTTAAAGATGTCTATGTTGTTTCTATTAAATTGATGTGACCAAGTGAACTTTCTTTCGTTTTCTAAGATTTCAAATGAATAAAAAAGATAGTTAAATCTCTAATCATTCCTAAGTACGTTGAAAATGTAAAACTATGAACATTGATAAACCAAATGTTTCGTTCCGGTTCATTTTATTGTATTTTATTTACATTTTAAAATGAGAACATAATTTAAAATAATAAAAAATAAATGAATAAATAACAGACAAAAACACATACAAAGTTCTGACCCCACACTAGGATTCTCTGTATCGTGGGTATCAGGAACTAGGAGCACCGTGGTACCACAACACCTAACCCAGAACAAATATCTGCAGAACACGCACACATTTGTCCCGCAGCGGGAATCGAAACCGTACCGCTTGCGTCTCTTCCGGCTGCTCGCCCGCACGTCATAATTCACAAGTAAATTAATTCTACGAGCATCTTGTTACCGAACCGACGAAAGTTTTTCATTGGAAAGACGTTGGAAATAAATTTCTTACCCAAGACTTGAGGAATCGAATTGATTTCGTAATTGGTTTAGGTGTCCTGAGGGCTAGACAAATACCACTTTATATTGGCGTTAACGTCTGCGGAAAGATTAAATTGTATGGGAATGACATTAGCCGTGGCAATGTCACGTGACAGCTGCCAAGTTTTAACTTGACAAATTTGCGTTAACGTGAAAGGAAAAATAAGCGTGAGGTATTTGTCTAGTACCCCTGGACGTATTCTAAAATACTAAGGAATTACCGCCAGTCAGTTTAGATAATTAATTTTCTTTGGTGGTGGTTGAAAAAGGCTTTGTAAAAGAATTCTTGGTTCTTGATTTAAAATCTTTTGAAGTCACAGCTGTGAATGTTCAACATCAAATATTCAATAAATAAACACCCGACAGATACATACAAAGGTCCTGACCCCACAAGGATTCTCTGTATCGTGGGTATCAGTAACTACGAGTAACATGACACCACAACACCCACACCCGGAAATATATCTGTAGAAAATACAAACATTTGTAAAAAAAAGAAATCGAAATTCGCAAAAATCAAGTTTTGTAAAGTATACCAAAAATCGCTGTTGATGCTTTAGACCGAGAATTCACGGTTGACAATCCTTCATATCGAGTACCAGGACGAGTCATACATGGGATGTAACAGGACACAAAATAACGTAAAAAAATATCTTTGCCTGGGCGCTGTTTGGTAAGAGCATTACTTTAAACAATTAATTATTTCTTGAATGTACATACCTCTGTTTTGACTCGTCCTTGCTCTAGATAGGTAGAATTGGCGACCGTTCACCCGGTCCACCTTCCAATTTTTCCCAACACTTTCTAACGGCTGACGACGAGAAAAAATGTCAAAGCTAAACGTAGAACTCGAGGGCCGGTGCCTCCTATTTCATGAACAGCAATGTATAAAACGCACCCAACCGTAACAGTAAAACATGCACAATATTGCTATGGGGTCTAAATAAATACCACTTAGTTTTCCATTCACGCTGACGCATATTTGTTAAAAAAAACTTGATAGTAATCACGTGGTATTTCAAAAGCTAATCTCATTTCCATTCAATTCATTCTTTCCGCAGGCGTTAACGCAAACAGAAAGTGGCAATCGCCAAGACCCCCAGGAGAGTTCACTCAGTAACTGTCGCTAAAAATACATTACTTTTTGGTACTTTAGGTATTATAATATCTGTGGTAATAAACGTTTAAACTACACAAGCTAGCTCTGTAAATCAAAAAGTATCTGAAATAAAATTTAATTACGTTTTATTCAAAATATCCATTTATTAATTCGAAAATGAAAAGAAAACTTAAATTGACAAACATCGTCAAAATAAAATAATTAACTTCTTGTCAGTTTAGTATGAAAAGACGTGGCCACCTCATACTTTAGTATCTTGCGTTACCTCCATGGGTTCTTCTCAAGGTTTGTATGCGATCAGGCATACTAAAAACTAAGTTCCTCAAGCGGTGTTGAGGTAAATTCTCCCATTCTTCAATAAGGGTATGTTTTAAGGCAGGAAGTGTCAAGGGTGGTGGAATTCGTTTCCTGACTAGCCTTCCAAGCTTGTCCCATGCATGCTCGATAGGGTTCATGTTAGGACTCCTCGCTGGCCAAACCATGAGATCGATACCGACTTCTTCAATGTATTGTCTCACAGATAATGCAGTGTGAGGGCGAGTATTATCGTGCATAAGTATTGAACCATAACCCATGTTTAATAGGAAAGGACCTGCATGTTCATTAAGGATTTCCATTATGTACCTTTCCGCATTCAGGTTCCCATTTTCAATGAAAACCAGGTCTGTTCGTCCTTCTGAACAAATGCCGGACCATACGTGGAGGGACCCGCCACCATAAGAAACCGTTTCTTTAAAACATGCCTGAGCAAAACGTTCTCCAGGTCATCGATACACCCTGTCTCTTTTATCGTTGACATAAAGTGCAAATCTTGACTCGTCCGTAAACAATACACGTGCCCAATTTTCTTCATCCCAAGCAGCGTGTTCCGTCGCAAAACGCAATCTTGGAATTCTATGATGACCTTCGAGTCTGTATGGTTTCTGGTTAGCTTCTGCAAGGCATCTTCTTACTGTATCATCACTAATGTAATCTTTCCTGGTGTGTAGAAGAGGGGTTTGGATCGCAACTGCTGATAAATGTCGATTCCGAAGCGATGTCGTGACAATAAAGCGATCTTCTCTGGCTGTTGTTCATCTTGGACGGCCGTTGCCCGGTCTTCTTAGATGTTGTCCAGTTTCTTCATATCTTTTCAGCACTCTTTGGACCGTAGAAAGCGTCACACCTCTACTTCTGGCCACTCTGCGCTGGCTAAGCCCAAACTCTAACATGGTGATAATTTTGGTGCATTCTTCCAAAGTCAAAGGCATGATTTTGAACAAATTACTTGAATTGAATAAGGAAAAACAATTTCAAGTCCCATATTCAAACAAAATTAAAAAACAAAATCAAAGAAGTCGAAATCCAAAAATGAATCACTATTTGAAAACAGGTCGCTTTTACTTATAAAGCATTTTTTTATGCCATTACAGTAAAAAAGGTTAAATGAAGGGTTGCATACAGTCTGCATATGCTCTTTTGGTTTAATTTCATAAGCAAAAGAAGTTATCTTGATCATTTCTTGAATAAATTGCTATTTTCAAATGTGACCCTTTATTTTTGCGGGCGAGTGTATTTATGTCAAAATAGTTAACGTGTCATACTTCTCCATGTTTTTATTCAGCATGTTTTGAAATCACGACTAAACTTGTATAGAAAACTAATCTGACTAATTTGACAACAATACAATTTATGTTTTTTTTGTTTGTTATAAAATTAAGTTTAGTTGGTGTACAAGAAAATTGACGCCGATAAGGCCTTGTTTATATTTCAACCTCTTTTCGTTCCTGTAAATAAGTAAGTCCATGAGTGTATTAGCAGCATTTCGGAAACAATATATCGAAAAATGCTGCAATTCCTACAGGTTTCCTAGCAAAATGGGTTAAAATATCGACGGACGTCTGTTAGCGCACTTGAAATTGAATTCTGCTCGTGCCCCGACTGCTGATTGCTCTCAACTGAATCAGCTGTATTGGCGTTTCTGACTCTATCTGACCCAATACCACTTGTTTTGGTGAGTGTCAACTATTAGTAAGTTAGACGACAAACTGATAGGCCGGCAGGAACCTATAGTAGGATATTAGATAATGTTACTACTATGATTTCACTATGAAAAATCTTGGTAGAATTGTTGGTAGCTGTGTGCTGAGCTGACACCTTTTTGGCGCGATATTGAACCGTCGCAAGGTGTGTGTGGCATTTCTGTTTCAGTTTTACTTATAAGTAGGGCTAGTCTACTTAATATTTGTTTTATTCCATTGATAAGAGGAATAGTCAGGAGGAATATGATTATGGATAAATAGGTTATAAGTATTATACTATATAAAGCTATTACTGTATACAAGCGGCGAATCCGTGGGCAGCACCCACGGCTTCGCCCGCGTGGTACCCGGATAAAAAGTACCCTATGTGTTATTATGATGTATAAGCTATATTACTGTAAAGTTTCATCAAAATCCGTAGAAAAAAAACAGTTTTGCGTGAAAGAGTAACAAACATCAATCCTCACTAACTTTCGATTAAAATCAATATTCACGTGGTATCAGAACAAACTTTTGAATTATAAATTGTTTAGTAGTATTTACGCCTAATCAACATCTCATTTGGTATTATACTGGCAATTTTCGAGGCTTATAATTCGTAAACAAAGTTGATGACACTACGTAATAGATAATTATAGGTATTCAGTACGAATACCTTAAATTATCTATTACATAGATACTGTTATCTACTTTCTTTATTACTAAATATTGAATACTTTGTAATGATGAATACATTAATGGAAATACTAAACAAATTACATAATAAACAAAATCTTATTCTTAAGAATGTAAAATGGGCGGTCTTATGGCTTAGAAGCGATCTTTTCCAAACAATATTTGGATGGAGAGGATAATAAGAGATTTAAGAGTGGCGGGGGGGGGGGGGGGGGTGCACATAAAATAATATTAAAAGACTATTAACCACAACATACATAATATATCTATAATAAATATGTTAATAAGATACCTACGTAGAGAATTACTATATTTGTGTTTATTATAATATATAGATATATTATATGGGACGTCAATACAAAAGCAAAGACAAGATATGCAACACCAAATAACCGGTTGTTATTTATAAGTCATGGTTAGTCCTCATGATGGTGATGACAGTCTTGTTACTAAGTTTCTTAATTTTAAACCGTTACTACATAATTATAAAGTCGAAACTAACAAGTGTAGTTTCATTTATTTACCGATAGAGACAGCATGCTTATAATGTTAAGCCTGATAGCAGGGTTGCCAGACGCACGAGGTTCCTCGAACAGATACGAGATTTGTGGTTGTCCGTACGAGGTACGAGAACACTTGCAACCTCGTACAAATATGTACGAGATTTTATCCTATCATTACTGAATTGTCTTTAACCCATGCAAATGCTGACTGCGAGCAGGTTTTCAGTAAAGTGAATTCAATTAAAACAAATTTTAGAAATCGGTTAATGCAGGATCTGTAAATGACACTCTTCTTGCAGCAGAGAGTGCAAAAGGTCCAACGCGTGCTGAAAACTGTATAAATTTTGAACCGACCAAAGAAATGTACAGCCATATGACTTCAGACGAACTCAATTGCAACTAAAAAAAACGATATCATTGATGTTGTTTCTGATATCATATTTGAAGAGTTTTTACCTGTCTGTCAATTTTAAAAATTGTTTTGTACAGAGTAATGTTTTATTTAGTAGATGCTTATACATTTTCATTTTAATAAGTAAAATATCTCAGTTAAATTAAAAAGTTACTTTTGATGACCTCTGTGATGTGGGCGAAGGCCCGCCTGAGACGTAGGTTGCGGGTCTGATTTCCACCGCGGGATAAATATTTTTATGATCCGCAAATATTTGTCTCGGGTTCGGGTGTTTTCTATGTATAATTACAAAAAATATATAAACGTAGTAAATAAGTCAATTAGTATCCATAACGCTCTGCTTACTTTGGGGATAGATGATGCTGTGTAAAAATGTTCAGCATTATTTAATTACGCAGTATGCGTTTTATATTCATATTAAATTTAGCTACATAGTAATATTTTGTATTCTGTAGCTGCATCACAAATGTACGAGTTTTGATGGAAAAGTAAGAGGTTTTTACATGCTTGTGTACGAGAAAGATCTACATCTGGCAACGCTGTCTGATAGTAAGGTGAGTGACACCGACGTGTGCGCACGACTTTGCAGTGTTTTGTTTAACTTATTGTTTATCAACGTTTAGCTTAGTGTTTTTGGAAATGGAATGGGGTATATCACAATGTGGTGAGTTTTTCAAGAAGTAGATGACAATGGTTAGAAGACTCCTTTAGTCTTCTAACCATTGTCATCTACTTCTTGAAAAAAAGTGCTTGTACTGGAGTTTTCATCTTTAAAAATCATAACCAGTATTGTAGTAATTTCAATGTTGAAAAAATATGAGATTTTGACCATTAATTTCAGGAAAATACAGAATACTGTCGCTGTCGGCAGCAACTATTCCAGGTGCATTGAAAGTAAGTAAACTGGTTGCTTCATTAACTTGAAAACAATTTATGACATAAATTGCAATAAACCAAAATGGCAATAAAAGCAATTCAACGAACTTTGTCGAATACGAAGTTCAAGGTTTGTGAATGTTCAATTCAACATTCACAAACCTTGAACTTCGTATTCGACAAAGTTCACGTCCAGTTCCAATGGCATTTACTATGGGATGGTGTTATGACAAATTTAAGTAGTGTGGAAATGTTTGTATGTTTTGCAAATATTTGTCTCGGGTTTGAGTATTTTCTAAGTATAATACCTATTTTTTAAAGACATACGTATTTAAAAATATATATAAGTAGTATATCAGGCATGTAGTTCCCATAACACAACCTCTGCTTACTTTGCTGTGCGAAATGCCCAGCATTAAAAAAATAATAATAGACTAACTGTGTTTGCTTATTTTGTAATAATCTTGCGGTTCCAATCACTAAATTTGATAAGAACTTTGATCGAAAAATATATGTTGCAACTAAACACCTATTAAATATTTTTACAGATAATCAAAGACGATTTCTTTACTGACGAGACCGTCAGCATTGGCACTGAAGTAGATAAGAGTCCAGAGGCGGGTGAGGAGTTGCTGGAGCTGTGTGCTGACGCAGCACTCGATGGCGTTTCGCTTGTTGCTGTGGAGATCAGCACAGGAAATGTGGTAGCTGCTTGCTTCAATAAACTTCAGGTAAATAGGCCGGTACCTAGGTACCGATCTACCGATCAGATCGCAAAACGGGTTACTACTTGAACAGCCAACCGGAACACGACTAGCCGGGTGATCCAAGTACCTACCGCTTGAGGGACGAGGTGGAGGAAGACCTCCATGTTCTTCAAGTAGAAAACAGGCAAAAAGTGCCACAGTACTTAATTGGTCCATCATTGGTCTATACTAATGATGTCTCTTAGAGTCGGAGGCTGGGACCTGCTTCTGACTTGATGTGTCTGTATAGGTAAGTACTAGAAAAGGTAATACATGAGAATGGTACGACTGGTCAGTGGTGGAGTGCAAATAACTAATCAGACGAGTCGAACACCTGAGCACAGTAAACGAGACTAAAGAGCTGGATCGTGATAGAAAATACAACAAACTACTGACTAAATGTATGCCAAAATACAAGTTAAAATTTATTAGCTGGTTTTGTATTAGTCATATAATAGGGATGGTTATATAATCAAACTTATTTACTT
Organism: Perizoma flavofasciatum; assembly: GCA_958496245.1. Classification (NCBI taxonomy): domain Eukaryota; kingdom Metazoa; phylum Arthropoda; class Insecta; order Lepidoptera; family Geometridae; genus Perizoma; species Perizoma flavofasciatum. The sequence goes on from OY292431.1 coordinate 5,783,362, forward strand.
TGTTACGTAACCTTCGCCACAGATATTATTCAAATACTATCTTGGCAAACCAAATAACAATTTTCTCATCTATACTAATATTATAAAGAGGAAAGATTAATATAGGCTATAATTTATTTTCAAAAAAATAGAGATCCTTAAGAAAATTGCAATAATGTAACCCAAACTAGCAAAATTTTGCCTATAAAATTTATTATTTCGCGTGCGCTGAGAAAACTATTGATAATACATAAAAATTATGTATTACATGATTAAAGTACTCATTATTACCTACAAAAAAGCCCTCGAGGGAATATATCTTACTATCATAGTTAAGTCACAATAGCAGCTTTTGTGTTCTAAAATTTAATTAGATCGCCGATATTCCCACGTAATCGAAACTTACGCGGATGAAACCGCGGGGCGCAGCTAGTAATATATAATATTCCAAAATTCAACCTTGTTGGGACTTGAACCCGCAACCTCCTGTTTGATACGCGGGACTATACCACTAAGCCACGAGATCGTTACCAGCCTTGTAGAAATTCTTAGGATGTTTCGGCTAGGAGCGCCGATAATTCACCAACAGGGAAACTTTGCAGTTATCCAAGCCTGTTCAATGACTAAAGTTGCATTAAGTACAATTGTCGAGAGGTATCACGTTGCACATTCGATGTTTTAAGTTAAAAAAATCCAATCTCGAACAATTTCGACAAGGCTGGTAACGATCTCGTGGCTTAGTGTTATAGCCGCCTCGTACCAAGCGCGAGGTCGCGGGTCGAGTTTCGCCGAGGTTAAATTTTTGCTATAATTCTTGTAATTTCCCTTAAGTGTGGGTTAACACTTTAAAAACCAAATAAACAATGCTCTCGTAGTCATAAAGTAATCGTTCATAACCGCTTGCTTATTTTCAGTCAGTGTTGGTTTTTAATTATGCTTTTCGTTGAACGCGTTGTTGTATTTATGTATGAAAGAGTTATTTATGTTAATGGTACTTTTTCAGGTGGCAAGAACAAACGCAGATGAAAAAACTTTTTTCGATGAATTTGTTGAAGAACGCTGTAAGCAGCCTTCATCTAAAGCTCTTATCAATTTCATGTCTGATGTGGATGGCCGTTGTAATTTATTTGAAAAGTAAGATTTGGAAATTCTTTATCATCAACTACTGCTGGATAACATAATCCTGTTTTCTGCGAAAATAGACTTTCTAAAATTTATTTCGGTTCTAAAAAATGTACCACCCTAACTCAAAAGAAAATGCCATCGAAGAAATTCCCTTAGTAAACACCACAAAGACTGTAACAACGCTTTTGTTCTAGCATTGTGGTCCAAATTATCAAAATTATTGATGTTGTTATAGATTTATGTCTGAGTAAACTTATTGTTTATATTGTTTGTTTGGGCCAAATAAACGCTTATTATAAATATGTATACTACCGGATAAGTAAAGATTCAAACTACGGCATTAGTTACGGTAAATTATTATTATCTCTATCAACTCTGCTACAACAATCATAGTTGTCCCGTATTACAGCCCGAGTACAAATTGCCGTACCCGTCAACTCTGACCCACATTGCTTATCTGCAACATTAACTACATCTTGTTTGTAAATCATTACAGATTACTCCCATTACCCGAACATGTATTCCTCTACTAGACACTTATTATTAAGAAGGATAGTAGGGAAACTGATTAGTTTATGAGCAGAGGCAAGTCAATTTCAGATCCAGAGATGTACATGTTCTATGCAGAGTTAAGAGGCCGAAATTTATTATGAGAGAACGACCCAAAAACCAAAATTTGTCTGATAATACCTATTATATATTTCCAGGTATAGTGTAGACTGCAGTTTAGAAATAATGTTCCTCATAACACTCCGGGAGCATCGACAGAAAAAACTCGCCTATCTTCTCTGCAAACATTCCTTAGACGTCGGAAAGAGACTGAAGACTGGTCCAGTATCCAACATCTCTGTAAAAGACTTAGGACCGAAGTATTCGTACATGAAATCTAGAGAAGTCACCACCAAAGTTCCAAAGATCTGCCAAGTGATTGGAACGTCTATAGCAACTCAAAAGATTGGCGCAGCGTTGAATTTTACAGTGCACTTGAGAGTGCCGTTTACAGAATTTGAGTATAATGGAAAGAACTATGCAGATAGAAATGGTTTTGATCCATACTGTGAAGTTATAGCTCAACCTCTCGATTAAAGTTTAAATATTTATCCTCTTATTCATAATCACACTATAACGTAGCTGGTCGCTAACTATAACCCTGTCGTTTTCTAACACTAGCGGCAGACAACTTTTAGCACGCTGCTAAAGTTGTGAGTAATTATGAATAAGACATTGTGCAAGACAGACACGGACGGACCAGGAAAAAAAAGAACTACTGGTCACCTTGTTCCAAATTGAAGCACACATCGCCCGACCAGACCGGTCGGGGGATGTGTGCGTGAGAATTTCGCCATTATGTAGAGGTATTTGAATGACATCCGATCAGTATACTATTCTATGTGTATGTGAGTAAAACACATATTTATGTGCAAGTTAGTGGCATGTAGTTGTACTTCGTTTTTCTCGTTCGTGACTGTGGTATTCAAAATAAGAAGGCATTCCTCTGTGGCGCGAAGGCCCGCCTGAGACGCAGAAGGTTGCGGGTTCGATTCCCGCCACGGGAGAAATGTTTGTAAAATCTACAAATATTTGTCTGGGGTCTGGGTGTTCTTCACGTATAATACGTATGTATTTACAACAAAAAAGTATATAAGTAGTATATCAGTCATGTAGTTCCCATAATACAAGTACTACTTAGTTTGGGCCTAGATGATGCTGTGTGAAAAATGTTCAGCAATATTTATTATTTATTATATTTTATTCCATTGTTTATCACCTTATTGCCATCGGAAGGCAATAAGCGGCAATGGAATTACAAACTGTCTTGTGGTATACTAACTACTTTTAAAAACGTGGGTACTTGTATTATATCTGTGACGTGGGACATTATACCAAGAGTTTGGACTTGTCTATACTCTACCTGGTATTCTTATAGATTGAGTATAAATCTGAAGATATTAAGGGGATTTGAGTAGCAAGCTTGTTATTTTTTTGCGAAATTAAAGTACTTTCCAAAATGGTGTTTGTCAAAGAAGTGTTCTTTCGTTAGTAGAGTAGATAACATTCATACATTTTTCAATAATTTATTATTTGCATAACAGCTTTTAAATCGACTGGCTGTTATTATTTTAGCTAGACACAGTCATATCTAGGAGTCTCGTCTTTTTTATGATTTCGAAAATCATCATCAGCATCGAATTAGTATGACAGCGTTCAAGTCGACTGTGTCTAGCTAAAATTAAAATAGAATCCTACTACTATTATAAACGCGAAAGTTTGTGAGGGATGTTTGTTACTCTTTCACGCAAAAACTGCTTTTTTACTACGGATTTTGATGAAACTTTACAGTAATATAGGATATACATCAGAATAATACATAGGCTACTTTTTATCCAGGTACCATGCGGGTGAATGTGTGGGCAGATACTAATCATTTATAATTTGTATAATAGCTTTCAAATCGGCTGACTGTTTTCATTTTAGCTAGACACAGTCATGTCTAGCAGTCTCGTGTTTTTTCTGATTTTCAATCATCGAATCAGTATGACAGCGTTCAAGTCGACTGTGTGTAGCTTAAATGAAAATAGAATAGATAATAAGGACGCTGATTAAAATCCCAATACACGCTGATAACAAAGTGCCCATCAGCCAGTTATTACCGGCTGTCTTGTCCCAGCAGACTCTCTAATTGCATCGTCCAACTTCGAGGGAATTGCTGCTCGTTAATTGATTCGGATTCCAGTGACGGCGTGCTTATTTCATTAGACTTGATTGTTCCTGGGTTGTACTGATTTCTGTCTATTTATAAAGAATTTGTGTACTTACATCTCGAACCTTAAATAAATTTACAACTTCGAAGGTGAGAATGTTAATTGTACATAGTATAAAGTACAATCAGATTACGAAAATCAAGCAACCAAAGCAAAAATCCGGTCAAGAAGCAAATTTAGTTGAATTAAAAAAAACTTTTACACGCAGCACCACAAGCATCAAATTTATTCATTTTTTTCATCCAATGAGGTACTTTACTGGAAGTAAGTTGTAAAATGGTTGCTCTAGCTTAATTTTGGGAAAATCGTACATTTGCGTTCTTTAAAGTTGGCCAAGGTTTATATAGTATTGATTTTACTGCTCTGAAAAGTTTGTTTATTTACGTAGGTACATTCTGACTCCATTTTAAGTGTATATATTTCGATAGGTTATTGTTTTAAGCAATATTCCATTCATTAGGCTGTCTGTCCTTTGTTCGTAGAGCTGTCAGTCATAAGTAAACTAACTGTACGAGTAAACAATTGAAGCAGATACCATTGTATTGGATCAAAGGCATCGAAATTCAATTATCTACCTACCTCTTTGAATATACCAAGTTTGAATCATGTATCACAAGATAATAGCCAGTTTTTCATCTATCTATACTTATATAATATAGTAATATTATAAAGGGGTAAAGTTAGTTGTAGATAAGTTTGTATGTAGTCTCCGAAACTACTCATACAATTACAAAAATTCTTGCACTATAATATTAAGAATGGATTTTCAGGGTGGACATAGGCTATATATTATCCCGTTCAAATAAAAAAACCCTTTTATTTGGAGGCAACGTAAGTCGACGAAAACAGTCGAACGTATGCGTTTCTCATGAGCGCTACTTTTCATCGCCTAATTTTTTATCCTGGTACTACGCGGGCGAAGCCGTGGGTAGTATCTAGTTAATGATCAATACATTATTTTGCGTATAAACACAGCGCGAAACCTCAGACACCCTGACATGTATTATAATAAATTGATTTATCAATAAGCAATTTATTTTGCTCCCTTGTGTTTGCTCTCAAACTAAAGCAAATACCAGGGTAACAAATACACTCAAAGTGAACCAACAGAAGTAAATACTCCAACTGATAATCACTGCTTACGAAAAATGAAGCGAAATTGTCACCGATTGGTATTTAGGTGATGGCAAGAGGAGACGTGGTGAACAGTACCGGAGATGGGAGGGTGATGTTCACAGCACATCCTAACTGAAAGAAAGTTGCCCGAGACAAATCTCAATGGAAGATTCTGGAATTTGCCAAGAGGCACACTGAACTGAGAGATACACAAATGCAACGCAAAACATAAAATTGACCAGAATAACATGGCTATAATAATAATAATAATTAGCAGCGCTTACAGAAGATGAATTCATGAATGAAATTACTTTATTGTACACCTTAAACAAATAACATAATAACAAAATATTATACCAGAGAACAATGGGCGGTCTTATCGCTTAGAAGCAATCTCTTCCAGACAACCTTTGGATGGAGAGGATAGTAAGAGATTGTGAGAGTGGCGGGGGTGTACATAAAATAACAACAAAAGAATAATAACAAATTATATATATATATATAATATGTTAAGATACATACAGATTTACTACACATACATATATATATACATACATAAATACACATACACATTATAAGACGTCGATAAAAGAGCTTCACACGAGTTTTGAATATGGCTAGAGACCTGGTCTTCCTTATCGAGACAGACAACTAAGGTCGTAAGAAGATATTCGTATTAAGATATGTTGTCCTGAAAATTTCTGATAGCTCTGTAACTCTAAGAATTTATCAATGACGTGCACACTGATAAATTCGGATAATCCAAGGAAATATCGTTTTTTAAATATTAAGACACGTCAAAACAAACACTCTTACGACTGTATTCTCCTTAATCAACATCTTCAGGTCTGTGAACCAAGTAGGGCGTAGTTATAGGCAAGTCCAAACATTATTTTTAATTCCATACGCACGCTTTGCGTAGTATTCATTCCACATGATAGGTTGCAAACCCACGTTGTGACGTTTATACAACAAAGTGGTTTAGATTATATTACTATGCCTCAAAAACATTACTCATGGTTTAGTAAATGGTTTTTCGTAAAATTACAGTGTTGTGTCGCTTATCAAACGTATTTTACTTAAATAAATAAAATGTTTTGCTGGAAGGTGACTTTATTTCATTTAATAATAATACCCTGGACTAGTCCGCTTTCATTGCACATGATGACGACCTCTGTGGCGCAGTGGGCGAAGGCCCGCCTGAGGCGCAGAAGGTTGCGGGTTCAATTCCCGCCACGGGACAAATGTTTGTATCTGCAAATATTTGTCTCGGGTCTGGGTGTTTTCTATGTATAATATGTATGTATTTACAAAAAAAAACTGTATATAAGTAATATATCAGTCATGTAGTTCCCATGATACAAGCTCTGCTTAGTTTGTGGCTAGATGATGCTGTGTGAAAATGTCTAGAACTATTTATTTATTTATTTATTTATCCACTAAGTTTCGTGAGTTTCAATGTATACCGATATTTCGGTACAGTTACATATATCATGATCACGGGAAGAACTGTTTTTTGGGTTTTTTTTATACTTCTTAAGAGTTAAACAAGCATACGACCCACCGTATCTATGAACGCTATACGCTAACGCTTGCAATATCGGAGGTATCACTCAGGCGTTGCCTCCCTGAGATATCAAGATGAAAGATCTCATGTGCTTACAATGTCATCGGCATGCCCTTGAAAATAAAACCCAACAATAGGAGCATTACTCCTTCGCAGCAGAAATAGGCTTGGCGGCAGCGCTTTTCCAGACAACCCCTTTCACAAAAGTTCTACTACTCTTATATGGGTGGATGTTAGTAGCAGGTGAATCGATTTACTCTCTTTCTCACTACCAATTACATTAAAAACTCACTAATCATCGTAAATATCCCGTTTTTACTAAAAATTATGTTCATATTGCTGGACATTTTTTTTCACACAGCATCATCTAGCCCCAAACTAAGCAGAACTTGTATTATGGGAACTACATGACTGATATACTACTTATATACTTTTTTGTAAATACATACATATTATACATAGAAACCACCCAGACCCGAAACAAAATTTGTAGATCTTTCAAACATTTCTCCCGCGGCGGGAATCGAATAGTTTTTCAAATAATAATCCAGTATGTAAACATTTAAATTTGGCAGATGATGGTACAGTCAATAAAGGCTTTTGAGACAAGAATCTAAATCGACCCTCTTGGATTTTTGTAGGTAGATTCGTATATGTAATGTAATGATCAATTAGACTGATACTGAAGTTGATTATTCGGTATTCGAAAATTGAATATTATTGGAATAGACTATTGGACGTGAATATTATTTTACTTAGTTTGAGTAAATCCGAGGCAATAAAAGAGGAAACGAAAAAGGAAAAAACATTTCTGAAAACCTGGATGAACAGAGAGGATAAAAAGCTTTCTGTCTTCAAAATTCCTGTTAGTGCAAAATAAAGATCTGTGTTGTGGTTTTCACTTAGGTCTTTGCCATGCAGAACAGTATGGTAACATGCTGAACTAATCCAGACCATGTATTTTAGACGACTGATCACTGTATCAATGAATATACATACTCATCTAAAATACTTGGTTATTCATTTAACATCATAATATAACAAAATAAACAAAAAAATATTAAAACAGACGGACTTCATCATAATTATAGCTATATGAACATGTATGAAATAAATTTATTTTTTTGTCGTTTGTGATTAAAAGTACAATGGGTGCACTATTGGGATCTCTTCCAAACAACCATGGGCTGGAGCGGAATCTTTGAAGAATAATGGGGGCTGTAATAGATTTAAACTGTTTTGTTATTAAATCATTACTAGATTTGTTAAGTTAAAAGGCTTTCTCTACTAGTTCTCAAGTTTCCCAACAAAGTCCCATGTAAAATCATGTACTTACTCACATTTAGTAGTTTAAACTTCATAATATATAAAAAAACACGTTTATCTGTATTTAGAAAACAGCACCAGTATAGCAACAATGCTTTATCCATAACTGAAAGTTACTCTAGTTGCGACAAAGGATTCCAGCATACCCGTAGTGCTTATTTCTTAACTAAGACAATAACATCCATGTTTCCTAGAGGACATTAAAACAATCTCAATGGGTTTGGGATCGGATTCACTTTGCATAGCACTTGAAATTCAAATGGTGCAGTTAATATCGGAGCCACCCTTTTTCTAAGTGCCTTCGTTGCTATGGTTACCTTGTCTGCAATTTGCCTCACGAATGCTCTTATAGAAATACAAGTGCAAGTCCAGACTATGTAACATAAAATGTTATAAAACAAAGTTTACTAGCATGTTTTATTAGTGGCCGATATGTGTTAATAAAGCAAGTTATATCCTACTAATATTATAAACGTGAGATTTTGTGAGGATGGATGTTTGTTACTCTTTCACGCAAAAACTAGTGAACGAAACGGATTTTAATGAAACTTTACAGTCATATAGCATTTACATCAAAATAACACATAGGCTACTTTTTATGCGTGTATCACGCGGGCGAAGCCATAGGCAGAAGCTAGTAGTTATATAATATGTAATATGTTTAACAATATTTGCTTATAACAAGACTGTACGTACACATACGTACAGTCTTGTTACAATATGTTACAATGTTAAACTAAGTGGACGTGAACTTTGGTTATATAACCAAAGTTTTATAACATTTACTTAATCTTGATATACCCCCTTCTCAAAAGGTATTGGGTATGGACATAATTAGCTGCAATAAATAATGCTGATAAATACTAGCAAAATGATAATGGGAAACGAAACAATGCCACTAATTTGGACAGGCTATAGCAGTGTCCAAAACATCTAAATCTTGAAAATGAAAAAGTTGAGTCCATTTCAACTTTAAAAAGTTTTAGATATGTTGCGCATAGAAGCCTGTCAATGAGTCATTCACATCGCCATTTTTTTGGTGGAAATTCTATGAAAAACATATAAAAGTGGTGCAACATTTTTCATACAATCCCTAAGAAAGTTAGGTGCCTACTAGAGCGTAAAATTCCTTTATCCCATTAAAAGCCTCCAACTAAATCGTGACCTCACAAAATTATTCACTCCATTTCCCAAAGGTATCTTAATAAAACGAAGCTGAATAAATACTGCGTGAGTTCTTGCTTAAAGTGTGTACATAGTAAAAAACTGAGATAGAGTAGATAAAGGCGTAGATTTCTACATTTTTGACCTTTTAGTTCTTATCCAGAGCTCTGTTTGTTACCTTGTAAAATACAAAGAGCCCAGTCACCAAAAAGTCTACAAACGGCCCAATCTAAGCGCAGTCATTTTTCACACAAGCAATACGATTGTTGACGAGATTAAATATCTAACAAAAATGAACTAAAGTCACCAACATGGTTCATAAAATTAACAAGTTGAGTGGCAATGGACCGGCCCTCTGACCATCGTAGAACCAACAACCCCCCGTTGTTGGTAGAAATCGATTGACCGATGACTTTAGAGGTAGCCCAAGATCGTATGTCATGGCACTCTTTAGGACAGGCCTACATCTTAGTGAACATGTACAAGCTGTTGATGATTTCGATGATGTAATCATTCACTATGATGACATACTGAATATTAAAATCGTATAGATGCTGTTTGAAAACGTCCAGTATTATTTATTATTATTGACTCACTACAAAAAGTTTTCCCTTGGACTTCAGGATCGTATTTTATTGAAAGACTGCGGGCGAACATATGACCCACTTTCTGCCCTATTCTGAAGACATCAAACTTGTTTGTCATCACATCCAACTTTTTACTGTTCCCGAATGATCTCAAATCGCGAGATCGTTGCCCTGACCTCTTGGCCACCATAAACATTACTAAGTATCGCAAACCGGATGAAATTTGCCCTTTACGATGCTCTCATAAAGTGAAAATGCTTTTGCTACACAGTCCTCGTCCACAGAACATGAAGAAGGTACTACAAGAAAATAACAAATATAACAAGAACTTTAAATAACTAAAGTATAGTGGGCGGTCTTAATGAAGTTTCCTTTGACCGATTTCCTACCTAGATTTGGGTTTTAATTTTTCAACTCCCTAGTTTATGGTACGATGCGCCTTAGGAATATGGTTGTCCTTTCTTAGAATTTCTTCTTCTCATGAGACATATTATTATTTAAACGCAAATACCAAAAACAACGAGAACAATGTTTCAAAAAACAGAGCTTTGGCAAAGAATTTGAAGTTAGTACAAATTTACTGAGTGAGATACAAGTAATGCCGTGGCCACGGCGCAAAGAAAAAGGGATCATCATGTGTGTGCGTGTAATTCATTTCTCATGTAGCATAAGACATATGTTTATACCTTATTAATTTCGTATTCATGTGTAAATGGTTGGCGAAACTAATAAATAAATAAATAATCATGATTCTTCAGTGATCCAGTTTTTAATAAAACTGCTTTAATATTATTTCATGCTTAGCATTGTTGTTGTGAGTAGCCAAGTTCATCTAAGCTAAAGACCAGGTGTGTTTGGATGCCTGCAGACCTCTTTTTCGTTATATTAGGACCACGGTACGTTCGTGTCGTGTCCTGTGTAACAAAGGCCTAACCTGATACCCCCAGAAAATATGTCCACAACGTAAATGTTGCTTATTAAACCACTTTATAGCTCAGTTTAGTTTTATCTCAGAGTTTTTTGTCATGTTACGCATTGCAGGTATTTTTTTTTCATGCCTCTATCACGTAAAAGAAATACCCCATTGCTATCAGTCAAATTTTGACTGAAACGTAAACGTAACGAGAAAATGTATTGTAATAAATAAAAACGTTCGTTCAATATTGTCCCCTTTTTATATACAATTGACTAACAATCAATCAAATTCAAAATCTTTATTTATAAACATATAACTTCACAGATACGTCAAAATATAACCTTACTTATCTTAGTAAACCTTTTTGTATCGTTAACTGATTATAGTTCAGCTTTTTTACTTTTAAACAACTTGTTAAATAAAAGGCCATGATAAACAACTTATAATGTTTAGACTATATTTTACGAAAGCAGAACGTGCCGCTTTGAAAAATTAAGAAACGGATCAAATAAACAAAGGATCACTTTCCCGCATTCAAGTTTCAAATAAGCCACAATTGGGGTTATATGGCCCAGGCCCGAAAACAATGCTGTTTAATAAGTAAAAACGAAGAGTGGGAATGAACTATACCTAGGTACTCGTTATGTTGTGTTATCAACCGACTTCATACAAGGTGGAGGTTATCATTTCGTCTGTATTTTTTTGTGTGTTTGTTTCGCCTTATCTTCACTAATTATTGTCAACCGATTTTAATGATTCTTTTTTTAAAGGGTGTTTCCTTATAAATTTTATTTAAAAAATCTTACCAAGGGTGAAAAAATGGGAGATGAAATTTCATATTGGACTACATTTTTGTTTTTTTTTAAATGAAAATACGCCCCCATCATTTTACATCAATGTCAAACACTGTTGCGGCAGTTGTTTATGATGTAACATTGACACAAATTTAAATCATTTCCAATCAAAGTAACTGCATCGGATGTGCCTCTTTCGATCATAAAAGAAGTACTAATTATGCTGCTTCTTGCCGGTAACACTCAATGATAATGAACGTATTTGTCTACGAATATATGCTATATGTGTCCTAAAGCTCAGTTCATATCATTGTTATACGCGCTCCCTTTAGTTTTCTCTCTCAGAACAAAACACATTCCCTCCCCAGTTGGCTAAATAAAAGAACGAAACTTTTTTCCAATAGGATGTAAATAACCAGCCCATCAGACAACCTCAAGGGTTTGAAAGCAATCTAGGGGCCCTACTATTGGTTTATTCCTAACCTCACCCAAATAACTTCAGGCATAAAAAATTTGTAGACCTAGAGAAATCAAGAATATTCTATCATGTTAATTGGGTACTATAAACAAACAAAATATTTAGTATTTGACCATAGAGAAAAGTGCTCTTTAACAGCAGTTTCATGAACGTAATTTTTTTTATTAAATGCGTTAGCATTTTTGATTAGCTCAGGAATGAAACTGATTTTCCTTTGAATATTCTATCATGTTAAATGGGTGCTATAAACAAACAAAATATTTATTATTTGACCGAACAGAAAAGTGCTCTTTAACAGTACTTACATGAACGAAAAAAAAAACATTTTTGGTTAGCTCAGGAATAAAACTGAGTTTCCTTTTGAATATTGCTATCGTAAAAATAGGTTGCATTTTTACATTTTTTGCGATATAATAAGAACCGCTATTTTTTCTATTCACCTTTGGTGGCAGGAAGAAGCATGAAAGATTCTTAAATTTTCAAGGTTCTCTATGGGGAAAACGATAATGGAAATTTGAAAGTTTTATGAGAGTGCTAAAATATACAGATATGATTATATTGTGTGTTATAGTAAAATATATTATTGTTGTGTTTTCCTAGCAAATTAGCTAGGTGATGAGAGTGAATGAGGTGCTAGATGAAAATTTCTTGGAATAAGGCAAAAATAACATTGACGATTTTTTTTTATTATTATGTAAATTGTTATGTACCACTCTTATCCATCTTAGTTTTATCCACACTGTAGGCGCTTTTAATTTGCCTATTCCCATGAAGGATACGTGTAGGGCTATAACGCATAATAGCGTGAATAAAAAAAAACTATTAGCTTAGAGCAATCAAATCATGTACATATTATGTAAAAATTATGAAATTATGTGCTATTATATTCAACTTGCACTTAAAAAAGTACAAATTGAAGATAATAGTACCTAGGTGGACCGGGCGCTATCAAATAAGCGTAAACAAAATATGGCCACAGTTTGTAAGAAGGTCAATGTGCTGGGATAAAGCCCTCAATTGCGCAGACACGCTCATAATTTTCAACACATTTCCATGCCATAAAAAGTTCCAAATGTTCACATTGGCGCATTAACACAACCTTTTCACGCATAATATAGCACTAAATCTGCACCCCGTATCGAGAAAATAAAAATAAAATGCTCTCCTCCTCGATACGCTAAGCGCTTTAGCTCCCATCAGCTAATGCATTGCCGTCCATTTTTCTAGACAGGCCGGTCGATGTGGCTCAAACATCCGTAAATCTCTATCAAATACCTACCCATATGGGTGCTTTGGTCGGTATTGTTGTGGCGAAGGTGTGAGCGATTGCTGATGATTTTTTACTAATAGTTGATTTTTTGCACGACTGCCCAAAAGGAGTGTAATGTTTTAGAGTGTATGTATGTATGTCTGTTCCTTTGGCACTCGCTGTAGCCTATTGGATTAATGCATTTTGAAAAATGGGGTCTCATTGGAATCGTCGTCATCACGAGAGTGACATACACAAAAAAAAAATAAAAAAAAATACGGTGGCTACCATAAACGAATTCTGATTAAAAAAAAACAATAAAAACCTGATGTATAAATATCTATGCGGATAAGTGCAGTGTCATTGGATTAGTCTTAGCCTAGAGAGTGACATAGGATATAATAATACTGATAATCCCGTGAAGCTGAAGCGATTTACTCGTATATGTTTAGATAGGTGATTTTATTACACCTTGGTCTAGAACAATGAGACTTTTTATTTGGACACCGGTGGTTGTCATATTATTTAAAAAAATAACACATACGAGTTTCAAATAAAACTTATTTGGAAAGAATAATTTGGCAGTAAACTTTTACCGCGCTTTATCTGACCGCAACCCATAACGTAACTACTGAAAAGATTGTTATTTATGTATAAAGGGTGATTCTAAGGTAAGATTAAGGAGGTGATTGGAAGGAATACTGCTAGTACCTACTTGGCAGGCTTCTTAACTTTCTTGAAGCTCTATTAAGTAATACAATGTATATTTCAAAACTGAGTTACCGTCTTAAAACAAACGGGACGTTTATACCACGGGTATTGGTTCGCACTAGAGATATTTTTTTTTTGTCTATTTTTGGATTTTTTAACTTTTTTAAAGTTTTTTTAAATCACGAGTTCCGTGTGAAAAAATTTTTGGTTGTATTTCAGTTACCTTTTTAACTCGTAATATTTTTAGGTTTCTATACCTCTAAGTACGACATTTTAAGAATCAGAACTTATACAAAATTAGTCATAAATCTTAATTCTTGATCTGCAGTCTACAGCTGCGGTTGGTCGCAGACGTGGGCAGGAGTGTACACACAAAAAAGTTTTGTAAAATAAAACTTTTTTATGTGTTTATAGGTATTCCATAAAATTTCCTTACCAATGGTTCAAGGACCATATTATTTGTATCATATTTCTAAACCAACCACACCTCATACCAGTTATACCTCGTAGGTGACCTCTAAAACGTTAAATATTTATAATTTATCTCGAACTCTCTTTCGAAGAATTTTTTCCGCAAAATCGAAGAAGAGCTTTATTGAATATTAATAAAAAAGAAAAAGCTGTTTAAGACGCGTGTCTGTCTTATCTTGACAAGGGTGCTTTACCTTATTTATATTCAAATAGGAAACTTTTTAGGTCAGGCCGTGATCTGGTTGCCTATAGCTTTAGGATTGCGCTGATGTGACCTTACTGAATTTACTTTGAAAGTTGAAACTTATAGGTGCATTAATCCCTGACTGCTAAAGAAGATTTATCTACAGTTTTTACACGTATTATTCTTAAATGTAAATCTGTTAAACTATTAAAATAGCTGCTGCTAACGTTTCATAATGACTATTTCAAAATGTAATAATTCTACTAAAATAGGTTGTTCGTGAGGTGAGAGATACACACATGTTTTTATAATAATATGTTTATTACTTTGGAAAAATATTACTGAAGTTTGTTTTCTTGAGTTAAAAAGGTAATGTAATATTTATATTGTAAAAACGGGAATTTTCACGTACTGCACCCGTTTTTACAATATGAATAGTCAAGTTCACGATAGTTTTTGGAATAAAAATGTAATATTTCTTACACTTGATGACAACCCTTAGAAAGGTAAATTATTAAATATAGTCTACAAGTACAACCCTCATTATATTTTGCAAATTTTAATTGCCTTGCACGTAATAACAATTATCGTAATCTTCTTACAAGCTCCGAGATAATATGAAAATAAATTTGAAAGCATAATTTTTACCCGGATGTAATTAAGAAAAATATTTTTTAGATTAAAAATACAAGAAGATCAAACCAAATCATTGTCAAGTAGACGATACAACCAGAACCAAGAAAAAAATAAGTTAAATAGTAGTAGAATATCATGTCAAGGATTATTTCTATTAAAAGGTGAACATTTTCAAATCTTCTTAATCACAGGATATTTTTTCAAAATGTGATAAGTGACAAAGTTGCCTCTAAGACGTAGACGATTTGAGTACCTACATGTCTGAAAAGTAATCCTATGAGAAAGGAAATGTTATTTTGGTTATTTTTTTGCCAGCGCAGTGTTCACGGTCATGAACTTGTATTAAAAATTTGTGCAGCTACGTTTTTAGTACGTTAATTCGGAAGCTGTCTGCTTTCTAACACGCAGGATAGAAAGGTCTACCATTGTCTAGCAGTGAAGGTCTACCGGCTGTATAAGAATAAGGATACAATATACATTTTCATGTCCTTTGATAGAAAACAATCATCTTGAATGAATTCAAAATGATCCATATAAACTCCCGTAAAAATCCTGTACCAGTTGGGCTATTATATTAAGAAAAATCTTTCTGTTGCAAGGATCCTTAGATAGTTCAAAGGAATCGTATATAAGTAATTGAATTTACGACCTAAAAGCGGAACTGGGTCCTACGCTGCCGTAGCAGGTTACAAAAATCTCTGAATCATGTACTTCAGATGTACATTGAGCTATCTAACTGGTGTTTTGGATGGTATTCGAGAATATCGTGGAATAAAATTAGTGCGATTCAGGTCAGTGCAGTTTTAACAATGGACATTCGTTGATTGAAAATTTTCATGTATAAAGTCTATAATCAATACCTCGTATTTTCGAATCCATACAAAGAAAATAACCACGTGAATCATTTTTTGATCATTAAATAAAAACCATCCTAACTATTAATTATTATCATTTATATAATTAATTCTAACAACTTAATATCAGTAAGAAGATAAGCGTTATCAAATTTCTATCTTAATATTAGAGAATCCACTCAAATGTACAATACTCCAATCAAGACACTCTAAATAGCTGACTTTCAAAGGGGTATCATATCGTGGGTTAGCCTAATGGTTCCAATTTTGCTATTTCAATCAAGTGTAATATTATATGTAGCAAACGTCTGCCTTAAAGAGGAACGCCGTATATGCAAAATGTTACTGCTTTTTTTTTTAATGTTACTGTGATGAATGTATGATTATACTAACTTTTGCCCACAGCTTCGCTCGTATGGTACCCGGATAAAAAGTAGCCTATGTGTTATTCTGATAGATAAGCTATATTACTGTAAAGTTTCATCAAAATCCGAGGAACAAACATCCTCACACACTTTCATGTTTATAATATTAGTAGGATTTATGGTTTTCTAAAAAAATAGGCAAATGAGAGAGACAATGTATGGAAGACAGGACGTATAAGGTAAATTTAAACTTAAAACATTTTTTCAAGCTCTCTTTTTAATCTCACTAAGAAATCCAACATTTAAGTTCTGACTACTTTGTGCCGCGATACTAAAGTCTTGGACATAAATGTTGCATACTCAATCCCTATTTATCTCAAGTAACCTCAAAGCTAGAGCTTCGCTTCCTGATCCATGCGTAGGGGTGATCAACCCTTTTGTGGAGAGCCGTGAATTATTCACGACGCTATTTTAAATTGGGCCCAAATATCTGTATGTATAGCTCTTAGTTCTCTCCACTTTCTCTAGTGATTTTGTGATTTTATAGTAGTTTTTCAGTCATCAGATGAAATTATCACATATTATAAATAAATAGTTTCTACTCTTTTTTTTCTTAACACAATTTACAGATTGTTAGATGACTAACCATTGTGTACGCTGAATCAGAAACCCTAGACCTCTACATTCGCTTGATTCAAAACAAACGAAGTACGTTTTCATTGTAAAACGCTCATTGTTTCTACCAAAAGACATAATATTGAATCCACTCCAGATTATTTATAAAATTCATTTACAATTTTAAACATTTCATTTATTTAATTTGAACTTTGCTACGAATACCTACATCAATTAATTCAAGTAAAAAAAGAAGACTAATAAGAAATATAAAAATTGAATATAATATAGTAGAAATATATATGTGCAAAGTAGCTGCTGTCCCAATCCGTCTGAAAAATGAGGTTTCCCAAATTCCAAACCAGTAAATAAGGTAAATAAAAACTGATTCAAAGTAAAGGGATTTAAAGATTCTATTCATACTTTTGCAGTACGAATCCTTTGATTTCTTGAATTCATTTCAACCTTTGAGTCTGCATAATAAAGAATGGAATTTTAATCTGGATCCTTTCGTATTGAGCCTCAGTCATGCTTGAACAGTATTTATTTGTTTATTTATTAAACTGCGGGTGCGTGTGTGTTGATTAAATTCTAGCTGAAGAAATGTGAATTTAAAAGATTTTTTGTGTGTAGAATGTAAAGTTTGGACGTGCCTCTGACTAGCCCATATTTGGTATCCTCACAGATCTCAGTATGGATCTGAGGAGATCCACAATGAGGACTACATCGTGTTTGTTTGTTTAAAGGATTAATGTAAACTGTGCAATAAAAATATAATAGAAATCACTACAAGGTAACTTAGATGATCTTTTGTCTACATTACCACCTTTTTCGAGGTTATCAACAGATTTCTAAAAAGAAAGAGAGGTTCTCAATTCGTCTGTATATTTTTGTGTATGTAACGCGGTATTTTTGCCAATTGTGAACCGATTTTAAGGATTTTTTTATTGGGTAGAATATACTCATGAATATACTTTTTATGAAAAATTCTAGCCCTAAGGGTAAAAAAATAGGGTACACAATTTCATATTAGACTTTTTATCAACATCCCACTATTAGAAGAGTTGGGTTTGTACTTGTTTAACTAATGACGGTGTTTTAATATGTCTTCAGCTTTATTTGGCCATCGGGCGGTACCTGCGAGACAATTTTGAATTCACAAATCGAATGCCAATAGTTTCCGCAGACACTTCCCTGCTAATTGCTGCAACATAACCGTGACCGAAACCGAGGGATTCCAAACCTCATTACGACCCTGGCTTCCTAACCGCATTACGACCCTGTGTTTTACGTCAATTTTCGCAACAACGCCCTAGGGCCTGAACCCTTTGGTCGCATTTAGGTACGAAACAGGCTTTTATAAAATTTGTTTCTGTTTTTTTAAGTACAATTCGTGGTCTTATCACTTAAAAGCGGTTTCTTTGAGACAACCTATGGATGGAGAGAATTTTATGAAATGGTAAGAATTTTCTCTGATTCCTGTAGTCGTCGGTTCGAGCCCGGTGGTGCACCCATGTATTTTCAATGTATGTGCGCAGAACGTGCTTGGAACAGTGAAGGAAAATATCGTGTGGAAATAGGCATGCCCTAGAACCAAACATTCGAAGGCATGTGCCATCGGTTAGTCCTACTACTATTATAAACGCGAAAGTTTGTGAGGATGGATGTTTGTTACTCTTTCATGTAAAAGCTACTGAACGGATTTTGATGAAACTTTACAGTAATATAGAGGTAGTACATCAGAATAACACATAGGCTACTTTTTAACCGGGTACCACGCCGTGGCCGTGGACCGAAGCCACTAGTATGTTAATAAGTGATGATGAGCTTCCAACTTGTCACGTGGAATGCTAGCTACTTGCTAAAAGCAGGTATGTTCCAAATATAAAGTTTGGATGTGCATATGTCTAACCCTTACTTGGTATACTCAAAGATCTAAAAACCGAATATGTATTAAGGATGTGTATCATTGGGAACACAACCGAAAGCATGTTTATTTTGTTGCTTATATTTTGCTGTCAAGCCTTCCCTTAATAGAATTGTTGGACATTACTAGAGCGAAGTGTCTACTGGCAAGTTACCTCTGAAATTTCTTGCAGAAGTCAATAATTAACTCGTTTTCGCCGATTTAAACGTTTTTATTAACTTCTGCAAGATCTGAACCGCTTCGACAGAAATTACAAACATTACTTGAGCAAGTATTGTCAAACAAGATCCTCACGACTTTAGTCGCCATGATGGAGATTTGATACCCATATTCAGTAATCATATCTGTTAAGCTACCTATGTACTATGTAGAGGCTAGTCAGAGGCAAGTCCGATATATTGAGTGATATTTTTATTTAACCTCGGTGTCAAAGCATCGCTAAAAGTCGGCTGAGACGGTAAAGCGACTAGGGTTTCCTCCCACTGTGGGGCAAAGGTTTGCATCATCAGCTAATGTTTGCTCAGGGCATATATTAATTAATTACACTGGTGCTGGTCTGGGTAGATGATACATGGAATCCTAGTTATATTCAGGACTTTGTATTGGATTTTTGAATGTATCATATACCTATCCTATCCTGAGTTTCACTGTCTTGACGGGACAAAATATCTCAAACTCATTAGAATTATTAAAAAACACTGGATAAACAAAAAACAATTTTATCCAGTAAGTTTAAAATACTTGAAACTATGTTTATACACGAACTTTGCAGTGACTTCCACTAGCAACTAAACACTACAGAAGTTGACTTACTGCGTAAATACTTTACACAATGCAAGTGACTTGCAAAAGCTGACGTCTATCTGCCTGCTTAGCATGAAGACCCAAGACAACGGTTTTGTCTACCGCCGAGAAGAAAAAAATATTTTGTCCCTCTATTTTGTTTGACAGAATAGGCGACAGAAATAGTTTTTGTCTTCTCTTTCGTAGACAAACGGTTTTCTTGGGTGCTCATGCGGATTGCAAGTTATATTTGACAGTGTAGGCACACTTCATACAATTTTGTTGTTATTGTCACTGTGTTGAAGCGCCACGGATAAGTAGACCAGCAAACAGGTCCACTTTCTGTCTGAATGCGGCCTTTACGTATTTCCATAGTAACAAGATGTTAATCAAGGTGGCAGTTCATATTAGAGTTGGAAGAAAATTTGTATAAACAAAAAAAAAGAAAAAGTTCTAATGATATAATTTATATTTTATTTTCAACTAGGAACTAGTTTAATAAGTAGATATCGGTACTAAAAGTATTTGGTTAACGGACGAGGTAGGTGCCAACTCAACTATTTTAACTATTTACGTTACTCTTTTTGTACGTACGGTGGGCCAAGAAAGTGGTGTACCAGTTTTGATTTAGTTTCTTAGTCATCGAAAATTACAACAAGGTTCATACTAAAATGATATCACAGAAAGAGATGCAACAAAATAAATTTTAGTTTCTCGCAACATGAACAGCGATACTGAAAAAGCGGTTTGATGATTCCATTTTATACAATTTGAGATTCGATTCGATGACATAATAAAATATTTTTAATAAATATATATTGTTAACTAATACAGGAAACCCCCTGTGTTAGATATTACTGAGTATGTGAAAGGAATTCTAAGTTCTTGTAGGCTTGTGGAAATATATTTGCCGTATTTTCGTTTGACTTTGAAACCTTTTTTCATGTCGTACTTTTCAAAATTAAGCAGCACATCATAAACCATGAGATACCCACACGAAACTTTGACCTGTTTTCAATTCATTGTTTTATTTGTCTAAGTTCACCGTTTTTCACAATTACCATGTTTTGGTTCAAGTTAGCTGTAAACAATTATAATGAAATGACTGCGGAATTACCACAGACAATATTCGCATTCCGGGTACCATAAACAGGATACAGTGGGCTGTTTGCTTTATGTTACTCGTAAAGGGTTAACCAAATTTACAGTTCCCTTCTAATATAGAACTGTTGGACGTAGCAAATATTATATAGCAGTAATCGTGTTAAATATTACACAGAGGCTGGCAAAGGCAGTTTGAAACGCAAAGGGGAATTTGGGTTTATTTACACAAACGATGTAGGTAGAGTTAGTATGTAGTCACTTATTGTACAGACAATGTATTTTGTACAGTGCACAGTTACGTAATAAATTTACGTGTTTAAAAATCAATAAGATATCGTTTGTTCGTTCGTATAAGCTAGTGGTCAACTCTCGTGGCAGAGTTTTTAACCAACATCATAAGGTGCCAACCGAAGAAGGAAAAACGCTCACTGTCGGAAATGTATCAAAAATTACACGGCAAGCTACGCCACGAGTCTTCTATGTAAAATATAACTTCCAAGGTAGCTATTACACAAACTTGCAACTTACTAGTAATTGTAGTCAAATTCATAATTACAGTTATTGAATAACTAAGGTTCCAGTGAGGGTAATGACCCTCTATTTCCTTTGTTTGAACGAAATGCATAAATAATCACTTCGAACATACTTCCCAAATAATTCTTAGAAGCTTGACTCTTCACAATAAAAAACAAAGCCTTTTTTATAGTATCGTGATAAATAGAAAGACCCTCGAGTTGTTTTAGTCACTGAAATCACAGTTTTAATTTACTAAACACCAAACTGGCTGTATTTCCGGCAGTAAAGTGCTCTCGACCGTATCAGATCAAAAACCATACAGACTTTCCATTTGGAGATTCAATCTGGAGAGCCGATCAAATTGGGAGCACACCTATAATCACATTGAGCTTACTGTTTAGGTACGAGTACTTGTGTCAGGTATACTAAAGTAAATTAAAAAAATATATATCTCAAGGAATTGAAATAACTAACACCGCTTTGTCTTGTTAGGCTTGTAATCAAGTGGCAAACAAACATATGACCCGCCTGTTGGTAAACGGTTACCGTAACCTGTAGACGCTTAAAACTCACTAGGTATGACTGTAGGTATCACTCGCGCATTGAACTTGAGTCATAACGGATGAAAAGTCTCATGTACATGTAATTTCACATGTACATGAGACCTATGTCCATCCATGAGACAATACAAAAAAATATTGATAAGCCTTATTTTTAGCTCGAGGCAGCAAAGAATGTATAAAAAAATGAACACATAAATGCACAAAACTATTTTGTGATGTGTAAAATCCGAAAATAAGCTTTGTTAATTGTGTATTAAATCGGATTGTCTGCACACCCTTCAACGAGTGGAAACAACGTCTAAGTTTCTACAAGAATCCAAATGAACTCATTTCCGGCTAACTATTTCCGTTCAATTTTCAAGTCTTTCCG
This sequence comes from Perizoma flavofasciatum, assembly GCA_958496245.1. Lineage (NCBI taxonomy): Eukaryota > Metazoa > Arthropoda > Insecta > Lepidoptera > Geometridae > Perizoma > Perizoma flavofasciatum. The sequence continues at coordinate 5,805,524 of OY292431.1, forward strand.
TCGCTTCCGCACTAACTGAGAGAATGTTCAAAAATATTTATGACGAAGATAAAAGGCTCTTTTACGATATAAAACTGCCAAGTTTGTAGATGTTCCACACCCTGTGTTTTTTATGGTTTCTATTTATCCAGTACGGTATAGTATAGTGTACATTTTAGTCAGTGTTTTATAGGATAATATACCATACCATTATTTGGCATGCGTGGAAAGGGCCATCCTAAGCGAAACCTTTTATCAGGCGCTACCTACTTCCTTAATGAAGTGGGTACTAATATTAGATACTTAGACCGACTCGAAGGTAAGATCTATTGTGAGCGAAGCAATATTCTATGCAGTTTCATACAAACCTTTGACTAACCAAACGCAGTAGCAATTTATTTATTAATAAGCATGAACCATTTACATTTTAATAATAAATTGAAATATATAAGGGGGTTTTCTTATAACCTTATCAATAATGCATACGGCATCAGGTAGGCAAGAAATACCCTCATCACAGACAGAGATTACAAGCATTCCGTTTCTGGGCCGGATGATATAATAATTATTATTGTTTCCTTTATTCTCGAAGTTATTTTCACTGGCGATAATAATTAAAGTTATATGAATTGCCATGGCCATTCATGGCCCCCAACCCACCGCGTCACATAGCCCGCTTGCTTACTTTGTTTTCGCTTTGCGTTTTTTCCGTAAAGTGATTTCGTAGCCTCCGTAGTAGTTATAGAACCTCCCTTAAAAATGGTCTAACAAAACAAACTCTTCAATTTTTTGATTTGTATAGATATATGATCAACGATCAATGTATTTTCATGAAAAACACAGTTATTATAGTCACAGAAAATTGGCAGGTAGGTAATCAAGACCGTTCGCCGAGATAATGTGAGGAGGAAGACCAGTACCCACCAGTAAAATTCTATCGGCTAATGATGATGTTACCTTCATGATTTATCGTTAAAATTCCGAGTATGTTTGAATTAATTCCGTATACACAGAATAGGAGTTGTTTCGATCCGGAGAAAAACCGGCTACTTGTTAACTTGCCTTAAGAAGGGGTGTGAGATCAGATAACTCGAATCTAAGCCCTTCTCAGTTTTGTTGCGAATATTGTTAATACTTTATAAGCACATAATTGCGCACTTCAGACCCCTCGATGATTCTGATGAGTTCTGTTGAGGCTGGATATAAGCTTGCCTAATTTAGATTGCGTACGTAATGCGCTATTCAAGTTATTAGGGCAAAAGAGAAAGAGAGAGATGGAGAACTGTGAAAGAGAATGAAGATGCAACAGAAATAACCAAAGAGTTTCAACGGCCTAGTTTTGCTATTAATCCACACTGACTAACGAAGTTCAAGTAAAATACATATGAAAGCCACTCTCACATTATATAATAACATTTTACACCAATAGAAAAGTCGACTCCAAATCGTTCAGCAACCGAAGGGTACAAAATTTAATTTGGTCGACGATTTGGCTACACTCATCTCTTAGCCTTTGATTACTAAAAGCAAGAAGTTGCTATTTACGTTTTTACTGGCAACATTAAGGTCGGAAGTGGGTATATTTGAAATGGAAACATTTCGCGTGTGTACTGCGGTGATATCTCTAGAGCAGGTGCATTAACGTCGCAGACTGCAAAGGCAATTCTCGAGAAGATTTATTTTAATAACGGCTTGTCCACACGATGATAGGCTTTCATTTATGATAATAAATATTTAGGTGTTTGAATGAGAGGGGACAGACTGATTTAAAATCATAAAAAAACTGTGAACAAATAATATAAAAAAACACAACAAGTTGTATTGAATGAATGAATATACGTTATTGTATAGCATAAGATAACAAATTTTAAAAAAACTTAATAGAAGTAAAAGTATGTATTTTTGGCTAGTCTGGCACCCGTTTATTAAGAGTCTATAATACTACGAGTATCTCAGATGCCCCCCTGGTTTTTTTCAAGAACACTGAAGCATTCACTAATAAATATATGGTACAGTTGAGGACTAAGCGTTAATGTTTATCATAAGCAATGTTCCTTAAAATTTAATCAAGAGAAAAAAAAACAAAGTTACCTCCAAAATTCACAATATTCACAAGATACGTGAAATTTAGCATACCACAAGGACTTGGTATAAAGCAGTTTTCCAGTTTCTTCAATTAAAAAAAATATCATTATTTTTGGAGATATTATAAAAACATTTTTTTGCGCCACGAGCGTCGGAGCACGTTCCATTTTCAACTTAAACTTTACTACTTTAGAAAACTAACTTTACTACTTTTTATTTTATATATTTGAAAATGCGCGATTCGAGATGTTGATCTGACGACCTCTAGACTCTTGATGTAAATTTAGAAAATTTGGTCTCTGCAGAAGCAACCACGCCAAATAAATCCCACGTCCAAGTGAGTGCGGGAAATTCCCACAGAATGACATAAATGTTCTTCAGCTCTCAGTGCTCCATCACCAACACCCGGGAACAGCTCGTCGAGGCAACCAATGAGACTATACAGGTGGTTGAACAATGGTCAAAACAACTTTACTAAACGAGGCATAAATGACTGAATGAATGAAAATTTACCAACAGGTTTTCATTTTTTGGTTTTATATTTCTATGTTATTTCTGTGTACAATAAAGAAATAAAAAATTGGCAGTCAAAGCAGCAAAATTAAATATGATTGCAAGTTAAAACAGTGTGGCATGAGCATTATGGGAACCACTTTTGGCACCGTCTCATATACTCGTTGGTTCGATTACTGCATAATCAAGTTAGATTACGTTCCGTTGAGCTTCGACGGAATTTCCCCATTTCACATTCCTAGAAGACGTAAACGTGGGTGATTTCTACTTACAAATAGCTAAGTATTCGATTGACTTTGTGTGTATAAATGTTTCCGTCTACAAACTATTCAGTTCAGCTCTTTAGTGAAATAACTTATGAGATGTTTTAGATGTTTGTTCTTAATAAACTTCGTAACGTCTGAACCGATTCGTATATAAATGTTGAAATACAGGGTCTCATTACGAAGTTTAGACCACGTTTCGTGATTAGACCGTAGAACCTAACAATTATAACGTTCTATAACGCAGACTTATGACTTTTTTATCAGTCGCTATCACCGTGACTAAAAAACAGGCAAAATGAAATGTACCAAAAAAAAAATTTTTTTTTTAACTGTACAGAACTTGGTCGATTCGACACACGAATCAAAATTGAACCATGAATACCGTGACTTTTATAATCTGGTTTTACACACATTTTGGGCAAACGAAAGAGTTTCTAAAATACGAGTGCCGGCCAAATTACGACAGCTGTTCGGAGCCTGAAACAAAACTAAATGAAATCAGTCTCCATTTTTTCCTCGGGATATTTTGGAATCGTCGCCGTTTTCACGCTTCTAGGGGTTTTAATTAAACTTGTCGGCATGATACGGCCGGAACCCGTTTAAAAAAATCATTAAAACCCCTTTGCCGAAAAATTTCGTAAACAACCAATTTATTTTACTTTTGTGTTTCGTAACCATGTTTACAAAAAATTTAAACTAAGTAGAAAATTAAGCTTTCAAACTTATATGACTTTGCAACACTTAAAATATTTTTAGTCTATTGACGCTTTTACCTTTAATTGAAACCAATGTTTTACTTTTTTTTGTAGAACCCACAGACTAGTTAGGGACGAAGAACCTACCCTCGATAGTTTAACGCCTATTACCCCAGATTGATGACCTCGTAAGCGTCTACGTTGAAGGCCAATGTGTTTTCAATAGCCATTGGGATTAAGTGTATACCCGCAGATTGAGTGCGCGTATAAATAAAATCTTCATTTAGCTTAAATAGGGTAACATTGGGGTATGTTGGGGTACCTGAGGTAACTGCGGGTAACTCATTACCATTTAAACCCAGAGAACGGGTCGAATATTAAAAAAAGCCTGGACTAAGTTTAAAAGCAAGCAAAAATAATATGGCAGTAGGTTATGTTTTTAATATGTATCATGTTCATAATTTGTGTAAATACTCCTGCCCGATGGACTGATGATAAAAGTTGAAGAAAGTCAGCGGATGGAAAAGTTTCAAAATATTTCATCATGTTCCTCATCATAAATTCCATAGTAGAAAACTTCAACTATATGCACTGTCAAAGGTATTGATTGTTAATGTCAGATAAAGAGCTTAGTTACCCAGACGTGTATCTTTAATTTTCATTCCGTTCCATCCAAAGGTTGTCTGGTAGAGATCGCTATTTAGAGATAAGACCGCTCATTGTACAACATTGTTAAAGTTGATAGTACTTAACTAAGCTGATATGTTATTTGGTGTACAATAAAGTATTTTCTATCTATCTATCTATGTATACATATATATATATATATATACATATATAATGGCCGATTATTATACATGGTCGAATATAGAAGCAACTAACAGAAATTCACAAACCAAAAATCTTTGCATGAAAGCTAAACAAACGAACACAAAGTAAAAAATGATTCGTATGGATTCATATCCATACGAGTATGTTCATGGAATAGTTATTTATGCAGAACAAACTGGCTGTAGTATTTACTAAATACGACCAGTGCTAAAAAACGGTAGGAAATAGTTTTACAGATATGTGAATGTTCAATTATTTTGATACGTAGTATCGTAGGTGAGCTCTGTTTTCATAGAATGGTAAAATAGTAAGCATAAAATAGTGAACTAGTCAGCCAACTATTAAAAAAAGTAAAAATGCTCATTGTCCTTTTTTATAATTAGAAAATAACTTTAATTTAAAAAGCTTGTCAACACAAAAGTAATTTTATTTAACTTGTGAACATTTTCAAAGTGAAAGTTATCTGACGAGACATTATACACACTTATATTAATTATGGTACAATGAGTAAATTACTTAATTCGTTTAAAAGTAATTTCAATTACTGTCAAGTAGCAAAAGGTTGCTTAGTAACTCAGTGATTAACGATTTTAATCATCTTTCAACATGAAACAGAAATAAAGTTAAATCTGCATATTAATGTTTAAGATTTGCCTTCTAAAGGTGGGTTTACATTATGTCATCACAATGTAATATTACTCCGTGACAGATACGCGTGTCAAAGACACAAATGTGGACGGTGTTTGTCACGTGACAAACGACACGACCTCTGACATCTAGATAGATAGATAGATATATCTTTATTGTACACCAGTAAATACAAAAGAAACACGAAAAAGAAATTATAATAACACCTAGTGATACGATGGGCGACCTTATCACTGAAAGAGATCTCTTCCAGGCAACATTTGGATGGACAGAAACTGGAATAAGGACGGCGGCGTACAACCAACATTATACAGACCGAAATAAGTTAAAAATAAAAACAGTAAAAATAAATACTAAAAGTAACAGTTTTGCTTAAAGTGTCTACGTTTCAAACCATTCATCTTATTGTCCAAGTTAATACTTCAGCGAGATCAAATTACGAAACTCGTAACATATTGCTAGACGGATGGCGGGTCCGAAGCTATGTGAAACAAATACCCGACGAATTGATAAGGTCAAGAACATTTTATGTATTTTCAAGACATTTCAGAGAATCCAATTGATGTTGCCAATAAATTAAGTACAAGCAAGGCAACACATATATATATTTACGTCAAATAAATGTATATTTCCAATTTTAACGAGTGGAGCGGTGGGAGAGAAAGCCGGCTGCGACGCAAGAGGTGCGGGTTCGATTCGGGAATTTGAAAACAAATGTTTGCATGTTCTGCATATGTTCCGGGTCTGGGTGTTGTGATACCACGGTACTCGTAGTTCCTTATACCTATGTACCTATGAAACTATGTATTTGACTATTGGGTTTTTTTAGTCATTCCATTTCCAAAACTGTACTTTTACTAATAAAAGTACAGTTTTGGAAATGGAATGAACCAAATATATTGGTTCATTCATGTTTTCGTCTATATCTTCATTCCTACATCTAAACATCTTTACTTTCACAATTGTTATATAAGAACGAGTTGGATAATGAAATTAGGTTTTTTCCCTTATAAGAACGGAAAAACTTGGTAAGCCGAAAGTGTTAACCATTTGTAGGCCAACGCAAATTGGCGAGGTGGCGTACAAATGCACGCAGGGGTAAACACTGACGCGCGTGAACGTCGGCTTTCGCTTTTGGCCGCACAATACGCCACTGCCACCGCCAGCGCGCTGATTCGCGTTATGTAAAACGTGTAAATGCTACTGCTAGTATGCTACTCACGTGTCTCCCATTATTTCTTTTCTAAACATCCCATTTTGTAAACCGTTCAAACAGCTGCAAAATACTGAAGTCTTACGGACTATATGCGCACATTTTGTGAGAGTTATTTCCTCTCCTAATGTTCGGATCATGACCTTGTCGGCGTAATATCGCAGTTTACAAGATATCTGCACCTCTGTCGCTAACACTTGTAAGTTAAAATGCAAAGTGAAATGTGTAGCGAAACGCGTTTTATAACCTCTTGACCTCAGGATTTGAGGATTCGTTCTTTTTCTTATCTATTCCGTGGTATACCTGCGCGTCGAGTTTAAATTTAGATGGAACCTGATATTTGAGTAATAAATTGCATTTAAAGTCTCGTGCTCGTTTGGTTCAAAAAATGCTTTCTTAAAACCCCGTAATTCCTGTTATATTTCTTTCATGGAACACCAACTTTACTTTTTACAGATAGATACAATATCTCAAGCGCCAGAAGGCGTCACAATAAATCTTTCTGCAGTTTCATAACTCAATTTTGTTAGTTTCAGTGCGGAAACAAATAAAAAGTATTACGGATCTTGTTTCGTGTTTTCTTGGGTATTTATTTGGTTTTAGAGTTGTTTTCAAGACGTTGTCTGAGGGAAAGCAGTCATCTAAAGATATAAACCTTTTTTGTCTTTTAAAATGTAAATCCTACCTACGTAATTTATGATGATTTTTATGGTATACCTATTGAAATCTGCATTCCCATAAGAATAGCTGATGCACTGTGAGTGTTACTACTTGGCAACAGAAAAATGTACATCACTGATATTTTTCTACTAAACCTTTTTCCTGCGAGACGGCTCTAGCAAAAATTAAACAAGCAGTGGACACTTAAACTGACTTTCCAAAGAAATATATTTTCAGAGGGACACAATTGAATCTCATCACTCGTTGATCAGTAGGTAAGCTTGCTCCGTGGAGACAAAATAAAGTGAATCTTTAATTTTCTTCTTCTCAATACTAACGCCGGTAACGGCTATCTCTAATGTTTTGAACATTTCTGGACCCTCTTAAGCCTCTTTCATTACCTTGAAAGCCTTAGAGAAAGATTTTGCTAGCCGAAGAGGGGAAGGTATGAACAATCGCCGGAATTATCTACTTTTGTATTCTTATAATATCATTATAAGAATAATCATCAATGCCAGCTTGGGGCAGGTAATCTACAGCTGGGCCCTGGATGAACAATAAAATAATAATAATAAATAATGCTGAACATTTTTCACACGGCATCATCTAGCCCCAAACTAAGCAGAGCTTGTACTATGGGAACTGAATTACTGTTAAAATACTATAAAAAATAACTACCTTACACAAAATAACTGTGGATAATAGTGTTGGCAATATTTTATTTTCTTATGTTACTGCTACTTGCTACTTACTAATGTATTACTGTTTGTTGTCCCTAAGAAATAAAATAAAAATGAAACAGACAAAAAGTAACGAGTGAATGAAAATACTATATTATTCTGCATAAAAAGAAGTAAAATCTTTAGCACCCGCAGCCTATAGAAGTCCATTGTTGGACGTATGCCTTCCCCAAAGAGTGTCATGACGAATGATCTTGGGCAACCTCCATTCACCAACTTTCCAAAACCTTAAGATGTCATTGATCACATCGGCCTTCCTATGCTAGTACATTCGGTTCGTGGTCACCATTCGAGAACATTTCTTACCCTGCAGTTGTTGGTTCTGCGAGCTACCAATTCAACTTGCAAACTCTATGAACTGTGTTGGTCACTTTAGTTCTTCTACGGCTTTACTCGTTCCGGAATTTATCATGTAGTGAAACTCCGACCATAGCCCTTCCCATAGTTCACTGCGCAGTCTTAATATTATGTATTAGGTTAGCCATCAAGCCTCAGTGCCAAATGTCATTCACTTGAGGCTCTACGGTATCTGTGACGAGTAGATATTAGATATTTTTATAACATCCAACAGATACATACATAGGCCTGACCCCACACTAGGAATCTCTGTGTCGTTGGTATCAGGAATTACGAGTATAAGTACACTAAGCACAAGACCCAGACCCGAAACTTGCCCGTCGCGCTACCAAACAAGGTCGAGGAAATAGGCGGTGTTATCACTTGGAAAGTAACGAACAGAAAAATTATCAAAAATTCACCAAAAAGAGGAGCTGAAGGTAGATAATTAATGAATATCTGCACGTGTAGTTTTAACATCGTATTTTGGTGTTCATATGTGTATTATCTCGTAAAATGTTATTCTGATGTAAAACAATCTTTATTTCAGACCATTCCCATCGATTGGCATAAAGATTAGAATTCCGGTCTACTAAGGACTATAAACCTCGTCTAATGGTCTTCTTAAGCCTAAGAAGGTATAATTAAGAAGGAATTGATGAAAAGTAATGTTGTTCTTTTATGTGGGCTATTTGATAGCAAATGACTTGGGCTGGATAGCTTTGTCAAATTTTGTAGCAAAAGATTTTAGATATTGGATCTAGTCTATTTTAATAGCCAGCTTCTAAAGTGCCATCAGAAACTACATAATTATCTGCGTATACGGAGTCCCTTATAAGCAGATATATAATTTCTGGTCACAAATTCAAATGCAAATCTTGGAAGTGTTCAAGAATTTATATACTTACTTTAAGAGGACTGCAGTCCTTCATGTTAACAAATTTTCCCAATAAAGATCTTAATACAACAACATCGTAATCAATCATTTGCATAATAATCATTTGCAATTGTGTGGAACGTCCTTTACATAAAACAAACACGCTCACAACTGTAATCTACATGATGGAGATACTCAGATCCATACTCAGTACGAAGATCTGTAAGAATACCAAGTAGAGGGTTGTAAGAGACAAGTCCAAACATTATATTTGGCACCTGCCCTCGTTTTGCACAGGTTTTCATACAATGATAGGTTTCAAGCCTATCACCGCTTATTAGAACACTAAATGATGGCTCATGCATTCAAATATCTGGTTTTAGGGAATGCCGATCCAAATAAATGGATACCGAAATACGTATCAATATTGAAAATCCAGAAACGTGCTGGTAGTTTGAGCTTTATATATTACTAGCCTCTACCTATGACTTCGCCTGCGTGGTACCCGGATAAAAAGAAGCCTATGTGTTATTCTGATGTATCTTACTGATATTATAAACGCGAAAGTTTGTGAGGATGGATGTTTGTTACTCTTTCAAGCAAAAACTACTGAACGGATTTTGATGTAACTTTACAGTAATATAGCGTACACTCAGAACAACACATAGGCTACTTTTTATCCGGTTACCACGCGGGCAAAGCCGTGGGTAGAAGCTAGTAAGCTTTATTACTGTAAAGTTTCATCAAAATCCGTTCAAAAGTTTTTGTGTGAAAGAGTAACAAACATCCATCCTCACAAACTTTCGCGTTTATAATATTAGTAGGATAGGATACAGCGGTATCCATAAAATAAATAGCTGGTTTTATAGGGACCGCAACTCGGTGCACGAATTAAGTTTAATATGACCTGCTTTATGTGACTGTTCACATAAAGCAGGTTAAAATACTATCCCAATAATAAAAAGGAATGAATAATATGTTCGCAATAACGTCCAAACTTGTTTTCTAATAAGATACACGATCATCATCATCATTATCAGCCTGTATTAGTCCACTGCTGGACATAAGCCTCCCCTAATGAGCGCCATAGCGCCCTGTCTTCAGCTTGTCGCATCCAGCATCTGCCTGCAGTCTTTCGCAGATCGTCATCCCACCTGGCCGTAGGCATCCTACACTACGTTTGCCGAGTCGCGGTAGTAGTTTTGGTAAGATACACCAAATGGCATAAAATATTTGATTATTTATTATATTTTAAAATCCTGAGATTTTATTATAATGTTGTTTTCAGTTTGAAAAAAATAAGCTTTAAAAAACTTCGTTACAACAGAAATTAATAGATCGAAAATTTGAAATAATATGAAGAAACTTTTTTTTAATTGGATACTATGAGAAAAGGCGGGGGCTTAAGTAGATAAGTTGTAATCCTACTTTCGCGTTTATAATAATAATAATAATCCTCCTACTAATATTATAAACGCGAAAGTTTGTGAGGATGGATGTTTGTTACTCGAAAGAGTGTTCAGTAGTTTTTGCGTGAAAACGCAAAAACTACTGAACGGATTTTGGTGAAACTTTACAATACTATAGCTTATACATCAGAATAACACATAGGCTACTTTTTATCCAGGTACCACGCGGGCGAAGCCGTGGACAAAAGCTAGTATTTCATAAGCTGAAAGCTGAGAAACACACTCGATCCCTGACACTATTTTCGGCGGCTCTTAGAAATAAACAAGCTGTTTGTGCATGTCGGCGGTAACAGGACCACTCTGCATCCCAGTTGATTTGTCCTGAGTGAATTGCTCGAAGTAATAGTTTATTCTATACAGTATGGAACAAAAACCCTGCTCGACCCATTAAAGGTGTACTGGTACCACTTTGATATAAGTGACATTTGTTTTTTATTATACCAGATATGATGTTATTTTTTTCCATTTATTTAAATTGAATATGAAACTTATCGATACCTAACACTCTTTTGGATCGGGCATGGTTTTTATTACTTCTACTAATATTAGAAATGTTTAAATGTGTGTTCACACGTTTGTTACTATTCTCCGTAACGGCTGGACCTATTTGGATGATTTTTTGATACATAGTTCGTTGTCCAGAATACCACATAGGTATACTCTTTGTAGTAATTAATGAATGAAAATACTTTATTGTACACTATAGAAAAAAAATCTACAAAACTTAAAGAATTGTAGAAAATTACGCTCTTTATGATCCTTGTGATTTTAATTAATAAAAACCTTTTGACTTTGAGTTTGAGAGTACCTTTAATGGACGTTTAAGTTTTGTAGTTTTGTCATATAGTTCATAAACCACGAGCACAACACGGGTGAAGCCGTGAGTAGAGGCTAGTACTGTATAAACCGAATGACCATGCATAACTATTGACTACCGAATACGTCCGGCAATTGGTTTCCTGTAATTTGCTATGTAAAACCGCTATTAGTCTATTCCACGAGATAAATCATTACTGCCCAGGCACAATGCGATAGTGAATATGCATTTTGCATTTACAAAACGGGCTTTACTAAAAAGTCAATATATGCTGCTTGAAAAACAAAAGTAAAGTCAATTTTTACCTTCTCAATAACCCGCCCGATTAACCTCAACGGCCACCATTTTCTTTATAGCCCTACTAAGTGAAGAGCGAATTATTAAAGTGAACGTATGCCCAAATTAGTAAGTTGCTATTTTCTAGTTAGTAATATATTGAATGAAATAATTTTCTATCAAACTACTAGCTTAACTTTAAATGCATTATTATTTTATTCGATAAAAGATTAAAAAAAGAACATTCCTGCGATATTAGGGTTCCGTAGTCAACAAAGAACCCTTATAGTTTCGCCATGGCCTTCCGTTTGTCTGTCTGTCCGCGGCTTAGCTCCTCTGAGCTAGCTCTGAGCTCCTATGAGCCAAATGACAGCTTTTTAGTACTAAGAGTCTCTACTCTTAGTACTAAAAAGCTGTATTATGGCACGAGTATAGATATTAATCACGCCGAAAAAGTGGTATAATAAAAACCTTGAAAAACTTGTCCCTACCCATAAAGTGGTGATATGTTTTTTTCGAATATCCCATAGTGTGGGTTGTTGTTGGGTTGGTCGTTTAATATTGCGGGTGTGAAAACCAGTCCCATAGTGTGGGGTGTTGTTGGATAGGTTGTTCAATATTGCAGGTGTGAAAAGTTTTCGATTAAAGGATCTGTTTGCGAAATATTAAAACTTCAAGTGCTAATTTTTGTTGGAGCTAAGTGTTCCCGCCATCTGCCAGCTAAACGGTTGTTTTTGGATATGTGATAAAAATCACGATAGTTTTTAATAACGAAGCTAAGAAACCGTATAGTATCAAACAAAAAGTCCCTTCTAAGTGCACACGTTGTGACAGGCAACCACGGAACCCTATACTTCGCGTGACCCGACACGCACTTTACCGGTTTTTTCATTATTTCAACGTCGTTGACTCGTGTAAGATGACGATGACACAAGCATCATTTTCAACCCACTGAAATGAATAAATATCCAATAGAAAAAACAGGTAAGACATGACATAAGGTGATTTTTTAATGATGAAATGCAAATGAGTGCACCAGGTAAGCCTGATGTAGCCCGGTAATTAGACAAACGCAGTCATACCTTGGTTACCTGAGGATAGAAGGCAACTTTGGGAGACGGAATTGTGGGAGACAATTGACAAATTACTGATTGCGATAAACCTTGGCAGGTTTATCGCCAATTGTAGGATAATCATTATATTTATTTTGTAAAAGTCCTAAATAAAGTATTCTCATCCCTCAAATTTATTCAAAAGTGATAGAGGCATAAATAAAGTATCAGAGACCTTTGCCCAGCAGATGGACGTGAAAGCTTAGAAAAAAAAAGATTTATATGATTAGGACATGAGTCATGTGCATGCATTCTATAAGCGATATTCATTGAGCCTCTGTTCAATGAATTCATTCACTCATAGAGTAGACAGCCTCAAGAGACGCAATGTTTGATAATTTGCTAGGAAACAATTCTGTCAACTGTCGTGTGAGTCCCGCCACACCTGCTGTGCTCTGATTGGCCGAAACTGTAGTTTCAACCAATCAGCACAACAAGCAACATGACGCAATGGCAATGCGTCATGTTGCTTGTTTGCCAACATCAGTCCTAAGAGACTGATGTGTTGACAGAACAGTGTGCTTCACTATGACGCCTCCTGGGGTTAACTGCTCGATGCTTTCACTAAACTATTCTACACAAAACAAGGACTACCATACTATCAGCTGTTTACCAAACAAAATTAAGATCACCAAGAAATGCCCGCAGAGACACTACTAACGAGCAAACTGAATAGAGTAGAGATAAAACGTGAATTCCAACACTTATTACATTGAAAAGTTGCTATTTCCAACCACCGGAACCGTTCATGTGTTCCTGAAATTCTCGTAATTAAATGTTAAATGTGTTGCGAACATTTTAACTTGAAATAACGTAATTTATGAACAATGTGGCTGAATGTAGTTTGTTTTTCTATCATGTCGTTAGTGTTCGTGCGTCTGTAGCCAAGTTGAGTTTCTACGAACGTTACCGCTGATAGAAAAATAACTTTATGTGTATGGTATTGCTATCTATAGCAATTAAAATGTGATCTCGTGACTTATCGACATCATTGGTCGCTAAATAAAAGGTCACTTTGGTATTATAACCCCTAGCGCCTTTTTGATAGAGTTACGTCCGGAAAAGTACTGCCATGTCTATTTCTCCCGCAGTAAGGGCCCGGTCAACCTGACGGAGTGGCGGTGGATTTACGCGAACTTTAACAACCATTTCCCTTTGATCGCAATCGCCACCGCCACTTCGTCAGTATGACCAGGCCCTAAAGGGAGGGGATGTTGGTAGCTACATTTGTTTGGTATGTCACTAATTGAGTACTCATTGGAGGTATAGAGTTCTAAACAATTTTAAGACGTTGAAGAAGGTATGGCACCGATTTTATTTCATTTTGAGGGCAAAGAGAAAACATTTTTAGGGTATGCTGATTTCTAGATCTGTAAAATATATTAAGTCCAAGTTATACTGAAAAAATGTTTCGTTTAATTTATAAGCAACTCTTTGATTCTGCGGACTTTTGGACCTCCTCTCGTATGTGCCCACTTTCTTATTCATAATCTTACAAGTTCGATTAGCAACCTCTAAGGCAATTTTTACTATTAAAAATTAAAATAATTACCGGTATTTTTCGTGTTTTAGTTCGTAAATAATTCTTTATTTTATTTTTTATATTTTTGTATATTTTGTGTGTGTTTGTTTAGCCATATATCGGGTGTCTAAAATAAATAGCCTCTATTTTTTCTCATTTTGATTCGGCAATAGCTTCTTTTTTTTTTTATCAATTGAAAGGAAGATGCAGTAGTAGGTAATTACAGTATTAACCATTAATTGTATTTCAAAAATAATAATATAATGTTGATTAACAAAATACACTTCCTATACGTATTATAAATTACATTAAAAAGTTATAGCTTAAATAACTTTTATCATTCTTTTTTGGATTCTTCAACTCTTTCAAAGTACATAAAATAATATTTTTTTTATTAAATTCTAATAAAAACATATTGGCACACACACTTCTACTTTCGTCGAGCAAAATATATTAGTCTTCGGCTAACCAAATGTCTGACGAGCAGTCGCCTCCCGGGTATCTGCAAAATGTTACAAGCAATATGAGGAATTTTGGATTCACGGAACATAGAATTTAATATTGTTGGAAAATTCTTGAAAAGTAAAATGGAATTTACAAGAAATTGATTCCTCAAAAATGTCTCATACCAACTTTCAATCAAAATTTGAAGACAATCTGAGTTCAAAAGCTATGGAACAACAGCCATCCGAAGCACGTGCATCAATATGACCTTTCGACAACCTCTTAGGTTTTGTCGGCGATTAGCCTTTGCGGGTTCGATTCCTGCAGTTGGACAGATATATGCATGACCTTCAAATAATTGTTTTGGGTGATATGTTACCGTGGTACCTGTAGTTCCTGATACCGAACACAAACGGAATCCTAGTGCGTGGTCAGGGCTATGTAAGTATGGCTATGTATGACTTACATAGTTCCCTAAAGGGAACTGTTGTGTGCAGTGCAGAATCGACACATGTTGTTATTTTTTTATATAAGCAAGTAGAATGGGGTGAATACAACTATTCCAACTTTTTTCACATTACCTCATTTCATGCGGCAGAGCGGGTCCGTCTGGCTCGTTTCCGAAGTGGACCAGGAAATCCGGGTCCAACTTCATGCCCCCACGTTCCGTGTCTACGTCCAACTTTACTATCCATCCACCCTGTAGAGGTTGAACGGGTTAGGAGTTTTTCAACCGCAACCTTGGCTTGATTTATCGACTACAATGGACATGATTTTTATTATCTTCGATAATATTTTTTGATTTTGGTTGTTTTTTTGCCGTAGGACAAATGTTTGTATGATCTGCATATATTTGGCTCGGGTCTGAGTGATTTCTATGTATAAAATGAATGTTTTTACAAAAAAAAACTAGGTATATTAGTCATGTAGTTCCCGTAATACAAGCTCTGCTTCGTTTGCAGGGTAATCTTATACTATTGACATTGTTGGTCAGTTCCAAGTCAAAACATATTGCTTACACAAATTTAAGATCTCGATGCTGATGATAGGGATGATAAGCAAACAGGATATATGAAAAGAATTATTATAATAATGTTAAATTGAAGGTTATAAAATAACCTTAAAAAGCATTGGCAAATAAAAAATACAAATCATTATATAAAATACCCTATACCTACATTTTATCCTTATCTCAAATAACTTATCTTCTCATATTCTCATTTCATTTTAGATTCCTCTTTATAATAAATACCATAACGTTTCCCGAAACAGTCTGGCTTTTTAAAATTCAGAAAGTATCTTCACATAAACTTAGAATACCTTCTTATAAAAACAATTTAAAATTACAGTGTCTCATACCTATTTGTGAGACAAATTATGCGTCGTGTCTTTTATGAATTATTCATAAAAAGCAGGTGACACAGGTCTCAGAAAAATAGCTTTATAAAGGTAAGGGCATAAATAAGACAAAAGGATTTGATATAAGGTATGGTATGATGCCTATGTTTATTACGGTCTACAAGCCGGACCAAGGTGGGTATATCCAATAAAATACTTTGTTCACGACCCTCACATTCTTGGAGCTATGTTATGCTTAATAAAGAAGAGATTTGAATTTTTGGGCATTCCTTATATTTTCTTACAATGTTCACCATAAAAGCTGTAAATTTTATTCGGTCGATCCATGGGGCAGCAAAATCAAATGCTAGAGAGATGATTTTACGTCCCCGATTAAATCTTCCAAAAATCCAACTTCAATACAACTATAGTATTGAAAGAGTTACATAGATGCAGCAAATGGACTTTCCTCAATTAAAAATAAAGTTCAAACAGTTTCGATGGGTAAAATAAACTACACGAGTTGCTCGTCTATTAACAAGAACAGCGGCTCGTGCTGAACTCATGGTTTCGTCTTGTAATGGATAAACCGTTAGTCGATGGAAGCTGATTCTAAATTGAAAATTATAATTTGTAAGGATTTGATACAAATAGCTTGCAAAATTGTAGCAAGCAATTTCTAGCAAAATCTAGAGCTCTAATTTCTCACCTATGAAACAGTAATACACTGTTTTAAATATTTTGAGTAAGTATTTTGGTCAGTCTGATCATCATTGATCATCAGAGAAGCATAAAATAAATCTCGTTTACTTACGTCCGCTACCATTTTGGGATAGATTTGTTTATCCCAAGGAGAGAAAAGTGAAGATGAGACATACAGTCTTTTTCCATCTATAGAGAGCTGTAACATTTGAGGTGCCCCGTACAATCGCTTGCCCTTCAAGATCACTGGTTCAGCCGGCTCCTAAATAGAAAACAATGAATAGTGGCAGTTAAAAAATACTACGTAAATTATTTTATGTGCACGTAAGATCAATTACCAAGAAATATGTTTGCAGCGAATTAAATGGGTATGGTCATGTTATACGAAACATTGGTCCTTTTATTTATTAGAATGCTAGTTTAATTGAATATACATCCATACTTTTGAATTTTAAACATAAGCAGGATATGACATACGAACCCTAAGAGAGACAAAGTGACGGGTAGGTGAAAGGAAATTCTAAGAAACTTTCTATGGGAAAGGTCATGTGGTTTATTTAGGCTTATATTAGTAACTATTTTTACATAAATGTCATAAATATAATCTTCAAAGATTTAAGCAAAAAATAGCTAGGGTTGGACGCTAGTCTCAGTTGACAAATAACTGAATATGTACCCCCAAGTCATCTTTTTTAATCGTAACCTTCGACTCTGTTCTTTACCAGTATATAAATTTGAAACAAAAACGTCAGACAACTGAACATTTTAACAAATGGTAGAACGAGAAAGCAATCTAGGAAAGGCAAAAAACTGAAATGAAAAGAATGACACTGCAAAAAGATAATTGTGCAACTCACGGACCTTTCATTTAACCCATTACAATCAGTATTGGATTTCAGGAATGTCTGCACCTATATCAAATGGAATAGTGAGAATTGTTTAGGACCCGTGACTAGATGAGGCTAGCTCGGCCTAACCATGCCTTATGTTCCAATTCCATTGAAGCTTTTAATGAATTGTTAGCAGATTGTTCGCATATCCGAAAACGTGAGATCTCTATGACTGCAAAAGGCGGATGTACAATAGCAATTTAGTTGTTACTTATTCAGAATTTTTCAGTGATCTTCAAAAATATTCTTAGTTACTCTAACAATCGATTTCACCACAGGTCGTAAGAAATCTTTTAGATAAAATTAAACTAAGTAATATCGTTTGAGTGGTTTGCTTCTACAGGATTCTCTGAAAAGGTTTCCAATCCAGGTGAACCCCATAATCTATTTATTACATTGGTCAATACTGAGTTTATCTCCGTAGGAGACACTACTCTAAAATAAAATAGATTTCCTTACCTTTAATTCTTTGTCCTCTATAACTTCAAGGTTTTCATTCGAAATTCGTCCTCCAAGGACCACTTGACTGACTAATTTGGGGTGAGCTGGGTCTGATATGTCATATTGCCTTACATCTCCATGAAGCCAGCACGACATGTATAGGTATTTGTCATCGAGCGATAAGATTATGTCGGATATCAAACCTGCAAGTAAAGTAAGACTATATGGATAAGCCTTAGGCTACATGCAATGTCAGAGATTTGGAAGAATTTGGTGTCAAAAATCTATAGTTCATATTATAAAGAGGTAATGTTTGTAAGTTTGGAGGGAATCTCTGAAAGTACTCAACTACTCATAATGTTTATAAGAGTGGGCATAAGATGTATATTATCCCGTTAAAATAAAAGGACTTTTCAACGTAAGTCAAAAAAAAAATAACAGTCGAGCGTATGCGTTTACGAGGACTGTCTTAACGATTAGAGCTACTTTTCATCGGCTACTTTTTACCCAGGTTCTACGCGGGCAAAGCCGGGAACAGCAGATAGTTTCTCAATAAAGTTAATTTTACAAAATTCAATATATATCTTATAATACTATTTTAAGGTTGAAAGACAAATAAATAAAAAAACTTAAACCCTGCTAAGTATGTGGGTATTTATTAACCGTAACAAAAACTGTTAGCCGAAAAGTCTGCGATAAAGTTCAAGAAAAATAAAAGGCAGGTGAAACATTTACAACAAAATCAGGGAGACAATTTCATCAAAAAACAAGAAGACAATTTTTTTTTTTAACTGTTTCGTCTTTTTGAGCGATCGTGAACGGCCCATTAGTTGGCATACGAACCCATGAATTTCAATGTAGTTGTAAAGTGCCACCAAATAGCAACAGGAAAATGTATTGGAAATGAGACAATTAGCACACATTTTGTTAGAATGAGTAATTTCCAAAACTTCTAAAACTTAAAAATGAAAATCCTTTATTTATTTATTTATATATATAAACGCGAAAGCTTGTGAGGATGGGTGTTTGTTACTCTTTCACGCAAAAACTACTAAACGGATTTTGATGTAACTTTACAGTTATATAGTTTATACATAAGAATAACACATAGGCTACTTTTATCCGAGTACCACGCGGGCGAAGCCGTGGGCAGAAGTCATTATCTAAACACTAGATAATGATTACAGATATATACTGGTATCTTAAAGAGAATTTTGAAGTGTTAAACACTTCAATCATGCCTAATATTGTTACGAGTCGTTTCCAAATGTCATTTCATCAATGAAATTAGGGCTATAATGAGCACCGATACCCGCTTTCTACCTAAATATGGCCAAAAGAAAAACAAAGTAAAGTTACTTACCGTTAAGCTCGGACTCAACGCCATCTTTGGCAACTTTTTTCGCTGGTACGTCGATGACTTTATCGGTTTTCCACGTCCCGTCCGTAGTTTTGTAGAACCTAAACAAATAAAAAACTATGTGGGGACTTGAGGTTTTCCAATCGGGGAATTAATTGGAAACCTCCAAAGTGTACCTCTAGTGTTTTTTACTGAAGTTGGATGTAGTGGTATGGCTTGCAAGATTAATAGAGATTATAAACAAGATTATGAAGAATTTCAAGGATATATGCATGCATAGAATGCCATGATGAACAGTCTTGAGCCACGTCCATCAAAGAAAGTTGGTTGATGAATATGACTCAAGCATCATGATGTCTTTGATTTATCGGGAGGGGTGGGGGGGCGGCTTTCTTACACTGTGTAGTATAGACATGGACGAAGGTTTATTCGTCCATGAGTGTAGTCCAGTTTGTGATCGCTATTCGAGAAGCTTTAGTACTCGAGGTTGTTGGTTATGTCAACAGTCAGCAATAAGGTGACCAAGAAATAATCTAAGTTGTTCTTAAGAAGTTAAAGTGTGTGTACTTTTTGAGCTTTTTAGAGGATGCAAACTGCAATATTTTCCGTTCACCAAGTTGTGCACTATGTTATTTTAAGTTTAAAATCCAGATAATCTCCAACATTACCAGATTTTGTACTCAACCAGCACAAGCATATACGATTTCTCACAATATTCTAAATCCCTACAAAGCTCATACCTGTAAACGTTGGCTTCGACTGCGCACCCGACAAATCCTTGCGCGGATTTCGGATCATGGAGGAATCTGATCTCCAGGGGCGCGCAACCTTCCTGACCCAGATCTATAACTTGTTGGAGCTCATGAGTCGACCATTTATACACGTTTAGCTTGGTGCCGTAGCGTTCCTTATTGGGAATGTCTTCAGGGTGGAATCCACTGTAGAAAAAAAAAGCTGTGATAGTGTCAAAAAAGCCGCCCCGGAACCTCAACGAGTAGAAGTCTAATTGTACTTGGGTTAATACGCTCCATCGTCAAAATGTACAATAGACTATTAAAGTAAACCGTGTCTTAGACAAACGTTACTCCATGTTCAATAATCACGATTAGACCTTTATTACATTCCAAAACCTTTCAAGTAAAACAACGTAACAGCCGATCAAGCAGAAACAATTGAAACAAAAACGGATGACAATTATTCGGAATAACTCACGACTTGAAGTACTTCGGTGTTCCCCATTCCGATGCGATCATTACGTCATGGTAGGGCTGGTACCAGAAATCGTAACCGAATTTTGCCAATTCGCTCCCCTTGGTCCATGTTCCTGTAAACAATGAATGGATGATTTCCGAAGTGGAAGAAAATGTTATTGTGCAATGTTATACCAACGCGATAATTTTGAGATGAGTGTACCTATCTCTTGAAATATACTGTTGATATCTACTTTTAGCAATTCAATATAAATGAGTGTTTATTTATTTTGTACTAGCTGCGCCCCGCGGTTTCACCCGCGTAAGTTTCGATTCCGTGGGAATATCGGGATAAAAAGTAACAGTAAATTATTTTACTGTACTGTAAATGATAAAACTATTGATAAATGGTATCCTTGACGATAAACTATTTATTTGAATAAGAATTAATACTACGATACGAATGTAACCAACTTATGTTTCCACCGCGGCGATCTAATTAAATTTTAGAATACAAAAAATGCTATTGTGACTTAACTATGATAGTTAGATATATTCCCTCGAGGACTTTTTTGTATGGAATAGTGAGTACTTTTATTATGTAGTATATAACTTTTATGTATCATCAATAGTTTTCTCAGCACACGCCAAATAATAAATTTTATAGGCAAAATTTTACTACTTTGGGTTACATTATTGTAATTTTCTTAAGGATCTCTAATAAATTATAGCCTGTGTTACTTCCTGATAGTTTAGTTTTCTATTGGTGAAAAAATGGTTTGAATCGGTCCAGTATTTTCAAACAAACAATATTTCCTCTTTATAATATTATATTATATTTTGTATTGCTTAAAGTAGGTATCAGCAGTATTTTGCCAAGAAATGGTCACATACATAATCCGACCACACTGGGATTCCTTGTATCGTGGATATCAAAAATTGCGAAAACGCAGAACATGGAAACATTTGTCCAGCGGCAAAAATTGAACTCACAGCTATTACTATTTGACGACCTCTGTGGCGCAGTGGGTGAAGGCCCGCCTGAGACGCAGAAGGTTGCTGGTTCGATTTCCGCCGCGGGGCAAATATTTGTATGATCTGCAAATATTTGTGTCAGTCTGGGTGTTTTTTATGTACAGTATGTACCTATTGTATGTATTTACAAAAAAAAATATAAGTAGTTTATTAGTCATATAATTCCCATAATACAAGCACTGCTTACTCTGGGGCTAGATTATGTTTTGTGAAAATGTCCAGCATTATTTATTTATTTATTTACGTCACAGTCGGCTACCCGCGCACTACGCCCCATCAAGATCGTCAATATAAAGATAAACATCTTGAAAATAAAAACTGTTTACAAAGTTTTACAACCGATTTAAAAAGAAAATGAACACTACATAAACACATTCGTTCAATGGCTATTGTAAAGTTTTTTTCATAATGATCACAGTTATTTGATCTACGTTGTCGATGTTGATTGATGTTTGTTCAGTGAGGTGGTCCTTATAAAATATGTTCTCATAAGTACAAGGACAAATTTTACGTGAATGAACTTTTTATGCCTAATCACGGCTCCGGCAGAGTGAGAAAATGAAAAATGGCGTCGATTCTCATGTACACAAACTAAAGTTAATTTTATCTATAGATTTCTTTTACTGTAACAAAATAAAGAGATACCAAAAGTTTGAGGTTGTTAAGTTAGTGAAATTTAAATTTACCGTACAAGTTAGTCGTGATTTCAAAATAATTATGCTAACTTTATACCATTTTTAACTTTACACGTTAACCAATTAGACAGGAGTAAAATTCTTGCCATCTCTTTCTTGCGTGCACTATCAGTCAAAAGGCGACAGTTTTGTTGATTTGCACGAAAATTGACGCCATAGTCATATCACACGATATTTATATAAAAATAAGATCTTTCCAATCTCACCAGCATAATCATATTAGATTTAATCATATTAGATTTTAAATTGATTCTAATACTTCTCCATTCATTCACCTGTCACATTCGCACGTCGTCGCATCGTTGGACAGGAAATCCTCCTACCCATCGTAGGATTCATGATTTTATATCATACATGCCATTCGCCTAAATCAATTCTATGTAAGGGATACTTATATAAGGTACCGTTTTTAACACGCTTATTTTAGCTTCACTTGTAACCAACTTATAACAAACAATGTAATAAATTCATAGAAGTCTAAATTTTAACCTACTTATCACCCATCGAGGAGGTGGATAGTGAAATTATTTTTGTTAATTTTTAGTGCGTCATAAAATCGTGTTTTTTTTTTCAAACTACATTATATTTTGATTAGTTTTAACTATCTGACGCGAACGCAATCCGGATATTAACTTTTTAATATCGCTCAGTGAAATGGCCGATTCTTACCGTTTTTACGAATTTCTATCTACCATGCGATATACTCGTAGCTATAATTAAATATTCCTCACCTGTCACTTTCAAAGTCTTTGCATCGATGAGCACAAAGTCCCCCTTTCCATTTTCATCCTTATCACCCATCGTGGAAATCATGATTTCCCCGGTCGCCAAGCAGTGGGATGTGTGAGGGAAGCTGCAGTTGAATGACCTCATCTCCGAACCGTCGATTACCTGTCGACATTTTGGAGATATGAAATGATAAGGCCAGAAATATGTTTAGCAGTTTGGACATAATTATCATCTATGTTATATTAAGACTTACCTTAGTTCCTGAGTACCTATCCTACTTCTAAGTACATCACCAAACAGTATTGTAATCTCCTAATCTGGTGGCAATGTACCTACATAATTACTTACTTAATTGTAGCACACTGTTACCTCAACGACCCACTACATCATTTATAAAATTGGGGTAATCTGTTATTGGCCTTATGCTTGATACAAATGTTTTTTGCATAGATTATAACTAAACGCTGTTGATTACCAATAAACAAATAAATAATAAATAAATTAGAGGTTTCTTCTTTTACTTTAGATCTTATAATTTTCTCGTAATTATATTTAGGTAAGTGTCACTACATAAAAAATATCTTCTATTGGATTTTTCGAGTAGATAAAGAAAACAAACTCAATCTGGTTTCTATTATGCTAAAGGATTGCTTTATATTTGAATCCGATCCTATTTTCACCCATATTTTATACACCATTTATTCTGAGTTTGCGATAATTATGAATACAACAAAGTTAAAAAGAACAAATTCCACAAAAAAGCTAATAATTAGAGTAGGTAAGTGAATTCAAGAACATTAACTAGCATAAATTCAAAGAAATTCAAGTACCTAGTGAAGATAATTTGGGAAAATCTTTTTAAAGAGGCGTAAATATTAAATTACTCTAATTAAACAAAGCTCTTATCTTCAGGCGATTAAAAGGATAAGGTTCATTGAAAATTTACCCGTTAAACAATAGGATAAATTTGGAACGATAAATATCAGCAAATTGGATTGATCTCCTAAGTAGATAGAACTTTGGAAAGGGAACCTAATAACATTGGAATTCAATGAATCCTTAGATAACATCAACTTTTAAACTCTTGCTGGGTGCTCAGTTTATAGGCAAGCAAAACAAAAATCAAAAGATTTAAAACATAAATCCTATCCTACTAATATTATAAACGCGAAAGTTTGTGAGGATGGATGTGTGTTACTCTTTCACGCAAAAACTATTGAACGGATTTTTATGAAACTTTATAGTAATATAGCTTATACATCTGAATAATATATAGGCTACTTTTTATCCAGGTATCACGCGGGCAAAGCCGTGGGCAGAGGCTAGTATACTACAAATAAATAAATACTTAATCTGTGGCAGCCTAGTTTGATAGGTTAAATTGTACAATTTGATCACAGACGTACTAGGGATGCTAACGTATAATTTGCTACAATGGTCAAGAAGTGCAGTGAACTATTTTGTTTCCAAAAAACAAGGATTGTGAACTAGAGTATTGATAACCTACCATTTTTACCAAGTTCATTGATCGTTTCACCTAGGGTTTTGGAACCTGGTAAATTATTTAGGTTCACATTACCGTGTTTCAGGACTAAGGTGCTAAAATTGTTTATAAACACAGGTATTTTTGGTGTTGCAGCGATTACCATAACCTATGGAGGTTATGGTAATCGCTTACCAATAGGTTAGTCGTATGCTTATTTGCCATTTAAGTTGTTTAATACAAAAAAGGTATAAGTTTAGATAGGTACTGATGATTGAGTGCAATGTACTTATAATTTTTTATTGTACACAGAAATAACATAGAAATATAAAACAAAATATTAAGTGAAGCATATACAAAGGCGAGCTTATCCTAAAAATAGTTTTTTCCAACAAACCATTAAGAGATAAAGAAGTGATAAAGTACTTGAACTTGTACTTGTGAATTGACTATGAGGTCAGCTCTTAGCCCTAGCAGTTTATCTCTTGCTTAGTAAGTAAGTTAAATTTTCTAGTAATTATCCTCATAGTCAATTACGGTAAAGGCCTCCCTTATTAGGACACGCAGGTATCAATCTTCTATTTAGGTAACCTACACTAATCTAACTTCAAAAAGATTTTATTTGATTCTTCGTATGTTTAGAGTAGAAACAGCCAGCTACTGGTTTTCGTTTCCAGGTTCTCGGTCACCATTCGATTTTACGCAGCCAGCGGCAACGCAAGTGGTGCAGGTTTGATTCCCGCTACGAGTCAAATGTTTCCATGTTCCGCAGGTAGCATTCGTAGTTCCTGATACCTATGACACATGGAATCCTATTGTGGAGTCAGAACTGTGTGTCCGTTGGGTATTTATTTATTTGTAGTATACTAGCCTCTGCCCACGGCTTTGCCCGCGTGATACCTGGATAAAAAGTAGCCTATATATTATTCAGATGTATAAGCTATATTACTATAAAGTTTCATAAAAATCCGTTCAATAGTTAAAAATCATTCGTCACATGTTTCATATTGATGAAAAGTTGTAGTAAAGACAAAAGAAGGATATCAAGTAATATTTTCTGTAGGTACAAATATTTTGAGACATTGCGTTACGTTACGAGACATTTAGAGCTCTAGTTGATCATGTTTTTGTTTTTTCCCAAAGATGTATTTTCTTCAAGACCTGGGTATATACAAGTACCGTAGTATTAAGGTACTATTCTGCAACTATTCTATTACTATTTACTATTCTGCTTTACTATTCTGCAACTTATTTGGAGTTAATGAAATGCGTCGCATGATAATTCTTTAAGATTTTCTTTTCACAAATTAATAAGCAAGGTTACAACTTGAAGTATTTTTCGTATTGTCTCGTAAATAACACTGCCTATTTTCACCAGCAGGTTACTGATTTAACGACAGTAAAACATGCTAAACTTCCCGGTGGTGTATGAAATGATCCGAAGCAGTAAAGTGCTGAAAATTAAAAAAGTTCTGCTTTGTTGACATAGAGTTTAGTTTTACGGGCAAAGAGTTTTAAGAGCTCTTTGAGAATTTTAAGTGGATATTTATACTCTAATAGGTACGTACCTAGCTAATGTAGTTACTTAAATATTCAGACAGCCAATAGCATGCTCAGAATTTTAATAAGATTGCCATTTACAATTTTAATTGATATGAATTATCATCGAGCACAAAGACAATACAATAGGTACTTTACGTTGTAAATAAGTATAATTTGTCTGTGATGGTTCTAATTTTGCCTTCGTAGAAGATGGATTAAAGAACCATTAGATACTTTAAAATTCAACCGAATGCATCATATTTCGTACAAATCAGGCCTCAGCTATATCTCGCCACACTGACTCTTTCACCATCGACCTTCTCAATGCAAAATCTTGACTTGACAGATCGAATACCGACCTTATGAATCTCCGGTTTCCTTGGATTAGTGCCGACATCAACAGCGAAGACATTGCAGGATTGCAGTGCTGGAAGGATGAGCAGATCCCTCTTCAGAGTCTTATCGCCGTGGCAGCTGGAGCAGACGTTCCATCCGCTGTGGTGGAGCTCGTCCTTTGTGCTGCCGGTGTAGGTACGGTGGATAACCTGTTTGGTAGAAAAAGGGGGAAGCGTACATTTAGAAAACCTTTACTAAAATGGTTATACCAAAATAAAAGCAGAAATACGGCTCAATACTATCAGAACTTCATCTGTAGGTGTAGCACAAATTAGCAAAAAGTTTTGGTTACACGATTATAAAATAAATTCAAAGGAATGGATTCTACTGTCATGTACAAACGAGAGTACCGTCGTATGTCCTCATAAATTCTGAAAAGGTATGTGTAATAAATCAAATTGGTTGGTTCGTCACAATTACCAAATATAAATAAATAAATCCTAGTGCTCCGTCGTTGGCCACATCATCACTGGCAGTTAGATTGCTGGCAAATGAAGAAATCATGTTTTAAAAAAAAAACTGGATCGTGTTGATGGCCCAAATTCAATTTCCGAAGTCCGAATTGAAAAAGGAAACATGAAAACCCACAATCTTTCTTTCGTTGCAAATCCCCACAATATATTGCATTCCTTCTCCTTCTGTTAATTTAGCCAAGCCTGTTACTTATTCTGTGCCTTATCCTGGGCTGCAATGTACTTTTACGAAGGCCACATTCTCGATAAAAACAGATTCGCGCCCATCTCCCAGCTCTGTCAAAGCAAATCTTCGAAATTTTAAAACTGTTTCATTCTAGCTCTCCCAGCAAAGGAAAATGTAGGCGTCAAAAGGTTTTTCGGTAAAAGACCAATGAAATGAAAGCATTTACTACGCCTTAGACTTCTATCATGTCATATGCAAAATCTACCTAAGATAATTAATGATTTTTGATTTTGATTAATGATATTTGAAGGAGAATTTGCTTATTTGTAAAAGGTTACAGCAGCAATATTTTAATTGTAAAAAATAGTTTAAACTGTTGCCTAAATCATGACATAAATATTTCCATAAGTAAGTTAAATACTTGTCTATATGTCCAAATACACTATGTAAGTTTTATAATAGTTTTACTTACGTAACCAAATGTTCTCTAAGTTTCTAAAGTTAAAGGTATGAATATCTAATACATACACCGCCGACCATTCATACAATTCATCAATCAATTCGATATCAATCATAAGTATTTTAATGGATTCCTCTCCATTTAAAGGTTATCCGGAAGAGATCGCTTCAAATCAATATGACCGCCTATTGATTTTGATAATAAGGTATTTTAATTCATTCATTCATCTAACTGTTTAGTCTTAGGATAGTAATTATGTCATGCTCGACGCTCACATGTAAGCAATGATTTATTAATGTGTCATATTACGGTATGTTACCATAAGGCATTGGTTATAAGCGCCGAAAACTGTCGGCTTAACCTGTTTCATCTGTCAATGCGCCTTTAGATCTGGGATTACCGGGAATAGCCGTCCGACAAGACTAAACGGCTAGTAGGCAGTATTACGTTTTATTTGCTATGCTAGTGCGTAATTGCGTACACTTTGTCTACAGATATAACTTTTTTCGGGAGTCCGCAGCCAAAACCAAACCGACATAGCGAGGTACATTCAAAAGGTAAGTTGAACCTTATTGTAGTTAAACTAGCCTTATTAAAAGTTGTAGTTAGTTTAATTTATATTTCTCCGTTTTCTTTGCAAAAAGGATAGACGAAGAGAAAGACACCTTAATCGAAGCTTTAATAAACTGAATATACTTTGAGAGAACAAAAATAAATAATAAATAAATAATGCTGGACATTTTTCACACATCATCATCTAGCCCCAAACTAAGCAGAACTTATATTATGGGAACTAAATGACTGTTAAACTACCTCTATACTTTTTTTGTAAATACATACATATTATATAGAGAAAACACCCAGACCCAAAGAGAAAAAATACAATGAGTAAAGTAACAAATACCTCCTTAAAATCCTTTTCATTGATATACGGAATCTCACCACACGCTACCGAACCACGCCTTTGCCCAATATTTTCAAACAGCTTTATGTCTCTGTTGTGTTTACTTCTGTAATTATTGTCTTAGGGTCGAAATTGCTCTGACCTCATATTTCGCATTCTTGTCTAATGAACTATTATTTGAGACAGCGCAATCAAGCTCCGCTCCGTTGATGCTTAGTTTCCCCCAGTTTGGAGTATTCACAAACAATATATTAACGCCATGTGAATTTGTGTGCATGCACTTTTAAAGAGCTGAAAGCGAAATAAAGCTAGACCTACTAAATAAATTAATCCCCGACGCAAAAAGAGGGGTGTTATAAGGTTAATGTGTGAATCTGAGTGTGTGTCTGTGGCATCGTAGCTCCTAAATGGATGAACCAACTTTGATTTAGTTTTCTTGTATGAAAGGTGACTTGATCGAGAGTGTTCTTAACTATGATTCAAGAAAATCTTTTCAGCCGTTTGAAGATAATCAGCTCTTTTCTAGTTGTTCAAGTGGTGTGAGCAACTTGTACTGGATTGATCGATTCGAAATCTAGTAGGTATCTTGTGATTTCTATGATATTACAATAAGATGGTAACCTTGATTTGATGCTGTAGTATCATCTGGAATCAGCAGGATAACCAACTCCTCACCAACTTATAGCAGAGGTATCGTGTTTCGGCAGAATGGTCTCAATAAATAGGTTATAGATAGATTTGTAATCAGGGTCTGATGATGGAGCAGGAAAGAGAAGAAGTATAAATTGATGAGAGATTCTAAGACTATGTAAATCACGTTGTAACGGTGTAGAAATTCTAGTTCAACACCATCACACCTAGCGCCATCTGTCGTCACCAAAGTGGGGCAGGGGATAGTTCCTATGAATCCTCATGGTCGATTTGCATCTACAGCTTTGGTCGTTTAGTTCCGCCAAATTTGGTTAGATGGCGTTCACGTCGGTGCGTCTATTTTTTTTGTTTTTGTCAATTCATGCTATTTAATCTTATTAAAAGAAAATCATTATTGTAATTGTCTTATATTCAGGAACATTTTTTTAAACAAACAAAAACATTTTTCTTTATTTTTTGAAATAAAGCATTTTCCTGCTTCAATTTATGTGTGAAACGAAAGTGATTAGGCATGGGATAAGGGTTTGTGGAAAGTTTTGACAAGATCGGACTCTTTGGGAGGTTCTTGAGTCTTGTTTTAATAACCAGATTGCATTCAAATTTTTAATATAGATAGTTTCGGTCATCCAGGATATTGTGGTTTTTGCTTTCAGTGTTAGAAAAACAGTTTTGCTTATGAACAGTTTGGTGTGACTGTAAATAGGTTTATGAAATAGCAGGACTCGAGACTTCGTTGGTATTGCAAGACTAAGGCACATCCTTATAGGTGAGAAGAAAAATGGATAACCACACTTGGAAACTGGCAATGAAGTGATT
Organism: Perizoma flavofasciatum; assembly: GCA_958496245.1. Lineage (NCBI taxonomy): Eukaryota > Metazoa > Arthropoda > Insecta > Lepidoptera > Geometridae > Perizoma > Perizoma flavofasciatum. The sequence goes on from OY292431.1 coordinate 5,835,278, forward strand.
CGGTCAGATTGTTTTTTTGAAAGAGTTCTAGTGTGATCTCTTGAAAAAAGATCACACATCTTGCTGTGGTGTTTGCAGTTAAGCGGTGAGTAAACATTGTTAGCGTTTGGAACAAGAACATCGATATTTGCGAGATTCCAAAAACCACGCCACGTTTTTGCATCATTTTTCTCAAACCTAATTCTGGCTATTATTGTGATTGTTTCAGCATGGAGTGACAATAAGTAACAAATTGGATTAGTTCACATAGGAAGCTGTGGAATTTGTTTATTTCTGGAGCAGATTCACCTTAAAATATAGTAGACGCCGAGTAAGTTGATTTTGCAAATCGGTATTTATCAGGGAGTAGTTCAAACATCTCTAGACCATCCCTAGGCCATTCAAACTAGGTCAATGCACTGTTTGGAAACATTTATTTATTTCTTTGGTAACTTTCAGGTTAAACTCGGTCGTTCAGCAGGGACATCATTTGGTGCCACATCACACAAAGTGCTGTTTGGATGAATTTCAGTCACAGGTGATCCATGGCAGTTGAAACTCCTGTGGTGATTTATGAGCAGTTTAGACAAAGACTAAAATCTCAGGTGAATTCTTTCCTAATTATTTGATACAGCTTCATGGACAAGCATCGGACGTCCCCACATCAATTCATGGTTAAATATATGGGTGTATAGGTATATAGGTTCAGTATTGTGAGCTATTAGTAGAATTTTGGAGAGAGAATAGTTCAGAGGCAAGGTTTATTCTTTATTTGATTTAGTAGGTTTTCACAGGTACCCAACGTACATAATAAGCATATAATATTAGTTAAAAGGTATTAATTGTAGACGGAACTCTGTTGTTAGTGTGTGTTCTGTATAATCTATCTGAATCACTTCAAACGGTGTAAGATAAAAGTTGCATTGTGGTCACCGAGCTTCACTCAGTCAGACTAGCACCATTTAAGTTAGGGCAACTCTCTTTGTGGCTAATTACTAAGCATTTTTGTTAAGTCTCTTCAAGGCTACTTCATTTTTCGGTGGATAAATTGTCTAGGGTTAGCTTCGCCACACAAATACTAATATAGTTTTAAGTTTGCATGATAAGTTTAGTTTACTAACATAGCAGTTAAGTTAGGGCAAATTCTTTTTGTGAGCTACATTTACTGAGCTTTCCATTTACTAAGATATTGTCAAGTCTCTTCAAGACCACCTCACACCTTCAGATATAATTTATTTTCTTCGGTAATTTTAACTAGATGTAAACATAAAATTTAAATAAATTGTTGATGTTAACCATAAACACACTTTTCATTTGTGCTACAGGACTTTTCGAGTTTCAGTCCTCCAACTAAACCAAAACTCGTGGCGCCCTCTTCTGAGCCCACTTTCTACATCCCACGGCTAGCTTAGGGCATATCACCTCTTGATAACCAAAAAGATATCTCAATAGGTTACAACGTTGGGGAGTTTTTCAAAACTTTGTGAAAATTTACTTGTTAACTTATTACTAGCCAATTCGCTTTATTTTCTGGTGGAAGGAAAACATTTGTTATTAAATTTTTCAAACTTTTTACTACTTTCTTTTTACTTTTTAGCGACTAGTTATCGTGATAAAGACCCGTACATAACCAACCATATTTATCATATTCTTGGTAATACCAGGATACTCAGAAAGTTATATACTCAGTAGGTTATTTAAAAGTAAAAATACCATTGTTTGAATTTCGAATTTCACATTTTTTTGAGATTCAAATTAAATTATCGTATCTCATTTAAAAATGAATCTACATCGAGAGCATTTTCGTGCGATGATTTTCTACGATTTTAATTGTGGCCTAAAACCTGATGAGTCATTTGATCGACTTCAAATAGCTTTTATAGATGAAGGACCTTCAAAAACAACCATCTACCGTTGGCATAGCGAGTTCAAGCGCGATCGCCTTACTTTGGGGATGAACAAAGGAGTGGTCGTCCTACGACGGCTGTCACGGAAGAAAGTGTGCTGGCAGTAAAAAAAATTATCCACGAAAACAGGCGAATTACATACGAAGAGATTCAACATACACTGCAGATTGGTTTGGAAAGCGTTCACAAAATTTTTCACGAGCACCTTCGCCTGAGGAGGATAGTTTCGCGCTGGGTGCCGCACAACCTCACCGAAGCTCAGAAGCAGGCCCATGTGGAGTGGTGCCGTGATATGATTCATAAATTTGAAGCAGGCTCGTCTCAGCGCGTTTACGACATTGTGATAGGTGATGAAATCCTGGATTTATTAATACGATCCAGAAACAAAGCGTCAGTCGACAGTTTGGCTGTTTCAAAACGAACCAACGCCTACGAAAGTGAAGCGATCGAGAAGCGCGGGGAAAATTTTGATCGCTAGTTTCTTCACTTTGACGGGGTATCTGGTTTCAATTCTATTACGAGACCAAAGCAGCATCAACGCCGAATGGTATACTGCCGGTAAAATGCCTGCCAGAAGTTTTGTCTGCAATGAGCAACAAGCGACCGAACACCGGGCTCCGCGGGGTACTGCTTCACCATGACAACGCGCCCGCGTACTCAGCGCTCAAAACGAGGGGCTTCCTGGACACCACACCGGTTAGAGTCTTGGGTCACCCTCCTTACAGTCCTGATCTGGCACCGTGTGACTTCTTTTTATTCCCTAAATAAAAAAAATTCGCTGAAAGGGACAGTTACAGTTGACAGTTTTTATCGCCGGAAGACGCACTAGCAGCGTTCGAGAAGACCGTGGAAGAGGTGTCTGCGGCGGATTGGAAAAATGTTTTGAAAATTGGTTCAGACGCATGAAACTTTTTATAGAGGCTGGTGGAGAGTTCTTTGAAAAGATTTAATTAAAATATTTTATCCATAGAAGTTCGTTTTTTTAGTTTCTCAAATTTTTCTGAGTATCCCACGTATGATGATAAACAATTAAAATAATAGGTTATCTACCTATTATATTGTTGAAAAAAATATGGCTAAGTTACTTCTAAAATATAACAATTACAAAAAAAATATATAAGTGATGATTTATACTTACGCATTTAAAAAAAAACACAAATTCTGTGTTGGTTTTAAAAAATAGCATTTTTTATTAAAAAGTGTACTTTAAAAAACAAAAGCTAGAGATTCGCGACCCCATCTCGATTTGGGTACCTAGTATGTTCCAGCCGTGATTCATGTCAGCTATAAGGACGTTTTCTTTCGGGGTTTATATATAGTCGTCATTATTTTTCCATTCTATAAGCTACAAGATCCCGCACACACAAATAACAGACAAAGGTTATTAGACATAGTATTCCCGCAATTAGTGTGTACAACACGCGCTGTTTATAGTTACAATTAAACAACTTACTGTTTCGTCTAAAGTAATTCGAGAATGAACTTAAAAAGTAACAAAACAGATAATGTACATAGGTACAAAATTATGTATATTAAATACATATACATAATATATATGTATTTAATATACATAATGGCCGCAAGATGGGCTGTGATATGGGCAAACAACATAGACAGCATCGCAGGCCGTGGACAGTTTAGACTAAGATCGTGATGGATGACACAAACTGAAGGAGGCCATGAAGTCGGGCTGTGAGTAATGATGATGATGACGAAATTATGAGCAAAATTTAACTATTGTTGTTTATGAATACGGTAGGTAGTAGTGCCGAGACCATAGAACTAGTGAGGTAATTAGAAGGAAACTATACGTAATGAAGCAGCGAAAGTGCCACTCGTAAAAACTACAACAGAAGTTTTTATAGACATTATTATGCATTTTTAGTTATAATTTCTAAAATATTAAGAACCGTCCGCGATAATAAGGTATCTTTTGTTGTTTTTCGAAATACTTAGAACATATATACAAGGTAACAAAAAGCAAAAAGATCCTGCATATTGCTTTGTGCAGTATCGTGAAAAAGCTAGGAATAGCTTTTTTAAACATGATTGTACACCACAAAAAAACTAGACAAAATTAAGAGTAAACAAAAGAACGGATGTAATAATTATAATATAATAATAGCTGGTTTTTTCACACAAGTTTTTTTAGCTCCAAACTAAACAGAGCTTGAATTATGGTAACTACATATATTTACTTATATACTTTTTTTTATAGATACATATATATTATATATAGAAAACACCCAGACCCGACTAATGTTTGTATGAAATACCCGTTTGTATTTCATACAAACATTTGTCCCGCGGCGGGAATTGAACCCGCAATCTTCTGTGTCTCCGGCAGGCTTTCGTCCACTGCGCCACAGAGGGCATCGAATTTTTTGATATGTATTGCAATGTAGGCAGTTACTTTATCATACTTAATTATGAGTACTGCACTATCATTGCTTAGTGTCATTTCATTAACATTGGGAGAGTGATAGGTGTATCCGTTTTTAGATTATTTCATGAAAATAAACAATGCAATAACATATTTTTTAAGAATAGGTTAAGCATTATTATTTTAAAGCGTATCGTGTCTTGTCTTAAGAACTTTGGTTGATACTTTTTAGACTTTATTTAATTCTTTGACTTTAATTTTACTTTTTTCTACAAATGAGTTCACCTTGTTCGATTGGCACCACACTAAAGCTGAATGAAGGATCATCAAAAAAATAACCAAGCAGAGTTTGTTGCCTGATTCTTCTAGGCTTGGTCGCACGCGAGTAATCGCCGTAAATTCAATTTCAAATTTTAAATTCACGTAGCTTTTAAGTTGACGTTTCTATATGATCCTTTTGATTTCAATGAATAAAAACATATTAACTTTGATTTTGACAATCAAAATTATAAATACGAAGTAGGTATGGATTTTTAGATGTATGAACGCTTGTAACCATATCGTAACAACAGAACTAGTGTTGATGAAATTTGCAATTGAGCTGAAACAACGTATTGGCTTACTACTTATCCGTGTACCACGCGAGCGAAGTTGGAGGCAGAAGCTAGGTGAAATACATATTATTATAAATATCTTATTACAAAAACTATCGTAAACTTGACTATTCATATTGTAAAAACGGGAATTGTGCACGGCGCGACACCAATCACCCTGATGGAGACTCTCGGAATGAGTCGAAACTTAGTCGGTGCCTTCACATGATAGTGCAGTACGTGAAAATTCCCGTCTTTACAATATTATAAATATCTTTAATACTCTTAAACGTATATACATTTATTTATAGAACTATGTACAAGTAGGTATATACAACAAAATATAGATGAAACACCTGGCTATCTAAAGACGCAAACGATCTATAGATAGCTCAACTGAACTAGGCCACTACCAGACGGAAGCGTTCCCCAAAATACTGGCCGTATTCTTAAACTTAGATTATACTTATTTTATGATGCAGTCTCATTAGTTTTTGCAGGTTAGTTATTTTCAACCGACTTCAAACAAGGAGGAGGTTCTAAATTATTATTTTTTAAAGTTGTGAAGTGATAAGACCGCCCGTTGTTCTTTAAGTTTTGTAAATTTGTATTTATTTTATTATCGTGTACGCCAATTGTTAAGTAAAAGTCAAGTTTATTCATTTGTCACCTGTGTTTTATTACGTTTGTATGAGCAATTCATCTTACGCAGGCCTCTTAAACCTGAAGTTTAAAATGGTAGGTATAACAAATATTAACAATAAGGTGTAATTCTATGGCTCATAGTAAATGTTATAAAGAATACGAAATTGACAGATTATTTTGTAAGTAATAATAATTAAAATGCTGGTCATTTTTCACACATCATCATCATATACTAATTATGTACTTCTTTTTGTTGTAAATACATATATATTATACATAGAAAACATCCAGACCCGAGATATTCATCAGAATAACTCATAGGCTACTTCTTTTTCAGGGTACCACGCGGGCGAAGCAATGAAAAGCTAGTAACTGTATATATATTTTTTTGTAGAACGTCTGTCTACGTTCTACAAAAAAAACAGACATTACCACTCAGAACTTAACTCAAACAAAAAACAAACATACCTGGCTATAGGTAGGAGACTCGGGGTTTACATCGACAGTAGACAAGTAGTCTTGCTTCATCTGATCAGGCTGAACGGTGACCACGTATAGAATCTCCTCTCTCGGACCATTCTTGAACGCGTCCATAGGGGACGCGTAGCCTGGACCTTTACCTAAAATAATTATAGTTCCATTAAAGAGTCCATTTAATCCCATGTTTTTCGTGGTTTTTATCTATGCTTCTTATCTTATCTTATCTTTTCCTATCTTATCTTATCCCACTTCTATTATATAAGCGAAAGTTTGTGAGGATGGATGTTTGTTACTCTTTCACGCAAAAACTACTGAACGGATTTTGATAAACTTTACAATAATATAGCTTATACATCAGAGTAACACATAGTGTACTTTTTATCTGGGTACCACGCGAAGTCGTGGGCGAAAGTTAGTATATTATAAAGATGTAAAGTTTGTTATTGTAGGAGGTAATCCAACCCCTACAATTATTACAAACTAGTAAGAAACTACTCATCCGATTTCAAAAACTCTCTCACCAATATGTAAAACTAGCCGATGCCCGCGGTTTTACTCAAGTAGAGTAGGATAGTTGCATCAAAAATAAATGCGTGGCTTGCACCCTTAAGGGTTTTTTTTAATACGTGCCTGCTCCGTGTTCAGTTCTTTTGTATTTTAAGTATCCAAACTAAATTTTCAGCAATTCGCACCAAGCGTTAAACATTCTTATACAAACTTAACACACCATCTATCCCCTTTGAGGGGTAGTTTAAGAAAATAATTATATTAATCTTTTATCATTTCTATTGAAGAATATTTATGCGAAGTTTCAAGACTGTAAGTTCAAGGAATACAGGGAATGCCCTTTTCACCCCTTTAGGAGTAGAATTTTTCAAATTCCTTTCTTAGTGTACCTCAACACCATAAGATTAATATATCCTGCAAGTTTCATGCTTCTAAGACTTATATTTTAGACTGTGTGTTGATTCACCTTTTGGACTTTGACACCCCTACATCCCCTTTAAGGGGTAGTTTGGGGAAATAATAATATAAAACTTTTATCATTTGGATTAAATAATTTTTGAGTGAAGTTTCAAGACTAAGTTCAAGTAATACGATTTTTCATACAAAGGTTTTCAGCCCTTCCCCTTAGGGTAGATATTTTCAAATTCCTTTCTTAGTGCAACCCTACACCGTCAGAGGAATATGCCCTCCAAGTTTCATGCTTCTAGGACTTAAGGTTTAGGATGTGTGTTGATCCGCCAGTCAGTAACGGAACAGTTTTATATTATTTAAATTGGACTGTCAGATTGGGTAAAGGCTATATATATTATCCCGTTAAAGAAAAAGGGCTTTTCGTAAAGACCAATTGTGCAATATGACAAAAAATCGGTCGAGCGAATGCGTTTCTAACGAACGCTACTTTTTATCACGTTAGAAGCACGTTAAAAGTAAAATGGATGTGTTTATTTCAGACGTAAGTTTATATAATATTAGAAACCTAGAAACCTGTTATACACTTATGTAAGAAGCATCAATGAAATCAAACAAATCGATGGCTAACTGGATTTAAATTGGGGTTAGCTGTTTCGTAGATAAACGGTAATAGACAGACAAACATACAAATAATCATATAACATCTTTCAAAAAAGGTGGAAATAACAGGTCCTTGATAAAGCGAGCATAAGGCCTTGTGACGTGAGATTCCCAATGTTTGCATGTCCTATAAAAAATAGAATAGAATAGAAAATATTTTTATTTACATTAAAAACTACTACACAAAACTTATGGTACCTACTAAATATTACTATATACATTTTCTTTATTGTGTACGCAACAACACACAAACACAACACACAGCATATTGTGTGTTACAATATCCTACAGATATTTGTTTCGGGTCTGGGTGTTGTGGTGCCACTCGTCGTTCCTGATACCCACGTTACAGCGAATCTTAGTGTGAGGTTAGGACTAAAAATGTAGGTATATTGCATACATAATATTCTACGAGGTTCGAGATTATCCCAATTGCAAGCCGCATTGAATAATTAGCATACTAACTTACATAGTACCTACTTGACTATAAAAGTATACAATGTACCTACTTATAAGTATAACCATAAGAAAATAAAAAAAGTATTGGTTTCTAAGGCACTCTAATGTGACCCTATTGTATTATCGAATTTATTATCTTCAGAAATCAAGGTAAACAAAGCAAGATCATTTTATCAGAATTCAATTTACATAACTATGAAATTCTTCTACCCTAATGAAACTATTAAGCATGCTCAGCAGAGTACGAAAAGTTGGTAAATACACAAACAATAGCCTATTGATGGGATTACCTTAAACAAAGGGGGTAATTTATATGCAAGCTTTACCTGACGTGATTACGAAAAGGACAGGGGTTGTTCTCCACCCCAACCCGCAAGCGAAGTGAACCCTCATTTGTGCAACGGAAAATAATGCTTTGATGCCTATCGACTATATATTGAAGGTGACAGTTCGTTTTTGGAAATGCCGCCGAGAAAATTGAGCTTTTAAAAATATAGTGCGGTGCAGATTTATGAGAAATTCAATCATGTCTAAGAATGACAAATATTTTGTTTTCTTTTGGGATAAGTTAAATAAGAAGAAAGGTTAGTTCTAAAAAATATTTACACATTACACGTTCTTGTACAAGTTAAATTAACAAAATTAGGTAAATGATAATAGCATTAAATAATACTGGACATTTTTCACACAGCATCATCTAGCCCCAAACTAAGCAGAACTTGTATTATGGGAACTACATGACTGATAAAATAGTATTTATATGCATATTTTTGTAAATACATACATATTATAGATAGAACACCCAGACCCGAAACAAATATTTGCAGATCATAGAAACATTTGTCCCGCAACCTGCTGCGTCTCAGGTGGGCCTGCGCCCACTGCACCAAAGAGGTCGTCATTACATGAGGAGTCACATTTAATCCAAAAGGAAGAACCACTAAGTACCTAAGTTAATATTGCTCAAAATTCCTACAGATTCGAAAAGCTCTATCTAAACAGCGAGATTAAAATCACTAGGGTTTGAAAGAGCTCGTTTGAGTTACTTTGAAGTTTCGCCAGAGGGCACGAATGATAAATTGCAGGCCGCATGATGTGCCTGACACTTTTTTTCCACACTGAATTTTCTGCTCCTTTATTCGCTTATCACGTGACATGGACGAATAATAATCCTAAAGAACTGACAAATAGAGATGCCGGGTGGTGCGTGACTATTTTCGATAACTTCAATAACTTTGAATCGAACAGACTGGCAGTGATAACTCACTGCCTGTCTGTTGGTGAAGAAAACTTCAGAAAAAATGTCTAAACTAAAGCAATACGCAGCCAGCATTTAATTTTAAAAAACACTATTTTCTTAATACTACAAAACACATTTATTAAATAGTACTCACAGCATGACATCGCGATTTATTTTTGAACAAATCGTCTACACACAAGAACCGGCTTCTAGGCAATGTCGGAGTAAATAAACACGACTCGAACGATACTCATGCACACAATGATAACTGATGTACCTATCTATTAATAGTGTAAGAGTTCATGATAAGTGTCGTTTTACTCACGACGGTATGAGCTCGTATATGCGTTTACCTTTTTTATTTTTATTTGTACAGCTGCAAAAATGGTTCTAAGATTATGGCAATTGATCACAAGTTATTAAGTATTAAGGGGAGCTACAATTAACGATGATAATACGCGTCGGGGGTTTTTAATTTTTGATAAAATTTACTAGTAAACCTATAAGCCGTTTGTCTTCGTCTTATTGAACAATTAGCGTCATTTAACGTGAGATTTTGACAGGTCTGCTTTTATGTTATGGCAACCAAAGTATCATTATAGTGATTATGAGTAGGTGTAAATAATTAGGCAGAAATTAGGTTCATCCATCCGAGTAAAAACTATTACTATTATATCAGAGGAGATTTTATTCCATTTTAGTTTATCAGTGCATTTTGATATATAATGATTAAATTGATGTTTAAATTATTATTTTTTATACGGATTAATTAAATGATCTTTCTACTTTTTATTAAGAGGTATCAGGTATGAAAATATGTGCAAAGATGTGCGTGCAAGATGTTTACTTATCTAATGATTGTAAATGAGAAATAAGATGGAAAAAGTAAGTAAGAAACAAAAAAAATATTAATTTGTATTCAAGTCACCTGATAAAAAACCATATAGAAAAACTATTTGGTTTAATTTTGTATAGAACGATGAAAAACATAATTATCTATTCATCAAAAACGACGTACCTACTTGTATAGTAATTAAAAGGTCCTATAGCAATAAATTAATATTAAGCAGTTCAAACTAGATAAAATCTTTAATGCAATCTAAGCTGTATAATTTAGCTAATGTTTATGTTTAATACCAAATTTAGTAGGTAGTTTTTGGTTGTCATGTAAAATTATTATTATTATTTTAATTTTACAAAATGTATACAGTTTGTATAGTTTTAGATGTTACTAAAAAACTTCATAACGGCTAAAATCAATTTAAAGTTCAGAATCTATCACGTGGAATTACAGAAGTAAGTGAGTAGGTAGTATGGTAAGTTATAATTATGTGTAAAAATTACCGTGAGCTCTTTATCTATGAATATATCTTTCTCGCTCAGCCGAATATTCCATTGCATGTCATTAAACCGGTATAGTAAGGTCGACAAAATAACTCTTTGATTATGCTGTTTACTTTTTGCGATAGTATTAAAAAAAAGTAAACGACGTTTTTATCAGACCATCACCAGTAATGTCGATTTGATTTCATGACTGCAACTATCAGAACCGTGATATTTTTTTCATAAATTAATTTAAATAAATAAACAGTGATAATACTGACCCACACTAGTATTTCCCTGTGACGAGGGTATCAGGTATCAGCGAGTATCGTTATTAATTATTTTCTTTAAATTTGTATAAAATTCAATAAAAACAAAATAAAATAAAAAATAAAAATAAAATAAAACCTCTCAAGACTGCGCACATAATCAACTGTTTTATCAACCTTCTTTTATAATTTGAATGGATATACGTAAACTTATTCAAAATAATATATGTTATTACAAATCCAATCATTTTATTTTCACCTTTATCCAAAACCATGTATAATCCTGAATCTGTACTGTGTTTTGAACACATACATTTTATTTGTTAGTACTTGTGTATTTGTTTTTGATTAAATAAATATGTTCCTGAAACAAGAAAAATACATCCGAACAGTTCAACCCTATAAGTAACTTTTGTCAAACCTTGATGAATCGCGTTAGTGGCGAAACATGTAGGTATTTGACAAACTACCTACTAACCGTAACAAATTGCGTATAATATTACGAAACGCGTCTGTACCACAAAGCATGAAAACAGTAAATAGGTACCTACTAAAACCTGTAAGTTGGACAAATTACAAAATATTCTTTGAGTGTAGCATCGTCAGAAGCGAAGCAAAGAGAACCCAGCAATAAACTACATAGTTAGCTAAAGTAATACAGACACATGATACATACGTGTTTCCAATACTAACTTCATGCACCTCCGCAGAAAACACCACTTAAATACGTTATTGTCAGTTGAATACAAAGTCTCACGTATACAAAAGTACTTATAAACTAGTAACAAGTCTATCTCGAAAGAAAAACTTTCCTCCTCCGATTGTGTAAGTGCGCGTGGCTATCCTTCATGATCCTTCTCAAACTCGCATGCTGATGAAACTCATGCCTGATTGATATATGCCTGCTTATGTTTTTGAACAGAATGTGCCATAACGCTTTATCTTTGTTCTTCCACAATATATCCTCGGTCTTCTCCTTAATCCTACGCATATTTCCCTCCAGTCTCCTGGCTTTTATTTCCATTTGTATGAGCGAGCGTGTCGTATTTGTCAAAAGCCGGTAGAGGTGTTCTTTTCTTCTCGTTTTGTGCGGTTCCGTGGCGGTCTCATCTGTCATAGACTCGTACTCGATGCTGTCTTCGAACTCAGATTCATCTATATCGAGCTTATCGTTGTTTCGGAAACGCAAAAGAACGCCTGTGAGTATTATAGCAAGCGCAAAACTTAGCAGCATGAGAAATTTTGCGTGAATGTACAGGGGCTTTGCTATAAAATTCATGTCAGGTGCTTTTGTCTGAACGGCATAATTCACTCACGTTGCATCAGGCTGCATGTTTTGTTTACTGTAAGCGGTTCAAGCAACAAGTCACGTGGTTTTACGGCGGAGCGCGAGTGGCGCCCTCTCGCGACGTTCGCGCAAACGGCACTGGCTCGAATGAAAACACGCCGGTGCGTCGCACCCTGCGAATTTCCCCAATGACTTTTCCTCTTGGATGTGCGAAGGAAAAGGATATGTTGTGGATGCGGCGGCAGAGCCAAAGGACAAGAGTTTATTTATGTCTGAATGGCCTAATTTGGCAAAGTTTTCGTTGGATTTCACAGCATTAATACTCTTAGATAAAACTAGCCCTAGCATTTTTACATAGAGGTATAGTGAAGGATCTACGGATTTACTTTAAACTTTCTACGAACAAATCATCAATGTAGGTGGGTACCGACATAATCAATTTCAATAAAATGACAAAGTACGTATAATCTATTATAATCATGAGTACCTAACTTCCTATTCTTTTCGTTCCCCACGTCCTGGGTGCGTGAGGGGGGTCTAGTCTGGCACCTTGCGTAACGCCATTTACATTGTTAACTGGACAGCTTCCGTCCTTCTTTAGTAAAATTCTTTAGGTTTCACATTGGTAAGCAAAAATATTTGCTCACCAATAATGCATGTTCTGCTATGCTCGTAGCATAGCAGAAATGATGATTCACAACTCACGTTTATTTCCAATCCAAAAATGTTCATCCAATAACAAAACAAAAGACAATTTCAACAGTACAAGAACGGTCCATCAGCCATGTTGTTTCAGCACAGCTGCCAACGCAAGATAAGGGACCCTTTCTTTTAACTCTCCATAAAATGATTTTCGGACAGTAAGCTCTTAAAATATTTAACTACTTTGTAAAAGTATACAAGAGGTAACTGAGAAGGGTATCGATTCGTCTTTGATAGGAGTTTCGTTTGTTCGTTGGCATCGTGTCGTTTTTTTGTTCGTCTCGGTTCAGATTCGTAGGGTTTGGAAGTCGATTTTGCTTTTACCGAGTTAAGAACTGCAAATTGGCAGAGTAGGCATATTATTTAATAAAGCACAAACTTTTTGAACCTGCTATTCATCTATGGACTACCTCATATAATATGTTTTCGAACCAAACATTTTCAGCCTTTCCACACTCCTATCAGATTAACGGCACCAAATTAATATCCTGCAACCTTCGAGGTATCAAGGAGGGAGAGGAAATAAAATTTATTATGTTTGAAATTTATCAAGTACTTACTAAATATGATCGGTACTGAATGGCTAAAAAAATATCGTGCGTGGTCTCATGAATCAAGCTGGAAAGCCAAAGAATATATATTAAGTTTACTTTGGCTACAAATGTGGGCGAAGTAAACTTTACTATACATGTGCCTACATGTATAGTATGTGACATGTGTAGGTATATAACAAGCTACCCTCTGTATAATCACTAATATGTACCCACTGTTCATTAGCTCGTTCTTCCTACTCGAGGGATAGTAATCGTGTTTTGTCAATGGAGCCTCGTCTATGGGCCTCTAAATTCCCATTTGGTAGACTTGTCACAGATTATCCGTTGGATGGGGCGCGGTTGGAATTTATAGTTCTTTGGCTTTGTCCATTAGGCCAGTGTATATATCTAAACAGTTGTCTACTTTATGAGGATCCATTGTTGATAGTACAGAACCAACCTCGTGTTTTATTCTGCGATCGTCCTGGTTGAGCTGAAAAAATAGCTATCTACTGTTGCTTGAGTTATACTGTTGTTGTAAATGTATTTAACGGATCTTTTCTAAACGTAGTCAATAAAATGAGTAAGAATTTGGTATTTTACCTTCAGTTTAAAAAAAATAGTATTTGGAAAAATGGCGTAAAATATTCTGTTTAGTAGGTTAATATAGAAAATTAAACATGCACCTGTCGAATAAACGCAATGTACTTAATAATTAAGGAATGATAGTGACTTTACATCCACTAATAAGCTTAAGGGATTAAGCTGTTAAAAAGTTACCCTGCATCGTCTTAACAGGGGTAATCAATTTTCAATCTAATGCAGCCACTATAAAGTTGCTATTTGTATCGTTCAAATTAATGCCTAAGGTTGATGACCTTCTAGTATTGGAATAAATGAGCACAGGTTAAGACAGCTGAAGTTATTGTAGATTCGGTATAGTTACCTGGCTTCGTACTGTCCATCAAGCGATAACGAACCTATCGCCTGATGGATAGTACGATTATAAAAATCTCTATTTTTTTGTGAAATAATTTATATTTTATTTTATTTCAACAAAAACGAAATAAAAGGATCGGTCTAAGCTAAAAACAACAACCTTCAAGTTCTACATAATTTTCTTTCCCACAAACATGCCAAAATACCTAAGTTCAAAAGTACCACTTGATGCGCGAATTGGAATAAATCAAACCCACGTCTGCTTTGGTCAGTTGAGTTAGAGCCTCGCCTAAAAAGCCTTGTTTTCCTCAGAAGCGGTGTCCGACATTTATGACGGCTTCAAGAGCCGGTTCTTGCCATAAAAATTAGGTAGGTTATCTACTTGGCAAATCAATAACTTTGCCTACATATTGGTCCTTACGCCTTGGAAAGGTTGACTTGTGTGGAAATGACATAAGCTTTAGAGATGTCATATGACTGCAACCTAGTTTTTCCTTGACAAATTTGCGTTAGCGTGAAAGGAAAACTAAGCGTGAGGTATTTGGACACCTTGAACGTATGTTTAGCAAGGAAAATAACTTCTTGGTGTACTAGCAGGGCAAGCAGAACATACCTACAACCCGTTAAAAAATCGTCTCCGCTATATTACGGAAGTTATAGGACGGTAAAAGATGTGTAGAAAATCGTAGCGTCCCTCGCCAGTAAGTTCGGGGCACGCATGAATAATTCTCGTGTTATTCGTACCCTTTTTTGAGAAATCCTTGGAAAAGTCAGTTGGTTAGAAAACCGTTTCAGTGGATTAGTAAGTTGCTCGTTTTTGAATAAGTATGCTACATATAAATGGCTAGTAAACGCCCGTGGCTTGACTTGCGTTATCGCGTATTAATTATTACGAAATAAGATGTTCTTTGCTGTAGAAAACAACATGATTGGTTTACAAAGAGCCGTGGTGGCCAAATCAGTGATACCCCAATTTCTAAAGCGACCGTCTGGGGTTCGAAACTAGTCATAATTTACGATTGTATTGTTCCACTCGTATACGCAAAAAATGTATATGCGCATTAACATGGTGCTCAAAACGGTGAAGGTAAACATCGTGAGGTAACGACGTGGAAGTCTAACTACTATGCAAAATGTGGCATGTCCAATATATAATGTTTGGATGTGCCTTTGACTACTCCTTAACTCTGTAATCTCACAGATCTACGTACTTATCTGAGGACTAGCTATGCCATGGCTGACTTCGGCCCCAAGCCCACCACGTCACATCGCCCGCCCGCGCAATTACTTTTTTCTCGTTTTCTAAAGGTTTTAGCGTGATGTTAAATAGCCTTTTACCTTCAATAAATTAGGCTATCAAATGCAAACAAAAAAACAAACTCTTGCTTTATTATTAGTATAGATGACTATCGTGGGGATTACAGTCAAGAGCAAGTGTCTATTTTATAAACATATTTTAATCTGTTAGCCCTTATTTACCCATTTCATTTCCAATAGAATAATCTTAAAAAACTTTATGCAACCATTGCCAAAAGCTGTGCCAAAAGTTACGACCGGCCGCCGGAGCAATGTTTCAGCCTCAAGTTTTCTGTAAATTATTTTATATTTTTTGGCGCAAAAACAAAGGACACTAGTGGTAAATTGTCGCAAAGTGGACCGTGACAAGAAAAACACGAAACTTCGGTCATTACGACTGTGGAGTGCAAAGTTTACTCCATCTGGGCCGGGACGCAGGAAATTGTATATACTTTTCGACCCTTATAGTGTTTACAATACTTCATTGTTTTGCTTTTGCCTTTGCCATTAGACAAGAGTTTCTGGGGTAATTTTAACACTCAATAGTATTTGATTTCATAGGTTCTGTATAAAGTAATACTTACCCATTCAGTTGTGTCTTCACCATCATCATCAACAGCTTATAAAACCCACTGTAAATTAGGTCTCCCCAAAGAGTGTCACGACGAACGATCTTGGGCTACCTCCATCCGTACGACGTACGAAGGCATTCCTGTTTAGTTCAGTTCGTGGTCCCCATTCCAGCGGTCTAACCACAACATTTCGTTTAGTAAATAATTCCTTCAAAACAGTATCATTTATTAATGTTTTCAGCCGAGTAGCTGCATTTTCTAACGCAATTTAGAAAGTTTTAGAAAGACCGGCATTAAATTAGCAGAAACTCTGTCTAAGCACAGTCGATCTCGGCTCCACTCTTCCATTCATTCAGAAGTTAGTTCCCATCAATGCGGAGTGCTGATACCGTGCAGCTGTATTAGAAAGTTGGTAATAGTGCTATTAGCATGAAGCTAAGAAATATTTTATTCTGATTGTAATTAGCCTGAAAATTATTTGGAACATCGTGAAGAAAACGGCATGCTCTGAACCAAAAATAATTTTGTGTTTAGGTTTCAGGGTTCAGGCAGTGTAAAAGTAGTATGTAGTTCCCATAATACAAGCCCTGCTTAGTTTAGGGCTAAATGATGCTGTGTGGAAAATGTCCAGCATTATTATTATTTATTATTATTATATACTAGCGTCTGCCCACAGCTTTGCCCGCGTGGTACCCGGGTAAAAAGTAGCCTATATGTTATTCTGATGTATAATCTATATTACTGTAAAGTTTCATCAAAATCCGTTCAGTAGTTTTTGCATGAAAGAGTCCCCACAAACATCCATCCTCACAAACTTTCACGTTTATAATAGTAGTAGGATTGTCTGTAAGGTCCCGGTCAAACTAACGCGCTGACTGATGACGATCAAAGGAAAATGGTTGGCAAAGCTCGAGTGAACGTACTGATAGCTACGGTCGCCGCCACCGCCGGTCTGGTCAAGTGTTTTAACAAGCAGATTGGCTTGCATCCTATCATGTGGAATGCTAATACTATGGAAAACGTGATAATCACCAATTATAATGTTTAGACGTGCTCCTACTACCATTGTTTGTTAACTTCATGAGTTTACTACGGAGTAGGTGATAGATCTGAGTATTTCTATAATGAGGCTGACAGTTGTGAGTGTTTTGGTGTTTTATTTTTTAAATTAATACAGAGCATATCCAATTGGCTGAAATACATGCAATTAGTCAATCCTGCACAATCCCGCACATTCACTATAACAATCAACCAATTCTTCTGTAGATTGAATTTATTTCGAGCTCCATGTTACTAGAAACTTTGAGATTGCGAAGCGAAGTACCAAGTAAACATTCTTTTGTTCAAGCTTTGGTTTTAGAAGCAAAAACTTGTGAAGTAGCAATGCTGAAAGGAGTATATATCTTTCTAACTACAAAAGAAACGGAAAAACTATTTTCCGTTTTTCTTTAAATCTTTATGTAGAAGGGTAAAGGGTCTCTGTGTAAAGGGTTATATTTTAAGGAGGTATTTATGTACTCGTACCTTACGTTAGAGCCTTGTTAGCCTAGTGGGCGGTACCCCGACTTTCAATCTGGAGTTTGTGGGTTCGGACCTCCACTCTAAAAATGTCACGTCCTCAAAACGGAGAAGGAAAACATCGTGAGAAATACGAAAGCATGTGTTCATCCTTAGTGTTCCAATAAGCGGCGATGGGTTTTCAACCTGACATATGGAACGCTAACTACTTGCAAAACGGGTGTTCGTTTTTTGTTCTTTCCGTGGAACTCAATCTATGGATTGAGTTCTTATGTATTCTCATGAAATACATAAGAACTCAATCCATAGATCATGTGCATAGACGACCGATGTGGCGCGGTGGGCGAAGGTCCGCCTGCGACACAGGAGGTTGCGGGTTCGATTCCCGCCCTGGGACAAATGTTTGTACGATCTGCAAATATTTGTTCCGGGTGTTCTGGGTATTTTCTATGTATAATAAAAAATATCTATCTATGTAATGTATTGTATTAAGTATATCATTCATCTAGTACCCATAACACAAGCTCTGCTTAGCTTGGGGCTAGATGATGCTGTGTGGATTGCCCAGCATTATTATTATTATTTATTATTTCAAAATCTCTCATTTTGATTTTATCTGCATCGCCTAATACCTACGTGTATCGCGTGTTCCATTACCGGGATAATTAAGGAGCGACCATAGTCCGTTAATTAGTTTGCCTAGTGTGGCAGCGCCGTGGTGCGGAGATTGTTGCGATGCGGGAACGGCTATTTAGTACTGATTGAATGTTCTGATGCACCAATTTTATCAATGCACGCTGATTTGAAAGGGTTTTGATTTTACCTAATGGTTCGCGTAAACTATAGCTGAAGTTTGCTGTGAACTTTACAAATGTGTTATTTTTGCAGTCAGTTGAAAAATTCACGATCCAGTGTGGAACCGGCTTTATTAGCATGATTCTAGGATTACTCCCACGAAATCCTTTCTTGAAAATGTTCCATCTAAAAATAACAATCATATTTATTACTAGTTGTTGCCCGCGGCTTCGCCCGCGTGGTATTTTAATAAAAGTAGCATATGACCGTCTCCAGGCTTCAAATTATGTCCACCAACTTTTGAATGAATCGAACCAAGGATTACAATTTTTATACAAAGTTTAGCACACCCCCAAAGGGTAGTAAAAATAAAAAATACATGTTTCATTATTTACTTTAAAGTTTATTTGCACAGAGTTTTGAGCGAATCAAACATTTTTTTTGTCATAGAAACTTTACCGACCTATTTAAGCCCCTTAGGGGTCGATTTTCGAAAATTAGATTAGCCTATATGTTTCCTAAACCTAAACTATCAGATCCTAAACTATCTACATTCCAAATTTCATCAGAATCGGTTTAGTAGTTACGGAGGTATGTGGTAACAACACACACACACACACACACACACACACACACACACACACACACACACACACAGACTTTCGCATTTATTATATTAGTAGGATAAGTGGAAATCTACGTCCCACACAACACTACCCTCAACAAAACGTTCGATATCTCCTAAATTTTTTGTAAGGAGCTCAACGAAGTGTAACACTCGCTTACGAGTACCATCAGTAAAATGCTGGTGGAAAATTGCAGCGTGAGTGCCGCGGGCAATGACCGCGTCAGAAATCAATGGAATATAGTTTGTGTCACATAACTTTATTAAAGATTAGAAAGATCACTTGTCTGGTCTTATTCTTTTATGTTGATTTGATGCATAATACCTTATGGTACTTGTGTGAAGTAGCCAACTCTAGTATCAGATTTGTAGTCCACAAGTTAATGGCGAAGCTATATTCTAGAAAATACTTGTCGTCACATAACAACATATCATCGACAACTCTAGTGTCATTTATGTTGAATGTTAATATTGTCGTGTTAGTCAACTCTCGTCGGGTCACGTTAGGGGCATATTATTTTATAAAATGTGGTTTTCTCGCTGCGTAGAAAATTCTACAAGACCTTTAGGCAAACCAACTGATAAATGATATTTTCATAACATAACCTCATGATAAACACCCAACAATCACTACGTATAGTCCGGAACCTACACTTGGATACCCTAATGAGTGTCAGGAACTACGAGTACCATGGTACCACAATACACAGAGCCGGAACAAATATCTGCAGAATATGCATTTATCCCACAGTGGGAATCCATCCTGCACCTCTTGCATCTCAGCCGGTTACTCGCCTACTGCGCCACCATATTACTTTTTATTTTTATTTTCTAATAGATTTTACGGTTACATAATTATGATAAGTACACTTGATAAATCGTATAATTTTAGGATATTATTACTACTATAATAATAGTAGTTTACTATTCTCCTTCTGACGTTTCAATGCTATGGAAACCTCATAATGGTTTGCCTAAGGTGCATGTAAGTACTGATTCCTCATTTAAATATATCTATTTAACTAATTGAGTACCTAGTATAAACTAGGTAAGGATATTTTCCGTAAACAGTAGGTAATAATCACAACCCAACGAGAGTTTACACCATTGAATGAAACAGCTGGCCGGTCAGTTCGTGGAACTGGCATTCCACCTTTATCTGTGTGGTTAGATATACGTACAGGCAGTTTTACATTGGTACGAGTAGAATATCTATATTATTCGGTGCTCTTATTAATAGCTACCTACTAATCTTATGTTCTGATTAATTGTAATACATGTAGGTAGGTACAGTTATAAATGAATGTAGTTAGTTGTAGGCAAGTAAGTAGGTAGGTAGGTATGTAAATAAAAAACAGACAATGCAATGAACAAAAGTTATAAGTTCCATTATAATTATCGGTCAGTGAGTACTATTATTTTAAACTAGGTAAGTCTATGTATCTGTTCAAATAAATGTTTGACTATCACGGATTTTGTATTCATTTCACACTCTCAATATTATTCTAGATCTAGAATTTAGTTTTTAAATCTGGATTAAATATATTTCTTGGTTCTTTAACCATTCTAATATTTGGCTGATATTCTGTGTATTTATTTTGGTTGTGACTGGTGTTTATAGTGTGTTTTCTAAAATTATTTTGGGAAAATACATTTTCTATTAGTAGCTGATTCAGGGATCATGTGACGGTAATTTAGTAAGCCATCAGAGTAATTTTATACTTTAACAAAAGTTAATATACCATTCGTGGTTACGATCCTCACACAAGGACTGAACTTGTGAATGAGACAAAGTATTCTGCACGTAAACTCTCCCAATAAACAAAACACCAGACGCAAACACCTCTTTCAATTTGCTCTCCACTTATAACAAGTTAGTACCCAGAATACTGAAAGTACGCCAACTACCAATGTATACATTTGGTGTAAACAGTTACATCAAAATCACACTTCAATCTGTGCTCGTCATGATCAGTCAATAGACTATAATGAAATTCCCAGGCACGTCAGGTATTTCAGATTGCGTCCAATACGCCCTGTAGGGATGTTCGAGGCATACACGGATAGCACAACAAATCCAACTTCACTAGACCCCTCATTTTCCACCACATAACACTTTATCCGTATAGGATGAAACGAGCAGGGAGTGTGAGCTCAACTGGCTGCGTTATAGGACGTATATCATGCAATTTCTTGCGCCTGGAGGCAGCGAAATGACATGCGGGATGCCTCGTGTTATATCGATGCCAATAATGTTAGCCCCTAAGCGAGCTCGTAGAATGAATAAAAAGAATAAAATACGGGACAATATTGTAGTGACATATAGTATTTTCTGGTGAATCTGGATTGAGTAAAATAAAGAGCACCTTATGCAAAGCATGGTTTATTTTATGTTTCAATTTTTATACTATGATCGAGCAAAGCGAATATCTCATATCTACATGGATGAATCAGATTTTTATGTGTATGTATGTGGGCAATCATCCGTGGATAAATTTCAAACATTTCAAACATACAGACACAATTTTTATAAAATACAGGTTAGGTACCTGTTTTTTACAGGTACCGTTAGGTAACACTAAAATAGGTATATATGTTATAAAACTAGCAAAATCAGTTGGGGTTTGTTGAGGATAAGAGTTTCACGAAAAAAACGAATAGGTAAACAAATAATAGTTTTTAACATTATTCACTTGTTTCAAGAGTCTCATTGTTAATATAGATTTGTATAAGTTTTATTCAAACAAATTAAGGTAAAACTGGCATGTAACAAAGAAAAGTAAAATGACTATTTAGCAATAAAAGTAGCACAAACAGTGAAATGAAAACCTAAATATCACTCATTTATATTGAAAACTTTAATCCTACTACTATTATAAACGCGAATGTTAGTGAGGATGGATGTTTGTTACTCTTTCAAGCAAAAACTACTGAACGGATTTTCATGAAACATTACATTAATATAGCTTACGTATCAGAATAACATATAGGCTACTTTTATCCGGGTATCACGAGGGCGAAGGCGTGGGCAGAGGCTAGTACTTTAAAAAAACTATTCTGCGGACTTAAACCAAGCCACTAAAGTCACTTTTATCCAATGCTATTTTTGTTTTAAAGGATAAATACCTATAAATATCTCTTGTGTAGTAAATATTTTAAAGGTTTACTTTTGTTAGAAAAAAGGACAAGATAATCCAATAAATCCATTAAAAAGTTTGACGGTTTTTCTGCCTGCTGAAATTTAAATGTGCCCGTTGGGCCATAAAATGCGTTCTAGGTACGAGTAATGTACCTACATATTATGTGTAAGCAAATATTAAAATTGGTTCGGTGACAAACCTGCATCTAAATTTATCATAGTAGATTAGTTGGAGGCTTACGTCCACTTATATTTTATAGAGATAAAGTTTGTTTGGATGTAGAAGGTAAGCTTAGAAACTACTCGTCCAATTACAAAAATATATATTTCACCAATATTAATAATAGACCTTCAAGGCCTTATATTATCCTGCTAAAATAAAAGGGCTTTTAGTGGAGACCAATTTTGCAAAGTAAGTCGACAAAAAAACGATCGAGCAAATGCGTTTCTTACGAGCGCTACGTTAACGGTATGAGTTACTTTTCATTGGTTACTTTCATCTGGATAGCACGCAGGTAAAGCCGTAGCTAATAACTAAAAAACTAGATCTTAAGTGCATTGATGACCCTTATTGCAAAGAAACTAAACCAATTATTCACTGACGTTAAAGTTTACGTATCCGCATATTCTAAATGGCTGATATGCGAGCTTGCTTAGTCTAAATTTACAAGTCTAGTGAGACTTGTAAATTTACAGCAATAAATTCTAATAGGAATCACTAAGAACCATTTTAATTTCGATTAAACGCAAACGCAGCATATAATTTAACCACCCGAGAACCCGGTATACCTACTTCTGAAATCCTACCGAAACACCAACCCAGAACTTCCCTTTCCACGTCTCGTTTACGTACGCTTGCGATACGTGCCAGAACACCTACGTTCCAGAAAATCACTGCACGACCAACCTTTAATCCGTCTGAACTACTCGCTTCATCTTGCGATGGTCTGCACCTATTGCTGATTTATGGGCTGCCCCCGCAACCCCCTCAGGGAAAACAAAAGCTGTGGAGCTTTTTTGTCCACACGTGTCTCGTGCGCATAGTGCTACACCAACCCACGTGTCTACTCCAATAAACTTTCTTCCACGGACTCAAGAATTTCACGCCTCTTCTTGTGCTCTGGCCCCGGTCTTAAACTGCCACGACACTTGAAAACTTTTCTGGACGCCGAAGTGAAATGACGGTCGATCTGCCAGCTTGACTATCACACTTCACTCCCCACCAACATCACCTTTTTTTATTTCCGACTCTTCCAAACTTTCCAGAAAGCTATAATCCCAATCCAAGCCATAAACGCACTTAGAAACTTTGAATTTTCAATGAAAAAGAAACATATTTGTGTAATCCAAGTTCGCTGACCCTTTGCAGTAGCAAATAGTAGTTTATAATTAGAGGTATAATAATTTTTATAATGCTGGACATTTTCACACAGTATCATCTAGCCCCAGAGTAAGCAGAGCTTGTGTTATTATAATAAATTCTTTATTTCAGACAACTTATCCATAAGTTACATAAAGTTAGTATGTACACAATAATAATCATAAAGTTAGTCACATTAATTATCAGAAAACATTAATCACACTGATCACAATAACACAATAATCAAAACAAGGAAAAAATAAATACGTATAATGACTATTTGGCAATGTCGAACTTTATATTATTACTATTAGTAAAAGCGTGCATCCTCGACGAGTGATACATATATATGCAGTCAAACCTGCTAGCGAACACGCTGAGAATGCTGTTAGAGCTGGCCCGGACCATGCGCACCAGAGATGCTCCTCGCTTGCGCATGGTGGTGTAGAAGCAGTCCACGCGCGCCTCGGCGAACATCCCTGACGCGCTGCAGAACCGGGGCAGCCCCATCAGCACCCTGAACGCGTTATTATACTGCACACCTAGGGCGCTGTACTGTTTTGGCGTATGGTTCACCCACAGGCTGCAAGTTGTTATGGGAACTACATGACCGATATAATACTTATATTTTTTTTTTAAATACATACATTATTTTATACGTAGAAAACACCCAGACCCGAGACAAATATTTGCAGATAATACAAACATTTGTCCCGCGGCGGGAATTGAACCCGCAACCTTCTGTGTCTCAGGCGGATCGTCGCCCACTGCGCCACAGAGGTCGTCTTTGCGGTAGCAGATGCGAGTACGCATTTGTCAAAATCAAATTGCTTACACTGACAACTCAAAATTGGACTCCCGATATTGGTGACATTGCCATTGCCATTAATTCTAGTTCTACTACTCCACATCAGAGGGGTGTCAAAGATCACGTCACCGTTCACATACCATAGATAAACTTCCTCGACTATTCTGTGGGGTGATTTTAAATTGTGTTTGAGTTTTCCTACACTTTTATTCCTGAATGTGTTAAGTTTTATGCACAGCACCTCGATACGATTTCTGCTAGTAATGATTAACAGAAAGCAAAACAGACTTATTCACTTATTTCCCATATAAGTTTATATTTAATTTAAGCTCGTCTTATCAAGAACTTGATTTTGATACCCATTTATATAGGATTACCACCCGTTATTGTGTTGTAAACTTGGGCTTTATTCGACTTCTATTCGGTATCTATTTATTAAAAATATCAATAAAAAATAAAAAAAATATCACAGTTAAGGTACCACGCAGGTGAAGATGTGGACAGAAGTTAGTGCAGTCTTTTCATGCATCGCATCAAACAAAGAAGAAAATATCGACGAAAATATCTTCAGCAATGGTAACACTTATATTTTGTGATACAGTCACACCTTGATTTACGAGAAGGGTTACTGTTAAAGAAGATCATAATATTTTAAATTTATTTAAAATTAATTATTAACCTAGCTGATCTAAAAAATGTGAGAATTTATTGATTGACTTGTGAATTGAATACTAATAAATGGATTATTCTAGTTACAACAAAAAATGTCTAATGTTTATTTTCAATACCAGTTTTAGTATTTTACATGGTATTATACTATCAAACCCATCGGACAACCGATGGGTTTGATAGTTGTCAACTTGAAATCTCATAAATATAGCGTGTTCCAGAATTTGTAAACCTTTTGCAGGATCAATCGTTATGAGATTCCTGTATCTAGCCTTGAGGCATATTGGATATCCAACCGTGTCACAATCGTAAAACGAAAACGCGGTCTGTGATTGCATGCGAATTTCATTTCAATCCCATTTGAATTCGAAAAACATACCTAGGTGTTAGATATTTTTTAGTCGTGCTTTATAAATCCTACCTAGACAAAAGTGCTAACAGAAGAAACATTAAAAAGACAAAATCGCCAAGACAACCCTTATAAGTATTCTCGTCTAGTCTATATGTCTAGCTTGTTTTTGTCACTCCCTGAGGGGGAGTGACACAATAGAATAGAGTGGTTTAAAAGAATTAAAATAATAATTTAAAATTTTATGAGGTAGGTAAAATTTTGTAAAAGGAAAGATAAGGTGGAAGAGGATTGTGAAAAACATTGAAGAGGAATGTCAGGACGTGAAGATCACGGCGACGACGAATAGCCATTTTGACAGAGTAAGACTATCGAAACTGTTTTTGGTAATTATTGATTTCATAGTCATCTGTGAATGGCGATGATACTTTCTATAACCAGTGATTTTCAAAAATCGATACCCTGACCTTTTGGTTTCCAAATTTATTCCTAACAATACAGCAATATTCATAAAATCTACCGCGGTCAAAGCCAAGATAAAACTGTCAACGAGAACTTTATTAACTTAGGGCGAAGATTTATATGAACCCTTTTTGTTGGAGTTATCCGTACAATAAATCCTATTTGAGTCTGCTAAGCGCTTTATCTGCTGGCCATTCTGCACGCAAATCAAATTAAATACCGATTAGACTGCGAACGATGGTGTGACCTAGATAGTGATGGTGCAATAGGGTCGTCAACTGCATTTATGTTTTGTAATACCCCTACTCAATAGCTTAAATTAATCTAAGGCTTGGCAATTAGCACGGCGGGCGCTCATTATCTTATTTTAGGGATGCCACTTCAAATTTGTCTTTTAAGTTTACTAAAGAACCTACCAAGTTTAAATATGGAATCAGTACTTATTAGAATATGGGCTACAACATGTTTATCGTGTCTTTTGTTTTTTTACATCAGAAGGCCCGATTTAATTTAACCAAAAGAACACAGTAAAATTGACAGCCCCCAATTTTAACAGACAAACTCTATTCTAATTAACGGGAACGACGCGTGTCAAAAAACGTATATAACTATATACTCTGCGGGCACCACTCGTCCATATCGCAAAGAGTAAGAGCTTGGTCAAACTGACGCAGAGTTGGTAATGATCAAGCAATCAATCGAACTTTGACAACCATTTCCCTTTGATTGCCTCCGCGTCAGTATGACCGGGCCTTATGTACCTCTATAGATGCACAAAATGACAATAACTTTTGAAGCCTGACAACCCTATTCCCAACCTACTTAGCAAGATATATGAGACGCTCGCAATGGAAAATGAATAGGATATTGTCTCGTGTAGACATTTGATCTTAGTATCAATTTGATTAGAAGTTGCTCCCCAGTCTGTTGCTAACTCGTAAACGCGTGTAATTAGCGTGGTAAACAACTCTTTGATAACGAATCGAGGATTTCAATATGGAATGAAGTTTTCCTGTAATTCAACTTCTATTAGAAATGGTTAATATGAGATCAAAAAAAAAGATCCTATTAAACAAAACACAGCAATGCAAGCATTACCGCTAGGTGGTGGACGTGGTTGATGATGGTAGTACTTCCCTTGACTTACTCTTTGTAGAGCTCTACTACTTTTAATAGACTGATAATTCACACTTCTACTGGTTGGTAAAACGAGGCTGCCTAATGATTGACATAAACAGTTTGGTCCTAATTGTCTTTTCGTAGACGACGATGTAGAAGACATAAAATAAAGTTTACTATACATTAATTGGTTCATGCATAATTAAATAAGTTACTTTAAATATTATGACCACATATTTTTCAATATTTTTTGTAGGTATACAATTTTTGTACCTTTACGTTGGACAAATATTTTTATAACTCTAGGACAAAGACCATTATATCAATGAATAAGATGTTTAAAACTAAACAAGAGTTACAAAATCATAAAACTTGAAAACGAGCACTAAAATTGATTCAATCTTAACACGAGCTGAGTGCGACCTTTGAATTGGGGACCTGTGACCTTTCTAATATTACTATCAGAATCAAAAACACTGTGACAGCTTTTATCAGATGATTCTCTGATTCTCTAAATTTGTTTTGACACAAGACCGGGTGGGCACTGTAGACAACCTCTCTTCATCGAGTACCAGATAAAAAATATGGAAAAATTAAAACCGACTTCTAATAACGGGTAGTTTTTTGTATAATATGTTTGTATTTACAATAAAGGTATATAAGTAGTATATCAGTCATGTAGTTCCCATAATACAAGCTCTGCTTAGTTTAGGGCTAGATGATGCTGTTGGGAAAATAACCAACATTATTGATTACTATTATTTGACTAGTATTACAGGCTACTTTTCAACAGACTTCAAAAAAGAGGAGGTTCTCAAATGTTCAATACAAACATTTGTCCCGCAGAGGGAATCGAACCCGCAACCTTCTGCGTCTCATACGGGCCTTCGCCCACTGTGCCACAGAGGTGATCATTTATAAATATACAACAGTCAAATACAATGTTTATTGAGAACAAATACTTTAAACATGCATACATACTAATGTTCCTCGATAACTACTTTCTCAGTATCATCAAGATCCAGGATATCTATGTATTTGTTAAAATCTTTATAGTTCTAAATGATGTAACGCTGTTAACATCATTTCTCTCCGAGCCAACGCTTCTTTATCTTAATCTACAAAGAATGCTCATAGGAAAGAAAAAAGGCAGATAGCTGACGAATCAGCACATCAGGAGTGATGTGCTGATCTATCCTGACAGGATGGAAACAGTAGAACAACGCCCAACAGCCTTCTTATTAGATATTTCTTACCCCTTCTATTTTTTGCGTAGCAAAAACTACCTTGTCTAACATTAGAACCATAACACGAACAAAATAAGGTCCAAGAACAAAATATTTGAAGATCGAGCAAATATTGTGTCCCGCAGCGGAGATCGAAACATCGATCGGCTACTTGTCTGTCAAGGCACGGAAGTCATCGATACTTTTCGATAGTTGGGGTGAAAGGGGATTCTAATCCACCCTTACTCGATGAGATACGAGTTAGAGCATAATATGTATTTACATTGAACAACTGGTAAATAAAAAAATATATAAAAAAAAAAAAAAAAAAAAAAATTCGGAAGGCCAGTAAATGTAGATTTGATAGATAAAATTATGTAAGAAAGCGTGGGCTATAGAGTTATTTTTCTAAATCAATTATTTAAATAGGTAGGAACAGTCATTTTAATGTTGTTATTACAGTCTTAAGTAGAAGTTATATGATAAAGCCACGTGGAATGGAAACTTTTACGTTCTTGCTATTGTTATGACAATGCAATTAGGCTTTTCGATCGCTCTTGCTGCTTTAGGAATAAAGTTAAGTTTTGCAGCTTGTGGGGGGAAGATCAAAGGTTGTCAGGTTATTGAATAAAAATAGCAATTACAAGATTGAATAATTTATTGTTATTATTTACATTCTGCTACAATAAATAAGATATTATATAAATAAATTTGTTATTTTTACAACAGATATGCCGCATCCTTGTTTCACGTGTTGTTTTGATACAAAGTCACTATTTGTTGGACGACCTACTTTCAATTACTTAATTACCTACAAGTATTATTTACAACTTGAAGACCAAAATAACATTGAAGTAAGTAGGTACCTAAAGTATCCAATACCAAAATATCTAATTGATACCATGCAACTCAGTAAAGTTAAAGTTAGGCTGTCAATCCATTGTTACGGATGTTAGAACTCCACTGAGAATAATAAAAAACTACGCTTTAAGAGACAAAAGGTCCATCAAAAAGTGACAGCAGAGACTTTTTCAACTTTTTTTCTAAAGATATTATTACGTGTGCTAAATATTATGATGTAATGAGCATTATGCTATCGTAAATATTCTGTTCGAGCGCTGCAATTAATTTTCAGCTTAGGTATATATTTCGAGAAACATGAAAAGTCGTCGAATAAATACAGTTCTCCAAACTAATTGACTACAAATAAGTCTACTAATAGAAGACTACGATAATTTGAGTCAATATGAAACAATTGGGGATAGTCAAAATTCAATGCATAATTAAATAAATTAATTAAATAATGCTGCACATTTTTCACACAGCATTATGTAGCCCCAAACTAAGCAAAGCTTGTAATATGGGAGTAACATGACAAATATTCTACTTTTATACTTTCGCACTACTTTTACATAATATACATAAAAAACTCCTAAGAATAAATTTAGAATAATAATGAGCAAGTTACAATCAAATGTAGTCAAAGTAGACTTTCGATTGACTTGAACTCGCTCTACGGTCAATAGTAGTTACTAGGGCATGCGTAGAGTATTATTTAGTGAATATAAAAATATACTATTTTTGTCTAGCGTATGGGGTACTGATTTACTAAGATAATTTTATAGCAACGCCCAAATCAAAACAATGAAACATTCAAAATATTCGAATAATTTAACTAACAACCCAAAACACACAAACAGAACTTTCAATTACTTAATTAAACAGTCACAAATTCTGTAACTTTCATAAAACTAACATATTCAATCAATATTTACAGAGGTCTCTAAACGGACGGAAAGATAAATTCAGTCTGGCAACAGCTTCTCAAGAACTTTGTTGCATTGATTTATTTACTCGCTCGAGGTAAATTTTACCCTTGTGATGGGTGACCGTTAGTGGCGTTAGTGGCATTAACAAGAGAAATTCCTTGTTTTGATAGTTATTCTGAACAAATATTTCCTACACTCATTAATGAAAAATCTTAAAACTATGGTACAAGAGTTAAATACAAAAAACAAGTGATTGGACATTAGAATAGCAAAACTGCACACATGTTTATCTTTTCAAGCTTTTTTGATTCCAGTACAGACGGGCAGTAGTATAACATTACAGGAAGTGTAATATTACGAATACATATCAGATAACTTTTAACAACCACTATATAAATATCAAAGCAGAGGTAAGCAAGCTTTTTCTCTCAACAAAAGCCCTTCAAACAAAAGTGCTTATAGAAAGCTCACTAATGATCACCACATGTCAATAAACCAACAGAAATATCACTTTCACACGTCATAAATAGTGCCATTATTGCAGTCACTGAATTCCTTGCAGCAACCCAAATACGAAGAAAATAATTAGTCACTAGGTATCACTTCCGATTACCAAGAGAGCCCACCGCGTAGTTCCTTCACCACGTTTCAGGGCAGTATTGGATTAGATCAGAAACTGTGCATGGACGTAGACAGCATTCATCCGCCACTTGCCTCCTTATTCTTTCTCTTGACAATATTGCCGCTCTCTTCCCTCGCACCACTGACAAATTTTCCACTGGTAGATCGCTGATTGGTACGTTCCCGGTACAAATTTGGAATATCAGCGTTGATAGAGATCTGCTACACATGTCTTGGACCATGGAGCTAAGCGTTAGAGAATCCCCGTGTATGGAGTCTAGCAAGAACAGAGCGTATATTATCAAGAGGAATTTCACATTTGTTGTCGTCATTTCGGACGAGTCTAGTGACCGACGGGGAGTAACTGAAGCTTCCGTCTACTGAACGGTAGAGTAGGTGCCACAATAAATAGAGATGATAACCTGTGTCAACGGTGACAGCAGAACAACATTATAATAAGTTCAAAACAACAAGTCGGGAGGGCCTCGAGTCAATACAAGACTGTAATGATTAGATATTTATAGAATTCGATAAGGAGACGGTTTTAGAGATTCGTTGGTGGTGCGCGAGAAACGAAATCTAACTGTATGTAACTTGTTTTGGGGGTTCTTTTTATTAGAGAATACTAATCTTGAGTACATAATGAGAGTCAAATAAAATAATGAGCTACAGGAATAACTCATTAAATAATAAGTTAATTAGGCTTTAAACATAATTATAACCTTAAACCTCCTTGTTAAAATCAGTCCGAACGAAAATTCTTACAAAAGTGATTGTGATAAAACGATAATCAAAGAATACATTAAAACTGCACAAGGCTCAATTAGATAGAAAATAATGTACTTTCTTGATGTTATGGAACAAAGGCAGTCCTCTATTGTTATGTAGCAAGCACAAATAGATAATCTATGACAATTCACATTCAAAACACCGGTTATAGAAATAATTTAAAAAAACAGCCAAATTTAAAACTATATATTTTGCAGTATAGTTACATTTTACGTTCCAATAGGTGGCTATTGAAACACTAATCGATGGATCATGCCTCCAAACTTGTGGTCTTAAGGCATGCCTGTTTACTAAGCATGCTTTTCTTCGCCGTTTCAAGCTTGATTTTTGCATATTAATATAATTAAATTAAACGATGAAAATATTTATTAATATTATGGCACTCTCTGGCAGCTCTCACAAGGGCTGTTACTATAACAGTATTTAAATCTATACACCGTCTTGTTACAAAACTTGAAAAAAAATTCAACTGGTGACTTACTTAGTCAATATTTATATACTTATTCAAATATTGACTAAGTAAGATTCACCATCAGCTATTGCACTTTCTGTGACGTCAGATATGCTAGGCATCCGGTCTAGGTAGACAACCCAAGACATCTTATTATGTTAAATTTATTATGCACTTGCTTCTGCCCATGGCTTCGCCCGCGTGGTACCTGAATAAAAAGTAGCCTATGTGTTATTCTGATATATAAGCTATATTACTGTAAAGTTTCATAAAAATCCGTTCAGTAGTTTTTGCGTGAAAGAGTAACAAACATCCATCCTCACAAACTTTCACGTTTATAATAGTAGTAGGATTCTAGCATAATGGTATTTTTTAATTTGCAGAGCAGAGAAACGAAACCTAATAAAACTATTTTTAAAGTTGTCCGATAATCGTTTATTATCGTTTAACTAATAAGGCAACAAAGTGATAACCTCGGAATTCATAACCCTTGCTTTGGTCTTTGCACAAAAACACAAAAGAACCCTGCTGTTTGGTAACATGCGTAAAAAATAATTTATCTGAGTTGTTTGTTACTGTACAATTGGCCCAAAAATCTCATTGCGGTAGAGGTCTTTACAAAAACTGATAATGTTTGTAAAAATATAAAGTAATTTGCTATACATTCTGATAAATTCGTTTGAAGTGTAAAAACAAGAGTAACCATTCATAAAAATCATATTAAACCACATTTAGGTACTTTAGCTACAAGGTTGTAGGTGCATGTTAGAAGAAGCTAACATTGTTCTGCACTACAAAGTTAAAAAAAGCCTATGTACTTAGGTCTTACTATGACTAAGTATGAACTTAGGAGCTGTCAAGATATAGTGCAGGCGGGCATCACTGATTTAAATCAGTTGCGTCACAAACACAGAACCCATTCTTCGAACATCGAGCAAAAATGACGACTGCAAAACACTTTAAATCGAACTTAAAAGCCGATTCACACGCTTTTGACTTGTTCGCGTATAACTTTTCGTCGCCTACCTAATACTTGTACATAAAAATTTACTTCATATCAACTCACACTTTTTTGAAAAAAAATATATAATATATGGCTTCGATTAGATATACTGTGGCCTTATTCAAAAAACAAGATGATAATGCGTTAAAGCCTGAATATTATGGAAAGGAAGCTTTTCTGGGTACAACAATGAAGGTACACGATCAGAGTATACCCGTATTACTTGTTAGGGGATGATTTTCTCTATTCAATGGTTACCATAGTTGCCACCCTACCTATCATTTACCCGTTATATGGGTGGCTATAGACTCTTTTGTAACGAAACCATGCTCAAAACAATTCGTTTAATTTAAGATATAAGTTCCCAAAGAAACTCTAGTGGCGCTAACCCAATTTTACTTAATTACATCAATTTAACTCACAACCATTTTTTTTAATACGATATTAACGACCGTTTTTTAACTTTTTTTAGATTCATTGCTAGCACGCTTGGGTCCTAGTTACAAGTGTAACTTAATGATCAGCTATACTAAAAAATAAACGCATAAATCGATTTACAGTTAAGGATAGATAGAACATGCTTAGATAAATGATTTAAAAAAACACAAGTAGGTACATCGGCGAACTTAGTGCTAATTAGCATATAAGGCTTTAACTAATAAGGAAAACGTCAGCATTTCTAACTGAGGACTTTCTTATTTCCTATTAAGGCAAGCTATCAGCTGTCACTCCAGCACCCGAGTAAGCCAAGTTCCAAAAAATCCTATAAAAATATCATTTTTTTTTAATCAATAGCACACTAGGTACATAGAGAGTTGTAACATTTCGAGGGGTCTGTTAGTCAAAGCGATATCTGTCTACCTGTAGACAGACTTACAGTTTGTCTGGTTACTTGGCTGTTTCGGTAAAGGTATGGTAGACAGCCAGAGATAGCAATTTGTCTTGGCAATCATCTAAGCAAATAATTATTATTTCCAAACCTCAATGGTAAATAAATAAAAGTGGCAAAATAAACCGATTTTTGTACACGTTTCTATATCTACGATAAAACTTGCTAAAAATCACGTTCTGCTAATAAAGCTATTCCAGACATCAAAATAGTTATAATTTAGCTAACATTATTCAAATGAAGGACACATCTAATTATCTGTTTACTACATTTCGACACTTATTGTGAAATGAGTGGCGGGCGCCTCGTGCGATAATATTATTAAGAAGTAAATACACAGTGATCTATTTATGTTTTTTGTAGGTTCAAGCTACGAGAGAGTTAATAGATTTAGGTAAGTTATATAAAATGGTACCTAACTTGCATCGGTGTAAATCAAAGTCTAATATTGACAATATGAATATTTTATTTTAGCGTTTTTAGACCGATATTGCATGAAATCACAGTAATTTTCATAAACTTACCAAACATTGTTTCAACTCGTCCCGAGAGTATTCATCGGGATGAGTGTAAAAGGTTGTTTTAAGATAATTTGAAGACTTGGCTGATCGCTGGTAAGTTCAAATATGCCAGTATGCACTGACGCAAATACATATTTTTTCATATAAATCTGTCTCTAAAGACATGTCTATAGCCTACGTCGTTGTATCTACCTCTAGATTGGCATAACTGAAGCAAAATATGGTGAAGATCGCATGAAACTTAGCGAATTCATATGGGCCAAGTTTGTGGTTTAGTACGGACGATGATGTTATTGCGATCATGTACGGAGATAAATTATTACCATATATATGTATTTACAAAAAAAAAAGTATATAATTACTATATCAGTCATGTAATTCGCATAACACAAGCTATGCTTAGTTTGGGGGCTTAGCCCCAAACTGATGATGCTGTGTAAAAAATGACCAGCATTATTTATAACTAGTTGTTGCCCGCGGCTTCACCCGCGTGGTATGTTAATAAAAGTAGCATATGACCGTCTCCAGGTTTAAACTATGACCACCAACTTTTGAATGAATCGAACCAAGGATTACAATTTATACAAAGTTTAAAACTCAATTGCACACCTCCAAAGGATAGTTTAAAAAAAATAAAAAATACATATTTCATTATTTACTTTACAGTTTATTTGTACAGAGTTTTGAGCGAATCAAACAATATTTTTTTTTTTATAGTAACTTTACCGCCCTATTTAATCTAATTTTCGAAAATCGACCCCTAGGGGTAAGCCCATAGGGGTCGATTTTCGAAAATTAGATTTAGCCTATGCGTTATTTCAGATCCTAAACTATCTACATTCCAAATTTTATCGAAATCGGTTTAGTAGTTACGGAGATACGTGGTAACAAACATTCACACACACACACACACAGACTTTCGCATTAATTATATTAGTAGGATAAGTAGGATAGGATAGGATTAGTTTCTTCAAATCTATCAACGCGCCAATTTCATCTTAATTAAAAAGTATCAAGTCAAAATTCGGTATGCAGTTGTGTTTTTTAAACCCAAAACAAAACTAGAAACAAGCAGTAATGCTTGCATTGCTATGTTAGGAAGTAGGTATGGATGCCGGTGAAATTACAGGAAATTTTCACCCGTTATTTATCTTGGCAGACTCAGCAACGCACTAGTGAAACCACTGGTATTGCAAAAAAAAATTAGTTGGATAAAAAAACGGATCACAAGGTAAATTCCATGTTATTTATCAAAAATAATTCTCACCAACGTTGCTTTATACTACCTGCTTGGTTGCGCTACTAAAATAGCAGTGTCACATGCCATATAGGTAAGCCGTTGTTATACATACACCCATTACAATTAATTTTCCCAGACATTTCCTGGCATGCATACTCTAGATAGCAATACAATGAAGCTAGAAGACGCGAAATGAGAAACGGTACGCATTTAAAACCCGTAGAGATAGAGGTAAAAATCTACAGAGTATTGTAGCAAAAGTGTTAGGTTTACGGGAAAATTGTTAACGGTTTTCCTGAACGATTTTAAGGATATTGTTGTTTTATTTTTTCCGTGCAAAACAGATTTACCGTATAAAATCAATTACTAAATAGGTACCTACGTAATGTTCGGTAGGCCGAACAATAATTTGAAACTTTGTTGCGTCAGTTTTTGCATAAGTAAAACCTACCTACTTCGTATTATATAGCCTACCTACCTAACTCTAATTAAAAACTCGCGAAAGTGTTCACACACAAAATAACAACTATATAGATAAGTAATGGTTTAATATTGAGGTTATGTATTTTTTTCCTTTTTTCCTTCTCTTCGGTCAATCCTTGACACGATATTATTACTGGTTACCTATTTACAGTCACAAAATACATTTATAAATTATTTATTGATTAAGTGGGTGTCACTAGTTAATAACAACTGAATTTTAACACGATTTTATCACTGTTGTATAAGTTTACAGTATCCATTAGAGAAAGGAAGGGAAACACACTTCAAAGGAAAGTCTCGATGTGCCTTTTATCACGAAGAATGCAAATGAATGCTCTGCGAGCCATAGACTGCGTTGTGTTTCGGATTATTTTAGGGCACAACACCATGGCATATATGTGTTCGAATACATAGCTGACATCGTAATTAGAAGAAAATCTATGAGGCATTTCATTAATGAAAGACTTTAAAATTTCTAAAGTCGTTGAAAAAACGTTGGTTTCCATGTTGTGACGTGTGGCAAGGGGTGTACCCTTTCTGGCTTTTTTTGGATATTCTGTATAATATTTGGACGTTTCTATGACTATCCTACTATCTTTGAATATAACCTATTCTCACAGATTTGCTAACTGAGTATGTATCTGAAGAGTTCCATCATAGGGATTACAGCCCTATGCATGTTTTTTTTATTGGTACCATTGATTTGAGACTAAATGCTGCATGGAATAGACCTAATTGTGTTTACTATTTGAATTTGAATGATATAATTTTTTTTTGTCATTTTAGATTTTATATTTATGTCAATTAGGTAGGTGTAATTTAGCGATTGTTAATTTTGTTATTGTTAGATTAGTGAATTTTAAATTGCTATTTAGTCTGTTTAAAACCATTTCATTTACAATTTCTTTATCAGTATTTCTAATCAGTAGGTGATTCCCCTTTTTGTAGTTTATTCCTCAGTCGTATTTTACTGTACTCAATTATCTGATATCGGTTTTTGCAAATGCTTAGTTTTTTTTTATTGTTTTCCTCGATAAAGGATAATAAAAAAATATAGATGAAAGCCAAGCTAGATAATTTTAGATATAAATAAAATTCTTTCAGTTAATGTTTTGCAGTAACATAAGATTCATACCTCAAAATGAATTTTCGTGAGAGTATTTTAATTTTGTTTGTGAGCAATGTTTTTTGCGAAGAGATCGTCAGATATAACTTTGAGGAGAATTTTGAACTAAACTTTTTTAATAATGAGACACCTTGTACTGGGATGCCCTTATGGAATTTAGGAAAATACTCATCAATTGATATAGAGCTTCCAAATGAGCTCAGTGAAAGATACATAACACCTCTAGTTAATTTGAGCTGTGTTTCTTCTTTTCAATTCTCGATGTCGGTCGGAGGTACATTGGAGATAAATTTATACATGGACTCTGCAGATTTTGTGATTACCGATCTGGTTGTTGTGTTGGCTGAACAAATAATACGTGATGGCAACAACGCTAACGTCGGTACCGCGTTTTACACTTCTGAGTCGCCAAATTTTGTGCCTGGTTGGCAAACTTTGAGTATCCAAGTTATTGGATCACTTGAAACATTCGATGGACGTGTAAGTACGAGTACATAACCTACGCATCACAAAACATCTCATTCAAATATTATTAGTAGTTCGCTATGAACTGAGTTATTGAGTAGTAAATGTGTTACCTGTGTTTAAGTAAATACCTACTACAAATATTATTCGACTGACCTGGGGATTTTTAAATAAATAATGGGAAACAGCAGGATTACCAAACATCATGAAACCATATTCGGGCTATGGAAGCAGGATCGACGAACTTCATTAAATAAAACGTAAAAGTTATGATTTTTTTCCACCTATCATATGGGCAAGAATTTAAAATAAATATACAATCCAAGTTCTTTTATATGACACCGTACATGACCTGATATATTTTTCACCCCTTAGCCATCTGAATTTCTGAATTTAAATAAACCATCCCATCCTTTGTAAAACACAGCGTTAATTCGAAGTTTACTACTTTTCGGTTTTACGGGGTAACGTAGGCCCCTCCGGTAAATCCATGTGCACGCGCGGCGTTTGTTGCACCGCCTGCCGCCCGCATCCCGCACTAACACTGCTCGGTATGCCCCTACAGCGAACGCACTCGCACTGCTCAACTCCATGATTACTCAGGATCCAGATGTCTTTATTATGAAAAAACAAATATTCGACAATTATTGTACGAGTATGAGTTTTTATGTTTTCTGTAAATTATAATATCTATAGCTCTAAAAAGATTTGGCCCTTGGCTGTAAATTAGAGAGGTTTTTTTCTTAAATAAATAAATTAATAAAAGTTTTTGTTTCATCTTAATAATGAAAAAACGCCTATGAAATAAAACACTCAATCATCGTCTTTCTTTCCTGAAAAATATAATTTGAGCCACTTTAGGGTAAGAGTGAATAGGTATATTTTAGACTCATGCTCCATCGTTGACTATATCATCACTCATCATTAGGTGAAATAATGGCCAAATTAAAGATCAAATTGCATACAGGTAATATAATAAACCATTCGTAAGTTATCGACAGACATTATGCGCATTAAGTGCCGATTTATTCAACGTAACTCAGAGTTCTCACTTGCTTCGCTCACTCGATCTACTATTCAGCCTCCTACAATACATGTACTTACTAAGGTACATTACCTCAAAGTCAATCCTAAACTTATTTTTATTAATTACAGATAGTTTTGATGGGAATGGCAGATCCAAATTCAATAGTTTTAGTTGATTCATTCTGTTACAAACCTCCAAATTTTGATGGAGATTGTTGGGCTGATGATAGAACAACAATACCAGAATCAATCACTCCGACCGTATTAGAATCAACAACCCAAACTATAGAAGTTAAGGAAATAACAACCATTCAACATTTAGAAACAGAAGCAGATTCGACTCCAGAATCGGAAACTGAACCCACTTTACTAACTGTAGCTACACCTACTACCGATTCGGTAACAGATTTTACTACAGTAACTGTAACAGAAATATCTACAGTATCAAAACCAACTACAACGTTAGAAATAGAACCAACTTCGTTGACTGAAACTGAACTAGTTACCCGAATCGAACTAACTACAAAAGCTGGAATAGAAGCGACGACAGAAACTGAAGCATATTTAACATCAAGAACGGAAACAAAATCAACTACAGAGTCAGAAATAGAAACATCAACTGATTTGGTTACAAAATTAACTTCTGGAACTGAAACAGAACCACTTCCAGAGCAGACCACAGTTACAGAAATAGAACCGACAACTGCTGCACCAACGGTAACAAACCCAGATTCGACATCCCCAACTCTTGAAAATCGCTGCCCAGAATGGCAAGTGCACAGGCTTTTACCACATGAGGAAAATTGTGACTTGTTCTACTCTTGCAATTGGGGTGAGAAGATTCTGATGGTATGCCCCAATGGTCTTCACTTCAACCCAACAATACAGGTGTGTTAAAATTCCTACAATCTTTGTCTTTTGTACAGCCCATAAAATGTATAATAATATGAATGCGATTCCCAGTCCTTTTAAAGATATAACACAGGTATTATAATCAGTTAAAAATAAGGAATCGCAGTCGGAATTTTAAGCGATATAATTATATCGCTTAAAATTCGCACACAATTGTGTGCTCAAAACGAAACTAGAATAAAAAAATCGAAGGCATGTGCCATCAGCTGTTGCAAGCGGATATGACCTTGCAATTTGTAACTTAAAGTGCCAA
The DNA here is from genome assembly GCA_958496245.1 of Perizoma flavofasciatum. NCBI lineage: Eukaryota > Metazoa > Arthropoda > Insecta > Lepidoptera > Geometridae > Perizoma > Perizoma flavofasciatum. The sequence goes on from OY292431.1 coordinate 5,875,082, forward strand.
CTACTTACAAAACGCGGGCATGTATCAAATGTAATGTTTGCATGTGCCTCTGACTGCCCCTACTTGGTATCCTCATAGATACGTATCTGAGGATGCCCATCATGGAGAGTACAGTAGTGAGTGAGTTTGTTTTTTTTGCTGACAAGAATTTTACGCCTGTTAAAGTTTTTTTCGTATCGCTCTTCTTCGTAGCATGTTTGAAATCACGACTAAACTTGTTTGGAAAAATTTAATCTGACTAATTTGACAGCACAAAAATTGTTGCTAGTTCTTTATTTTGTTATTGTAGGTTAGAAAGAAAGAAAGCAATAGATAAAATTAAGTTTAGTTGGCGTACAAGCGAATTGAGGACAGTGATTACTCCTCGTGAAATTGGTTTTTTTTAAATCCGTTTTACGTCCATCCCAGAAAATATTAACAAGTTTTTTTATGAATAACAATACTTAGATAAATGGAAAATAATTTTCTAGGTTTTTTTTCGTGACCTATTCCATCCTCGTCTCGTCTCTCACTCTATGTGAAACACATATAGCGAGAGTGCCGTATTTTCGTAATTACCGTATCACCTTATCCCTTTCCGGTCTATAAAAGGTACGAGTATGACATGTACTCGTATCCAAATTTAATTTCTTCTCTTTCGATTTCATTGCAAATTTGGGTCCAATATTATTAAAGTAAGGATACGCCTATAATGGATTGGATAGGATTTTTAATACTTACAATATTATTAGGTAGACCGGCTACCAAAAATCTGAAGCTGCAAAGTTATTTATTGCAGAGTAGTACATGTGTTGCTAGATGTAGCTGTACTCAGTTAAAATTCTCTCTACATTCTTGAATGTTTCCAGGTATGTGACTGGCCCCAAAATGCTGGCTGCGCTGCAAATTAAGACGCCGGCACCGCTTCAATTTCTTCTTCGACTGCTATAAATTACCAAACATACTTTAAAAAATTAGAACTATTGGTGAAATATTCTTATGCTCCTGTAATGATAGGGCATCACAGCATGCACAATAACTAAATATATGTGTAAGACGATACTTTTGACCCTTTATGCCCCAAGGATGGGAACGCGTGAGTCATAGCTCGTTTATTGCAATCGTTCTTAGGTTACGGTAACCGCTTACCAACAGTATGCTGTACTGTTTGACCCGTATGCTTGTTTGCAACTTAAGTCGTATAATATTTAAATTATATTCAGTAGATTAGTACCTAATTACCATTTTTAATAATTATTACATTTGTATTATCTTATTAGATCACTAATGTCTAATGTACCAGTTTTTCATAGATTATAAAGTATTATATTATATTTTTTTATATCATATTGTTTTTTTTAATAATATTCTGTAAGAGGCAGACAGCTACCAAATTAGTATATTAAAAACTAGACTCACAAATTTCGAACGCACTATAAACAACACAATTCTTAATAATATGATGAAAATTATAACATTTCCTTCTGCCACAACTAAACAGAATTTGCTTAAAAAAATTGACACCTTATCGTGCTACAATAATATCTATATTTTTTTTATTACAATCAAGAATCAATGCACGGTTTGCATTGATTCTTGATTGTAATTTATGCGGTCAACTCTTTTTTGTCTGATAAAATCAGCCATAACCATCGTAAAACATTTAAAAACTCCAATCTACTAATATTTTTAACATAATGAGATAAAATTAATAATAATACGTAGCCAAAATAAACAAAAACATGTTATTGCTAAGCGCATTGCATTGTTTGCTTGGAATACTTACCAGTGGATGGGACTTTGTCACGATTGTAGACAATATACAAGTACGTAGCTAATGCGCCAGTATTGTTGCCTAATCAGTGTTCATTAACATGTTATATGTACTTACTCATACCTGAAGTGAAATTAAGTACCTATGGTGCCAGTGGTGGTTACAGTACCAATGTTCGAGTCTTTATTAGTTCTGTAAAAAAATCGCAAAATAAAATATCTGAAACTTGAAACACTCAATATATTTAAAACAATATGATCCAAACAAACAACTTTATGAAACTTAATAATGAAATTAAATATAATTTTTACAGGAATGAAACTCTCCTATATACAGTCTCTATACAGTTTCTAAATGAGAAACTTGCTACCTGAGAATGAAATAATAAAAAAGCACGACCGCCTACGTACGATGACTGCCCTCGACTTCTTTGAACTTCTGACTTGTTTTCTTGCAAATTTACAATTTCTCGCAAGTTTTAATAGCTCTAGAAACAAATGTTCTAATGTTCAGCCTCTGGACAAATGTTTATATTATCTGCAAATATTTGTCTCGGATCTGGATGTTTTCTATGTATTATTTGTATATATTTACAAAGTATATAAGTAGTATATCAGTCATTTAGTTCCCATAATACAAGCTCTGCTTAGCTTAGGGCTAGATGATGCTGTATGTAAAGTGTCCAGCATCTTCACATTAATATTATTCATGAAAATATATATTATTTGAGCTTTTAAATAGGAATAAATATGTGTTGGTAGGTACAACTTTACTCTGTAATTTAGAACTCCCGTCGTAAAACCAGGAATTTTTAAATGGTTTTATTATGAACCCCAAAACTCCTGAGGTGAATTTCAATCTTTTCAACTTTCCAACATTTTGAAGAAAGTAGCTAAGGGTAGGTATTTTGCTGTCGTCCCCTAGAAGAAGCATTTTAATGGGGGCTTTGTGAAGGGCCCAAAGATGAGTTATTATCATCCCTCAAATCCTGTTGATCACTCTCTGCCTCTCACTTTGTCATTTCAGTGTCACTTTTTAAGCTTTGTGGTTTTTTGATGGAGACTTTTGGAGAGTTTTTCGGGAATTAAAATTGCAATTAGGATTTTTTAGATAAAAATGATTTGACTAGACTAGACATAAGACATCATATGGAAATGAGTTACCCAAGCTATGTTAAAATACAATATGTAAGGGTCTCGATGTGGCCCCTCCCCATATCTCTTAAAGTTATCAATGGAAATCTGTATTCGATGGCAGTTCCTACAGAATGAATTAAACTGTTATTAATACCTAATTAGTTGACAAACACAGCTTTTACTATGAAACTAGGATTTCGAAAGACCAGCTTCTTTCATGTATTTTCATCCCACAAAATTATTGATACATTATCTTATTAGCAGTTTATTTGATGACTTCCACTGATATTAGCGTTTGCCCAATTAATTGTGTTATTTTACTAGCCCCCAAAACGAAATAGCGAAATATCTTTTCGGCTAGGTACACATCCTATACAAATTGTAACGTCAGACAGAATCGAATGGAATTTCAATGGATTTCAACGGATCTGTTGGATTCGATGCATTGTGCTATTTTTTTACACCTGTGTGTAAAAAAATATTCAGAATGGATTTGAAACAGAATCCGAGCGTCCAAAAAATATATTGAAATATAAAATTCTCCACTGTATTCTGGTTTAACTGCTGCAAAAGTTGGATGGAATATTATCTTGCTCGTAGCTTTGCTAATAAACTTTTGAATCTTAGTGCTAGAAGGGGCATTAAATGCAAAACGTAATTGCATACATTCCCTGTCTGTGATCTCAAAGGTAAAATAAAAAGAATTATCTACATAAATTAGTTACGTTTTTATCTTTAAACTCAGCCACTCAGATAAGATCTAAAATTAAATAACTTAAGTATAAAAAAAGTTATAAGACAGACAAATTATTGTTATTAGGTACAATGGTTGTTTAAAATCAGTACCTAATGAAAAATAATCAAATGATAGACCAGAAATATATTCATAGATTACCATTAAATTAAACAAAACAGGTTAATAATGTTGACAGCTTACAAATATTTGATATTTCATAAGATTTTCATAAGAAAAATGACCGCCATCAAATGATACGTTTCTAATATTTTGGGGAATGTTTATTGGCTTAGTTACAAAAAATGTGAAAGTACGGATTGATGTTTAGATGTTTGAAGTAAATATTAAGAATAACCCTATTAAGCCACATTTGAGATGTGAGCTAAGCTGAGCGGCTAATATGCCGTGCAGTGGCTTACACTACGTTCTGCCAATGATTTATTATACCTTATAATTAAGCAATAAATTATGCTGAACATTTTTTTACACAGCATCATCTAGCCCCAAACTAAGCAGAGCTTATATTATGGGAACTACAGGACTGATATACTATACGTATACACTCTTTTATTTAAATACATACATATTATAAAAAGAAAACACCCAGACAAGAGAAAAATATTTGCAGATCATACAAACGATCGTCAACTTAGTACAATTTGACAAAACCAAGTGTACTATGTAGTTACTACTGTTAATATATGAGTATGAGTATGAATGATGACGTGAAAAGGGGTACAATATAGTAGCTTTAAATTCAAAGAAACCACAATTTTACGTTTTCGGTACATTTTTTAATTTTTTATTCTTCTAAAGAGGCGAACCAACTAACGGCCCACCAGGTGGTAAGCGGTTACGGTAACCAATGGGCGCTTGCAACACCAGAGATATAACTCACGCCTTGCCTCCACGCCCAGCTTCTGCCCACGGCTTCGCCCGCGTGGGAATTTGATTTTCTATGTTCGGTAAAATACCACATATATCATATCTGCATTATATCATATTTGCTAATACCTCACCTATCCATAAACCCAATATTATTTATTAACTAGTAAGGAGAACTTGTTGGATATTTACGGAATAATCCATATTATTTCTATACTCACATAGTTGTATAAGTTATTAAAACTGACTAGCTTCTGCCTACGGCTTCGCCCGTATGGTACCCGCATAAAAAGTAGCCTATGTGTTATTTTGATGTATAAGCTATATTACTGTAAAGTTTCATCAAAATCCGTTCAGTAGTTTTTGCGTGAATGCTAAACAAACATCCATCCTCACAAACATTCGCATTTATAATATTAGTAGGATTAATTATGGTGTAGGTATTGTAAATATATATTATATTTCTACATCTGGTATCTAGAGTCTAGATACATTATACGATTCGTTTTACTGCAGTATACTACGCCGTCCTTTAATCTAGGTAGGTATTTACATCACCATAAGCATTTATTGCTAGATAAATCTAATCGCTTCGACTGAAACAGCAATCACCAGATACTAATGATAATCATTTACGTACATTCACTACAGAATTACGATAGCCTATCATCGTATCTCTGCTTGATCAATACTCATTTTCAATAAGAGGGATAAAAATTTGCTGCTTTTTGTTACTTTTTCATTCAATTGTTGGGCCTTTAATTAGTTTGACTTAAATAATTACGTGTAATATTATTATGTTAAAAACAACAAAAAAAAATTTACCTCTTAACATACATAAAGTTGATACCTACAGTTTTTTTTAAAAGATAAATGATGATATACAGAAGACACTGTCTTGATGCAGGCATAAAATGCCTGCATCAAGACAGTGTCTTCTGTATAGCAATGGTCTGAGTATGACGTAGTCATATGCCTTCAGAATATGAATATAAACCATTCTAAGATCTCCATTTGCACCAAGTTCGGGCGAAGACCTAAGCGTGTCTAAGTGACTTATTTCTATTGACAATGAGATCGTAGAACAGCTGCCCCCCCTTTAGCAAGAATATTTTAGGTGTTCCCTATGGACCAACCGGTATGCACAACTAGTTGTGCCACAACTTGGAACAACAAGTTGGTAGTTCCGTTGGACACAACTTGGCACAACTAGTTGTGCTAACTGTTCCATAGATATAAATATTCGATATAACATTAACCTTTCTGGGTGAAAAACTTAACCTATCCGAGTCGGATCTGCCCAGGAAGGATCTTTTTAGTTGTGTTAAGTGTCAAACGGAACTAATATTTGGGATGACACAACTAGTTGTGCATGCCGGTTGGTTCGTGAGGAACTCGCTGAATATTTTGACTATGATAGAGACATTGTGGTGTCATGTGGACAGGTGGGCATTGTGGTAATTGAGCAATAAGACTAAAATTTAGTTCTAAAATTTGATTTTTAGCGCAGTGATTTATTTACTTGACACCAAGCTAGTGTAACATGGACATACACGCAGGAAGTCAATGTAAGTGAACCTTATAAGTGTTTTTAGTTATTATTACCTAGACAGTTATTTTCTTTTAATATATTTTTAAGCAGTTTTTAACATCCAAAGAGCAAGTAAGCATACGGCCCATCTGATAAACAGTTACCATAACCTACGGACGTTTACAACATCGCAGGTATCACTCGGGCATTACCGATCCTGACACATAACGGGTGAAAATCTTCATGTGCCTGTAATTTCATCGGCATCCACATTTCCCTTCAAACCGCAACACAACAATGCGAGCGAGACTAAAATGAATGAAATACTGTGGGCATTAGTCATGAGTAGCACACTGTTTGAAAACGAGGATCGTGCGAGGGGCTCAGTTTTACGACTGAGCCAGCACACTGTGGTACCACAATTGAGGCGAGGCAGCGAGGCAGTTTCTGAACGTATTTGAATGAGGAAGTCTTGGGAACACAGTGTGCACTGTGCGTGTTGTGTGGTGTGGTTATGGAGTGGAGTGCTATGTGCGAGCCAACATGATCTTTCCTCACGGCTCGGCTCGCGCCTCGCGCCTCATGCCTAGCACGATTGTGCAATTGTGTTGGTGTGCAGGTGTGCTAGCTCATCCAAACGAAAAATGTGAGGCCTCGTTTCGAGAAAGTGTGTAGCTACAAAAGTGGTGCCACACGTGCTGAGGACCCACCACTAGTGGACATTGCTTCAGGACGTTAACTTTGTTAGTATTGATTTCGTCTTTGAAACATGAGACGGTCATATTAATTAGTGAAATCAGAGTCTAAAAACTTGCGGTATATATATGAAACTTTACCGATTTTTTTTGTTTGAATTGTGTTAATAATTATCATGTGAATAATGATACATTTCACTTTCAAATGTCCTAAAAATTCAACTTAGGAGAGACTCGAACCCGAAACATCCCTAAAATTTTGATTAGGCTGGTAACGATCTGGTGACTATATACATACTTAGACCCTCAAGCGAGGTCGCGATATCGACCTCCTACTGAGTTAAAAATTTTAGGATATTATAAAATCATGTAATTTCCTTTATAAGTGGGATATAAAATACCATATAACCAATGCAATTTGTGCATGTTTCTTTACCTATAATCAGCACACTTTCGCAAACAGCTGAGTGTAGACCAATTTTCTTGTTCACCGCAATCCCTTTATATTTATGTGCCAGACAAATCCATGGGCCTTCGAACTCATTTAAAATGTCTTTCAAATAATAGCAAAAATGAAATTCGTAGCAAGAACTATACTATGAGAATGTAAGTGACTAAAACAGTAATTGGTTAATATGGGCTAATTAGGCCTTAATTTTTAACAACATACATCAGTTATATTATGATATAGCACGTGACATACTCTGGTAAATAAGGTAGGTTAATTGATGCTAATGAAACATCAGCGTTACATCCACTATTTTGAAACTAGTCTTCTGGCCTTATTATTTTAATTGCATACAAAAAAAAATGCAAAAATGATTATAAAAGCTAGGCAATGTAAAATATAAGGTCACCAAATATATCTGGGTGTTTTCACCAAATGTATAATTCTATAATAAATGTATAAGTTTCAGTCATGTAGTTCCCATAACACAAGCTCTACTACTTTGGGGCTAGATGATGGTGTGTGAAAATGTCCAGCATTATTTATTTATCTATCATTTTGTAAATTATTCTAGACTAGCAAAAGATAACTTATTTTTTTTTATTATTTCAGCCTCAATTCATTCAAAAAGACCTGTTTCAAGTAAGTACGCGGATTTTAACAGAAAGTCAAATAAAACAACTGCCAATGCTAAAATCAAGACCACAACAAAACATTACTACAGAAACCACACCACTTGTAGTCGTCATACATTTCACTGTACAGTTGTGAAGCAAACTGCTTACCGGTCAGCCGGCCCTTACGGCGACCTTGCTGCATAAATAGAAACTAACTACAAGTCTATCTGTGTCTCACTGTGTCGCCAACTAGTTACTACTAAAATTCAGTCTTATCACTGAAAATGACTCGATTACGCTCAAATCGCAACGCGCTTAATCGAAAACTATTTAATAGGTGTAAAAGTGTCCCATCGTGAAGTGTTGTGATCTATTTTACAATGTCATCCGCCTCTTCGCCAGGTGGTAGGAAATGTATGTTTATTTATAGTTTCCATTGTGATTTGTGTTGGCTAGTGAATGGTGGCAGGATTTGATTTTCTATGTTCGGTAAAATACCACTATATATCATATTTACTAATACCCCACCTTCCCATAAACCCATAACATAATATTTGCCTATATCATATTTGCTAATACCCCACTCATCCATAAACTCAAAAATGTTTTATTAACCAGTAAGGAGAACTTGTTGGGTATTTACGGAATAATCCGTTTACATACATATATATACTCACATAGTTGCATAAGTTATTAAAACTGACTAGCTTCTGACCACGGCTTAGCCCGCGTGGTACCCGGATAAAAAGTAGCCTATGTTATATTCTGATGTATAAGCTATATTACTGTAAAGTTTTATCAAAATCCGTACAGTAGTTTTTGCGTGAAAGAGTAACAAACATTCATCCTCACTAATTTTCGTGTTTACAATAGTAGTAAGATTGGTTTATTTTGTATTGTCTTCCCAGTAAATTTGCAGAGTACCTAAGTACAATTTATTAATTAAGGCTTCTAATGTGTGTCCATTAATACATTTCACATTTAAAAACTAGTTTATAAACAATTAAGCAATCTATTTTTTAATTGTCTTCTGTAGTAAATTAACTGATTTCAAATTAATTGTTTTCTCGTGATAAATTAGCTGCTATAATAGAACGAACCAATTTAATAGTCCAAAGACAATAGAAGAAACAGACTCAACACCTGTTGTTGTCCAGTCCAAACGAACGCTCGCAATAGATACGCTAGAGATGGGCTTGTTATCCGTAAATCTAAAGCTACAAATATTTGCTAGAACCTATGTTGCACAAGAGGTTAATTTTGCTTGAACCATAGGCTACACTCTCACTTCGTAGATTACTACGAAGTGAGAGTGTAGCCTACGTGTTCTGCTGTGCTGTGTGTCCAGCTGGGATCGTGACAAAGAATTCTAAGTTAATACTGATATTCCATTCTCTATCAATATAAATATACCTGTAGTAGGGGATCTCGCTATTCTACATTAAAATAAGGATACTGCTGTGTTTCCTGCTGGGAACACAGAAAAATATTTTTTGTTGACTTCATTATTAGGTATATGATTGAACATTACTATGACTGTGACAAAGAATTCTAAGTTAATACTTAGAATTCATACTATAGGAATATTTATATTGAGAGAGGACGGAAAATCAGCGCGCTACTTACCTTTCACCAGGCCTGCGGCGCTTTTTGCTGAGTTAATAATTTGTGGCGATTTACCTCATCAGCAGTCCAAACATATTAGTTATATACCTAATTAATAATAATTCCAATTGAATGATTTTATCTATATATCTATCTATCTATCAAAAGGAATACATTTATTAAGATGTAACAATTAAATCAAGGAAAAAAACATTTGATTCATTTGATTTGAATGATGTAAATAATGATGGGTGATGGGCTTACAACATGTCGTGGAATGCTAACTACTTGCAAAAAGCGGGCATGTGCCGAATGTAATGTTAGTAGGTGCTTTTAACTACTCCATACTTGGTATCCTCAAAGATCTATGCACTAAGTATGTATTTGAGGAAATTCATCATGGGGAATACAGCCGGGAGTGTGTTTATGCATATAAAATAATAATAAACACCCAACACACACATACATAGTCCTGAAGACACACTAGGATTCCCTGTGGGTATTAGATTTTAGTAACTACGAATATCATTGTCCGTAAACGTGAACCTAGTTTTTCTTCGATGCAGCACATCACTACTAACTCGATCGATAGATTCTGTTCTTTTGTTTGCATGAGAGAACCAATTACTGAAAGGTTAGGGTACGGGTAAATAAGGGTCAATAACTGATAATTATCTAGTTGAATACTTATTCCCTGAAGGGTAGTTTACGTAAATTAGCAAAGTAATGTTATTTTGTCTGGGACTAGTACCCTTGTACTGAATTTCACCCTTGTTATGCATGCACATTCTGGTTTTGCTATAGGTAATATTTACTAGCTATTAAGAACATTGAGCATTTGTTCTTTGGCCAACCGTTGATGAGTATTGAGAAATTAAGAAATAGATACACATAATTTGTTAACAGATTGTCTAATTAAACATATAATATACAAACGTATGTAAATAAATAAATAAATAAATGCTGGACATTTTTCACACAGCATCATCTAGCCCCAAACTAAGCAGAGCTTGTATTATGGGAACTACATGACTGATATATTACTTAAATACTTTTTTTTTGTAAATACATACATATTATACATAGGAAAACACCCAGACCCGAGACAAATATTTGCAGATCTTACAAACATTTGTCCCGTGACAGGAATCGAACCCGCAACCTTCTGCGTCTCAGGCGGACCTTCGCCCACTGCACCACAGAGGTCGTCATTACATTCACAGCAAAGGATTGGTAATATCAATGACTTCATTGTCAAGAAATCAATTGTTCTTGAAAAACCGATAAATATTTCGGTAGGTACAGAACATCTTTCACTCTTCGTAACATAGGTTAGCTGGAAGAAAATGCTAATTAGCATTAAGTTCGCCTATGTACTTGTTTTATCTTGTGCAATAAAGCACTTTCTCTATATCTATCTTTCATAGATTCTTGTGTCTAAGATTACAAAGGAAAGGTTTTTTGCTGAAAGTCTGTATTCAATGTAGGTACCTACCGAGTGACGACGAGACGTGGTCACGTGATACATAGTTAAATTAACTTATATTCGTAGTTCGGTTCTACTCATTACAGTTTGTAAGCGTATGTAGTTTATGTTGTAACTCTTCAAATCGACTTCTTTTGGGGTCATGATTTTATTAAACACACTACTTCTCTGATTCAGATTATAGTTTGGAACCACACCTTAATCATACCTTATTCATTATTTTAACACAGCAAAAAAAAACAAGTAGAACCAAGCACAGAGTGATTGATATAACAAAGTATTGACGTTTTATACGTTGTACCTATTTTTTTTTATAGTTTTTCAAAAACTTCGTGTAGTTTCGTGTAATTAGAATTGTCTCGTATAATTAGAAAAAACGCGATTTTATCACACACTAAAAAATAAAAAATAAAATCCACTATCCACCTCCTAGCTCCATTATAAGACCCTCGACACCAAGTCTACCGGTTCTTTCCCATCACTTTGGACAACGTCTCTCCCATACCGAAAAAGTCAGTAGCCGAAACAATAAAAGACCTCAGGCCCATAGGATTACTTCCGGTCTTGTCCAAAGTGTTGGAAAAAGTGGTGCAAAAACAATTTTCGTCTTATCTCGAAAGACATTCTGTAATACCGTCAAATCAATCTGGTTTTTGAAAATCACATAGCACGACAACTACACTTCTTCATGTAGTGGATGAATTTCTTAATACTTCTAACGATAGCTGTGCTACTGTATTAGTTCTGTTAGACTACAGTCGGGCATTTGACTGCTTAGATATTGATTTGCTGCTAGCCAAGTTGCGATACTACGGCTGCGATGATCAATCATGTGCATGGTTTGCCAGCTACTTTTTAAATAGGAGACAAATAGTTGAATGTTCCGATCAGAGTGGCACTAAATTTAAATCCAGCTCCAAAACAGTGAGCAGAGGAGTAGTTCAAGGATCTATCTTAGGCCCTACCCTCTACTCAATTTATACGTCTGATTTATTACAGCATATTAAACATAGTATTGCTCACATGTACGCAGATGATACACAAATAATATTACGTACAAGCTCAAATCATGAAGAGATAAAATCAGCCATCAAAAGTGTCAACCTGGACTTACAGGCAATTAGTGATTGGTCACAAGATCATGGATTACTTCTAAACCCGCAAAAGTGTACTTACATTATCCTCGGCACACCACATCAAATCTATAAAGTTCGCCAAAGTAATACTCCAGTTCTTATTGATAAAAATGTCATCCAGGAATCTAATCTGGTGAGAGACCTTGGGCTGCTATTAGATGGAAGTATGAGCTTTGAAGAACATGTAAAGTTAAAAACGTCAAAATGTTACGCCTCTCTTAAATCCTTGTACAGATTCAGGCCACACTTGAGCATTCCAATCAGACGGCGGCTTACTAATTCTCTTGTTCTTTCTCACTTGGATTATTGCGATATTGTTTACGGTCCCGGCCTTTTAAAGAAATACGAAAAAAAGATTCAGCGAGTCCAAAACTCGTGCATCAGATTTTGCTATAATGTTCCAAAAAGATCACATATAACCCCATTTTTAAACTCTTATAATATTTTAAAAAAATAGACGTACTCATAAACTTTGCTGCTTTGTACATCATTTAAAAAAAACAGGAGTTCCTGAATATTTACATAGAAAACTCAAATGGCGAAGTGATAGGCCAGGCAGAATCAGAACAGTGCGTAATGAAACATTAGAAATACCGCGACCTAAACTGGAGCGATTTAGGGGTAGTTTCCGTTTCGCAGCATCAAAGTGCTGGAACGATCTTCCTCCACCTATTCGACGCATACAAGGACTGGCTAAATTTAAGATGAACTGCAGAAACTGGCTCCTGGAAAAACAAAAATCCGAATATTGTTGGGAAGTCGTACCTACCTGACTAACCTTATAATATAATTATATTATATATCTTATATAGCAATAAACATTTAAAAGTAAAGGAAATAGAATAAGTACCTATCTACTCATGTATTTTGTGATTGTGTATTTATAATTTCCTAACATACCTAGGTACCTACATATAAAATATCGCCTCAGGGACTGTAGGTACTTCTGTGAGCGGTTAGGTTAAAATGTTTAAGTCTTATCAATTAGTATTTTTTAGTAGTAGCTGTGACGTCAGCAGCTACATCAGTAAGCGAGGCTGAAAAACAGCGTGGCTGAGTCCTCGACCTTTTTACTTACAGACAGACATACCTTCTCACTATACCTACTACTTTAAATGCCTACTTATTACATTGTACTTTGGCTAGGTATGTTTGTTTAAGTGTAAGTAAATAAATGCCCTTTTATTTTAATTTTATTTTAAGTGCAATCTATTGTACTCGTCAAAACAAATCATATGAGTCGAAACTTGAGAGGTTTACTAGTAGCCACTGAAGAGTTCCACTATCCATCTCTTGACTCCATCATCAGAACAGCTCCAAGATACCAAATTATGGTATTGTCATCCGAACTACATATACCTATAATACAAGTTTTCACGACAGTTAGAAGTAGGTGGAAAATTTACTTCCAAGATTGGATTACCTACATTGTTAGTACATATATCATTTAGTTCGTTTTATTTATATTTTTGTGCAAAGTTTGTACTGATTGCTCTAAATTAATGCCCATATATGGCTTTTACAATTATTAATTTTTGCCTTTTTGTCCTGAAATTTAGATAACTGTGGAAACTACTTGTCTTCCGTCTGTGGTTAAAAAAAATCTAACTCCTCTTTCGGCGTCGTGGTAATGATATCAAAATTTCATATAATGACGAAGCTAGAAATGCTTGGCATAGTGCTTGCCCCAATACTGCTCCCTCCAAAATTTTTGGAAATATCAGCATAAAAAAATATACGTTGCTCTTAATTTATTCTTAAACCTCTTTATTTTGTAGTCTATTAAAAATAATGTGTCATATCGAATTCAAGTTTTTCAGTCGTGTCTGCACTGTAGACTACTTACTTCTTGTTTGTTAAACAAACTGACGGCTTTATTTACATATTGGACAATGAACTCCTAAGACCCAATGCTCAGTAAGTAGAGAGGAGTCTGAGGTGAGTTGTGACATACTTATAAATTCATTGCTTCCAGTGGTTCTTAGCACACTGTTAGAAACGGATCACTACGAGAGCCTGATCAAGGACCTGACATGTACCAAGTGCAACAAGTACATGAAGCCACCTATCCACCTGTGTGTGGATGGACACAGCCTCTGTGGAAAGTGCTTCGAGAAGAGCTTTCAATGTCATATTTGCAAGGTGAGTTGGTTATACATCGGCCATTATCAATTTTCTGCCATCTTTTCATTAAAGGCCAGTACCTAAGTGCAAATGAGCGCTTAATATTCCTTGCTGAGCTATATACGTAGAAGAGCTCTTCGTAAAGAGCCCCACAATTGCTCTACCAGCATATATTCCAAAATGATGATGTCAGTTTTCAAACGAGGTTCTTATTCAATATAATCTTATACGTTTCTTCAAATTGGTATCTTACTGCCTATCTTTGGAATGATTTCAGGCACCAATAACAGTCATTGAGGTACCCTTACTATGAAATTTCAGAAAGAGTACTCCCCTATACGTCCGGTGATACTGGAGTCCTTAGCTAACAAGATGTTGTTCCCATGCACCAACTCTGGCTGCCCGAAGCACGCAACGCTGCCGGTCCTAGAAAACCACGCACCGCACTGCCAGTTCAGGATGATAAACTGCTTCATGGCTAGAGTTTATGGTGAGCCTCCATTGGAGTACATACATAACAGCAAAATAACAGCAGCAAATAAAAACAACCATAAACATTCAAACATTCAAAAAAAACAAGTCCCCAATTTTCTATGTGCCTATTTTGTGCTAGGTAAATATCAAAGCTATTAAAGTTCCATTTTTACTGCCAAGAAAAAAAGAAAAAAAAATAATTAAATATATATAATTCCAAAAACATATATAATTCGTGGTATTAACAGTCAAACCTTTTGCTCACTTGCTTTAAAAACTACAGATATTAGCGTAAATTTGTTGTCTATACTAATATTATAAGGAGGAAAGATTTTTTGTTTGTTTGTACCGAATAGGCTCTGAAACTACTGGAGCGATTTTAACCATTTATTCACCAATAGAAAGCTAAATTATGAAAAAGTAACATAGGCTATAATTTTTTTTCCAAAAATTAGAGATCCTTAAGAATGTAACCAAAGTAGCAAAATTTTACCTATAAAATTCATTATTTGCCGTGCGCTGAGAAAACTATTGATGATACATAAAAATGATGTACTACATGATTAAAGTACTCATTATTATCTGCAAAAAGTCTTCGAGGGAATATACTCGTATATATCATAGTTAAGTCACAATAGCAGCTTTTGTGTTCTAAAGATTGCCGGTAGGAACAAAAGTTGATTACATTCGTATCATAGTTTTATTCGTATATGTATTTTTCCAAACTACCCCTCAAAGGGATAGGATAATGTGTTAAGTTAGTTGTTGTTGTTAAAATGTTTAACGCTTGGTGCGAATTGATGTAAACTTAGTTTGGATACGTATCAGAGTATTCAAAAAAAGCCCTTTGGGTGTAAGGCACGCAATTATTTTTGATGCACCTATCAATTAGGTAGGGTAGGTATCCTACACGAGTAAAACCGCGGGCATCAGCTAGTATTCAATATCTTCAAAAACTATCGTGAACTTGACTATTCATATTGTAAAAACGGGAATTTTCACGTACTGCACTATCGGTGAAGGCACCGACTAAGTTTCGAATCATTCCGAGAATCTTCATCAGGGTGAGTGGTCGCGACTCTCTCCTTCCGCCTCGCGCCGTGCACTACGCGCTGCCGCACGTTGTGCGCGGTTATAAAGGCGCGCGAGTGGAGGGGGCGATTGTGTTCGTAGCGTTGTTGTAACTACTGGTGGTAGGGGTGCTACATCGTCTACGGTACTGCTCACGTCGTTGTCATATCCTATTCCTAGAATAGCCAGACAGGCTACGCTCACTGTGGCAATGTCAGATTCGACTCCCGCGTTATCATGAAGTCCATACAGACATAACTTCCAGGCAAAGTAAAGCTTTACCGTGGATGGTAAAGCCCATCCACGGTCTCTGTTAAAGTTTGGTAGACGACCTATCTCAATAGCTTCGCGGATCTTGCGAGGAACGAAAAACTTTTTTCTTGCCAAGACCCGGGCTTTATCAAAACGGATATAGTGCGTCGTACCAGCGACCAGCGAATGCTCTGCTATGGCGGAACTGTTGACATCTAAGTTCTTCACAGCGCGTATGTGTTCGGTGAACCTTGTAGAAATGTTGCGTTTTGTCTCGCCGATGTAGCATTTACCGCAGTCACAAGGAATCTTGTAGACACCGGGGACACCTAATGGGTCTCTATCCTTGGGAGAACGTAGCATTTGTCTCAATGCTACGTTCACTCAGCGTCGTGCGCAGGAATTTTGTTTTGCGAGATGGTTTCCTCGACGCTAGAAATGATCGCTTCAACTAGTACCTTATGCGGGGTGGGTCACATTCGATATACCACAAGCCAACACATACAGACAGATACCTTAGACCTGACTCTCACCACCATCCAGCACACCTCGCCTCGGTACCACGCACTCTAATAAACAGAGCTCTTAGGTTGTGTGACCCACAATACGTGGATGCTGAACTGTCACATGTGAAAGAGGTGTTAGAGAGAACGGATATGGTTGGAGACAAAGTTACCCCCCGCCTGGAAGTCATGTCTGTATGGACTGCATGATAACGCGGGAGTCGAATCTGACATTGCCACAGTGAGCGTAGCCTGTCTGGCTCCTCCAGGAATAGGTTATGACAACGACGTGAGCAGTAGCGTAGACGATGTAGCACCCCTACCACCAGTAGTTACAATAACGCTACGAACACAATCGCCCCTTCCACTCGCGCGCCTTTATAACCGCGCACTACGTGCGGCAGCGCGTAGTGCACATCGCGACGCGGAAGGAGAAAGTCGCGACCACTCACCCTGATGAAGACTCTCGGAATGATTCGAAACTTATCGAACTTCGAAGTCGGTGCCTTCACCGATAGTGCAGTACGTGAAAATTCCCGTTTTTACAATTGAATAGTATTCAATATCATTTTATGCAAAATATTTTAACTTTTGAAATTACTTATTTATATATCGCTATTATTGGTAATGAGCAAGGCAAACAAATCTTATCTTCTTGATAATAATTGTAATCTATTGTCATAATCATAAGTTGTCTTTACTGTCCTAGATACGTAACTCCTCAAACCTTTTCAATTACATTTTCGTAAAGCAATTTTCTGATCAGATTATTTATTTGTGTTCTTGTCACACTACCCTTCTGGGAACTTGACGTAGATGTGAGACATATCCAGATCCACCCACGTGGAATGTAGGTCGGAAATAGCTGTCACTTCAAACTAAGTATGAGAGACAAGAGACAAGAAATAGGATGCCCGTTACGTATTGCTCATTACTACAGATTTAGGTGAGACCGAAAAAAAATGTAGGTCGTCCAACTGCGCAGTGGTTCAAGAACATTGTCAAAGTCACAGTGGTATAGCTGAATGTGATACGAACTGGATAGAAGAGGCTGACAAAATCGAAAAGATGCATATATCCAGTAGTGTTTCCGGGCTAATGGCTTGTAATATTAACTGACTGGCGAATATGGGCTTGGATGTGGTGGGAAGTACGAAAGCAAAGTATTAAACCAAAGTGGACAGTTTGTCCTTGGATAAACTACATACGTCGAATTGGCATAGGTTAATCGAAACCGCAATCAAGTAAAGCTTGCCACGCAAATTGTAGCCTTGCGCTACTTTTCAATAATACCCCAGATACTTGTAAGAAAACAGAGTTGGTTAATAAATAGACCAATGGTTCGTGTATATCATTGGTGAAATCAACAATCAACATTCGCTAAGCTAGTACATACCAAACAGCACTAATATTAAGCTTCACTTTTCCAGGTGAATGCTCCTGGGAAGGCAGAGCTGGTGAATGGATGGACCATTGTTTTATTGAGCATAAAAAAAGAGTCGCTGACCTACCTTTCATCACGGTCAAGGACAAATGGGACGCAAAACGGACAGAACCTGTTATAAACTACTTCTTACTGAGGTGCTATGAACGTGTGTTCAATGTGTACCAGATTTATGATAAAAGAGGAGGTAAGTTTTATTGATTATCCTCGGAATATACTGAACCTGCATAATCAAAATAATGTTTTATAAGAAGACATAAAAGGTACTATTTGCATGAGTAGTTCTGAACCGAGTTCCATTCAGTCTAAAACACCTTATCCATGTTTTCTTGGATCCGTATTTTCACGATTTACAACGGACACTGCACAAGTGCTCACAGCCGTCACACACGAACGGCATCTCTATTAACGATTTTCCGCATTAACCGGTCAAGTGTGGACTCGTTGCTTACTCCGTATTTCGGTCCGTATCAATTACCTGCAGTGATTTCTTTATTTTCCTTGCTTTCAGGAAGAATGATGTGGACAGTACTGGTAAACGACGACAACGCAGAGCGGTACTATTTTGAAATCGATTTATTCCTCCCAAACGTCCCCAGCAAAAGGATTGTTTACAGGTTAGTAATAAAATAAATAAAATTCGTTTATTTCAGGCTCTATACAATGTACACCCATATCACACAAAAAATAATAAAATACAATACGATAATATAAAAAGTAGGTAACTAACCATTTAGTTACTTATCACAGTAACAATTCCCGTCATTTCCTGTTTCCGTCCATATGGACGGCAATCCAATGGTTGTAAATTGGATTGGCCAGATAGTCAGAGACAGCCCTCAGGATGGTGTTGTTGGAACGTCTTAGCCGGTTCCAGAAGGACGCTATCCTTGTTCTTAGTATAGCAAATAAATCGGGAACTTCCGCCTCAGAGAACATAGTCGACGCACTGCAGTATCTCGGCAACCTCATAAGAGCCCGATACGCATGATTGTAGACCCTTATGATGTTGATGGACTTCCTCGTGAAGTTGGACTATAGTTGGCAGGTGTAAATGCCCAGGCAGTATGCCTTAAACAGTGTGTTCTTCACATCTGCGCTGCAATTAGCGAAGCGGCGAGCGAGCATGTTACCTCTGACGGCGAGAGCTCTCCTCTCCCTCTCTATGTCAACATCGTCTTTTGATGATTCAGTAAGTAAGTGTCCTAGGTACCTAAACTGTTTGACCATTTTAATGGGCATGCTGCCCGTTTGTACCGCCAGAGGTACCTTCTCTGGGACCCGTCCTGATCTAAATACCATCATTTCGGTTTTCGTGACGTTATACTTTAGCCCATGAGCAACCGCATATTGCTCAAAGATTAACAGTAGCTTCTTTAAACCCTTGATCGCGGGGCTGAGGAGCACCATGTCGTTTGCATAACTTAAATTATTTACACAGACGTTGCCTAAGTGACAGCCAATTCTGGTCCTTCTAGTTCCCCGATCAGATCATTCGCGTAGAGGTTAAATAGGTCAGGAAAGGTCAATTCTCCTTGACGCACTCCGCACTCTAGCCTATAACTACTAGAAGTCGTGTCGCCCTATTTGACGTTATTAATTTGGTTCCCATACCAGTATCTCAACGGATTCACCACATGATTTGATACTTGCGCATCCGACATTTTGACCCATAGAATTTCATAATTTACCGGGTCAAGTTAGTATTCGCAACTTCATGAGTTAGCTTATTTTATGTTATGTAAAAGTCACTGTTTAACCCCACTACTATTATAAACGCGACAGTTTGTGAAGGTGGATGTATGTTTGTTACTCCTTCACGCAATAGCGTGAAGGAGTAACAAACACATCCACCTCCGTTCATCAAAATCATCAAAATCTTTTGATTTTGATGATTTTTAGTAAGCTATATTACTGTAAAGTTTTGATGAAACTTTACAGTAATATAGCTTACTAGCTTCTTCCTACGGTTTGCCAGCGTGGTACCCGTTAAAAAATAGCCTATGTGTTATGTATAAGCTATATTAATGTAAAGTTTCATCAAAATCCGTTCAGTAGTTTTTGCGTGAAAGAGTAACAAACATCCATCTTCACAAACTTTCGTGTTATACATCAGAATATCACATAGGCTAATTTTCATCCGGGTACCTCGCGCGCGAAGCCGTGGGCAGAAGCTAGTTAGTACTAAATGTAACCTTAGTCATTGAACAGGTCTGGATAACTGATACATTTCCCAAGCGCTCTAAGCTGAAACTTCCAAAAAATCGACTAGTATTGATCTCACGGTTAAATGGTTATAGCCCTCCTACCGAAACGGAGGTTGGTGGGTTCGAGTCTCGAGATTTTAAAATTATGTAATTTTCCTGAAATGTGGGTAATAATTTAAAAACCAAAAAAACTTTCTGAACTCTGAATGATACACACTTTAAATGATTAAAAAATTATATCGCTAGCATCTGTCCTAGACAATGCTAGAGCATACTGTTTTAAGTTGCCCGCTTGTAAATGATACCATATCGCTTACAGAGTTAGCTGAAAATATTTATTTCCTTTGGGAGCATACAAATTTTACGGTACAATTTGTGCAAAAAGTTTTAGTCGTTTTCGTTGTACTTTTCTTTAGTTATGCTTCAATTTATTATTATGATTTTTGTTATAGCAATGAAGTTCTATAACAACAAATAAAACAATTCAGGGCTAAATCAATTTAAAAAAACGATCATTTTGCACACAGCATCATCTAGCCTCAATGTAAATAGATCTTGTGTTATCTACATGACTGAAATACTACTTATAGGTATATATTTTTATACATTCATATTATAAATACCTAGAAATAAGGGATTTTATTTTTGATCAGTCTTCCTACTACATCCTACCTACTTATAGATCTACCTTTGATGCAAATATATAACAAGCCTAACAATAGTCATATTATTGCAAAAACATCTACGTAAACCACCAATCGATAATCTAGGTGACGCGGCGGGCAAAGGGGGCTTGCCAGCTGTGGCGCAAAAGGTGCGAGTTTGATTCCCGATTCCGGAACAAATGTTTGCATGTTTTGCAGATATTTGTTCCGAGTCGAGCGTTGTGATGCCAGGGTAGGTGCTCGTAGTTTCTAATACCCACGATACAGGG
Organism: Perizoma flavofasciatum; assembly: GCA_958496245.1. Lineage (NCBI taxonomy): Eukaryota > Metazoa > Arthropoda > Insecta > Lepidoptera > Geometridae > Perizoma > Perizoma flavofasciatum. The sequence goes on from OY292431.1 coordinate 5,896,119, forward strand.
AATCCTAGTGGTAAGGGATATGTGTATCTGACGGGTGGAAAAAAAATACTGATGGCAATGTGCCCACTTACTTATTTGTAGCTCAATCTTACCCTAACAACCCACTACATCTATATTTATAAAATCGTTTGTCCTGACTGACTGACTAACTGAGGACTGATCTATAAACGCATAGCCAAAAATACTAAGTCTAGAAAGCAGAAATTTGGAACCTACGTTTGTTCTATAACGTAAGCATTTGTTAAGAAAGGATTTTTGAAAATTTCCACTTTTCATTATTAAGTTCATTCTGTTGATTACCTATGAACACAATAATAAACAATCAGTCCTAATAAACCAATTTATATGAGATAATCTTCTTTATACTGTAATGCCACAGATCGGAAAAACCAGCATTAAGTTATTTTATAAAATCTCCGAAAAATCCTGTCTATAAGAACTTTAGAATTTAAAAACCATGTAAGTACTTTTGTGTCTATATAATTGTTATACTGAATCCGTATCTCTTTCAGGCGACCTTGTAAGTGCGAGAAGGACGCAGATTTTCTGGAGCACACACAGAACGTTTACATTCCTGTGGAAAATGTCTTCTCAATGCTGGATGATACCGAATCTATGAACTTTATCGTTAGAATTGGTGAGTAACTATGTTTTTTTATTGTATGTCTATACTAGGTACATTGTTTAGTAAATTAATTCATTACATCTTATCTTTTAACAAAATAGTCAACAAAATGTAGTATATATAATAGATACATAACTCTTTATTTGCATACACCAGAATAAAAAAAGCTATTACGTAAGATGTATGTACTCTTATGTAACTATCTTAGTATATTTTTGGTAATATCTACTTTTTAAATTGGTATTTTTTCTCTTTTTTGCAATTACATACAAACGCACTAACTCTTTAAATTAAGCAAGAAGAAAATCGCCTATGTATTTGTTTAATCGGGACAATGAATCATTTTGTATATATCTATTTAATTACCAATTAATGCATACACCTTTTTTTATATTGAGGCCTATTATTGAATATTCTATTAGCTAGCTTTATCTAACAGAAAGCAGTTTTAAAAATTTGCAAGAAAAAAAAATCCGGTTAACATTTTGCGGATTCTGTTTTTGTTTTTTGATACAAAGACGACAAGCATAAGAAAAATTAGCATTGTATATAAATATTCTTCAAAAACTTTATTTCAGAGATATGGTATATCATTCATAGAAGTTTGACCACAATATTTCATAATGGTGAGTGGCCAATGGTTGAACCACGAGAACTCGAAAAGCACATCTTTTAGTTACCTTTGTTCATTCCTATAGTTACCTCGGACCTCACATATAACATAACTATACTATAATGTTTATAATGCTCTTTTAATTTCCAGGCGAGGTTGAAAACCTTCCACTACTTGATGCGCCCAGTGCAAGTGAGAGCCTAATTCTGCTTGCCAATGATGAACCACCCAAAGAAGAATAAAACGATAAAATGAACTTTATTTATTAGTAAAATTAGATATGAAAATGTGTTTGTATGAAATACAGTGCTGCAATTTAAGTAAATATAAATAAATAAATAAATAAATATTGCTGGACATTTTCACACAGCATCATCTAGCCCCAAAGTAAGCAAAGCTTATGTTATGGAAACTACATGACTGATATACTACTAATATACATTTTATTTTGTAAATACATAAATATTATACATAGAAAACACCCAGATCCCGAGACAAATCTTTACAGATACAAACATTTGTCCCGCAGCGGGAATCGAACCTGCAACCTTCTGCGTCTCAGGCGGGCCTTCGCCCACTGCGCCAGAGGTCGTCAAAAATGAGGAAATGAATAAAATAAGATAGATATACTAAACATGAACCTTACGCTTTTTTACTATATTATCTGAAAAATTGTACAATTTCTGAAAACAAGCGAAAGAAAAGGTTTCCTTTTTGTTTTCTTTGGTTTTGTGAAAGGTTTTGTGAAAGTCAAAGTCAATAGGTTTTTATTCATTGAAATCACAAGGATCATATAGAAACGTCAACTTAAAGTGTCGCGTCGAGTCGCCGCTCTTCAAGCAATCTAAACAGAGCCTTTAGATTGACGTCAAGGTTAAGTCAGCGCAACTGTCAGTATCTTTATGGAAGACTAGTTTCTGCCCACGGCTAGCGTGATACCCGGATAAAAAGTAGTCTATGTGTCATTCTGATGTATAAGCTATATTACTGTACAGTTTCATCAAAATTCGTTCAGAGGTTTGTCATTATCTATTGATACATTTGTTTCAAGTCTGTATCCGTGGTATTTATGAGTTGATACTCATGACATTGATAATCCTAATGAGAAGACTATAAAGGAAATTATATGTGACTGTAGAGAATATGTTCCACGCAGGAACTAAAAGTCGAATAAATAAAATTGTTACAGTATTGGATAACATTGCGTGAGTCAAGACTCAATCCTATTTTCTACCTTCTGAAATTTCCAAGGTGTCAACGAGCTTCACTTTTAAAAACTAGGACAGCAGAAAACTTTATATTCATTGAACATACAAGTATATTGGTATTGCTTTGTGCAATCGATCTCAAACTTCAGCTACTTATAGGTACGAAACATTGGAAAAATAAAATAGTACAAAGTAAAATATTCCTTTGAAACTATTCTTTCAGCGTTTAACTTCATTTACAAATTTATGATTTGTAGGTGAATGTTCGATATACATATTCTCTGTACAGCAAAGTTTGTTTTCGTATTTTGCAATGATGTTGGCTCAAAAACCTTTATTTATCGAGTAAATAGAGAGGGTTGTAGGCCTAAGTACACAAGAACTACTCTTTACGGTGTTTTAGTTTGATTCTTTTTTTTTTACATTGATGGTATAAAATCTATTAAAGATCGTTTTGAACCGAATTTGTTTAAAGAAATTCGGCATGTCTACAGTTTTTCTGCGCATAAAATTATTGCATATGAGCGAACCACGCAAATGAAACTTAATAAACACGCCATTAAACAGGCAATTAGATATTTACAGTATGGCTCTAATGGTTTGGTATATAATAATTTCACACCCGTGTTTAATTGGCATATTGTACAAAAACCATTTTGTGTCGCTGGATTTAATGCCGTAAATCATGGAAGAGAATTATGAGAGCTCAAAATTTATTACGTTAGCGTCCGCTTGCAAATTTTCAACGCGGTATAATATTCTACACAAAACATTATTTTTTAAATTACGACTGTCAAGCCACTTTTGAACATGCTTTGTTCGAATCTCAAATGCACAAAATGACTATATAATAGGTAATATTGATATTTCTTGAACTTTCGTCTTATCGAAATAGTATGAGTAGGTATATTTAACAAATTATGATTTTTACTAAAGTATTAAAGTAAAGTATTGCCGGCTACTTGCCATACTTTGTGTCACAGGCATTAAAAAATCAAACTTTGTTATACTTACGTAAGTACAAAGAGATCTTATACCTGGTACATACATGCGCGTTCGCATTCGTCTCGGCACTTGTCAAAAAGTCATGTACAAGTCCGTGAAGTTTACACAATCACGGAGTCTTCAGTTAGTATCGCGAGTCGTTAGGCGAATGACGAGCGTGTTGTTCACACATGCGTCTTTCACCACAGATTAGTAATAAGTAGCTGACATTAATAATAATTCGCCTCGACACTCGCGGCGCATGTGTAAACCCGGGAATAGATGTTTTAGTTCGTATTTCAGAGAAAAAATAAATTCGTTTCAAACTAGATTTCAGACACAAAAAGAAAATGCACCTCAACGAAAAATTGCTTTAACTTCATTACTTTGGTCTGGTGCCAGTATTATTATACCACAAGCGAGCAGCGGGACGTTTGACAACTCATTAGGTTTTACTTTGCTATGCACTCCGAACATCTTGGCTTTCATGAAATTGCATAGTTGCTACTTGTTCTTACTAGAACATTCATAGTCTAGAATAGTATAATACAATTTGTTTTATTAGGTTTATAATTACAAGCATATTTCCATACTCATAAAAACTTCCGACTTCGAGTAAATTCCAGTTTTTGCTTGTTAGTGTTCTCAAAGCAAATTGGTAACTTCCTCAGCATTCTTATTCCTATATATAAAGGTATCGCATATAATATAAAAGGTGCAAAGAAAAACATTTTAATTAATTTAACCTCTACGTCACTTCCCCTGACATCCAAGAAGGCGCTCCACTCCACTTATTCCGCTAGAATTAATTATGCCGAAATTAATCCCAACTACCTTCACCTATAGGTAACAGTTTGTTCTTATTACAAAGCCGCAATTGTTATGGTCTGAGACAAAATTAAATCCACCTTGCTCGAACCTCCCACAGGCTTTAATGAATAGCTGGTTACATATGCAGCGTTATTGCCTTGGTTATTCAGCGTGTGTGAACGTGTCTGCTTGTTGTGTATACTCGAGTATCCATGCTATCTATGTTGTCTATGTTTGATATTAAAGCAATTCCTTATTTTTTTATTTTTTTTGATACGACTGTGCGTTGTTACATGAGCTCTGTATAAAGTTTTTTTTACCGTAGTACTACATAGATTCCTGACACAACTAGCCAGCACTAACTTACTAATGAAGAAATGGAACAATTCATTTTGACAGGCTTAGCAATGTCCAAGACTTGCCTGGTAAAAAGAGTACCAGTTTCTAGTTCCCATAGCCAATTTGCTAGAGTTGAATGCATAGAGCACAGAGCTAAAAACACATACTGCAATCAGAGTTTTCAAGCCAAGGCTTACCTTGTCAAGAGACAGTGGCCTTCGCTGCGTTGGTGCCAGCCATTTTCTTCAATGGTTTTAACACTATAACAGCAATGTCATTGTTTGGCTGTGCCGCCCTGTAATATCTTAATTTCGTGTTAAGACTTGAGGTACTTTTACGACCAGCACAATAAGACAGTGAATTCGTTTGAGCTCTTGTTATTTACGGTTTATATTTCAACGATTGACGTGACACGTATAATGTGTTTTATATGAGGTACTTTTTAGATTAATCAAAAAAAATGTTGTATTATTATGTACATTATAATATTAGATTAAATCATACTAACATGAACAATACGAACGCTTGCATGATTGGTAATTATACTGTTACTAGCTTCTGCCCACGGCTTCACCCGCATGGTACCCAGATAAAAAGTAGCCTATGTGTTATTCTGATGTAAAAGCTATATAACTGTAAAGTTTCATCAAAATCTGTTCAGTAGTTTTTTCGTGAAAGAGTTACAAACATCCATCACAAACTCTCACAAACTTTTGCGTTTAGAGGTATAATAGTTGTAGGATTTGAAACAGGTAGGTATAGTTCGTGATCTAGAGTAACGCACATACTACTTTATATCCATGCATAGCAAAGGCACGGGCAGAGTCAAGTGTATATGTATGTCCATGTCCTGGCCAAGTGCTACGAGTAATACATACTTTACATAGTTAGTTACTAATGTTCATGTATTGAATAATTTTATCAAAAAAACAGTTTTTCTGTTTTCTTTAATTGCTGTGTTTTCTTTATTAATTCGATATGAGATGCTTTTCAGGACAATTTTCATTAAAAGCAATCGCAATGCTAGGTTTCACATGATAAAATGGATATCCATATATCTATAAATATTATTTTATTCACGTATATTGAGAGACAATATAATTCGTTAGAATAGGCGTAATTTATTTTTCAATAATAAACACTCCACAGTCACATATATATACTGGATCCGGTAAACCAGATCCTGAACAAATATCTGCGAAAAAATCGAAAATTGTTCTCGCAGTAGGAATCCAACCCACACCTCTTGCGTCTTAGCCGTCTACCACCACTAAAGTGGATATTTTGAAAACAGAAGATTTAAAATAAAGATACGGAACTTTGTATATTTTTTAACAAACGAACTCATAACTGGTTACACTTCTTTGATATATAAAACTCTACGATCTTTTTCTAAATTTAAAAAATCTATAACATCTTTTACACAACCTCGAGGTTATCGGATAAGGGACGCCTCAACTTCCTTAATTAAATTACGGCGATTCCCGAGAGAATGATCAATCGCATCCCACGAGATGAATAATCAACCTCTTAGATTTCTTCTAGGTTCATAAGAGCCTGGAAGAAATACTTTAATTAACCGACTTCAGATTGTTTGAAATCAATTTTCAGTTTTGGGACTGAAGAGTGACTAGAATAAAATTACTTTAACAAAATAAAGAATAATTTCTTGGGAGTCTATATCGGACAGCATAAAATATGTACCTTTTTATATGTAATAAAGGTTCTATACTGTCCTTTAAGCTGTATACAAAATCCAACAACGTCAGATTTCTTCGTTTACTAAAAAAAATGCAGGCACATTACGAAGAAATATCTTACCCCAACCGCGGGTTACGGCTTCTTGCGTCGAGGGTAAAAATAAACCATAAGTTAGCATGAGGATGGAACAAATATTCACTGATAAAATTCATGTAGTTTTATATCTTTGTGTTTTTAGATGCCATACATTTTGGCAACTTTATCATAAAAATAGCAAAATGTCCAAAGAGATGATACTAAAAATATATTTATATAAAACTGTTTTCCGCGACAGACGCAAATGAAGGCTTCGCAAACAGAAGGAAGCCCATTACAGTTTGAATATGAAATGGAACTGCGGTCCTTGTCAACACGAGAAACATTCTGTAACAGACAAATTGCTTTCTCTGTCTATACATTATGATGTAGCAGGTAAAGTTGGGAGCATACATGAATAATGTCGGTTTTGCCAATTTAGGTACCTACCTCCTACTGGAAACTGGATTCAAGCGTCCTTTGTAACGGGGCTTAAAATAATGCTGGACATTTTTCACACAGCATCATCTAGCCCCAAACTAGGCAGAGCTTGTATTATGGGAACTATATGACTGATATACTTCTTTTGTAAATACATATTATACAAAGAAGGCACCCGAGAAAAATATTGAAGATTATACAAACACTTATCCCGTGGCGGAACTCGAACCCGCAACCTTCTGTGTATTAGACGGACCTTCGCCCACTGCGCCACAGAGGTCGTCAAGGTCGCCTTTCCTAAGTTCCTTGTAAATTTAAAGCGCTTATAAGTAACTACCAGTTTTGATTGACTATTTTTAACGGCATACTATTGTACAAATTGTAATTAAAGATTACAATTAATTTTAATTTTGCTTAGATCAGATTCCATAAAATCAACGCCTCGTTAAAACAGCAATCGTGAGGTCCCGGTGCAGAGTGACACTAGTTGGCGAGATGTACGGAAGCAGCAGCTAGGAGACTGGCTATTGTCAACAGAAAAAGCGGATGAGATGGAAAGTGGATAATTTGGGAAGGGAACAAGTTTAGAAGTAGTAGACAATTGTTATTTGCATCAACCTTAGTGAATGGTTCCAGTTTTAGAATTTCAAACTATCATAAGTATGCCTACCGACAACTTTGGTATTGCTGGTAGGATGATTCAGATTCCATCAATAACAATGTATAGTATTTGGTTACCTAGTGTACCTATATGGAATGCAAAAATGCAATTAAAATAATGGAGCATCACATATAAAAGTGGGATACTAATTTTACTACGTACGCATTGATTCTAATAGGTAACAATTCTAAGAGTGATATGAAGTGGTCATAAACTCTGTGGCGCAGTGGGCGAAATCCCGCCTGAGCCGCAGAAGGTTGGGTTCAATTCCCGTCACGGGACAAATGTTTGTATGTGCAAATATTTGTCTCGGGTCTGGGTGTTTTCTATGTATAAAATGTATGTATTTACAAAAAAAAAAATATAAGTAATATATCAGTTATGTAGTTCCCATAATACAAGCTCTGCTTAGTTTGGGCTAGATGATGTTGTGTGAAAATGTCCAGCATTATTATTATAATTATTGGTTCTAGGTCTGGGTTATGTGGTACCACGGCACAAGTAGTTCATGATACCCTCGATACAGGGGATTCTAGGGTGGGGTCAGGACTATTTTTATGAATATAACTATATTGTTAGTTACAGCTACTTAGTAGTAAACTTACAAACACATAAATACTTAGGAAAGGCAAAAAAGGTCTTGCAAAAGATAAGATAATAAGTTATGATTAAAATACACAGTCAGCCTTTTTTTTTAAAGGGAATTACATTTTCTTCACGACAGTACCCATTTTAAAATGTGTTTGTCTTGAAGTAGGTTTGTATATAAACGGATTGCGCCAGTACTTCGTTCAGATTGAGATGGTGCGTCTACTAACGTTTCTCATTCTTCAACTATATTCAGCCGAGGGGTTTCTCCCTCAGGCCCCGAAAATGCAGGCGATGCCCTTTGATGGTCGTGACCCTTGGGAGCCTCTGTTCCTGACGCCGTACGTAAAGGCTGGTAAGTTTGAGGAGGGGCGGCGCCTCGCGCGCGTCACCCTCCCTGACGGGCCCGACATAGAGAGCTACTCAGGCTTCTTCACCGTCAACGAAATGTACAATTCGAACCTGTTCTTCTGGTACTTCCCACCCATAAACTCTTCTGCCACGGCAGAAGTGATCGTCTATCTACAAGGCTTTCCAGGAGTCTCCTCTATATATGGACAATTCGAAGAAAACGGCCCCATCGAAATATTGAAAATAAAAAACGGGACCAAATTACATCAAAGGAGTTTTAAGAATTTTAATCAGATGAAACATTTAATTTACATCGACCACTCTGTAGGCGCAGGCTTCAGCTTCACCAACGACTCGCGTGGTTACTGTACGGACCAGGTGCAAGTCGGCGAGCAGCTCTATGCTGCCGTCGTCCAGATCTTCCAACTCTTTCCAGTACTTCAAAAGCCATTATTTCACATAACCGGCGAGCTGTACGCAGGGAAATTTGCAACGGCCTTAGCGCGAACAATCCACCAAAAGAAACCTACTGCTCTAATCAATATAAATCTAGAGAGTCTTATACTCGGTAGCTGCTGGTGCGACCCAATTAACCAAATGCAGTACCACAGATATACCTACCAAATGGGGATTCACGACTGGCGTTTAGCTGACAAAGTAAAAATATTCGAGGATAAAACGATCGATCTAATAAAACAAGAAAAGTGGCTAGAGGCAGCCAATTATTTCGATACAACATGTAATATTATACATAATTGGACTCATTCTGTATCATATTACAATATTGCTAAAAAAACAAACAATAAAGAAGTTCCAAAATTTGTTGCGTTGGTTCAGACTAGCGAGATTCGAAAAGCTCTTCACGTTGGAGACTTGGTTTTCCAAGACGGAGAAAACGTACGAGAGGCGTTATGGCAGGATTATATGAAATCTGTTGCGCCGTGGATCGCTGAACTTGAGCAAGATTACCTTGTAAAATTTTACAACGGTCCACTAGGTGCTATGGTACCATACAGGGGAATGATAAACTTTATAGAAATAATGGATCCTTCTTACAAAAATGCAGATAATATAACACTTTTATTTTATAGACCAGATGTTTTTTTTTATACATTTGGGATATATATCGGTGCAACCAACAGTAACACAACATGTTTTTTGCTTTTGACGGTGGGTAATTTAGCAGCCCACGACAACCCGGATTGGAGTAATACTATGCTACAGTTTTTGATTAATCCTATGATTGCTGGAAAGAAAGGAGATTCTGAGGTAAACCAACCCTTTATAACTATGGAGAAGGTAGATGATAAAATACCTTTGTCCACGATGTGGAATGATCGAGATAAAAGTACTAATTGATTACAAAACTATAGTAGTTACACGTTTGTGTACATGTAACATTGCTTTAAGCTATCCCTATCCTCAAAGGTTTTTGTTATGGTTAAGCTCGCCTGTGTATAATAATATGACCTTCATGCAAGTTTTTTGTCTATATTTAGTCCCTGTGTACAAAAAAAGAATAAAGAATAAACAAAAGAAATACACTTAGCGGCACAATTAACCGCCCACCCTTTTAAAGTGGCAAATTTTTATGTTATCGCAGTTGTAAGTTATTGGGGCATAAATAAGTCAAGTGTGAAAGAAATGTAGTGACGAAAAAGTTACAAACTACCCACTTAACTTTGTTTTTTATACGCATAAGTTGTGAATAGGATAAATATCGAACTTCGTCTCATTATCGTTATCGTTGCCATACTGCTTACATTGCTCCAGTGGCATTAAAAGTAAACAATTTGAGTTTGTTTTGGTTTCGTAACTTAAAGCTAGTGTTTGGACATCACAAACATGCCATTTGATGCTAATTCAGTGGCGAGAGCCGTCGCTCTTATCGACGAAGGGTTTAGTCAGCGTTTCGTGGCGCGGAAGCTTGGTGTCGCACGTACCACCTTAAGGGATGCAGTGAAACGGTTTCGGGAAACTGGCTCTTATGAGCAAAGACCAGGACAGGGCCGAAAAAGATGCACCTCCGCTCGTGACGACCGATTTCTTGTGACCAATGTTCTAAGAAATCGGTTCACTACAGCTGTTGAGGCACGAAACCAACTTCGTGAGGTTCGCAATGTTCAAGTGAGTGAAAGAACAGTGAGAAGAAGACTAGGAGAGAATGCCCTTGGAGCTTTTCGACCATCTCGAGTGCCACAATTACTCGTAGGCCACCGGAGAGACAGACTTCGTTTTTCCCGAGAGCACGCCGAATGGAATATGGAACAATGGAAGAATGTTATGTTTATTGACGAGACAAGAATATGCTTGCACGGTCTTGATGGTCGCCAGCGTGTATACAGACGCAAGAATGAAAGGTTTGCACCATGTACTGTTGTGAAAACAGTAGGTTACCAAGGTGGCTCTATCATGATATGGGGCGGCATTACTTACGAAGCACGCACCGACTTGGTTATCTTCGAAAGAGGTGGAATAAATGCTCAGAGGTATGTAACAGAAGTGTTGGAACCTCATGTAATGCCATTTGCTCCATTTATTGGCGAAGATTTTTTATTAATGCAGGACAACGCTTGCCCCCACGTTGCTAGAGTTGTTACCGCGTACCTGGATACAGTCGGCATTAGAAAATTACCATGGCCATCCCGGAGTCCAGATTTAAATCCTATTGAACACATATGGGACAATTTAAAAAGACGTGTTCGAAGCCGCATAGCAGCTCCAACCACCATAGATGAATTAAAACAATCCGTGATTGAGGAGTGGCAGAACATTCCACAACAACAGATCAAAGATGTCATCGACAGCATGTCAAACCGTTTCATGGAAGTCATGAGGGCTAGAGGTGGAAATACGCACTATTAGAATTCATTTTATCAGCAGATTTTTTTATTTTTAAGTCATTCATCACATTTGTTAATTTACGGTCAAAGTGTTTTTGAGACTTTTTTATAAATAAACGTAATAATTAAAAACAATATTATCTTTCATTTTACTTCTAAATACCTACGTTATAAAATAACATTCAAAAGTATTGTCACAATTTTTTTTTTTAACCAAAATCGTAAAAAATCAAGGTGGGCGGTTAATTGTGCCGCTGAGTGTAGTTGTGTGTAGTGATCAACCTCTGGCAAGTTTAAGTTTTCAGAATTCCATACAATCATTGACATGAGACGGCCCTACGAGTACCTTTTAAACCTATCAATAAAATACTGTAGATGGATGTGTCTGTTCGGTATCAAACAATCAACAGACTTCGATAGACAACTAATAACGTGATAAAGGATAAGGGATTATTTATCTACAAAGTAGTTCTAAATAAATAATTAACCTACTATATTCAGAATTGACTTGGTGAAGGTCGATAAGTTTTTAATGTATTTCAAGTAGGTATCACATCACTTTACCTTTATCTTACAATGATGGCACTGCCTACAAACTACACTGGGAATTATTTCGTTTTCTGTGGTATGACACAAACTCATATCTTGATTTGGTTCTTGGAGGTTATTAGGTATTTATTGCATATAGCGAAGGCTTAGCTTTTGTAATACTAGCTTTTCTTTTTTCAATTGCGCATTGTTATTTTAGGATTCTGAAGTTCAAAATGTTCAACTCTCTGGCCGGCTGCGCGCGCGGCGCTTTGAGTATTTTTCTCGATATGACAACATCGACGCAACGAAAAGTTACGTATTACGCTAGAAAAGGCTAGAAAACAACTGTCGCCGTTTTCTTAACTGAAACAAACGCATCACTTCAATTTACATAAATTGAATATTTTTATATAAATCTCTCGAAAGAACTATTTTGATTCTTGTCAGGATATAGAAATACTTGAATATAATACTTACACTTTAAAAATCAAATAACCTTTTAAAAGTTGTTTAAATACATTTTATTTCTTTAATTTTCCTTAATGCGCTGTCATGTTTTAATGGAAATTGTTGAGCTATTACTTACACTATTTATGACAATGGTAGGATAAGCAATCAATTTCCTGTCTTATTTTAGAAATGTCTTGTTCTAACGTCACTTAACTCGCATCATCAATATTCATATACTAGCTTTAGTTAAAAGATAACAGCGTTTTATAAGCTGTCAGGTAAATTATCAATGAAATCACGATTTTAGTAATAGTAGGACGTAATGGTTAAATTTGAATAATGAATTGGCCATAGGATGTTTTTGTTTGTTTTTCGTCTCTTGCCATTTATCTCCGAATCTTATCAGATTGTAATGCGGGATTTTTCCAATCGAGGTGTTTTTCTTCAAAGATGTCTGAAGTTTGATGCCTGTGCGCAACGGCCTGCGCTAAATGTAGTTACGTTACAACCTAACACATATTCAGCTGTGATTTCTTGAATGAGTGGTGAATTCCTTACCATATTGATCAAACCATAATTATAATCTTACCATATCTCTGTGGCGCAGTGGGTGAAGGCCCACCTGAGATGTAGAAGATTGCGAGATCGATTCCCGCCGCGTGACAATTTTTTATATTATCTGCTAATATTTGTCCCAGCTCTGGGGTTTTTTATGTATAATATGCATGTGTTTAAAAAATGAACAGCATTATTATATCCTTTACGTAATTCTCTCATAGCATAAAAATAACTAATAACCTATCAACAGGAAAAAGTGGAAAAGATAGAAATATTATGACCCAACATCTGTAAAACCCCAACTGATATTTCTGGAACAATTACCTTACAATAAAGCAAATAAAGTATTCTAGGCGTTATGTGCTCGATGTCTATAGGAATAAGTGCTCCTTAACAAGACCAAGTGTAAAAAAACGCTCAAGAAAAGCTTGATGACATTGGGGATTTGTTAAAAATATTGCTATTAACATATCCGAGAGAACAATACATTTATTCATACGACTAATGAACAAGTAGATATATACCAAAAACACACATGATACAGCTGGCCTATCTAAATTTCTCATTTTTCATATGAAACACGCTGAATAAATAAGTTCATTATAGTGCTTCGGTAGCAGCTACCACGTTAAAAAAAGCATAACACCTTACAAATTGAAGCTCAACTTCATCAATGCGAGTTAATCTAACAGATTACCTCGAAAAATCACAACAGCTCTATTAACGTATCCGCAATATTTTGTGGCTCAACTATTTAAGCGCCGCGCTGACCCATCACAGACTTTGGGTATGCACGCTCGAGAATCATACGAGTTTGTGCAACTAGATGATAGCGGTTTTTTGACTCAGAATCTGAAAATGGAATATAACGCTATAATAATGTTAACGGTTTCAATTTGCTTTACTATAACTTTACTAGAACGTTAAATGCAAAAGATTGGGTGTTTGATTGTTAAGGTGTTTGGATGTGTGCTGCCAGCTGTAAAACGGTGATTTGGATGAAATTTGGAACTGGCTTCATGGCCTAGAATAATACATCTTATACGAGTACCACAAGTAGAATACACCCCAATGCGGGACCTCAGTTCTCCCACTTAGAATTAGACGAGTACCACGCTGGCGAAGCCGTGGGCGGAGGCTAGTTATAATATATATTTTCATCTACAAATTAAAAGGAGAACGTGCCTTTTTGTTTGATATTAATTTTACATAATGTGGTGTGGGTACTAATCTCTCCATATTGCATTGATCAAAGCCTGCGGGCGGGATATATTTTACAATAATATAAGGTAATATCAATAAGGTAGATATTTAAATGATAATTTGGGTCAGTGTTTTAAAAAACAATAATATAGAGTACCTACACTTTATGCAAAAGCGCCTGAGCAAAAAAATGTTGGACAGATTATTAAAAAGGTTGGTATACTATGATATTCCCCAAATAAAATACTAAATAAAACTTTTTGTTCCGAAAAGATAAAGTAGTGAAACATACTCCTTTGAACATAAAACAATCGTCGTCTGTTAAGTTTGTGGAATATGAACAACAACAAGCGTTTCGGCCAAATTGTATTCTCGCCAAGTTGTTCAAGCCTCAATGTAAACAAACCAAACAATTTAACTATACGACCATAGGAACGGGAGCAATATTCATTAGTCATAGCTAAAATGCTTCAAGCCGATGTTTCGAGCTCATGACATTTGCGTATATAATATCAGTGATTTTCGTGTAGGTAAGTCCCGCATCTTAGACGATAAAATCATCCTACTACTATTGTAACGCGAAAGTTTGTGAGGATGTTTGTTGCTCTTTCACGCAAAAACTACTGAACGGATTTTGATGATAATTTTTAATAATATAGCATCAGAATAACATGTATTATTCTGATGTATAAGCTACCGTGTGGTATCCGGATAAAAAGTGGCCTATGTAGGCTACTTTTTATATACTAACTACTCTCAAGCGAGACGACCAGTCCTTTGCAAGCCCACAATATGCCCTCTCAGCTAAAACAAAGATGCCTCATGCATTATTCCAATGCAGTACCTACTTACCTGCAAGCCTTAGCAGATTCGGTTACATTCCGCATTGTGACTACTGTGCAACAAGTCTGGAAACAGCAATGTAGAAGTTTTATTTCAGTAGCACAAGTATACTAATAGCTAGAGGTACATAAATAAATAATAATTTAATAAACACGCACACATAAATTATAATTACATAGTTCTAATAACACGCTACAAAACACGGTCGGTCATATTCCCAAAAGTAAAAATATACTCAATCACATGTTAATGATTTGAAACCAACAAGTAGGACCAACGAATAGGTATATTTTAATAGAAACAAGTTTCTATTAAGATATACCTATTCGAGAGGAACAAAGCTGTGATATGACAGTTGTCCTGAACTTTTTGCAACACTGTTGAAGAATGTACTAAGGTATTCTGTGAAAACAGTTTATAGCATGCAACACTAAACTCTGTATCTGTCTTGAACCGTAAAACAAAGTGGATACTGCCGGTTTATGACTTTAGTACGAATTGTATCTACGTGTTATTGTCCAAGTAAGTTTACATTGCTCAAATCGTATACTCAAACTGGAGCGTTTCTAAAACTATTGTTTTATATAACCTAAATAATCTGCATCATACTTATCCACTGAGGTTTGGTATACAACTATTATTTGTTTATTGGTGGCAATATATACTTATTACTTATAGGCACTTATTATTGAAAATTCAGTTGATTTACATTGATTTAAAAATATTTACATATTGGTGTTCTTGTGAAGTCAGGTAGTGAGTAGTCAAGGTACACCTTGTACTTTTACTTTTCCACTAGAAGTACTTTTCTTTAAAGTGAGTATCTACGTACTCATTTTTATAACTTTTTATGTTAACAGTATAGTTTATTGGATAAAACCTCCAGACAAGACTCATAAATAAACGTGAAAGTTATTTGAGAATGGATATTTGTTACTCTTTCAGAAATACTACTGAACGAATTTTGATGAAACTTTACAGTAATATAGCTTATACATCAGAATAACACATAGGCTACTATTTATCCGGGTACTACGCGGGCGAAGCCGTGGGCAGAAGCTAGTGTTTTAATATGTATTCAACTTGAAACCAACAAAATCACTCGAAAGTTGAGTATGCGCTTTATTACAAACTTGATGAAGCCTAACTTTCGAAGTCTTCATCGATGCCTGCTTTGAGGCGAGGATCAAAACATCAACTTCGTGTTTCGAGTTAGACCATCATGAACCTTATACGACCACACATTGAGAACGAAATAATTTCAGTTCTAATACTGGTCTTCCACTTTGAAAGGGTAATAAGCTAAGCGTAAATAGCTAAGCGGAGGAGTAAAAAAGTATTTACCTTTCACTGAAAAAGTTTAATAGAAAAGTGCTATTTTGGTGACTCTTTCTCGAACTCACAGTGAAAGCCCTTCTATGAAGTTTACCATTGCGAGACAAATCTCTGTTACGATATCAGTTTATATACACCACCAATAGCGGAAATAAATAACAGGCTGAAACTTCATTCCGAAAAAAAGCACTAGAAAAATGGGACCGGATTACAAACATACAACGACCATACTACCAGCTCAAAATCGAAAGATAACAAACATAAAATGAAACGCGACGACCTACGGATGTTTTCCCATTTACAACTAGAATTAGAAAGTTCCTTTCGCAGTGGAAGGCCGTCATAACAGTAGGCTGTGCCATCACTCAGGTCACGTTTGACAAGGACGAGCGAGACACGCAGATCTCTAACGAATGTTTGCTTTCCCTTTGTCGCTTTGTACTAGCCCAAAAGCGACATCTGTTTCTATGTGAACATTTTTTACTTCTACTTTGACACTATTTATTATTTTGTTATTTAAATAAAAGTCACATTTTTAATTATTTACAGGTTTAATTATTTTAAACACATTTGTATCAAATTAGGACTGCTACCAACATAGCATAAAATTTTATCTGATTAAGGATCTGAAATCTTCATCGTGGTAATTAAATTCCCGAGCGAGTTTTTTTTAGGTTTCACTCAAAGTGAGACTTTTACTCCCTAGTTACTAGTGGCGATAAAACTTATTTAATAACAACCCTTTAAGTCATAGAAAACTATAGAAAATAACCACATTAAAATCGTATGTCGTATCGTATGGTAACAGACAAAAAACAAATAACTCTTACCTCATAAAAGCGGATGACAACGTAACTGTAATATCAAAAAAAAACTCAATCATTTATGCTTATAGTGAGTTATTATCCCAGAACTGCTCTCGAGCCTTCGAAGAATGATCCTAATTGGGCAACTTGCTTTGTATTCTCATGGCAATATTGATGTATTTGGACAATAATGAAATTCAATAAGAGCTGACCTCAATTGAAGCATTATTGTCAGTCAGCTGAATGAATGGTAGGTATAATTTTATAAATGCCTTTCTCATTTAACTCTCCTCTACCCACGACTTAGTCCGCGTGGTACCCATAGGCAGTAGCTAATGAGGAAATAAATAAATCGTTTATAAATCACGTGACGGTTTGCAAGTCCATCGCCACTTATTGGAACACTAACTGATGGCACCTTCAATTTTTGGTTTAAGGGTATGCTGGTTCCTTTATGATGTTTCTTCACCGTTTTGAGTACGTGTACGTGCGCACATATTTTTTTATAATGGACAAGTCCATTTTTACACGATCCACGACCTAATCAGGCTGTAGACCGACGGCCATCGGTCGGGGTAACGCCCACTAGGCCAATACAGCTCTTAAAATTACTATATCTTAAATCACATACCTGCTTAGTTAATATTTCTTTATCAATGTAAGCTATTCCATTTAAAGTAGGTAAATACTAAATAAGGTACCTAGCTTTTATTTAAAACCAAGCCCAGTTTATTGCCGATTCTTCGGTGTAAAAGGCCTGTCTACGTTCTTGTAATCCTAACAAAATAAAACGATTTTCATTTTCACTTTCAATAGGTAAAAGAAAAATAACTATCTCAAAATAAGACTTTCGTTTCCTTTAATAATATTGGTTTTAGGAGATTACCCTACAAATGTTTTGTAAGCACTATTTTAAACTACGCAATTTAAGCCTGAAACGAAATGAAGGGTATTCAATCACGTAAATTAGATACGTAATGTATTTTGTAATAATAGGCAAAGGTCTTTTCTTATCAACATAATACAAGGGCTTATTTAAGGTTCCGTGAAGATGGAATCCTTATTGTAAAGGTAGCTTTTTCCATCTCCTTCAATTAAATTAAATGCTATTGGAAAATTGCCTGTTAGCTTGTGGGGGCGCATAGTCTGGCTGATTGATCATCTTTGGATAAATTCTTTTGTGAGATAGAAACAATATAAATAACAAATGTTCATCTAAATTATTTTTACAAGGTTTTATTTAACTTGCCTTTTCGTTAGTATGTGTGGGTCAAATCATGCAACTGAATTTTAAACCAGTTATCCCCTACCGATTTTTTGTCATTTTAAATATTAGTTAAATATTATTTTATTAGTTTAGTTCATTTAAATATATTGTACCTATTTAACTTTTATGTAATAAAATCCTAAATAATCGGCTGGTTTTGGTAGGAGATTGGATTCTACTCTTAACGGTAACAACGCTTGGATGCACATAATGTTAGTTTGAACATAGCAATCCCCGCTGTATATGGGTGGCCTCAGCGGTGGCTATAACATGAGTTAGTTTTTTGCTATAAATAAGTTTTATTTATTCATAAAAACTTTATTGCACAAAAATCAAGAATGTACAAAAAGTGGGATCAATGCTAAACCCATTTGTCTTTTTATGCAAACTTTTATAATTTAGAGCCATGTTTTACTGCAAGACCTTCCTTTTCCCAGTGCCTTTCATATCCGTATCATTATTACGCATAGAATGCGTTGTCATCCATAGCAATTCCCGGAGGCACAAATCAATACATGCAGTAGAAATGCGGAGGATCATTATACATTGTCGTACATACGTATCGTATACTTTCATATCGGTGTAGTTATACTGTAACAGGAGACTTTAGCAATTGATTTGATTTACTTGATGCACTATATATTTTTTTTAATAGTAAAAAGTACTTAATTTTTTATCATCAAGCAGTTATTGGCGTCGATTCTCTTTTACACCAACTAAACTTAATTTAAACTGTCGCTCTTTTTTACTGATGGTGCACGCAAGAAAGAGATAGCAAAATTCTACTCCTGCCAAATTAGTTTACGTGTCGCTCAACATGTTTTGAAATCACGACTAAACTTGTATAGAAAACTTAAATATGGCTAATTTGACAGTACTTAAATTGTTGATATCTTATTCTTTTGTTACTATTAGTAAAAGAGAGCAATATATAAAATTAAGTTTAGGACAAAAGAAAATTGAAGACATTGTCAGCATTAGCTATCTTACTCCATCTTTTGCGAACAATATATAGAGGTAACATTTGGTAATTGGTAATTTTTCACTTTTTTGGGTTTCTATCCAAACGCACTACTTTTCATTAAGCAAAGTTTAGCTGGCTAATAGTATAATTAGTTTGCATGTGCCCTTATGCAATCTTGTATTTTCCATCCATCTATCTATTACAGATTATTCCCAATGCAGCTCACATATATGTGCTCACTACTTGTATGAGAAAAACCTACGAAATGTTTGGCTTTTCCGTCAAAGCGAATGCAAGCTAAACTTTCAAAATTATAGGACCGGTCATACGATTTATTTTCATTTTCCGGGTATGCCTAGTCTCTCTGCAATGTACCACGCCCTACTTTCTACAGTTTATCTAAAATGCCAAAGCAAAAAGATTTACGCTAGAGTCCCAAACCCATCCGAGCCTCGATTTCTGGGAATCATTTAAATCGTTCCGATCGAGTTTTTAACTAATTGCCTATCTTGTAAAAGGATACGAAGCTTAGCAACCGATTGCTTTGCACAATTTATCAAAACGAGCAAATATTACACTTATGTTTTTAAAACAAGCAAACCTTCTTCTTGTGGTATCATATTCTTAGGGCTTGGCATTATAGTGAGAGTACGTTAAACAATTGGGCCATTTCGGCGACACCACGGAAATTGGGTATTAATCATCGAAATTTTATTTTTGACAGCTATAGTTTTTATTCAGTTTTTTTCTGTGTTTATATAGTGTCTTCATTATAGTGTATTCAAGTGTCATTTTTAATTCGATTAAAACCTAAGCCACGCTTAAAAAACGTAATAAACTGGATTTGCAAAAAGAGCTTCTCTCGACCATACGTAATGTGGGATCGGTCTGAGCTTGACACACTAATCATAGCACAGAAAGCGCTCAAAGCAATATTTTCCAAGTTAATTTTAAGTCTGAGTTAATATATTTGGTTAGAGATAATAAAAATAATGTTCTTTGTAATTGTTTCCAGTGATATAAAAATCAGATCAAAAATATCAGACCAATCAATACTATTCCAGCATTCCAGGCATTAGTCCGCATTTCAAACAAACAAATAAAGTGTTTGAAGACGAAACAACAAAACCAGTATTTATTAGGATTATTCATCACGCTCAGTCTGCAGATTTAACAATACGAGCGCGCTAGTTCCTGGTAGTTCCCGCTGACAAGACGGAATTGCAAACATTCGTTACGTATTCCTTTGTCCCGTCGTATCACAGGCAGCTTTGTAGGACGTCATTGAATACTAAAGGTAACTGTGAGAACTTAGGTAGGAGTTTGAAACGTGTTGTTATTTTATGGCCTTCTCGTTTGCCTAGAAAAACTTTCCGCAATGCCAAGAGACCTGACGGTAGGCCAATGCTAATATTTATAGATAGTATGAAGCGTGACAGGTTAACATTTAAGATCAATCTAGCTAAATGGAAAAAGAATACAGTGGGTCGAGATACTTGGAGGAAGATTATTTATGTCGGCGTTGTGACTTGACAGAATAAGGCTCAATTTGTTATCGAAGACACCAGCAAGCTGCTCTACCTTCCTATTTATCTGTCGCAAATGCGGTCGTAGCCGTCGCTACCGTATAGGCTTTACGAGTCATGAACGTAGGTGCCTTTTGACTTTTTAAAGACGTGGCTTAATAATGATAATAAGGGAAAACATAGTGAATATCATGTCTCGACAAACGTAGTGTAGTGCATTACTACATGAAGACTGGTAAGTGTTTGATGACAAAAACCGAAATTCAGGCGTTTTTGTTATCTTTGGCTTATAGTCAAAGTTCAGTACAAAAATATTGAATTATGTCATACTGCATTGTTTAAGGATACCTAATTATTCTGAAGCTAATTATATGGATATCTGGATCGAACGATGGCCAATAGATACCTAGCAACAATTACCACAGCGGAAATGGATACGCATTACTACTAGTTAGACTTCAGTGCACCCCACAACTAAAGCTTCATTCCACATTGATCTCTATTAAAAGTAAATAAAGTATATGGAACTATATCTGTGCGTAAACTGTACGTTTCCAATTTCGACCAACTAAGCGAACAGTGGCGCCAATTGATACATGATTCTGTTTTCGATGCACGATTTGTGGTGCTCTAGAGGTCTCCTGCTACACTTTGATTTGTATCCTTGCCTAAATCTAGGTGAAAAATGGCCTAGTCAAAATTTGGGGTTCTTGTGCTTCGGAATAGAGAGCTCGTCATTTATCGTCTTTGAATAACTCATTTATCTCGTGGACAGAATCGTGGCAATCGTTTTAGTAAGACTTAAATACACTTGCAACATAGAAAGTGGATATTAAAACATAAAATAAGTAGGTAGTAGCGCTTCTAGTGAAAGAGCTCGTTTGGGAAAATACTAAAACCATTTATCTATCTGTGCAGTTATACTCGCATTACTGTTTTCCGATTTGGGTAGGGTATGGGTGCTGGTGAATTACAGGCACATGAGACTTATGTGTCAGGTTATGTGTCAGGGTCGGCAACACACGAGTGATGCAAGCGTCCAAAGGTTACGCTACTAACAGGTACCACCACTTACTAACAGGTAGACCGTAAGCTAGTTTGCCATTTTAGTTGAAAAAAAACCTTTTTTATCATAATGCACAACATGCTTTTAACATGGGCGCACTTAATTATGATATAAAGTGAATCAGAATTCACTTAATATCATAATTAAGTGCGTCCATGCACAGTGTGCGCCTTCGTCAGGTGCTTGATGAAGCGTGCATACTTTTAAGCTCTGTTTAGTTTTTAAGTAACTAACTATATTTATTATTTTTATCAAATATTTAATTATGGCTGCAAAAATAATAATAACAAACATTTTATTTCAGGCAACAACATGAACAAAATTTAAAATGATGACGACTGATGTGGCGCGGTGGGCGAAGGTCCGCCTGCGACACAGGAGGTCGCGGGTTCGATTCCCGCCCTGGGACAAATGTTTGTACGATCTGCAAATATTTGTTCCGGGTGTTCTGGGTATTTTCTATGTATAATAAAAAAAAATCTATCTATGTAATGTATTGTATTAAGTATATCTGTCATCTAGTATAACACAAGCTCTGCTTAGCTTGGGGCCAGATGATGCTGTGTGGATTGTCCAGCATTATTTATTTATTTATTTATTTATTTAATTGTCCCATAACATAAATACCTTAGAGACTAACATACATAATTATTAAAATACTTTCACCACTTATTAACACGTAAAGTCTGCGATGTGTTACGCAATTGCGCTGTGTCCAGTAGTTCGCGTTCGCGAAAACGACGAAACACCACGTTCTTCGGCCAAAATTCCTTACTCATGAAGGATATACCTGTGTGTGAAAGATGAAATAAAAAGTTTTGAATTGAATTGAACTAATAAACTGCATCCGCTGCTGTAACAACTGCTACGAAATAATAATAATCATTCATTTGTGGTTGCTACAGTCCCTACAAAATAATACTATAGCTATTGCTACAAAAATTGTTGTAGCAAAAAAAGCTTGAATAGATGAATCTCAGAATCTCCCTGTTTCCACGGAAAACACAAAGTCAAATCAATGTAGGAAAAATCTGCTCTAAGGCTTATGCAAGCTGAATAAAACATTCCACGCGTCTTAACGTATCTAGTACAAACATGATAATCTTGGCACGGATGTCGCACGTGCACGTGTTTCCTACAGGACGAAAACAAATCTCTACATTCTAAGGTGATGCGTGCACTTGCGACTTTTGCAAAATAAACGAAGGATATAAAGAGACTAATAAAGTCTACACCTGGGCGATAAGATCAATAGTAGTTTAAACCACAAGAGCAAGTTTAATCTTCTATCTTCGATTATTTCATAAGTTCAATTATTGTTGATCCACAAATGTATATGACAGTATATCAAACCATCGATTAATTTTTATCGTATATTTTCGAAATCCAAAGTTTAAACTACTATTGATCTTATTGCCCTTAATATAGATACAAATTTAGATAACTATCACTAAAATTTCCCTGTCAACGGAATGTGAATCAGATGAAACATGTCCAATAGCAACGTCAAGGATTTTCGATCACCAAAAACCATTTGACGCCGTGTAGACATCCATTGTACTGATGACATTGTAAAGGTTGCAGATATTAGGTGGGAGGAAATGCCTCATGACCGCTCGTCATTGTACTCTTTTGATGTCTCAACTCAGAGAGGATTGCAAGCCTTAGCAATGAAGTATGATAGAGACTCAGGCTCATTGCACCAATCTCTGTCTCACTATGTTTTCAACTAGTATTCATTGTGCTCTGTGATATGACTGATATATTCATTTGTTTTCAACCATTTGAAGTCCAAATAAACGGCAAGCAGTCAAAACTACAAAAATCGCAAGTGTGCGTCACCCCTAAACCGTGAAATCGCAACGCAAAGAAAGTATTGAAACGTGCTTAGAATTTTCTGAATCGCATTTCAAATACATTCGCTGGATATGAAGCCTGAGTTATTCAATATGCTCAGTTACCTATTCAATGAAAACAGCCGTGATTTTACAAGTTTCAAACATGCCTCAGGTGGGAAGTGGAAATAAATTTCCTTTTGCGCCTTGGCTAGTTCAAATTGAACACCGCACCGACTAGTGTTTGGTTTGTATTATTAAATGGTTACATTTCCTCATACAGACACTAGTTTATTGCAGATCTTTATGAATTAAATGAAAAATTTCTGAAAAAGAATGTCTTCTGTATTAAACCTAACTAGCTTCTGCCCACGGCTTCGCCCGCGTGTAACCCGGATAAAAAGTAGTCTAGTGTTATTCTGATGTATAAGCTATATTACTGTAAAGTATCATCAAAATCCGTTCAGTATTTTTTGCGTGAAAAAGTAATAAACATCTATCCTCACAAACTTTCACGTTTATAATATTAGTAGGATTAATAAGATTAATCGGGTATTTTAACTTCTCTCCAATTGTGGGCATGTGCCAAATGCAATGTTTAGACGTTCCTCTAACTACCCTCTTCTTGGTATAATCACAGATCTTCTTACTAACTATGAATCTGAAGATGTCCATCATGAAGATGATTGTATGTTTATCAATTTAAAAATATACAAAATTATCCCGCCCTCTTTACATCTATTTGACCACAAATAATACATCTCAATCTATTGATTACTTTTGAAAATACTGTTGGTTTTTATTTTCATTGACCCTTAATTAGTATGGCAAGTAATGAATGAATGTAATAATGTAAATTCACTGACATAAAACCCGCAAAAAGTTAAACAGCCTATGTGGTTAATGCCATAAAATGTAACTGGAACAGACGCAAACAAACAGAGCTACGGAGTGCCACAGTCAGGCAACACTCATATCAGCGGCACTCCTGTTTTTGTCGGAACGGGCCGAATAAAATATGACACTGACTATTTATGCTCTTAGTAGTACTATGGAGTGGATATACCGCGCTTTTTGCCCAGAATACATAATACAAATGGGTACGCTATGTTCTACTCTATAGTATCGTTATAGCACGGCTGCTTTTGAAAACTGGCTTCGTTCTGATATAACAATATCTTAACTTACCTACCGTACTACCTAATTTAATATATTAATATACCTAGTCCAACTTCGGCAAGTAATAAGATTATGCAGTGAATTCTGCAGTGAAGACCTGCCATTATATCCTACTAATATTATTAAATGTAAAATTTTGGATGCTTAGATGTTTGGATGTTTATTGATAATAATTTTCATAACCGTTGTACCGAATTATATAAAATTTGGAACAGGTATAATGCGCAATTTCACATAGGGTGGAAAAAAAATGTTTTCTTTATTTTCTTAGATAACTATCAAATCATTATCTCGAACTATTTACTATAGAAAACTAAGTACCTTGGTATATTTATAGTACTTTAAGTACTAGTCTCTCTAGAGTTAAAAAAGATACTATAACATTGTCATCTCAGAATTAGTCTTATCTTAGGCTAAATTAATTAGGCAAGTAAAAGAGTAGGTACCTACATTAGTTTGTTCTTAATGAAGGGTACCTACTCTTTTACTTGCTTGTTTGTTCCATAGTTTCTTTTAAAGCAGTAATTTATGTTGGAATAGTAAGAACAGACCATATGATTGTACTGACTTTAGGAGGTTACCTAAATCAGCCTGAATGTACGTTACTTGTATAGTCCTCTATTTACTTGCTCTTATTCTGGAAAAAATACCTATTTAATAAAAGGCGCGCGCCGAAAAAGTAATAAAACCTCTACAAAATACAGAACACTACAAAACTTTATTCCCATTTACTATTTTTATGAACACTAAGTAACTCAAAAAGATATGGCCCCACTAAAAAGAACTTTTATTAAAGCTGCCAGAGATCTCAACATACTGAAATGTTGGAAATGTATTTTATTATCAATGTAAAATTTTTACGTCGAGCTCTGTCGTCATGAAATGTAACTCTGTGGTCTACTGCTCTCTAGAGTATTTGTGAATTTTTCAACCTTACTGGGTATAATTGCTAGATTTTGTATACGTACTGTACTCTTAGGTACCTTAGTTCTTTTACTGTATTTCTGTGACTTTACAGCGTTGAAATTTTCGATTCAATTTTACTACACTAATTACAGCGCGTATAAATCTATTTAAATATCTAGTTGAACTTTACGCCGATCATGCCGTGTTTTCTGATACTGGCTATTTAAATGAAAAGCTAAACTGTTTTCCAGATCCCTCATAATAACAAGCGAATCAAAATTCAATAGTTTCTCGCCTAACTATACAATGTGGAATATACGGGCGCTGAAATTCAGAGTTAGCAAACAATACGCGGTTGCTTTGCAGTGTCTGTTTCAACCGTTTCCGACCCACTGCCAGGGAGTGGACAGTCGACACTCGCATTCGTATTAAAGTGTTCAGTATCAAAGCCCACCTACCCATCATTCTAGATAAGTGGTTATCGAAAACAAGTAAACAATGATCAACGTATGATGCCTCAAAAATGTTTTGTGTAAATTGTGAATTGCCATGAGCCATTATCAAGGCATCTCATAAATAAAAGATAGCCCATATTTTAGTAATATATCGGCTTTCAATTTAGTGCCTTCGAGTTAGAACAATCTACTGATTAGTAGGTTGCGGTCATAGGCCGTCTAGTAGGCCCTGTATGACAGCAGCTTATCATTAACCTTACGATTGAGTTGCAAATTGATTGCCAAATTTTAAGGAGGTGGCATATGCGGTTATACAATTATTAAATTATTACTCGCTAGGCAGCGGGTTCTGCGCGTGAAAACAGTCAAGCGGATAGAAGATCTAGGTATATGACAGTCATTATTCTTTTATTTTCAACACGATTTGTATGCGTTCCGGTTTATAGATGGCCACTTATCTAGAATGCTGTTACCTGCAGAATACAACTATTTATTGCAGAGTTTGGATGGCAAACTAGTCGCAAAATGATTTGCTTTGACGCACAAAGGAGCTGCATCCGAGATACACCTAAGCTAAAGTTTCACTTGCAGATATGCAATAAACTCTACTCTGTCATTAGGTACTCTATTTCTGTAGCACAAGTGTATGCTATAATTATATATTGGTTTAATACCTTGACTTTATTTATGGGTTCTTAACAAGACACGCCTAATCGTGTCACATATCCGTAGTGCAATGGTACCACGGGTAATAGAAGCTAGATGTTAATTACCCGTAGCATCATTGAGTTTAACCCATCATGATACTTTGGGTAATGACTCTTCTCTAATAGCCGAGACAGGGTTAAATCCCTAAACCAATGCTAAAATATATCGTGGTCTACCATTATTTGCAGTTTGGTACATTTGTATTATTGATATTATCGGTTTTGTCATTGGATCGAACCGTTCTTCAGCGGCCATTAAATCGCGTTTAAGTTGCTTGTAATATAATTTATAACACGCTAGCTTCTGACCACGGCTTCTCCCGCGTGTTACCTGGATAAAAAATAGCCTATGTATTATTCTGATGTATAAGCTACATTACTGTAAAGTTTCATTAAAACCCGTTCAGAAGCTTTTGCGTGAAAGAGTAAAAAACATCCATCCTCACAAACTTTCGCGTTTAAAATATTAGTAGCATTAAATGTCCGATTTGCTCACGTGTTTATGTTATTTTATTCACTTGGGATGACACTCTTTCGAATAAAAAACAAAAGTAAAATTGCAAACAATAAATCTTTCGGCTAGTCTTGGTTCCATAAAATAATGAAGTTTAACGGGAAAAATAGCAATCTCTCAGGGACTTTTATGGGACCACCTCGTGATCATTCTCTATACAACACGAAAATAATCATCTGAATCGGTAAACAATTGGTGAAATTTTCAGTTAACAAAGACACATACTATAAAAACATAGAGCCGAATTGAGACCTCCTCCTTTTTTGAAGTCGGTTAAAAATAAGGTATAGTTGTTTGGTTATATTCAATGGCTGTTGAGAATGACAAACGAAACTCTTGGTGCAGAAGGTATTTGAAAATAAAGTTGTGTTTTACTAATGACCTAGTTATAGGCCTCGAAATAATAAATACCTACCTAAAACAAAAGAAAAAAAGGCATGCTCAACGACTGTATTCCCCATTATAGACATACTCAGTCCCCGATCCATGAGGATACCAAGTAGGGATATGACTATGGGGTAGTCAGAGGTACGTCCAAACATCATATTTGGCACATTCCCGCGTTTTGCAAGTAGTTAGTATTCCACGTGGCAGGTTGCAAGCCCTAGCCACATATTAACAATGGCACATGCCTCCGAATTTTTGGCTATCTTGGGCTTTCCAGTTTCCTCACGATGTTTTCCTTCCCATTTTGGGTACATGTTAATAAATACCTACTCCTTAATATTGAGCGTGTTTAAACTAGACCTGTCAAACTCTCTGAGGTCAGTGAGGATGAATAGGCTCTTTTAGTGGCCTACCAGAAGTCCTTAGAGTTGTTCTACGAACAAAAAAATGTTCTGCGATCACATTTTAATGGCTCATACTTCAGTCACAACAATACTCGTTAACAAAGTTGTTTATAGACCCATCAAGATAGGCAAGCAATTTTGTGTAGTTATTTTTCATCTTTTTTTAGTTCATAAATTACTCTTTAAAATTGAATAAGTATAGATCCATCCCTATTCAGTACGTCGTGTCGATATGTCCATAATCGACAATAATGTATTATTTTTCAAGTATCAATAATCAAAAAGGATAGGTATTTTATGAAGCAGTTTCTTGTCGCTTGAATCAAACAGCAGCTAATTTTTCATAGACATAGTCATAATCATATAATTTATTCACCTTCGGAACACAGGGAAAATTTGGTTTTGTTACTTAGTACATAAATTCTTTAGCGACTGTACATAGGCCTTGTCAGATTGTAAATAATTGTAACATAAAAATAACACATAATAAAATTGTTTGAGACAAAACAAAATAATAAGCAAATTGTAACAAACAGTCAAATTACAATCAAACAATAAGTGTTGCCATGCCATTGTATTGAATTTCTACTAAAATCCTAAATAAATAAGCGGCTTTAAAGAGGCCTTGTCAAACAAAGTAAATGGAAATAGTTATGATAGAATTAACCAATAACTTGAAATGAAATAAAACAATACTGTAAGCATCTTTTTTGATTTTTGGGGTTTTCCAGCGCAGTGACAGACGTAGTCCAAATATTTTTATCGCATATGTAGTCACTGCACTTATAATAACCTCTGTAGCGCAGTGGGTGAAGGCCCCCTTGAGACGCAGATGGTTGTGGGTTCGATTCCCGCCGCGGATCAAATGTCTGTATGATCTACAAAGATTTGTCTCAGGTCTGGGTGTTTTCTATGTAAAATATGTATGTATTTACAAAAAAAATGTATATTAGTAGTATATCAGTCATTTAGTTCCCATAACACAAGCTCTGCTTACTTTGGGGCTAGATGATGTTGTATGAAAAATGTCCAGCATAATTTTATTATTTATTTATTTATAATAACCTCTTCTTGTTAAACCAATCTTGACTTCTTGATTGATTTCTTGATAACAACAACAAAACCTTATCAATTGGACTCAAAAAAGTAATTGGCCGGTTCCATAATCTTTGTAAAGAAAAGTAAATAAGGAAAACAACAAAGAAATGCTTACCAAGAAATCCATAAATGCAATACGGATGACCTAATACCGGTGGGTAAATCGACAAACTCTAGAAGGAATGAAACTGAACGCTTGCAAACACTGTAAACACTACAAAGATAAGCGTTGAACGAAGAAGAAATAACAATATCCTTTCAAAAGCCTTCAAAATTCAACGTGAAAACCAACCTTATCTCACCGACGTTATGGCAACATGTAGGTAAGTCTTCCACAAAGGGTGATTTTGCAAAGGCGTTGATCGTTTCAAAGAAATACCATTGAGGGGCACGTCAACACTGTTTCAAGAAACGTTTATGTGAGTAGAACGGGTTCATTTACTTTACTGTGTCAATGTTATAGGGGTTGAAAAATAATTGAGTCAAAATGTTTTTAGGTTTTTACGCGCTATTTAATCTGCTAGATAGATACAGGTAGGTGGTACAAAAATGTCTCGGGCAGGATTAATGTATTTTATTACCTATGTATGTAATATGACATTATAGATTACAAACATTTTTTTGAAACAATAATCGACATTACATTTTTTTTTTTAATTTACAACTTAGATCAAATAT
This sequence comes from Perizoma flavofasciatum, assembly GCA_958496245.1. NCBI lineage: Eukaryota > Metazoa > Arthropoda > Insecta > Lepidoptera > Geometridae > Perizoma > Perizoma flavofasciatum. The sequence goes on from OY292431.1 coordinate 5,926,070, forward strand.
TTTGGTGCCTTTAATGAAATTAAGGAACCAACTAATGGATTTTGATTATATTTTACCTAACAAACGCGTGCAACAATACTTTTATTTAGTTGCAAAATAATAAAAAGGACTCATTTTCAATGGTATTTATCGGAAAAGGGGGCAAGTGGATGCACTTGTGTGTGATATCATACGATAGGTAATAACCTATTCTATAACACCTATGTGTTTTCAAAGCTGTATCGGTAAGTATTTCGTAGAAATCGACCTTGATAGATGTCATTCCATAAAAAAAATTTGAACTTTATTTTTTTGCTCGGTGAGTATTCGTTTTATAACAAAATGTCATAGAATAGTTTCTGATAGGGTAATTGAGCTCCACCGATTGGCATAAAAAAACTTTCAATTATTGAAAAAAAATGTCCGCTTTTTAGCAGTTTTGATCCACTGTGCGCCGCCGCCGGCATCTGCACGCGGCGTGGGAGTTACCTTATACGGTCACTGCAGCCACATACAATTAACAAAATACTCTTCCATAATACACCCAGAAATAGTAAAAGAGCCCGTAAATATCTTGAAAACTTCCATCTTATTGGAGCGTATTTAACAAACTAAACACTATAAAATTTCGCTTTTAGCTTGACCCAGCTTGATGAGCAAGCACTTATCCACTGTAAATGATTGTACACCTAATTTCGTAGGTAACAAAGCTTAATATTCGGGTCACGAACTTAGTGCGTGCTTTGTTTACGTGCCGCTATACAGTGTACAACTTTCACATCGTATGATGAAATTGCTCATGTATGGTTGAACAGTGTTTGATTAAAAAGTTCAACTGTATTATTAGAAAAAGAAAAAAGGGAATAGTTGATAAGTGAACATTGTGTAACCGTTAAATATGAGTGTTTTGTATCGTAATCGTATAAAATCTAATGTGAAATATATCAAAACTAGCTTCTAGGCAAAGCCCACGGCTTTGCCCGCGTGGTACCCGGATAAAAGGTAGCCTATGTGTTATTCTGATGTATAAGCTATATTACTGTAAAGTTTCATCAAAATCTGTGCAGTAGTTTTTACGTGAAAAAGTAAGAAATATCCATCCTCACAAACTTTCACGTTAATATAATCTTATCCTATCCTATCCTACTAGGATAGGATAGGATAAGATGTCATCGACCTTCGTACATAATAATTTGAATCTAGAATAATTAACACAGAATACATAATAGATCTCAAACATTAATTACTATATTGGTATCCAGTTACAATGATCTGTAGGGAATACGTCTAGATAGTGAGGTCATACGAAATATTAGAGAAATGAAAAGCATCTAGGGGTGGAATTGCGTCAGACCTACGTCAAGTAGTAATTACGATTTACCTCCTCCCCTAAACAACGAAACAAATCAACGTCATGAACGCTTTATAGTAGAACTTATTTACCCTGTGAAATTAACTTTGGATCCACATAATGATACAGTATGATCTGAGCGAAATAAAAACAGAACCGCGCGTAGTATTTTTTTCTTATTCTTGATATGTATTACTCCGTGATTAGTCCTACTTGATCTTACATAGACAGGGTATGTCTCGGTGTGATCCAATAAAAATAATACTACCTGATCACACTACTAATACTAGCAAATGTGTTGTTATGTTCCCATTTATGTGTATGATATTTTGCTTGGAACACCAAATTTATGTCGGATATTTGATTTCGACTTGTAATTAGAATATGTACTTTAACCATTTTATATTTACTAACAAATGTATAAAAAAACATACTCAGAAATACATAATGTACAGGATGTAATACGACTATTAGCGAAAAATTAACGATAACAAAAACTTCACTTAGACTGATTGTAAATCAATAAGCACTGAAAAATAATCTAACAAATATATTTTTATTTTTACAAAATATTATATATATTATATCATATATATAATAATATTGTCATTTTTTTATAAAATTAATACTTTTAAATGAAGATATTTTGGTTGATTTGTCGTGATTTCTAGCATATCCAGACCAGAATATCGTATTCTCAGAAGGTGTCTGACAATACGATATTATTGAGTAAAACGCGTACAAAAACAGTCATAGATAGAACATCCTTATAAAAACTTCGGTTTAAAGTGGAACAAATGTTTTCATCTAGGGGTAGCTTTTAAATAAGCATTCAGTTTTTGAAAGTTGTCTTAGTCTTATTGCACCCAGTAGAGAACTTATTAAATGTCATGCAAAAAGTTGGCCATCATCTTGGTAGGAGCCAATTAGTAGCTACTACACTTTCCAATTAAATGCCGGAAAAAGCTGACAACGCCAACATGGAAAGAGTTTTAATATCTAGACTTATTAATTTAATGTGGCTGTGTTTTCGTCTGAAAGGGATACTGGGTGAGATTGGCCCCTTACACCAATAGAAACCTTTTTCATTTCATTTCAACTGTTATTACATCTTTGAACACGAAATACTTATAAAGATTTTGAAACAGCGTTTTCTTTTTTTTATTAAATTTGAAATGACATTTGTCAGAAAGAGACAAAGCAGTGTTTAGTTAATCAACTGTTTAAAATTATTTATAAGTTAGGCTTGAGTTTACCAACAAAATAAATGGACGATCAAGTATAACCATTTATTATGATGCCAGATTCCTATGAAAACATGTGGCAAAAAACCTAACTACCCGATATTATGTTGGTGAACCCGAGTCTTCGTCTTTTATATCGGTTTAAAATTAAGTTTCATTGAGAGTTGTCAATTTTACTTTGATAGATGATAAATTGGCTTGGCAGTAACATTTATGCTGCTCTTATAATTGAAAAAAATCAGACAATTAATACTTACCAGAAAATATGTTTAGTCTTAGGCTCTATTTCCACAAAAAAACAGACAGTTTGACATGATCTTGTAAGAGTTGTGAGCCTGTTATTCGTTGTTTATAAAAATGGGATATGGCTCTGAATGAAAATATTTAGCAGCTTAACTGCAACTGAACTGCTTAAAAGCCATTTACCATACAAGCTTGCCCAGCCTCCTTTTTATTGCGCTACAAAGCAAAATTGCATTCTCTTGTTTCCCAAAAAGTGTACAATTACCAAGTTAAGGACGCTCTCAAAGATATTTATTGTACAATTCTGTGTTGATAGGGTTAAACCGAGTAAACTGGGGTGAATTTTAATGGTTGTTTTGTTACTTTGTTAATTTAAATATTTTCGCTTAATTAAAACTGTTTCTTGTATCTTTATTAGGCGTTTGGAGCAATCGAGAAACATCCCAGTAAAAATAAGTTAGCAACCTTCCTTAGTTAGTAGTAGTAGTAGTAAATAAATCCAACTTAGTTAGTAATTTTACTTATAGTTTTAGTTAATTTTATTTAAAAAAAAAACTCTGCCGCATTAGCACAACAAAACGTAGCCATACAAATTTCAAACACTTATCTTTGGGCAAGCTTGTTTGCCACTTTGGTTGCATAAAAATCACTTTTAATAATAATCTACGAAAGTACCAAAAGAGTTTTTATAAAATAAATAACGCCAGCATTTAATATGTAAGTATTTTTATTTCTATAAAGCTAATACAAATGCATTCTACACAAATTATAAATTTTCTTACTCTAAATTTGATCACTTTAATAACGTTTCTCTAATATATTGCTTTAATTATGCTATACAGACTCTTGTTTAGCAGAATGGGCCTATAAAATGTTTATCAACGTAATTTATATCCAGTTTAGTCTAATCTCGCTTTAAGGTGGAGTCACACAGAGAATACTAGTAGAAATTTAAATAAGTTTTTAAGTAATATTATTTAAAAACATTCAACAGTTAGATCCATAGTTCTGACCTCACACTAGATTTTTTGCGAGGGGTATCAGGAGCTACGAGTTCAGTGGTAATACAACACCCAGACCCAGCAAAAAATACATTATTTGTTCCACAGCGAGAACCAAACCTGCACCACTACTATGTAACTTGTGCCTCTGACTCTCAAATTATTTACCTCTGACAACCTCTCCGGCGCAGTGGGCGAAGACTCACCTGAGATGCAGAAGGTTGCGGGTTTGATTCCCGCCGCGGGACAAATGTTTGTATCTGCAAATATTTATCTCGGGTCTGGGTTTTTTCTGTGTTTACAAAAAAATATATATAAGTAGGTAGTATATCAGTCATGTAGTTCCCATAATACAAGCTCTGCTTAGTTTGGGGCTAGATGATGCTGTGTGAAAATGTCCTGCATTATTAACTTATTATTATTATTTACACTGCGTAGTTATAAATAAACTGATAATAATTTTTCACCCACAACCATCGGAGATTGCCCCAAGGCACGACCTACAAGCCCGACATTTCGGTATGAAAAGGCGCATCCATCAGTCGGTGACGAGATCCATTTATCACCATCGAAAGGGTTGATTGAATACAGTACGATCCCTCACTATCCTGTCGCAAACATTTTAACGTTGGATTAAGGGAATGCTATAAATATTCGGAGATTTTTATAGCATCATGATGATAAACCACGAAACTGACACAGCGGGGAAATAAGAACTCAGTATGGTTATTTGGTTTTAAAAGTATTAACCCACACTTAAGGGAAACCACAAGATTTTATTATAACGGTCGCGGGTTCGATTCCCACCGAGGTTGAATTTTATATTCAACATTATATAATCAAATCTTAAGAACCCAGTAGGTATACCTTAGTACGGAGCTGAAAGTGTTGAAGAAACTAATTTTATTTAACTGCAGTTAGATATAGGTATTACCTACTCGCTGGCTGGTAGTCATATCTTCTTATGAAATGTCATATACAAACTGCTCGTATATTGACAGCAGAAGCAGTCACCCTCATCCACAACTGACCTTGCCTCTTTTGACAGCAACCGTTGATTCCACGATTCTTCGCCAATCCCCAGTAAAACGTACCTACTTTGTGGTTATTTCCTCTATGGTCCCCAATGTAATTGAACTTTCAAGAAAGTTCTTTAAATAACTTTAAATAACTTATGAATTTAGCAAGAGCTATCAAAATTCAGCTCATTAGGGCAAATCCAGATTTCACTAATAGAAATCTTTCATTTAAAGTTATGAAATTCAAAACTTCTTCAAATTGCACTGGCTTTCAAAGAAATTTAAACTTAGCCAGTAACTCGCGAAGTCGAAAAGTCAACTAAAAAGTACTTTTTATCCTTTTTCGTAATCAGGTTTACGCTTGACCGTTCGCCAAGTGGCAACAAGCATCAATCATGATGTCATTTTCTGGCAGTAGACTTAGGAAAAATGGCTTCATCGACTTTACATCCACCGAGAAATTTGAAAGTCATTAATCTTGCCAAGGGGATAATTTATATTGAAGAAACTGTTCATTTTTGTGTGATATAAGCACAATGGAGGTGACATTTGAAAGGCAGAGCTCTAGAATATAGCAAAAATGTTATGACTTTGGAAACTCACCTAGTTTTTTTTAATGACAGTTATTGATTACGTAACGTGATTTCTTGAAAATCAAATCCCTGTGTGGTTTTCCCTAACACACTAGTTATTTCTACCAAAAGCTCAAATTTAAAGTTATTTATAGACTTAGATCAGTATCCTTGCTGTAAAGGATACTGATCTTAGTTGTTAACGTTAACTTTATAGTTACTCGTATCTAAGAAACAAAATACAAAAGATTTTTACAATTATTTTATTTAATTTCCTAAATACCTAAACAAGATGTCTGAAAATCCTTGATAAATACTAGACACACAAGAAAAAAAATGCGAATTACAGGAATCCTACTACTAATTATAAATGTGAAAGTTTGTGAGGATGGATGTTTGTTACTTTTAACTTAAAAGTACTTTAAATAGTACTTACTCTACGGACTACGCGGACGAAGCCGTGGGCAGAAGCTAGTACTCAGTAATACTGTCATACTAAGTATGCAGAGCCTTAAGTTTACCAAGTAGGGGCTAGTCAGAGGCATCTCCAAACATTATAATTATTTGGCACATGCCCGTTTTTCGTAGTAGTTAGCATACCACATAACACGTTGCAAGCATGTTGCCTCTAATTGAAATGCCAACCGCTAGCGCATTCCTTCGAAGTTTTGGTTCCAGGGCATGCCAATTTCTACACGATGTTTTCCTTCACCGTTTTGAGCATATGTTAATGCGCATATACCTTTTTCGAATATAAAACTCATGCACGACCGGGTTCGAGTCTAAGACCTTAGAATAAAAAGTCGAGCTACAGCCCTCTAGGCCAACACGGCTCACAAAAATCGATGCATTTCACAAATAAATGATTTTGTATGTGCATTTTATGTAAAAATCATTAACGCGGTTTAACACGTCCACAACACATTTATCCGGTTCGGAGGCAACCTACGGATTTATATTGCATTTGGGAATAATGGGAAAATGGTTATAATTACCAAAACCCCGGTTAAGTTTTTTTTGTAAGTTGTTTATTGTTGTACTGGGAATGAACTCTGCGTGGTCCCATGAAAATATGATCTAAATTGAATAAGAAGTTTTCTCAAAAATAGTAGCGCTTTGGTGTGCAAAAGAGTTTATCTAGATAGATATATAGATAAACTCTTTATTGCACACCAAAGCAAATTACAAAACACAAGAATTCATAAACATAAAAGGTAAAATGGGCGGTCTTATCGCTAAAAGCTATCTTTTCCAGACAACCTTTGGATAGACAGGATAAAATGGAATCAAAAGACGGCGAAAGAAATATACTTCTCTCTAATTTGTTGATTAGTGCATTTATGTGGATGTAATTTATTTTGTCTTAGTGTTTGGAATACCAAATAGATGAAGGTTTTTTGACCTGACAAATTACAAATACCTAGCTATTATGGAATAGTTTGAATTCCCTTAAAATATAATTGAGAAAAGGACAAAAAGCAGATAATCAAGAATAATACATAAAGAATCAGATTTGTGAATGCCACTGAGTAGGGTAAACCGATATAAAAAGCTGTGCTACCTTGCTGTGCTGCAACAGCCCTATATTGACGTCAGGTTTAATTTCGCAAGTAAATATTGCACTGCACCAACCATTGCAGAGTGTTTTACCGCCATTGTGTTCACAATCCATTGAATCTTTAGTGGACGAACAACAAATAAAAGCAGTTCCATGGATATGTGGGAGGATAAAACGCAATATTCCGTGAGCTAAACTGACTTTTGCCCCCGCCTTAGCGCGTCATTTAGCACAAACGATTGCTAAGAATGTTCTGAAAAGTACACTCGCTTACACACGAATACTTTGGCTTTTGTTGGGAAATCTTGATTAAAATAAGTGTGCCTTTTTTTCAGGCCACTTCAATACATAAAATTCAAAAATAAATGATTTAGTCATCATCTCTGTCAGCCGTTCACTTTTTAACTGACTTCAAATAAATGAGTAGGTTTTTAATTTAATTGTATTTTTTTATGTTTTTACTTGATATCTTTGCCAATCGTTAACAGATTTTGTTGTTGTATAGAGAATGATCCCGAAGTGGTCCCATAAAAGTTTTATTCCTGAGGGATTGCTACTTTTCCCGTAAAACTCAGAAAACATCAACATCTTATGGAATCACGACTAGCCAAAACATTTTTTTTGGGCTAAGTAAAATAAACTTTTGTTTTTTATTCGAAAGTTTCATCCCGAGTGAGCAAAATAACGTAAGCACGAAAGGAAATCGTTTCTTTGACATTTAGAGTCTTTTATGGACATAGGTTTGAATTTCTGCAACGCTTTACAGATCTTATAGACCCGAGAGGTTTAGGTTGAGGCTTCAGAGGACAATAATTATGTACCAAGTCATAAGTTCGGTGTAATATGTAATCACACAAACGTAAACTAGTACCTACTACTTCTTCGTCTTGTCGCCGGTTTTTTTCTTAGTAATTTGCCGTTAGGTCGGTGATCTGTCCAATTTGGTGGTTTTGCAAAAAGTCTAGTTACAGGTGGTGAATCGATTCAGTGCACCTCGGAGAGGCGTCTTTCTTGAACACACGTATCATTGTTTTTGAAGTTTTGTTCAAAGCCTCTTTCACCACTTTTCCCACAATGTTTTCCTTTACCTTCCTTTATTATTTTTGTTTCAAAATACAAACACAAACAAAATAATTGGATGGCAAGCACGGTACGGCAGTGTGTGGCAATGCACGAAGTCTGCAAAAAAATGTTAATATTACCCTCCGTTCTTATCTGCGGAATACAAAAACTCACGTGAAATTGCGTATTTTATTCAAATTCACCCTATACAATACCATTGAAAAAGCAATTAACCTTTATACATCTTTCTTTTACAAATGAGGCTTTTTTCATTTCGCTGTCTTTATAAAAGAGTAAGTAGGTACTTACCTATTACATACACGCTAGTTATATGACGTGGGTATACTAAACTTTAAATATTGTTTTTTTCATCGGTCTTTTTGGGGTAACCGCACACTGGCCCTAGGCAGGGCAGGGTAACCAAAAATTGGAGACCAATATTTTAGTATAATCAAAATGAAAAAAACTGCCAAACCGAAACTACATTATGATAGAAATCATGATCATCATAAATGGCCACTATATTAGGCTTTCTCAAAGTGTCCCATGATGGTCTTGAGTCACCTTCATCTTCATCACTATAGCTTTAGGTTCATAAATAACAGGTATCGCGTATCGTCGTGTAACAGGTATCGTGATGACCTCTGTGGCGCAGTGGGCGAAGGCCCGCCTGAGACGCAGAAGGTTGCGGATTCGATTCCCGCCGCGGGACAAATGTTTGTATGATCTGCAAACACCTGTATCAGGTCTGGGTGTTTTCTGTTTCTAATATGTATATATTCTAGAAAAAAGGATATAAGTAGTATATCAGTCATGAAGTTACCATAATACAAGCTCTGCTTAGTTTGGGGCTAGATGATGCAGTCAAAAAATATCCAGCATTATTATTATTATATTACGCGTAATGATAGCCCCAAGTGTAAAAACTTTCTTCTTTATAACACAGTATTTTAACATCTTTCTCCATCCCAATTTCTCCCCTCAATTCCCTTGTGCCAACATACGTTTAGAACTACCTGTGGCTAATAATTTAGGGTTCGTATAACTATCTGGCGGTAAACAGAGGGGTGTAAGAAGTAATAGCAGCAATCTGGCAGGACGCGACAACAGGCACGTCTCAAGATTTCCCAAGAGAGTATCATTTTTCGGTACTATAAGTTCTCGGTATTGGCACTTAGAGCGTGGGGTACATTTTTAAAGGTAACTGCCGAGCTTTTTACGTTTACCGCTCGTGTGTGGATTGCTGTACTAAGGAAGTAAGGTACCTAGTACAGCATAAAGTTGGGAACTGCTCAACTCTCGTGCAATTCAGGTATTTTTTTCCTGATCCATCTAAGACCGTTAAAAGTTACAAAGATTTTCTGGGATAATCGATGACATTGATTATTCTAAAGACCTAGAAAATAAATCTGTAGGTTGATACTGTTACATTGGTCGATCTCTAGTCTCAAATTTTTTGATGAATGTAATACCAACGAAAAGTTTTACACAATCTCAAAAGTTAAGACGCGTAGTAAGATCCAAATTAAGACGTGCTAACTTATCCCCTCAAGAATAACAAATGTTTACCAACAAACAAGAATTAACAAGAATATTCTCTGTCAATTAAGAGGAAACTCAATTCTGATTCAAATGAAAATAAATTCAAAATAATATTTGGTATTTCAACTCTCTCTAAAGACGAAATGTGGTTAGCATTTTTCACAGAATTGTTTCCTATTTCTTCCCTGGATTATTTATGACATTAGAGCAATTTTTAAATTAGTATTATTGATAACGGCAAAGTGCCATGTGTCTTCATTTTGATTAATACTTCAAATGCTAGGTATTTACCTCGTACCACTCGTACTCGTACTCATAGGCTCGTTTATGATATGACTATCATAAACGGGCTAGGACCCTTAAAAATACCTTAAAATACTTTAACCTTTATCTATTTAAACAGCTTTATAAAGACGTCCAGTTTAAAAAAAATACATTATTGAAAAAAAAAGTACTTCGTTGCAATTGTTGGTGAAACAAATTACATTTAGGTATTATCAGTCCAAGGTGAACGGTCCATTTTTCGCGCGGGTCAAAGCGCTTCGATAACGTAATCTAATCGACTAATGGTGACATCTAGTTCTGTCTTCGTTAAACTTTCAGTCTTCGTCCGCGTTTTATTTAATAAAACAATCACTGACGCCTGTTATTGATGAGCAAGCTATCTGCTCATAAACTGGCCGTACGATAAAAAGCTCTTTTATTTTATTTACCTCATGTCCATAAAGTATAATGTAAATGAAACGTAAGACCTGCTTTAGAGCCACAATAATATTATAGAAATCGTAAAAAGTTACAGCTTTTCTTGTACGACTTTCCAAATTATAAGAAAAGATTTTTTGCTTTCCGTGAAAATTACGAGTCTCCTATTTTTTTTACGATACAATAATAATATTACATTAAATGAATATATATATAATATATAAAATAGGTATAATATGTTATTATTTATATTCTGCTGTAGTATGTTTTATGGATGATATTATTTAAGGTAGTTTACACAAATTATAAAGTACACCCCCAGCCACTTCAAAATCATATATAATCCTATCCATCCAAAGGTTGTCTGGAAGAGATCACTTTTAAGCGATAAGACCACCCATTGCACCTTTATCATAATGTGTTAAACATTCTGTCTGTTTATTTTGTTTGTATCTTAAGGTGTGCAATAAAGTATTTTTATTCATTGACAATGGAAAATTGTCCCATATGGCAGTCCTTTTGCACTTTTGTGTGGAACATATTAAGCTTTGAATTTCTTCCAATTTTGCTCTTGAAGCATGTCTGAGAGAAATGATGGTCGTCTTTTTCTTCAAGTAAGTGATGATCTACTTTTATAAACAGAACTTTTGCTACTTCAAGTCCAAATTCACGCAATTTCATGAAACGTAAATTTTATTTATCTCTACCCTCTTATACAGCAGCTAACTTTTTATTATAATTACATCCAGTAAATAGAAAAACAGTCGCAAGTACCATATTTAGTGACTGTATAGGCTTTCTAAGAACCTCCTAGATGGTTTATTACGTTGATTATTTTGTTGAGTCATTAAAGAATACAAGAAAATAAGGCGTTCCAAATCCATGAAAAATGGTCCTTGCCGTTCTTCACCTGTGCATTTAGAAGGTGATGGTTTAAAGACAGGCGTGCACATGATAATATCTGTTCTTTTCTACTAGTCCTGATAGTTGGGTTTGTTGGACGAGCTATTGAGATCCTCTGAGCTCGTGATGTCAGTTTTCTAGTTCTAGCTACTGTTGGTGATGATCTGACTTCTGAAGCAGCAATGGACGCTGAATGACCAGAAACGCTGAACCAAACTCAGAAATAGTGTAACGCGTATTGACTGGCGAACTGGCGTAAAGAATACTGTATTTTGAACCGTATTTCATAACAAAATAAGAACATAAACTTACGTCCAGTATTTTCTGTTTCACGCAAACACCACTTTTCCCCACTTTTTAGTAATTCTCAATTTGACTTATCCAAACTTTTTTCTATCAAGCTGCCAATTTTAATTGAAAATATTTTATTGTTGACTAGCGACACAGTGTTGCATGACCTCTAATATTAAGCTCGTTGTACATTATAGTTTCGCTATACCACGCTAGATGATGTTAAAAAATGTTGTATGCAGAGAAACAGCTGGTTTTTCCATATGCTCCATATAATATGTTACGCTATGCGTTGTAGGGACAAAACTTTATGCAGATAGGCTTATTCCTATGGAGCATCTAAATGTTTTATTTATAAAAATAAATAAATGGTATACTATCCTAATAATGTTTAGATGTTCGGATGCATGTGGCTAATAATCTTCGTAACGGCAGCGAACCTAGAAGCTGTGGGCGAAGGCTTGTGATGAATAAATAAAAGGGCATCTATTTATTAACATATACCTAGCATAAATAGGGGTAATAATATATAAAGATATTAAAAGACACGTAGGTAAGCAAAAAGTTGCTGTATTTTAAGCTTCGCCTACATAATATAGCAACTGACGTCAGAGCAGCTACGACTGCTATTAACTGTTCCCGGTCAAGGAAGGTATACTTATAATTAATTAGCTTTGCATATAGTGCATGTTGCCAGTGATAATATAATGGCACTGAGACTTGACCTTATACATAAGCTAAAGTTTGCGGCAGCGAGCTATGAAAAGATCTATGCTCGGATTTTTACTACGTGATACCCGATACCTGACATCAAAAAACTAAAGTCACCGGCATAACTCTTAGAATAGGCATGTTGAATCGACAATGCGCAATGGCAACCCCTCGAAAGGTAGTTTGCTCTGCTTACTCAACCAATAGCGTCAGGAAAATCGACGACAACCAGTGGACGAGAAACACCGCCAAATCAAAACTTACCAAATTATTTCCAGCCACTAAAGTTCAATTCAGCAGGAAGACCGTATATATTTTTTGCGTGACCATGTGTTTTAAATTGGTACCTTCGATAAACAACACTGGTTGGTACTTACTTTAATCAGAGAGAGCGAAATTTTGCTAGTTCAGAATTCTTGTGCTCTCTTCTACTCTTCTTACACTTAAAGCGATAGTGATGTAGAACTTTCACTACAGAAAACCACCGCAATATCAGCGAATGGAATGAAAACGACGGTAATGTATAATTACGGCTTGATAAGGGTTTGACAGCCGTATTTGGGACAGGAAGACACCATCTCACTAGCAATTTTGAAAGGTGCGCCTGAGATAAGCGAAATAAATACGTTTTCAGTAACGTTTTGGAGGCGAATCTAACTGTTATGGAGCTGCGGTTATGGCATAGCCTATGCTGAGGTTCGTCCGGCTCATTCAGTAGGACGTTAGATTTGATTTCATAATTATTACTTCCCTGATAGTTTTGTAATTCGTCTAGAAAAATAAATACACTTGTTTACAGAAAGAATATTACAACTAAGTACTTGATATACTATATTTTTATATCTTGATATATTATACATATATTTTTTACATAATATCTACCATATTATGTAAAGGAATAGTTGAACTATCTAAAAACCGTTAACGATCTCAACTGATCAAGATCACTAGCAGTCGTCGAAAGCGCCAAAATGCTGGCTGCATTGCAACGCTGAATGATAATGCTGATGCGTTGACCTAAGAGTTACTCAATGCTGTAGTATAAGTAATGTAGTAGCATTAAAAGAAGTAAATTATGTCAAACATCGACAGCATCTGTTTGTGCTTGATTTATATCAAGCACAAAATAAATGCTATCGATCTATGAACCGTAGTTTTCACCTAGGTTCTGACTAATTTATTAAACGACGTCAACAAAGGGAGGAGTACTATTACTCGTATTCATATAAATTTAAAACTTAAGATTTTAAAACGGTTTTAAATTAATCGTGTTATTTTAAATTATTGTTATTTCTGACGTTTTGGATGCAATCATCGAGGCATTAGGAATAACAATAAAATAAAATAACGCAAATAATCTGTTTTCAATTTGAATAATTTGATTTACTATTAACAACCGTGAAAACCAAAAACATGAATTAAAACACTTCTATGTTTCTGTTATTAGAAAAGACGCGTGAGCCTGTAAAACGGTTAAGCGTAATAAAGTCACAAGTGTAGACTGTTGTCACCGCGATGACCACCGTGTCATATACCGTGACAAGTCACGGAGTAATGTACGTTGAAATGTCACAAAAGTGGAGCCATCTTTACTGTTCGTTCATATCAATTCGGTAATGAGAAGCAGGCTTCTTTGACAGTTTCATCAAGTCAACTCTCAAATAGCTTTTCATAAATTCAATGCATTGAAATCTGAGATTGCGTTAAAATAACATTTAATTTCGAATCTACGAGTAATATACAAAGCTATCAATCATGTTCCGTAAAGTGGCGACTTAATATTTTTAAAAATAATTGTTATTTCAATGATGAAATGTAATTGAATAAATACCCTTATTTTAGTAAGTTACCAATCGCATATATATATTTTTTTGCTAAAAGGAATTTATTCATTTAGTAATAACCGAGACTGCAAGTTGTTTGAGTCGCTTGGCATAAGCTTTGGCATCATGCATACTACTACGTTAGTAGGTTATTGTATTATCTTTGATATAACATTAATATAGCCGTGTTGGCCCTAGTGGAGCGTTTTTTTTTGCTGGTCATTTTTCACACTACTTCATCTAGCCCCAAAACAAGCAAAGCTTGTATTATAGGAACTATATGGCTGTTATACTACTGATATACTTTTTTTGTAAATACATTATGCATAGAAAACACTCAGACCCGAAACAACATTTGTCCCGCAGCGGGAATCGAACCCGCAACCTTCTGCGTCTTAGGCACGCCTTCATCCACTGCGCCACAGAGGTCGTCAAATTACATAAGGTAAGTAAGTACACATTCAATAAAGTGTACTTACCTACTTAATTAAAACACTAAAGCCTTTTAAACCTTCACTAGTTATGTTAGCGCATGTAAAAGTTACCACAAACCACTTTAATTTTAAAAGCAAAAAACAATTTACTTAATCCCCCTTAATCAGCTTATATAGTTCTTTCTGAAACTGTAAAATGAACCGATTTATTCGTCAACACGTTCATTCAATTTTACCACATCAACGCTTTGTGCCATTGTAGGCGATTTAAAGAGGTCTACTCTACCATTCTATATCCTTTTTGTACACATAACACTAAAAAAGGTATAGTCATATGACATGTATAAATGCTTAATCCTAAAAAGAGTTTTCCGCCAGCAAACCTTGACTTAGAGAGAGGGAATTAGGCTATTTGCGCTCTATTAATATACATCACTCCACATGCATTTTCAGTGAATAAATGAGAATGAATATGTCACACTGACTGTGGGATCCAGTGCAGTGAAGTTTAAAATCTTTAGCGGGATTTACACACTGCATGATACAAACAATTTTCTTTGAAGCCTTTGCTATGTGTTCAAAGAAAGAAACCCTGAAATAAATCTGCTTATCGGACCACAGACACTGGATAGTCACTTTATAATTATACTAGCTTCTGCCCACGGCTTTGCCCGCGTGGTACCCGGATAAAAAGTAACCCATGTGTTATTTTGATATATAAGCTATATTACTGTAAAGTTTCATTTTAATCCATTCAGTAGTTTTTGCGTGAAAGAAGATCAAACATCCTCACAAACTTTCACGTTTATAATATTAGTAAGATACTAGCTTTTGCCCACGGCTTCGCCCGCGTAGTACCCGGATAAAAAATAGCCTATGTGTTATTTTAACGTATAAGCTGTATTACTGTAAAGTTTCATCTAAATCCGTTCAGTAGTTTTTGCGTTAAAAAGTAACAAACATCCATCCTCACAAACTTTCGCGTTTATAATATTAGTAGGATTAACAATCAACACCAAACACAACAATAACAATAGTCCTGACCCCACACTAGGATTCCCAGTGTCGTTGATATCAGAAACCAGGAGGAAGAACCATGGTACCTACCACAATACTCAGACCCGGAATAAATATGAATATGCAAACATTTGTCCCGCAGCGAGAATCGAATCCGCACCTCTTACGTCGCAGCTCTAAAACCGCACGATCGAGATCCTCACTTACTAGCTAGAGGTATTTTGGTAACATATTCAAGGAAAAAGAGTATTTAAATAGTGCATACTTGGTATTTGCTTGAGTTCGACTATATAGTTATATGCTGACCGCAGTCCCAAATCGCTTCATAATAATAATGTTGGAGATTTTTCACACAGCATCATCTAGCCCCAAAGTAAGCAGAGCTTGTGTTATGGGAACTACATGACTGATAAACTACTTGTATACATATTTTTTGTTCGTAAATACATACATATTATACATAGAAAACACCCAGAGCCATATTTGCATATTCCCGCGGCTTCGCTTCTTGAATTTCTTACCGCTTATTACTATCACTTGGGCAACCTTTTAATCACTATACTTATTATCATTACATTCACAGAGCCGTAGAACCACTGTATGACTCCAACCACAATATTAAAACTTTCTACAACTCAAACATTGTAGACTTCTAGCTGTTTCTCGAGATATAGATTCTACTAGATTAATAGGTGAAACAATTAACGTAACTAGAAATGGCAGCGGTTCATTATTTATTGACGACCTCTGTGGTGCAGTGGGCGAAGGTTCACATTCCCGCTGCATGACAAATGTTTATATGGTCTGCAAATATTTGTCTCGTATCTTGGTATTTTCTATGTATAATATGTATGTATTTACAAAAAAAATATAAGTAGTATATCAGTCATGTAGTTCCCATAACACAAGCTCTGCTTACTTTGGGACTAGATGATTCTGTGTGAAAAATGTCCAGCATTACTTACTTACTAATGAAAAAATTCTAGTAGTGCTTAGTATTTTTTGAATGTTTTCGCTATTTCGCTCAGCGTTATTTAATATTATTAGGATATCAACCACTTGGCCACTTGGTCCGAGTTAAAAAATATTTATAACGTTTTAAGGCTAAGTGCACTAAATTATTGATCAGACCAGTGCGTATACATCGCATATTTTTTTATAGAGGTATACATGAAGCTAAGCAGGATGTAGTCATAGGTATAAATGATATTTGATCAAAATTCAAATTAGGTCATCTAAAATAGCATGACCCGCCCCTTAATTTATAGTTATAAATATAAATAAATAAAAAAACTCCCAAAAGATACAAACATGGACTAGGATTTCCTTTGTCTTGGGTATCAGGAAGTACGAATACCGTGGTATCACAAAACCCAGACTGAAACAAATATCTGAAGATCATGCAAACATTTGTCTGGCAGCGGGAATCAAACACGCACATCATGCCTCGCAGCCTAATAATAAAACTATTTAGTAATACCTATCTTATATCGAGAAGAAGTTTTGTTTTGATTTTGAACTAGTCCATCAATTACGATTTAAAAAAACCTTAATTTTTATCATATTTTCATCATAATTTACGATAATTATCTTCGTGTTCACCCGATATGAATCTCCCGACTTCCTTCAAAAAGATTAACTGTAACAATATTGCGAAAATTCGGTACTTACCCGCTGGGGTTCCATTTCCTTACCGTAATCTTTTTTAGGGTTAATGCTTATTCGGAAGGCCAAAATACTTATTATTTTATTACGATTTTACTGGGCTATTGCACTTTATCCTTATATTGTATTAGAATGGCTCTGGCTATTTTTATTTTAAGAACTTGAAGATTATTTTCTTTTGAATCAGACAAGTTGAAATAGCAGTATGGATAATAGCACCTTTAAACTCATGGTCACTTTTATTATTTTTATCATTTATCATTACTTGTTCAAATGTCTTCGAAAGCCTTAATAAAATTATAAGAAGGTAATCTCAAGATTGAAATATAAGGTATGGAATCTACCATAGTTTTTTCACCAATGTCAAATCACATTGGCGTGGGTTGAAACGCCTGTGGTGTTTTTCTTATGTTTGGTTTGTAAATGTTTGACGAAATAGCAAACAATATATCGACGATGACATAGAAACCGCTTGCTTCTGTACTGTGTTTATGTAGGACTAGCTACTGTTCGCCCATGTGGTAACTGGATAAAAAGTAGCAAATGAAAAGTAACTCTAACGTTAAGATAGCGTTCGTAAGAAGCGCATTCGCTCGACCGTTTTTTCGTTGACTTACGTTGCAAAACTGGTCTTCACGAAAACTCCTTTTATTGCAACGATAATACAGCCTTGAAAGTACATTCTAAATATTGCTGTTTTTTTTTAAATCGGATGTATAGTTTCGGAGATTACTCCAAACTTTACCTCTCAATAATATAAGTACCCATAGAATAGATTATCGTGATCAAAAAACAGCTGTTATACACGAGCGGCCTGTTTATCGGCAGGATCCGTTGACTTCGGCGTCCAGTGTCACGCTATACGCACTCGGCCAGTTCACTGGAGACTCACGATTATTCCGAGTAGGTCCCAATCTTCAATTTCAAAATATTGATTATGAATTTAGAACTCTTCTTACATTTTTCTAGTTAGCTTTTAAGTAAATGAAAATGAAATGAAAAGTTCGCAACTGTTTTTGTACGATTCAATAGCCCCACGTACAAATGAGTTCGGGTAAGTTATACCCGTTATAATAAGGTTTGCTGGATGAACAACTGGCCGGTTTCAAAAGGACTACTTTATTATTAGAATTGTTGAATGTCGACCAACCTTTGTTAGCACAAAGTTTTAACTTTGTGCAAAAAGTTTTATGCTCTAATTAAAGTTTAATGTTCTCATATGACTTGGAGCTAAGATTAATCTAGCACAAATATATAACACTGGTTACAGATAAAGCTCTTAGAGTTATCAAGGTTATCTGGAAGAGATCGCTTTTAAGCAATGAGACCGTCCATTGTGCTTTTAGTTTAATGTATTTTCTTTTATTTATTTATTCAAGTTGAACTGCCAATAGAAGGGCATATAAAAAGCTCTCAGAACTGACATAGAAGGATTTGAAATGGCAACCCGAACTAGTAGTCCGCGTACTCGATTACTTCATTTTGGTGGTATTAGGCATGATTTTGTGCCATGGCAATCTTTAGGGAAGCCTATGCAGTGGACTTCTACAAGCTGATGATGAGTCACAGACAGGCAAACACATGTATTAAAATGAGTTCCAGATAAATATTTAGCATCCAAATCGAGTAGAAAACGAAAATATCTCTGAAATAAGGCCCGAAAGTGAAAAGCTAGAACCAACAAAAGCTATCAGGTTTTAAACTAAAAACAACGTGTGTTACTATTGGCTGTTTGGATCAACGTTTATGGGAAATCTTCCTGCTATTCCAACACCGTGCTTATATGACAAAATAATATTTGGCGTCTTATATCTATCGCATGTTGTTATCCTTTTATCATGGCTGAGACAAAAAATGGCGTCTGTCTAACAACATCTAGCTACATTTGCTCCAACAATTATTTTTATTTAAAAACAAATCCTCAACTATTTTTGCCTAAAATTCATCAGGTCATTTAAATAAATAACTTTTCTTTTGGATGAAAGAGTGTTTTCAGTTGTAAAGTGTCTCTGAATGTGTATGTGATTGTGGTGACTTTGCACTTATCTACTGGCATAACCTCAAATCAATAATGGCTAAGGTGCAAGAATTACTGGATGCACAACGTGACTTGGAAGCCTCCCTTTTATGCCGGATGGATGTCTATGAAAACTCACTGAAACTGGCTGCCTCTGATGCTCACAATAAGCCCAGTAGCTTGGATGAGCTAGGCAAGGACTTCAAAAGCTTCCGTGATATTGCCTGGTCCATGTTACAGGCAATGCGCTCCCAGATCCAGGCTCTCCTGCTCCAGGTGGATGATATTGATTCCTACAACAGACGGAATGCTCTGCTATTCAGTGGCATCCCTGAATCTGATAGTGAAGACTGTACTGCATCCATTCTTGGTGTTATTAACTCTACAATGAATATTGATGGCATTGATACGGATGCTTTTCAGCTATGTCATCGTTTGGGCACAAAGAAGACCACAGGCTGTCGCCCTGTCCTAGTACGCTTCACAAATTTGAGGCTCCGTAACCATATTTGGTTGGAAAAGAAACGGCTAAAATCATCACCTACGGTTATCAGTGAGTTTCTGACTAAGCCCAGGCAAGCCCTTTTCTCTGCTGCCCGCTCACACTTTGGCATAAGAAACTGCTGGACCCGCGACGGTGTTGTTTTTGTTAAACTGCCCAACAATGATCGAAAACGCATTGCTTCGATGGAGGAACTGGATGCACTTAGAGGGAAATTTCCTGCTGCGGCGGCGCCTGCGCCTGCGAGGTCGCCAGCGGTCGCCTCTAGCCATGCATCGGGGACGTCCCCACGACCTCAGACGGGACCATCGACATCAGCGACCGGCCCCGGACGCTTGCCTCCGCCTGCAACTCGTAAAGTCGCCGCTTTGAGCCGCAAGGCTAACAAGTAGTATCAGTAGCGACTAACTTTTCTTCCCCCACCCCTTGGCGGACTTTGTACTTCATTATTAGCGTTGCGTTGTATCTTCAACAAACTCAAACACCCTCATTTTTAGTATTTTTCATGTAACTGATCGAAATCACAAACAATAACAACCTCACAATATTAACTTCATAGATCACTCGTATGTTTGCATTTGTCATTGTCACCTTGAGTTTACTGGTTAGTTTACGAAGCTACTTCCATTCATTATTACTTAACGTATGTACATAGAGATTAAGTAAGCACCTAGTTTTTTTTTTCTTTTTCTCTATTGTTTGTTTTTGTGCAGAGTCTGCTAAGAGGAAAGCTGTTGATCATTTTTTTTATTTTATTTTCTTTCTCCTTGTTTTTGCTCCATCATTATTATTGTCAAACCGGCTCCATTTTATTTTATAATTTTATGTGTTATGAATTCGAACGCCAGTAGGATGTGCAAAAATATGTTATTTTTTTGTGAGTGTAGTGCATATTTGTTTTTGAGGTTTTTTTTTTTATATTAGTAGTTTATTATTTTTAGGTGGTTCCTATACTTATTTTTATTTTTTATTATTATTATTTTATACTTAGTCTGTATCAAATGGTTTATGGTAGCAGTGATGATGATATATTTCTAACCGCTGAGTCCTCATCTGAAACTTCCTTAGATAGTATAGTCAGTGATGTCTTGTCACTGGGTGAGACGTTGAAAAATGCATTTGCTCAGTACCAGAAAACTCTTAATATTTGCCACATTAATGCTCAAAGCATTCCAGCTCATCTCTCAGATCTCCTTGAATATTTTAGTTCTGGCTGTGCCGATGCCATTCTTGTATCCGAGAGCTTTCTTAAACCTTCCCTCCAGTCTTCTTTCTTTCCGATTCCTGGTTATGTGTTGATCCGGAATGATCGTACGGGTGTGGGGTGTGGGGGAGTCGCTATTTACCTTAAAAGCCGTTTTTCTTTCAAAATCCTAACTCAGTCTCCTTCCCTTTACAGCGCATCCCCTGAATATTTGTTTATCGAGCTTGACATTGGTGTTAAAGTGCTACTGGGGGTCGTTTACTGCCCTCCGACCATTGACTACTTTTCCAAGTTGGAACTTGTTTTGGAAAATCTAACTTCTGAGTACTTCCACTCCATTATAATGGGAGACCTCAATACTTGTCTTCTTAGTAATCCAAGGGCAACTAGACTTACTAACATAATTGATTCTGTCAACCTCAATATCATAAATTCACGACCTACTCACCACTCTTCCACGACTGACACTTTACTCGACCTCATCTTAGTCTCTGACGTTGACCTTGTGGCTACCCACGGTCAACTTGCTGCTCCAGCCTTTTCCCATCACGACCTTCTCTTCCTTGCATATAGAATCCGTGTACCTAGACCTAAACCAGTTATTATTAAGCAACGTAATTTTTCACGCATGGATACAGCTAAACTTATGGATGACGCATCTGTACTTGATTGGGCTCAGTCTAGTAATTCTGCTTCAATTGATGAAAAGGTTGACTGTCTCAACTCCAAGATTATTAGTCTGTTTGATCGGCATGCGCCTGTCCACTCAGACAAAATCAAACACCCTCCCTCGCCCTGGTTAAATGACACTATTCGTAAAGCTATGGGTAAGAGGGATCGCGCATTTCGCAAATATAAGCGCGACAGGTCAGATGACAACTGGGCATCGTACAAATGGTTGAGAAACCGGTGTAACATGTTGGTACGTAACGCCAAAAAGCGCCATTTCGCTGAGCAAATCGAACTTGCTACGCCTGCAAACCTTTGGAGATTCCTTCGGTCTCTTGGTTTCGGTAAGTCAAAATGCCACAACTCTAAACTAACTTTCGACTTGAATTCATTGAATGCCCACTTCACTGATAGATGTTTATTGAGCCCATTAGCTAAGTTTAATGCCTTGTCTGAGATATCCAGCCTGCTCGTTCCTAATACCATCCCTTTTTCTTTCACAGCTGTCAGTGAAGATAGGATCAAGAAAGTGTTTCTTTCTTTTAAATCCAATGCAGTTGGCAGTGACAACATTAGTCGTATTATGATCTCCCACATCCTGAAACAAGCCCTTCCTACTTTAGCTCACATCGTCAATTTCTCACTCTCCTCCTCCCAATTTCCTAATCATTGGCGTTTGGCTCACGTGATTCCCCTTCCCAAAATTTCCAATCCTGTTCTCCTTAATCAATATCGCCCAATTTCTATCCTTCCTTTCTTATCTAAAATTGTTGAATCAGTGGTGCATAGTCAGATCACCGATTTTCTTTCCCATAATCAACTACTTAACCCTTATCAATCAGGCTTCAGGAAAGGACATAGTACCACTTCAGCACTTTTGAATGTTACTGAGGACATCCGTGTCAATATGGAGGATTCTCGGGTGACACTCTTGGTGCTTATCGACTTTAGTAGTGCTTTTGACACTGTTGACCATGACCTCTTATTAGCTCTTCTTCCTCAACTTAATTTCTCACCCTCAGCTGTTACTTGGTTTTCTTCTTACTTAAGTGATCGTCACCAGAGAACCCGAGATGGCGAAGTCTTCTCGGATTGGCGAAAGATTGAGGCCGGCGTACCACAAGGCGGAATACTATCTCCGCTTCTTTTCTCTCTTTTTATTAATATGCTTTCTCCAAACCTTCACAGTCAATACCATATGTACGCCGATGACCTCCAACTTTACTCTTCTGCTACGGTAGATAAAATAGATGATGTTTTCCGTGCTCTCAACGACGATCTGTATCGCCTTCTTTCATGGTCGAATCGTTTTGGCATCAAAGTCAATCCCAACAAGTGCCAAGCCATCATGATTGGTAGCTCTCGTCGTCTTTGTAATGTGAATGCCTCCAACATGCCCTCCCTCTGTTATGATGGTTCTGTTATTCCTCTCTCTTCTACTGTTAAGAACCTCGGGGTTATCTTTGACACCAATTTAAGCTGGATACCTCACGTTAAAGAGATCTCTAGAAAATTTTATGCTACTTTGCACTCCATAATACGTCTTAAGAATTTCTTGCCCATTTCGACAAAAATTTCTCTTGCAAACTCGCTTCTCGTGCCGATTATTGATTATGCTGATGTCGCCTTTATCGACTTGACTGAGGAACTACTCAGTAAACTTGATCGTCTGCTTAACACCTGTATCCGCTTTATCTATAATCTGCGCAAATATGACCATGTTAGTCATTTCCGTGCTAAACTTAAATGGCTTTCCATTCGTGACCGTAGAAATGTAAGAATCCTATGTCTCCTCTTTTCCGTTCTTAAGGATCCACACACCCCTAGATATTTAAAGGATCGTTTCAGTTTCCTGACTGACGCACATGACAGACAACTTAGGTCAGCTGATAATCTTCTCCTTCACACCCCTTTACATGACACCTGTTTTAGGACTAATTCGTTTTCGGTCGTTGCAGTCGCTTATGGAACGCTTTGCCGCTAAAAATAAAGCAGATCGACTCAAAGGAATCATTTAAAAAGTCGGTACGGGAGCACTTTCGGGAGCACGGAAGATGAACAATTCATTACTTTTTCTCTTCAACTTCCCCTCTCACTGATGCCACTATCAATTAATATTTATGTGTTTTATTTGTTTAAGTCTATTTTCAATATTTTATATATTATTATTAAGTATATTAAATATATTATTCTTATACGTATCTTGTAATATATATATGTATATATATATATATATATATATATATATATATTGTAGTGTATGTACATTGTACTAGACACGCCACACCATCTTTTTGCACGCCCAGGATGACTGGTAGAGAATGCTTTAGCATTAAGTCCTCCTAGCACTACATTGTTTTGTGTGAAAGTATTAAATAAATAAATAAATAAATAAATAAATGGCTTAGGCTAAAGTGGGAGAAAGAGAAAGTGTTAAGACAATACATGCAACTCAAAAAACTTTATGTATTACCTAAGCAGAATACCAAAGTACCTGACACTAAGATTCCCTGTATCGTGGGTATCAGGAACTACGAGTACTACGGTAACCCAGACTCGTAATAAATATCTGCAGAACATGTTAAAATTCGTCCCGCAGCCGGAATCAAGCCCGCATCTCTTGATTCCCAACTGATTTCTGGCCCACCGAGCCACCGAGGTCATAAAATGTTATTTACCAATACAGACGTAACGGCTGGATTAAATTTCATTATAATTGACCTGGAATAACACTTGTTTAGGGGCAGAAGTTAATAGTCTTTTAAACACTCATGTTTTCCCAAGAATTTAGTTTAAGATGCCAAGCAAGTCGTAACTTCAGTTTTACGCACCGTTTATATTTATGTACGACAATTCCAACTTCACATACCTACATACATAACCAGGATAGGCACAAGAAGCTGTAAATATACGAGTAAATATGCCTTAGGGTATGCATATTAGGGTTGAAACAAACCCAGCAGACAGAGTGAAAAGAAAAAGAAAACCAAAACAAACACGCTCACGACTATATTCCCCATGATGAGCATCCTCAGATACATACTCAGTAAAACTTTGAAGATACCAGGTAGGGGGTAGTCAAGTCCAAGCGTTTTTGTAATTAGTTAGCACTCCACTTACCAATGGCACGTCTTCGAATTTTCGGTTCTAGGGCAAACCGGTTTTCTGACGACATTTCCTTCACCAATTTGAGCACGTGTTAATACACACAATTAAAAAAAAACTTAAAATAAATTCATATGAAGGAATTTCAATCATTTGATATGAAAAACTGACCTGGCTTATGTGAACAAAATACTTTGATTATAAAGTTGTACAATCTAATTTATATTCTTCTGCAAATAACAGGGCATTGGTACTGGTTTAAAACTGTACTGTACAACGTTTTTTATTTCTAACCAGTGTTTAGGGATAAATTACTACCAAGGCAATCTATAAACTCGTAATTTTTCCTTGAGTCAGTCATTTTCAAACGCAGGGAGACTTTAATCGTGGGAACAGGCAGCTGCAGCCTATACTATAAACTCGGAAAAATAAAAATGAGTGCATTCAAAAGCGTTTATTTACAATTAACTCGAATAATCCATCGGTCGGAACAAAAAGATTGTTGAGTTTTTACAGAGCTAGAATAGTGGTAAATCAAATAATTTGGCTAAATTATTCCTAAACAATACGAAAAATACTCCAACGACCATCAGATACTTAAATCATCAGAATCAATATTGAGGCATTTTATCGCCATGTTGTAAATATCATTTACATGGCGATAAAATACAAGTACCAAAATAATATCGGAACAAAAAATAGTATTTTATCATATATTTTAGATTTTTAGAAATATCTATAAATAAAAGCATAGTGGTAGCAAGGTATGTCGTATTATAAGCAATAAAATACGACATACTCGTACCTTCTCGGATAAAATTATCGATCAAGCCCAGAACAACAATTTCATACATGTTTCTCCTATGTAATACAATATTGTCTTAGTCAATAATATTCGTTAAACATTATTTACAGTTACTAGTTAATTAACTTTGTATTTACATAATGAATACATTTACATGTTTTTTCATATAAAATATTTACAATACTGACAAACGTCAAGCAATTAAAATTAGATTGGGAACGAGTTACATCCTTATTTCGTTTCAATTTTCTGTTTTCATTACAAAACTCGAGATGAGGTCCTTGGAAAGTAAACATGATACAATCATCCATTTATGCCGGCTTTGAAGATGAAGAAAGGGTTTATAATAAAATAAGTAACAGTCTGATTAATCTTAGTTGAAAACAACTTTTCAACAACAAAATAAAAAGAAGAATTTGTGAAATTAGTATCGAAAGCTGTTAAACTGATTAAAATGAGCATTGCTATCTAGCAATGCTCATTTTAATCAAACACAAACGAATAGTGTGTAAACCCAACTGGGTTACACATTGTTCATCGAGTTGGCCCGGTAATACAACCTTCCATATCTATCTCCATCATGAGATCAGCTCCCTGTACCCATTATATTAAGAACTGCGTCACAATCATCTTGCAAGCTTTGAACCACATAAACTATATAACCTGCCTTTTAGGTAGGTTGTATTACGATTAAAATATAGCCATTACTATCCAATAGCAGAGCAAATGCCTGTCTGCCTTTTTTCCACTCTTCGTGATCTAACATTGTTATAGACCATGTTATGATGCGAGTTCAGCTCATCCCCAGGTTAAATAAAACTTTTAAAATAATTATTTATTATACAGATTTTGTTGTGTCTGTCTTGGTTTCTTCAGGAGCCTAACATGTCTGAGTAGGCAGCCTAGTATGTTCTACAACTTGGTCTATGTTCTCAAATAGTGCATGAAAATATTATTTGCGACTTGCACTTATTTTTTTCATCACACTGTTTATTTCAGCCTTTCACCTTGAGCTGGTGCTTTTTTAAGGTACTGTAATTTAGAGCATAATATGGGCTATTTGTACTAGACTTTGACGGTTGATGCCTACTGACAAGCTTCTATAGAAAACCTATCACTAGACTTGAGTTCACCAACAAACGTTATAATGGCGGATTCCTATGAAAATATCTATCAAAAAGCTTTGATTAGGACCTAACCACCACCCGTAATTGTGTTGGTCAACTCCGGCCTTCATCATATCTAAGTCTGTTTTATAAGTGGAGCCGGATTTAAACCAAATTACCAAATGATGGGTCATTAATTCAAAATGTAAATTCATGAAACACAAAATAAATACCTACATCAATTACTGTATTCTCAAAATATGGCCGCTTTCCATAAAATGTTTCTAAAAATTATAATCAGAATTGGTTTGTTACACCATAATATGGTCAAAAAATACAGAAAACTGATGTTTACATAAAATATAAGTCAATGAATATCCGTGCTCTGGGATTGTATCAAACAAAATTATCACATTGCTCCAAATGTTAGCTAACGCATTTCCAAATACAAATGGTCCCTTTATTTGTGATTTTCTTCCTTTTTGTTCCCAATCTAATATTCAATAACAATTCTATTTAATAAACGGCATGTTTGGAAGAACATCAGGCCTCCGCCGGTGATGCGTCCCATGATGCCTTAAATGTATCAGCGCTTCTCTCATTTTTTGCTCCCTCAGAGACCGTATATATTCTTCATCGACCGTATTTTTATGTTTTCCTCCTCGTTCCAGCTTATCACTCCGCTCGCCGTCCTTAAATAAAACACACCACAGAGACTTATCCTTGTTGTCCCATAACAACGTCTTTGTATACTCTTTTAATCTTCTGCTGTTTTCCTCAACACGGCGCATTGCTATTTCTATTTTAATCAAGTCTTTATAGTGATCCGAGACCGGTTCCGTGCCGTTAACGTCCGTTTTAACGGTGGTTATATTAATTCTCGACAAGTAATAATTTTCATACTGTCCGGAGGTGCCTCGGGTTCGCAATAGCCACACGACACTGGCTATGAATGTACACGTCACTATGAAAGTTAAAATGAGGAGAGTCAGCCGTGATACTAGCCTCGGGGATGCACAACTCATATCACTATTTGTTTATATTTGCAGACGCTCGTTTGTGGTTTGTACATAACGCGTAGCACTCGTAGCACCTCGCTCGGCTACGCGACCGCCCGCTACGTTCTGTCGCTACGAACTGGCGTAGACGGACTACGACGGCGACGCAGCGCTGTTTATCTCGCTTGTAATTTGCAGTCCAAAGTTGTATCCAAGCTGCAGAGCTTTGAAATCTCTTTGTATGGTTTTCTTTGCACTTTTGTGCATTCATTTTGCTGGTTTTATATTCATCTACGGCTGGACTGGTTACTCGTAATTGCGGCGCGTTTTGCTTTGAGAGAAATATTTTTGCAATTGTAAAACTCAGACACCATTTCCTAGTTGAATGATTGCGTCATTTGGAGGGTGGTAATGTATGTTGATCTGCAGATAAGCGAAGTGGGTCGATGTTTCAAGGCTTAATTCAGTAATTTGGCTGTGAAGGCGTCAACGATAACGATCGTGTCGCCACTGCAATTATTGGGCAGGTTCTGTGTCACAGGGCTATACTTAGCTGATTACAGATCAAATATCAAAATGTATATAACTCAATATACATTTTCTGTAAATACTCTGTTATAAAGCTCAAAGCTAATTAACTTAATTCAATGCGTTATTTTCAAGGATTGATGTAAGCAATTACTTATTTGTTGTTTTTTTTTATATTAACCAGTAGAGATGACATCGTTTTGTTTCCCTAGGCTTGGTTCATCTACGATGTAAAAAGTTACAAATTTATACACATTTATTTTTATCTTATAACGGTATAAATGTATCCAAGATCTTTGGTCTCTACGGTGACATTGTTTCTATTACTGAAATTTAGTTTGGATAATACTGAATGATTTAAATTATTATTTTAGGAAGTTATTGTTTTTGATAAATATGTATAATAAAATATTTCGTTTAAGGGACGTATCTGACATAAACAATAACATACAGAAACGCTCGTAAGAGGCACGTCCAAACCTTATATTTGGCTCATGCACACGTTTTGCAAGTCGTTAGCATTCCACGTGATAGGTCGCAAATCCATCGCTGCTTATTACAACACTAACTGATGCAGGTTTCCTCACGATGTTTTCCTTAACCTTTTTGACTGCAAGTTAATGCGCACATATATATTGGAGTTGAAATATCCATTCGAACCCAGGACCTCCGGATCGGAAGTCAGGGTACCAGCTCAGCTCAACATGCTCCGAAATAAATGTGTGTGTTTACAACGTAAGTAAAATAATACGATTCAACGACTCAAACCTTTTCTAAACCTATCATCCATCATATTTGTTTCTCCGAGCTCCATTCATACATTCTCATCCGAAGAAAACCTTCCAGAATCCCATATTACGTCATTGGGAGAAGAAAAATGCACAAACTTCTTTTACGAAGCATACCCCACGTAATTCCATTTCCTTTATTCGTTTAACATACGACCATTCCTGTGCCAAGGGCTTGGACTACACGTATTCAGAATTTCATCAGCCTATAACTTTCCTACGGCAGGAAATCAAACAATTTTTATTAAATAAAGGTACTTTTGGCTAGTGCATTATTCGCTTTACTCCGAGATTGTCGTAATTCTATATGACTTAGATATTACATCGCAAATATCCAAAACAAAACCAATCGCACCATAAAAAAAAATATTCGCTCAGTAAGCAAATTTAAATGAACACAGTACCAAAAGCTTGTATTTTTTTAATTTGGTCAACTGTTCTAAGTATTGAACGGAATGACCTATTGTTCAGTAGAATATACCCTTATGATTCTGGATTTAAGGATTATACGTTATTAATTCACAATTACATTTGTACATCTGTGCTTAGTTTAGCATTCTTAATGTCGAAAATATACACTTATGTCTTTGCTTAAGCTTTGTGAAGACGGACATTACTGTTTAATCAGTCATAAAATAAGTGTCAAACTGATAGTCTAGATAGACCCGTAAAGTAGGATCGCCCGTCAACCTAATCAAAGTAGTTTTTTTCTTTAAAAAAATCGTCGTCTTGTAGTCGCGACCATTCCGGTTCCATTCGGAATTATATTTGCCTTACTTTTGGATAATTAATTAGAAGATGATCTCTTGACCGGTACCGGTTCCCATTCACATTCTAGAAAGTTTTTTCAAAAGTCTCTTTTGGAAATTGAAAATATAAAATAAGTAGCCTGTTACTCCAAATAACAGAAGACACACTACCTATTTCACATCCAAATTGGATCAGTCATTACAAATTTTATCAGAAACAAACGCCCAAACATCTAAACCTTCAAAATAAATATTAAAATAGTACCTATATACCGTAATTGATTACTTTTTTAGTTTACCTCAAATTTCACCGAAACAATACAATTATTAGAATGGTTTATCATTTTGCAGTCAGCTCATTTTGAGTCTTGGACGTTATACTACCCGGTCATTCCGAGATATTGTCTTTTTGCGAAGTAGTCATTTTGCAAACCTTGCCCATTTGCGATCGAGACGTTCTGCGCCTGACCCAATATCCTACTAATGTTATAAACGCGCAAGTTTGTGAGGATGGATGTTTGTAACTCATTCACGCAAAAACTACCTAACGCATTTTGATGAAACTTTACAGTAATAAAGCTTATACATCAAAATAACACATAGGCTACTTTTTATCCGGGTAAAACGTGGGCGAAGCCGTGGCCAGAAGCTAGTACCTAATAATCCTACTACTATTATAAACGTGAAAGTTTGTGAGGATGGATGCTTGATACTCTTTCACGCAAAAACTACTGAACGTATTTCGATGAAACTTAACAATAATATAGCTTATACATCAGAATAACACATAGGTAATTTTTTATCCGGGTACCAAGCGGGCGAAGCCGTGAGCAGAAGCTAATATCTAATAATGACATGAGGATACCTATTAGGAACAGACAGAGAAAAGTATATTAACATTATAATGTTGACAAAGCTGATAAAAACAAAAATAATATATAAAAATACTAATATAAAGATGAAGATAAAAATAAAAATAGTACATGTGTGAATCATTAAAATAAAAATGAGATTGAATATAAGGGTATTTGGATGCTTGCTTCCAATCAATCTTCGCAACGGCTAAAATTATTAATACTTAGTGACAATTCATGATCTAGAATAGCATAAGGCTACTTTTATCCGGATACCACGCGGACGAATATATAGCAGAAGAATAGCAGAAGTTATTCAACAATAACTAGATATTCAACCTAACTTCAACTTCGCCTTTCATTTACTAATAATAAGCTGAAGTTTTTTTTATTTTCTTGTTTTACACGCTAATCTCTCTCAAGTCGAATTTGAAAAAAATATTTTTTTGCATTTGATAGCCCATTTCTTGGAAGGTCTAGGCTTAGCCCTTTAGGAACCTAGCAAAAATAAAAAAGCGGGCTTTGCGAGGTGGTGGGTCGGGGGTCGAGGGCGCTCATAGCATAGCTAGTGTTAATCCTATAATTACGAATGCTGTTCTGGCCATTGTATCTATTTCAGCTTGAACTCTATATTGGCAAATATAACTGCTGTCAATACGTCACATAGCTGATGCGGAGACTAGCTACCTACTAAATATTCGAGTTCCGAGTCGACCTATTCGTCCGAGCCAACAAGCCGCTCAATTTTATATTATGAATTTTATCCTATACACAAATACAAAACTTGAATTTAAACTATATACAATGAAATCATATTTGTATTGGCCTCTGAAAGAAGACAGAAAAAGTTTTGTGAAATTACGCCTGCTTCTTCTTTAACCCAGTATTAAATCTAACTTTAGATTAATATACACACGAAACTACGTTTCGGTTATTACGTCATGACGTCACACATAACAATCAATCAGGCAACATTCAAACTCACAAATTACAAATCATGGTTTTTAGCAAATTCAGTCTCAGAAACTTGTTTCTTTAAAAAATAACGATCTGTAAATGTCTGCGTCATTGGAAAAGCCCTATTGCAATTTGAGTTACTTATTTGTGTACATGCCTATTTTGTGACGCGTGCCCTGGATAAACTATTTTCCAAAGTAACAACATTACAGCTATAAGAAATATAACCTTTACAGATGTTCCGCTATGACATACCTAACTAATTTATACAATCTTAAAGACTATCGAGCAGTGTGGCCGTATATTACAGAAAATTACAGCCGACGCAGCAATCAAACCGAGGTAATGTTTATTCATAACCAAATACAGTCAAACGTACGATTATTTAATGCATTGAATAATAATATAATAGTAACATTTCTTTCTATCTAGGTTTTTGGGTCGGCTATCGTTTGTCGGCTTACTTTGTGCAGAACTTGAATAAGGAACCCCGCATTATTTCGACTCGTTCAAACGATTTATCATACTACAATAATTCCGTGTATATGGGTAATGTATTGTGGGAAATTGTGAAATTAATTTTTGGGAGACATGACGGTGGACAATAATAAGCTGGAATTTCCATATACAATTCATATTTATAAAACGTAAATATGTTTTCTAAAAATAAATAAAACCAACTTCAAATTTCGGGAAGTTGATGAAAAGTCCATCCTTTTTTACCCTTAGTGGTACGATTTTTTCATAAAATTTATATTGATTATTGCTTACACTTAAAGTATACCCTACCTATCAAAAAAATAATTATTAAAAGGGGTTCATAATTGGCGAAGATAATCTCGTAACACCCAAAAAAATACAGATAAATTGAGAATCTTCTTTTTTTAATTTATTTAAAAAAACGAATGTTTTTTTATTTTTTTATGTTCATACCTTTAGAATATAAAAAAACTTCGTGCGTACAAAAATCTATACGAAAAAGGTGCCTAAGCAGCCTTTTTAGACATGATACGCGATATTCAAGTTATACAAGACAATGTTTCATAAAGCAATAAACAATATTTTGTTTCGAATACCACCAATACTCTAACCAGGTCAAGTTCAATATACTTCATACTTTCGTGTAAATAATGTGCTACATATTTGAAAAGTATTTTAAATAGGCACTGATAAATACTATAATTTAAACCTAAATGTTTAATATATCGGTTTGCGTGTTAGATATCGATGGAGTCACGTACATACCTACCGATATGTGAACTATCCAAGTACCTACCTATAATAACTTATATCAAGTCGACTACTTTTACAATAGTAAATAATTACCTTAAAATACTTAAAAAATATAGTTTTGTTTCTGTTTTTTAATAGACATTTACCTGACCTGAACCAACACTAGGATTCCCTATATCTTAGTTATCAGGAACTTTGAGTATCGTGGTACCAGAACACCCAGATCTGGAATGAATATCTGCTGAACATGTAAACATATGTCCCTCTGCGAGAATCGAACCCGCACCTCTATTCACAGCTGGCTTCTCACCCACAGCGCCATCGAGGTCGTCCAACCACGCACGTATTATCAAGCATGTTTTATTGTTCACTCGTCGTTTTTCTTGGCCTCCGTGTATTAACCTTAGTGTCCAGACAAAGAACCAGTGTGGTGATTCAGTGCACTTTGCGAAGGCTCTTTTTGTGCAACTCGGATGGATATCGGAGAACACCGTTAGATGCGTGTCTTCAATAGAAAAGGACAAGATCTTCTACCGGGATGATCCGGCTGATTCTATTGTTCGGGGTCAAAGAAAGCCGAGCGATTTAATGGCACAAAAACGTACCTACTTTAAACCAAAAATAAAACAAAACTTCGCGCTTAATTTCATGCAATGATATGTTCCACGCTTAGGCGATATATTTAAAATTTAATTCACTTCTTTGTTTTTGAGGCTACATATTATTTATTACAATTTATTATTAGTATACAATGTCCGTTATTACTAACTAGAATGCACCTGTCAAAAGTAAGGTTACTTCACAGCGACTAACCTTACTTTGTTAAATACAACAATCAGCGTTTAACGTTAAATACATTATTAAATGCTGAAATATTTAACCAAAACATCGATTCGTTAATAGAAGTATGAAGAAATAAAAATGTCCGATACCATTTTAATTCACGTTATACGTTTTGATTTTGTGCCATTTCATGCACTCCTTATTCGAATAGCCATATAGTTAAACTGGAAAAAATAACGTATGAATAACGTAATATAAACACCTTTTTTTTGACTGTACTTAAACTAACCGACAGCGCCTCCTCTTTCACCTCATGCATGACTCGTTCTGATACTCGATAGATAGGGTTGACGACTGTGAACTCCTAAGTCCCTAATTATTGATTCTCTTCTCTTGAAAGCAAGCTTTTTCATTACAATTCAACGGGTAGGTATTGTAAAAACGAATAGTATAAACAAAGCTCAAATTATTCACTTGAAAAGTGATAAATGAACCAAAATCAACTCCGGGTGAAAACCACCGATGGAAATTGAATTAATAGCTGATGAATATGCAAAACTGATCACTGCTCAACGCCGGCCGTTTGTGCGAGTAAGCTCTGTAGTGTAATTGATGCCTGATTATTGATTACAAATGGGTTATCCCATTGTTTGTGAACTCTCCTTATCACGTCTGAATATTAATGTAGGTACAAATTGCTTATAAGGTATCTCTCCAATCTGTTTGTCTCCTTATTG
Source organism: Perizoma flavofasciatum (assembly GCA_958496245.1). Lineage (NCBI taxonomy): Eukaryota > Metazoa > Arthropoda > Insecta > Lepidoptera > Geometridae > Perizoma > Perizoma flavofasciatum. The sequence continues at coordinate 5,960,222 of OY292431.1, forward strand.
TATTGAAATATGAACATTAGTAGACCTTCATTGGTGGAGCTAGCCTTCTCTTGGTTTAATATCGTGGTTTCCAGCAAAATTCAAAATGTGGTAAGCTTCAATGAGTAGGGCATACGTGTCTTTCTACCATAATACTTAGGAATATATTGTGAAGTTGGCCAAGCAACCAAGGAAAGGGATGAATATAATGTTTAAAAGTCTTTGTTACTTGGAATGTATTTAATGCTACTTTTATCCGGATACAACATATACAGGGAAGCTGGGAACAGGAGCTTATATTAAAGTATGTTTTGGGGTAATTTACACCCTGCATTCTCCTTATTATCAGTCTGCAAGCGCAGTTGCGGGGGAGAAGCTAGTAGGGAGAATGGAATAACCCGATAAAACAATCATACGGACTTTCCAGCTTCTTTTCCCGGCTTCTCTCGTGTGGAATCCACACGATAAAGGATAAAGGTAAGTTTCAAATTTTTGCATATATGAGTATTTACATAAAATGTGTTATTACCTTAATGTTATTCGATTATTAAAACAAACAAGGTGATCTTTTTGATTGTTAAAGGAAGCGTTTGTTATTCATTTCTCGATCTACCCAGACGCAAAACACAATTTGTGGATGGGGGGATGAAATTGAAAAAGTTTTCAGTTATTTATTTGGAACGTTTTGCCGCCGGCTCCGCCATTCAATTTTATTTTTCAACTCTCAAATCCTTTCATTATACGAAAACAAATATTTGTTTGTATGAATATTAAGTAACAGTTTTTTTATGGATAACATGAGCTAATATTTAATTTCGAGTTCTTAAAAATTATAATGAATACCATTAGATGTGTGATTTCAATAGTGCCACTCAATTATTAAAGGAGATATAGTTTACCTTGGGCCTCGACACACCACATCGAATATAGTTTTTTTCCGCATGTTTCTCCATATATATGTATCGTACGAGTAATTGGTGTATTAGTGTGTTCTCATTGTCCAAGATAATGTACAATTATATACAATTAAACTAAGTAACACTATAGTGTTACTTAGTGAAAATAAGAATAACTGGTCCTAGAGACTTGAAATTTGCAGGGTGCATTTTTTATAGCACGTAGACGTATACTAAGAAAGAATTTGAGGAATGTGCAGCATTTTTTTTTAATACATTTGGTAAAAGTTTGGTTGGAAGCGCGTGGTCCGATTTGCTTGAAATTTGGTTTTAATTCTTGAAAAATAACATGATTATGCTTGATTTATCGTATCAGGCTCTAAAATAAAAAACTGGACAAGTGCAAGTTGAATTCGCATGAAGAGGTTTCCGTACAATGGATATCTACCATGTTTATATGAAGTTCGAATAATAATTTATACCAAGAACAAACTTAACATTGTAGTTAAAATGTAATGAAGACAAGTATATAAGTTGCGGTGCTATAGATAACACGGGGAGTGCGATGCGAGTGACTGGATGGCGGAAAGCGGGGGGTGAGGGGCGAAAGGCGATATTATCTACCTACGTCAGCGCAGACGAAGTCGCGGGTGGAAAGCTAGTATTATATAATAGTAATAAACCTTTTTTATTTCCTAGACTAAATATTCATATGATCTAAATAAATTATTATTATTCTTTTAAAACTAGATTTAATCAAGGCCCCTTTCAGGTATAGGCCTCCTAGTATTATATAGGTATAGATATATCAGTAGATATACTTATACAACTTGATGCAGGACTAGGCTTTTAGGGCTTTAATTTTGAAACAACTCTTTTTTCCGCTGCCGTACAAATAAATGTTCTACAGATATTCGTCCCAAGTCTGAGTCGTAGTTCTCTATACCCCCGACAAGGGGAATCCTAGTTTGAGGGCAGGACTATGTATCTGGCTGTTCGGTGTTTATTTATTTATATATTCAGATTCCATTCAGCTCACAATCGAAGTATGTAAATAAATTTTCTAATCAAATAATTTCACTCACTCTAAACTACTACATGTTCTAATATAGCTAAGCATGATATAGTATAATATCTCAGCATATGATGGAGGATAATACGTACAGGCATCCGCATAAGTTGCCAACAAGTCCGTAAACATTTTAGACTCTATCGCTAAAGTTGCAAGGTTTGCTATTACATAGTGGTTTTGGCTGACTGGTGTGTTCTCATTACAGGACAAAGTGTAAGTAGGTGTTTAATTTCAGAAGGGAAATTACTAACATGCCAACCACTAAAGGAATGCTTTGTAGACATGCCTCTGCAAAGCTCCTCAATTAGTCAAAGCGAACTGAGGAGATGACGCGGCGAAAGGGCTGGAATTCGTTTTACTAAAATAGAGCATCAACATTATGATCAGCCGGTTGAGGTTCATTTCTAGAAGTTCTTCCATCATAGAATGAAACTAAGCTAGCCCGGTTTGCCATATTCGGATACCTAAGTGATCGCAATAAATAATTGGTGTTGCTGGTGCTTATATCCTTTCGCTCTTTTAAGGCGCGGCGCAAATAGCTGCTGGATTGGGGCATTCAGCAAGATCATTGAATTACTTTGTTTATTAAGTACCTAGCACGATTTACAAACCAATTACACTAGTTACTTGTGATTAAAAACCTCATTTAATCTTAATAAGTTAAAATTATTGTAAAAACCAATTTATAAAATAAGCCAATACAGAATTAATAACCTTCAAAATTAATTAGTTTTCGATCAATGAGGCAAATAAATTAAGTAGGGGGTTCTATGCTACCATAACATTAGGTGCAAATTAAAATCCAAACATACCCTGCCCCCCCCCCCCCCCCCACCCCACCCCCACACTCCCAGTGTTATTGAAATGAGTGTCTCAAAATTCAGATTTTATCAAATACAAATTTATTGGTTTACTTTGTTGCTCGGCTTTGATGTAAAAGTAAAATACCCATCAATCAAACTCTTTGCAAAAGCAGTAACTTCAAAGCTTTTTTATAAATCTGAATTCATTTTCAATCTTGTGTTTTGGTGGTATTCATTTATGCTGTTTGTTTTTGCTAACTTTCCACAAACGGTGAAATTGAAATTCTATACTTGTTTCTAGGTATTTTTATGCCATTGCAGAAACATTTAGAGATTTCAAAGAGCCTAGTCAATGTGTATTCACTTTGAAGCTATTCTATTTGTCCAGTTTACGTATGAAATACCAAACAGTTTCGAATTAATGTTTTAGAGGTACTGGCACACTGACTGCGGGCAAAGCCCGGGTACGGGGCTGTGCGGTTGCATTCTAATTATATTAACATGCCCAAACTACATGGATTAGAACGTCACAAAAGTACATGTACTGGCTCTTGTTTTGTTTGCTGTAACTATTCCAGATTGAATACGCTTGTCAATATGCCAGATGTTAATGTCTAACTGAATCTTTCCATAACATATACTTAAATAATTGTATGTAAATCTTTGAACGCCGAAATATAATTAACAAATATATTTACCATCGAGTTTGATCAGTTAAATACGGAAAATGTCAGACTACAGTGATATATTTAGCTAGTAGATGAAAAAAAATAAATTCAAAATAGATACTGGTGGTGGTGGTAAAAAAGGTTTTTCAAACCTATTTCAGGCACCAGTCTCTCACAAAACAGTTTATTATAGTTGCATAATTTTAAGACAAGTAAAAAAACCTTTGTGGGAGTAAGTAAATGCTTTATTTATAGTTTATCGCAAAGTTATCGGATAAGTCAAACTCAATAGGTTTTTATTCATTGAACTCACAAAGATCACATAAAAACGTCAAATTATAAACTACTAAAATTTCATGTGAACTTACGCCGATTTTTCGCCCGTGACCAAGCCTGAAAGAATCAGGCAACAAACTCCATTTCAACATCCATTTTTAGTCATGACAACATAGCCTAGAGACGCTACTAATTGTTGAATTGTTTCCAATTAGGTAGGCATCATTTATTCAGAAAACAGTTCCAAGTAATGCCTCAAAATTTTTGTTTGTTCCGATAACGTTGCGTTATTACAACTTTTCATTTTTTTATTAAAAAAAAGACACTTAATTATTTAACCGACAAATAGTTCCTTGTAACTTTTGTACCTACGTGTAGGTAATGTTGCAAATAGTCGCAATCCTCGTTTTCTTGTGTACATTTTGTTGGTAAAAAGTGCATATTAAATTAACTCCAAAGCTCTCAACAACCTGGAAACCAAATTCTTGAGCATACATAATCAAAATGAGAACAGCTAAGTTACTTTGTTTCACAATGAGCTTTAATTTTGCGTCACTGAAAACTACCTACAGCGGACAAGTTTAAAACGGCTAACTTGGTTCTGGAACTTAGAATTAGCTCCATTGTAGGAAATGGCTCAACTCTTCAAAGTAAACACATCAATGTAATGAAGTTTGTATAATCACTGTTTGAGGGCTCTTTACTAGAAATGGGACGTTCGCGGCACGACGTAATTACTACGTCGCCTACGTGCATCAGTGTGCAACTGAAGCAAGATTTTCTTCCATTTTCTCCAGTAACTTTGTTAGGTCTAACCGTAGTATACTTTGCCTAAAAATACATCTATTCGAGCTTTTTTTCTAAATAATACATTTATTCATACAACTATGTAAACATATACAAAAATACAGATGAAGCAGATAGCTATCTAAAAACCGTTGCAAACGATCTATAGATATCTCAACTGATACAGATAACTGATGGATGCGTTCCCAAATTGCTGGCTGCATTGCCACGCTAAATAGTAATGCTTATGCGTTGACCCAGATAAGAGCCAGCACTCTGGTCACGTTATGTTTGACCAGTAGCTCTGAAAACATTTTGAAAACGCGAAGTGTTTTATTCATTATTAAAATGAGATTAGAAAGTTTGTAAAGTTCCAGTACTTGTGCGGTGAAATAGATATTTTTCATGTCAGGCTTGCAGTTTATAAAGCTTCTTTTAAAGATTCTTGTTCTGTTGACTATTATGAAAATAGATAAAAGCAGCACCTAGAAACTATAATAACTAATTGCTACGAGTAACTTTCATGAGTAAAGTTTATGCAACTAAGGTAAACTAGATGAAATTGTAGGTATGAACTTTTCAGCTGTGTACGCCATATTTCTGCTAAATACCTCTAAAGCTCTAATACTGTACGAGAAGAGATTGTTTTTGAAATTTATGATTCTGGGATGAAAAAGTGATATTTTTTTTATTAATTTCTTGTTGACTTTCAAGGCGTCATGGTTTCAAGAAGTATAAAAAAATGTTGGTGTTTCGTGTTTTTCTTAAACCAAATGTAATCATTTTGGTCTGTATCCGTTCGCCCCCATCCAATAACAGAGATAGGCAGAAAAATCCAGCTGTAGACGTCAACTGGTATTAACTTGAGAGTTATAAGTTAGCGACACGTGACCAGAGAGCTGGCTCTTATCTGGGTAAACGCATTAGCATTGCCATTCAGCGTGGCATCTAGTAGTGATCTGGTAACGGTCTTTAGATAGTTAGCGGTTTCATCTGTATTTTTACATATACCTACTTATACATAGTTGTACAATTTGTACAACTATGTATAACTATGTAGTTTGTACATAGTTGTACAATTTGTACAACTATGTACAAACTATGACACAGTTACGAATAAAGGCCTCGCAAAAACTGGCGTGTCTCGAGGCCCACACGAATTAGCTCAACGGCGGTGGCGATTTTAATATCTGATCACTACTGCCAAGTTTCGCGAGTTTTTACTGTAATTCTTCATACGAACATATCCCTAAGACATGCCTCTTTGTCTTTGCATTAATCTAACAATTGATGAAAGTCAGCACAAAAGACCTCCATCCTTGGAAATGACAGGAGAGCAAAGAGCAACTGACGCTCGCCCCGCCTCAATCCTATCATTCTTGTATCTAGGAGCTTACGCCGTTGATTGATTACAATTTTCTTTTCTAGTCAAAACAAGGAAGCTGAATCAATCAACATGAGATAAACAACAGAAACAACCAAAAATCTACTTTGTTTGGTCTCGTAGAAAACTACCAAATATAATCAGTGATTAGTGGCATAATCACTCAACCCACATTACTCAAAATACCGCAATGAAAACTTTACTAATTTCATTTGAATTACACAATAAATAATTTAATTTATTGGATCATAAACTTAAATATAGGTTTTTTCGAAAAAAAATCGATGCTTGGCCAAAAAATAAGATTGTGACTGCTTACTAACCTGCATCACATACAAATCTGAAACAAATATTTTACCAACTTTCGTTGCAAGTTGATTTTATAGAATTACCTTCTTATTCATTATCACTCACTCACTAATTAATCCATTAGCTATCCATTTATTAGACAAACTTAATGGCTATGACGGTTTCTGCCGTTGATAAAATAAGTTTACCCAGACAAGCAAACGCCAAAGGTTACTTAACAAAATGTAAATAAGTATCAAGACTGCTTTCTCCGGTTTACCTACTTCATGTCACTCTAAACGCTGTGGTTTCCCTTCTTGGCAGTTTGACAGAGTTTGAATCTTGTCTTGATGTCCCATGGGTAAAACATTTTTTAATTTGACCTCGTCTTCCCCGATCTGTTTTGAAATATTTGTCAAACAGTCTTTTTCTTTTGTTACTATTAGCAGAGTAATAGATAAAATAAAGTTTAGTTGGTGTACAAGATAATCGACGCTAATGTAGGAATGATTATCGAATTCAGACAGACTTCACTGCACAGAGCTAAAGAAAGCCTTTTTTGGCAAACACTCTATAATAACAAATATATAATAGGCTTTATTCAACTGGGCTCTCGTTACAACAATATGTTGCTAGTATAGTGCTATTATTTTAATTGTAGTTGTTACAAATTTTCAGAAAGGTTAGAAACTGCGAACTCCGCCACTAATGGACAAGTTCCCAACCTTTATTGATCACACTTTTAGGCGTAAGTCACACAGAAATAGCGTATGGCTCTGACCAGACCAGACGTCTAGCTGTTCCATTTAAATCTCATACAAAATATATGGATACAAGGCGCATCTGTAACATATCGAATGGCGAGGCATGGGTGGCACCATTGCCGTCAGTTTGCAGCTTGCGATGGTCTTCTGTTAGGAATACGCAAATGCATTACGACATCTATCAATCGCACCTGCACTACGTCAGTTCAGCGCTATACCCACGCCATGTCTGCGCCACGGTCGCGCCATGTCAGCGCCAGACGTAATTTTGGTGTGGCTTGCAGCTTAGGCTACAGTCGCACATATATTTTTAACTGAACGTGTAATCTTTATAAGATAGCTTTTATCGATATCTCAATCATTAAAGTCCTAAAGTTTGGGCAAATTGGTAGATGAGACGCTATTCGTGACGAGATATAGTTGTCCATGCGTTTATAGCCTAAATAAATAAATAATGCTGGTCAATTTTCACACAGCATCATCTAGCCCAAAACTAAGCAGAGCTTGTATTATGGGAACTACATGACTGATATACTACTTATGTACTTTAATTTTTGTAAATACATACATATTATACATAGAAAACACCCAGATCCGAGACAAACATTAGCTAATCATACAAACATTTGTCCCGCAGCGGGAATCGAACCCGCAACCTTCTGCGTCTCAGGCGGACTTTCGCCTATTGCGAAAGTCCGCCAATGCCTACAAGCTTTTATGTAAAGAGCAACAGGCAAGAAAACAGACAGCAAATTTGATCGCTTCGCCAGGTGACTTGCAAGAGCGTAAAAAAACTCTAAGATTTGTTGCTTTTTACAATGGTAAGTAAAGGGAGTTATTAAAGTCGATTGTGAAACAACGAATCGTTTTTAGTAACCTTTTTTTTCGTAGTAATGTGCGTAACAGTTTTTTGCATCCGCTAGTTGTTGGGTATCGATAGAGTTCAACTTTCACTGCTCTTAGAAAACTGCAAGTTCTCCATAAATTATCCGAGGACCAGTATGCTTTAGCAAATTAATAAAGTATTTTGAATAATTAAATAGAGATGGCTAAGGCGCAACTCTATATTGCTTTGTTTGTTTTTAAAAAGGTACTGAAGTAATTGAATTAGCTTTGTAATTTGTGAAAATTGTTTTTTTTTTAATTTGGTAAGAAGGTAAGCTTAAAATTCTGTCAATTGGACAGAACATTTTTCGTTTGCAAACTAGCACTAAAAATCAATCAAAACGCTAACGAGTCAGTCGCAAATATTTGACCTCGGAAAAACTACTCCATCCATGAAATTTTGCAAGATGATATAGAACAGTGTGTAGAATGACAAAAAAATCCAATAACATTTTATTGAATGTCCAGTTTTTTGATACAAATTTGAAATTACCAATAGCTTATAGTGAAATTTTTAAAATATTTTTTACTAGATATTAAAAAAAACTGTTCCGATCAATTTTTGGTACAAACTACCTTTTTTATATAATGCTGGACTCCAGATTTCACATATCCTATTTTAACTGTATTCTAAATACTGTATTTTATCATCTGTGTGAATAAACCTTTATAGTTTCATCAACGGAGGAATTTGTTGGTCCTCAACAAACATGCTCACGACTGTATTTCCCATGATGGACGTCCGAGTTAACTTTTTCATTTTAGCGGACTCGATGGTGGTTTGATTCGTTAGGTAACCCATGCTAGGTACACTGAATGGTAGCCTCTCCCTTTCTAGCATTATTTCTTCAGAGTTTAATTTATTTTCAGGAAGAAACTACTAAACGCTAGCTTTTACTTACTTTGCACGCGTGTAACAGAGAATTTTATAAAATGCTCCTTTGTGCTAGCAGCTTATTAATTCCTGACTAAAGCAGACTTTAAAAATAAAGGAATTTTATCCAGTTGTATAGTTTTGTGAGTACCTACTATTAGGGTTCTATAGTCATATACATTATAGAGCTTTTATTATCAGAATAATCAATAGTTAAGTACATTTTCCACGTATCATGAGTAGGTACCTGAATTTGGAAATGTTTGTAAAAACAAACGTAAGATAGGTAATTGACCAGAACTATAATTTTTAAAATATTGTTTTTATACAGAATGATTTTAACCTCTAAATATAATAAACACGTAGCCCTTGATTTGGGAACCTCCTTCTTTTTGAAATCCGTTAAAAAGTCGTCATTGTTTGTGTATTAGTCAGTATCTACCAAATTAACATAATCTACAGGTCTGTATACTCCTAATAGGTAATTAAGTTGAGTAAATCAAATAGTGGTAAAAGAAGTAAGAAAACAAATTAACACGTTCTGAAATGTTATTCATGATGCAAACAAATGGATTGCTTAAAATTGAGAAGGGAATTTCTAAGGCGCCTTCTCCACTTTATATATTTCTTACAATCCTTTGAGCTCAATTTTCTTTAACGGAAACCCGGCGAGTTCAAACTTCACGAATCGAATGTCAATTGTGGTACAAACTACAAGCCAAGGAGGTATTTGGCTATATTTGGTTCCATACCAATCTCAGTTCTAAAAGTACTATCTGTATCACGGTATAAATATGTCTCCTGCCCATGGAAAATTCTTGCCGCAAAATATCAAAGCAGGACTTTGGGCAGCATCGATGAATTGTTCCATGGCTCTATCAGCTCTTGAAGTATTTCTTATAACAAAAGCGTGTCCATACTTAGGCACCTTCACCCACAACTTTTCTCTTTTAACCGTCAATACATCATTGTCTCTCAGGTATGCATCATCGAATACTAATATGATTGCCACGATCATTGTGCGAGTGCCCACACGATTGCCATACGCCACCTCGCCGTATCCCACGCATCTGCCGTAAGAGATTGATATTCCCTATTAAGTGTTGTTATTATAAGTTAATTTATAACTAATAATAAAAAAATAATAATGGGCATCATTGCGCTCACGTTCTCACCGCATCGCGACCGACTATCGAAACGAAACCATATGTTAATTTGTATTTCAGCTTATTTTTTGCCAAGTTCACCTTTAACTTGATCTCCTGGTAATCTCTCAGAGTATGGATACCGACGAAAGCCAACCTGCCTAATCGATTTATAGCACTGTTCGATTCAAGGAGAGTATATTCTAAAATGAAAAAAATATACACAACAATATAGTACCTTTGTACTTAAACGCCTGATTCTCTGAACTCTGGACGGATTCTCTAAATTTACTTCAAAGGTTTCATTACGATAGTTCGGTGGTTTATATCTTGGATAAACCTCTTGTTTGTTTATTATATTGGCCACTGTAGTTGCACATCATCTGAGATACACTTTTTTCATTTAGTGGATCGATGATGTACCTTAATGTACCCGAATACCTATTCGTAGATAACGTTATTGTTAGTATCTATAGTTTCGCACACATGAATACAGAGAAACTAGCCGATGCCCGCGGTTTTACCCACGCAGGAAATTACCTATAATGGGTAGTTAAATACCTATAATTACCTACCTATTGCCTTGAATGCTAAGCAGTTTTTTTTTAATACCCTGAAACGTATTCAGTTCTTTTGTATTTTAAGTATTCAATCAAAGTTTACAGCAAATCGCATAACGCGTTAAACATTTCCTATACAAACTTAACACCTCTTTGAGGAGAAAAAATACATTTATTTGCATTTTATCATTTTTACTGAATTTGGACCATCCGTTAAAAAGTTCCCATACAAACTTGAACACCTTCTCACACCCCTTTGAAGAGTAGTTTGAGGAAGTAATTATATTTATCTTTTAAATATAATTTTCTATTTCTATTGAAGAAAATGTATGCGAAGTTAAATGTTTGTAAATTCAAGAAATACGTATTTTCATACAAAAGTATAAAAAATTATGTAAAAAGCCCTTTAAACCCGCTTAGGGGTAGAATTTACCAAATTCCTTTCTAAGTGCATCCCTTTACCATAAAAGAAATATATCCCCCAAGTTTCACGCTTCTAGGACTATGGTTTAGGCTGTGAGTTGATCGATCAGTCAGTAACGGATCAGTTTTTTTATATTAGAGAATAGTGCACGAACCAGCTTTTAGTGCGAGCAAACATTACTTAAACGTCATCCGGCCGTTGACTCCCGGCACACATTAGGTCCCATCCAAAATAAACACGGTGTGGTATATTACCAAATCTGATATAAATATCATATTCAGTACTTATATTTTTTAGATTAAAATACTGACACAACGATGATCTGACCCATGCATGTACGTGGCCAGTGTTAGGCAGAATTTAAAATTTTAGGCCCTGACCCCACACTAAGGTTCTATGTAGCGTTGGTATCAGAAACCACAAGCACCAAGGTACTACAACAGCCAGACCCAGAACAAAATCTACAGAACATTCAGTCATATGTTCCGCAGCTTGTATAATAAATATGTTATAGTTCTAACACTTCGTAACCCAATTTTTTTAAGTTCCACCTTTAGTGACTGCCAACTTTAGCTGCCAAACGGGTGCAGGGTACTCCCGTCTGATAGAAGAAATACAGCGCACGCGTCGATTAAATTTAATCACTTTGCAAGTTTGGATCGCCTCCAAGGGGAAGTTGGGTCAAACCAATATCTCTTTAAGCAATGTTTCATTTCCGATAACAAAAGCCTGCTACATTGGAGGCGAAATTACCAGGCAATACCGTGGTGATAAATCTTGTACGAGTATACATTTTGCTGTATAAAATTAACAGGCAGTAACTAGGCTGTTTTGGGGATTTTTGTTAACTACTTTCATTAGTAAGTATTCTTCCAGTTACTAACAGTTTATTTGATGTTATAACATTATTATAAACATATATTATTATATAACATTATAATTTAATAATGTTATATAATATTTATTAAATAGACAAGTTTAAAATGAAAGTAATTCTCTCTTATTATAATTTATCACACATTAAATGCCCCCTTGAAGTATATCCTACCATTAAAAAAAGAATCATTAATCGGTTCACAATTGGTATAGAATCGCGTAACATGCACACAAAAAAACATACGTAGGAAATCGCGATATTCGCGATACGTTTGCACTCCCAAGTTAACGGTATCTATCCTGCAGGTAATATATCTGATGATAGAGTGTAGAACACATAAGCAAGTTATTAGCAGTTTACGTTATTTTGCTACATGGGATGACACTCTTGCGATATAAAACAAAAAAAATATTCGAAAAAAATGTTTCGTCTATATGTGATTCCATAAGATGATATTTTTTAAGTTTTACGGGAACAATTGAATAAGATATTATGTAACAAACACACACGATTAAAACAAAAACTACAAAAATACAGCCTTATTGTGAACCTCCTCTTTTTTTTGAAGTCGGTTAAAAAATGACAAAAACACCGCCTGGATGTTTACATGTTTTCAACTATCTTTTATGTATACGAGGTTATGGAATAAATTGATGATTGTATGGAAATACTTGGTGTACACGTCATAAACGTTCAAAACTAAGGTTACCTATCCATGCTCTCGCTGACTATTGTACGAGTATCATTTCGCGAACGCATTCTTCTTACTTCTGTCTTATATAACAGAACCCGTAACACGTACGTACGCCCTCTCGTCATCCCTTCAACGCCAAATTGAGTTACCCGATAGAGTTAATAAAGAGCTCTAAACGTGATAAGAATCACAAAACCAGTGGGACTTAAATATAGAGCAAATGGAAATTAGGAAAAAAGCACTGGTCTTCCGTCTAAATGGATCCCTTGATGGTTATTAAATCCTGGATTTATGCGATCACAGATCGGGGACTATTACGCCGTGTATTCACCAATTTACTAAGCGATTTTTGTTTTCCGCGATCAGACATATTCTTGCGCTTTCTAGATATCTTTGTGAGACATTATAATTGTGCTATGTTGCGAGACATTTTGGACATGGAGACATGTTTTTGAATATAAATAATTCGCAACCAGCGAGAGAATCGCTCGCATGAAGTCTCTTCCAATGTTTGGAATACACGTTTCAAAACAGGATGGGAGACTAAATGCTCAACGTCGCATAATGAATACACGGCTTTATGCGATCACAGATCTCCCTGATCTACTAGGGAATTATCGAAAATCAAGGCCTTGGTCGAACGCCATCCTCGGATTTTACATAGATATTCTCTTTTAAGTTATCAGTGCGAGGAAACGAAGCTACGTTTCCTCGCACTGATAACTGCGTTTGAATAATTCCGTTTTTCAGTTTTCTCGTAAAAAAATAACTACCTACTAAATTCTAATAGTTTTAATATGTGTCACATACACATATTAAAACTATCAAAATGTATAAAAGTTATAAATAATATTAGCTGGCATTAGTCAGCCGACTCATGTAAGCTTTAACTTTGACGAAAATATATTTTTAATTATATATTCCGCACTTTTATACCTACTGGGAAGATTGATTCAATATTCTCGTTGGGTGGTCAGTTTTCTATCCATGTCACGTCAACGGACTTTTATTTGAGACCTTTATTTTTTTGTAATAGGCGCCGAAAGTACCAAAAAGCTACACAGCTGTCGTGTTACTTTCTTTTTTTGGTTAATGGCCGTGAAATATTGACTTTTGTTGGGTAAAAATTATATTAAGTACAAATAACTGGTAACGACGTTCATAAAAATCTCTAAAAGAGGGTTTTATGCATGAAAAGACCTCATTTTTTTTAATAAAGGCGAATTACTTCAGCCCAAATATTCTTCCTGTCGTAAAAGTCTACTTAATTTGGTGTTTCGTACGTATAAGTTCAATCATAACCTAGCCGGTTTATATACGTGAATGCACGGCGTTTTATATACGTAAATACCATTTCAACCATTACGGTTAAAATAGTCCTTAAAATATTTTGGACTAAAAATCAATTTCTTTAGACATTTTGATTGAATAATGGCTAGTCCAAAGTGCATACCTAGCCATCAAGTTGGCTTTAAAAAAGGTATTTGATATTAGGGTTTAACAATGTATGGGAGTAACGAAGGTCGCATTGTAAAAGGTGTGTAGGTAGAACCACATTTCAAATCTTCATATTCTGAGAAGCAGTCGTCACTCAATATTCTCGGAGCGATGCGAGATTACGTGATATACAAGTTGTCTTTGATGATACGATTTAAGACGAAAGTAGCTCGTTACTATACTCGCTGAATAAGTAAGTTTCTGTTGTCAAAGGAAGGGGTTATATTCCTTGAAAACATGAGACTGATAATGTATCATTAAATTATAGTTCAAACGATCTATTCAAAGAAAGCTAGGTCTGTAATATTGTTACGCGGTTGGTAAAAACACATAGGTATGTGCCTATGTGTTTTTTTTAAAGAAAGATTATTAACGAAAAAATATGATTATAGGAAAAAAACTTGTAAATTAGCTATTTGTATCATTGAAATATCATTTGAATTATCACGGTTTGGTATCATTTTAGTATATTATCACTTCATTACTCATGTGGAAGGACTTCTAAACGGTCAACGAAACGTCACCAGGAGAATAGTAAAGTACTTAGAAATAAAATAATAATAATTAAAGAAAAAAACATTGTACACACACATACCACGATATCAAACATCTCGTTCTTTTTAAGAGTTGTTTTACGGTTGCCATAAAGTTAAAAAAATACTTCTGATATTCGGGTACTTACAATAATTAATCACCCAATTATTTTGGATTACATTCGCAGACTAATTTCGTTAGCCATGCATCCCAAAACTCAACACTAAAGAAACAGAGAAACATTAATTTATGAAAACTGTTGATAATTATTAAATTAAGTTAGACATTTGCAACTGCTTCCAATTTACGCTATGAAAGACTATCTGAAGACACAGAGTTGGAGTGCACAAGTTTATTTAATTATTTTTTGCACAATGTACAATGCATTTTCTATCTGTCAACCTCAATGAAATTCGAAAAGTTGTCGTGCGAACTTTAAAAGTAAAATATAAAAACGGTTATGATACTACATTATACCCATGAATAATATAAGCAAAATAAAATAAAAGGTATGTAATATTATTAGTGGAAACAGCTGGCTATCGATAAACTCCATATTATTTGTAAATGCATAATACCTACTTAATATAAATAAATAAATTTAAAATTCATTTGATAAATAAAAATTAATTAGAACTAAAAGTTAGTTACTATGCAACTTCAAAAAAGAACAAGAGGAAAATAACCCCCAAATTGAAAACGGAGACTGGGCAAGAAGGCATTTTATGTTGATAACCCATGAGGATAATGATCTTTTTGTGGCTTTTTTAAAAAACATAAAATTTTAAAACCCCGACGTGTATGGCGTATTACAGCGCCTCCTTGTGATTTGTAACAATAAAATTAATCTAAGAACCATGCTGAAGTAGTGCGGATAATTTAAAAAAAACACATTATAAGCGGATAAGCTACCACGTATTAACAAACAATTACGTCAAATATGTACATAGGCTTCTTATTTATATCCTTATTTTAACACAAAATTGATGTCTGTTTTTTGACTTGAAAAGGTTACTTTACCAAAAAAAGTGCTTAGCAAATCTAACTAACTTATCAATGCACAAGTTGGTATGAATATTTTCCATCAAAAACCTTAGTATTGACTTAACCGAAATGAAGAAATGAAATACATATTATTGGAATGACACATAGTAGGCTACTTTGGATCCGGGTACCACGCCAGCAAAGACGGAAGCAGAAGCTAGTAATCATCATCATCAATAGTCTGTAGGAGTCCACTACTAGACATCATCCTCTCTTAAAGAGTGTCAGGACGAACGATCTTGGGCTCCCACCATCCACCGACTTCCCGCAGCCTTACAGATATCATATCGGTTTATCGGGTCCTTCCAGAATCTAGTAACAACAGTTTTACCCCCTTGATGCAGCACTGCATCCGCCGTTTATTAAATCTACCCTTTCATGAAACTTGCTTAATAATAAATAAGAAACCGGAGTAACTTTACCAAATTAACTTGAACTCAGCCTTTATGCAGACGCCTCCAAATATAGAAAGGTAGATAGATAGATGGGTAGAAGATATAAAATACATACTTAATTGCACCACAAATAATATTTCAGCTAGATAAGTTGGTAGTACAAACTTAGACAATATTTTACAATGGGTGCTCTTATCGCTGGTTACACTTATTTTACATGATGTAATGACGAACCGCGGTACTGTAGTGTACTGTAAGTACTGCCGTGTAGCCGTGTTAGTGTAATGTATCGTGATGTGAACATGGACTCTTCTAAATTTGAAGATGAAATAAGGTAGTTACTGCCTTATTTCTCAATTTCTCCATATACTCCAGTCAACAAATGAATACAGTTGTTGCAAAACAGTGGCAAAAAAAATAAAAAGGTAAAAATGATGTAGATCGTAAGCCCCTGATGGCTTGTGGCGTTAAAACCTGTCTGAGAACCATCCTGGAAGACAAACAAATTCGATTACGAAAAACTACATAACAATCCTATGAACCGTTTTGGACAGATATGGTAACAGACAAACAAACAACCTCTTATGGCAAACGCAAATACAGGCTCCTGTCGACCGCGTCGACAATTTAAGGCCGTGGGCATAACAAGCGTCTACGCGATAAGGCAGCCATTGAGAACAGCTTGGCAGCAGTGGCTAGGTGGCTTGCGTGGTATGTCGCTAGGCTAATGTATTTCAAGAGAAAAACTACAGCACATTCGGTCGCTACGCTGTACGCCAGGTCAGTCGCTATGCTCTAGTGCGTGATGGGGTCTAAATTGATATTAACGAGTATTATTAATATTATCTTTTTAGGGTTAGGCTCGCCTTTTTAAATGTCTATATGTAAGTTTTTTGTTTGTATTCTTCGTGTGTACAATAAAGAACAATGAGTTCGTTTAGTAGGGCGTAGTGAGCAAACTAATATATTTCTAATTAACTATTCGAGCAAAAAAAACCACTAATGTAGTTTTATTATTATTACGCAATTTATTTTGGAATCGGAAGATACTCGTAGGTTCAAATTTCAATATTGTTTTCAATCAAGCTAAAATGAATGTCCAAAAACAAGAAAAGCTTGAATTGTGTCCGGAGTTTGTTTCAAATTGTATTTTTCGTGCCAGTGAACTTGCCAGATGAAGGTCCTACGAAGTACAGAAGTAATAACAGTGCGTACTTACCTAATAACGGACTAGGTTTCACTCCGACGAGATGTTATGTTATACCGATTTGTGATGGGGCACTTATAAGCATCCGAGACTCGTAGCTGTGACGTCACCAGCTACATTAAATGCAATGCAGAATATAATTTAGTTGTCCTCTGGTATAGAAAAGTCAAAGTCAAAGTGAATAGGTTTTATTCATTGAAATCACAAGGATCATATAGAAACGTCAACTTAAAAACTACGTGAGTTTACGCCGGCTCCTCGCGCGCGACCAAGCATAGAAGAATCAGGCAACAAACTCTGCTTGGTTATTTTATTGATGATCCTTCAATAAAATAACCAATTCAGCTTTAGTGTGGTGCCAATCGAACGAGGTGAATTCATTTATAGAAAAAGAGTGCTACTCAAAGAATTGAATACTAAAGTCTAACCGTATCAACCGAAAAGTATCAACCAAAGTTCTTAAGACAACACACGATTTGCTTTAACTCATTCAAAGTACCAAACTTTCTAGTTATTAAGTACTAATCTAGTTCAAAGTTCTACTAACATAATGGACTCATTTGTCTGAATAAATCAATTTTATAATTATTAATATATTATTAGTAAGCGAGGCTGAAAAACGGCGTGGCTGAGTCCTCGACCTTTTTACTTACCTACCATATATATCTTTGAATTTTTTTAAAGATATATATGGTAGGTTTAAGGGTAAGAAAATAAATTGCCTATTACTGATAAAAATTACATTAGTGAAATTGGAATGAAAATACACGATCTTGCATGACTCATCATTTTTCCCCCTTATCTGGGTTTTTGAATTACACTGAAAACCGCTACAATGTTAATTTTACACTGTAAATCGTTTACGAAATTTTCAGTGACACAGGCGTCCGAGGACGGAGTAAATAACTTCCAGCGAGAAATCAGCGTTCATCTCTGACAAAAATTCCGGGTATCTTATGACTTTGGTCGCAAAACATTTGTTATTTTTGGTGAGTGTTGGATTCTTGACTTTAGAAAATACGAAATAATGATAAGAATCCGCTTGTAAATTATGATATTACATTTAAACACATTAAAATATTATCCATATAAAGAGTAGAAAAGTAGTTTTAAATTACAACTACACAGTTATACTTTGAATTTCTTTCGTCATTCAATTCATTAAATCTCTTTTATCTTGCAATTAAGGCATGCATAGTATTCGCTCCGCCGAACACTGATCGACATTTATTATTTAATTTTTTATTGTATACCCCTGGACTTACTTGTTTAATTATTTATTGAATTTGTACCTCAAACTCTTTTTGCTTTGCTCAAAAAGCATTGCGTTCTGCTAGCTCTGGGCTAGAAAAAAGTACCTGAACTCACTGAAACTACATTCTTTGTACAAAATATTTCACAAAAACATCGCTGATATTTACTGGGACGGACAGTTTTCACGGAGAAAGCAGTTTGCCAGCCCCAGATTACCAACACTGCCAGTACTAACTCGTAAACACACACGATGCCTGAACACAACCTTATTGTATTTTTAATCACTTTTTCTTAATATTCTACAGCAATCTTGAAACATGCGCCCAATTTGTTTTACGAGTAACATTATACTTAAAAATTGTTAACAGTCGAGGCAATAGCCTGTTTTGGACATGAATGTGCCCTGAAAAGTAGAGTCAGGCGTCATATCGTGGCGGACATCCGCCCGGCAGCAGGTTTGAGCGAAAATTTCAACCGACACGTAGATAAGAAACTCAATGCCCTCGTTACATAAAAACATATGAAAACCCTTGCTGCATCGTCAAGAATACAGACTTAAATTTTTTGAGGTGAATAGATGTAAAACTCAGATTTATTCAAAAGTTCACAGGTACAGTTTTGCGAACGTCAGTTTAAATCTCAGGTCATAAGCTAATTAAATAAACACCTGCATTTGAGTGCTCGCTAATTAGTTCTGTAGAGGTTTAACAATCAACTTGCTAATTCTTGAAAGTTAAGCAATAAAAAGAGTATAAGAGAAACAAGTAAATGAGTATTTCGAGCATTTTAAATTGACTGAATCGATCGCACAAAAATGATTCAAACAAGCAAGCGTGAATGCACCATAGTGCTGCCAGCTAATGTATTTTTTGCTAGATTAGTCTAAAAATTACTCTTGCTCATTTCTCTATTTTTGAACGGAAATATGTACTTTATAAGTTTTTCATAGAGTAGAAAGAGAGAAGAATGACTTTGCTACTTTTGTGAGAAGCAAACTCAAACAGTATAATAGCCCTCTTATTATAAGTAATAATCTCATTTTTGTTGTTTTTTGTTTAAAGTGACTAAATCAACTCAATAAGTGCTAGATATAGCCATCGACTGCAATGTTGGCAACAAAACGCGGAAAAAATGTGATTTATCTGCGGAGCGTGGCCCGTTCATTACTGCGCCTTTCGAGCCCGCTGCACTCTGGCGGAAAATAAAATGCTAACACGTGCCTCCAACTCCAATAAAGTTATTTCGATTAGAAAGTTGAAATGAACCGTGTGATTTCGAAAGATGGGGGAGCAATATTGGCAGCAGGAGCTGCAAAGACGACTTGTCTATTTGTTACAAAGAATTTGGTCGTTAACCAAATACAAATTGTTTTATTTTAATGACCTTAGTCCATTATCGGACATAACCAATTTTTTTCGTTCCAGTAACCTAACCTACATTCTTAACAATGCCATTTGTTTTTTTATAACTACATAATTCGTTCATTCTTCTGTATTTTCAAAGCTATCTGACGACCTCTGTGGCGCAGTGCAGAAGGATGCGGGTTCGATTCCCGCCGCGGGACAAATGTTTGTATATTCAAATATTTGTCTCGGAATGTGGTTGTTTTCTATGTATGATAAGTATGTATTTACAAAAAAGTATGTATATAAGTAGTATATCAGCCATGTAGTTCCCATAACACATGCCCTGCTTACTTAGCAATATTTTTTATAGCTAGAATATGTTTTTTTTTATTATTTATTTATTTATCTACTTTGAATGATTTTTAAGTAAGAGTGACTGTGTACGACATTAATGAGTGGGGCGAGTTGAGGAACGGAAATAACATTAGTATTTATTGCAATTTGTCCTAAAATATAAGAGTATTTTGGTACGAATTGACAAACGACTCACGATGTGATAGTGATCAAACCCAAGTCTCCCAAGTAAAATTAAGTGTTTCAATAGCGTATCTATTGCTGCCGCCACACATTGATCATCTATGGGTGAAATGTATCAGCAATGACCTTGATCTTGCAGATTTCAACAGACGAAGGCATTCGGCACATTGCCTCAAATAATTCTACTGATTTTATTCCAAAAACTATCATGAATTGGATTATTCATATTGTAAAAACATTCTCCCATTCTCCCTCCGCATCGCTATCACTCGCCCTGATGAAGACTCTCGGAATTAGTCGAAACTTAGTAGGTGCCTTCACCGATAGTGCGGTACGTGAAAATTCTCGTTTTTACAATATGAATAATTCTACTTATTTTATTTTTTTTTTAAGTTTCGATTTATATTAGATGTTTGGATGTTTGTTGCTAACTATCTCCATAACGGCTGGACCGACGTGAATGTAATTTGGAACAGGTATAGTTACAGTACTAGAATAACATATAGGCTCCATTTAATCCGGGTACCACGTCGACGAAGCCGTGGACAGAAGCTATGTTATATATAAACCGATAATTTACATGGTAGTCTGGAATGCTCAACACTCTAGAGATCCAAAACTTGTTAGCTATAAACCCGATACTCGTCGATGTCAGACTTTTTGTGTTAGATTTCATAATGAACTTAGAACCTTAATATCTTATTATTATACTATGTATTCTAGAATACACTTGATATATTGAAACCCCTGGACTTGCAGTGCAAGTCAATTTGTAACTATGTGAAGCTACATTGTTAAATTCAAACGCTCCACCGATAAGGTACAACTCGATCAAATCAGGCTCTTTGATTGGTATACACTGCCGACTATAGCTCATTAGTATTTCAGTAGTGTCATATTAAATTGGAGCATGCTAAATAGATTAGTACATGAGTGGCGCCTGCGTATGGAATAGGGGCCATTAGCTTTGTACAGATGATAATCAATAACAGAAGCAAATAAACAATTTACTGAAAAAGCGTGAAAAAAAATTCACAAAAAAAAGTTATGTTGTTTTTATAAGCGAAAAGACAGATTTGGTTAATAGATCTCCTATTGCGTCTATGATTACATATTTTTTTTAAGGTAGGTACATGTCCAAATCCAACAGGACGTAAGGGGGCAAGATGGGGTACGAATTCCTGATTGTTTTATGCCATGTCATCAATGTATTTGATTCTGTTTTAGAATAGTGAAGTCTTACAAAAATAAATAAAAAAAAAGGAAGTGGTCGAAGGTGAAGATGAAAAAGACGGTGGATGCTATCGGACTAGCAACAATGGGTTACATGCTGGCATCGAAGACATTTTAAGTCACCCAGACAACCTTAGAAAAAATAAACTTCAGGAAGAAATTCAAAGAAAAGAAACCATATATAAGGGGGCTACAGAAAACTTTGTTTTATATCGAAGGTATCTGCTACTAATATTTGGAGGGGATAGAAGAACAGCGCGCTATGATTTATCTATCTATCTAACAAGACTGATAAAAAAGAGAGAAAACCCAAGAAGAAATAAGACCATCTTGTCACCGTAGAACAGTACAGTGAGATCAAAAGCACCCCTTCTTTTTAATGCGACGGTGGATATTCAGATTTAAATGAAGGATGGGCTGCGTGTTCTATATAGGCTCACTAGTAATTTTGTTAAAATAATACCTTATTTAATGTACCCCATCTTGCCCCCTGGGGGTACCACATCTTACCTTACCTACGAGGCAAGATGGGTCGATGAGACTTTTTGGCGTTTTTATTTTTTTATAGTTTTATTATTTAACATAATGTTCTTGTAATTATGGCAGACTTATTACCAATGCTGATAATAAAATTAAAAATATCATAAATGTATAACAGTATCAATTTTATTACACTTTGAAACTTAGGTACCCCCATCTTGCACATCCTTCCATGTAAGCGTTTGAGGAACATTTTATTAATTAATACCTACTTATTAGATAGCTCTTGAAATGGTTACTCAAAGGAAGAACAAGTCCATAATATTTTTATGACCACATACAGAATTTTTATTTGAGACACTTAACATAATCTTTCGATATAAGCTTTTAAACCAAGCAAAAAGGCGAATTAAACGAACGCAAAGAGAGCGTCTTATAAATAATGCGGTCATCAAGTCTCTATGAGAGGTTACTTAAAATTTCATTCGTGATTCCCCACCGACGACGTAATAAGTCTAAGAATAATTATGTTAATATTATATATTATATTATATTATTATATATTATAATATTTTTATGACCACATACAGAATTTTTATTTGAGACACTTAACATAATCTTTCGATATAAGCTTTTAAACCACGCAAAAAGGCGAATTAAACGAATGCAAAGAGAGCGTCTTATAAATAATGCGGTCATCAAGTCTCTATGAGAGGTTACTTAAAATTTAATTCGTGATTCCCCACCGACGACGTAATAAGTCTAAGAATAATTATGCTAATATACAGGGGCTTTCTAAAATAAGGCACTGGTTAGAACAACAGTATAAAGATGTAATTGAAACGAGTGTCACAACGTTTACTGTTAACAATAGAAATTCTAAAGCCAATATGAGAACCTCAAAAATTTTGTATAAAAGTGAGTTCTGTGAATCATTTCCGCCTTTTGGACTATTTCTCAAGGCGAAAATGTCTCTTAGGGATGTTTAAAATTTTAAAATTCTGTATGGCTGGATAAGAAAAGCACTTTCTAAAGCGCTCAATTTTTAATTTTGAAAACTGCTTTCTCTCCCTTTTAAAACAGCGGTGAGTTTGTTGTGAACCGTGTTGACCTCGTGGGCAGTACCCCAACTTTTGATTCAAGATTGTGGGTTCGAACAATCTTGAGCAACAGTAAATTTTTCCACTCAAAAAAAATTATGTGCGCATAAAGACGTGCTCAAAACGGTGAAGGAAAACATCGTGAGGAAACCGGTATGTAACAAAAAATTCGAAGGCATATGCCAACAGTTAGTGTTCCAATAAACGGCGATGAGCTTGCAACCTGTCATGTGGAATGCAAATTACTTGCAAAAACGCAGCCATGTGCCAAATGTAATATTTGGACATGCCTCTGACCACCCCCTACTGGTATCCTCAAAGATTTACTCACTATGTATGTATCTGAGGGTGTATATCATTGGGAATACAGTCGTGAGCATGTTTGTTTAAAACAGCGGCAACCATTATTGTTTACGAAAATACCTTATTCTAGGAAAATACCTTCATATGCCAACAGTTAGTGTTCCAATAAGCGGCGATGGGCTTGCAACCTGTCGTTTGGAATGCAAATTACTTGCAAAAACGCAGCCATGTGCCAAATGTAATATTTGGACATGCCTCTGACTACCCCCTACTGGTATACTCAAAGATTTACTCACTGTGTATGTATCTGAGGTTGTATATCATTGGGAATACAGTCGTAAGCGTGTTTTTTTTAAACAGCGGCAACTATTATTATTTACGAAAATACCTTATTCTAGGAAAATACCTTCATGTAGCGCTCGTGACTTCGTTCTTGTCCGGTCCAGAAGGCTAGCAATGTTAAGCATGATCAAGCTTAACATTGAATAGAATGGGTGACGGGTAAGCATGCTGGCAGGGTTCGCAAAAACAGACGTTCACCCAATGTCAAAGACCTTTGGATGGGCTTGGCAAACTCCTCACTCGATCTTACCCAGGTAAAATCGTTAAGCGCTACCCAGTTTGCTGCTCTTTAAATTCCAAAACAGCCTATGACTGAGGTGTATTTTGTCGTTAAATCACACAAAAGTGATTGGTGATAACCTCGGTAGGACTGGGTGTTGTGGTACCACGGTACTCATAGTTCCTGATACCCACGACATGTGGAATCCTAGTGTAGGGTCAGGACTATCTATGTATGTAATGTTTATTTATTTATAAAAAAATATATTGATTATTATTTGGTGCCAAAACGTTTTTTTGCTGTAGCCTCAGCGCATTTTATACATGAACTCGCCTACTGAAAAAAACAATCCAATTACTTAACTTTTTCAAAGATAGATGGAGGTACTTTCGCAAGTCGACTATCCAAGGAAGTTTACAGTCAATTCAATTCTCAGTGCACGTCTTCAACAGATATCTGCAGTTAGGTGCAGAACCGATATAGAGAAGATGCTTTTGTCTGACCGCCAAGTAGCTTTATTGTTGAGCTAGATTCACTTGAGTCTTAGACTGAAAGATATAGGTATCTTCAGGTCCGAAACCTAGACTGGCATTGTGGAATCGTAAGCCTTTTTGTGGGATTCCACCTGCTTTGTCACTTCTGTGTGGTTCTGCGTTTTAGTGATGACGTCGTATTATTCTGTTGTTGTCTGGAAGAGATCGCTTTTAAACGATAAGACCGCCCTTTGTTGTTATGTAAACTTTTTGTTAGTTTGTTGTTATTTTGTGGTATACAATTAAATATTTTCATTAATTCATTCATTCATTATTCTGTATTAATAGAGGTAGTATGAAATGAAATTTCAAATAACCTAGTCTAGATTTTCAACTGGTTATAGTCATTTTGGAGTAGATATCTATCTACATTAGCTTATCAGTAGACGAAACGACCATTAAATCTCGGTTATTTATCAATTAGTAATCGTTTTACCCGTAGCGACAGGAGCTCGTAGATGCGGTTGCCTGAGGTTGTTTGTTTATTTATAATTAATTTATTACCTCTAATTCTCCGAAGCGTCTTATCGTATTAAAATCGATAACGGAAATAAACTTTTTACCGAAAAATACCCTTTTCTCACATCTTTGAATAAAAATCTTACAATTTCGTTGCCTTTCTGCATCCATTCACAAAAGCTGTACGTGGCCTATCCGATGCGGATGAGCTGGGCTCCACATAAAAGGGCCGGGACAAAAACTCTGGCGTTTTTAACCCCTTTTCAGCCCCTGTTCACGATGCGTCAATGATGTTTACCCTCCCTAAAAGCCTTCGCAGCCTGGATGTATTTTGCGAGGCAAAAGTGATTTTCATGTAATAGTCTGATGAGATCAATGGGTGGATGTGAAAGCTAATGCATTCTTTGATCGGTTTATAAAAGGGTGTGTTTGTGTGTGTGCATTTGTGACGAAATTAATCTTTTTCTGGGATTGTCATTACTGGCAAATGTTCATTCTAATATTCAAATCTCTAAAACTATAGATTGAAAGCAATTTAACAGGTTTTTTTCAATTTTAACAGGTATGTTTCACCACGGTACTTCTATCTGAATATCGTCATCCACTTCAGTCAGACTTTTACAGCAACATAAATTGGTATCCATTATGTTCGAATTTCAGACAATACTGACAATACGTAGACCAATTAGCTGAAAATCTACAACCCCTGCAATCATCCCCAAATGGATCACGGGCACATATTTTACGGATAATGGTTGGAATGGGTTTGGTTGATACATCACATGCCAATGGATTTTCGTCACGAATACTTTTAACTGTGTTGTTTGTGCGCACTTTGATTGATTGTGTTTGTTATACTTACCTAGTTTTTCAATAATTTTATTGTATTAGCCATTGGAAATACTTGTAATGCTAGTGTATCTGTAGAAAATTTTATTTTTCAAACTAATAATATTTAGTTAGCCAAAAGAAAATGTATCAGTTCACAAACCAGTTAAAATTACTTTTCCACTTGTTACCAAATGACACGTTATATGGGTATATGTATATCATATCGTAACTGTAGATTATCATCGATATAAATATGTTACTAAGTTTGTATTTTGCGAGCATCTTTAGAAATTCGTTTCATAAATTAAAATCAATAACAAGTTAGCTAGCAAGAAAATTCAAATTGGCAAACTTACTCGAAAGTTGTCGTACCCAATAGTTACAGTGTCGATACAGTATCTGCCTTATTTATTAACGTGGTTTTGCCACGAACAGTTTGATCTAAGCTTCGGTTTAGATATTTTCTTAGACTTAAGTTTGAAAAAGAAAAGGGAGTGAGGAATCTATACCGACAGTATGAAGACTGGAGTTTATAAATAAAGACGGTATAGGGATTCAGGGCTGAAAGTTTCATCGCATTCTAACGCACAGACTCGCTTTACACGTATAAACTTGTAACTGAGACGACTCAAAACTTGTTTACTTAAAACTGTTAAAACTCCTTGCGAGTTTGTAAGAATATTTTCACACTGTAGAGCAAGTGAAGCGGTATGCCGCTCGGGGTTAAATCTAGCGCTGAATATTACATAATACGGAACAATTTTTACTAATTTGGGAATGCTGATTATAAAAAAGTGGTCAATTTTAAATCAAAGACATATTTTTTTCTTATCTTGATATGGTATTGTTTTTGAACTTTTTGGACATTTGCTTGTTTTTTAAAAATTTACACGGCTAGTTATTGGATGCTATCCACGGCTTACACCAATTAGTACCCACAAATAGTAGCCTAAGTGCTATTCTAGATCATGAACCATACATAAATAGCACATCTTATAGCTTTCTTTAATAGACAAATTTGTGCTAGCCACTTTTCATACCGTCTTCAGGTGTGAATCAACAGCATGCTATTGTCATGCCATCATCATCATCATCAGCCTATATTAGTCCACTGCTGGGCATAGGCCTCCCCTAATGAGCGCCATAGCGCCCTGTCTTCAGCTTGCCGCATCCAGCATCTGCCTGCAGTCTTTCGCAGATCGTCATCCCACCTGGCCGGAGGGCGTCCTACACTACGTTTGCCGAGTCGCGGTCTCCACTCAAGAACACGTTTACCCCAGCGGTTATCGGTTCTTCGCGAGATATGACCAGCCCACTGCCACTTCAGCTTGCTTTGAGCTATGTCGATAACTTTGGTTCTCTGACGGATGTATTCGTTACGAATCTTATCCTTCAGAGAGACTCCGAGCATAGCTCTTTCCATTGCTCGCTGAGCTACTTTGAACTGGTGGACCAGCCCTATCGTGAGTGCCCACGTCTCAGCTCCGTAGGTCATGACGGGTAGGACGCACTGATTGAAAACTTTCGTTTTCAAGCATTGCGGTATGGATGACGAGAAGACTCCACGTAGTTTTCCAAACGCTGCCCAGCCTAGCTGGATCCTCCTCTTGGCCTCCTTCTCGAAATTGTTTTTACCCAACTGCAGAATCTGCCCAAGGTAAGTATATTCGGAAACAATTTTGAGAAGGTGGCCATGTACAACCACTGGTCTTGGAACAATGTGGCCATTGATCATGACTTTGGTTTTATCCAAATTCATGCCAAGACCGATACATCGGGAGGCTGAAGCTAAGCCGTTCAGCATCTGGTTCACTGTATTGTCATGTGTCAGAGCCTAAAGTGAAATAAAGTGCTGCGACTGATTTACTCGCCCGTGTTAGCGAATGAATCGTCTATGTACCTAGTTATGAGAAAATTGAGTTTGTTTATGAAGATTAGTTTATGTTTGTGTAAAGGCAAGCTTTTGCCGTTATTTTATTAATCCATTCTTTTCACTCTATTCATCTATGAACAGGAGTTTTAAAAAGCTTTTCGAAAGAAACTGCTATATTTTCATACAATTTATTTTTGAATGGAACTCTAAGATCGATGTTAAGGATTTTCCTGTACTTATATGAACCCAAACGTTCATTTATTTAACTTAAAAATTAAAAACAAATCGAATAGGACAAAAAAATATCAGGAAATACTGGTATAGACTCAGGACTGTGTACGTGACTGTTAGGTGTTTATAATGTATTTGTAATGATGATATTTGACTGAAATTCGTAATAGGTATAGTTCGTGACCTTGAATAATTTTTGATCCGGGTATGATACGGGCGAAGCCGTAGATAGAGGGAAGTAGATTATACATACACACATATAGTCACGCAAGTTTTCCAGAGAGGTAGGCAGAGACCACAGATTTGCACTTGCTACCATCTTGATTTACCTCTTTTGCTGCATTCATCTCCATCGCATTCTTTATACAAGCTCGTCGGTTTAGTGTACTGCTGACTTGGCCTTTCTCTAGAACGTCTCCAATTTGATCAGAGTACGTTTGCCGAGACCTTCCCGTTCCAAATATTCAATTCATGCTCGCCTCGTATAATTGTTTCGTTAAACCATCCTTTCTATATGCCCAAACCATCTTAACATAACTTTCTGATTTTTTAAACTATAAAATAACATTCCAAATCCCAAGTTTTGACAAAAACATTAAACGAAACTGCTCAGCAGATACCAATCTAGAACTGCTTTTATCAGGCAACTGTCACAGTGCATAACGGTGGTACGCCGCCAGTGGTCTTGGCTCCGTACCAAGCATTGAATGGCTAAAGCACCAGAGCTTGCCGCTCCAACCCTCTCTAATTTTTCAAAACAGCATGGCAGGGCTCCAAGATGAATTACACAATATTCTGATAGTAGTATTTTTGTGGATTTATGAGCGGCTGGAGTTGAGCTTTGGAAAATAGTTGCTTGTTGTTTTCATACTACTTTTTTTTAAACCTTTCTATACTTGCGACTCTTACTTTTATTCTCTGTCCACTAAATCTATTTTACCATAATCTTGTGTATCGTTTATCGCCATAGCCTAATATCTCGCACTGTTAGTAATTTATTTTCTATAAACAAATAAAACACCCACATACATACTCCTGAACCCACTCTAAGATTCCCTGTGCCGTAGGTACCAGGAACTACGAGTACTGTGGTCACAACATCCAGACTTGGAACAAATATCTACAAAACATACAAATATTTGTTCTGCAGTGAAAATCGAACCAGCACCTCTTGCATTGCAGCTACTGGCTACTGGCAGGTCGCGCCATTGAGGTCGTCTAATAACCTGATTATGCGCTTATTTCTACGAAATCTTCGAACTTCGATAATTTATTTCTATTTTCCTGAGGAGTAGGCAAAGACCACGGGATTTATTTTGCTAGGATGCTGGCACACTCTTTTCCTTCATTCACTTTTATTTAACGCTTGATCGCCTATAGCCTTTTCCTAGCAGATTTCCAAAAGTTAAGTTTGTAACTAGGTATATAACATTTACTGAAAACCACAGGGAATATAATCGTCATTATTGGCACCATTAAGATCGGACAGGTATTCTAAAATTTCAATAATATCCATCCAACTTGATATCAGCTCGTCGGGGCCTTTTTTTATATTTGGACATTTTAGTACATTTTTTCTTATGTCTGATTGAATTTTTCTTGTTCGTCCGTTTGCTTTTAGCTTTCACGAAACACAATCGATTTTCTAATGTGCCTGGTATCCTAGCAGTACTATAGTTAAAAGGTATTTTGTGTTTCTAGATAGAGGATCATTTTGACGTGGGTTTTGGTCTTACTGTCACGTTTTCCAGGACCAATCAATAAAAGATTATAAATTTATTCGCAATGTCTGTTTCTAGCTATCCGTTGTTCTTCGAGCTAAAAGGGCCATCACTTATTTGTTTCTGAAACAAATAAGTGATGGCTACAGTTTGCTCGAACTAATTTTCTATGGAATATCAGAAACGTACAGCTAACTGTCCGAAGTGTCGACGTCAACTCGTTAAATGCTTGTGCCAGAAGCCTCAATTCCAGCTCAATAGTTACCATCTCAGACGGATAATACCATAGAGTGCACCTAATACATAATTACTGTGGTGGGACTACATTCACTCATTAATTCGTTGTGTCACTGATTCTCCCTTGGTTATTTTTCTTTGGGTCAGTGATACGAACAGGTTGGGATATTTCTAAAAAGTGCCTATAGACGTAGCCTATGTTGAAAGAATTTTGAATTCTTTATGATAAGAGGGGGTGCAAGTTGCTAGAAGCGTTTTAAAAACCAACAGCGTTTTTTGATAATGCTCTAAGACCTTCTGTAAAAATATCTCTCAGAAACAGGTTTCGCTTGAAAACTAAGTTCATAAGCTATCGTGCTCTATTGTATATTTTTCCTTTCAGTTTATAAGCCTCCTTTTACCAAGATCTATTTAAATGGCGCAGCAGCTGCATTTATTGAATAACTACTTGGAATTGTGAGTAACTTTAAAAGCTAGTATACAACAAAAATGAGCTGAAAAGAAATGTGTAAAATCAAAATATAGAATAGCGTCCAAGATGACAATGACACTATTTTAACTACGAGTATACTATTGATTTTACACATTTACTCCCCGCGTTTTTTTTAAAGAATGGCATAACCTTTTCAAAAGTTAGTCAGCTTATTTTAATAGATTTTGCTCTTGAAATCAACAAACTTTCTGAAAACCCAAACAATCTTCATCGGAACCTCATCGATATCACCCCTATAATACTTAGAAAGAAACATTAATCTCATTTAAACTGTCTAAAGATACTTTCTTCATTGACTCACTTCATTTTATGTTGTGTCAAAGGTTGTTTGTTTGTCACCCTACCTTAGTAATGTGCCCGGATTGAAGTATGGTAGCCCTGACAACTGGTAGCGCAACAATGACTGATGATGGAAGACTCAGTATGGTGAAACTATTCATTGCACCCTGCAAAGGAATTTTATGCACGTATAAATTTTTAGTTTTAGTAAATCTTTTCTGATTATGTTTTTCCTTTACCATTTGGAAACATATAGTGATCAGAGATTTCCTATAAATGTCCATCAACCTTAAACATTACCCGGATTAAACCATTTACACACGTGACAATTTGATCACGGCAAGCTAATAAGCAATTATGGTAAAATCATTCTTGCCTTTTCATTTTCTACTGAAATCCACTAAATATAAGTAAAAGCTATAAAAGTCAAATTACTGCTCGAGTCATGCATCACGAAAGTTTTGGGTTCGAGAGTTACAAATTGAATAAAATTAAGGCCAGTATTCTGCCATACGAGTACGGGGTGGGATGTGTAAACATCCAACTTAAAATAAAGTATTTTGGCTGGGAATTGTTACGACTAATGCTAAAACAACATGGTATTGCAATAGTGTAGGTTTTTTTCATATAAGGAACATTACTACTAAAACTCTAAAAAACGAGTTACTCGTACATAGGTACTATGTAGAGTAGCTTGTATCTTAAGAAAAGTTGCGATCTTTTTACCAAAAGTAAGAAACTAATACACGTGGGAGATAATATACGTGGATCTTAATATACCCCAAATACTTTCAATAATAATAAAGTAAGTATAGAAAAATGTTTTGTAGAAAGTAATCCGCTTCCTATTCTGACAACAAATATTCACAGAAAATATGGACTCACGTTTGTATATCTTACTCGTATCTAACACAATTGAGACATGTTTATTGGATCTGTTTTCCGAGAATCTACTTTAGTTTCCTCTGAACCTGTCACACTCACCAGTGACTACTAAATTCACTTCAAACCTGCATCTTAAGCTGATTACACAGGAATTTCTGTTGCTGTTCTGGGAAATAATTTGGGAGTTCTATTCCAAGCGACGCATAAAACGTTTTGAAGTTTCTGTTATTTTCTGGTATTTGAAGCAAAGGTATTATTACCTTTATTCTCGAATTAGCACTTTTAGAAAGCAGAATGATATAACATGTATGAAGGCGAGCTTAACCCTTCCAAAAAGAGTTTCCAGCAAAACATGACTTAAAGTTAATTATAGAGGCAGTGTCGTCTAAAGAAGAAAACAGTAAAACGAAACAATGTACTTCCTAAAAATTATACATACTATTACTAAACTACAATATATAGACACCTACTATAAAATATATAAACACGAAAACATATTTTTTTCCAATCAAATGTTAAGTATCTTGTAAAATATTTTGGAACTGCGAAAGTACTAGCATAAAATTACTAAGTTACAAAGAAAAAATGTCCTAAACTTTTTATTAGCAAGCGACGCATATAGTTTGTAAATCATATGTTTTAAAGGTTGTTTGTTCGTTATAATGTGTTGGTCTGTTACCGGATTTCAGAAATGTAAGTTCAAAGAAGATTATATCACGAGACATCGGGCTATTCAATAGATGATTATACTCGTATATAGACCAGGAGATTTTTTACTTACTGTTTATTGACAACCTCTGTGGCGCAGTGGGCCATGACTCGCCTGATACACAGAAGGTTGCGGGTTCGATTCCCGCCACGGGGCAAATGTTTGTATTTGTCTCGGATCTGGGTGTTTTCACAAAAAAAATGTATAAGTAGTTTATCAGTCATGTAGTTCCCAGAATCTCTGTTCCCATAATCAAGCTCTGCTTAGTTTGAGGCTAGATGATGCTGTGTGAAAAATGTCCAGTATATTATTATTTATTTATTTACATCAAAAGGTCCTTAGGTCTAGGTACAAGGCAGCCACTGGTTGAATGATCATGCATGCTCAGCGTAGCATGCGAGCTAGCATTACCATCCAGGTTTGCAGGAAGGAAAAATCTTTTTAGGGTTAAACTCACCTTTGTGCATGTTATATCATTATGTCTTTTGTTATAGTTAACTAGCTTCTGCCCACGGTTTCGCCCGCGTGCTACTCGGATAAAAAGTAGCCTATGTGTTATTCTAATGTATAAGCTATATTACTGTAAAGTATCATCACAATCCGTTCAGTAGTTTTTGCGTGAAAGAGTAACAAACATCCATCCTCACAAACTTTCACGTTTATAATAGTAGTAGGATTTGTATGTATAATAAAGAATAAATAATCATCTCTCTAAACATCATCTGACCCAAGCTAAGCGATCAAAAGTTTTTACGGAAATGGTTATGATAAAAATCGGAACACCAAAATTCTAATCTCATGCTTAAACTTCAATTTTATCAAAGTTTAACCTGATCTTTCACAACTTCGGCTTTATTAAAACCACCTAGTACCGCTGTCTCTTATCCAAAAGTTACGACACCCTGGAGACACGGGAAAGTAAAGGTTGTTAGACCCATTTGAGACGTGTGGGGTTAGGTTAATTTAAATAGGTGTACACCACGTAGCGTATTGAATTTTTATACATGTGTTGTTTTATTATCCTGGTGGTATTTCGACATCGTTTTTCTTTAATATTAGTATACTTATTTATATTAGCAAAAAAAATTGGTACCATTGTAAGTTAAAACCTATGTTAGGTTTGTCTAGACAATAGGTTCTTGAAATTTTATTGTATCCGAAACAAAAGTGCACAGCAAAAACATGAGTAATAAGTAGGTAGAAATATCTCTCCAAATTTTCGTCCTGACAAACGTGTGGCTAATCTGTTTCAATTCAAACAATAAATTATTTTGCACTATAAGAAATACCTACAATCTTTGTTGTAACTATTGTAAACATGAGACTTTATTTAAAAAATAAAATCCTCAAAGCCATTCAAGTAACAAAATGAAAATATAATCTTATCAAGTTGGGTTCACAAACCAAAATAACAAAGTCATCTTGTTTCAAAATATATAAAAGACCTGTGTTTAAATATAAAACTCGGTAAATTTCATTTCATACACAATCGAGCATCATTTTGAGTGTAGAGTCTTTGCTCGGAAAAAATTAAATTATAATTTCATGAAGCACTTTATGTTTTTAATATCGGGGCTTAGATACAAATGAAACATATGGAAAAGCGTTTCAAGTAATTTATTTAACGTGATTCGTTTTTAAAATGTTTTAAAACACGGCTAATTAGCGGCGATAGGCTTGTAACCTGTCACGTGGGATGAACCACCTGCAAAGCGCGGGCATGTGCCAAACTTAATATTTGGACATGCCTCTATCTACCCCATCCTTGGTATTTTGAAAGATCTATGCACTGAGTATGAATCTGAGGATATCCATCATGGAAGATAGTCGTTAGCATTTTTTATGTTTGTTTGTTTGATTTGTTTCGTTTTTTTTTTTTTTTAATTAAATGTTGAGCATGCAGTTTGCATCATAGGAAAAAAATCCTATCATCCTACAATATACCATCAAATATCCTATAATATAATAATTCTGTTTTCGATGAAACATGACTACCAGTAGCAGAAAGTATTAGTGAAATTAAGCGTGTGTCCAACTGAAAGTTGAAGGTGTTCAACTACAAGTTAAGAGCCGGAGATTTTTTTAAATCAAACATCCGCTGTTATGAACCTTTTAAAGTACAAAGATTAAAGTTTGTTCTTAACCATCTGTGAGCTCATTCGTTGAATGACTAGCCATTCTGAAACTGTGTTAGTTTTCACAAGTTTTTCTTATTACGAGCTTAGTACTTCACATCAAAAGTTTATGACGTATTTACTGAAATAGGTTCTCTACACCCCAATGCTTTTAGTATTAGATCGATTTATCCCTTTTATGTTTTATCGTAGACCGTCTGGCTCTTTTTTCATGTTTATCGAATGTACTTGAAAGTAATAAAGAAATAAATTATTTGACTGAAAAATGTTTTGAAGGTTCAAAACCATACAATAGCCAAAAATAGACATTTTTATTGCGAGGAAAAATTCATAGTTATCTACCTAAGCACTAATTGGAAAACAAAATACGCTTTGACCATTCATGAAGTAGCAAAATACACGAATCCGTGACTCATTTTATTTACTCAATCCTCAGACTATCCCAGCAATCCTAGTTTTCTCACTGAGTCTATTCATAAATTAGTGCTTTAGGAATTTAGTTTAGTTTATATTTGTAATTTGAAAGACCTTTTACGAATAAATTTATGTGATGTCATAAGTAAGAGATTTACTTGTACATAGTTTTAAGCAGTTGTTCTTGAATAGGTTCTCTACACCCCAATGCTTTAAGTATTAGATCGATTTATCCCTAAATACTGACTTGTCTTTTTCTGACATGTGTCTTTTCAAATTGAACAAAAGAAAAGAGAAGAAAAACAGAAGACGGAACAGAACACTGTTTAGCTAAACAACTATTTTGAAAACTTTATCAAGCTTTAAATGTCAACTCATCTGAAACATTTATATGACATAATTATGTAAATGACAAAGATAAGACACCTCATATTTTGTTAAAATACGATAATTAGTGATGAACAGTAGCCACTAAGAGGCAGAATAACATTATCAGTATCATAGATCAGTCAGTCAGGACAAACCATTTTATGAGTATAGATTTTCCAGAAAGATTTCTTCGGTTTAGTCCAAATTTTGAAAGTGACAAAAGGACTAGCCTTCCTAATTGCACAAAATGCACCAGCATTTTGTGTCGGTATGCTGACGTCACAGGCGTACAGACTCAGAATAATATTGCACGACAAACTATTTCAAAATCAAGATACTACTTACCTATTTTTTTCAATGACAATTTATTGAGTTTTAAGTTAAACCTGGCTTGCGTACGACGTTTATTACTAACAAACTTTTACTTTTATATACCTCTGACGACCTCTGTGGCGCAGTGGGTGAAGGTTCGCCTGAGACGCAGAAGGTGGGTTCGATTCCAGCCGCGGGACAAAAGTTTGTATCTGCAAATATTTGTCTCAGGATCTGTGGGGCGATCACACTAATTTCCCATGGCTGATATCATCGGATGGGATGAATCGCATCACGCTAATTTGTAAGCTGGATGAGTCATAGATGGACAATGCGAATGAACAAAATTGATTTCATATTGGACGTTCCGTTTTTTGGATGGATGGGCCATTAAAATAAGGAACTAGTGTCAAAATTGATTGCCATCTTGATAGCCATGAGTTAGTGTGATCGCCTTGCTGGGTGTTGTCAATGTATAAAATGTAGGTATATATTTACAAAATATATATATGAGTAGTTTATCAGTTATTTTTTATAGCTGTTTCATCTGACTTTTTTGTATATACCTTCTTGTATATAGTTGTATGAATAAATGTAGTTTATCAGTCATGTAGTTCCCATAACACAGGCTTTGGTTACTTTGGGACTAGATGATGCTGTGCGAAAAATGTCCAGCATTATTATTATAATTTTATATAGTACTAGCTGTGCCAAGGCCCCGTCGTAGCGTGATGTAAAATAGCCTATAACATATCTTAAAGCCTGATGCAAAACTATGTATTCTTCTGTCTCCTTTATGGAAATTAAAAATAATACAGCTAAAAATCCTTCTAAATACCTTGAAAGACCAGTTCATTACTACTATGCTGTGATTGTGTTCATGGAAATTAAGGTTTAGGTTTGTCAAGTTTTGGAGGGAAATACGAAAGCTCGATTTAGTTGATTTATGTTGTTAAGTAGGTTATTAGGTTATACGATTCAAAGTAGATAAATAATAAATAAATAATGTTGGACATTTTTCACACAGCATCATCTAACTTCAAACTAAGCAGTTTGACTACTTATTTTTTTTTGTAAATACATACACATTCTATTTACATACTATTGTAAATAGATAACACCCAGATCCGAGACAAATATTTGCAGATCATACAAAAATTTGTCCCGCGGCGGGAATCTAACCCACAACCTTCTGCGTCTCAGGCGTCAAAGTGCAAGGTGAGAGTAAATTTTTCACAAACTTTTTAAAATATGTCATCCCCTGCTGCACGTCTAGACCTTCCATTAGACGTTTCTAACTCTTCCAATTTCAACAAAGAGAACCTGTCATTTCGCCCTCCCCCAAAGTACCTAAAGTACAAGTTGTGAACAATGGTGGCAATAATTGCGCCGCATTTTCCGACACGCTGCACCCGAATCACTGGAAGCCCGAGTTGCTTAATTGTTATTGCAGTCACGATTAGGTACTGTTTTATGTCTTCGTCCATACCTACCATATCACATATTTTATTTAACAAGTAGGTACCCTAGCGTACTAGGGTACCTAATTGTGAAATAGAATATGTGGCTGTCAAAAAATGAGATTCAAGGTTGAATCCTGAATTGCAGATTTTCTCGTCGCATTCTTCACGGTCAGATTTTGTTGGTAAGCAAAATGTAGTGTATGATTGCTTTATCATCATTTTCAGCCCATATTGATCCACAGCTGGGCCAAAGCCTCTTTATATTTGTGCCAATATCTTACAAGGTCGTTGTCATATGTTGCCGGCTCCTACTTTTTTAGACTTCAGTCTCTATTTGGCTAACCAAATAAGCGCTAACGCTTTGGTTCATCTGTCGTCACTACCTAAATTATTATTTCTTTTATACAAAACGCAAAATATACGTAACATCACCATCAGCCTGCATAAGTCCACTGCAGGACAGTAGCCAATAACTTTTTTCTCTCTCTATTTTTTATCTCCAAAAAATGCCATGAAGATTGAAGTGCGCACCAAAGGGCTTTTCGTAACCTTTTATACCCCTTTGTTTTATTCCACATTTAGTTATTTACATTAAAATGAATAAGTAGCCCCGAGTAAGCACTCGGTACTAAGTTAGTAGTTTATTATTCTGTGGCCTGCGTTAATTAGTGTAATTATTCGGTGCTAAATAAAATATCCTAGTTATTGTTTGAGAAACATTTACAATTCTACCATCATTTATATTTTTGTTTACAATACTCTAATAAAAGTTATTTTTAGTTACTGTTTGCAAACATAAATAAATAAGGCTTTTTTTATCCTACTAATATTATAAACACGAAAGTTTGTGAGGATAGATTATGTTACTCTTTCACGTAAAAACTACTGAACGGACTTTGATGAAACTTTACAGTAATATAGCTTATACATCAGAATAACACACAGGCTATTTTTATCCGGATACCACGCGGGCGAAGCCGTGGGCAGAAACTATTTAATTATAAATATAACCATAAAAAAGGCTCTTGATATCTAAAAAAAGTGCATTCTGAGAAAATAATGATATTCTGAAAGTAGGCTACCTATTAATTGGACTCAGTACTTCTCCAGTGACTCTGACATTCCTGTAATTTCCTCTAGGGTTGCCGCTGCTTAACTAGCCGTTAACCACCGCAGAACTGGCTGCATGCCGTCACCCAGCTTAATTAGTCGAGGTAGTTTTGAAACTCTCCTTTATAGTCCGTTTTTAGCAGTGGTTGAATATTCGGCTTTGATTCGGCTTCCTTGTTGAGCTGCGCATCGATAAAGCGATTGCCATGCCTGGCCGTAGCACCACACGCGGTCATACCTTTTATAGGATGATTTATAGTCAATATTCAAATGTTTATTACATAAAAGTAAAAAAAATAATTAATTAAATGTATATTTACTCAATACCATATTAATTTTGATTATTTTTGTTTACTCAGCATAACGGTTAAATGTTACATCCAACACAATAGACAAACAAAAAAGATCCGCGCTCGACATAATGCTATATAGAGTAAACTGCAGGCAACGCTGATTTTCGACTCGGACCTCAGTTATTTCACAAAGGTCTTAAAAATATATGCATCAACAAGAACTAGTTCTCAGCAATATTTTTTATGTTTACAAGTGTAACCATAAGCACACAAGTCAAGGTACAATCTCTGGATGTGAATTGCACGTGAAAATTTAGAATATTACCAATTAGCACATTCGAGTCATCTGAATAAAGTTGTTAATTTCGGCTTCGGCTACAAGCCGACACAGGCAGGTTCAGGTTTCCATTTCATTGTTATCCAACACTACCCGATTCTATTCGGTACCAGTCACGCGTCAATTTTTAATTACAGTAAATGGAAATTGTTTTTTCAGTTAACGATAATTTTATTAAAATACGAATCGTAATAACTATAGTTCAGTATTTACGCTGTGGTATTCCGTGATTTTTTTTGCTGGCTTATAATGACACATATTTTCTTTATAGATCTTGAAAATTTTGGTAAGATTTTGTTAGTAAAATAAGTCGTTAATAAATGACACTAATACAACGTGAACCAATACACGAACCCCTATGTGGTATTATTATATATATCAACTCGTTGACGACCTCAGTGGCGCGGCGGGCAGCTGCGATACAAGAGACGCGGGTTTGATTCCTACAGCGGGATAAATGTTAACATAATCTGCAATATGAATATGATTAACATAATCATATTTGTTTCGGGTCTGGGTGTTGTGGTATCATGGTACTCGTAGTCCCTGATACCAACGACACTGGGAATCCTAGTGTGGGGTCAGGACTATATATGTATATGTCTCTGTTGGGCGTCTAGGTTTTCTTTATTTTATTCTAACTACACGTTTAGTACGTCATGACTAGTAGTCTACTGGCTAGTATCAAATACTAGCTAACCTGATAGACGTTTTTCTGTCGTTGAACATGACAAATACGAAACGTCAATTCGACCACCAAGAACAATTTGTCTGGGAGAAATAAACACCCGTTTATATAAATAAACACAAGCTTTTTTACTAACTTTTTAGAAATTGCAACTGAATTTTAAATCAGTTATCCCCAACCGATTGAGCTGAAATTTTGCAGACACGTTTGGTTTGTATGACAATGGCCTCGATTCTATAGTTTACAAACTAAACTAAATTTAAACTGTCGCTCTCTTTTACTGATAGTGCAAGCAAGAAAGAGATAGCTACAATTTTAGTGCTGTCAGATTTAAGTTTTCCATAGGAATTTAGTCGTGATATCAAAACATGCTGACTATAAACACGAAGAAAAGCGGCGCGTAAACTGATTAGACATTAGCACATAGCACTAAAATTCTTGCCATCTCTTTCTTGCGTATACTGTTAGTAAAAGAGAGCGACATTTTAAATTTAGTTTAGTCAGTGTACTACAGAATCGAGGCCAATGAATGGCTAGCTTAGTAACATCTAGTCCAACCATTAAAGATTTAAAAGGGGACTTTCACCACAAAAAGTAAAGGAATGTTCTAATTTTGTATATTGTTACAGTTTGGTGTCCCAACGTGTTTCCCTCCAGCATGGACGGCACTGATGTTCGCAAAGGTTTGGATCGGAGAGAGGGGATAGCAGACTCTCCAAGGGTATTTTGTATTGGCCCCAACTGAAAGAATTTTGGCCTGCTGTGTTCTGAATTCCTCTTCGCTAATTTTTGTTTAGTCCGAAGAGAAAATAATACAATGTATTTAATCTAAAAGTTTTGTAAATATCTTCAATTTACTTTGCGGAAATTAGTAAAAAAGTATATTCGTATTTTACTGAAATTCTGAGAAAAATGTAACAATTTTGCGAATTATTAACATTTGCTTGACTTCGCTGTAACTCGTGAACTATTTATCTGATTAAAAAATGTTGCTCACAATAAAATGTTTGTTCTAGCTATTTTTAACCTCGGTGTCGATGGAGAGAAGATATTCTTGAAAAACTGATTTTAGGTACCATTTTTAGGGTTCCGTAGTCACCAAGGAACCCTTATAGTTTCGCCATGTCCGTCATCTGTCTGTCTATCTGTCAGTCCGCGGCTTAGCTCAGAGACTCTTAGTACTAGAAAGCTATCATTTGGCTTAGGTATACATACTGATCGCACCGACAGAGAGGTAAAATAAAAAAAAAATCTTAGGGTCTCCACGTATGTGGGGATGATTTTCTCGTCGTAGTTTATATAACGAAATCAAAAGGAAAACTATCACAGCTAAGTAGGCTTTATAGGTTAACAAGTAATAGGCGATATACTTATAAGATTATAGAGATGGAAAAAGTATTTTGAAAGTTTGTTTGAAAGAGAGGAGGTACAGCCACCTGCCTTAGTTCTGAGTGAAAATGTAGTCGAAGCTGAAAGTAATATTAGCATGGATGAAATTGTGAAAGCGTTGAAAAGTATGAAATCAGGAAAGTCTGCAGGGTATGACAGGATAACAGTTGAGATGCTGAAGGCTGGACATGGCATTATAGCAAGCCAACTGTATCGCCTGCTTAATTTGTGCTGGAGTACCGGCAAAGTCCCGAGTGATTGGTGAAAGGCCATCATTGTACCATTATATAAGGGAAAAGGCTCGCATCAAGAGTGCAAAAGCTATAGAGGCATTAGCCTACTCAGCGTCGTCGGCAAACTGTATGCGAAAGTGTTGATTGAAAATATGGGATGTACAAGCGGGATTTAGAAAGGGTATGGGATGTACGGATCAGGACTTCTCCTTGCAATGCATAGCCGAAAAGTTCTTGGTCAAAAGTCAAAAGGTCTATTGCGCATTCGTGGATTTGGAGAAGGCCTATGACAAAGTGAGGAGGAATGAACTGTGGTCGGTACTGTCTATGTATGGAGTAAGCAGCAACTTTATTCGAGATTTGAAATCTCTCTACGAGGATTCCAATGCTTGCTTGAGGATACACGGGTCATATACTGAATGGTTTAACATCGAAAAGAGTGTTAGACAGGGATGTGTAGCGTCACCGTGGCTGTTTAACCTATTCATGGACAGTTGTGTGCAAGAGTTGAAAGATGGTGAGCGTGGGTTAAGAATTAATGAGTTACTTATCAAATGTCTTCTCTACGCTGATGATCAGGTAATACTTGCGTCGTCGGCGGATGAGTTGCAGGAGATGGTAACTATAATGCATGACACTTT
The DNA here is from genome assembly GCA_958496245.1 of Perizoma flavofasciatum. Classification (NCBI taxonomy): domain Eukaryota; kingdom Metazoa; phylum Arthropoda; class Insecta; order Lepidoptera; family Geometridae; genus Perizoma; species Perizoma flavofasciatum. Next base: position 6,001,724 of record OY292431.1, read on the forward strand.
TGAGATGAAAGGAATGAAAGTAAATGTGAGCAAGACGAAAGTTATGGTTTTTGAAAAGAATGAATGTATGTATGATTGGTGGAGAAAGAGTGGAGCAAGTGAAAGAGTTTGTGTATTTAGGGACGATGTTTACGAGAGATGGAAAACATGAAGATGATATTGAAAGGAGAGTTAAATTTGGTAATCAAGTAAATGGGGCACTACATTCCTTTATAAGCAGCCGCAATGTGTCCAAGAAAGGCACAACTGGCTGTACATAGAGGAGTGGTAATGCCGACACTTATGTATGGGAGTGAAAGTTGGGTATGGCAGAAGAAACATTAAAGTAGAATAAATGCAGTTGAAATGAGAGCTTTGAGAAGTATGAGTGGTTTGACTTTGAGAGATAGAGTGAGGAATTCTATGATAAGAGAGCGTTGTGGTGTGAAAGAAGATATAGTGACAAGAATAGAGAAAGGTATGCTAAGGCGGTTTGGGTATGTAGAAAGGATGGACAAAAGGAGATTGACGAAACATGTATATAAGGGAAGCGTGAATGGGATAATTGGAAATGGTAGACCCCGGCGAACGTACTCTGACTAGATTGGAGACGTTCTGGATAAATGTCAGGTCAAGAGTACCCAAAACCGGCGAGCATGTATGAAGAATGTCATGAGAGTGAATGAAGCAAAAGAGATATGTCAGGATCGTAGCAAGTGGAAATCCGTAGTCTCTGCCTACCCCTCCGGGAAACAGGCGTGAGTTTGTGTATGTATGTATGTACTTATAAAATGTACTTGGAAAAGCAAGAATGTTAATTTCATAGAAATTAAATTGAAAATTACTTTATATGTTCATTTTGTAAACCAGATATAAATATAGGTTTATGGGCAACTACGGAACCCTTTACTGCGCGTGGCCCGTCACGCACATGGCTTTTTTTCCAATATGGCGGCGCGAGCGGCTATCACTCGAGGTTGCACACTCCGATTAATTAGGACACCAAATTCTTTCACTTTTCATTCCATAGAAACCTAATTCGGCTTTAAAACAAAAATAGCCAAATCAGTCCAGCCGTTTTTAAGTGATGCAACGAATAGCAGTTCATTTTTATTTATATAGATTATCGTTTGGCTAGAAAATAAAGCTTCTTTGTTAGTGCAACCGGAATAAATTATAAATATAAACTTTTAAAGCTCTACTGGGAAAATACAAATCCACTTTGTACAACAGAATAAATAATAGTAGATCCTCGTCTAAATACATCGTTGGCTTTCCCGATGGTTGATTATTGTCAAAGTTAGTTTTGAAGTGGGTGGTTCGTTTAGTTTTCATTCCGCATGGCGAATACTGAAATGCGAACTGTAAGTACTTATGCCGTCGACAAGCTATATGAAGTCACTATATTCACCACATAGGTCAGATTTTTGTTCTTGGTCGGTATGTATCTGTCAATAATCGACCTCTGTGGCGAAGGTCGGCCTCGGATTCCCGCCGAGGGACAAATGTTTGTATGATCTGTAAATATTTGTCTCGGGTCTAGTAGTTTTCTATGTATAATATTTATGAATTTACAAAAAAAATACATTTAAGTAGTATATCAGTCATGTATTTCCCATAATATAAGCGGTGCTTAGTTTAGGGCTAAATGATGCTGTGGGAAAAATGATCAGCAATATTTATTTATTTTATTTATTTATTATATTGAAGACAGGGGCGCTATGGCGCTCATTAGGGGAGGCCTATGTCCAGCAGTGGACTAATATAGGCTGATGATGATGATGATGATGATTTATTATTATAGACAGCAACGTAGGCTATGGCGTAATCTTTGTACAACTTGGTTATTAAAAAATACACATTCACGACTGTATTCCCCAGGACGGACATCCTCATATACACATACTCATATGGTCTCATCTTTGAGGATACCAAGAAGAGGGTAGTAAGAGGCTAACATTATATTTGGTACGTGCCCGCGTTTTGCAAGTAATTAGCATTCCACGTGACAGTTTGCAAGTCCATCGCCGCTTATCGGAACGCCGATTTCAATCCCGGCCACTAGGCCAACACGGGACATTTATAGATATCCAGACATTTAAATTTTCAAATTTTCAGTAACAAAATTAAAGACACATAGTTAGTCCGCTGTTACGCTTCTTTCTACCTCGAACTTTCAATAGAAACGATTAATTTTATCATTTATTACCAGTTTCTAGTTATTTTTTTATTACCATGATCGTTTCAAAAGTGTAGCTACTTATTGTAATGTTATTAAAAAATCAACAGTTGCCAATAGCGATTTACCTATTACCTAGAGCTATTTACCTAGAGGTAGAATGAATTAAAAGTATACCCAAAGTAGTTAAAAACCCACCATACGTTTCAATTCAATTTTAACGTTTTCGAATTTCGTTGGTTGGCTTGTGCATGGTTAAAAACAATAGTATCGTAAAAAAAACTCTACAGAAACATTTCTAAATTATGGTGGTTTGTATCTTCATAATTTATTTATTTATTTAATACTTCCGCACAAAGAATGTAGTGCAAGGAGGACTTAATGCTAAAGCATTCTCTACCATTCATCCTGGACCTACAAAAAGATGGTGTGGCGTGTCCAGTAAAAACTACAAATAATTATTAGATACTAATGTACCTACACTACTGTATATATAAGATATAAAATAACATACAAAATATTGAAAAATAAACTTAAACATATAAAACGCTTAAATATTAATTGGTAGTGGCATCAGAGGGGGGAGGATTAAAGAGACAAAGTATATGATGGTTCATCTTCCTAAGAAAGTGTTCCCATACCGACTTTTCAAATTACTCCTTTTTAATCTGCTTAAATAATTATATATTATGAGGAGCTAAAACTGTCTAGACAGTTTTCTGCGAAAGAAGTACTCTCAATAATAATTAGTTTGAAGATACCTAATAATTTATCATATATGTGGTGTTAGCTATAATTTCAGCCGACGACGTATTCAGAGTCTGGTATCCCTCAAGGTACTTAATCACTGACAATAATTTAAGTTTGCTTTCTTTCCTGTAGTTTCTCCCACCATCGGCCCAATAGACTAGTGGATGTGGGCATCTCTCCCAATACTTCCAAGCGTCTAATAAATGTTGTTTCAATTGTTAGAAATTTCCAAAAATATAACACTCCTTTTGGTGCTGTAAGTCAAAACTCAACCAGGGGCGAGAATCTAGATAAACCACGTATTTCGTGGAAAATTGAATATCAAGCGGTCTAACCTCAGAGATTTGCGGCGGGCGGGCGCACGTCTCACTAACTACCTCCAATCAAATGCTATTCCGCACCGATTCTGAATACAAAACCGGCTTTTTGATAACTACTTTGTAAGTGTGAAGTTTTGTGAAATTGACGTTTTTATTTTTTTAATTTTAAATCATTCATTAAACTAAACAGGATTCTACTATAATATTAGAATCCTGTTTTGTTTGATGAATCACCCGAATAGAGTGCACTATTGCACTCAAATAATTCCAGACTCAAAACAGACGTTTAAGAACTCTCTTCCTATTGTTTAGGAACATTTTTTTTCAGCATTACCATGCAGAGAGTAGCGAGACTTAGGTAACTACCTCATCCATTTTTTTTTTATTGGTGAGCTAGGAAGTATGTAGATAGATAGATGAACTCTTTATTGTACATAACACAATTCATTTAGTACAACACACAAAAACATAATATAACAATAAAAAACAGAAGAAATGTATAATGGGTGATCTTGTCGCTGAAAGCGACTTCTTTCAGATAACATTAGGATGGGAAGAACTATGTAAAAGAATGACGGCAAGTACAGGGAGAGTTTTGTAGTAAGAATAGTAAAAAAAACCCTAAACTAGTATTTATACATAACTTTTCAGCAATGAAATGTGTAAAGGAGGAATAAAGTATTTTGTTCCTTTACATATTTCACACTCAGTTAATTGACTTTGTACCGACGACGTATTCAGTCTGCTGGAGAACATCCGTAGTTAACGACCAACCGAATTGCCTTAATCCTTCAGTTTTGCAATTTTCAGCCTTACCCCTCACAATATAAGGTGAAAAGTTTCAATTTTAAAGTTAGGGGGACTTTTTTTCACAATACGTTTTTCTTTTTCTTTACTTCAGTTATTACGTTCGGATTTTCATCAACTTTTGAAATGCCTTTCTGTTATTTTTTTTCCGTAGAAAACTTCCCAATATTCACATAGTTTTACTGGATATCTTAACTTATAAAATCGTTTGTCCTGACTGACTGACTCACTGATCTATCAATGCACAGCCAAAACTAAACAACGCTTAGAAAGCTGATTCGGAACATAGGTTTATTTGATAGGCTAAGAAATGTTTTTTGGCAATTTCAACTTTAAGTAGAGAAATGTGGGGGAAGGGTTTGTATGAAATAGTTTGTTCTTTTTTATTTAATTACAGCTATTGATCATATATAGAGGTATAATATATATAGTGTTTCATGATCATTGGTTGATCTTTTTTATTTAATTACAGCTATTGATCATATATATAATATATATAGTGTTTCATGAAAGTTTGTATAATCGTTTTTTTTTAAACAAGACTCCACGCGTGCAAAGCCGCCGGCAACAGCTAGTTACTAAATATATAACTCCATTACAAATAGTACAACTATGTACAAATAGGCGTATACAAAAATATAGACCGTTGCAAACGATCTAAAGATAGGTCAAAAGTTAAAACCAATACTTATCCTACAAACGAATGCATATTTACTTCTTTAGGAAAACCTGAAATATAAATTTATATATACAAGAATAAATAAATATATTCATAAAAAATTAAGAATTATGTTTTTTGAAACGTGGTGTATACAAACAATGTATAAACGTATCTACCGCTACTTTAGCGTAGCTGTGTGATTTAAGCTATTTAATTTTACTGTCTCATTATTTCAACCCCATATTGTAGTCGCTCATAAAATTCACCAGAGTGAAAATAACCATAATGTCAAAATTCCAAATCTCAGCGAGTTAATCTGCATTATCGTTAAATTTACGCAACAACATGGGCCGTTAACAAAATATCGTAAAACCCCGAATAAATCTTCGATAAAAACGCGCAGTAAGCAAAGAAACTGCTGGGTGGAGTGACTTTCTTGATAAACTAGCTGTAAGCATATCGATGGCTAGCACATTATACGCAGACATAAACTTTGTGGACTTCAGCACAAAATTAAATCAGCTATGTACCTATGTAAAAATATTTCACGTTCTCGAGTGCTTGTATAGAGAACAAGTATGTATGTGTAGAGAAACGCAATATAAAAATACAAGTAGGTCCATAATGCCGTCTGCATTAAGCTTAGCCAAAGACTTATGTCTTAGTGACAGATTAAAAATAACAGTAAGACACCCATAAAACTCTTTGCTTATACTAAGTGCAGGCGGGAATAAGTTTGTTAGGTACATAAAAGTTAAATACATTGTACATTTTAAGGTAGTTTGCAACTGAATTATATAAGTCAAATTATAAAACGTAAAATAAAATTACTTAGAATGAACTGAACGCTGACCGGGTAAGAGATGCTTACTCTACAAACGGTATTTGTTGGTTATTTTTGGATGATAACTCTTACAATATCTACAGGCTATTGATCGACTTCACAATATTATGCAAAGTTACGACGACGCTCTGAGTAAAATTGAGGGTCAAATCAGGAAAGGAGGCCCCTAGAAATGATTTGCTGGAGAACTTTGTCAAGCAGGATTGGAAGTGAATAAAAAACGAGTTCTAGCAACATCAGTATCATTCGCTAAAATTCGACATAATACCGTTCAATATCGCTACAGCAACCGATGGACCGATCACATCTAAAGTTGCGAGAAATTGGTGGACGGAGGTATTCCATTCCATTGTCTTCCATTCGGCAGTGTACTTTCTGGGTGAGTCCTATAACTACAGACAGTTTATAGTGATAATAATAAAGATAAATCTATTAAATCTCAAACAATGGTCTGGTAAGTACAGTGATGTTATATATAATATGGAATGATAATTTTAATTTTATGTAGGTACCTTGATGAACTCTGTTCTCCGCACTAGGTCTCTATTCCCCGCAACACAGCCTATGGGTCACAGCGACTCGCCTCGGACTCTTAACGACCACAATTTAAAACAATTATTTATTGTTAGTATTGGTGCTTCGGTTAAACCTAGTATGAGATTAATAATATCGCTAATGTAACCATTGTGTAAATCAGAGACCCTGATTACGGCCTTGCTTTTCTAGATGTACCTAAACCCCGAGATGTTTTGTGTTGACGGCTGATAGAGGAGGGTGGAAGAAGAAAACATGACATGCTGTGCCGTCCTCACATAATGCGGGACAAGGCCAAGATAATATTGATGATGAGATGTTCTGAGCCAGGGATACAAAACGAAATAGCTAAATTATTCGTGATCCGCCCTCAAAAGCCCTATTTTGTCATCAATGTCAGCTCCACTCGACGGCTAAATATACTGTACGTACATTGTTGAATAAAAAGTCATAGGTACTGTGTCTAAAAAGACAACTGCCGTAAAGTTATGCGTAGTTGCACGTTGTTCCATCCTATTTCGCTTTACGAGGCGCAGTGCCGGTCTATAAATCCCATGACGATGAAATAGTATCTACTTCCGTCTTCTCATCCTATAACCTACCCTTACTAAATAACATCGCAGCTTGCACAAAAATCGTAAGATAAATCAATAACAGATATTATGCCAAAGCAATGAACAAGTACAACAGTAAAGAAAATAATAGAAACAAACAGAAATAGTACCTAGTTAATAACAAACAAGTAAAGAATGCATTGTCCATTCTTTAGTTAAGATAGATAGATAGATAGATAGTTTTTTATTCGACACATAAAATACAGCACAGACAAGTACAAATGAAAAGAAAGACAAACAATTAAAGAAACACAGTAAATACAGAAGAGTAGGTACAATAAGTGGGTGCTAACCAGTGCTAACAAATAAGTAAAGAATGCATTGTGCATTATTTTTTTAAGTTTTTACTTATTTGTTATTTAGGTAGTACTATTTCTGTTTGTTTCTATTATTTTCTTTACTTTTGTACATTGAGTCCGGAAATTCGGAGGAAAAAAATATAAATCTTGATCAATATAAATATATCTTTAGGCACTTCAGGTTGAGGCTCAGTGTGCGGCAATATAAATAGGCAGTAACTTTCCTTGCATATTACGCACTTTTATTACAATAATATTTTAATTGACGACCTCTGTGACTCGCCGGGCGAGCAGCCAACTGCGACACAAGAAATGCGGGCTCGATTCCCGCTGCGAGACAAATGTTTGCAGGATCTGTAGATAGATACTTGTTCCGGTTCTGGGTCACCACCTACCTACCTTGGTCTAAGGTACACCTACCTTATAGGTACTCACGACACAGGAAAACCTAATGAGGGGTGAGGACAAGGTATCTGTCTGTCAGGTATTTTATTTGACCTTCATATAAAAGTTTTCAGTTTCAATGTGCCCTTGAAACTGAAACACGATCCTAAGAAAACAAATCCTAAAATTTCTACCAGTAGAATAATTTTCAAGTTATTTCCGTGACATTTTCCGTTTATAAAAGCTTGCTTATAATCCCTGGCTTTCTCACGCATCACAGCAATCTTTATTTTTTATCCTCACAAATAATGATGAAACATTACAGACCTTTTATTATCGAGTTAGTACGGTCCTGTGCGTGTCCCTCCATCCTTTTGAGCAAGCCCGCATTGCGAAAAACTGGCGAGATTTTCGCAATAATATGACATGAATTAGTTCAGACAGGTGTCAACGAAATGTGCCATTATGTAGACGTGTTCGTTAATTAACAAGTAAGAGGGGTATTTAGTTTTTGCTATGTTTTATCTTCCAAAGTTTTATTCTACTGTTATTGTAGTCCATGAAATAAATTTTGCTGATATCGTTAAGCGATTTGACTGTCAATCGTTCGCTTGATTTCGCATTTTACTCTAATTTGTTTTTTTCTGTTGTAGGTACACGTGTGGACGTCAGGCGGTTTCAGCTGTTGGAGGCGCAGAGATCGGCCAATATTCAAGGAAAAGAAATATGTAATCTGTATTTTCTGTATATACCTACTTGTACATAGTTGTATGAATAAATGTAAGTCATTTATGTCTAAACTAATAAGGAAAAGACACGCTATTTTTTACGAAAAAGAAGGATTAGGTTTGGTTAGTTTGAGAACTAACCAAACCTAATCCTTCCTAACCTAAGTAGAGAAGCATCAGTAATCTGTGAAAACTGCCGAGAATGCAAGTATGCTTGCCAGAATAGACAAATGGCTAGGACGCCTTTTATCGGTGAGGGCTAACGTGGGTACAGCTTTATTGAATTAGGATAATTTACTGTTTGTTTGATGTCCCCAAGGTTTTTTTGGCAATCCTTCTACTGAATTTTTCAACACGTACCGGGTTGAATAATTTACCGTGAATTAACATGTTTGTACTTACCATGTCGTGTCGTAATTCAATTACCAATTATTTTTTTACGTCTAAATTATTAAAAATTCCAGTTCCATGTCTTGTATTTTTTTATTTTTTTATTTTTTTTGTAAGAGTTTTTTGTAGTCTTCTAGGATAGAGTAAAGTAATTACGAGTAGTTAACGTGATCACAAAATATGCTTTAAAAATTAATTTACTCAAAAAATAAACCATTTGGCGATTACCTTTTGTGCTTACCGCAACATATACGAGTACATCCTGTCTTAGTATTTCCAACAAAACTACTATTTAAGATCCTCAAGACTCCACTGACACAATCATACTCTTTTACCTCTTCCGAAATAAGTGCAAAGTAAGCTGCAAACAAACGACGCTTACTCCATCGAGACCTCTCGAGTAGACTTAAACCCGAAGAACATACTAAACATGCAAATGGTGGCTCCGATATGGCTACATCCTTGAACCGCATGTCAGCGTATAAGTACCTACTTCTGGGTCTTTTAGAGATGGGACATCCCAAATCGTTTTCAGATTTCCTGCATCCAACACTCACTTGAAGCCTTCATGACTTTATACGGAAGCATTGACTGTAAAATAAAGTAAAAGTTTATTTTGAACGAACGGTTGCACAGTTAGCAACGATTTGGAGTAATCGTGGTCACTTTAATTCTTAGGTAGGTACTAACCAAAAAAGGTAATTGAAATGTTTGATTGGTTCATTAGCGTAACGATAACTTAGTAAATTCGTACTTGGGCCACTGAAAACCATCGGAACTAACCAATTCCTAATTTTATTCCAATCGATTTCCCATCCCTAATCGTAAACTCCGTGGATTTATAAAAGTGGGAAGCTTCCATCGAATCGGAGGATAATGATTGCAATGCGACATAGAATTCAGTCGGAATTAGTCACACTAGAGTCGCCCTGAAAGAACTCACTCAAGAAATGAATACAAAAACCTCTTTTACTCACGACGATAGAAGCCCGTATATGCGTTTGCCATGGAAGGTTGTTTGTTAGTCTGTTACCATTTATCTCCGAAACAGTATTTTGCTATTGATTTTTATGTCTTCAAGGATAGTGATGGATGGTTTTATCGCCAGCTACGGCTTAGTAGCTAAGAACACATTTTCATCAATTATTTGAATTTGATTTGAAATCAAGCCCTACGCCGTACGCCAAGTGGGTAGGTATTATTTGATCCCAAACCTCCAGTCCGTCACAGAAGGTAGCCTCTATTAAATTTTAAACACGTTCGTACAACATAATTACGCGCTCACTATTTGACTAGTTCAGGGTTTCGGTGAAAAACAAACAACCAAATTGAAAAAGGGATAATCCTGTTAACAACTTTTGAATATTAATCAGCCTTATTTCTGCGTGGTTATTTAAATTTACTATTCGATTTGAAATGGCTGTTTTTGATATTTTATCTAAATTGGAATCATACTGTAGTAAATTGTAATATCGGGACTTTTTAAAATAAAGTAACATACGACATTTTCAAATAAATACAAGAACAAATCGTAATTTCCTAAAATTAGTTACAGGGTTCTCATAAAATTGCTCGATTAATATTCAATTAACATTTATATACTAAGTTTTTTGTATATATTTACTTGTACATAGTTGTATGAATAAATGTATTATCCTACTTGTATTACTCACTTACAACTAATATACGAGTATTTACATTTGTTTCATGTAATATTTGGGACAAAACATCGTGAAATACTGTTAATTTCATGATGACTCTATTGAAGAGTATAAATAGGCTCCCTGGTTCTACTTTGTAAATTAAATTACTAGGAAACTATTGATAATTGGAATATAATGTACCAATTCTGATTTCGGAGCTTATTGCCGACTTTTGCTCGTTGCCAACTTTTGCAGTGCCGACTTTAGGAAATTTCTATGCAATTAATCGCTTATCGACGACTTTTTATAGATTTTCGTATTATATGAGTACTTTGCCTACTATTATAAACTTCGATACTTCTGAAAGCACGATGCCGACTGTGGTACAATTGAGTTCAAAAATGTTGGGGGTTCAAGTGCCGCGCACTCGTTAATTCAGTTTTATACTTCCATGGCACGCTTTGGTTATTTCTGTATCTTAGAATGCATTGAAATTATATATATTTCATAGATCAGACTATAACCTTTTTGCTATTTGATACAATGTGAAAGATAAGGTAATTGACTTAGGTACGTGTGTGATCTTGAAGATGAATTCAGATTCCCGATCCCGATCCCGATCCCGATCCCGATCCCGATCCCGATCCCGATCCCGATCCCGATCCCGATCCCGATCCCGATCCCGATCCCGATCCCGATCCCGATCCCGATCCCGATCCCGATCCCGATCCCGATCCCGATCCCGATCCCGATCCCGATCCCGATCCCGATCCCGATCCCGATCCCGATCCCGATCCCGATCCCGATCCCGATCCCGATCCCGATCCCGATCCCGATCCCGATCCCGATCCCGATCCCGATCCCGATCCCGATCCCGATCCCGATCCCGATCCCGATCCCGATCCCGATCCCGATCCCGATCCCGATCCCGATCCCGATCCCGATCCCGATCCCGATCCCGATCCCGATCCCGATCCCGATCCCGATCCCGATCCCGATCCCGATCCCGATCCCGATCCCGATCCCGATCCCGATCCCGATCCCGATCCCGATCCCGATCCCGATCCCGATCCCGATCCCGATCCCGATCCCGATCCCGATCCCGATCCCGATCCCGATCCCGATCTACTCTCCTGTCTAGCATTGGAAGACCTTTTGCCTTCTGAGAACTTTTAGATAAGTTGTCTTAATTAGGTAATTACACAATCAAAAGGCCTTACCTACGCCGGTTAATTGGTTGTTACACAAAAATTTAAGTTCATTTCAGACAGTTGTTACTATCTGAAATTCGTAAAACAATAACAGCATCTCAATCCTTGTTTATCTGAAAATAATAGTATAACTCAGCAACCCATGTCAGTTTTAAAATCTATTTATGCAATTATCCTATTCAATAACAATTACGCGTTGATGGAGAACGAATGTAAATTTTCCGGTATGTCGATATGAAGGTACAGCTTCATGAGAACACCTAGCTCTCTCTAACTGTATCTACCGCCCGGTGCTTCCTCATAATCGCAGACTTTGCGATTAATTTGAGACCTTGATGATTATTTAAGTTGTTAAGATGTTTGAATGTCTGTTGTTAATAATCTTCGTAAAGGTTGTAACAAAAATTGGATTAAATTTGGAATAGGTATAGTTTGTGACCTAGAATAACACGGGCGAAGCCGTGGGTAGAGGCTAGTAGAAACATAAGTAACCATGCACTTTTGTTGCTATTTTGTACCTATAATTATTGTCAAAAATTGACCCTTTATTTAGATACGCGCAGACACTGTAATACGTAATGGCACCTATTGGTACTTGATACCTACTGCTGGAATCTTTTGGGAGCCCACTATATAACAAACTATTTAATTTAGGACCCTGAAATCTGAAAGGTATTTTGAAAAGGGACGTAATATTTTGGTACTATTTGTGGCAGCTACAACGATGATTGTTGTCTGTGACGGAAGTGGTAGGTATCCAGCTGTTCCTCTCACTGCACACGTCGCGTTGGTCGGACAGCATCGACGGACGACGCGATAAGTCGATGTGATTGATGATAGTGATGTGAAGCCGCAGAGTTTGCCCGAAATACGATCGGAGCCATCAATATCTCGCGAATAAATCTCTTTTTGAAAATAATACGGGTATGGGTTTGGGACAGCACGGTTTAAAAGCTTAGTTAAAAAACACTGTTTTGCAGGCCTTTGCGTTACAAAAAATCTTTCAATTTTTTTTACACTATGGACCAACATAATAATTTTGTACTTTATTCCGCATACACTTTTTTTAGTAATTAATGATCGATTTTAGACGCTTGGTTGGTAGGTATTCAATGTAAAATATAAAAAATTGTACGCAGTAGATCCACGAGGACACTAAGTGGAGGGTGGTCAGAGGCACGCCCGAATATTAAATGTTACACATGCGAACGTTTTGCATAGTAGTTAATATTCTGTGTGACAGGTTGAAAGCCTATTTCCGCTTATCGAAAACTATCATCGATGACGCATGCTTTCGATTTTTAATGCCTGCCGGTGTCTTCGCTGCTCTGAGCACATGTTAAAGCGCACATGATATTTTTCGAGTAAAAAAATCTATTGATTCACGATCGGAAAGGAAAAATGTCCAACAAAACCATGGCATTTCCAGCATCGCTAATGGATTCCGTGCATGAGTTCAATTATGAAGTGGGAACTGAATAACTTCGTTTGCATGTAAATAATGGGCGTGACAATTTTTCCCGAGGCTTCATTTGGCTTATTGTCTCTTCCATACAAAAAGGGCGCGCTCGTAAAAGTCACAATTTACCTACTTCAAAAGGTCACATCTTTTTAAAGACAAGACTTTTAAGGCTCGGGTTTATTGCAGATGAGTATGATGTTTAAAAAAGTTGCTATATTAAATAATAATTTCCTTGGTAACCGAGCTTTTGTTGATTTTTATTCAGATTCTACGTTTTTTTTCAGGATATTTTTCACCAAAGAGTAAATTTTCTATTTCTATTTTGTTTTATTTTTCTTTATAAATACTGCATAAACCTACAGCATAGATTTGCAGACTTGACAGGAATGACATTAAATTAGATTAAAAAAAATAAGATAAAAGGTCAACATTGAAATAAATTGAATAGTTTTGGTCGGAGAAATTATTTGTATTTCTCAGTATCTGAGTTTTGAGTAACAAAACACAATAAACGTTGAAAATTCATTAATCATTTAAATATTTCAGTATTCTAGGTTTCCTGGAGAGCAGTTTTGTATGGCAGATATAACGAAGATGCTCATTCCGAAAAAAACCATTGCGTGAGTGGAGTATGTACTGAATTCTTTACTACCAGTGTAGTTTAGATTGCTAAGTTGCTAACCTGTTACTAAATACGGCTGATGCAACTTCAAGCGCCTGAAAAATAATAAAAGTTAATGTGAAGACCCGTAGGAAAATAAATACTCGTTACTTCAATCGTTACGAAAAAAAAAATTCGTCCCTACGTTTACTAATCACAAAAGTTTGAAAAACAGAGAGATTATGAAGTTTAGGAATACAGCTCTTACCAACCTTACTATCTTTACTAGACAAGTTGAAACGCAATATCGAAGCGGCATCGAAACGAGGTCACGCAAAGAATCTAGAATAGCTAAACAAGCTACAACTTTTCCAATTTTGCATTGCATCTCTCGGGTAGTATTTTAGCATTGTGCCACATTATTCCGCATGAAATTCTCCTTTAAAAATAGCATTTATGACGTCTCTAAGCACTCCTTTAGCCCTTGTATCCGACACAGTTCTGCGAGACCCAGATATGGAGTCTGAAAACTGAACATTATGCTATGTTAGGTTAAAAAAATATAGTAACAATAAAAGTTTTGTAAGATTATACAAAAAACAATATCAATAGCTTCGAGATCATATTTATTATAACATATCTAAACGAATTTTCAATTTTAAAAAAGTACTTTATTAAACTACCTATAGTCTAAAGCGGCGATGGGCTTGCAATTAGTCACGTGGAATGCTAAATACTAGGCAAAACGTAGCTTTTTTCAAATTTAATGTTTGGATATGCCTTCGACTGCCCTCCTTCTTGGTATCGTCACGAATTTGAGTACTGAGTGTTATGTCCATCATAGAGATCATAGTCTTGAGCGTGTTTTTATTTTGTTGAATAATATTTTAGTTCATCTTCACTTTCGATAGGTAATATTTATTTATTTTTTAACTTTTTTGCTTGTATTTTGCCTGAATCACAACAATTCTAGTCTTTGGTAAAAACATAGCACTAACAAGCAACTTAACTACTAAAGTGATTTAAAGGTCCCTCCTGAAAGTAATGGGACTTCTAAAAGCAGTCGCCACCATTTCCAAATGCAAATAAGTTTTTCCGACTCTGAACTAAGAGCTCGTAAGGCATATTAAGTCCCAGTCCAATTTCAACAGCATTTCAAGAAGATCCCGGTGGACGCCTTCAGCCCAACATATCTGGTTACAGCATCTACGTTTTCTAGATATTCTCCCACAAGTCATTACACTTTCCGATAGTGTAATGAAACCACCAATTTATTGAGCACTTTCCTATAACTTTTATTGTTAGTATGTGTTATTTGGATGTATCAAATACGCAAAAATATGGACGCGAAATTTTGAAGTTACAGTAATTTTTATTTTAGTTTTGGCTCGAATATCCTTGCATACAAGTGCCTGGAGTAATTTTATTACAGTAGCCATAGTAAGCTTTCAATAAACTTTAATATTCGGTGCTAAGGAATATGCAAATATTCACAACAAAGGTTTTAAGTTTAACGAGAAATACAATCGTCAATTATTTCTGAGAACGTAAACGTCTGTTTACGACGTTAATGGTCTCTTGATGCCGATAGCTTTTATTTGAAACATGTTTAAAATAGCACGTCGTTATCCTAACTTGTTATACCAATTTCTTTATCACCTATCTGATAGTTGGTTGACTAGACGATGAAGCAACTAACTTTTCAGCATCGAGTTGGGAATTTAAATAAGTACCTACGTAGAACGTAGCGTTAAGTATTCCATATTCAAATTGTAGGAGATTTTATTTATGTCTATATCTGCCCATAAACACTTTTGACTCATTCTGTAGGTTTTATATATGTTCAATACGCAAAACCTGTCAATAAACCAGATTTTAGTCCATTTATCGCACCCAAATCTAGCTTCAGTTAACGCTGATTCATTCGAGTCATGTTTCACATTTAATAAACAGAAAGTAAGATGAATAGGCACAGTGGCTTAGCATAATCCGCAAAAACAACGTGAAAAGGGTTTGGAATCCGTCTAAAATCTAGACATGGGTTTGAGTCAGTCAGCTCTAGAAACTTATAAACGTTTTTATTTGGCTATCGACCGTTTTATCAACCGACTTCAGAAAAGGAGGAGGTTCTCGAAGTGTCTATATTTTTTATGTATATGTTACGTTATATCTTCGCCAATTGAGAACCGATTTTAATGATTATTTTTTAATGGGTAGGGCATACTTCACGAGTGGTGCCATATAAATTATATGAAAAAATCCACCCTAAAAGTCTTCAAAATTATAAAAATTATCAACTTCTCGTTATTTGAAGTCGCTTTTTATTTTTTCCTGGATTTTTTTATTCTTAGTGCAGTTTTATTCAAATCTAAAGTCTTTTAATATACTACATTGGTACGTTTGAAAGTGAAAACATTTTTACTTTACAAGTGGTACTCTAAATAAATTTTATGCTTGTGCTATGCTGTAACTACGCCAAGTCATATGACAATGGATGACAAACTAGCCACTAACAGTATCTAAATCCAACCACAATAGGATTCATAAACATATTAATCCCTAACACATGATGGCAATAATATCAAAACAATGGCGACAGTTCACAAAGCGGCATGATTGCAACTCATTTACATGTTTCATTGACCGACAATTTAATTTGCAGACCCTCGCTGGGGACCGTTAATTTACGTTCATTTGTACCCTGACACATTTTCATAAAATACATTTTCGCGTTCGTTATAATTCATAATTGGAAGAAACGGCGGCTTTGAATAAATCCTCACTCTGAGAATTAGGTGGATATTTTATTAATTGAAAACCGAGATATTCCCGATAAACTGATGACATCTAAAATGTTGCGGTAAATTGATGAATATAGGTAACCCAGGATTACTCGTCAAGGCACTCTTTGCCTGAGACCTATGCCCAGCAGTGGACCTAAAGGCTGTTATTATAGATCAC
The DNA here is from genome assembly GCA_958496245.1 of Perizoma flavofasciatum. NCBI lineage: Eukaryota > Metazoa > Arthropoda > Insecta > Lepidoptera > Geometridae > Perizoma > Perizoma flavofasciatum. The sequence continues at coordinate 6,018,091 of OY292431.1, forward strand.
TATAGCTGACCCGCTCGCAAGTTCGTTTGCGGGCATTTCGTATTTTAGTAATAAGGGTATTTTTTTTAAAACTCTGTGTTTTATTTTTTGAATTTAATTTACATAAGAAAGTGAATTAACTTAGAGTAAATTCATTTGAAAAAATTTTGTTTCTTTAAAACACAAATGCACTTGTATTATTGTCTGAATTAATAAATAAATGGTCGTGCACTTATGGATTGCTTAATTAAGTGCGATTTACACGCGCTCAAAACGGTGAAGAAAAACATCGTGAGGAAACCGGCATGCCCTATAATTAAAAATTGGAAACTTGAGCCATGCGTTGATATTCCAATAAGCGGCGATGGGTTTGCAAGCTGTCACGTGAGCTTACAAAACACGGGCGTGTACCAAAAATCCCTTTTCATCCCCAAAGGTTAGGAATGGTTTTCCGAAAATCGTATAGTCAAATTGTATTTAAAAGAAAGATGTTCCACCGGGATAATCCACTTGCCTGGATTTACAACAATTGTTGTATGGAGGTATATACCTCTATGTTCAAACTCCCAAAACATGTCGTAAGTGATCTTTGCTGTATAATCGAGCGCCATCTGTGGATTTTCAAGTGGTAGCATGTATCTTCGCCATATTTCGCATATCAATAGTTCGTTGCGAGATGTCACTACGTACCTAAGAACTCTATACAGTCCATCACAAATATTCCCATACAAACTTTCATCCGCTATTTTACACTCTTACGGACCGTTTTTCAAAAAACGTTGCAGGTATTTTAGTATTTAAAACTGTTTACCTGAAAATTCAAAAACATAAGACTTACAACTTTCCGGATTGGAACCATCATTTCACACCCTTAACAAGGGGCGGAACTTCGAAAAATCCCTTCTAAGTGTGCGACCTAAAAGGAGTCTTTATGCAAAATGTCAAGTTTGTAGGCCTTGTACCTACTTCTTGGGAAATCGTGATAACCCTGTTAGTGAGTGGTATTTTACTTTTAGATAATAGAAGACTATGAGGCCAGAGATCCTCATTTCTGCGGATAAATTTACCAAGATGTTACTTATTATCAAAAAAATACCTTGAGTTTGTATGATCTGCAAATATTGTTCTCGGGTCAGGGTGTTTACTATTTATAATACGAGTATGTATGTATTTCAATAAAAATAAATAAGTAGTATATCAATCATATAGTCACATGCTTGTGTAAGTTCCCATAACACAAATTCTGCTTAGTTTATGGTTAGTTGATGCGGTATGAAAATTTCCAGCATTATTTTTATTATAGTTACCATCCCAAGATTGAGATTGAAAAATGATTAGGAAAAATTTATCCATGCAAACGTATAATTGACCCCTTATAAATAAATCATACTATTTATATGTCTTAATTCTCGGGTATAAAATTTTAAAATTGAAAATGAAAGAATTAAAAAATTATCTTCTCTCACGAAATAAATGTTTTAGTTTCGTTTAAACGCTGTACCTGTAATGTACGAGTACGTCCATTCGACGGAGGACATTATTATTTGTCAAAACGTCGACAGAACGGAAAATTGTGTTCAAATAGTGCACATAGCCGTTGTTTTTACTTTACCCTGTCGCTAGGTTTTTTAAGATATTGTTTCACTGTTAAAAATTAAAAAGTTAAAAATATTCTCCATATCACCCTATCGATTGGATTTACATGAAAGTCTGTAACACAATTTTATTTGTAATTGACCTGATGTCGTCAACAAGAAATAAAAAAAACTACTTTTTACTCATATCTTCTTTTTGAATGGTTTCTTTCGATTTTCAGTTCTATTTTGTTATTTTCTTAGCCAATACCATTGCTACCCGCTGTAGCACTTCGTAACTCCATCGTAGCTCTACAGATAAGCTATGCACGGATGCCAGAATAGCACTACGAGGGACGTGTTTACGAGCGTCATCGCCTGTATTTATTATATTTTATTATTATTATCATACTACGTAGTTTAAATAAAACTGCTTCAATATGAAAGAAACTGTGTATCTAGGTGAAATAGTTTGAATGTGAGACGTAATGTATGATAAAGTAATTATGTATTTTTTATATTAGGTATCCAAGCTTTTTAATAACCAGCATATTTTGGTATTATGTGGGCTTTATTAATTAAAAAAAGTAATAAAAAAATAAACACTAATTTGAACTATAATCTCTTATCTTCTATAATCTTAATATTGAAAATATAATGTACTAATTTTGTACTAAAGTTGGACTAATTTTGTTCATTAATTTTATCTATGGTGCTAGCAGTAGGTACTCTGTAATGCTAATGAAGGCTCTAGTTTAGCAGATTAATTAGCTTATATTTTAAGCCCTAGTAGGACTTGTAATACCAGGAAGAAATATCGTAATGTGATGTCGTCTTGCCTGAATAGTTCCTAAGCAAAAAGATTTTAAATAAAGGTGGAAGGACTTTCATATGTATGTTAGTAAGCCATAGCTTTATACATATACTTAGATGGTATTTGTCAAAGTAAATTGAATACCCTTAAACCTATCTTTCCCCTTCATTCATCAGTCACAACAAACATTTGTACAGGAGTAAACTAGAAACAAACAGGAGTTCTTTGCCCGAGGTGAATTTGCATTTTCCGCCGTATAAGATTACCGTGAAGGTATCGAAACAACTCAGCGTGTAATTTCAGTTCAAATACTTCCTCGGAGAGTAGAAGGAAGAAAAATTTTCGTTTTAAGTGTATAGAAAGAAGCTTTTTCCGCAATGCTGCTGGACTTAGGTTCCCACTATAATTTTGTGAATAAATATTTGTAGGATGAAAGATCGCATGGATTGTATGTATGTATGTGTGGACTCCCTTTTCCGCATTTAAACTCTTTAGTTGGTTCATTGTGCGTGGGAGTTTTGGCTAGTGGGTTAGCCAGCCCAACTCCGCCCAGAAGCACAGAAGTTTCCTGGGGTCTTCACAGGCTTCGCGGAGTGACCTTGGGTTGCCAAGGATTTTTGCGCGGTGAGTTGCTACGCCCACGCGTGGGAGTTTTGGCTAGTGGGTTAGCCAGCCCAACTCCGCCCAGAAGCACAGAAGTTTCCTGGGGTCTTCACAGGCTTCGCGGAGTGACCTTGGGTTGCCAAGGATTTTTGCGCGGTGAGTTGCTACGCCCACGCATTCCAGGATTACGTGGGCAGCTGATTCCTCTTCGGTTAGACATCCTCTGCAGAGTGGGCTATCTGTGGCTCCGATGTTGTAGAAGTGTTTGTTCAAGGGGCAGTGACCGGTTAGAGTCCCCACGATGATCCGGAGGTCTGATCTTTTGAGACTTTGTAGGCGACGCGTCAGTCGTGGTAAGATGGCAGGTAGAGCTGCTCTTGACTGTCTGCAGTCCGTGGCCTGTCCCCATCGTTCATTGTGTTGGTTTATGCTGCGGTGTCGCATCCACGTGCGCAGCTGAGAGAATGGCAGAGGGAGGAGTAGGGCGGGACCTTCTGTGAGTGTTCCTGATCCTCTTCTGGCCAATTCGTCTGCAGCATCATTGCCAAGTGATCCACTATGTCCCTTAATCCATTGTAGAGTCACTTTGTTTTTCGCCGAGATTTTCTCTAGGGCTAGGTGGCACTCGTAGACGAGTTTGGAGTTACAGCTGTGGCTTTCCAGAGCTCTTAGTGTTTCTGTGCTGTCGGAGAGTATGCGTATGTTGTAGTCTTCGATTTCTCTCCTGTATATCGCGGTTGCGGCCTCGGTGATGGCCACACATTCACATTGGAAGATGGAGCTGTGTGTGCCTAGTGTCATTGAAATGTTGATGTTGAGATCCATCGAGTGTACTCCAGCGCCCGTTCCTTGTTTGGTTTTTGAGCCATCGGTGTAGACACGGACTTCATTGATTCCTGTATGTAGTAGTGTTTTTGGAATATTCGTTGTTTGGAGGTCTTGTCACATGGGGCAGCTAATAGAGGCTCGTGTGTAATTGCCCGATCCAGGATAGCCGCATGCAGGCTTCTAGGGTTGCCCCATAGGCCCTGGTGTTGGAGCCTCAAAGCGGCCATAGTTGCCTCCTGCTGTATGTAGAGGTCAAGCGGGGCTAGGCCTAGAATGATCTCAAGTGCGGCCGTCGGGGTTGTTCTCATGCAGCCTGTAATGGCGGTGCATGCGAGTCTTTGAAATCGTTGAAGCTTGGCGATTACGGTACTTAATTCGGTTCTGGTCCACCATACGATTGCTCCGTAAGTGAGTATTGATCTTATCACGGCCGTGTAGAGCCACATGGTTATTTTCGGGGAAAGTCCCCATGTTTTCCCAAGCATTCTACTACATTGAAAGAAGGTTGTGCAGGCTCGCTGTATTTTGTAGTCAAGATGTTTATTCCATAACAGTTTGTTATCTAGGATGATCCCTAGATAGTTGACTTCGTTAGTTAGTTTTATTTCGGTGTTGAATAGCTTCGGGAGTCTTAAGTTTCCTAGGCTCCGTTTGTGGGTGAACATTATGAGTTCCGTTTTTGTGGGGTTGACCGATAACCCATGACTTGTGCACCAGTTTTCGATTGTTTTAAAAGCTGATTTCATGAGGTCACATAGTACGTTCTCGAAATGTCCAGTCGTTAGGATAGCAAGGTCATCTGCATATCCCACTGTATACAGTCCTCGACCATTCAGTTTCTGGATGAGTTCGTCTACAACTATGTTCCATAGCAGTGGTGAAAGAACGCCACCCTGTGGGCAGCCTCTGGCCACTATACCTCTGGTTGTTGTGTTAATAGTGAATTGTATAGCTCTGTATCTGAGCATATTGTTTATCCATTCTGCTAGCGTTCTAGTGCCAGGCTTATGCTGTTGAAGGATGTTTTGTCAAAGGCGCCTTCTATGTCGATGAAGGCACCCAGAGTCGGTAACTTGTTGGTTAATCCGTCTCCTATTCGTGTTACCACGCTATGAAGTGCTGATTCAGTTGATTTGTTCTGACTGTAGGCATGTTGATGTGGATGTAGGGGCTTGCGCAATAGAGTGCGCCCTCTTATTTCCAGGTCACATAGCCTTTCTAGTGTTTTGAGAAGGAACGAAGTGAGACTTATTGGTCGAAAGGATTTCGCCAGTGTGTAGTCGCTCCTTCCTGGTTTTGGGATGAATACTACCTTCACTTCCCTCCATTTGCGAGGTATGTAGCGATGGGCAACGCAGCCTCTGAATATGTTAACAAGATAGTCAGCCAGTAGGTCGCCACTCCATCTAAGGAGACCCGGGAATATCCCGTCTAGTCCTGCTGATTTGAAGGGAAGGAAGCTGTTGATGGCCCATAAAACCTTTTCCTGATCGATAAGGTCATGGGCTACGATCCTGTCTTGGCTATTGGATGTTCGTTCGGTGCGCATGTCCCATTCGTGATTGTCTGTAATCTGACACCCTGACTGAAGTGTGTTTCTAGCGGCAGTTCGCTTGTTTCTGCATCAGATTTTGTATAGGTGTTGTCTGGTTTCTTGAGACATCCAAGTGTACGCTCAGGTTCGCTTGATAGTATGCCTTTCGTTCGTGCTGCATGGCTGGTGCTTTCTATGCTTGTACAGAAGCGTTTCCAGCATTCCAGCTTCCTAGTTCTTATACGTTTTTTGTAAGTTGCTTTAGTGGATTGGTAGTTTTCCCAATCCTTGATTTGGCGAGTGTTTATTGCTCTGTTGAACAGACTCCTTACTTTGCGACGTAATCTCTGCAGTTCGGGGCCCCACCAGTGTCGCTTTGGTCCCACCGGGGGCATGACGAGAGGGCACGATTGTTCATAGCTGTGGGTTAAGATGTGGGTGAGTTTGTTCACGTAATGTTCGATGTCTTCTACACTTACGTTGTTTGATGGCACATTCTCAGACTCAAGAGCTGATCGGACCATCTTTACAAATTTTGTCCTGTCTGTCTTGCGTGGGGCGCGCCTAGGTTGCGGTGTCGGTAGGCTCATGCAGAGATTGAATCTAATCCATCTATGGTCCGAGCATGACGCCTCGTCAGAGACGTGCCAGTCGGTGATAGAGTGGGACACCTTCTCTGTAGTTATTGTTAGGTCAATGATGGTATGGTCTCGAGAGGTTACAAATGTTGGTTCTGAGCCTCTGTTAAGTATTGTGAGATTAGTAGTAAAAAGATATTTTACCAGTTCTTCTCCTCGGATGTTTGTCTTGTCGCTGCTCCAAAGGTTGTGGTGCGCGTTGGAGTCGGTGCAGATAACGAGTTCCAATTTCTCCCGCTCACAGTACTCGACTAGGGATACCACCTCTGCTGTAGGTATGTCCTCGTCGCCTGGCAGGTAGACGGATGCTAGGACTACGTCTTGGGGTATCTCTTTAGGTCCAGTAGTGAGCCTAACAGCAGTTAGGTCTCTGGAACAGAATTCGTTAATTAATAGTGTCTGTAGGTGTTTGGGAGTGATAATGCAGGTTCTAGGGTTGCTTACGGTGGTGTCGAGGAGGAGTATTCCACTGGTGTTGCTTAGACCACAGATTCTGCCCTTCCTAATCCACGGCTCTTGGATTAGGGCTATGGTCTGGGGGTTTTCCTCCAGCGCTCTGCGCAGAGAAGCCGTCGCTGTGAGGCTGTGCTGGAGGTTGGTTTGGATGATGGGGAACGGTTTAGGAGTGTCGGATCGGAGAGGAGTTGAGGCAGCTGTCGCTGACCTCACTCCCCTCGACGTCCAGAAAGCACTCCTCGTCCTCGGGTTTGGGTGTGGATGGGGGATCAGTTTCCATCTCTATGTTTTCTAGTTGGCGCTCTGATGTTCTTTCGCCAACGTTGGGTTTTTGAGGGGTGGGTTTGGATTGAGCGTCGCCTTTCGCCTGGGTTGGTCCAGAATCCTCCTCCAGGATTCGGATGTAAATGTTACCCATACGCCAGTAAAGGCGGCGCTCCTGTTGTTTGAGTTTGTTAACATCAGACTCTGGAACACGAAGGAGCAGGTGGACACCAGGTGATTCCCGCTCCGTCTGTTTTTCCGCTCTGACTAGTGACCAAGAGTTGACATTGACAAACTGGTTTTGCATCGTCAAAATCCTTCGCAGCCTGTCGATATCCTTGTTGGGTTCGGGGATGAACAGACCACAGAGGATGCGCCGTTGGATTTCAGCTTGAGGTCTGACCACAAGCTTAGTCCCGGCGATTGGCGATGTAACGTTATCCACCGCGCAGCGGAGCCACACTAGCGCGACGTCGTCCTCACACCACAACTTGAGGACTCCCTCGCTATAGTGCGCCTTGCCACGGAACCGGACTTTGGATGTTTGGGACGACGTTGCCGGGTCGAGAAGTTCGTCCTCGTGCTTCGTCTCCAAACAAGTTCGGATGCTCGTGACTTGCTCAGCCGTGAGGTCGTTGAAGGGTTCGGTCATGACTGCCACGCACAGCTCGTTGGCCCTGAACGCCGCTGCATAGCTGACCGACCCTTTGTGTTTGTTGGTCCCCGATTTCACACGTTTGCTGTCTCCAGTAGGCGTGGTTGTATCTTCGGGCCGGGACCGTTTGGTGACGGGTTGAGACGGCATGTTGGGATGTGCCGCGGTGTTTCTCTGGGTTTTAGCTGCCAGTCTGCCTGCGCGTTTCCCTCTAGGCTTGGATTTGCGGCGAGTCTGGCTACTTTCGCTTGTCGCTGGTGTTGCCTCGGGCACCACCTGCGCCTGGACCTGTTCGGCCTGACCAGAGGTCGAGCTTACTGGGGTCGGTGACTTGGCTCCGTGGTGGAGTTGCCGTCCCCCGTCAGCAGCCTTTTGTCTTGCCTGTGCCCTTGCCTGAGACAGATTGGCTCTGTCTGTTGCGCGGGTATAGCAGTCTTAAGAGCGGACAGCTCTATTTCCGTGTCTTTGGTCGCAGCCATTGGTGGCGCTGACGTGGACGCAGTAATGGAGCCTATCGCGCTCAGGGAAGCAGCTGGGTTTCCGCTCGGCATTGTCAGAGACGCAGCCTTGCGGAAGCCTAGCGCGTTCAAAGATGCGGTTGGGTTTGCGTTTTTCGCGTTTGAAGACGCTCGAGGGGTGGTAAGAGCATGCGCGGCCGAAGCCGCAGCAGTACTTGAAGATGCCACCGGGGTGGCCTGTGTGGGGTTGGTCGTTCTTTTAGAAGCCATGGTGGGGAAAAGTTTAGAGATCATTCATGTAGTTATCCACCCGCCACGGAGTCCTCAGTCGGGGACGTCGCGTGCTCCGCACGCGATCGCCAGAGTTACTACATGAACTTAGGGCCCCCATCCTGTAAAATAGACGAGACTGAACGTTGCGAAGGATGCTGGGGCTGCCCGTGACCAAAGAGCAAGCCGCAAGCTCACCCCAGGTCCCGCGCCTCGCCGCCTGCCTACCCCCCAGGTGAGGACCCTCGCCAACGACCCTCAGACGGGGCGTCACAGCCGATTGATCGTAAGTGGCTAGCTTACGACCGCCCGTGTGAAGAGAAATCCAGACCAAAGAGATGTGTTGATGGTAGCAAGCACAACCACCGGCTCGCTACGATCTCAATCACCAGGACTCCTTCATCCTCCGGTACGGGTTCCTGCGCACGGCACAAACACGCAGGAGGTCATTGCTATCCACCATTCTGTTTATCACACAATGATGAACCCGCCGGAACATGACCTCACCATTCCAGGCAGCGTTCGTCTGGTGGTTTTTGTTACGTCTATTTCCAAGTGAAGTAGACCAAAAACAGGGAGCAACCACGTGAAGGATTCCCACCAGACTTGTTTTAGGGATCGGCGACTGTTGCGCTACGCTCCCCTAAGACCATTCGCGGCCTACCCATCTTGAAGAGACGAAGTAGGTCAGGCATGTATCTATAGGCAAGCGGCTTAAACTAGAGAGTCCAGAAAGCAAAAGCAAGCTAGGCAACGCAACTATTAAAGCATAGACACAGACCCTCCCTTCGCATGGAATGAAGAAAGCCAAATGATCAGCGCATCAATAAAATTATGAATATACTAGCTTCTGTATAATACGAAATACGTTCAGTAGTTTTTGCGTGAAAGAGTAACAAACATCCATCCTTACAAACATTCACGTTTATAATATTAGTAAGATAAATTATAAAAAGGTAAGGTCTAGTTAGCAGCGGAATGAAAGTGAATTTACCTTCAATAACGACGACGATTATAAGTAGGTAGGTAAGTAGGTGCATATCGAGCTTAGCTAGCAATTTTGACTAAGTACTACTAAGTTAAAATTGCTAGTTAAGTAAGTAGGTAAGCCAACTTAGTAAGTAGATTTTGGAGGCTTCCACGAGGCATCATTGGTGCCAGTGGAATTAAAAATACATGAGACTCTTTACCGATCGTCTCAGGGTCGGCAACCCTGTGACACCAGAAGGTGTTACTAGACAAATCCTTCACGCTTTGTTTTACTTTCACGCTAAAGTGGTATTTGTCTAGACCCCTGGTGTTGCAAGCGTCTTTAGGTTACGGTAACCGCTATCCAACAGGTGAGCCGTATGCTTGCTTGCCAAATTAATCGTATCAAAAACAATATCCACCTCATAATTTTGATGACTTCTGCCTATAAAGCCGTTAGAGCTATTTACTAACTTTGTTTAAGTCCAATTCAAAAGGGTCTATTTAGAAAATCAATTACGGGAAATCTTGTTACGATCTCTTTTATAGGATAAAAGAGTCTTGGGTCGATAATACAGCCAATTATCCTGTAAGGGATCGTCTGAAAGCTTATTTACTTAGTAACTTTATTGAAATGAATGCAATGAAAAATTAATTTTCGTGAATTTTCTAAATATAAAAATTGTTGGTAGGCCATTTTCACACAAGGGTGGCGGTAAAATGTATTTAAAAAAATGTCGTTTTTGCAATCGATTCGTTTATAAAGGATGGATCTTAGATACGTTTTATTCCCACAAGTGAGTAGGGGGCGCTGCAATAGACGATGGAAAACACGTGGCAGTTTTTAAGTTTAGCAAAAATTTTATTTTACTATCTACACCCCGCGGTTTCACCCGCGTAAGTTTCGATTTTATACTCGATTCGAATGAATTAAAAAGTATTTTACTGCTACATAAATACCCTTGATGATAAAACTATTTATTAGAATAAGAATGAATACTACGATACGAATTGAACCAACTTTTGTTTCTACCGGCAATCTAATTACATTTAAGAACACCAAAGCTGCTATTGTGACTTAACTATGATAGTAAGATATATTGCATCGCGGACTTTTTTGTAGGTAATAATGCATATTTTAATCATGTAGTACATCATTTTTATGTATCTATAGTTTTCTCAGCACACGACATACAATGAATTTTAGAAGCAAAATTTTGCTACTTTGAGTTACATTATTGCAATCTTAAGGATCTTTATTTTTTGAAAATAAATTATAGCCTAGGTTACTTCCTGGTAATTTTGCTTTCTATTAGTGAAAAAATCGGTCCAGTAGTTTCGAAGCCTATTCGGTACAAACAAACAAAATATCTATACTATATATACTAAATATTATAGTATAGATTGATTTATAATGAATGAAATCGTTACGATCAAATCACCGTAATTTAATCAGAATGATGAAATAAGGTTTCAATAAAAACCTTATTTCATCATAGTCGTCGGTCGCCGAGATCGTTTGCCGCAAACGAGCTAGCTGCACTGCACTAGACTGCATACCTAATTAGAATCACTTCTAGTGGAGTTTACACGTTAAAGAAGCAAAACTGCTAAGGGTACGACGACTTAATAAGCTTCAGTCTAGTAAATAAAGATCTTTATAAAAGTACTTAATCCTTAATTATTTATCTCTTCAGAAGTATTTTTGAGACCATTATTATGAACTACTAGTTGTTGCCCGCGGCTTCGCCCGCGTGGTATGTTAATAAAAATAGCATATGACCGTCTCCAGGCTTCAAACTATGTCCACCAACTTTTGAATGAATCGAACCAAGGATTACAATTTATAGAAAGTTTAGAACTCAATTGCAAACCCCCAAAGGGTAGTTTTGAAAAAAATAAAAATACGTGTTTCGTTATTTACTTTAAAGCTTATTTGTTTATTTGTACAACAAAAAATGTTTGTTTTGCAGTTTTGAGAAAAACAAACATTTTTTTTTTTCATAGAAACTTTACTGCCCTATTTAAACCCCTTAGTGGTCGATTTTAGAAAATTAGACTAGCTTATGTGTTATTCCAGGTCCTAAACTACCTACGTTCCAAATTTCATCAAATTCATGCACGCACGCACACAGACTTTCGCATTAATTATATTGAGGTAGTAGGATAGGATGGAAACGCAATACGCATAACTCGTAGATACTTTAACCACTTATCATTCTATAATTCAGAGCTGAAGTTTTCTCTATTTTATTCCAAAAACAATCGTGAATTTGATCGTTCTTGTTAACGGGTTTATATTTACGAACACGTTACTAAGGTACCTTAAAATAATTCCTGAATTATCTACCAAGAATCCAAAGCATTTGGAAACCATCCTCGAGCGACATAAATTTGTCAAGCGCTGTAACGCAGCAAGTGTTACACATTCACCAATACGAGTCTATACCTACCCACCAGTCCAGTATCACCCGTACTGGATCAAAGGCTTTATTCACAGAACGCAGTTAGGTTTGTGTAACATAAACATCCCATCGCCTAAGGAGCCCTAAACCGTTACATATTTAACTGCAGTGCAGTCGCCAGATCATTTCCATACCTCCCGATACATTTACATAGCTTTGCCCCGGGGTAGGATAGTAAAATGCAGAAAACAGTACAGTTCATGTAAGACCAAGAGTCGTATCTAAGAATCTTTGTAATGTGAATAGACCCTTTTTATAAATGATAACTTTGTCCACACAAGAGCCGCTAGGAAATATATGCAGCGCAAATTTTCAGGGCTGACTTTCTTGAAGGACGGTCAATCAATAATAAATACAATCAAATCAAACAATTAGTCAAAATTGGAAGAAAATAGAAAACCGCCGAGACGATTCGAATTCACTCGAGTTGGCTGGCCTCTTATACCGATAAGGGCTGGATATTACCGTATCGATTCGGAAAGTCTGATGAAATAAACGGTCTGTATTGGAGAAGGAAAGAAAATCTGTTCAGTGGACTAAAGAAAGAGGACTAATACATTATACATAAAAAGTCTAACAAATATATGTTTTCTCTACTGAGTAAACAGGCAGTTTGGTGTTTGGTTATGTAATGGATTAAGCACGCTCTAGTGGAAACATAATGACACTGACGAAAGTGATGTAAATCTAGGCCCTACTGACCCTAGCTATCTAGATACCACACTGCGATTCTACACCTCTGCTTATACTCTTCATACTGCGGCCGTATAATTGAGAGCGCATTTTGCTAACGCTATTGTTATTCTTCGAGTTTTACTGTTTTATTTATGAGCATGTTAAGCAAGCTCTGAGAAACCGTTTTACAAGTGTAATATGAATGCTTACTTGTGTGGAGGTCTGTTTACAAGTGGTCAGATGCGTATTTTATGTGAGAACGTTAGCCGTGAATGAATACTGAGCTTACCTTATACCTTGGTATAGGTAGCTCCTTCTTAAATAACGCTTCATAAAGCCTTTATTCTAAAATACAAAGGTACTTGCGTAAATAAAGCCACGTTTGTTTTCCACAATCAGGCCAAAGCACATGTTTTGATTCACGCTTGATCCACACGATATACGGATTAACTTCTACGGGCTATTTTTGCACACACGAATAGCTTTGAAAAGCATTACGATATCATTTTGCGTAGCGATCGCAGTAAACATAGCGAACGTAGCGAACCGTGAATTGAAAAACAATATTTTATTGAAACGGCACAGATTGGGTATAATGGAAATGGAATTCCGATATTTCGTCCGTTTTTTCGTCAAACGGAATCGCTAATTCACAAAGACGGTCCATTTCGCTCGTAGTGCATTGCACTCAAAAAATTAGAAGTAGAATTTTTATTGTTATTTCTGAAAGAGGTAAAAGGCACTCCCACCATTCTAGAGAGGGTCCGAATAAACTAATATACCTATACTCATAGGTTTTAGAGAGTTAACTCTCAGCCAATCAAATAAATCCTACATGAAATAATCCAAACAGCACACTTGGAACACACTTGGATTACCTTTTTGCCGTATTGATGGCAATGATTCTGTCAAGTGTCCGATATTATTTCAGTAGTTTGGTACTGTTTTTTTTATAGGTACGCCATTCAAAGAATCTTTTTTGTAATTCGTCACGTTCAAGTCTTAAAATCTTTGAATGCTGTGTTCAATAAAGTACAACTTCTTTAATAATATTATAAACTAATAATAATATAAAGAGGAAATATTTTTTTGTTTGTTTGTTCGTAACGAATAGGCTCCGTAACTACTGGACCGATTTTAACCATTAAAAGCGGTCAATTAAAAATTAAAAAATTTTCACCAATAGAAAGCTATATCAGGAAGTAATATAGGTTATAATTTATTTTTAAAAAATTAGAGATCCTTAAGAAAATTGCAATAATGTTATCCAAAGTAGCAAAATTTTGCCTATAAAATTCATTATTTGGCATGTGCTGAAAACTATTAAAGATACATTAAAATTATGTACTACATGATTAAAGTACTCATTATTACCTACAAAAAAGTCCGCGAGGTAATATATCATAGTTAAACCACAATAGCAGCTCTTGTGTTCTAAAATTTAATTAGAACGCCGTCGGTATAAACAATAGTTGGTTACATTCGTATCGTAGTATAAATTCTTATTCAAATAAATAGTTTTATCATCAAGGGTATTTATGTAGCAGCAAAATACTTTACTGTTACTTTTTATCCCGATATTCCCACGGAATTGAAACTTACGCGGGTGAAACCGCGAGGAGCAGCTACGATTATTTAAAGTAAACTAAGACTATGATTTCTTTTTGATGGTGCTAGTGTATTTAATTTGGACTTTTGTTTCGATTTAGTCAAAGTCAAAGTCAAAATTCATTTATTCAATAAAATCACAATGACCACTTTGAAACGTTGGTTTTTATCTAGTGCCTGTTCCTCCGCGACCAAGCCAGGAAAGATAGGCAAGAAAACAAGGCTGGTTCTTTTTAATGATCCTTTTACAAAACAATAGGTTCGAGTTGGAGCATTTTCAATCCCAAGAGTTTTTGTCATCTAAATAATCAGATATTTTATAGCATGCCTTTTTATAAGGTTTTTGTTTGATTACGTTTTTTAATTTGTTAATTGCCAATTTTTGTATATCTCTTGGGAGTTTGTTATAAAAGCGTACATCATGCCCTTTAAACGATTTATTAACTATATGGAGTCTACAAGTGGCAACAGCGAGTTTATCTTTATTTCTAGTATTTACATTGTGATTATCGCTTTTTTTCTTAAACAAATAATATTTTTGTGAACATTTTTCATAGAACATTTTTCAACAGATTTTCATAGACGTATTGACAAGGGAATGTCATTATACGAGTATTTATTCCTTTAAACTTTAGGCGAAGTGATTCTCTGGGCCCATATTATAAATTTCTCTTCTGCAGCACAAAAGTCTGTAGTTATTTATCTAACCTACCGTCAATGTTATAATTATTATTAAGTGAGCTTATTTTTACTTAAAAGTGGTACTATGGTGCAGACCAGCTGTTCTAAAAATTTCCTCATGCATACAATCTTACTTCACCTTTTATAATATTAGCTTATTACTGTTAACTTGTCTCCTTTAAAACTACCTGCCCAAGTACTACCTACTTCAGAAATTTTACCTATTTTTTTTATTTCATATATCGACCAACTAGCTGTTGCCCACTACTTCCTTCACGTGGAATACGTTCTACACCTTCATAATTTTTCAAAAATAATCTTTCTTTCTTTAATTATTTTTATTATAAAACCATGTTGAAATTCTTTTTATTATAAAACTTTCCAAATCAGCATCCATGGTGAGTTACTTTACAAAATCAGTCAAATCCACGCTAACTATCAAAACCAGCCAAATCCATCAGATAATTCATAAATTTCGAATTTTTTCATATGAGACTCGAGTTGTTTTTTATGTAGAATTAGCCTTTTACCCCATCTGAATTACCAGCCAAAAAAATCGCTTTTACTGGTGGCTGCCATAAACAAGAACTAGTTTTCGTCCATTACTGAACAAAAGTTTCAAGTGGATTTGGCTGATTTTTAAACCGAAGCATTCATATCTAACTATCATAGTTAAATCACAATAGCAGCTTTTGTGTTCTAAAATTAAATTAGAGCGCCGCCGGTAGAAACAATAGTTGGTTACATTCGTATCGTAGTATCAATTCTTATTCAAATAAATAGTTTTATCATCAAAGGTATTTATGTAGCAGCAAAATACTTTACTGTTACTTTTTATCCCGATATTCCCACGGAATTGAAACTTACGCGGGTGAAACCGCGAGGAGCAGCTACGATTATTTAAAGTAAACTACTTGCCTTCCAAGTTTTAGTTATTTGGCTTTATAAGTTTGTTTCGCTGAGTTGTTAGAAACTACAAGACCATTTAGGGACCATAACATGCAGATCCGGAGAAAATATTTGCAGATCATGCAAATAGTTTGTATCGCAGCGACATAAGAAACGGAGGTTCAAATAGTAGTTCATCTTCAAAGTCGAAAACAAACAAACACCTAAAGAGATATCCTTCTAATATTATGAAGCATTTAATGTCGAAACTCATTTGAAACATTTACCTTACTACTATTATAAACGCTAAAGTTTGTGAAGATGGATGTTTGTTAGGGACTCTTTCACGGAAAAACTACTGAACGGCTTTTAATGAAACTTTACAGTAATATATAGCATCCGAATAACACATAGGCTTTTTATCCGGTTACCACGCAGGCGAAGCCGTGGGCAGAAGCTAGTCTGTCATATAGAATGGTAAGTGCATTCGTTACCTTTCTACATATAGGTATGACAAACAAAAGCGAGTTAATGATGTGAACGTGTGGTCATTGTTATTGTCGTTAGCAAACGATTGGTCAGCGGAAAACTGCAAGAGGGGTTTATTATTACTGAAAACTGCATTTTAATTTAAATTATTTCAACCCGCGTACTATAATCTACTTTGTCTTCAACATAATTTTATCTCATATCTTTCATTCAACACACTCAAATTATAATGTGAGGGATTATAGTGCCTACTTACTAGTGCCGTAACAGCCGAACCAATTTGGAATAATTATTTCGTATTAGTTCGTCGTAACCGGGAATATCAGATAGGTACATATACCTCAACTACTTTTACTCGGGTCAATAAAAAATAGCTTAGGATACCTCGGAATGAGGACAGGGCCGGAACCAAATGGATTGTTTTCTCATATATATTGTCTTAATGAGTTTACCTCGAGTTTGTGGTAATGAGATTTTTTATGAGCTTTGTATGACTGGTTGAAAGGTTGGTTCTTATGTAGAATTTGACGTCATACGTTACTAGGGCGCTACAATCCATAAATACAAGACAGTTTTTGAATTTTGATTAAACATTATTTGTATTTAAAGTAGTAGCCCTGCTTGGAGTTTATATCGGTGCGCAAAAGTCACAAAACTAGCCTAAGCTTATGAAGCGATATCGCAAACTTTGTCCAACACTGTTCACAGATCTATGGCTTCGCCCGACGACACGCTTGGATAGATGGGGACTCTGATATGCTCTTGCTGGACGATCAAGTCATTCACGGTGACAAAATCACGTTTTCAGCATCTACTTTGCCGTTTTTATTCGTGTTCTCATAGTATTTTATTACATCATAGAGCAGTATATGAGACAAGTATTTATCTACTCTAAAAAAATATATATGTTATTTGTGATATTATATCTCCAACGTATGCGAGACATCAGTACTGGAAGATTCCAATTATCTCTCCAAGGGCATCCACCGGCGAGACACAAATCTGAAAGGTCTATGCGTGGTGGTTCTGAGGAAGATTATTGTGGCTGTTGGATGGAAGAACCAAGGTCAAACTAAATAACTTTTTATTCATTGAAATCAAAAGAATCATATTCTCAGCTACGTGAGTTTAAGCCGATTCCTCGCGTGCGCGCGACTAAGCCTAGAAGAATCAGGCAACAAACTCCGCTTTATTTTTTTTTAAAGGACCAGTGCGTAAAAAGTATACTAGTCAGCCAGTTAGCATTGAAACCTCTGCAAGACCAGCATAAAGAAATATTTTATTGGTGACTCTAGATACTGGTAGAAAATATTCTTCCGACCCTCTCAGTTTAATCCACGCGTGTCTGCGACACACCACACTAGTTGTGTTAAGGAATCTCGAACTTCGACTAACTCCGTCAGATCCTGAACCGATGCCGCAGCTAATCTGCGAACTTCAGATAGTTCTCATCCGATAGTAATCTAAGAATGTAGAAACTATTTGAAGTAAGGTAACTTAACTTCTACGATAAAACACGATAGATATGTAGATGAAGGTATCCACTCAAGGTTAGACGTGGACTATGGTAAGAGGGCACCAGCTGTCAAAAAAGTAACATACCCACTGGTCGAAACTTGAATTTTGGAGGAAGTATTCCTTTTAGTGTGTAGGGTTGTACTAAGAATGGAACTTCGAAAATTCACATCCTAATGGGTCCAAAATCGGGATCAAAGGTTCAACAAAAACTCCGTATCTCCGAAACTATACACACTAGACACTTGAAATTTTGCATTTACATCTTTTTTTATACAACTAAAGTGGCATACAAGCATACGACCCACCTGTTGGTTACCGGTTACCGTAACCTATGGACCGTAACACCAGAGATTTAACTAGCTCGTTGCCAATTGTTATTACCAAATGGACTTTGCCGGATTTTTTATGAATCTCTAATCACAAGAATCGTTACTCAAAACGTTCATTGGTAGGTATCTTATTATGTAGGTATTTATGGTTAACCACAAGCATGTTGGATTGGACCAACCAACACAATTTAGGCAGGATAGAGTATAACCTGATTCTCCCATTACCAGCGACAGCACCACGGCAGTTCCGTCTCGAACTCGATATCCGATGTAGTTAGGTAGGAAGGTACCTACTATAACTCAGCACAAGAGTTATGACACAAGAAAGCTTTTATCTCGAACCATACGAAATTTCCGATTTCCAGTTCATTGAAAAGTACCTATAAATTCGATGATATTACTTTGGGAGTACCTAAATAAAGACAGATATGAGGAAATGGGGCATAGGTACACATTTTGTACTTACCTAGGTACCTGCAGCAGGCACATAGGTAATAAAATGATAATGCGCGTGATGCAAATGAGCAACACATAGCACATGTAGGTACCTAGTAAGACACCTCGGCAGTGCTCTAATGAAACTGCTTTGGGTAGGTATGAGCAGTATGAGTAAGCAGGTAGGCAAAAAAAAATATAAAGGTAAGTAGGTATTAAATGAGGAATCGATACTTACATGCATCTTAGACAAACCACTAAGGTTTATTAGGTGTACTTAGCATAACCATGTAACTGTAAACTCTATTATGATTAATAAATTTAAAAAAAATGTAGTTACCTAAAAAATTCTATATATTTTCATAATGGAGGTAAGTAGGTATATACCTACCTACACCTTGGTATTAAGTATAACGGCCCATTGCATGAGGTGAGGAAGGGTGGACAACACAAAAATAGCTGGTCCACACCTAATTCATAATTAATAATAATAACAATAATAATAGGTAGGTACCTATTATTATTTAATAATTATTATTATTTTAATTATTTTTTATTAATGTTAAATTATTATTTTAACATTAAAACCTACCTGATCTAATGAAATTTGATACATAATTTAGTGACTGATTTGTAAATATATTACCAATAAATTATCAGTGTGTCTGTCTGTAAGTAGGAACGTACTAGATATCTTCTAACCTATTATTATAATAATTGCACAATCATCATTAGTAAACCGATGTGTGCCAAATGTCCACTATAGGTAAGTACCTACAATCACAGTACAGTTCACTGAAAAAACTACGTAGGTAGGAAAGTACCTACCTACTTGTCTTTATGTCGGTATGTAAGTCCAATTTATTCTGATATCCTATTTCGAATGATGATCGACAGATACGTAAATCATTTGAATTTCGTTTTGTTTTACTAGAGTTTATATCCTTCCTTATAGTGCCATCTTACAAATAAGCGCAGTACTAACTGGAAACATGGGACTAAAGGAAATACCTATTCATGTAGGGATCGGCTATGCGCGGTCATGCTTATAGTACGTAAATAACATTGCTATCCTTGAATTAAAATGTTTTTTCATGCCATCTATGCACATCACCTGTAACTACACAGAAACCAGCCCAAAAACCACACTAAATAGTGCAAAAATATTTCACTAGGTGGCGCTACTAAACATTTCATCGTAGTTCCTAATAATTGATTGGCGCTCTACCTCAGAAAATATTCATTCTTCCTATTTCGAGAAGGTTCAGGCTGCACTTTTTGTGATTATTATACCTACAAAGAGCCAAGTTTTTTTTACATTCAACGTCGTATTGTTCTGCATAAACTGCTCTGAAGAGAATTTTCTTTGCATGAGAAAAGCCTTATACTTTTATGAATCGGTACATTTTTTTACAGGAATAAAATATATTTTATTTGTTTATTGGAAGTTTTTTTGAAGAAAGGGTTAGGTACATTTATGCCTTTTTCCCACCAAATTTTAATTTTAATAATTTTGTAGTTACTTACGGCACAGATATTAGAGGTATAATACAAGTACTTACGGCAATGTTTAAAATTTCATTTTGGACGCTTTTATAACGTTAAACCGTTACATTTATAATCTTATACCTAACTTAAATCACATTAAGGAACTTTATGTTGCATAATTTAAAAAATCACAAGTTAGGGTTTTTTGGAAATGTACAAAATTAGAAAACAACTGACTTAACTTACCTAGGTACCTATAAGGATAAAACATTCCTTCCTTTCAAATTATCATGGTTTACTTAATCACTTAGTTCACTTAAATCACAAGTGTAGGTATAGTTTATACGTGTTATTTAAAGTTTATAGTTTATATAAGTGCACATAGGTGCATTTATATAAACAGCTACTCATTACCTACTTTAACAAAACTTTGAATAGCTTCTAACAATATTAAGCTGTAGCTTATGAATGAGTGATACGTCTTATGGACAACTTCTCAGTCCTTTTCAATTAAACCTTTTGATTTAATTGGTTATCAAAATATAATTACCTATAATAGGTATAGGTACCTACCTGAGATACATAGAACTCCTACGAGTTCCCTTGTGAGTGAGGACGCTAGTAGTTGGTTCGCCCGGCTACACGATTGTTCCAGATTCCAGACACGCAAATATATATATTGCAAGCTGGGTCCGATGCACGTGAAGTCCAATATCTTTGTTGCCTACGTATGTACCTACAACTAATACCTAAGCTGCACAAACTATTATTTGTTGAGGAACCAAAGATTTTGCAATCCGCTGTGCTAAAAGTGAACAGCTATCGAACGACATCGCGCTACAATTTGCTTATAGGTAATTTGACATGCTTATTGCTAGTGTAAAGTTTTCATCTGTGACTGACTGACAGGCAAACCGACACATGACGAAACATTTTTGTTATTTCTTTAAGGGAACCCTAAAAAACGAAAGAAAACCAGCCTTGACCTATACAGTCGCATACATCTTGCAGTCCTTTACACATGATATTTATGTTGAACATGTAGATATCACCTGCTCCCATTCCCACCGAACAAACACTGAGTCGAGGTCATGTTGAAATTGAAAACATTAGCTAACGTTACAATGGACCCCATAAGTATCTAATAAATTGTTTTCGTAGATTACACAATTAAAGATTTGGATGAAACTGTGTTAGTAGAATGTCGCACGCATAATATAGGTAGGTAGGTACTTACCAAGTAAAGCCTATGCATCACTTTTTGAAGGAAAACTTTACTTCGGTCAGATATTATAATTATGTAGATACTAGTACTTTGGCCTTAGGTATTGTTGCAATATTTTAAACTAAGAAACACGTTTAAAGACTTGCCAAAACTTACATCGGGATTGTAACGATGAAAATGAGGCTTTCGATCCCACTCTTAGAAAAGAGGCTAGAATATAGTCTCGTTAAAAACGGCAAAGTTACCTTTCCTCAAAAAACACTTGCAAATAATATCTAATCTGCCAACAGACATTGATGTAATTTAGACGACTTACTCATTAATCATTATTCTTAAAAAAGGAATATTGGTGTTTTGCATTTTCGAAAAGTACTTACCTATCTACCTAATATTTTAAATAATAAATAAATAAACATAAACAAAAAAACGAGTGATTCGTTTTTTTTTGCCAGCACGGTGGTCTACGCGGTCTAGCTCTTTGCTGCTAGGTAGGTAACTATTCAGCTTTGATTTAATGTTCTTGCTTTCAAAATGTACACACATTTCATGTTCTTATTCTGCAACTGTCTGCCTCTTAACCAACCGAGTAAATTTTTGTTTTATTTAATTAAGATAAATAAAAATGCAACACAAGATAAATAATAATTTAGAGAAATAAATAGGCAAAGAAAATTGTTTCTTAAAACTTTAAGATGATTCTGTTTTGTTTCTTTAGAAGACTAAATTTAGTTTAAAATTGAATTAAAATAAATAAAAAGTTAATATACTTACGTATACAATATTAATGAAACCTTTTTTTTTATTTTTTGTCTGAGTGATGATGGAGCCAGCATGTGGATAGTGGAATTCTTTTTTATAATTTTTAGTGCGTGATAATATTATAGATACCTCGTAACATTTGACAGACTGGTGAAAGGAAATAGCCAGACGAAAATGAGTGAAACGAGAGTCAGTCGGTGTGTACCTAGACAGGGAATGGTATATAACTAGTATAATATCTGTGCTAGCTATTACAATACCTGTGACCTAATTAAGCCATGAGAAGCCATTATCAGAGTGGGCAACAAAATAACTGACCCCGACTGTAGATATGCTTTTACTTTCATTTTATTGTATATTACAGCTCATGCCTTCTTAAAACTCGCCCTAGGTATGGTAGAGAGTAGATAGTTATAAAGGGCTCTGAGGTATCGTACCGACTGAAATAGGTCGGCGCCCGCCCGCCGCCGCCGGGTGACGTTTCGGCCACGCTGCCGACACTTGTCGACGTAGGACAAGACCCCTACCAAAGACGTGTGTGCCGACACACGTCTATGGTAGGGGTAAAATCCGGTTTGCGATCATAACCCTTAGGAGTTTCATCAAACTCAGTGTTATTCAATAAAGACTCGAGTTTAGCATAACCTTGACGAAATTCAGGGTTTCGACCAAAACACATGGTTTCGATGGATATCCTCAGATACATACCTAGTTAGTAAGTTTTTCGTTGAGGATACTAAGTAGGAACCAAATTAATTAAAAATACTTATTTACCTGAGTGAGTAGGGATCTTTAGTCTCAGTTTTTTTTTTGACATTTGTTCCACGGCTTAAAATAAATTATTTTGTATTATGGTTTTAGTTACAATTACAATTTGATGGTAAATTTTGAAACAGTATCCAAATCTAATGCATTCAGTACAGCTAAATTCAAATAGATACTTTGCAGGCTCTATATTTTCCTGTTATTATTTTTCTATTTGCCTGAGCAAAATCTATTTAGTTTAAGGTAATCAGGAAAGCGATACAGAAAACAGTCTTAGCCAATAATTTGTGGATCATCATAAAAAATACCTACCTATATTATTTACGCTAACGATTTCTGTATGTAATGTGAAAATATTTTATTCGAATTACCTATTCTTGAAACCCATTTAATGGATAAGTACTTACTACTTAACGTATCTAGGATGACGTTAGTAGAAAACCTATTATTTATAGGATTCAATAGATAGAGCATAGAAGTATAAGGTAATTGAAAACTGTCTGCGACCTCGCCCACAGCTTCAGTACTAGTTACATCGACCTTCCCCTCTCAACCCAATGCCCTACCCACCACTAGACCCAGACACAGCACAATGTCTAGAGCTTTTGAGTACCCAGACTCCAAAATTGGAAGTTATTTTAGGTACAAATAGATAAACTAGGTTTTTTTATTTTAACAGTCCTAGTTGTTTCTTTTTTTTTAATTATATAATATCAAACACCCAATATGTACTCGAGTGTCGTACATATGTACGACACTAAGGAATATTCCTTATGCGTATACGCTTTTTAAATTCAAATTACACAATCAATAATATCACAACTATTTACATGTAGGTATTTACAAAAAATACAGATGAAATAGTAATGGAAACGGCCATCTAAAGACCGTTGCAAACGATCTATAGATAGCTCAACTGATCCAGATCACTATCAGACGGAAGCGTTCCCAAAATACTGGCCGGATTGCCACGCTGAATGGCAATGCTAATGCGTCGACCCCAGATAAGAGCCAGCTCTCTGGTCACGCGTCTAAACATACATCACAATACATGAACAGCGTTTCACGAAGATATGGACAGCTTAGTAAGGTAGTAACTACTTTAATAAAATTAATGTTTTGATAGTTTACTCCCAACCAAAAGTCGTCTAAAAGGGATCGCCCTCAGCGTAAAGGTCGCTCATGTACCATAAACAATTCATTTTAAGGTTTTGAGAATGTTGTGATTCTTGATTACGTATCAATCAAGTTGTAAACCAATAGTTATCTATTACGATACAAACGCACTAAAATACTTTGCTGCTGTGAAGTCTGTGAATACCTCGAACATACACTAAGTAACCTATTGAAAATAGTGTTTTCATCGCAAATGTCAAAAATCACCCATTAACATATGCGTGTTTAAAAAAAACACGATATAGGTAGGTATCTAGGTAGGTACTCACCAGCGTTATTCAAAATCATTGGTACTCAACTAATTCGTTGATTGGGCTAAGATCTTTGTGGTGAGTACAATAATATAAATCAAATCAAATCAATCAAATCAAATCATTTATTTGCAAGAATACATCTTTTATAATTTTATAATTAAGGTCTTAAATAATATTATGATTGTAAATGTACTCAGCCTGCATGCAGGCGTGCAAATATTAAAAATGTCATGCTAATTTATTTATATTATTATAAGTAACATATTCATCTAGGCTATAAAAACAATTACACATTAACCATTTACTTAAATTTCTCTTAAATATAATTCCATCTAATGCTTTAAGTTCTTCAGGTAATTTATTATAAATTGTTAGACACATATTATAAACATTTTTTTAAAGATATCTTTATACTTATCTATCGTACGTATAGCTTTATTAAAACTTCAGCTTAGCACTCTTAAGAAACAAAAGGGAGATAAAATACCCTAAACTAAAGCTATGATTATCATGAAAAATGGCATGCTTATAAATAAAATTCTAACGGTCTCATTACGAAACGTGGTCTAAACTCGAGTTTAAGCCAGGACTACTAAGTCCAGGTCTAAATATAGGCCTTTGGTTTAAACTTGACTTTATTACAAAAGCAGATTTTTTTTAAATCTAGGTCCGAATCCGAGGTCTAAACCGAAAAAACTAAGGAGGAATCTAAACCGAGGTCTAATTAAACCCAACTAAAACTCCGGTCGACGTGTATCATTCAATCATTCACTGACAACAGTCAATGATCGTGGACTTTATATGCTCCAAACATCGATAACGTTCCATTTCTTCAAGAATCTTGAATAAAATGATTTGCTTCATTATTTACGTCACGATTTAAATAAAGAATGTCCCAGTTATTAAAACATATGATTATTTATTCGCCTCGATAACCAGTAAGCTTATTATTAAAATAAACAGTAACACTCTCTGAAAATAAAATCAAATATATTTTTACTAAGAAATTTCCGGTTACGATTATTTACTTGAAACGAAACGTAAGCGGCGAAGGCGCTAAAATGACCTTTTTCAAAATCGCAACAATCAAAATCCATATCGTCAATCAAATTCAAGTCTATTTTCAAGCTTAGTCGTTTAGTAAACACAAAATAATATCAGATAAGTACGAATTATCGAAGGTGCACAAGCAATTACATTCAAACCTGTAAAAAGATATGACAGATTTAGCTAAACCCAGAGATAAACTAGGGGACTGGCTGATTTAATTATAAACCACAGATAGACGCGGTTTTTGGCTTAAACCTCGTTTCATAATAACAATTTTCTAAAACCAGAGTCTAAACCCGAGTTTTTTTCTTAAACTTGACTTAAACCACGTTTCGTAATGAGACCGTAAAAGTTTATATTATTTAGTCTGGTTTCATCTCGGTATTAAAGTATATGCTGTAAGTAAGTAAGTATATTCTGGCCACTTCGCCAAAAGCATGACCACTTCGCAAAAAAATGACATTCCCTTGTCAATACATTTATAAAAATCTGATGTATGTTCACAAAAATATGAATTTGTTTAAGAAAAAAAGCGATAATCACAATGTTAATACTAGAAATAAAGATAAACTCGCTGTTGCCACTTGTAGACTCCATAAAGTTAGTAAATCGTTTAAAGGGCACGGTGTACGCTTTTATAACAAACTCCCAAGAGATATACAAAAATTATCAATTAACAAATTTAAAAACGTAATTAAACAAAAGCTTTATAAAAAGGCATACTATAAAATATCTGATTATTTAGATGACAAAAACTCTTGAGATTGAAAATGCTCCAACTCGAACCTTTTGTTTTGTAAAAGGATCATTAATAAGAATAACCAGCCTTGTTTTCTTGCCTTTCTTTCCTGGCTTGGTCGCGGAGGAACAGGCACCTAGATAAAAACCGACGTTTCAAAGTGGTCCTTGTGATTTTATTGAATAAATGAATTTTGACTTTGACTTTGATGCATTTTCTCTCCCTTTTATTTCTCAAAACGTGAAACAGGGGGGAAAACCCTGAAGCTATATTCATATATTTAGTCTGGTTTCATCCCGATAGTTAAGCAAGCCATTAACACCGAGTTAACGATCGCACAATAAGATGGCGAGTTTACGATAGCTTAAAAGCCTTTTTTATGGCGATTGTAAAAGAAGTATAGAGTGGAAAAAGTCCGGCAAATCACTAAAGCAATCAAAACCAACTAGTAAAACCTTTTTCTTGAAAATAAAAATTTGCCTATAATTTAAAAAGCTGGAACTGCGACGGTAAGTATAGCTCTTTGGTATGCTCTGGGATTTAACGTGACCTCGCAGTCAAATTTAAAAACAAAGGGAGAGAGAAAGCTATTCTGACGCTACGCCAAACCTGTGCTATACCGTAGCTATTACAGCTTTTAAAATAACAGTTTTATGTAAAGTATAATCAAATTCCTATGAATTTGATTATACTTAACCTATGTTTTTAAATAAAAACTTAATAAAAAACTAAGATAAGGTGTCGTGTAACTATGTATGTGTGTGGACTCCCTTTTTCGCATTCAAACTCTTAATTGGTTCATTGTGCGTGGGAGTTTCTGGCTAGTGAGTTAGCCAGCCCAACTCCGCCCAGAAGCACAGAAGTTTCCTGGGGTCTTCGCAGGCTTCGTAGACCTTGGGTTGCCAAGGATTTGTGCGCGGTGAGTTGCTACGCCCACGCATTCCAGGATTACATAGGTAGCTGATTCCTCTTCGTTAGACATCCTCTGCAGAGTGGGCTGTCTGTGGCTCCGATGTTGTAGAAGTGTTTGTTCAAGGGGCAGTGACCGGTTAGTTTCCCCATCAGGTCTTTTAAGACTTCGTAGGCGACGCGTCAGTCGTGGTGAGGTGGCAGGTAGAGCTGCTCTTGACTGTCTGCAGTCCGTGGCCTGTCCCCATCGTTCATTGTGTTGGTTTATGCTGCGGTGTCGCATCCACGTGCGCAGCTGAGAGAATGGCAGAGGGAGGAGTGGGGGACTCACCTTCTGTGAGTGTTCCTGATCCTCTTCTGGCCAATTCGTCTGCAGCATCATTGCCAAGTGATCCACTATGTCCCTTAATCCATTGTAGAGTCACTTTGTTTTTCGCCGAGATTCTCTCTAGGGCTAGGTGGCACTCGTAGACGAGTTTGGAGTTACAGCTGTGGCTTTCCAGAGCTCTTAGTGTTGCTGTGCTGTCGGAGAGAATGTGTATGTTGTAGTTTTCGATGTCTCTCCTGTAGATCGCCGTTGCGGCTTCGGTGATGGCCACACATTCACATTGGAATATGGAGCTGTGTGTGCTTAGGGTCATTGAGATGTTCATATTGAGATCCATCGAGTGTACTCCAGCGCCCGTTCCTTGTTTGGTTTTTGAGCCATCGGTGTAGACACGGACTTCACTGGTTCCGGATTGATCTCTTAGGTCCTCGTATAATTGTATGTAGTAGTGTTTTTGGAATATCCGTTGTTTGGAGGTCTTGTCACATGGGGCAGCTAATAGAGGCTCATATGTAATAGCCCGATCCAGGATAGCCGCATGCAGGCTCCTAGGGTTACCCCACAGGCCCTGGTGTTTGAGCCTCAAGGCGGCCATAGTCGCCTCCTGCTGTATGTATAGGTCAAGCAGCGGGGCTAGGCCTAGGATGACCTCAAGTGTGGCCGTCGGGATTGTTCTCATGCAGCCTGTAATGGCGGAGCATGCAAGTCTTTGAAATCGTTGGAGCTTGGCGATGGCCGTGTAACTAATAAATAACAATAATAATAATAATAGTAATAAACACTAAACAGACTTAAACATAGTCCAAACCCCGCACTAGCATTACCTGTGTCATGAGTATCAGGAACTACGAGTACCATGTTACCTCAAACCCAGACCTGGAACAAATATCTGCAGAACATACAAACATTTGTCCAACAGCGGGAATCGTACCCACTCCTCTTTAGTCGCAGTCAGCAACTCGCCCGACGCCCGAGCTTATTAAATTAACAAAGTAGAGACGAAAACAAGAAACAAAGGCCCGGTTACTGACGGATTTTGATGAAACACATAGGCACATAGGCTACTCTTTATGCGGGTACCACGCGGGCGAAGCCGTGGGCAAAAGCTAATATAGATATAGATTAGGAAGTTGAGAACTTTTCTGTACATATAGATACTAGAGTAAGTATACATATATGTGTACTTACTATTTGGCATAAGTAACATGATCCACGTGAGCGAGAACACGAACTTTGCCTGATTAAAACTTTGGTGGGTATAAAAAAGTACTATTTCGTAGTAATTTCTAAAACGGTGATTGACTTAGGTACTTATCCTTAATTATAATCTGTCTAGTCCCTAAACTCTTTATTGTCATCGTGCCATCTTTTTATTTGTGTAGATTACACAAAGCTAGTAAAGGTTTTTGATTATAAAAAAAATCCTGACTGTTTGATTGATAGGTTGGAGATTAACGCAGAGCGTCAACCGAAAGTGCTGGAGACCGAATTAGGAAATCTTCTTTTTGCTTTGTGTCCCCAAGTAGGTATGCTACTTTTGGCGTATCTCATTTCTCTGTTAAAACAATCACGTTTTTCCAAGGAAAAACGATATTAAGCACTTAGCCAATAAGTAGCTCTAATATTCGTGGATCAAACTTGTGATACACGGAATATTTTTACTGTAAATTTATACTAGACTGTTACCCTTTTACCTCGTTTCAACCCTAAAAAGTTGATTTACAGGGGTTCCATCACTATAGAGACGAGGCCACAACAAACGGTTCAGATGGTAATATTCTGCGGTAACCCCCGTTCGTGGAAAACGGTTGCGGTGATAAAATGGCTTCGCAAATAATTTCAGGGGGTCTAGACAAATACCACTTTCTGTTGACGCCTGCGGATGGATTGAATTGTATGGGAAGGACATTAGCTGTGGAAGTGTCACGTGACTGCTGCCAAGTTTTACCTTGAAAAAATTGCGTTAGCGTGAAAGGAAAAGTAACCGTGAGGTATTTTTAAGCGTGAGGTATTTGTCTAGCACCCCTGATCGGGTTCACATTACGCTAGCTAAATTTGTTGCCTACTAATTTACCATTTTTAGTAGCGACCGACAACAGGAGTGTGCGTTCGTCCTAAGTGTTTGTTTGTGTCTCTGTTAACATATAATATATCTCCGAAACGGCTTATTGTAATTTTTAAGACCTAGCAGTGGGCGAAGGCCTCCCTAATACGAAGAAGGTTGCGGGATCGCTTCCCGCTGCGGGACAAATATCTGTACGATTAGCATATGTTTGTCTTGGTATTTTCTATGTATAATATAAGGGATGTATTTACAAAAAATATATACCTATAAGTAGTATATCAGTCATATAATTCCCGTACAAGCTCTGCTTAGTTTGGGGCTAGACGATGCTGTGTGAAAAATGTCTAGCATTATAATTTATTTATTATTTAATTGTATTTATTTTTCTTTTTGTACGACTTCTAGTCATTCATTTAATTAAATAATAGTCATTATTTCAGATAAGTTTTGTCGCCACAAGTCACTAGGGGGTACTACATATTTTTTTGGGAGGAAATGCCCACGCATTTCCATGTTTGGGGCCGTGCAAGCCGGCAGAGTCCCCCGATCTCCGCCAGTAACCCCACACCCGCGCCATGAGAAGGGCGCCCGCTCTAACTTACACTGTCCCTCACTCCAAGCCTGACCGGTATAGGTAGTCCTGCCGGTATAGCCTTGAAGACCATTGGGACACGCAAGCCGACCAGAGCAGCGAAAGCCGCCCCGGCCCACCCTCCACAGTGCGCCCTGAAAAGGGCACACCAACGTTCGCGCCCTGAAAAGGGCGTGAAATTATGTGTCGGTTGGCTGTTGTTTTATTTATTTAAAAACATTGTAAGGTGCCAATTTTGTACACTGTATGTACCTAGCGTAAGAAAGTCTAGATAATTATATTTGCTGAAGGCACTTCATTCACTCGACTCATTTCGAGAGTCTTCATCAAGGTGAGTGATCGCGACACTACCGCCGTTTTCGTTGACATAGAGTCGAAACGAATCGGTGCCTACATCGATAAAACAGTACGTGAAATATTTTCGTTTTACAATTTATGAATGATCTCGCACGATCTCTATCGATGATAATTTTGGATTAAGGTGTCGTGTAACTAATAAACGATGATAAAAATAATAAAAATCACTTTTACCTATTTTGCTATTTTACCTCGATTACGTATTTTTGAAGTTTCTGTCGGTCCTTGCTTGTCAGAAGCCTTCGGGCGGCCTTTTAAAATCATCGGAATTATAAACCAGCTTTGAGAATAATCTATAAGCTACAGACTACAAAAGTTATAAAGCTAATAGGCAGTCACGGTGAGACCACCCAGGTGGAGCCCTCGCGGTCATCACAGACGTTAATCTAAGGATATTAAGCCCATTAGAAAAGTATACGCCACTGAGTTATGATGCCGCAATTTATATAGAATTTACTTGATGAGTTTCCATAAATCGTGAGTAATGATTAGTGAAATTAATATTATTTTTTGTTTGGAAATAATACTGGGCATTATCTTAGTAAACTGTTTTTTTTAGTTTCATTATTTTTGTTATTAAACGCGATTTTGACTTTGGATTTTTTGTGCGTAAATTTCACGTCATTAGTGAAAATCATGTTGATAACCATGATCAGACCCCTTATTATACGAATGAAATGACAATGACAAACGATTTTATTTTATAATTTTAATAATTTTTATTTTCTAATGTCTATAACAAAACTTCTGAAATGGAGACAATTTTGACCTGAACATTCCTATTTTCAAGTTTAAGAAGTTTTTGGCATTGCTTAGTTAGAAAATTAACTAGATAAATATGTATAAATGACACGTTATCGTATCACAGATCACAAAAAGACAGATTTTTTAGCTCTAGCTAGAGTGATCTATATAGGCCTCTAGAACTTCTCTGGAACTATTGTCTTAGGAAGAGACTAATTACAACTGATGATGACTATGATGATTGTTATTGGCGTACTGTGGTCAACATGAATCGGAACACCTGTTCACTATCCTGAGTAAACTCATTAAGTCCCAGTAATTTTAACCATTGTGTTTTCCATATTCACGTACTGCAGCGCCTCATATCCAACTTGTGGCGATAAAACTTATTTAAGAACCATCCTTGAAGTCATACAAATCGATTTAAAAGAATTCCGCTGCTTAGATTTTTTCATCCGGTACAATAAAATAATCCTTACAAGAGACCGAGTCGATTGGCATCAATTTTTTTTTCCCAAGTTACTCTTTTAAAGGCGCTACTCACGCTTGACCAAAAATGTTTTAATGCCAAAATGTTTTTCTCCAAAAAGGAGCTGATGTTTCAAAAGAAACTGCATTTGTATCTCCTCTGGTTATGGGTGCCCCCGTACTGTCCCAATTAAAAAAAACACTGTATAGTTAGATAAACAAAGAACCTCTTACGTCATACGGGCTATACCTGTTATACAAGCTCTTTACGTTGCGGGTAAAACTCGTAAATAAGCTTCCCCGATATGATAGAGGAGTCATACTGCGTTCCAATAAAAGTAAATCAACTTGTTAATAAATTATTAAAATACAGGGGGACTATCCCCTCGACAGTTATAAGTTAAAAATATTATCAACCGTAATGATACGGCATAAAAAAATATCATAAACCACATACTTAGAAGTAACTTTATATGGATTGGATATGACTAAAAGCTAGGTGTTGAATCTAGTGGGGCTGTTAGTAGTCTGAAACTTGGAATGGAATATGTAATGCTAAGGGCATTGCAGACATAGATAAATAAAAAAAATATACCGACTTGGTAAACTGGGAGCTAGAAATGCTAGAAATTATCTTAACAGGGTTTTCAGAGTTTTCATTCTGTTTATTTATCATTCTTTCTTGGGGACTAAGAAGCATGATAACCGAAGGTAAGCTATACCGAGGATTGCATGTTTACAAATAAAATGGGATAAGAACACGAGTCATCCTCGCCTATACTGTCGTAACATTGCTCGCATCCCATTACAGAATGAGCGATTACCCTATGAGCATCACCATCCATAACTGGATCACATCAGGCCAGGCTTTCAGTTCAAAAGAAACTTGTTGATACATGTAATTTTTCAAGACGCCCCTTTTCAAAGTCACTTGATTAAACCAACATGCATGATTCTCCCAATAACGCCACTAGCGTCGTCACTCAATCGAAAGCATATACAAAAAAATAGCTTCAGAACTCCACCACACGCAAATGTAAGTTTGTTTACGTGTAACTTTGTAACCCTTGAACGTAATGAATCAATGTCACTGGAGGCTAGCTCCATTCCCATAGATAACAAAATGAATGTTCCCATTAGAAACAGCTATTTTAGTGAGATCTTCAATCTCGACATGGAAAGTCGTAGATTCTGTTGGGACAAATATCGTTACATGAAGCGATGCTAGGAAGCGCAATTTGTAAATAAGTTTTCGGTTGGATATACTCGTACCTTGCTTGATAGAGTGAGT
This sequence comes from Perizoma flavofasciatum, assembly GCA_958496245.1. NCBI lineage: Eukaryota > Metazoa > Arthropoda > Insecta > Lepidoptera > Geometridae > Perizoma > Perizoma flavofasciatum. The sequence continues at coordinate 6,050,431 of OY292431.1, forward strand.
GAGTGCAGCTATAGCCTAGAATTATCAAGTTTCCATAGTGTATAATAAGGGGGGCTGGTGGGTGGGCATCAAGAATTAAACAATTTGTAAATACTGAAAGAAGTTTCTCTTGCTGCGAATCAATCTAGATAAAATTTGGAATTAAATATAATATTTTAGGTTTATATGATATTTTTTTTAATATTCTAAGTATTGTAATATATTTATTGTCAAATATCTACCTCACAAAAATACTTAAATCTCGATTTGGAACATTACCTACGACTTTTTACGCAAGCGAAGTCATGGGCTGAATAATAATAAATTAAATAATATAACTTGAAAATGTGATGTCAAACAAAAGTCTTTGCCATGCCTTCGCTCATCTATTTTATGAATATCATAGCTGAACTGGTTCTTCAAAATGAACAAGGTGTGTATTGCTTTCAGTTAATGTTTTTTTTTAAGTTAGTGAAAAAACTCTTTGACACACCTACGGTTTGGTAAGTTAATGTTAGTGGAAACGTCCTAATTGCAGTGTTGTCGCCAGCGGCGACTGATAAGCGGAGACACGTCTAGACACTGATATGATAACACGCGATTTACTGTATTCTCTAACAATAGTATAGCTTGCATAGCTTTTACACGAAAACGGAAGGCTTGTTTACGTTTAAGTAAAAAAGGGCGTTACATTTAGGGCGTTATAAGATGATCTACCAAGGATGATACATTGAGAATGAATAGGGGTCCGCTTTTATGACGTATAGTGCTTTGTAAATATCAGTGAAAAAAAATAAACTTTCTCAAGTAGCGTAGGTGAATTCAAGATTATTGGTACACAACTAAGTATTTATTATACACGATATCTACCTATTTAACACTTCTGAAATACCTCCGCTCCTTCAAAGCAAGAACTTCGAAATTTCAAATATGCTTGGGTACCTACCTAGTAAGCATGGTCCTAACTTTTGTTGACCCACACGTAAGCGCAGTATTGGAATAATATAATAAATAAACTCCCGAGCAGCTGAATCGACTCACCCCTACAAAAAGTACAAAATGTAACTTTTTTCGAAAATGACTTGAGTAATGTATTTAATTTTTAATTTGTTTTGTAGCTTGATGTTTAGGCTTTATAATAACACCAATCATTTAAATTCGGACAGTTATTTTTTTTTAATATCGTTATATTCGTGAATGCATCAAAAATGCGCTCGACGCGGTAGTTGCACGGGCGCGTTGCAACCTCCTATAAAACACCCTGCAAGCAGTGCATGCTTATCATATCTCCAATTTGTCCCTCGAGTCCATCTGCGATCTTCTTCGTGCGTTAAACGAGGCTTATCCCTCTGTTTTTACGTTCGATCCCGAAGCCCTTCGCAATGCCCTTCAGGCAGCCTCCGCCCCTCAGGCCCCTCAGGCCGCACCACTACCCGACTCTCCGGAGTCTCCCGACGCATCTCCCCTCACCCGTTCTCTCCGGACGCGGACTCTATGGACGACACTCCGTTCTCGGTTGTCGACCGTAAGAGGAAGAAGAAGCGGTCTCCCAAGTCCGACTCAGCCCCGCCCGCTAAGACGACTGTCCCTCCGGCAACAGATCGTCCGGTCTCGCCCCTCTCTCCTCCTTCCGCTCCTTCAGACGCGGCTAAAAAGGAGAGACTCCCTCCTCCCATTTACCTTCGCGAGAAGGCTAAATGGGACAATGTTTCGAAGCTTCTTGTCCTCAAGAAGATCGAATTCACCAAAGCCCAGAATACCAAGGACGGTATCAAAGTTCAGGTGCAAACCTCGAACGACCACCGCCGCCTCACCTCCATCCTCAGACAAGAGTCCATAGGCTTTCACACCTATGCTCTTGAGGATGAACGCCTCCTCCGTGTTGTGATCCGCGGACTCCCCGCCGAACACAGTACGGACTCAATTAAAGCCGACCTTGTGGCTCAGAATTTTCCCGTCAGGGAAGTCCACCGCATGTACAGCGGCAAGACCAAAGTCCCTTATGAATTAGTACTAGTCGTACTAGACCTTTCGCCGGAAGGTAAGGCCATCTTCAACCTGAAGACGGTCAACCGCCTCTCCGGACTACGTATTGAGGCCCCACATCGTAACGGTTCCCCTAGCCAGTGCCATATATGTCAACTCTATGGGCACTCAGCTAAAAATTGTTACGCCCGCCCGCGATGCGTCAAGTGCCTGGGTGACCACGGCACCGCTGACTGCACCCGCACACGCGACACCCCCGAGCCACCGAGTTGTGTGCTTTGCCGTGCTCAGGGTCACACCGCGAACTATCGCGGCTGTCTCATGGCACCCAAAGCCAACAAAAAGGTGATCCGCCGGGCCCCCGATCGTGTCCCTCCCCCCCGTCAATACTCCAATGTCACATCCAAAGTGGCATTAGTCCCCCAGGGCAAACCGATGCCTTCCACCTCGGCATGGGCTAAGCCCCTACCCTACACTAGCCGTGCCCCTCAGGCAAAGGCACCTCTCCCCCCCTCTGCCCCTGCCCCGGCTCCAGCAGTCGCTTCTCGCTCTCGCTCCAAAATGGTTAGCCATTCGGACCTAGTCCCCGAATTAGCTTCCCCCGAGTCCAAGTTTATTGACTTTACCAAGGCCAAGATGGTTCTGTGTAAACTCAAACAAGCCAAATCAGGCCTTGAAAGAATGATGATCCTTGCAGATCACATGGACATCGTCAATTACGTTGAAAACTTTGACTTTTAGTATGTCTATACAAAAGGAAAGGTTAAAACCCCGCTCCGTCAAGTTAGCGTTTTTTAACGCTAACGGACTTGCCCATCAACGTCCTCTTGTCCAAGACTTTCTAGTCAAACACCAAGTCGATATCATGCTAGTGCAGGAGACCTTCTTGAAACCCGGAACCCGCAATCCTAGGATTGCGAACTACCAAATGGTCCGGAATGATAGACCAAGCGCCTTAGGCGGTACTGTCATTTATTTCAAGAGATCCCTGCACTGCATCCCTCTTGACCCCCCTCCGCTTACTCACTTAGAAGCCTCTATCTGTCAACTCGGGATGACCGGTCATCAACCGATCATTATAGCATCCTGCTATCTTTCTCCTACCCAACCGAGAGTCTTGCTCAAAAGCGACCTCGAAGCCCTCCTCAACCTAGGAAGCGCCGTCATCCTGGCTGGCGATTTTAACAGCAAAAACACCCTTTGGAATTGTACGCAAAACAATCGAAACGGTGTCATTCTCGATAACCTTGTCGAATCTCTCAACTTCGACCTTATCGCTCCAATGTGCCCGACCCGCTACCCCGCAATCGCGGGGCAGTCACCCCAAGTCCTCGACATAGCACTTCTAAAGAATGTAGCCCTACGGTTATCTTCAATAGAAGTTCACCACGAGCTTATTTCCGATCACCGCCCTGTAATATTACAGCTAGGCCCCCCCACCGATCTTCCCCCTCCAACTAAGACTGTGGTAGAATGGCATAAACTTGGGAAAGCTCTCAAGTCTATACATTCACCCGACTTAGATAAAATCCCCGACGATATTAGGACCCCTAGTGATATCTCGATCGCGGTTGACTCTCTGACCAGTCACATCACAAACGCTATTAGTGAATCATCGAAACAGGTCCCGGTGGTGGCTCACCCCCGCCTGGTCCTGCCAGATGATGTGAGGCGCCTGATCACGGAGTCAAACGCAGCTACCCGCTATTACAGCCGCTGGCCCACCGAATTTAATAGAGTCAAAATGCGCTCTCTACACCGCGAGGTGCGGAGGCGCATTAAAGATCTCCGCCAACTTCAATGGGACAGTCTACTTTCAGGGATCGAACCCAGTCACCTGGCTTACTGGGAACTGGCTCGGTCTATGAAATCAGACATGATCTCGACGATGCCGCCCCTCAACCGACCCAATCAGCCTCCCGCATTCGATGACAAGGATAAAGCCAACTGCTTGGCTGAAAGCCTAGAAGCCCAATGCACTCCTAGCCACTACCCCGTTGACCCTGCTCACCTCGATACGGTGAACAGTGAAGTCACGCGCCTTATCTCCCTACCCCCCTCTGCCCCAGCTCTGCCCCCTGTCAAAGCTTCAGAGGTAATGACGATCATCAAGGATCTTCGCCCTAAGAAATCCCCTGGTGCAGATGGCATCAGCAACAGAGTACTCAAGCAGTTCTCAGTTCCCCTCATCTATCTCTTAGTCAGCATCTTCAATACAGCCATGTCCTCGTGTTCATTTCCTAATGCCTGGAAGGAAGCCATCGTCATCGGCATCCGTAAGCCCGGCAAAAGTGCAAATGAACCCTCCAGCTACCGCCCTATCAGTCTCCTCAGTTCCCTGGGGAAGATTTACGAACGACTCCTTCTGAATCGTCTTTGGTCCCACGTAAACGAGTTCAGGCTCCTCCCGGACGAGCAGTTCGGTTTTCGAGCCCGACACTCGTGCCCCCAGCAAGTGCTTCGCATCACGGAGCACATCCTATCCAAGAGGCACGCTATCTGGCCTGCAGATACAGGTGCAATCTTCCTCGATGTAGCGAAAGCTTTCGATAAAGTCTGGCACAATGGCTTGATCTACAAGCTATTCCAACTCGGAGTGCCAGACAGACTCGTGCTCATCTTACGAGACTATCTCCACAATCGAAGCTTCCGCTATCGCGTGGAAGGTACTCTTTCTGACCCCAGACCCATAAGAGCCGGTGTCCCTCAGGGCTCCGTCCTTGCTCCTCTCCTGTTCACGCTGTATACCAGCGATATTTCTCGGACTCATCAAGTCGAACTTGCCCTTTTCGCGGACGACACAGCTTTATACGCATCCGATAAGAACTCTGATCGAGTGCGCATAAAGCTGCAAGCCGCTCTCGACACCTTAAGTGCATGGTTCCGTAAATGGCGCATAGAGGTCAATCCAACGAAAAGTGCAGCAGTGCTCTTTTCTCGGAGAAACCGCTTGCCCACAAGAACGGTCTCACTCTTTGGCGAACCCATCCCATGGGTTAAGTCAGCCCGTTACTTAGGAGTGATCCTTGATAGACGTCTATCCTTCTTCACTCACATTACGAAAGTGAGCAACCGCGCCAAGTTCATCCTTGGCCGCCTTTCCCCTCTCATCTGTGCGAAGAGCAAAATGTCCCTTAGAAATAAGGTGACACTTTACAAAACGTGCATCCGCCCTATTATGACATATGCCGCAGTGGCCTTCGGCCACTCCATTCATGTCAAAAAACTCCAAGCTGTCCAAAATCGTTTCTTGCGCAAGGCCACCGGTGCGCCGTGGTATTCGCGCAACATAGATCTCCACCGAGACACCAAGCTCGAGTCCATAGCCAAATTCATAAAAACCGCTGCTCAGCGGTATTATGAACTGGCCTCATCCCACCCGAACCCCTTAATCTCCACTATCCCCGACTACTCGATCGAGTCACCCGAGTTGAAAACCCTCCGTAGACCAAGACACGTTCTTGGTGACCCCGATGACCCCATCAGCACCGCTAACGCGGTGGTGACGTCATCAAGTCCCGACAGAGCAAACACTCCACAGATACACCGAGCCCGCCGGCGGGCTCGACGAGTTCCCACTTCCGCCTACTCACGGTACAGATATGTACCGGGGCGTTTCTCTCCTATTCCACCCCCTCTGGCAACGGCCCAAGCCGAGGTCCGTACCTAAGTGGTGCCCTTGTGCTAGTTGCCCCATCCTAACTTTTTACAGGCTGAGCGCCTTCTGCGCTCGCCGTAGTCCGGTGACGCTGACCAAGGCTATCTGCGGCCCTGCAGCATTAAAGTCCATTCAGAAAAAAAAAAAACATGCTTATCAGTCGCTTACCAAACGTGAACCTAAACACACCTACGCAAGTTACGATCGCTGATTTAAAATTACTATGGATACATCATCAGAAGAAGCCGCTCAAGTTGTTGCTTTGCTGCAACAGAATCTTAGCCAGCGAGAAGTCGCTCGTCGACTAAACCTGAGCCAATCTGCTGTGTCGAGGGTGTAGAGGTACAGAAGATTCCAAGAGAGTGGTTCTTACTCTAGGAGGCCAGACACCAGTCGGCGTAGGCTTACTTCTGAGAGAGACGACCGTTTTATCGTTTCGACAAGTCTCAGAAATCGTCATCTCACTGGTCTTTCTGTCCAGCAGCAGCTCAGAGAAGTTCGAGGAGTATCTATCAGTCAATGGACGGTCAGAAGACGATTGAGAGAAGCGAACCTCATTCCAAGACGGCCTGCCAGAGGCCCAAAACTGACCACAGCTCACCGCCAAGCGCGCCTTGAATTTGCTCGCGAACACATTGATTGGAGTGCTGAGCAATGGCGGTCAATCCTGTTCACTGACGAGTGCAGAGTGTGTCTACATGGCAGTGACAGGAGAGCTCGGGTCTACAGGTGTCCAGGCGAGCAGTTTGCGCAGTGTTGTTTTGCCGAAACAGTAGCCTACGGCGGTAGTTCCTGTATGATGTGGGCGGGCAATTTGCTGGAATGGGACTAATCTATGGGACGAACTCAAACGGAGGGTACGAGCCAGAAATCCGGCGCCTACAAGCATCGAAGAGCTAAAGATAGCGCTGGAAGAGGAGTGGGGAAGGCTTCCTCAAGAACTGATCCAAAAACTTATCAGTTCGATGAGAAACCGCCTTCGAGCTGTTATCAAAGCTAGGGGAGGCAACACCAAGTATTGAGATAATAAATCTTGATTGTTAAACATACATTTTCCGTTTTATTTTAATTTTGATCAACCCTATATTTACTCTTATTAACTTAACTTTCATGACTTTCCATTCAAACCCGATTAATTTAAAAAGTAGTGGGTAGATTTTTACAATAATGGTATCATTTTGAAGCATAAAGATTAAACTTTTAAAAATAAAAGAATTTATGATCATTATTCCAGCCATTTTTGAAAAAAAAACACTTCGTAAATTTTGAAGGGTTGAGTCGATTCAGCTGCTCGCGAGTGTAGTTAGTGGACTATTGAGTAGACTGGCCTGTGCAATTCCGACCGCTGCAAAAATCGGCCTGTTTGACTGGGATTATTATATAGACGTTGGGTGCACCTCAAAATTCAAATGTAGATCAGCTTTTCAGAGTTTGCAAACGCAGCTGAGGAGCGCAATGGGTCGATAGCTTTTTGGATCATTGGCAGGTTGGTGGTTGGCAGGCAAATTTTGATGGTAAAAAGTAAAAATTTGATTCGTTGCAGGTTGTCCGAGTAGAAATGCGTGAACCATTCTCTACAATATGGAATAAAATTATTCATAAACTAGTTAAAAACACAGTCCTACTCCGATTCTTGGTCAAACGGTAGTTATTTTATAGGTACCTATGTAAACTTCCTGCAACCATGATTTTAAATTTGACAGCTCAAGTCAACACCGGTTTTGATGCCTATGTACAATCAATCGTTGGTTACTAGAGAGATTTTTCTCGCAAAATAGGTAAGTACCTATTTTAAAGGTAACTTTGTATTTTTTATATCGAAACATGTGGAAACAACATGTCTTGAATCAAAATATTGGTTTTGATAATGCCAAAAAAAACATTTATTTTTAAATATAGGGCGTATTTACCTAATTTAATTTTCAGCTCGTCCCATAACTCCCAATAAAAAAACATGATAGATAGATAGTCAAGCGCAAGGCTTTCGGTTTAATAAATTATTATTTTTGATGATTAACATCACAGTTTAAATCACCGACCGACCCCAGACAGGGCGCCCGAAATGTATTTTTAGAAACTTAAATTATACATACCTACTTACCAACCAAAATATTTTAGAAAGCAAGTTAATTACCTACTATTAGGTAGAGGAACAAACGACTCTACTTACTATTCCGTATCATATTTTATATGAAATATGAAATATAAAATATGATACGGAAAGAAGACTAGGTAGTACCTAACCAATGTTTGCAGTATAACAAAACTTGCAAATCGCGTGCATAAAACACGCGCTGCATGGTTCCAATCAAAATAAAGAATATACCCATCCAGTTACCTGTGCCTCGCCGAAGGCGAATCACATACGAACGCAGCGCTCGAGCGAGCGCATCCGAACGAACGCAATCTTTCCGCGCGCGCCATCCAGTCCGGAGGTGACCGCGGGCGGGGCGGCACGTTCGGTGCGCGCCTCGCGACTTGCATTGTTTTCATCCAGTGTTTCTGTGTTCTACAATCAATACTGTGTTACGATTGACGGCCTAAACCTGCATTTTTGAGAAAACAGTTACAAATTGGCGATTTGTGTGGTACTGAGAAACAGTTTTACTACGGTGCGTGGTGTATATTGACAAGTGAAACTCTTTACCATTCATACTAGACTGTTGTTTGTTGGTATTTATTATTGGACAATACTAGTGATCTTTGTTAAAGGAATCTTTCAAGTCAATAATTGGATGTTCCATCTGCGAGCAACTCAGCTACCGTGAACAGCACGGCTGCATATTGATTTATTCTTTACCGGGATCACTTGGATTGTCATTCTGTTACGGTGAGTAATGTTAACAGAACACTGAATACAGTCTAAAATTACCGTATGTTTTGGCTTCATTTCAGGTAAATCCAGATAAACGAAGATCATCATGAAATTTTATATGGCAAAACCTATAATTATATGTTGGGTTCACAGATGCATCAATAAATGCACGTGATCTGACTCCATAGTACCTATAGCACTGAAACTATGTTTGCGTATGCTTGTGTTGACAAGATTTTTATCTTTACCTACAAAAAAATGGACACAGTTATTATTTTTATTGCAGATGTTGAAGTTTTTATCGCTATCACACAGATAGAGATGTAATTTGTTTTAATCGTGTTAATACTTTATTATAAAATGAAAACGAAAATCAATTACGGAACGAAGATGAGTAAAAGATTTTTCAAGAGGATTCGAAAGGTCCATTACTTTAAATGTATAGCTACGTCCATGTAAATAAAAAGGCATCATACAATGTAATGGGGACACCCTAGGTATGTAATAATACGGCAACCATGATAATAGGTACTACAAACTGAGGACAGCAACAAAAATAAACATTCGTAAAGCTTTGTTTATAAGAAACCCAGGACTGATAACTGAAAACATACGCCATGATGTTTTCTAAATATGTACACCCAAGCAGATATTCTAAGAAAGTTAAGCAAAACTGCTGTTGATGTGGGTCAAGAGACACTTGAGATGCTCGAAAACTCGTGTCTTCAATTAGGAGGATCGGGAACTAACAAATCATATGTAATGGAAGCCAAATCCCCTCACCATATGAGATTTAATAACTGGGATTATTTAAATTGGTAATGTAAGCCTTGAAATTAAATTCTCATCTAAAGGCTTAGTACTATACGTATCCTCATAAAGCTGAAGAAAATACATATTTTGTTTAGGGAATAAGGACAGCTGTATCTACACACAATATGAAGATCATCGACGTAACTAAAAACAATGTCTTGATCATAGGAAAACTCAACTCAAACATTGGGCCTAGCAACTTTGTATCCAAAAACATTTTTGAAAGGGATGAAAATAAACATGAACTCTTGAAATTGCTCAATAGTCCTTTTGTCTGGGACTCAGCAGCTACCTGCAACCTCGTGCCTAATCTTCAGTTACATCTAACAATGTACTTCGGAACGAGAACTCAAAAACAAATAGGACAATAACCTGACTGAGATACTTATCGTCCATTTGTTGGTTTTTAAAACTTCACTAAATAATTTTATTTAATACCTGAAAATAAATGAAATAAGTTATAATTCATCAAAGCAACTACGACATTTAAAGCACAGAGCTTAAAATCAGCTGTTTCCGGCGTCATAAAAGTTTTGAGAGGCATTAGGCCTAAAAAATAAAATAAAGATTATTAACATAATGTAGTGCTCGAATAAATCTTAGAGCGAATGCGAAGCACACCTGACCGCAACGAGAAGGGAAGGCAACCAGTTTCACCACCTGGCCTGCACGCACACATTGCCAAATCGCACCTTGTCTTTCAAACATCTAGAGAAAAAGTGCTGGGTATCAATTCAGCAAATCATCTTTGACAGAATATTTAGCGTTGATACAATACGAAAAGAGAGCGCAATTCATGTATCGATTGATAATGTCGGCTTGCGATTGCCGTTCTGACCTTCTCGTACTTGCCACTCTATTAATTTCTAATTTCTTCACTTGGGAATTTATTCTCGTCAATGATGCGTCTACCTATTGTCTTTTAGCTGAACGCTTTTCATTACTTGCTGTACTTTCTATGGTATCGTAAAAATAAAATCACAAAGATCGCAATGATTCAATATCTGCTTAGAGAGCTTCGAAAGTTTTGAATGAGTCATGCATTAATTGACTGTTTTTAACATACCTAATACTTTTTATAAATATTTAATAAGCTTTATCTGCATCATAAATTAAACACGAGCATTCAAGCTAATTGGCATACTCGTAGTTCTTGTGAGTACAGTCTATTTATTATATTTGTCTAATCAATTTTTTAATCATAACACTACATGCTTCCTAGACCAAGGAGTGCTTTGAAGGCTGACAACAAGCTTCCGGGCCTGAGTATTCTGTTACCATAATACTCTTACTTCCAGATACCCATGATACAGGGAATTTTAGTTTGGGCCTGTAGAGGTCATATTTGTCATGTATGTGACTGATAGATGTTTATTATACGATATATTTATTAGTAAATACTAATAAATATATATCTTTGTGATTCCATACGAAAAAATCACGTTCTTGAGTCACTGTATTGGTATTCAAAGATTTTAAAATATGGTTAGACATTCCAGGTTTTCCCGTGATTCATCATTGAAATTGTCTGAACTTAGCAATCTTTGGCGTCTTCCTTATCTTATTCTACCAGTTTTTCTTTTTATTTCAAGCAAAATTGCTAAGATTCAGTAATTACCTATAATTTTATGCTGCTGAATATATGCAAGATTTGAAGATTTGATAAACGTTATTGGCCAACTTTCTATGCACTTAGCAAGGCTCTAAATACAAAATAAATATTGAATCTCATCGGCTAAGCAAAATCATAACTTCTAAATAATAGTTCACAATATTTAAAACAGTCCTTTCAAGGTGTACTAAAAGTTTCATGTCAAGAACCTATACAAATAATAAATAATTCAAAAAAATTTACTCCAAACAACTCTTACAAATGGTTACTATTTATCTGTTACTGAATTCTGTGTAACTTTTTAATTAATTTTTATATATCAACTCTTTCATGGAAGCCTCAAGGCTTCACGGTCTGCTCATTAATTAGGTTGGCTAGCGTGAAGTAATCTGAAGTCTTAATCTGAATACTTATCCTAGATTTATTGAAATAAAACATGGGAGGGCATTTTGTAACATTGAACGAATTTAAAGAATTGAGGCATTTTACAAAATTGAATCCAATTATTTACAAAAATCTCCAGTTAAGTTTTATCTTAGTTTGTATGTAAGGAACGTTTCTTTTAAAATATTGGAGGTAAGTAATACTTTTTTTAATGGTATTACTCGTCATAACATAAAAAACCACTTATGTTAATCCTGATGCAAAGATCTGTAATACCACAGATTTTATAATTCTATACTAGGTATTACTTACTTCAATTATTTTAATTAAAAAGTTTAAACCAATATTTATTTACACGTAAAAGCTTAAGTACTTTTTAAACTTTATATCCTTACTAATTAGAACTGTCGGTACCTATAAACGATCTAAAGTAGTAGAAAACCAGTGTTTCCGCTGGCAACATATAGTAGCATCGAATTGAGTTGAAGGCTAATTCATCACCACATTTACCAAGAGAGCGCCTTATTTTTAGCGTAGTATTAAAATGTAAATTAACCCCTAAATTATTATTTTGTAAACAAAATAATTTTTTTTGGAAATACATTATACTGCTCTCTAATTATACGTCTCGCGATTAAAATTATAAATTAATTGACCCAACAGTTCGAAGTTATTACTACAACAAACTTTTGGATCCATCAATCTATTATATTGAATAGTCGTTTATTAAATTAATTGTTTCTTCTCATCTTTCAAGTAAATTGAATCTTCGAATCTGTTCACTCTTAGATCAATTTTAAAGTTTGCCTTGTGACCTATAAGAAGTATAGTCTACCCTACAAGTCGTCCATGAGATATAATTAGATTACGGATAGCGGTCAAAAGGGTCTCAACCTCCTTTTATATCATTATAATGTGAACATGAATGGTCGTTATTCTCATTTTGAATTGCATTGACCTACCTAGCTAACCCATCTTTAAGATGCTGAGAATTACTCAATTTACTACCTATTGAAGATGATAGTAATGAATTGACATACACGATGGACCGGATGGGTAACAATTACCACAATTGGGCTATTTTCCCACGCATTGCTAACGACCCACGTCAAGAGCATTTGAATGTAGATGCTAAATGACACATTACAGGCGTTAAATTATGCCAACAATGAAGTGTTGAACAAATTTCTCTAGTAGAATGGAATAATAGCAATAATTATTTCTGTAGTGATTTGATGCAGAAAGATTCGTTTATGAATCTTCATAAAGAGGAACCCAATACGTAGTACAAACAAATTACAACAAAATCATTCCAATATTCGTTACTTCTCTTAATATACAATTTCAAATTATTAACTCAAATGTGTATTTTCAGTATCCGAAGCCTTAAAATCACTGCGAATGTTACAAAGAATCGGTCACTTAAAAATTAAACCGGCCTGAATTCAAAGTATTTTACGCAATGCAATACAATATAAGCTCTATTGATCCTGTGTATGTATGGAAATAACTAGGCACGGACGGCTTTGCTTTCTTCAAAATGGGTTTCTACTTCTAAACCACTATCCATCTGTACTTACACACTTCGAAATAATGTAATTCTAGGTCGATGCTGTTGATCTAATTCCTAAATAGTTCCATATTTCTTTTACGATATAAGAGTGGGACACTTGGAGCAATCTAATAAGAAGAGGGAGGGCGTTTGTCCAGTTTATGTGTCTGTATCTACGTGTAAGGACAGTGAACTACTTTCACCCTGTGTCCTGTTTAAACAATTTTCTAAGTGGCATTTAGACCGAAATTATTTAATAAAATATTTGTTAACCGCGTGGTCTATCAGTTTTGTGAAAAGAGAATTAGGGCTATCAATATCTTTGCTCATCAAAAACAAAAGAGTTTGTATCGGTATTTTAGGTTCTAGTTATGGTTTATCAGTTTTAATTATTATTTATAAACTTTCCTCAACATGTTCTGCTTGCATTGATCACCATTGTATCTGGTCTTGTTAACCATTTTGTTAAGCAGTCACAGAACAAAAGTATATTACGACTCGTTGCGAAACTAGTAGGTACATCATAATTCATAATCTACGTTGTGATTAGAATTACGATGAAAAGCTGTTGCATAACCTATTGTACGAGTAGGTATATCTTCCGCAGCCTGAAGTGACAAAAAGCCGTGCAGATTATGCAAAATCATAACTTTCTAACTGAACAACAATTTATTACAAGCAAGATTTGCGAATTTTAGCATGGTTGAAGCAATTTTCATACAAATTTGGGCATCTAACAATAAATTATGCCGAGAGATCGTTTCAAGTTTCAGATTTTGAATGAGGCTTAAAAGGCTTTCAAGATATTGACCTCCAGTTCAACGTCCCTGTCACCTTAACTGTAGGCGTTATGTTTAGTGAAGCTGATAAATGCTAAATCACTCCACATTTAACCCAACTCAGTTTAATGTAGTTAGGTATGTAGATTGTAGGTACTTGACAGATCAATAAAATACCACATACTTATAAGATAATAGTTTTAAAACTAAGATAATGAAGAGCCTTCAGCGATGAATCTACGAATAGTCGCTATCGAGCGGTCCTAAATCGCCCAGTAGACACGTGAACTTTTGGGTAAACAATAGCATACGACTTACCTACAGCAATCAAAAGGTTTGGAATCAATCAAAATGAATTTTATGAGGTTACAAAATACTAGTAAATAAATAAATATTGCTGGACATTTTCCCACAGCATCGTCTATCCCCAAAGTAAGCAGAGCGTGTGTGTGAGCGTGGAACTACATGACTGATAAACTACTATATTATAGGTATTTTTTTGTTGTAAATACTTACATGTTATACTTAAAAAATACCCAGACCCGAGACAAATATTTGCAGATCATACAAATATTTGTCCTGTGGCGGGAATCGAACCTGCAACTGTTAAAATCAGACACCAAGTTGGTCATAATACCTTTTTTTCTCAATAATCCTCAAACCCTCTCTTCTAATTTGCACCATTTTCTTCCTTCATCTTTATTATTTATTTATTCTTTATTGTACACACAGATAATACAGACAAAAGACTTACATATAGGACATGTAAAAAGACGAGCTTAACCCTAACAAGAGTTTTCTTCCAGCAAACCTTTGAGGATAGGGACAGCTGATAAATAGCGATATCTAGCTGATATCTAGCCAAATAGACCGGGCTATCTCCAGTTTTTTACCACAGATAACATAATAATGACTACAGATTAACAATATGTGATATTGCACTTATTTTATCGATATAAATATTGAAGTATTGATGTACAATTATTTATATAAGTAACACAACCTTCTGCGTCTCGGGCAACCCTTCGCCTACTGCGCCACAGAGGTCCTCAATAATATTATCGTGACAGTTATCAATTACAATTTATCTATTTATTCGAATAAATGAAACTTGTCGTTCAACATCGTCAGATTATTAAGCAAGTGACAGACTGATATTCATTTCTATTCTTTTGTTCAACTGAAGCTTAGAAATTGTTTGTCATGCATGAATGCAAACTTTAATGACAATGGTTGATTAATGTAAGTAATAAAAGTTACGTTTTAGTACTGGAGTCTGGGTAAACCTCGAAACTAAGTTTAAAACCACAGATATCAGTAGCTTAAAATATATGTAACAACTGAAGAAAGAGCTTTAAATAGGTAGGCTTTAGCAATGTACAAAATAAGTCAATAATAAACATCATTTGACGACCTCAGTTGTGCGGTGGAGGCTGAGATGCGGGATGTGCGGGTTCGATTCCCGCTGCGTGTTAGCCACGCAGCGGGAATCACACGTTCACACGTTCTGCAGATATTGTTGTTATTTGTTCAGGGACTGGGTGTTGTATAACCACGATACTTGCAGTCCCTGTTCCCCACCACACAGGTTATCCTTTTGTGGGCTCAGCATGCTTAGCATAAAGACCCTAGACAATGGTTTTGTATACCGCCGAGAAGACAAAAATATTTTGTCCCTCTCTTTTGTTTGACAGAATAGGCGACAGAAATAGTTCAGTTTTTGTCTTCTCTTTCGAAGAAAACATTGTCTTGGATGCTCATGCTAAGCGGGACCTAAGATCAGGGACTATTTATGTGACTGTTGGTTGTTTATTTATCTATTTACAACAAATAGCGAACCGCTAGAAGCTACGAAACGTCAGCAAATCCACACAAGGAAAAAAATATCAGTTTTGTAATTTTAAAATGATTTCCTGCCAATATAGATAGATGGATAGAAAATGCACATGCTAAAACAAGTACATAGACGAACCTAACGCTAATTACCATTTTCTTCTAGCTAACCTTTGTGTTATGAAGAGTGGGGTAGTTCGTTTGTAGAAGATTACTAGAATACTACAGTTTCAATTCTGTTACAAGTAGATATGCAACTGTGTTACTGGACCTCTGAATAAATGGCCCGCATACAAGTCCAATCAATTGTGTAAAATGACCGCATCAACGGGCTTTTATACCAATTGAAATTGAGTATGCAGACAGTGTCAATCAGAATAATGAACCCCGATCTTAATGAGTACCTACGTATCCGTTTATGGCAGAGGTTCTTTGAAATTATTGGACTGTCTGTCATTCATGTCTTATTTTGGAAATGGTAGTTAAAACTCGAGCACGCGTGGGTTTCGGATTAGGAAGCCCAATACGTAGGTACATTTTAATTAGAATAAAATCTTTTAAAGGTTATTGTATCTGTACCAATGAGACAATGAATTTTTAATATAGCACATCTGATACCTACATCCGTCATCACATTTTGTAAGGCAGTCTGGTTTTCTCAGTTAAACTGAAATATAAGAGTGGCATTTGTGTACTTTTCAGGTATCTATCGTTCAAAATACTTTTGTTTACATTCTTTTAAAGCAAACATTACTTCATAAAGCTGCTAAAATAGAGACCTGCTTACCATGCTGCCAGTAAATGCGCTGTCAATTTAATATGAAGGCCTAGCGGATCTAACCGAAACAGCGTGGGTGGAAGACAACAAAATAAATTGGAGTAATAGTACAGTAACTTATCAAAGTTCACTACAGTTCCGTTAGTTTCTGTGACACATCGTGAACAAGAGAGATATCCGCAAAGTTACGCAAACTTGGATATTGACTGAGCTTAGAGTTACTTCTTCACATATAACAATTTAACGTTATAACACGTAATCTAGATGACACAATGATGAGTCTGCGATACAGAAAACGATCCGATCCGGAGACTTCCGATCTGGAGGTTGTATGTAGGTTCAAACTCGGTCCTACACCAAATATTTTTTTCGCTCGAAAAATTTATGTGCGTACTCAAAACGGTGAATAAATACATCGTGAGGATACCGGCATGCCTTAGAACCAAAAATTCGAAGGCATATGATGGGGCTTGTGTTCCAATAAGCGGCTTGCAATCTGTCACGCACAATGCTCACTACTTGCAAAAACGCAGGCATCTGCCAAATATAATGTTTCGACCTCAGACTACCGCCTACTTGGACTGCCCAAAGATCTATGCACCGAGTATATATATCTGAGGATATCCATAATGGGGAATACAGTCGTGAGCGTGTTTGTTTTGCACATAGAAACGTGCTATTGTATTGCAGTTTCTTTGACCAGTATAATTGCCGGCTAGCAATCGTAACATTAGTATTCGGTTTGTGTTTCACTCCGGCAGTCACGTTCATGTGGACAACGCGACGCGACCCGACTTTAATTTACAATCCATTCATCACAAAACTAGCCGTAAATATTTTGGCCTAACCTAGACGTGACCTTAATGTTTCGAAATGAACTATGTTTATTTGGAAGATGATCTGAAGAATTGAGAAATAATACGTATTTTAGTCTCGCTCGAAGCAGTTTGTAGACCTTCGTGACTCGTGCTCATACGTCATTCGGTAGTAAAACCCTGAAAGTTCTTTTGGACGTTTCTTAATTTGTCCCTTCTCCCTGAATGGAAGAGGTTCGTAGAATAATTGCTCTAGCCATTAACATTCCGACTCCGCTACTTTCTCGAGTGGGTGGTACTCTAATACAACATTTGGAGTCACGTTGTTTAGCTTAAGATTACGATTTATGCAAGGACACCACGCTCTGTACAGAACATAAGTATTAACTAACCTAAATCTTAATGTGTTGTAACAGCCGCATTGCTGCAAATCGCTAATTAGTTTAGCCGTCTTGAAATAAATTGAATTGTATTTTTAGTTAGAAAAACAAAGCAAAATAAATTGTCTGTCTGCAGGATTTTCAATCTAAAGCAACGTCTCTGGAAAATGAGCGCGTTGTTAAGCTTGAGCTATAAATGGCATTAACTCGGGACAATATCCACTGATTTGTCGCGCACAAACTATATATTCATTCCAAAGGCAACAGAATAGATCCCTTATATATAGAGAATATATCCAGTTATTCCTACGAAATCAGGAGTGCTATTCATGTGTCAACGGCTCGTTTTCAAGGGGTTATCGATTTGTAATTTAAAGTTTTATCCATTGTCAACCGCGTCGTTTTCACGATGAAACTGGCTAAACGTGCCCAAGTACCCGTTTTGATGCTTACACCAGCAACGTACGCTACACTTGCGCTGCGCTCATCCACTTGGGATATTTTTATACCAATATTACTTTCATTTCACAATAATTCCGCTCATATTTGCCAGTCTCCTTGTGGTAATCTTGGGTCAGTAACATATGCAATAGTAATAGGTGGCTTTGTAGATTGTATTATACTCATTGCTTTTTCTATGAGGGTAGAGTAAATTATATAGGAATATCTATTTTGAAAGCTTTTGTAAGTATCCATATTGTATTACTTGTTTGCTGTAGATGGTTTGGTATTTTTTATTCTAGGACTTTGTTTTTTAATTGCGATACGACGCTATTCGTTCTGGAACAAACTGGCACAACGGCGCAATAATTTGTCATGGACCGATTTGTGCTGGAAGCAATAAAAACAGCCCTGAAAATAGTTCTATGACATTGAGCTCCGAATTCGTATGGACAAGGGTGTTTATTTTTAATTTCACACCCACTACTCAATGTTATGCCATACGTCGTCATGTAACAAGAATTTTCTATTTGGGATCTCTACGAGCTACCTAATGTATAATTTGTCAAAAAGCCAAAGCTTTTATGATTGAGACACACTCTCTCTACATAACATTTAACCCACGCATATGTCATATGCGGCATGTGTCATGTTCTTTGGAGAAAACTCAAACAACAGAGACGGCCGAAGATACAAACTAACCAATACACCTGTATCCCGAAAAGGAGATATACGACTCTATCTAAATTTAACTATGTTTTCCCACGGTCCAGGTTCATACCCACGGGTAATCATGCGTGATCATTATCATTATTACATGACTTAATGTGAATATGAAGAAAACACTCATTATTCTACGTAGTCACCTAACCTTTGCCTTACCTGTTATTGTTGGGTGTTCATAAAATTGCTTTCACTGGTCGTGCTTTTCTCGTTTCTGCAAATAGAACGTTGTTTTAGTACCGCCTATAAATGGTTTCACACTTTGCAGCTTCCCTAGTTTCAGGACCGCTCGATTCGACTAGATTCGGCAATAATTAACATCAAAAGTGAAAACAAATTACGCTTTTGTGTGCATTTCAAAAAGGGATACGATTTAACTCGAATGATTCCGCAGCAAATTTGCTAACCCTGGACACGTGGCACTTATGTAATGTAGTCAAAAATGCTAAACTAAGTAAGTATTTAGTACTAGTACTAAACCAAATAGAATAGGTACCTACTTACTTAGGTATATTATATATCACATTAAGACAGCAGAATCAAGCAGCACCGAATCGGTAGGCAGATACGTTGCAAAATGAAGTTCATTGACATTGATGAAACTACAGTGAATGCGAGTGGCGACAATTATCACGGGTTTGTTTAGTTCACTTTTCTCAAAAAACACGGAGTCTACAGTGAACAACATACCTAGGTACCTATGTTGCGGTAGAGCCCAGAAGATGAGTTACTCCCAAATCCAAAACGCCTTACTCCTATCGGTACCGGGACCGGGCACCGGGGCCGATAGATCTATTAGATGGTGTATAATAGATCTACTATTGTGAGTAGAACCCACCGCAACTTTATGCAAACATAAACGCAATCAAAGTTTCGCCGTGACGGACGAAAATACAGAGAAAGCAAACAGCAGCCTTTCATTTCGGATTCTTTGTTGGAATGGAAATTCATTTAACATGTATACCAAGTTGCCAACTCTCGGGATAAGTTATATAAGTAGGTATATTGTAAAACGGGAATTTTCACGTACTCTACTTTAAAAAAAATTCTTAAAAAGTTAATCAGTGCCTTCAGCGATAGAACGGCACATAAATAGAAGAAATATATCACTAGAGTACACGTTGGTGCAATCAGCGTGAAGAAGCTCAAATTCTAATATATATTAGATTAAAATTATAACTATACGAACATAAGATACTTACATTATTGAGCGATGTAAAATCACAATTTCACAGCTGCGATATAATAAGGAAATACCAGACAGGCAGTGTTTTACCGTGGCATCGCATAATGGCGTGGGATGCGCCATTCCAATAACGCAATGATTACTGAGAAGAATCTGCTGGCACGTGCCTTTTACGTAATGACAGTACTTACCTGTGTTCAAAGCTTGCAAATACTCTTAGTTGTGCAAATTCTCGAAAGATGAAATATGTTTTGGTACAGTTTTGATTGTATGATTTTTTCTTTCTAATAACTACCATCCTTGTCCCAGACTATATTTAAAGAATTTTTTTTTCTCTGTCCTAAAGAGGCGATCTGATTCGCAAAAAATATTAATAAAGGAGGTAGGTACCTTCACGTCCCCTCAGAGCCGGCGCGGCGGTCACGCACGCCGGGCAAAGTTCCTGCCCTCGCAAGTACCACGTTTCCGCAAAAAGGTTTTGAATATCATGAAAGGAGGATATCCCTAAACATTTTCATTTGAACATCTTTGAAAAACGAATAGTGCTCATAATAAAAACCTAGGTGATGTCTACGCATGAGACGGGTGCTATTTTTAGCTTGACTTCCTCACGCAACTCGTAAAAAGGCTATTCCAACTCGAAGCGTATAATAAAACGTGTCCTGGATACAACGTTTTATCTCTATGCTTATCTTGGCTTAGGGTTAGTCTCTGGTTATTGCTTTCGCTCCTTGAACTCCAGTAAGCAGTGAAAAGTCCTGAAGGAATGGTGATATAATGGCCCTTTCTGTAAACCCTTAGCAGGACATAACACGATGAACTTTAAAGGAATTTGCATGTTATTTTTCCAGCTAACGACTCTTGAAAGTCTTATCTTTCAAACCTTAGGTACCAAATTGGAACGAAAGTGCTATGTTTTTTTTTGCCCTAATTAACTTAATTCTGACTTATATAGGCAATTAACATAGGTATTACCTATTTTAGGTACCTATTTACACTCATAAAAAAGGTCGAAATTTAACATGAAAATATTCATCGGCATATTACCTATACGTTAAATAAAAGTTGAAAAAATATTTTAGCTCGGCGCCACGCAATTCTTCAGTTGGATGGGTGTTATCCTTCGATGGCCTATTTTCGGTATGAAAACGAACCATATCTCATGTAATTTATTTATCGATCTTTGATAAAATAGGTTGGCTTAAATTTACTTGCATTGATAATTTCTATCTAATATTTTTATAGCATTTTCATTAATAATTTGAGTTCCAAGTAAATAGCGCAATAAATCTTATTGACTATTTAGAAATCCTATCTACCTATGTACAAAAACAACAAACACCTTCTAACGGTTACTTCAACCTTTATATAAAAGGGGGGGTAGGTACCTGCCTTCCTAGGTGTTAAAAAATCCTACCATTCAGGTGAATGGTATTTTTTAACACCTAGGAAGGCCGTTTTAGGAAAAACGGCTTCGTTTTAAGTCCCAACTTATCTGTAGAATTCAGATTTGTGCCATCACATGAATAGCATTTGATTAAAGAAGCGATTGCCAACCAATGAACCTAATTTGGTCAAGTTCATTACCAAGCTTCACACATTCTCGTCATTAGCATTCCTCCACATTCACAGCCGTGCGGATGCAGTTACATCGAGATTTGTAGATGTAAACATGGCTCCAATCCAATTCTTTACTTATAGGCTTATAGATGGTGGGTGGTACGTACGTACTTGAGTTAAGTATACAGTGAGTTTTTAACTTTGAGCGAGTAAGTAGGTAGGTACTTATGTATTAATTTTACTTATGTTCAAAATGGACCTCGCGTGGCATAAAATTGCCGATAGGAGCCAAACTTTTTTTGTTCTATTAGAATACTTAAGACATACTTACGGTCTTATTGTTCTGTTATATAATATCGCATCAAAATGGTTTAATCTGCTCTTTTACATAACGGATAACGGCTAGCCCCTTTACAAAATAGCTCTAGAGTCCAAAAAATTGTCTGTAGCACAGATATTATAGCACTATACATACTAGTACTTGCAGTACTAACCTAACCTACTCAATCTCATCTGTTTAAACGCGGCTAAACATTAGCAGCTCTTTTGTTAAGCGTATCGCAATGACAGAGCGGCCAAAACGCCCCGCGCCGGAAATAGCGCCTGTTTTGTAAAACGGCAAGCGGTTTTGTAAAAAAGCAGATTATACGTTTTAGCTCCGACATATCTACCACGACACAGTTATAACTTAAGAAGAAGAGTGCCAACCTCGTGGTGACACAGAATAAACAACAGTTAGTAACAGTCAGCGACAATAGTAAATTAGGTACGTGTCTTTTTCCATTCTTTCAGAAAAATGTTTTTCGTTTGTTTACGAAAAGCCCTGGAGTGGATATAAAATAGCTGTGTTCCGTTATTGTAAGATATCTCGCACTTCTCCATACTTTAATAAACTACCTACTCATAAACTCGTATTTACGTATCTCGCTGATAGGTTTTTTTGACCTATAAATACATTACTAAATTGTTTAATCTTAACCAGCAACTATCATAAATTGAAAGCCAAGCTAAAATTGTATCGATGGAGACTTCGCTACATTAGATATACGGTACTTTCAGGATAACTTTCAGCCCAATGAATAAAAACTGTTTTCCCAACTGCCATCGGTCACTGACAGACGCGCAACAATGATAGGTGGTCATGCTGACTTGCAATAAACTATCCTATCCTACTTATATTATAAACGCGAAAGTTTGAGATGGATGTTTGTTACTCTTTCACGCAAAAACTACTGAACGGACTTTGATGAAACTTTACAGTAATATAGCTTATACATCAGAATAACACAAAGGCTACTTTTTATCCGGGAACCACACGGGCGAATCCGTGGGCAGAAGCTAGTGTATTATATATATAGATACTTTTTTCTTTGACAACATTCATTTACCGACGTGTTAGTAATTATTGAAACAGTACAAAATCAGAAACAATTTGGCGCATCTGTTTATACAAGTTTAATTAAAAGCGGCTTTGAGCCGGAATTTAACCGAATGTATCACAAAGGGTTTACACAATGGAGACCGGAACAACGCCCCAATTACCACCTGGTAACAGAAATTTAACAGACGATATAGATAACAAATGAAAAAAAATGCTCTTTACTTTGATATTTTTATGTACTCAATAGCAGTAAGTATTTTAAATAAAGATTTAGCACATGAGAGAGTACCAACACAAATTTCAGCAACTTCATTGCATTGCAGTTTATACCAGCATGAACAAGAGCGTGGCGATACGATATCTGCGCTCACAAGAAGTGAGAAAATGCAAAATAATTTGAAGGTATAATTATAATAATACTATTACTATACTATTATGACTATTACTATCATGTAGGAGTAGAATCCAATTTCAGCCAAGAATGCGTTTGTTTTTTTGCATAATTACCTACCTACTTCGTGATAATATAAGTATTTTAATATTGACAATAGGTAATTATTTTTTTTTACATTTTGTATGATTATTGTCATTTTTTTATTTTGTATACCTACCTAATTCACTATTGTTATCTTTTAAATTTTATATTGTGTTTAATTGTAAAAATGATAGCTACCTCTGCAACACCCTGACAGGGCGGATGTACCTACCAACCTACTTGGAGCTACACTAGATCTAAGATTTTATGTAGGGCATTAAGCATAAATATATAAATGAAATTAAAGAATAATATAAAATAAACAATTTATAGATAACTAGCTCTGCCCCGCGGTTTCACCCGCGTAAGTTTCGATTCCGTGGGAATATCGGCAATCTAATTAAATTTTAGAACACAAAAGCTGCTATTGTGACTTAACTATGATAGTAAGATATATTCCCTCGCGGATTTTTTTGTAGGTAATAATGAGTACTTTAATCATGTAGTACATCATTTTTATGTATCATCAATAGTTTTCTCAGCGCAAGCCAAATAATAAATTTTATAGGCAAAATTTTGCTACTTTGGCTTACATTATTGCAATTTTCTTAAGGATCTCTATTTTTTTTGAATAAATTATAGCTTATGTTACTTCCTGATAATTTAGCTTTCATTTGGTGAAAAAATAGTTAAAATCGGTCCAGTAGTTTCGAAGCCTATTCGATACAAACAAAAAGCAAACAAAAAATCTTTCCTTTTTATAATATTAGTATAGATGCCCATAAATTACATGTACTACTTTCCAAACAATTACTCTACCTACCTACCTAATCAGCCTACATCCACCCACTGCTGGGTATTATACCCAGGTCTATAATAGGCCTACTCGCCATTCTTCCTGGTTCAATCGAACTCAATGCGTTCCATCCGCCTTCACAGTAAGAATAAATATTGTTGAAAGTAATCAATAAAGATTTTGTAAGGGTCAATAAAATTACGTAAAATTAGCCCCTTTCAATAAAATTACGGACGCGTTTCAAATTCAGCAAAGGATCATTGGACTTGTTAGATTTCTAGGTTAAATAAATTGGTTTCAAAGGCACATGCACCATACAAACCGCATGGAGTTACAGCGATAAAACTTTCAAGTTAAGTGGTAACGAATGGCTCTTTCGCCCATTATTTTAGTGAACCGTACCGTAAGCCCCATAATAGCACCGGCATTGCATAGATGGTATCGGGTACTTCCGGCTTCAGTAGCAGTACAATGAACGCCGGAAGTAACGGCGCGTGCGCTCATCATGCAAACTCTACCTTACTCTATAGTCCATGGAAAGGGCTTCGCGCTTCGGTTTGCAGAGAGATTAATGATAAGATTGGTTAGATTATCGTAGCTAAGGTACCTTCGTGATTTGCTAGATCGAATAACACGAAAAAAAACGCAATTAGTATTCAAAGGGTTAAAAATTAAGTGAATGAATCGATTAACCATTTGGACCTACCTCCTGTAGTTTTTAAAATAAAATCGTGGTGTTGTTTGCTTATCAACTAGGTTGTGCCACGCACAGCACGGTGGTTTGAAATGGCGACATTTAGATAAAACTGGAGTGTTTCACACTTCAGATGATTTGATGGCACGCTACGTAGTCTTGGCTATACGTCGGACGTTAAAGCGTGGCGAAACTCTGATACATCTGGCTAAACTGTTGTTGTTTTATAAGATGAAGCCATAAAAAAGTTTAATTCGATTATACACTACCTATATAATTTTTTTGTAGGTTGAATACGCATTTGGCAATATGAATGAATAGTGAAACGCCTCGCGACTTCAACCGCGTTGAGTTTTTCCCACTGCACCACTCAGGATTGGAATTTCGGAAAAACCTTTTTTAGTGCAAAAGAAACTTGCCCTCTTGCTTTAGGTCTCAGGACTTACGGACTTACAGTTGATTGTCAGTATTTCACGCAACGATTTTATATATTTAGATAGTTATGAGGTATACGCCTGAATTTATAGTATTACGTATTACTCGTGAACTAGCTGCTATAAATCGTGTACAATTTGCTGTGAAATCGACACCAGTATTCTTCCTTTTACTGGTGTCGATCTTTCCTCTCTTACCCCAGGGCATTATTATTATTATTATTATCAATAATAATAATAATAATAATAATAATAATAATAATAATAATAATAATAATAATAATAATAATAATAATAATAATAATAATAATAATTAGGGGGGGGGGAGAACGGATCTGGTGAAAAGGGGACTGGGGGATAACGGACCGAACCCGAATTTTGTTCATTAAATCTGGCAAAATACCAACAGATGTCCAAACATGATCATTGTAGTAAAAAGTTTATAAACCTCAACCACATGGCATGCTGAAGTGTGTGTATAAGTAAATTACATCTATTGTCTTTGTTACATCTATTTTTGGTACATAACGTTGGCCAAATTGTAGCGATGGACCACACAATAATTTCCATCAACAAAACATTAACCTTTTATGGCATCCTGTCCAGTATGGCATACTGTCATCAGCATGTTGTGCATTCATGTTGTTCCAGTGACTGCCTCGTTCGGATTGACGGATGCAATCAGTTAGGTGATTTACTGTTGTGTAAGCATTATGTAGGAAATTATAATAGGTATAGTTGTAAAGTCAGTCACTAGTTTTGAAAGCCCTTATTGTATTATATAAATACCTATTCCTTTGAGCGTTATTAACTTATTATTTGAAGATATTTTTTGCTGGCTGCATCATATTTTAAGTAACAAAAAATAAAACTAGCCGCGGATAAAGAAGCAAACGTTTATTTATATTGTTAACCTTTTAAAGGAAACTTGTAACCAGCCGAGCTCATAGAATGACGAAAGGTAATTTGCTAAAGAACTCTGAATTCAGTAATAAAGATCCACCCTCAAATCTATTGAAATAGACAGCCTACCGGAATAAAATATTTCTGTGAAAATACTATCATCGGTGTAACTGTCCTTCGAGACTGAAGTTTGAGAGATCTTAAACAAACAGGATCTGTGGAACAATCATTCAAGTAGAATGTACTGAAACAATAGTACCTATGGATATGCGAAGATAACAAAAATGCGGAGTTGTCATTGTTGCTCTGTGAACCTGTGAAGTTAAACCAATGTACCTCCATATTAACACATCCTTACGCAAACTATTGAATACGCAGCCATTCATTATTGCGAATTTGGTTCAACATTGTGGCAAAAACACAGTAAGATGAGTATGTTTGGTGAAAAACAATTAAATTTTGTGTGGTTTTACAATTGAATTTAGCTCTTATCATCAGACTGTCTGCGTACCGGACTAAGTATGTGTTTAATAAAATCGTGCCTACATGGATGTTAGGTATGTATTTACAACTTTATTTATTGTTACATACTTCACATTTACAAGCGACCAAAATCGGGTAAAGATTATCGAAAATATCAGTGTTAAACTGTCTGCAAACATTTCTAAATGTCTGCCGCCGGATTGATCTCAGATGCATGTCGGACTCAATCCCTCAAAGGATTACGAGCTTTACTAAATTTATCCTAGCATAAACTCATCGCAGCGCTGTTGAGCAAAACACAGATACCTTACTGTAACTTCATATAGGTAAGTAACTAGTAAAACCAGCGCTGGGTAGACACCCATAGTGTTTATCCAGCACAACGCTGAGTGGAGGTCATATTTGCCTCAGACTCTGCTACGCACACAATTAAGAAAATGTATATATAAATATTTAGCAGGTAGCATAAAATTTGTGTAGTAGTTTTTAAGGCAAATAAAAATATTTTCTTTCTTTCTTTCTTTCTTTCAAAACAGAATAGGAGAATATAGACTCGTAACATGAAACATCTCGCGCTAGCAATGTTGCCCCCTGAAATAATTTTCTGGCTCTGGGATTTTGTTCAGCAATGGAATCTAACTCGGTCAGTTTTTCGCCCGTTGACACCCGAGCTGTTATTGAGATTTCTTGTCCTGACAAAAAATACTGCGCAATTTGTGGTAGGAGATAGATAGCCTTCATTTCAATTGTTTTTGTTGTAAGTTTTTTGAGTATAAATATAATAAGATGATTGATGAGCTAGGAGAGTTAATGTCAGGTTTTTTTTTACTTTAAAACTTTTAATGACATCATCATCAGTTGTAATTTTTTTTTTTTTGTGTAATGTCAATTTGTGACAGCAAAACGGTTTTTTTATATAACGATGTTATAGGTACTAAATCCCTATAACAACGTGATTAAAATGCAAATAACAAAAGTAGGTTTGCAGATAGATAATTATCTCTATGAAATAGTAAGTACTAGTCCTAGTAATACGATAGGCATAATTCATCTTAATTGTATGAAGTATGGGAAGTAGGTACTTACTTAATAAATTTATACGAACAGACACATACAAAGGCACTTAACTAATTTAGTTTAAAGACTGCAGATGCTCGTTTGGAATAAGATAGGGGCTTTTATTCCAATATAAAGTTTGATTGTCTAGTAACAAGAAAAAGTAGATTTACTTATGATGTATTTTGAGTTATGGAGTTCAGTTCTTTAAAAGCCTCAGTAATACAAAAAAATACGAACATTATTGAAGCAACATACCACGTAAATAGCGATGACGTAGACGAAACTATTTGAGCGTAAGATAATCTTACTTAACAAGGATATACATACACACTTTCTGAGAAAAAAGTTTTTACGTAAAACTAGCAATTAGGATTTTGAAATGATACTTTTGACTTTATCGAAGAAGCTTTAAACTAGCTTAGTCGGTCTCTACCAAGAGATTGGAGCATTATTAGATTGTTCCTGTATCCTATTAATATAGTTAACTAGCTTCTGCCCACGGCTTGTATAACCTATGTGTTATTCTGATGTATAAGCTATATTACTGGTAAGTTTCATTAAAATCCGTTCCGTAGTTTTTGCGTGAAAGAGTAACAAACATCGATCTTCACAAACTTTCGCGTTTATAATAGTAGGTTTTGGTTTTTATCCTTTGATAAGTTTAATTATTATCAACCAAAATATGTCATGCATTGGCATTTTTTTCCTGCAATGGATGCTTAGTGCTTTCCCACCAAGGGTTCTCCCTTAGACTCAAACAAAAAGTCCATTCCAGCAGTTTATAAATAAACGGTAGCACAGCAAAAACAACGCGAAGGCGTGTGGAATCGCGCCGATCAGTCTCCCGTAAAACAACATACCGGTGAACCGTAAGAAGTAATCACCCACTTACGCACTGCTCGATGAGTGGGGGAACCAATCACATACCTATTATCTACAAACGTAGGGGAATACTTTACCCATCACAAGTTAAGAAGGTAGACCAATGCGCCATCTATAATAACAATATTCTTTTGTTTTCCAGATAAAAATAAACGAGATAGAAAAGTGGAGGGTAAGTGTTTTAGATCTAGTACATTTTAATATGTGTATTATATCTATTTGACGAGACACTGATGTATCCACAAAAACTCACGCACGATATCAATAAATCCTAATAAATACTAATATTATAAACGAGAAAGTTTGTGAGGATGGATGTTTGTTACTCTTTCACGCAAAAACTACGGAACGGATTTTAATTAAACTTACCAGTAATATAGCTTATACATCAAAACAACACATAGGCTACTTTTTGTCCGGTTACCACGCGGACGAAGCCGTGGGCAGAAGCTAGTAATTAATCAAGTTATAAATAATTACTGTCACATACAGTGATAGTTGTAATAGTTTTGACCCCACATTAAAGATTTCCTGTGTCATGGGTATCGAGAACTATGAAGCCTATAACACCCAGACCTGAAACAAATAAATACTTGCAGATTATGCAAACATTTATCTCGCAGTGGGAGTTGAACCCGAACCTCGCTTGACGGCTTCACGCCGCATCACGGAGACGCTACAATTTTGACCGTAATAATAACCATTCTTTAACACGGTAAGACAGTTTCAGGAAGGCATTTTGACAGAATCTATAAATAGATCTATACCATTATTACAAGTAAATAATCCCGCTACTCTTGTAAGTTGTTAAAAAATACATCAGCCAAATTCACCTCTGACCAAAAAACATACATCTCCTTGTTGCATCACGGGTAAAATAAAGAGTACACCTCTTTATTTTACCCGTGATGCAACAAGGAGATGCAACTCAACAAAGAAACGATACATGCCCACGATACTGTTTCGGTTAGTCACACAATGGCCTCGATTCTGTAGTACACTGACTAAACTAAATTTAAACTGTCGATCTCTTTTACTGATAGTGCAAGCAAGAAAGAGATAGCTACAATTTTAGTGCTGTCAAATTAGTCAGATTTAAGTTTTCCATACAAATTTAGTCGTGATATCAAAACATGCTGACTATAAACACGAAGAAAAGCGGCACGTAAACTGATTTGACATCAGCACACAGCACTAAGATTGTAGCTATCTCTTTCTTGCGTATACTATCAGTAAAAGAGAGCGATAGTTTAAATTTAGTTTAGTCAGTGTACTACAGAATCGAGGCCATTAAATAGAAGTTTTAGAATTATATACTTAATAAGAGTAGTTTCATACTTTTAACTAGTAAATATTGCTAAAATCTGCGCAAAGAAGCTAAGAACAAAGTTTATGCTGCTATAATAGTAAACCAATTAGGTGCCCAGTAAAAAAAGAATGAAAAAAACAAAAGAAAATTAAAAGCGTAAACTAAGAACTTAATCAAGATTTATACTACTACTACTACTACAAGATTTGTACCAGACTCTTCTTCCATTATTCGCCAAATTCAATGGGCATGTGTCACGATTTTAAGGGTCGTGTGAAAATTTAGACGGTAAATTCAGATGAGCATTGGCCAAAATGAAAAGACCCCTATCACTGCTATATTCTGAACACTACCAAAGCCATTCAAAGTGTTTTAGCGTTCATAATAAAATGGTTTTTGTTTGTGGGGTGTGTGAACTTCCACCCACATATGCCCATTGGGGATGCAAGGTGCAACCACCGAGCCGGATTATAAGAACTTTGATAATTTAGTGGGAGTCGTAGGTAGAGTTTGCAACTTAAAAACGACTGACAAATACGAGTACCATCTCTGTATTTGCTATAAATACCCCTGTATCCTTCTCTGACAAGAACATAGGCACATTTTATTACATACTCGTATCTATGTGAAATCACTCTCTTCGTATGTCATCTTCGTTTGCCTTTATACAAAAATAATCTGACTTGATATGTGTGGCACTAAATTTAAATGTTAGAATAAATATCTCATAAAAAAACTTTGATCAATAGGTACATTCTAATTCTAAATAACATGTAGAGGTTCGTATGAGAGCGCTATTCCAACATCAGATTATAACGAAGTCATGTAAAATAAACCCTCTATAGTAAGTTATAAATACCTAAATTATTTGGATATTATTTAAATATCTACTTACGGTTACAGAAAGCTGCCAGCAACTTTGAACGTATTTTTTAAGCTTCTTACATTCAACGACATAAGTGTTAAATATTAGCATTTTGTAAAATACGTAATGGGTAGGCCATTCGTATTTGAACGGTGAAACAGAAAGTTATGTTTTAATAAGTAGGAAAGTAACTATACGAGTACCTATCTATTTATTAAAAGACAACTTTTCGGTTTCTATTCGAGAGTTGACACTGTTTGTATTCAGGGTACTATGTTTTTTCGCACAAGTCAAGTAAAAGCCGTTCGCGCATAAAGCACACAAAAAAAGCCCTAGCCAGGGCTGATTTGGGATGGTCACGAGATCTTCCATCACTTTGTAAATTTAAGAACATTTTGCTTGAATCTTACTAATATAATAAATGCGAAAGTCTGTGTGTGTGAATGTTTGTTACCACGTATCTCCGTAACTACTAACCTGTTTTGAAGAAATTTGGAATGTAGTTATTCCAGAACCTAAACTATAGGTTCTGGAATAACACATAGGCATATCTTATTTTCGAAAATCAACCCTTGAAGGGGTTAAATAGGGTGATAAAGTTTCGATTGAAAATGTTATTCCTTGTTAGATTCGCTCAAAATTCGGTACAAATAAACTTTAAAATAAATAAGAAATACGTGTTTGACACGTATTTCTTTATTCTTCCAAACTACCTTTTGGGGATGTACAATTGAGTTCTAAAGTTTGTATGGTTTTTTTTATTCTTGGTTCGATTCACACAAATCTCGGTTTAAATAAACTATAAAGTAAATAATGAATACGTATTTTTTATTTTTACATAACTACCACGCGGGCGAAGCCGCGGGCAGAATCAAGTTAATTCATACATATATCATAAATCACTTATAAACAACAAGGAAAGGAGAGAAGCCAATAATAAGCTTACTTATTTTACGTAAAATCGCATAGTACCTGAGTAATAAAAAGTATACTTATACCACTATAAGTTAAATAGGTATAAATAAATTAAAAGAGTCCATAATTATATTTCAAGGAAACCAGAACGTTAGTTACACCTTCATATCAGCAAAAAAGCAAAAAAAAATATATGATGTTGTGCTCACTTGCATCAGACAATGAACAAAGACTCACAAAGTAGAGACAATACCTTTATGTTATTTTCTATTTATAAAGACTTCTGTTTAAACATAAAAAGAATCGTATGAGATCATGCAAACCGAACCGCAACAACTTGGGTCAGCTAATAATAACCATGATCGCGGCATTAGAATTATTAAGACCAAAAAAAATAAGGAAGATGCAATAGAAGTGAGAATATTAGGTAAGGTAAAGATAATAAGCTAAACTGCCATACGAGCTGCAGTGGATCGAGTTCATAGTTTTCAACCCTATCAATCGAGTACCAGCCCCCAAATTACACTAGCAAAATAGCAATGGAATCGCGACTATGGCAATCACTTTGCCTTTCTTAGAAATGTCAAAAACTTTTGAAAGTTTAAAAATAGGAATGTCTTGGGTCAAATGTATCCCTTTTTTGAAGTTTTAGAAGTTTTGGAAATTGCTAAATCTGTCAAAAGTGATAGCCATTGTCGCGATTCCATTGCCATTTTGCTAGTGTAATTAGGGGGCAGGACGGGTTATACAGGGATGAAAGGGGACAAATAATAACGTATAAAGAACGTATGTTGCCTGGGCGCAGCTTGGCAAAAAAATTTAACCACTTTTTTCTTGACATTATCGAACAGGCAAAAGTGTCTTTAATGACATATTTCAACCCTTGTACAGATTAAGATGAGGTAATACTGAGTAATCGAATCAGGAGCAAATTGGCACTAACTTAAATAAATAAATTAAGCTGGACATTTTCCCACAGCATCATCTAGCCCAAAACTAAGCAGAGCTTGTATTATGGGAACTACATGACTGATATACATACTACTTATATACTTTTTTTGTGAATGTATACATATTATACATAGAAAAAACCCAGACCTAAGACAAATATTTGCAAATCATAGAAACGCTTTCACGCGGCGGGAATCGAACCCGCAACCTTCTGCGACATAGGCGGGCTTTCGCCCACTGCGCCACAGAGGTGGTCAAATCTTTGATCGCCTTCGAATACCGCAGCATTCGATATCGGTGAGGTGAAAGAGGACATATACAAACAAAAATTCATTGGATTGCTCAGGTGCAGACGGCTAGACCTCGGTACCTTGGTACTCGATTGATAGGGTTGACAACTATGAACTCCCGTTCTACAGAATATCTGTATAATATGAGTCGTCAAAAATCCTCGACACAAAGGCAGAAGAATTATATCAAATAGATAGTTTGTTTTCGCTTAATACCCTGATTATACAAAACTAGTAATAAAGCTTGATAGCATCAAAATGATGGGGTGTTTATTTAAATGCCGTCGTATACTACGGTCACCTTGACCTACAACATCAGCCAAGCTATTCGGTCAACGTCTTTCCCGCCCATTAGGTTGAACGCTACTCTGTCCCTTGCCAGTTCCAAACAAACGTCTGGTTGTTTGTATCCTACACAATATCTAATATCTCCATACTAATCTTTGAACCCGTAAAAACAACGCTTATGGTGAATGTAAATAAGGGCTCTTTGAATCGCAGGTAAAAAACGTATTCGCAATCGATAAAAATTAAAAAAGGTATATCATGGGTATAGTATTAATATATCTGTGTATCTGTATTAATGTACCAAGGTACATCACTTCGATACTTAACTACTCATCAGAGCTTCTTAAATCAAGGAAACCTTTTATAACTTGAGCTAAAACTGAATCAACAGTCACATTCATCTAATTCTCACTGAACCGCTCAATACACTGGTGTTCATAATGTTTCCAAATAGCTTCCCCTAATATTTATTAGGCAACTCACTGCTCTTACTGGCAAAGTGATGGGTGGGAAAGTAGGTCGGATATTAGGGGACAGAAATGAGAGCGACCAGCCAACTGGGTCGCAGACTCATTGCTGGGGTAACCATTGATTTATTAACGACAGGATTTCATTTTGCATTCACAATCGAAAGGGATGGTTTTTCACGGCAACTCTGGGTTGTTTTTTATTAGATAGATAACTCTTTATTGCATACACCATAATTAAAAAAAGCACTTTACATAAGATGTTATAAACTAGGTTATGGTGATACAATAGGCCTTATCGCTAAGATCGAAATCTTCCATACAACTTTTGTATTAACTTGATTAAAAAGAATCTGTCGAGAGGTAGTATAAATGCAATAAAAATATTTTACAATGTAATGAAAATACATATACATATAAATAATTAACTGAATTTGGTTAGTTTTTTGGGAAATAACGTTGGATATAAATAGGTTATAGTAGTGCGAGCATTTTTTCCCTAAAGTATTTAACAAAAACTTTACTATGATTAATACGAACAAAACAGGATAAACTGTTGTATTTTCCAAACGTGTTCTGATGCGGTACACATCAGAACGCGTTTGGAAAATACAATAAATACCTACAAATTAAACGGTAGAGAATTCTTTAACGTAAAAATGTGGATACCTCTTCTCAAAGTCTTCTGTATCAAGCAATTACCATATTATGATGTACGTACATGCATTGCAGTCAGTGATGTCAGTCGTACGAGTAGCCAGTCATCCGTCACAGCGATAAATTATTGATACGAAACGACACGAGATACCCATTCACTGAGAGGTTAGCATATCATCCTCAGGGCACAAAAAGTCTGCCCTGTAACGTTTTTTACTAGAGCTCTTGAGGGATCATGTCTAGGTTTTATGATGCATTGGTGCGACAATACTTCTGGGGGTATTAGATAGTTATATTCCAAAATAAATTCATAAGATAAGTACATCATCGATGATCACACCTTCTGTAAAAAGACAGCCTTTTTACAGAAGATACATTCTGTCTCATAAGTGCTCTATCTAAAATTGAGAAACTAGTCCAATACAATAGAAACTGCCTATCTGTCATAATATATTTAGCTATAACTGATACCGAACGATACATGTCTCCATATCTAGAACTGGAGTCGTAAAAACGCACAATAAAATGAGTAGGTACTTTGAGCAAATCGATCTTACCACATTTCGTTTTCTTATCAATCGTAAAACAAATCATACCATCTGCATTGTGGAGATTTCCATGTTCCTTATCTGGTATTCGTCAACAGATTCGTCATAGCATACACATGTATGTTCTTTCTTTTATAAAATCAAGTAATGAGGTAGAGCAAAACTGTTACGGTACGGAAAAGCAACTACTAAACGTTAAAGTTCGTACCTATGAACTAGAGCTAACCCTTATGTAGGAGCTTATGTAGACCTAACAAATGCCTCCAAATTATGTCGAGTCGCTAAGCCATACCGAACCTTTGCTTACATACAAAAACTACTGAACGGATTTTGATGAAACTTTACAGTAATATGGCTTATACATAACAATAACACGTAGGCTACTTTTTATCCGGGAACCACCCGGGCGAAGCCGTGGGCAGAATCTAGTTTTGTATTATTTGTGTAAATAAATGTTAAATTACATTTTGCGATGACCAGCCACTAGGTGACAAAAATTAGATCTCTGTCATTTTATGGTATTAATAAGCATGCTCGTTTCAACAATCACGGTTTTATTTACTCTTTTACTAGGTTAAAAAATAACTAAATTTGTACGGTACCACCATAATAACCGTTTGCAGTGTTTATCTATCTTTATAACGTTATCTTTCTAGGAAATGGAATAAATAAACTGAACATGGCCAGCTTCAACTGCATCTTGACCTTACGATAACATTATTGTCGCTACAAAATAGGTATTTATGTGTAACTACACATAAATACCTATTTTGATTGACCCCAATAGATTAAACATCTTTCTTCGCGGAATAAATATTTGTTTTATTTGAAAGCTTTTCGTAACCGATAAGTTTGTAGGTAGGTTGCAACCTAATGATTGCAGGAAGCCATCGGAGGATAAAGGTGGCTCAAGATCGTTTGCCGTTTCATTCTTTGGGGGAGAGCCGTAATAAATCCACTGTTGGACCATAGGCTCCCTACATAATGCAGGGAATAGACTTGAACCACCTCCATCAGTAGGTACTTTCAATGTACGAGTAGGTATTTTATACTAATTTCAGTCGAGTGCTTATTTTTTAAACATTGCCTAAGATTATATATGTTTCTGCCCACGGCTTCGCCCGCGTTATACCCGGATAAAAAGTAGCCTATGTGTTATTCTAGTAACAAACATCCATCCTCATAAACTTTCGCATTTGTAGATAATATTAGTAGGATTATTTGCAATTAAGGTCAATTTAGTAGCACCATCTGGAAATAAGCCTTTCGTATTTCTACAGCCTTTTACCCCCATTTCAATTATTTTCGTACCCCCATTACCCCCATTTCATAATAATATAATTACTTGTTTAGAATTATTTATTGAATGATTTTTAAGTCCAATAAAAAGACTAGTCTTCTCTAAAAATAAACAATTTAAACTATTATTGCGGTTTTTTTATGGTAAAATTAGCATTATTCATAACTTTTAAATATAAATACTGTTGATGAGATTTCCTAAGCTTAACTTGCGGTTGCTAACATACACAATACGCAAATTATGACCAATCAAAAACATATTGTTTTAGCGCAAGATTACCTTTGTAAAGTTTATCTTTGCACAGGCCCATCTTTGAGTCCGAGTAAATCACAGACAGGTGGTAGAACTGGCAGATGCCATGAATATTTAATGATTTGACCGAGATCGATTCCAGTTCGTTGGCCAGTAATTCGGCGTGTCTATGCTTGCAGCTTGTCGTCAAGGTAAACTGCACATTAGTGTTGTATTAGCGAGACAAAGGTGTGTCGATAATTTAACTAACATGTTTATTTTTCTTAATGTCTGTATATCTTTCAGTATATCTGTGGCATAGGACTCAATTCTAAGGATGTGTGGAAAAAAAAACATTTTAGCTATTGCTAAATATTACAATATCTTGTTAGACCGTCCAATAATCATTAATTTTTGTGCTCTTAGTTATGTTTTTTTTTTCTGTATCTGGTGTTATAAAAACTTGACCTATCTAACAATAAACGATACTTACAAAGTTTTCTCCAAAAAATATTTCAGTCATACTCGTATTACGAAGTAATAGGTAACTTCTTAAAGACTGCAATTTCTGTGTAGATTTTGCTGTCAAAATTACTTTATGAGTCGGCAGTTACGTAATTTGATTGGAGTCAAACAAAATTATGTAAACAGAAATTATAAACATAAATTCATATTTTGAAGACAACTCTAATGAAATGTCAAAGTCTGTAATACTCTCAAAAAAATAAGTCCCAAAAATGCATATTCAATGGGGCTTAAACATCTGAGCTATAAACGGAATAGAAAGTACCCAATAAAATAGGTAAATATAAGAAAAATATAAGCTATATGCTAGGTAGAAAGTCAAAGTAGAAACCAGCAATTTCGACAGATAACTTATCTTAGGTTATTATCGATTATTGGCTCGATCATTCAGCAATGCCGAGCCGACACTAATAGCTCGCACCTATTCAAAGATTCAAGGTTAATCGAAGTTGTATTTCCATCGATAGTCTCTATCGATTTCTAAACAACACTACGTTTCTTGTCAAACCCTGTGATTACAGCACAATTGGAGGCCTTGGCTTCTTTAGATTATTTAATTTTGAGTCTGCAAGGTTAAGACGGAGTGTTTTTGCGATAGGTAGGTACTCTGCTAATTGGTGAATTATCATTTACAAAGACTTTATTGTACCTGAGAATGGAGTTTACCAACATCTCTATATGTTGGTAGTTGACAAGTCAATCTGTATAATAGAGTAATGTAGAGTTTACTTAGGAACAGTAAAACTCTACATTTTCTAAACCAACCTTTAAAATATGAAAGCTTTAAAAGCATTAATC
Source organism: Perizoma flavofasciatum (assembly GCA_958496245.1). Taxonomy (NCBI): domain Eukaryota; kingdom Metazoa; phylum Arthropoda; class Insecta; order Lepidoptera; family Geometridae; genus Perizoma; species Perizoma flavofasciatum. The sequence goes on from OY292431.1 coordinate 6,087,976, forward strand.
AGCACCTATCTTGTAATGATCCTGACATCAAATATAAATTGCAAGCAGTTTAATACTACAACATGTAAAACCGCAGACAGGTAATTGCCTATGCAGAAATGCACGTAGAAAATTATCAACAGGCAATTTCTCGAGCCATTGGCCGCGATTGCCGACTTCAGCCTTAGGTCAAACAACTTAAACAAGATTATTCACAAACCATAGAACGACGTAAAATTGCAGTTTTGTTGCACTAAATTGCTGGATTACCCCACTTTCGAAGGTAGAAAGTTTATGGAAAGCGCATCTATTTGAAAAAGTAGAGGTATAAAAAAGAACTAGAGGTACGTATATGAATACTGAAAATTATTACAAGTTGCTTATTAAATTTTCCTAGGTCTCACAAGAAAAGTCTTTTTAGTAAAGTACAACGTTAGAGAGCACTCAAACCAAAAGGCTTAGAGCCCTGACCTGGTATCTTTCGTTCGCATTCCAATCGAATCAATACCTAAACTGATATTATTGGAGTGGCTATCCTATCTTGACTTGTGAATTTCTCGGTACCAATTTGGCAATAAGGTTCCGTTGCTGCTGCGGCTTCATGAAATTTGGAACTTCTTTAAAGCATATACAGAACAACCAAACTTAGAGAGAAGCTGCATTTCTTTGGAATTCGATCCAATACAAAACATACAATTACATGAGAAAACTCGTACAGAAATACGAGACTGGATCGTAACTCAAGCCGTATGTTACTTCGATATTGGATACAATACGCACTGCTCAAACGTAGGTATTCTACATTTGATGTGCCGTACAAAACTCGGCATGAGATTGATGGCCATCACAAACCTGTTATTTATCAACCTGTATAAAAAAAAAATTGTGCACGTTTCGCACAAAAACGGTATGATAAATGAATAATGGTTTGTGTTCCTTATAACATAACGTAGTTTCCATACTGGATATGGATAATAATAAATAAATAATGCTGGACGTTTTTCACACAGCATCATCTAGCCCCAAAATAAGCAGAGCTTATATTATAGGGACTACATGACTGATACTAATCATAAAAACATTTGACCCGCGGCGGGAATCAAACCCGCAACCTTCTGTATCTCAGGCAGGCCTTCACCCACTGCGCCACAGAGGTCGATAAGTTTAAACTCAACGCATTCTATCATGAGCTCTATATTTTTATAATCATATTATGTACGTCTTCAAACTTATGTGATGATCATGAGATGAGGTGCGACAGGGTGAAATGGATGATATAATTACCTGTCTATGTTGGAGTATAGACAGGGCACGTGGTTTTGTATGAAAACCAGTTTGAACTTGAGTGTGATCGCGGTTGCCGCTATGTCGCCAAGTGACCTACTGCTCTGAATGTGTCTACCACCTGACTGGACGTGGATTTATGAGCATGAAGAAAACAATGTTGTTAATCATAACGAAAAGCTGCGTGACGTGAAATGGAAATACCTAAGCGATAAGCGACTTCGACCACATGATACACGGATAAGATGTGCCTATGCGTTATTTCAAACGATGAACTATAATACCTTAAGCCCTTCCCGACCGGACGCGACAGCGGCACAGTTACAGAAGTTCCTGGCAGATGCGTCGCCGAATCATGGTTACCGCTGACAGTTCTGTCCAGTCACTGAAATACCGCTTCTCCTATATTACCTACGTTGTGCAGATTTACATTGAACAAAATAACGATTGTAGGTAGAGGTGACACAACTATGTCAACTTTTAATCAAACTCCTCAAACATTCGAGCGGGCTTAAATAGAAAGCAAATTGGAAACGTAGTGAGGTCTGTGGTTCGGGCCTAATCTGACCGTGACCATAAAACTGGCATTACTTACTCCAGAGAACTGAAACTCCTTTATTTTCTCGCGTCGACTGTAACCTGCCGTTCTTGCGTACGCAGATGTATAGGTCTGTCAATAGATTTTAATTTATTGGCTGACGCACATGAGTTTTGTCTTAAAGTATGGGAGTTTCAGCAGTAAGTTTTGGTTACGGTCTTCACCCTCACCATGTTCACGCAACCACAAGCCATTGCAAAAATATCTATACTATTTGACTCAATTTTCTCGTTAAATATTTCGGGAAACGAATATTCTAAATCCCATTTCGTCTGGAATCAGAATATTGATTTTCAGCGTATCCCTTTCCTTAAATCACAGAATGTGTATGATTTTCTCAAAACTACTTTTAGGCCACTATTAGGCCATTGGTCGATTACTTAGCTAATGATAAACAATAATCTTGACATTACAGAACAAACAATGGATAAAAATAAGACCGGTTTAATTAAAAAATTGCATTATCAAGCAAATAATCAACATAATAGTTCTGAATTGCATTATCAAGCAAATAATCAACAGACGTGCAAGATCTATGGTTGGGTTTGCGAGAGATACAAATCTCTAGAACTACTGAACCATTCACATTTTGCATTGTCCTATTGTCTGAAAGTATTCTCTTTTGTATTGTCTATAGGATTATATACAAAGTTGCTGTACAATAAACGTAAGTATTTAGGTAGAGAATATTATCGTAGCGCGTTTACGCACAAACTTATAAAACTTCACTATAGAGAAACCTACGTTTGTGCCTAAACTATGTACCTGCTCCGCGACATTACAATATCGATTAAATGAGATAAAATCTTTGCCAGATCAAAAAATCACAGCAAAGCGATGGACATAAGCGAAATCTGCAATAAAACTGTTTATAGATGATGTGATGTTATTGATCTACCTCTCCGCTTTGGTGAATGAATACCGGTCCTTAGCTTACAATATAACGAATTTGTAAGCTTATTTAACTACGTAAAAAATAACTGCTTCTCAGCAGGTTCTTTGTAAAAATGGCGTAGTAACACAAAACGCAGGCGGTGCAAAAATCAGTACTTAGGCAGGTAGGTACTTAGATGAAGTCACGGAATCTATCAAACTCGACAGAAATATAATCACGATTGAGTTCAACGGGCGCTAATGTACAGACAACAACAAAAGTCAGTGATGACGACGTATTTTTGTATTGACCTCTAACTGTACAAGTATGCCTTCATAAACAGAGCCTACATTTATTAGGCAGTAAGTAGGTGTATCTACTCTGGTATTACTCTCATATGTAGATGGTATCATTGGTTACCAAAGGGTACAGTCACGGTTGTCACTCAAAGGCATTGCTAGCCTCCAAAATGTTTAGTCTACTTTTGACTGATCTTATTGATAACACTTCAGACTTATAATATGTTGAACATTATTGTAGTCCCTTGATAATTATATCACACTAGCTTCTGCTTAAGGCTTTGCCCGCGTGGTATACGGATAAAAAGTAGCCTATATGTTATTCTGATGTATAAGCTATATTATTGTAAAGTTTCATCAAAATCCGTTTAGTAGTTTTTGCATGAAAGAGTAAAAAACATCCATCCTCACAAACTTTCACGTTTATAATATTAATAAGTAGGATAGGATTATTCCACAGTGTAGGTATGTATAGTAACCAAATCCTTAACTATCTACATTCCAGCCACATAATACAGTTCATAAAGCAAATGTTACACATTAACAGTTTCAGTTCTAGAGAGCAAAAACAAGGGACTTTTGATTACAGGATCCAGAGCTTGCCATGCCGTACTTACTATCAGGCATACTATGGCTACATTAGAGAGAGAGCCATTTTTTAACTTGACCTAAATACTAGCCTTTGATGTTCTCAGCAATTTAATCAGTCTTCACTCAGGAAACCAATAAAAAAGTTTGCCTTTCAATTTGAAGTAAAAAATCATAATTGGACTAGAAAAATCTGTTTGAGATTCAATAATCAAATTACGGTTCTTTGAAATAATAAGTTGTGTGAGCCGTTATTAATTTCATAATTTCATTTATTCATGCTTAATGTCCTACATACAATGGTTAAGCTTAGGTCTAGTGTAGCTCCAAGTAGGTTGGTAGGTCCATCGGCCCTGTCAGGGCGTTGCAGGTAGGTATTATTTTACAATTACACACATACAATTTAAAAAATAACACTGGTGAATAGGTAGGTATGTATACAAAATAAAATAAAATGTCAATAATTATACAAAATGTCAAAAATTACGAGAAAAAATATGTCAAAATTATAATAATTGTTAATATAAGAATACGAATATCACGAAGCAGGATATTCTATATTCTAATCTAAAGAGAAGAGATTGGGTGGAGTGGAGCTTGGAAACGCTCTAAGATTTGAGTTATCTATTCAGAGAGGTGCCGTTACTAAGAAAAGTACATAGAATGTCACGTTGTGTACCTGCACGACGTTACATTCTATGTACTTCTATTATTTAGGATTTCCTTATAGGATTCACTTTGATCTCCCTTTCCTTTCCCTTTTTCTTATAGGATTATTTTTGGATTGTACTTTTAGGTACTTTAAGGTAGATTGTACGTGGGCAGAAGCTAGTCATTAATATAATAATAATAAATCACCTCTCGCAACCTCTTTTACATTATCAATACAAGCACAATCAATGATGATTCCATCAGATACCGTATACTCGTACAAAATTCGAGAAGTGGTAGGTATTTGAATGCATTGAAATTAATACCTACGTTACAAGTTACAGTTTCTCAAACAATGCAAAGGTTAGTTACAAGGTGTCCCGCTCCCACGGACTTTATGCCAATAACATTATAATCCACATTAGCATACAATCCATATTTATCTACGCCTCCGTTGAACGGAGCAAAACGGTCACTTCCCGTCTTCTCGGTCACAGTTTGTGAAATAATTACTTTATTACACGTTTCTGTGAATTACTAGATTTACTAGTCAATAACCTAATACAATATTGTTCCTTGCTTAAACTCTAAATAACAGCGGTATGAGGCACAAAGCATTCATGACTTCTTGCTTGATGAAGAAACCTTCCTTTACATTCACAACTCTACTCCAACTCAGGCCTCTTCTGAAGTAGCGAGAATAAACAGATCGTAGATCCTACAAAATGATGATAATCCATACGATTCCGTTTCTAAAGCGACGAAGGAAAATGCGGAAAGCACTTTCAATGTTTTATATATATCCACTTATTTTCGTTCTAACTAAATCAAGGGCGGTGGGGAATATAAATCTGTTATTCAATCCCGCCCATTAAATTTAGTGCAAGGTTACGCTTATTCATCGCATATTTATAAGCAGTAAAATTAAACAGAATGCCAGTACAAATGAATAAACTGTGCAATCTCAATTAATTTATATACAGGCATATTTTATGAGCAATTTTAAGGGAGATTCCACACATGCGCTGAAGCAATTCACAAAGGTATGTTACCGCTTTTATTTGAGGATTGGTTTATATTTTAACTCTATATTGTTGGCATTGTGGAGTTTATTAATTAAATTAATTAAACTATCATTAAATGATAAGTTCCACTATTACAACAATTATTACCGAATCAAACATTTTAATTTAGTAATCACTGTTGTAATAGAGGAATTTTGGACTCTTGTTGTAGATAATTACAATAATTCCAATAATTTTCAATTCCATGTAACGAGTAAATCGGTGTATGATACGAGTAGTTGTTGTTTTTGTACGCATTCTGTATGGTCGAGCCGCGCCAGACGGCTAAAGAAAATGAAATGGCATCCGCTAACTAGGTACCTCTCATGTAAACATATGATTGTTACAACTCTATTTTGCAAAACAAACAGCATTTTGAATAAACAATGCAGCTGAGCTGCTTTCGTTTTTAACTATAAACTTTGGTAGGTATCGAAAGAGATTAACTATGTACCTATTGGAGTTAGAGTTAGAAGGAACTGGTGTGAAAATATTACTGGGCACAGGACTTTTGCCGCCACTAGTCGGCATACATAAGCTGACAATTATACGACAGATAACACTACAAATCTAGAAACGTGATGTGCGTTACTTCCTAATTTTGCGGACCTTGAATGTGGCTTTATGGCGTATAACTTTTCTAAAAAAGACAACATAATGTTAGTGCGTCATGCAACACTTAAACAGTAGGTAGTTACAGAGCCAGGAAGGTGACATCTCCGTTATTACGTTGTTAAATAGTTTATTTAACTGTAGGTCTATCGCACTGGCATTATGTTTGCGCGTGATGTGAAATCTCTCAATATTTAACCGCGCGTTCATCATTATAGCATTTAACGTATTCTTGGCGAAAGATATCGCAACAGCCTTTTCTCTTCTCTATGTGTTCTTATTTCTGTGTTCCTCTACTATAACTATGAAGGGAACTAAGCATCTTTTAAAGTTAAATCACAAGATTGGTCATTAACAATACAGGTGAGTGTTTGAGCTTTACAGAGTTCTTATACATCCACGTATAAACGAACTACAGCAAATATTGTGTTTCTATTCTGCTTATTTACTGGACAATATCGATAGATTGTAGGTATAGGCCGATACCCTACGCAAATAGAGACATCAACATCTAGTAAAATGGCATCATGCTCAGGTATCATATTTCTAGGACGGCTCTAAGTTACCTGAGAGGCTCATGTTACGATATCATTTTGCAAAATATTATGTTGAAGAACCAAAAGCTTGATAGCAACAGCAAAATAATTTGAACAATTAAAAGCGTCTGTACCAACTTTACCATAAAAATTAATGCGGCTATTTGTCACGTAACTCATTACAAAATTCATTGGCGAACCTTCCATTCACAGCTGAGTTGAGTCAGACTTACAATAAAATTAATTCACGTAACTTTCTGAACTTGTTAAGTCTATTATAGAACAACTACAAAATAAAGTGCTCGGAAAAATATTTATAGCAAATATTTATATCGACCTCTGTGGCGCAGTGGGCGAAGGCCCGCCTGAGATGCTCCAGCGTTCAAATCCCGCCGCGAGACAAATAAATGTTTATATGGTTTGCAAATATTTGTCTCAGGTCTGGGTGTTTTCTATGTATAGTATGTATGTGTTTACAAAAAAAGTATCTAAGTAGTATTTTAGTCAGGTAGTTCCCATAATACAAGCTCTGCTTACTTTGGGGTTAGATGATGCTGTATGAAAATGTCCACCATTATTTATTTATTTAGTACTTATTATATCGGTATAAATTGCAGATGCCACCTGAGGCAGGAACTCTATTCATTATTTACTCTATTTAATGTTATATTCCATGAATAGAAAAACATCCACAAAGCTTCCGTTTCAAAAACCAGTATCCTAATATCTTTCCCGCAATCTGCCAGTGGAACAGGATGGCAGCCGGAGACGTTTCTTTCATTACAAGTGCGAGAGCGGAAAAGCGGAAATTGCTATCCACCACTATCCGCACGACTCGCTCTATGCCCTTGATGAGAAGCATCCTATATCTTACGGAAACTATAGAGAGCTAGATCTCCTTGGAGATTATCCGAATCTTCATTGCATTATTAGACTTAATGGAATTATGGAAACAAAGAACACGGTACACTCACGCTTAACTTCCTGGAGATTTTATTCATAAACATTGTAACTAATCTGTTTTTTGTTGTTACAGAAACGAGTAACTTCAGGCTGGAAAACCTTATAGGGATAAGGATTTGAGGATTTTTTTCTGGTAAGTAGATACTTAATCATTAGCATATAGATGCATTTTAAAAATTGGTTGGTCCTTGGTCCTATAGACCTTGGTCTATAGACTTTGGTCTATAGGCACAAAGCGTATTTGTAACAACAAGGAAAGGTCTGGTTTAGGCAGGTTTTTAAGCCTAAATTATTATCTTAGCTTTTTATAGTTAACAGCAGTTGTCTTTTATTTACACCAAATTTTCAATAGATAATAAAATCTATATCAGTTAAATGTATTGTGCATGCAATCGATATTTTATTGGGCAACACGCACGTTTAACTTGAAACGTACATAATCTTATATTAAGGAAAAAATATTTAAGAAATAATTATTACAGACCATAAACTAGAAGTTGAATACAGCTGCTTTATCGATTCCAAGATTAATAGCATGAAAATTAAGAAAGATCATTTAGTTTATCGATCTCAATGAAACAATTCTAGGTACATTATCATTGAGTGACTTTATCGAATAATCAAAATAATCTGAAACCTTACAAGTATTTCATTAAATAAAGAGATAGATATATCTTAATAAATAAAGAATTATGATAAAAGTGAGAAACAGATAAGACATTACTAAAAAGAACATACCTACAAAACATTGCAACATAAAATTATATCAAAACAAACCGTCAAATAAAGGACCACATTAATGTTATTATTACTTTCATTATTTAGGTGGATAATTACTGACACAAAATACTCTACAACTTGACTACACCAAAGCAAACGATAAGAGTAAAATGTCATTACAATGCCAAAATACCGCACGTACAAACTATCGATTATGATCTAGTTCCAATTGAAAGTCATTCAATCAAAATTCACAATTGCTCAATTGAGAAATTAAAAAATAAATTGAATTACGTATAAAACGGACAAATTAATTACTATAGCGGAAGATCTGACGTGGTCATCGGAACCAGGGCACGCTAACGCGAGCTGCATATGGATGGGGACCTGTTGCAACGCATTCCAGGTTGGATAGCGGAACCTAACTGGACTGGTCACATCCAATGGAAGTTATTGTGGCTGTTAATTCGGAACACGTGGGTATTGATGGAATTATTAATTTTGTTAGAAAGGTGTTACAGCTGCAAACAGGTACTAACTTTTTGGCGGTACTGGTTGATTAGTACTAATAAAATTGTAAATAAGCAAACATAAATAACTTTTTGCTTATTTAAGTGAGAAAAATGCAATGTAGGTAGAAACCAAATCGATGTTAAATATCCAGAGATGAATTCAAATAACACAGACAATAAAAATATCTGACCTCATCCAATCTATCGAGTTTATCAAACTTTGTGGAGTATTGAACTCCGATTCAAAGGTGTCCTACATTCGCCCTTAAATGAAAGTGAACATTGCAACAAATGGGAAAGAAAAGCTTGCAGTAGTGAAGAAATAAGAAATGTTAATGCTTTTACCACATTTTTTGCATGAATATGAAAATTGCATACATTTTATGAGATTATATATTAGGGACTAGTAGCGATTATAGGAGATAATCCGATGCCCTGTAAAAGGACGAATTATTTGCGTCCTATACTAATAAAGGATAATGAGCCGTTCCTGCTCAAGTAACATCCTGATAAATAAGCAGGCATTAGCGAAACCCCAAGTAATCTGGTAAATAATATAGTTTGTAAATTAAAGGCGTGGCTCAAGTCAGAGAAAGTAAGGGCCAGCGTTCGTCTCATACTTTCTCTTGACTCTTTTAACCCTGCTACGAGTAAGTACGTGTAGAAAAAATGTTTTCATTCTCTTATTCCAAGAGCTGCTTAAGTAATAGGATTTGTTAGCCTCTAGGTGAAATAAGATAAAAGGGATTTGCGTAAGGGAGCCTTCGAGTTACGATTATTATGGAATTCCTTGTTTAGTGATTCTGTTAACATCTTTAAAATATTCGTGGTAGAATGGATTATAAATGTACTTTTATCATGAGGGGTGTCGATCAGTTTGCCGCCGAATTCGCTATAGAGGTTTATTCGACACAGTAACCTTTGTTAGTATTAGCCACATGAAGCATATCGGTTAAAAACAAAAGTTGCAATACTAGTTTTTCAAGAAAGTCGGGTCGAAGGCCTGCCAATGTTTGAGACTCACTAGCAATTCATTCGACCTCAATTATTTTTTAACTTTCATTGCTCTACAATTTAAAAATCGCGTTTTCTATTCTGTACGCCTTTCTGTATGTTGTGATACATACATTTTAATTTGAAAACATTATTGAAACAACTCTACAATTTAAGTACATGACTTTGAGCAGAGCTCAGAGATGCCACCATTTCTCACGAATACCTGCCTATGATTATCTTACTAATATTAAAAACGCGCAAGTTCGGATGTTTGGATGTTTGCTAATAATTTTCATAACGGCTGAACCGATTCTCATAAAATATGAAAATTATATAAATAAATACCTATATACCTATAAATGCGATAGTTCGGATGATTGGTCGAGCGCGAGGAATCAGCGTAAGTTCTGTTTAAAACGTAGTTTATAAGTTGAAGTTGTCGTTTCTATATGATCCTTATGATTTCAACGAATAAAAACCTATGGAATTCGATCTTGTGGTTGATAATAAACTTTGTAGAGGCTAAATAATATTTGAATTAAATTTGGGTTATTTTATAATCAAAGGAACTGATGGTTTAGATCGTGACTTAAAATAACACATCCAGGTACCACGCCGGCGAAGCCGTGGGCAGGTGCTAGTAATTTTATAAACCTAATCAGTCAGATCTGCGGAGTCTGATCACATTACTACGATCGGTCATTACTCCGGTTTTGCGGAGACCGAATATTATTCATTACCGATGCACGGTACAAAACTGATTTAAGCTGCATCAACTTTAACAAACTTTCTGTGGTTCGAAAATTATCCAATCTGAACTTTACGACCTCCAATTACGGGTTACAGAGACGGCAGGTGCGTTGATCGAACTGTTACCCAGGCCGCGGCTCCGTGCTAAAAGTCGTCGACTCCGACCGTCTGCCGTAAATAATTATTAAAAGGGCACAGAACCGATGGGGACATCTTGTCTCGTCTAGATGTGGCCCTCCTCTCACCACCCACCTGCCTACACTATACCATTACACAATTTAATCTTACGTAACACTATAAAATATAGGAAGTTTTCGCGTGACTGAAAGCAGAACGCATGAAACTGAATAAGTATAAATTTGAAAGCTGTTATTACTGTCCGTATAACTTTGTATCCTTTTATAAAAATTATATAACAGTGTTTTCTGGCGTCTATCTTTAGAAATAGCTATGTTTCATGGATATGGTTAGACATAGAACATACAGAGCAAGCCATTTGGAAAAATTAAATCAAATGATGATTGCAAGAGCTATCAAAATATCCCGCTAGGAAAGTTGCTTGTAGCACAGATAACAGCTTGTAGCAAATTTAGATACAAAATATTGACCAAAGACGTTTTGTTGATGATACCTAAACGTGTGTTCGTTCAGTCAAGTGGAAAGGCACCTATATCGATCGTCTTTGACACCCGCAAGCATTATGACTGGGTGGATTGGTTATTCATTTCACTGTATCAAATCCAGTAGGTAGGTACTGTAGTTGATTTAAGAAGGTAAGTTTTTATGCGTTATGGGCCAACTACGACGTCGGATCTTAGGCCGCTTCCGAAGACCTACTCTGTCTCTTATCACTTGTATTGTTTACGAGTAACCGCGAGAATAACGTAAAAATATATAACCCGTAACATACAAGGGATGTGCCGAGTTACGAAATTGCATTATCCTTCTGTGTTGCAACTCAAGACTCTGTTTTATTATTCACATTATCGTAATTAAAGGCATAATCCCGGCGTATTATTAGGACAACGTTATTATCTAGCGAACTTATCTAGCGTTATTATCTAGGTGGTGCGAAGACTACACCAAAATAGAATTCACATTAAGATGAGGTACTTCATCTCAATGTGACTTCTTTGAAGTAAACGAACCATACTCAACATACTCAATCTATATAAACGATATGACCGTTCAAATAAACAATTTAAAGATAACCTTTTAAACAGGTAAATATACAAATTTGTACAACTAGTATTTTCTTCTTTTCCAGGTGTAAACAATACATTATCATGTTTCGGTTCGACGACAGCGTGAGTTAAACTGAAGTATGGGTGCGAACATGGGCAAGAATTCGAGCTTGCTCGACGCCCTCCCTTCGGCGCAGGGCACACTCCACGTCGTGATGCTCGGACTCGACTCCGCCGGGAAAACCACCGCGCTTTACCGACTCAAGTTCGACCAGTACCTCAACACCGTCCCCACCATAGGGTTCAACTGCGAGAAGGTCAAGGGCACCATCGGGAAATCCAAAGGCGTCAACTTCCTCGTATGGGATGTAGGCGGACAAGAAAAGTTACGACCGCTGTGGAAGTCGTACACGAGGTGCACGGACGGAATCATATTCGTGCTGGATTCCGTCGACGTAGAGAGAATGGAGGAGGCGAAAATGGAGTTAATACGGACGGCAAAGTCACCGGATAACAACGGCGTGCCGATCCTCGTGCTCGCAAACAAGCAGGATCTACCCGGGGCCAAGGAGCCGCGCGAACTCGAGAAGCTGCTCGGCCTGCACGAGCTGGTGTCCTCTCCGCACGGGTCACGCGACGCGCACGCCTGGCACGTGCAGCCCGCCTGTGCCATCACCGGCGAGGGCCTGCACGAGGGACTAGAAGCGTTATATGAAATGATACTAAAGCGACGAAAACTTGCAAAATTGCAGAAAAAACGTGTCAGATAAGCGACACTATGTGACGACAAAAAGTTAGTTACAAATCGACTGTACGGTGAATTAAGGAGTGCGAATATTGCAAGTATTTTTAATGCTCATTGAATCGTATGGATGATTTTTGTAACGTCCGCTAAAACACCAAATATTGTTTTATGATTAGATGTGTAACGTCTTATGAATTATTCCATCATAATGTTGCTCAATTTTATTGAACATTTTGAAGGGAACGAATAGTTATTTTGAAATTATTTATAACTACTAGTCATTTTCTTTTGAAAATAGCTAGGTGGAAGATAAAACTCAGAAAGTTATGAAAAAGAGGTTGACGTGGTAAGCCTTCGCTGTGACAATGCGAAGTAACAGCTTGTGCAAGTGCTATGAGAGCATATTGTATTAGTCAAGTCTACCCACAAGTATGCAAATCCCACGGTACGAATTTTCTCTACAGTTTTTCCTTGATTAAACTCATACTCAGATAGAATATTCCGTGGGACCAGTAGTGTTACTTAGATTAACGAAATGGGAAAGATTTGCGTAACGGTAAAATATAGCAGAGGATAGAGACGGCTTAAATAATTTTAGAACGCGTATGTCTCTCCCAGGTAATGCCCACTTAATTTCATCATAACATCAGGAAATAGTTCCTCTGTATCTTTATAGTTTATGTATAGGTATATTGAATGATTATACCTACTGCTTATTAATTATATCATGTGTGTTTAAAATATTTCTTGATGTTGTATCACTGTTTGTGTGCTAGTATCAATATTATCCATGCATATCTCTCCGCCTATATCTTTCCTACATTAATACTTTACAAATCTCCTCTTACCATCAAAACTTTATCTTCGACCTCAGAATTTCCTTTCAATTAAGAAAAACGATCATCATCATAGTAATTGTAATATTTAGTTTGTAGCATGTTCTACGTATATAAAAAGAAGAAGAGGCTTATACATTATGTAGACTGCTTCTATTTGTAAATAATGTGTATATAACTTTTGAATACGCTGGAAAATCATTTTCACATCTTTTGTCATCTTTCTGAGTGTTTCGTTGCTATTAAAAAATAGTGACTACTATAAAGAAGTTGGGCGTATAAACGCCACAAACAGGCATTTCAATCAGTATATGTTTCATGATAATTACCATCTTGAATGTAATAAAATTAAGAGGCAAAAATATGAATATTTAACATTTCAAACAATTATTACAAGCTTTAAATTTACCGACACACGAAGGAACTGTAGGTAGCAACGACATTGTACGTGTCCACAAATAGCGTTTTACTAAGTATTTATTTGCTTAACTCATAGATTAGTGTAAGTGTAATCCCCGACGCATTCAATTTAAGTAAATTTTTACCAGTTTATTTATTACTCATTTTGTAAATATGTAAATTCTAAGTATATAGTTATTTGACAATACCATAAAACCAAACATTACATTATAATGTGAGTAGTGTGTAAATTTTGTTACTAAAATATTTCTTTTGAATTAGTATCTTACTTTAACCGTTAATTACTGTATTGTGTTTATGGAAACACAATATAATTTTTAATATTGACCCCTGAAATAAAGTCTGTTTTCAATCAAATTAGAGGTTTTTCTTTTATTAAGCCATATAATTATCCTGGGTTGGCGTTACTTTCTTCGTTATCTTTAGCAAAATGGATATAACGAGCAGGGTCTTCGTCTTTGGTCCAGTCCGTGAATAAAGACAAATATTCAATTTCAGTTTCAGTGAGATCGTGTTGATTATTATTTTGAGCAATTACTTTGGAAAAGTGACGAGTTGTCTTGCGTTTTGTAGCTCGATGAAAACCTGGAACAGGTGCTGGATGACAAGAAGCGATAGGCGCATAGGCACGGAGTAAAGCTCGCTCCAGTCTCCCAAATAGGCGCAACTCTCTAGCAGCTACCGTGGCTCGTCTCAGTTTCTTGTTTTGAATATCTATGTACTGCGACGTAGCTTGTTTAACTTTGTTACTGTGTATTTCATCCAATTTGTATGAATAATTCATATAGTACTCTTCTAGTGCTTTCGCTGTTGCAAATATGGACATGCTGTTTGGTTTGTCAAAGTAGACTTTTTCGTAAGAAAATTCCAAATGAACCTGAAGTTTGAGAACATCCGTAGCACCCACACTATCGAAGAATAAGCCGTTTAGTACTGTGAAAAATTTTGATTTTAGATGCGATTCCCTCTCTTCAGCGAATCCTAATTGCATTTTGAATCTCTGAATCATATGCAAAACTATTGCACTATCTGCAGCATTATATTCTTTCAGTTGCTTTATTCCTTCCTTTAATTTCTTTGCATGTGGTGCCAGGTGGGTCACGTATGTGAAGTGGTGCAATTGCTGTTGTTCAATAGCCTCTAATATATCTATCAAATTTTCAGGTTTCGTGAAAAACAAGACCGGTTCGATAAGTCCAGAAATACATTCGCTATGCATTTTTTTAAATATAACATTGAACGTATCCTCCTCACTAGACGTGCCGAAATCGAATCCTTTCGCTTCAATTTCAACAGAGTGCGCAAATTGTCTGTTTTTTAACCGCCAACTTGGTGGTGATAGATAATACAAAAATCTCCCATATTTTTGCTGCAGGCCATACATGTATTCTAGTCCAAGCAACCTGGATATTATAGTGAACTTATCAGTAGCCAAGTGTTCAAGTTCTAAAATTTTGGCATTTACTTGCACATCTAAATCCTCCCACTTCTTTAGACACTTCATGGACTTCTTATAATCTTCAGAAATAAATTTATCGAAGAGCTTCACTTGTTCCATGTATCTTTTTACGCTAATGTCGTACATTTCTAATTCCTTTCTGTGGTTTGCTTCGTTATTTACCACACAGTCACGTCGAAAGCCCACCTCATGTCTCAAGCGTAGTATTTTACTGAAGGAATATTTTAATGATTTGTATATGGGGATATGTTCTGGCAGCGGACGTCCATTTAGATACTGATAGAAGCCTTCATCAATATCAGTAACAGCGAATACATCATCGACTGGATCTTCAACATGTAAGCGTTTACGCAGATCCGTGTTGATAATCTTATACTTCTCAATTAAGTCAATAGCCAACCGTTGCTTATGCTTGATACTGTTCTGTTTCTTGGCGTACAACGTATATGAATAAAGCAAATCATCATTCTTGAATGCATTTACTTGTAAAGGCTTGACACCATGTAAGGAATATTTCCTCAGAGAAGCTTCGGATGGTTTTCTGATAACTTTTTCAGTTATTCGTTTTTTAAAACCTTTTTTATGAAAAGATTCTCTCGCGTATGTTCTTGGCTTTGGCACAGTGATAGTAACGGACTCAGTATCGTGCTCGTCCATATTTAATCTAATAAACTCAAGTAACGAACGAAAAAATAGTAAAATATCTTGGCATAATGTTGTAGCAAAGCATAGCCTCCTAGATTGTATTCTACGTAGATAATTGACTCAGAGAAGTAGAAAATAAATAACATTTGAGATTCGTTGGGATGGTGTGTGGTGTGAGTAATTAGGTATGTATAAATAATAGAATTGATCAATACTGAGAAATACTAAAAGTTATAGCTTCTTTATAGGAAATACAGGAGTCAGAGCTAAGAAATGTTTTATTTAAATAATTTTACAGTCAAAGGCAAATAAAAAAAGTCATGGCATCATAGATTTACGTGGAACCCATTCAAACGCTGGTTTAACATAAGCATAATATTCTTTCAGATATGGTGCGGGGTTCATTCCATCGCACCATTCAGTAAACAGCTGTAAGCCTTCTCGTTCTTCAAGCGATATCTTATACTTCTTTGGCTTCATTCGCTCTCCACTAAGCATTTGGGACTTTTTCTTTTCTGCAATAGCGAGACTTATTCGACTCTTTTTGTCCAAAAACTTTTTAAACACGGGTCGTGTATACTTTGCCGGTCGTAAGAAAGCCTTATTCATCGCATTGGTCATTTCCCTAAAAGCTCTCAATTCTCTTTGAGCTTTGTACGCGTTCTGCATCATTTTCAGATCTTGAGCGAAAAAGTCATTTCGTGCTTGATTAACGATTTTGAAATCAAGTGCGTCCAGTCTCAAGTTGTAATCTTCATACATAACTTCTAGGATTTTCATCGGATCTTGCAAGCTTTGATGCCCTTCTTCACATTTCCCAAACACTTGCTCATACACGTATTCTATACATATTTTTAGCTTCAATGTACTAGGACTGGCGACGCTGTCGTAAAAAGAATCGTTTAATATCCGGAAGAACTTTTCCTGTAAATGAGTTTCATTGTAATATTCTCTTGACGTCTCATTATTAATGCCGTCGATGTAATATTGAAAATAATCAAACTCTTGTTTTGTAGCCGCTTTTAACTGTTTGATACGTTCTTGCAGTAGTCTAAAGGGAGCATCTGTTTTTGAAAGCTGTGTCAAGTATTCTCTACTCTGTAGTTCCATTGTACGGAAAATATAAATCATTTGCTCAGGCTTTCTGAAAAAAGTACTGGCCGGCAATGGGTTTTTTAATTCATTTCTGGCAACCTCGATCATTTTATCAATATCTAACGTTTCGACTAAATCATTATCCGTCGCAAACTCTCCAGATTCAAATTGAATCGATTGTACTTTTCCTTTTAACGTCTCATCAAATTGCTGTCTCCATGATAGTGGCGCAACGAATATTAAATAAGTTCGATAAATTTTGAGTACGCCCCGAATAGCATCCAATTTGAATAAAAAATTGTTCAAAATTGTTAGTTGGGAGACATAGCCGAGAAATTCAGAATTTTTGGCTACCAAATCTGCATAAACTTTTTCTGTTTTCGTTACTTTTGCACAGGCCTTTTTGTAGTCTTCTGTCAGAAATTTTTGAAAGTTTTTAATGTGCTGCTTCAATTCTTCGACGATGCGATCGTGCTTTAGAGATTCTTCTACCGTACTCTGATCTATCTTCATGATCAAGTCACGGCGATATCCAATCTGCTGACGATTCATAGCATATGAGCGAATATTGTTGGTATAAACTTTAATATCATCGAAGCAGCGCAACGGTCGACCTTCAATCACAGTGTAAAATTCAGGATGTATCTCAACAACAGCTCTGACGTCATCTGGTGGTTCTTCTAAGAAAAGTCGTTTCGATATGTCCCTGGTGGCAGCAATCCTCAAGTTATCTTTCTTGTGTAGAGGTTGCGCGAGTCTATCTCTTGAAATTAATTTTTCCTTTCGATCACTGTACTTAATGTAGGACAGGAGCTTTTCAGATCGAGGAACGCGAAAGGGTTTCCCTGGTTTCTGTTTACTCTTTTCTTTGGCAACAGCATGTTTTCGGTTAGCAAAGTAGAACTGAGTGTTGGGCACGTAACGACGCCGAAAAATTACGTCTAAAGTCTTGATAGGAACCATCGACTTGCGTTCCTTTTTCAGACACGACGACATGATTCTAAATATTAGGTAAATCTATTCAAAATGATAACAATGAAATCTAAACAAACATGAAACCAAAACAGATTTTATGATAATGTCAATAGGACATTGTGTTTTCTTCTACGACATCAGCTTTTGTCTATGGTTAGGTTAAAGCAAAAAAGTTTTAAACTGCCTTATGCAGAGTTCTTCCACAGAACATTACTTATCCGTAAGTTTTTTGCCTGGATGGTTCGTAGGATGACTTTAATCGTTTGCTCATCTTGTCCACTTCCTTCAACATTTTTGCTGCTTCTTCAGCCTGTTTTATCTCCATGGCTCCTGCCCCGTACACTCGTTTTTCGATTTCCTTTACAAGTTCCAAATCATACGCAGAAATATCCATCATCAAATTGTCATATTCTCGCTCAATTCCAAGCATCATCTCGACTGCATTTAGCTTGATTTCGTTAGGAGCAATAAGGTATTCATAGGTAAACTCCACATAGTTCAATATTTGTAGTGCAGTCTCCGAAGAAACGAGGTATCGCATTTTATCTTCTAGAATTTTGAAAAATATTTCCTTTACTTCGATTTCCCGAATTTCATTTTGTGTTATCATTTCATCTGTTTCCTTGATCTAAAACCAAAAAGAAATTTGAAGAATGGAACGCACAAAGTGCCAAAAGCATTGATTTAATGTGATCGAACGCTTACCTTCTGTTGAGTAAAACTCAGTTCTTCATACAGGCGTCTCTTCAACATTTCCAATGCTTTTAAAAACTTATTTTTTTCCGAATTCAATTCCTCGGTTACAAGTAAATAGTTCAAATTCTGTTTTTCCAACATTGAAAATACCGTTACTAACTGTTCTGGCCGTTCGAAGTACAATTTCGCAGGGGAAAAAATTTTTAATCGCTCCCTTATCACTTGTATATTAATTTTACGAAATAAATCAGAATCCATACAGAAGATTTCCGGGTGTTTTATGTCCAAAGTTATGTTTTCCCGTTCCAGCCATAAAATAGGCGATGACTTATGAAGAAAGTTCTGGAACGACAATAGAATCAACAGCGTTTCATCCGTATATTGCAGTTTGGATTTTATATTGGCCATCTCGTAATTTGCCGATTTATGATCTTCGGTTTGATTCAGCAAGTCTTTAGCGAGCGCGTCTGCCTTTCTCATTACTGCGATCGTTTTATTATTGTCGTCAGCGAGGAACTTGTCAAAGCTGGTTCGGTACTCGTCAAAATGTTTCGAAGCCGTTTCGTAGATGTTTCGCTCACTTTCCATCTCCTTTTCAATTCTCAGAATTTCATCGACCAGGAAGCCGTGCAGTGTTCGCTTCAGGGCAACATCTTTTATGTTTCGTTTGTACAAATGTATAGAAGTATTAGGTCTCACCGGGCGGCCTTCGAGAATGCTGTAGAACGACGGATCGACGTCGACTATTGTTTTAACTTTGCCTTCGTTCCCCGGTTCTATAGGGGGGAGTTTGATGCCCGCGATAATTTTCCTCTGCGTTCTTTTGTTGAACTTTTTCTTCTTTGTACTCAACATGACTTCTTATATAAGATCACTTGGAATATATTGTGGGAACTGAGATAAATCAATATTTCTATGGTAACTTCGAGTGGATACCGTAAACATCGTTATCGCGGTACTGTGTCTATAGAAACGCAACTTCAAAGCTTCATACTTATTAATTCCAATTATCATAATAATATTATATATCAAAGTTAGGGCCTTAGGCTTGAGTTCACCAAAAATAAACGGACGGTCAAGTCAAACCATTGATTTGATTAGGACCTAACCAGCTGTTATTGTGTTGGTTAACTCGGGCCTTAATTATAAAGATAAGTTATAAATACTTGGATTTTAAGATGATCTCCGTAACGCTGGACCGAATTGGATGAAATTTGAAACAGGTATAGTTCGTGACCTAGAATAACACCTAAGCTACTTTTTACTTGCGTAAGGGCTAGAATCGAACTTCGCTACTTTAAAAATCGAATCAATTCTTAAGGCAGAGCAAACATCAATCCTAAATGTTAGCGGTATACCTTGTCGTAAAACTTATATTAAGATAAGGGAGTTTTATTCCAAGCTCTTGGCTCTTGGTAGGTATGACCTACTCTATCCAATATAATTTGTGAACCACTTTGATGACATTTTTTTCTTAAATCTATGGTGCTTAAAATAAGTGGGTAAACCAATAATAACTAGGTGCATCATGCATTTTTAATTACTAAGAACACCCAAGATTAATCTCCACATCCACGAGCAACGTTGTTTGTTTGTTCGCACAGGATCTCGAAAACGTCTTTAACGATTTTGATAGAACTTACAGGTTGGGTAGTTTTGAAGTAAAAAAAAACATTTAGCTAGGCCCCATAGCTCGGAATAAATATTATAACGCTTACCTTTCCTTTCACGCTAACGCAAATTTGTCAAGGTAAAACTTGGCAGCTGTCACGTGACATTTCCACAGATAATGTCATTCGCATACAAATTAATCTTTCCGCAGGCGTTAACGACAACAGAAAGTGGTATTTGTCTAGACCCCAGCGAGGCGATCACACTAACTCATGGCTACCGAGATGGCAATAAATTTTGTCATTAAATTTCCTTATTTTAATGGCCCATCCATCCAACAAATGAAAAGTCCAATATGAAACCAATTTTGTTCATTCGCATTGTCCGTCTTTGGCTCATCCAGCTAACAAATTAGCGTGATACGATTCATCCCATCCGATGATACCAGCCTTGGGAAATTAGTGTGATCGCCCTGCAGGTCTGCGAGCCGCTATCAGCTGGGTGTGGCAAAATTTTTGTGTCTTCTTCTAGTAGTTTCGATAAAATAACAAAATATTCTTGATATCCTTTTATTATCCTACATAATATACATTTTCAGTGTACTATAAAAATGACTAGGAAAAACAAAACTCACACCAACTGTGTATAAGGAATGTAAGAATGTCTATAAGGATTCTCTAATCGGTGTCAGAGCTACCGCTCTGTCTCTCCTCCCGTTCCTCGTCCTCATTGACCTCCTTCTTGACCATCTCCCACGGCATCACTGGAAGCGGCTCCACGAACGAGTCGTCGACCTTCAGCTTGTAAAGCAGTCGCGGTGTGTAGTGTGTCGGTATCGGCCATACGTTCTCTGCGTAGGAAAATAATTATGTTGCTAGCTGTTTTTTTATACCACTAAAGTACCGTATGCAAACAAGCATACGGTCCGGTCCACCTGTCGGTAATCGATTACCGGACGCTTGCACCAGAGGTATCACTAGCGCGTTGCCGACCCTGAGACATAATGGTGATGGTGAAAAGTCTCGTGACTTTTCGACAGTCTCGTGACCGTGATACAGGAATGCATGTAATTACAGCTTGGCCATACCCAGTCCACTCTCGATCAAATGTATGAAACAATCGCGTCCGTAATCCCACATGCAAGGTGCCTACGTTAGCAGTGCCGTTGTATGTGTGTGCGAATTATAAATGCTACGATTGGCATCATTTAATTTAACATATCGCCAGAGCTCAGAACGTAAACGTTAGAGAGGGTGAGTGGCCATTATGTAGAAATAGGTAGGTATGTTTATAAGGTACCTATACGTATGAAAGGTTCGTGATCGACAAATGGCAACCACGAACATTGACTGTGTGTTGATAGATCATTGAGCCAGGACAAACGATTTTATAAATTTAGATTAACATCTAAAAACGCTGACGCTGACTGTACATACGCGTAGTACTACGGAATGATCTAAGCGCACTTCACTGAAGAATTTATTATTCCATTCACTTACCAAAATAGAAGATATAATCGTCCACTTTTCGATGCAAATGCAAGGTGTTGCGTAGATCCAATACGTGTGGCGATTGCAGCAAGAATTCTAGAAGGGCCACTTCAGGCAGGGCGTCCATCTTGGGATCTGCTGCGCTCAGACCTTCGAAAGAAAGCTGTAATATAACAGATACTTTTAAAGAAAGCTAAACGGAAGCACTGATGGTGCAGTGGCTGTGACCTCGGCTTCGAATCCCGCGGTGCAACAATATTTTTGTTGTTTTTAAGTATCATTAAAATTGACTTGCCATCGCTAATATGTAAAAACGTTGACAAACGCTCAAATACAAACAAATCCATGCATTTCCAAATAAGTACCAAGGTCGCCTTTGTGCAATTACAGCAATCCGAATTTTTGCGGTATTGGACAAAATTTTGTCTCGGAACATAAAATTCGGGTTTTTGACTTGAAAAATTATGACTTTGTACAAGATGCTGGGCGACCGAGAGTCAAAGTACCCCGCCCGATGGTCAAATTATATCTTCATTGTTGGTTATCAGTGGATGAGGCTCGCAAAGGGCCGGAAAGAAAGGCGTAGGTACCTACTAAAGGAAGGCCATACAACTAACAGGGGGTGCAAACGGGCTACATGGTGATTATAAATGCTTTTGTGATAAAATGAACAAAAAGCTTCGAGAAGTAAATTATAAACTGTACGTGTCAAATGTCGTGGTATAACCAAAACCACGACATTTGACATAATAACTGAAGCCTCTGCAAGCTTGGGAAATTCTTAGTTTATACTGCAGTGCCTTGTTGTACATAAAATATACCAATTATGTCATGAATGATTCAGTATGTAAAATACGTTTGCGGTGCTGCAATGCGGTATGTACAGACTAAGGAGCCAATTTCATTTTGGTTGTACCTAATTCCACTGTGCGGTAAGCTCACTTAATACTTTACTCATTATACGATAGCGAATGACAAATTTTCAATGACTGAGCGTTGGTTGCTTTTTTTAATTCTTGCTTACTGTCCTCAAAGATCTACGTACTGTATGAGTATGTATCTGAGGATAACCATCATCGGGAGTTCAGTCGTGAGCGTGTTTGTTTGTTCGTTAGGCTAAGAAGTAGTAGGGGGTATTCAACTACCTAAGCGTTGCTTGTTTAATTAAAATAAAACAAGCAACGCTCAGTTATTAATGATTCAGTATGTAAAATACGTTTCTCACATCATCCAGTTTCGCCAGACCGCACAGCTTGGTGATCTTGTCCAGGCATATCCTCAGCTGTTCCATATGCTCGGAGAGAGGGACGTGCGTGTCGAGCCTGCCCACCAGCGAGGGCGGCCGCGCGATCACAGCGCGCCAGTTCTCGAATGTCATCTGGAAGGAAGATAAATATAATTTTTCAGAAAAAATAAAAACCAATATTAAATTTCAACCGCCATTCTTTTAACCTTAGGAGTGGAATTTATTTATAAAATTTATATGGGGCCATACATATATAGAAAAGAATCATTAAAATTTTAACATACAGACAAATTGATATCCTAAATTGGTATAATATAATGGGCCCCTCTGTATACAATAGACTGCCAGAGAGGATCCGAGATGCAGCTTCCATACCTATTTTTATGACTAGGCTTAAAAAATGGTTAATAGAGCAAGTTTTTTTATAATATAAATGAATTTTATGTATTACCTTTATTATAATGATAATTAGTACCTACTTACTTCTACAAGATTTTTTTTCTGTTTCCTCTCTCTGACTTGTAACAATGGTGTTATGAATAAATCTGTATTTCTGTATTTCTATCCTCATTTTTCGAAGTGGGTTGAAAATACAAGAAGTGGGTAGATGTTGAGAAATTACTTAGATGCACGCCATTATCCAATTCACGGAGCTGGCGAGCATAAATGGGGTAGTTGGAGACGTTCTAGAGAAAGGCCAAGTCAAGAGTACACTAAAAAGACGAGCTTGTATGAAGAATGTGATGAGGATGAATGAAGTGAAAGAGGTATGCCAGGATCTCTGCCAACCCCTCCGGGAAACAGGCGTGACTTTATGTAGGTATGTAGGTATGTATGCACGCGTTTCGAAGGAATGTGTTAACAGACACTCACAAACAAACATCCTCTTACCCGAACCCTTACATACCCTGAACCCTTTAAAACCCTAATATTCTTTCGTACGGAATTATGTCCGTTCCATCCAAAGGCTGTGTGGTAAAGATAATAATTAGCAATAATTTTTTGGACAACATTGTTAAAGTTTGTAGTACCTACCGTCTTGATAGAATGATACACCATCAGAATCTTCAATCTCCTGAACATTATCCTCTCCTTAGGCGGTTCCTCGGGCTCAGGTACATACGGCACGCCGGCTTCCTCCGCGGCCTCCATGGCCGCTTCAATGGCGGCTAGCCTGGCCTCTTCATCCTTCTTTATCGTCTCTTGTATCCAATCGATTTCACGTTGGAAGAGGAACCTGAGCTGTCGGTGGACTGTGTCTTCTGAGCCCTGGGCGGAAAGTACAGATAGCGTCACTAACCCCTCTGGGATTTGAAGATTGCTTTTTTACTAATAGAGGTATGTTTTTTTACTTTGGCAAAAATATAGCTTATGACAACCCACACTTAGTTACTCAGAAAAGATTGTATAGCAGTTGATTACTTATCTCTTCTGATTGTGTCATTTCAAATTCAACAGAAGAAAACAAAACACTGTTTAGCTCAACAACTGTTTAAAATCTTTATAAATGTAAATAAATAAAAATGTATACCCCGTAACTTTATTGAGTCAGTCGTGCAGCTTCTAATTTGTAGCATGGATTATACTCAATACAATTCGTAAGCGTCAGTAGCCCACACCACACACGTTTCTGTGTAAGCGCAATCAAACCTTTTCTCTTATTTGCGAGTGACTGGTTGTAACTAGGTGGTACGAGCAGTGTGGATTGCTTCTTTACGCAGGAATATCTGCACTAAGATTCAGGCTTGTGATAGATTTCAATTAAAAAATGTCACCGGAGACACCCAAGACTTCGCCTAGCTTAGTGCAGATGGGTATGTAGATCAGCATTCGTACTCCAAAATATAATTCATTTAGAATCACGAACCTCAAGAATATGAACAAAATAGCTATCGTACACCAACAATAGGCCATGGATATTTATCTCGCAATATCCCGAATTGACATCTTGAACCGTTTTCCGAAACTGGCATACCATTTCATCTTTAGGTAGCGCGTGTTCGCCGGTGTATATCATACGTATTGCGTATGTTTTCTGGAAATTAAAACTCAAACAATGAAAGCAGTAGGTAGATATCTTCAAATAAGAACCTACCTACTTAAGTAGGTAGATATCTTCAAATAAGAACCTACCTACTTAAGTAGGTAGATAGGTTCTTATTTGATTGTAATCATTAGGCAGGCAGCACCAAATAACTATTTAAGGGATGCTACAGGGACCTATTGCAAAGATTTTAAAGTATCGACAAGTACTTGACGACGCACAAAACTTTATGCCTCAGAAAATCATAAAGACGATAGATAACTTGCTAATCATCAATGCTATGCAGTATTCTAACAACGTAAGTATTATAACATACTAATCTACTATACTTAAAAATCATAATAGTGAACTCACTATGCTAACTTACCAGTCCCGCTTTTTGGAAATTCTCTTCTACAACCTCTAAAACAGATTTCACATCAAGATCTGGTAATAACGCCATTTAATTAAACAACACTTCATTTAATAGGACTTATAATATTGGGTTTATATTATATTTTTTTGCAACTTAAACATGACATATAAACACGACGCCATCGAAATTCAATGTGACAGTTTCTATAGAAACAGGTGAAGTTTCTGACCAATGAACCTATCAATGAATTCAATAAGTATATTCTTTGGAGAATAAACTTTTAATCGAAATTTATGGTAGAAAATATTTTTGTGATAGTAATAATTGAGGGGGTTGATAATAGCTACTGCACTAACAGTGTATGCAATAAAATAATTACAATCATTTCTAACAATAACGCTATATTATATCTAATAAATCCACTTCGCTACCTAAGTATTTAAATAACTTAGAAATATCTACTGTCATCAACCCCCAAGTCACGAGAGCGACGGTTGTCTCTGTATCCCCCTCTGTTGCTCTCCCAACGGTTATTCGAATTTGAGTCCCAGTTTTGAGAATTATTGGAGTTCCAATTCCGTGAGTTGGAATTCCAGTTTTGTTTTCTGTAGTTGGGGAAATTGTTGTTTTTCTTGAACTGTCTATCCCTTGCTTTATCGGCAATGAACGAGCGTCCTAGATCCTCCAGCTCTTGGGGTATCTCCTGTAAAATATTAGGACAAATCAGTCAAAATGTTGTACAGTCAAAAGGAGATTACCAAGAGTTTTTGGTGCTCTTTTTCTTTCGGTTTAACAAAGAAATGTAACTTTAATTGCAAATATTTATTAGTCCAAAGACTAGTTATTTCACTATACTGCCCGGGTTACGGTAGCGCGCTGTCAAAAACTCGACTGCATTCATAAGTAAATTTTTGATATTACTTTGGTTGCTTAACAGCGGGGCGATCACACTATCTCATGGCTATCGAGATGGCAATCAATTTTGACACTAGTTTCTTATTTTAATGGACCATCCATCCAAAAAACGGAACGTACAATATGAAACCAATTTTGTTCATTCGCATTGTCCATATATGGCTCATCCAGCTAACAAATTAGCGTGACACGATTCATCCCATCCGATGATACCAGCCATGGGTAGTTGGAGACGTTCTAGAGAAAGGCCAAGTCAAGAGTACACTAAAAAGACGAGCTTGTATGAAGAATGTGATGAGGATGAATGAAGTGAAAGAGGTATTCCAGGATCTCTGCCAACCCCTCCGGGAAACAGGCGTGACTTTATGTAGGTATGTAGGTATGTATGTTTCGAAGGAATGTGTTAACAGACACTCACAAACAAACATCCTCTTACCCGAACCCTTACATACCTTGTTCACCAATTTTGTTCATTCGCATTGTCCATATATGGCTCATCCAGCTAACAAATTAGCGTGACACGATTCATCCCATCCGATGATACCAGCCATGGGAAATTAGTGTGATCGCCCCGCAGATGTAAGACCTACCTATCTAGGTACATTCTGTTCTTACAAAAAATAAGTAAATTTCGCATCTTATTTGTACCAATGAACACAGTAGCCTGTCATCATCAACATACAGTATAGAGAATCGCAAAGATTCTTGCTTGCAACTACCTTTGCATTAATTCAGATAATTTTTTCATAGAATCATCCCTATACCAACAAAGTCAAAACTATTCAAATAGGACTTACAGATTAATCGGCGTAACAAGTTTTACAAAAAAATACAAACCTCTGTAGGCATTGAAAAGGTTTTTAAATTCGATTTTTAGGTTTTTTAGCGTCGTAGGTGCTTAACGAACCTGGTTAGCTTCCTTCAGTACTGCGATCAGGTTTTTCGCTTGGCGGCCGTCTTCGCTCGTCAGGATGGTGTGTGAGACGCCCTTGTTCTGCTGCCGACCTGTGCGCCCGATTCGGTGGATGTAGTCCTCAGTCGTGTTCGGAAAGTCGTAGTTGATCACGTGCGTGATGCCGTCGACGTCTGTACAAGGAAAAAAGTTTCATTAGCGTGACCAAATTGTGCAAGATTTAAATAAATAAATCTATATCTATACTAATAATAAAGCTAAAGAATTTGTTTTTTTATTTGAACGCGCTAATCTTTGGAACTCTACCAGTAGAATTTCAAAAAATCTTTTTGCATTGGAAGCCAAATTTATAAGGAAGGCTATTTAACATATTGCTACGACCCTTAAAAGAAAGACCATGATGATGAATTATATATGTATGCATATTTTTACTTTGTATGTATGGGCTATGAATATTGATGTTACCTAGTCCTCTAGCAGCTACATCAGTTGCTACCAGAATGCTCTTATTGGCACGTTTGAACTTCTGAATGATGTAATCCCGCTGGCTCTGTGTCTTGTCTCCATGAATGCCTTGCGCTGGCCACCCGTTCCCGCTGAGGGAGCGAGCCAGGTTATCAACAAACCTCTTTGTGTTAGTAAACACTAGTATCTTTTCGAAACCTTCTTCCGATATTTGATGCATGATATTTTTAAATCTGCAAATAAAATACAGATAATTACAACCCTGAGAACTGTCCATTTTGCTTTTGCAGGCTATCATAGTTATTTAAATGTTGGTCAACAGGCTTTTCACGTTTTCATCATCATCATCAACAGCAGTCCTATGTGAATGTGCAGCAGCAGATTTCTAAAGCCGCCTACAGAGAGATCTTGGGACATCTGGCGAGCACGAACTGGACGAAACAGCTTTGGGAATAGCTTATATCCAGCAGTGGACTTTTACAGCCTGTCAATGATAATGTTGTGCTGCCTTAAACATTTGATCGCTGGCTGTAGCACCTTCTCATGTTCTGCAGCATTATAACCTTCTTTGATGAAACATTTGCAACAATGTTATGAGTTATTTTGAAGAAAAAGGGCAACATCCTAACACACAAATAATCATCACCCAAACATATTGGACCCCATTCCTTATCAAGTAATTAAGATTATCATTATCACCACCGGCCAGACTTCACCCACTGCTGGACATTTCTTACTTTTAATTCTATAAATGAAAAGAGAATAATAGCTAAGATGCAAGAGACACGGTCAATTCCTGTTGTAGGACAAATGTTTACATGTATTTATATTTGTTCCAGGTCTGGGTGTACTGGTACCATGGTTCTAGTTATAAATTAATGCATCCTACCATGTACAGAGCCCCTAACGGTGAGTTTATGGACTGTACATTTCCTAATATAAACTATGCATTTGTGCAGTCACAGTAGAACTCAATAACTTTACGAACCTCATACTAAGCCTACAAGTCTATGTTTGTAACTGTAATGTAGGTAGAGATGATACTTACTTCAGCAATTTATCTCCATACTCGCATACATGAACATGTTGTTTGATATTGTGATTTGCCGTGAGTTCTGTAGATCCTACATTCACTTGCACAAATTCTCCGAGGTAATCTTTTGCCAGTGACTGCACTTCCACTGGCCAAGTGGCAGAGAACATCAATATCTGCCTCTCAAGAGGAACACCCTCCAAAGCCTGTCGAATCTGTGGCTCAAATCCCATATCCAACATCCTGTCAGCCTCATCCAACACAACGTAAGTACATCTTGATAATGTTGTAGTTTTACTCATGAGGAAATCATTCAATCTGCCCGGAGTAGCAATAACTATATCAACACCAGACTGTAGCAAGTTAGCCTGCGGTCCCTTAGCGGCTCCTCCATAGATACATGCACAGCGTATATTGAATTTCCTTTCAAATTGTTTGGCAACTTGCTCAATTTGGCGGGCCAGCTCCCTCGTAGGAGCAAGCACCAATGCCACAGGACCATAGCCCTTGCTTGCTTTCTTCTCTTTTAAGTGTATTATGGCAGGTAAAAGGTATGCCAATGTCTTACCAGTACCAGTCTGAGCAATGCCCACAAAGTTTTGTCCACTCATAACAATTGGCCATGCTTGGGATTGTATCACAGTTGGTTTTGCAAAGCCTTGACTTTTTAAAAATTCCTTAATGTAGGCAGGAAATTCACAGTTTTCAATATCAATGTAAGGATTAGGAATGTCTTCACCAATTATTGTCACATTATGTTCAGTTCGGTAATCATCAATTGCATCCTGATTTGTTTTAACAGAATAAAATCTTAAACCACCTAGATCTCTTGCATTGGTGTGTGGTACAAAAGATTGGCTTTGGAGAGTGGAATAGAAAACCCTAGCATGTATAAATGAGTTATTGTGTTCACTGTCAGCAGAAACTTTTGCAGCTAACAGCTTAGAATTTTGAGAGAACCTGTAAAAAACGACCTTAGGGTTAAATTAATAAATAACTATCTTTGAAATGTGTAATCAAAGCTTTTTCAGACTTACACCCCATATGAGCATTTTTATACCCTTATTGAACACCATATTATCTCATAGGCATAGCTCAAGCCACTCCACTTGTTCGTGTTATTATTCAGCATGAATGTTGGTATAGAAGAGGTGAGGCACTATGCAGGTACTTACTAGATAATATGGTTACATATTTATTGTTTTAAAACTAATCATTGAATACTTACACCGCCAAAAGGTCCTTTCGTTTCGCAAGTCTTATTACAGTATTAAGAGCCATTCCTTTTATTTTATACAACAAGCAAGATTGCTAAATGTTAGGTTATTTTTAGGTTATGTACTGAGTGCAAGAGACAAAATGTAACTTTATCGTTTATCTTTTCTTTTATCCAAAAACAACAATTAGGTATGGTTTGATGTTAAGGTTATATGCCAATTAAACTATAATCATTATTTTCAGCTCGCCACGCAATTTATTTTCACAATTTTAAATTTTCTTTCACAGATTTATTTGTATAATTGTATCGTTCTGTGCCGAACTGTCAAATTGACATTACAATAAAACATTTCAAGACTGTCAAAAGTTACATAGAATACCTATCTACATACTAGGTACACAGACTAGCCTAGCCGCTAGACTAGCCGACGACTCGCTTGCTAAAGTCTAGCGAGCCGACACAGACTACTAGGATGCTACAGCCAAGAAGTGGCCAACCAACGGACAAAATTTAAAGAGCAGACTAAAGTAAAACACGAACTACATCAATAGATAGAACTAATCTATCACTAATCTTTTACTATAATAAGAATATAACAGGTCAAATTCTGTACATTGAAGATATTTTGATCATTTTTTTGGAGGATACTATAATCGATACTGAAGCCAAAAATGTTTTTTTTTTTTTCATTTTTGGCTGTCTGTCTGTCAGAATCTGGGCTGCACCTAGCGGACTAGTATAATTCTAATTAAGTTTAGCTTATGTACATACAAGAGAATCGACGCGTCTTTTAATTGATTTTTGATTTGGCTAGGTAGGTAGATACCTACCTACCTATCTAAGTTAACTGTCTATTTCCAGCTAGGCATTTTGGCCAGAGAATGAGTTCCTGTATTGTAGGTCCGTGGAATGCACAACCATGGAAAGTACAGCCAGTATTACAAACCATTGTTTTCAAATACTTGGTTTGTAATACTAGGCGTCCGTTCCCTATATGTGTTGGCTTTATACGGCCAGTTTTGTACAACCCTGGAAAACACAACCGTGGGATATGAACCAATTTCATGCTCTGTTTTAGTGTGCGAGTGCTATTATGGGGCAAGTTCTGTGTTGTCATAGTATTTTACGCTATTAATAAATTAATTTAAGTAGTTAGTTATTTAAGTAAGTTTTTTGCAGATAAACTAACCGGATGGTTTTTTATTTAACCCAAGTTTATTGGGTAAAGTTCGGATAGCAATCCTCCTTTTCAGAGTGGTAATAAATAAAATCTAATTACCTAACCTTTTTTTTTGGGGGTAGACGTGTAAACTCCACATACATACTCTAAAGAATATTTATATTTAAAAATAAAAATACTAATTATTTACAATATTTTAATGCATAAACTGGTACAGTAACACCACATACCTGCCATAAAGTGTTATCCAAGCTCTACATAAACACTTAACTACACTCTGCTTAAATAAAACACTTCACTGTTTCTACTGAGTTGGCAAGATGGAGGACATCAAGAATTCAATGTCACAAATGGTGGATTCATTCAGCCAAAGGATGCAACAGTTTGAGGCTGGTCTGCAAAAGACTAGTGCACCTTCCACCATCGCAGGACTTGCAGCTGAGTATGCAGAATTCAAGTCTTTTAAATAAATAAATAAATTCTTCATGGTGTGGCTGAGCAACCTAAGGAGGATGTCACTCAGGTTGTTGCACAGACTGTGACTGAGCGGCTTAAGTTGAGTGGGTTTGCAGCTAGTGATATTAGCCGGTGCCACAGGATGGGCCGCACTACGACGTCCGACCGCCCCAGACCGATCCTATTCAAGCTTCGTGACGTGTCTTTGCGGAGTAAGATCTGGTCAGCCAAGTCCAATCTGAAGGCTTCAGGCATAACAATGTCCGAATTTCTTACAAAGGCAAGGCACGACGCCTTTATGGCTGCGCGTGAACGTTTCGGCATCTCCAAATGTTGGACGGCGGATGGCACCGTGTACGTTCTAGGAGCGGATGGAGCGCGGCACAGGGTGCGTTGCATCGATGACCTCAACTCCGTCGAACCTGCCGCGGCCCCGCAAGCGGCGGTCTTGAAGCCGGCAGCAGCGAAGCAGAAGCGCGTTGCAGCTACCAAGAAGGTCTAACAGCTATCGGCTTCTTGTACGCTTCATGATTTACGACCAATAAGTAGGTATACGTGCAGTGACGATTCTTTTTAAACGCACAATTCGTAATTAGTCTTCTTGTAGGTAGATACCTCGTTTTTTCTTCTCGACCCGCAAAACTGTTTTCCATTTCTTTTCACCCGCTCGCACATTTTTCGCTTTCTCTGTTTAATTATTTTCAACTTCAACTTCTTGATTATGGCTTCTGTGGCTAGTTGTCACAATTCTGCCAGTGTCCGTTTGATCCATGATACATTCATAAACAATACAGAGGTGTGAAAATAAGAATATGGTCGGTTTAATGATAGAAAATCGACCAGAATTTTGTGCCAGTTTGAAATTTCTAAAACAAAAAGACAACACAAACACATAAAACGACACAAAGTTAGTAGCTAGATTTGATTAGTAAGAACAATAGTTTTTACAATTTTATTTTATTCATATCAACAAATTTACATAATATATAATTGATTAGAGGAGAAAAGGTGAGGGATAAAAGGCATTTGAGGGAGAAAGGACGGGCGATTTCAGGAGGGATGATATAAAGAGTCGTATAAAGAGTGACGAATTTTCGGACAGTTAAAAAATATATGATCCACGTTACCTTCATCCAGACCACATTCGCACATTGAATTATCCCTTATCCTAAGTTTGGACAAAAATACTGGGGTGCAAGAATGACCCAATCGAAGACGACAGATTGTTGAGGTAGTAACCTTCTTAGCCTTTCGAAATTTGAAAAACCAAGGAACATCGGGTATATCTATTTGAATGTCGCCATAATGTTTCCCTTTAGTTTTCGTAGAAATACTCCAAAGTTTGGACCAAGATTTTTTAAGATGGAATTTAGGAAGGAGGCATAGGTCATGGGAGAAATTCTTAAAATGCTCAAGTGTACCTACATTTGAAGCAGCTTTGGCATATGAGTCGGCTATATCGTTACCAGGGATACCTGAGTGACCAGGGATCCAGGCAATAATGATATTAATTCCCAGGTTGTGGCATTGAAAGAGAGTTTCTCTGATTTTGAGTATAGACGGGAATCGGGAAATAGAACGAAACGGATTAGAAATAATGGCTTGAAGACAACTTTTAGAATCAGAGAAAATAATAGTGTTATTGAGATTATGGGATTTCACAAAGAGGATAGCTTCTAAGATGGCGATAGATTCCCCAGTAAAAACTGAAGCAGAAGAAGGACATTTAAAACTGAGACATATATTAGTAAATGGGATCCAAACTGCAGAACCAACAGTACTATCTACAGATAATTTAGATGCGTCAGTAAAAATTACTTGCCATCCATTGAAATTGGTAGCAATTTGCTCGCTAAAGATTTTGCATGCATTTGTTGATCCCTTATCTATACCGAAGTGTAATAAAATGTTAGGCTGAAAGGTAAGAGATTCAAAGGGGTTAAGGTATAGAGGATAAGTTGGATACTGGTAAACAGGGTTTGGGAGTTGCGAGAATTTGATGTAACTACGAAGAATACAAGGAAGCTTATCAGAAGTATGCGAATCAAACAAGTCAAGTAAGAGGTTTATTTTAGGGATAAGAGGATGATTTGAATTTTGGACAATTTTAAAGATAAACCTATCTGAAAGAAACTGTCTACGTAAATTTAGGGGAGGATCACAACACTCGACTTGCATAGCGTTAATAGGAGATGATCTCATTGCTCCGAGAATTATACGCAGGCATTTTGACTGGATTTTGTTAATTTTTTCCAGGCCAGACTTATTAAAAAGATTGAGAAGAAATGAACCATAATCTAAATGACTTCTAATAATTGCGTTATAAAGAAGTTTTTGGGTATATGGGTGAGATCCCCACCAGACACCCGAAAGAGAGCGAAGGATATTTACATTCTTTTCACACTTTTGTGAGGTAGAGTCAAAGTGAGGAATGCCTGTCATTTTAGAGTCCAAAGTAATTCCAAGAAATTTAGTGCTATTCGATTGAGGGATGAGATCTTGATTAAAAAATAACTCTATAGAAGGGATAGCTCTTTTCTTTGTAAAAATTACGACAGAACTTTTAGAAGCCGATAATGATAAGCCGTGGTTTGTTAACCAGTCGTCGAGATATGCTAAAGAAGAATTGAGTCTATCTGATGCCTCCTCAATTGCCTGCACTTTCACATAAAGAGTCAGGTCATCGGCATATTGAAGAACTTCGCAGAAGGAGTTTACAACACTTTCAAGATCGTGAGTACTATACAGGAGTGGACTTAGTACGGAACCTTGAGGTAATCCTTTCCATACAGTCTTAGGAGGGAGGAAGCCGTTACTTGTTTTAATTACTACCAATCTTTCCATCAAAAGGTTACATATGCAACGAACAAGTCTCTCTGGGATACTCAGCTGAATAAGCTTATTCCTGAGCACAGGAAGCAATACATTGTCATATGCTGACGCAATATCAAGAAAGACACCTACAAGGGACTTTTTTTCTTTGAAGGCAGTATAGATGTCAGTGGTTAAAATGCTTAGACTGTCAATAGTGCTCATACCCTTTCTGAAGCCAAATTGAGATTTAGCCAGGATAGATTTATTTTCCACAAACCATTCAAGGCGATGTTTAATCAAATGCTCCATAATCTTGCTAAAACCGACGACAGCGCTATCGGTCTTCGGTTGTTATGATCAGAAGGATCTTTACTAGGTTTTAGTATGGGGATGATAATTTGGGTTTTCCGCTGTTCAGGGACTATTCCATGCTCAAAGAATGAGTTCACTAAATCTAAATAAACTCTTTTAACTTTTTCAGAAGATTTAGTGATGAATGAGTAAGGAATTCCATCTATACCAGGAGAAGAATCCGTAAGTCCGTCAAGAGCAAGAGTCAGTTCACTAAATGAAAAGGGTTGATCAAACCAGTCATGGAAAGGAAGATAAGAAGAGGGACAAGGAAGGGAATCTGCAGTAGGAACTGAAGGAGGAGCAAGTTTATCAGAAAATGCTTCAAGCCATGAAGAAGGGTCGTTGGCGGAGATGTTTTGAATATTTTGGGATCCCCTGAAACGTTTAATCTGCTTCCAGACAAGGGAGGGAGGTGTTTTCGGAGATAAGCTTTCACAAAAACCGATCCAACCAAGTCTTTTCTTCTTGGAGACTAGTCTTCTAAACTTTGCTGCCGATTCTTGATATCTTATAAAATTGATTTCGGACATAGCAGAATAATAGTTCCGTTCAGCTTCTTTTCGATTCAAGACAGCTGCTGTACACTCAGAATCCCACCAAGGAGTGGAAATTTTAAAATGTTTGGTGGGTTTTTTGAGAGGAATGTGAGAATCAGCGCAGGAAATAATATGATTTATGAAGATAGCATATGCTTGAAGCGGAGAGGACTTTATAGAAGGGATAGGAGTGGAGTCTAGTTTGAGATCGAGCGAAGAAGAATAAGATGACCAATCTGCACCAGATAATCTATATTTCAGAGAAGGGCAAGAGTTGCAAAAAGGAGATACTCTATTTTGAATGGAGATGAGAATAGGGAAATGGTCACTTCCATATGAAAGTGGAAGAGTTTGCCATGAAAGGGTAGAAGAAAGAGAAGGAGAGCAGAGGGAAAGATCTACAGCGCTTTTTGGGTTTTGGGAGGGGCCATCATTAAGAAGACAGAGATTGGATTCATCGAAAATTTCTATAAGGGACAGACCAAATAGATCAGAAAGATGATGACCCCATGAGATGTGATGGGCATTAAAATCACCCAAAAGCACTACAGGAGAGGGAATGGATGTAAATAGAAGAAGTAAATCAGGTATTAAGGAAGAGCTGGGATGAGGGATATAAATAGAAATGAACGAGATATCTAAGAATCTGATACCAACAGCGTTGATACCAGGGGGAAGGGAAGGGAGGGGAATTTGGGAAAAGGGCAGTGTGCGCCTTATTAATAAGGCGCATCCGGCATACCCGTCAGCCCTGTCGTCCCGGAGGCAGGAGTAGCCCGAGATCCGATAACGGGATCCAGGCTTCAACCATGTCTCCGAGACGGCAATGACTGACGGGCGGAAGTTAGATATTAAGTGAGTAAGTTCATGATGTTTTGCGCGAACGCTCTGACAGTTCCACTGCAGAACGACCACTGGATCCATTATGATGGCCAGACAAAGAGACTAATTGTGTTAGTTTAGAGGCAACGTTGGACGGTAGGGGATGTGGGTTCATTAGTATAATATTTATTATCAAAGTTATTAAGGTCTCTAACATATTATCATTTTGAGGAGATGCACCTAAGTGTTGGTTGTTGCCAAGAGCACAACCATTAGGCATAACTGACGATGGATCAGATACTATGTCACGGTGGGCAGCCTTATCGTAAGACTTTCCAAGTGGGGCTCTGGGGCGGGGAGTGGCATATACTGTCTTAACATAGGAACGAGTGGACTGGGACTGGGACGAACCTGCAGAAAACTGTTTCTGCGAGGCTTGGGAGAACATTTCTTGAGCTACTTCTGAGTATGAACGTGATACCTGGGGGAATTCGGAACAAGCTTCTTCATAGGAGATGCTACTTTGGGCCATGACTGCCTTAATGGACCTTTGCCTTTCTTGCTCCGGGCAGCATTTGCTAGTAGCAAAGTGCCGTCCTGAGCAATGCAAGCAGGAAGAATTAGCCTCTGAGACTTCACAGCTATCTCCAGAATGATCCTGGGAACAGCGGAAGCACCTAGGCTTTGATCTACATTATGCCTTAGTGTGGCCATACCTGCAACAGGTATGGCACTGAATAGTGGGGTATTGGTACAGTTCCACGGGGAGGGAAGTATAATATAAGAAAACTTTAGAGGGAAGTGTTTGTCCTTGGAAGGTCACAACAACCGTCTGAGTAGGAACCCATGTAATCTTACTTTCTTCAACATTTTTCCTATTGAGCCGACGAGCCTTAATTACTATGCCGCAACCTGTTGGTAGAACAAGATCCTTTGCAAATTCATCCATTGATAGGTCCGTGGGAACCTGTCGAATCAGACCCATTCTGGTAACGTTATAGGTGGGGATGGAAGCAACGTACTTGCACATTGTCAGGATTGGAGATACAATAAATCTGTTTGCATCATCTGCATTCAAAAACTCTACTGATATTTTGTTTCGGCCTACTTTTTTAACGCCATCGGCGCAAATGTTGGCGAATTTATGATTGGCGAGGAATTGTCCAAACTTGATAGGTCTTATTGTTGTGCCAGCTGAAGTTTCTGCTTCTGAACGGGAAACGTGGACCACATACGGTCCCTTGTCAAGAGTTGTGTAGGCTTGTATAGCCCCAACAACTATGGATGGATGAGTGTAAACAGTCTGGATTGATGGAACAGTTAAGTCGGGAGATGTAGCGGATTTTTTGGCTGAAGATTGATCTTCAGACTCTAA
Source organism: Perizoma flavofasciatum (assembly GCA_958496245.1). Classification (NCBI taxonomy): domain Eukaryota; kingdom Metazoa; phylum Arthropoda; class Insecta; order Lepidoptera; family Geometridae; genus Perizoma; species Perizoma flavofasciatum. The sequence goes on from OY292431.1 coordinate 6,125,285, forward strand.
ACGACGTTTAGATCCAACTTGAGTTGTATTTACGCATTCTGCTGTTATCGTAGTAGGGTCAGGGGGATCCGGAGGTGCCGGAGGTACCGGCGGGTCGCACTCCATGCTTGAGGTATAACCTCAAACACAGATAAACGTATATGGACAGGGATTTACGATAATATTAATCTTACCAACACCACACGAAACAACACAACGTTAAGATAAATCAAAGTGGTAGTTTAAATTTTGTAAAGAGGCCAAACTGAGAGAAAACTATCACAAAAACACTCTGATCAGTTTACTCGGTAACACTTCCGAACGCAGTTTAATTATTTTATTTGTTGTTCGTTTTGCTTGATTGACGTAACACTTTTTGACATTTTGTGACACTGACAGTATTGAGTGTACGGAATTTCTGTATGTCAAGTCAGTAGAATTTTCTTACTTGCGTTTCGTTTCACTGCTTTGTTTTTCTGTGTTGGTCGGAAGATTTGTGATACTTTTATCTGTTATTATTTTTTTATTAGGTATGTACATACATGTATAAGGAATAACCTTTTTTTTTGGTAATTTTTATTTGTTATTTTTAGTGTAGTTTTCTCTCCATTGTAAAGCACAACTGGCAGGTGGTGAAAAATAACGGACGAACGTTAAATTATTATTCAAGTTTTAATTACAAAACTATATAGATTTATATTATTAGTTGATTTCTAAAACCGTTAGGTATGTCTAGTGGCGGCAATAGTTCTGACGACGGTGACGAGTTTGTTTCTTGTTCTGATGGTGATGCTAATAGTGATGATAGTTTCAATAGCACTGCTTCTTTAGCAAGTAATATTCATTCAATTCTTTGTGACGTTCCAAAAAAATTTAACATTTTACATATAAATGCACAGAGTATTCCGGCTCACTATCCCGATCTTCTGGCGTCTTTGGATAATAAAAACATACATGCCATTCTTGTTTCTGAATCCTGGTTTAAACCATGCCTTCCTTCTACTTCTTATTCTCTTCCTGGTTTTAAACTTATCCGGAACGACCGCACTGGTACGGTTGGCGGTGGTGTTGCCATATATCTTCGTGCGCATATTCCTTCCTCTATAATAAGTATGTCAGCACAACCGCCGCCATCCAGTGCGGGTGAACATCTATTCGTAGAAATTAGTCTTTCTCACACTAAAGTTCTGCTAGGAGTGTATTATTGCCCTTCCTCTAACATAATTTTTTTCCTTTCTTTTGAAACACTCCTAGAAAGTCTAGTTGATTGTTATGATCATACCATCGTAATGGGTGATTTCAATACGTGCTTGCTCAAGCAAGATTCTCGCTCAGCTTCGCTTGAATCTCTTGTAAGAGCTTGCAACCTATCTATTCTTCCACTGACTGCCACTAATTTCTACCCAAATTCGATTCCATCTCTTCTAGACCTAATTCTTGTAACTTCTCCGTCCCTTGTAGCTAAGCACGGACAATGTTCAGCGCCAGCCTTTTCTTACCATGATCTTCTTTATCTTTCCTATAAAATACGCCCTCCTAAAGCCAAGCCCAAAATAATTTTGCAGCGGAATTTTGGTGGCATGAATCTGGAGGAGTTGAAAAACGATGCAGATACTATGGATTGGTCTCCTATTGCTAACGAGGCTACAGTTGATGGCAAAGTAGAAATTTTCACCACTCTTGTCACGAAATTGTACGACAAGCACGCACCTCTTAGGGAGATTAAGCTAAATCATCTACCAGCTCCTTGGATAACACCCGAACTGAGAGCCGCCATGCGTAAGAAAGTTGTAGCAAAGGCGAAGCTGAAGTATAGGTACTCTGACTACAATAAAGAAAAGTACATTGATCGTAGAAATCGCTGCAATAGAGCGTGTCGGGACGCACAACGCCGTTACATCCATAACTCTGTTGAAGATTCCGATCCTGCTAAGGTTTGGAAATTTCTTCGGTCACTAGGAATTGGAAAATCACGTCAGCAAGATAAAATTCCTCAAAACATTGATCTAAATTCTTTAAATCAGCACTTTACCTCGTCTACCAATATTGATGTGCACACAAAATCTCAAACTTTGCAAAATCTCTCCTCTACTCCAATTACTGACTATTCGTCCTTCAATTTTAGTCAATTCACTGATTGTGATGTTAAGAAGAGCATTGCATCTATTTCATCTAATGCTATCGGTAGTGATTGTATAAGTCGAAATATGATAGTACCTATCCTGGACCAAATATTACCAATAATACGCCATATCCTTAATTCCTCTATATCCATTGGAGTATTCCCTACTTTCTGGAAAGAAGCACAGATAACTCCTCTTCCTAAAAAGTCTAATCCAGCTTCATTCTCTGAATTCCGTCCAATATCCATTCTCCCATTCCTATCTAAAGTCCTTGAACGCCTTGTCCATCAGCAACTCAGCATCTTCCTTTCAAAAAACAAACTCCTGAATCCTTTCCAGTCCGGTTTCCGTCCTGGCCATAGTACTGTGTCAGCGTTAGTTAAGATTACTGATGACATTCGTGATGGCATGGACAACGGACGAGTTACCGTGTTGTCGCTTTTGGACTTCAGCAATGCTTTTAACAACGTTGATTTTGATATCCTACTAAGTGTCTTAAGCTCACTTAACATATCTCCAACAGTGATTGATTGGTTCTCTAGTTACCTGCATGGGCGTCGGCAGCGTATACGTATTGATGATACGTACTCATCATGGTGCAATATTTCTGCTGGCGTACCTCAGGGCGGCGTTTTATCACCTCTTCTTTTCGCAATTTTCATAAATTCAGTTTCCCAAAATTTAACTTCATCCTACCACCTCTATGCAGACGATCTTCAAATTTACGAACAAGCTAGAGTAGAGGAGCTGCCTGAAGCTATTAATATTATAAATCGAGATCTCAGTCGAATTCTGGAGTGGAGCAAAGCATTTGGACTTCAGGTTAATCCTCTCAAAACCCAAGTCATCGTGGTTGGGGGCTCGCGGATGTTATCCAAGATAGATTGGTCTTGTCTCCCACAGGTGCTTTTTGATGGCGTTCACATTCAACAGAGTGACGGTAAAAAATCTAGGTGTTCTCATTGACAGACAGATGTCATGGGGACCTCAGCTAATTGAAGTCAGCCGAAGAATTTTTGCTTCTGCAGGTTCCCTTAGAAGACTTCGCAACTTCCTTCCGACTGTCACTAAAATTTCGCTTGCACAGTCTCTCCTTCTTCCAATACTGGATTATACTGATGCTTCCTACTTAGACCTTACAGAACAGCAGCTGGATAAACTTGAGCGCCTGCAAAACTTCGGTATACGTTTCATATTTGGCTTACGCAAGTATGATCACGTTTCTGAGTTTCGCAGTAAGCTCAAGTGGTTACCCATACGCCTTCGCCGGAATACTCATATCCTAAATCTGTTATATAACATTCTTTTCAATCCTTCCACACCTTCCTATCTCAAAGAACGTTTCAAATATATTCATCTCTCCCATGCTCGATCCCTGCGCTCTTCTGAAACTCTTCAACTTCTGACACCTGTACACACCTCCTCCTACTATGATAACTCCTTTACAGTGCAGGCTGTCCGTTTGTGGAATGAACTACCTGTTACCATCAGACGTGCTAAATCATTACCTATTTTTAAATCTTTGGTCAAGAAACACTACTTGTCCTCGAGTCACTAACTGTTGCCTGTTTCTGGTTTATCTATGTTTTGGATCATACAAAAGTTATACGTCATAATATGTAAATATGTAGGTATATTGTATATAATAAATTATGTGTATTATAATATATTCATATGTGGTAAGTACACCAATTAAACCCCTTTTAAACTTTCTTACAGTCCGTTCCATCCAAAGGTTGTCTGGTAGAGATCGCTATTTAGCGATAAGACCGCCCATTGTACAACATTGTTAAAGTTAATAGTACTTAACTAAGCTGATATGTTATTTGGTGTACAATAAAGTATTTTCTATCTTCTATCTATCTATCTATCCAAGATGAATTTGCTTAGGAAGGATTTTTCAGGCCAACATTAACTTATTGTTTGCTTATCAATGGCAACTCTTAGTAGAACATATTTAGACCTTGCTCAGTACAAACGAGCTTCGTCGTCATGCAACTACTTCGCATCGACCTATGAGGGCTCATGGATATGACGAACTCTCGACCAATAAGCGTCGAGAATATTGGTTCGTAATACGGAGCGTACATTTTAGGGGTGTGCAATACCGTCGTGTGTTTAGTTTACGGAGCGTATTGCACGACCATGGAAAGCACCCCCAGATAATTCAAACGGTTTGTAAGGCCGGGGAGGGTCTGTGTCTATGCTTTAATAGTTGCGTTGCCTAGCTTGCTTTTGCTTTCTGGACTCTCTAGTTTAAGCCGCTTGCCTAGTATAGATACATGCCTGACCTACTTCGTCTCTTCAAGATGGGTAGGCCGCGAATGGTCTTAGGGGAGTGTAGCGCAACAGTCGCCGATCCCTAAGACAAGTCTGGTGGGAATCCTTCACGTGGTTGCTCCCTGTTTTTGGTCTACTTCACTTGGAAATAGACGTAACAAAAACCACCAGACGAACGCTGCCTGGAATGGTGAGGTCATGTTCCGGCGGGTTCATCATTGTGTGATAAACAGAATGGTGGATAGCAATGACCTCCTGCGTGTTTGTGCCGTGCGCAGGAACCCGTACCGGAGGATGAAGGAGTCCTGGTGATTGAGATCGTAGCGAGCCGGTGGTTGTGCTTGCTACCATCAACACATCTCTTTGGTCTGGATTTCTCTTCACACGGGCGGTCGTAAGCTAGCCACTTACGATCAATCGGCTGTGACGCCCCGTCTGAGGGTCGTTGGCGAGGGTCCTCACCTGGGGGGTAGGCAGGCGGCGAGGCGCGGGACCTGGGGTGAGCTTGCGGCTTCCTCTTTGGTCACGGGCAGCCCCAGCATCCTTCGCAACGTTCAGTCTCGTCTATTTTACAGGATGGGGGCCCTAAGTTCATGTAGTAACTCTGGCGATCGCGTGCGGAGCACGCGACGTCCCCGACTGAGGACTCCGTGGCGGGTGGATAACTACATGAATGATCTCTAAACTTTTCCCCACCATGGCTTCTAAAAGAACGACCAACCCCACACAGGCCACCCCGGTGGCATCTTCAAGTACTGCTGCGGCTTCGGCCGCGCATGCTCTTACCACCCCTCGAGCGTCTTCAAACGCGAAAAACGCAAACCCAACCGCATCTTTGAACGCGCTAGGCTTCCGCAAGGCTGCGTCTCTGACAATGCCGAGCGGAAACCCAGCTGCTTCCCTGAGCGCGATAGGCTCCATTACTGCGTCCACGTCAGCGCCACCAATGGCTGCGACCAAAGACACGGAAATAGAGCTGTCCGCTCTTAAGACTGCTATACCCGCGCAACAGACAGAGCCAATCTGGACTTTAGTCTCTCCGCGCAAAAAAAATAGGAACAACAAGCGCCAGAAGGCCAAGGCGGACACTCAGGCAAGGGCACAGGCAAGACAAAAGGCTGCTGACGGGGGACGGCAACTCCACCACGGAGCCAAGTCACCGACCCCAGTAAGCTCGACCTCCGGTCAGGCCGAACAGGTCCAGGCGCAGGTGGTGCCCGAGGCAACACCAGCGACAAGCGAAAGTAGCCAGACTCGCCGCAAATCCAAGCCTAGAGGGAAACGCGCAGGCAGACTGGCAGCTAAAACCCAGAGAAACACCGCGGCACATCCCAACATGCCGTCTCAACCCGTCACCAAACGGTCCCGGCCCGAAGATACAACCACGCCTACTGGAGACAGCAAACGTGTGAAATCGGGGACCAACAAACACAAAGGGTCGGTCAGCTATGCAGCGGCGTTCAGGGCCAACGAGCTGTGCGTGGCAGTCATGACCGAACCCTTCAACGACCTCACGGCTGAGCAAGTCACGAGCATCCGAACTTGTCTGGAGACGAAGCACGAGGACGAACTTCTCGACCCGGCAACGTCGTCCCAAACATCCAAAGTCCGGTTCCGTGGCAAGGCGCACTATAGCGAGGGAGTCCTCAAGTTGTGGTGTGAGGACGACGTCGCGCTAGTGTGGCTCCGCTGCGCGGTGGACAACGTTACATCGCCAATCGCCGGGACTAAGCTTGTGGTCAGACCTCAAGCTGAAATCCAACGGCGCATCCTCTGTGGTCTGTTCATCCCCGAACCCAACAAGGATATCGACAGGCTGCGAAGGATTTTGGCGATGCAAAACCAGTTTGTCAATGTCAACTCTTGGTCACTAGTCAGAGCGGAAAAACAGACGGAGCGGGAATCACCTGGTGTCCACCTGCTCCTTCGTGTTCCAGAGTCTGATGTCAACAAACTCAAACAACAGGAGCGCCGCCTTTACTGGCGTATGGGTAACATTTACATCCGAATCCTGGAGGAGGATTCTGGACCAACCCAGGCGAAAGGCGACGCTCAACCCAAACCCACCCCTCAAAAACCCAACGTTGGCGAAAGAACATCAGAGCGCCAACTAGAAAACATAGAGATGGAAACTGATCCCCCATCCACACCCAAACCCGAGGACGAGGAGTGCTTTCTGGACGTCGAGGGGAGTGAGGTCAGCGACAGCTGCCTCAACTCCTCTCCGATCCGACACTCCTAAATCGTTCCCCATTATCCAAACCAACCTCCAGCACAGCCTCACAGCGACGGCTTCTCTGCGCAGAGCGCTGGAGGAAAACCCCCAGACCATAGCCCTAATCCAAGAGCCGTGGATTAGGAAGGGCAGAATCTGTGGTCTAAGCAACACCAGTGGAAAACTCCTCCTCGACACCACCGTAAGCAACCCTAGAACCTGCATTATCACTCCCAAACACCTACAGACACTATTAATTAACGAATTCTGTTCCAGAGACCTAACTGCTGTTAGGCTCACTACTGGACCTAAAGAGATACCCCAAGACGTAGTCCTAGCATCCGTCTACCTGCCAGGCGACGAGGACATACCTACAGCAGAGGTGGTATCCCTAGTCGAGTACTGTGAGCGGGAGAAATTGGAACTCGTTATCTGCACCGACTCCAACGCGCACCACAACCTTTGGAGCAGCGACAAGACAAACATCCGAGGAGAAGAACTGGTAAATTATCTTTTTACTACTAATCTCACAATACTTAACAGAGGCTCAGAACCAACATTTGTAACCTCTCGAGCCCATACCATCATTGACCTAACAATAACTACAGAGAAGGTGTCCCACTCTATCACCGACTGGCACGTCTCTGACGAGGCGTCATGCTCGGACCATAGATGGATTAGATTCAATCTCTGCATGAACCTACCGACACCGCAACCTAGGCGCGCCCCACGCAAGACAGACAGGACAAAATTTGTAAAGATGGTCCGATCAGCTCTTGAGTCTGAGAATGTGCCATCAAACAACGTAAGTGTAGAAGACATCGAACACTACGTGAACAAACTCACCCACATCTTAACCCACAGCTATGAACAATCGTGCCCTCTCGTCATGCCCCCGGTGGGACCAAAGCGACACTGGTGGGGCCCCGAACTGCAGAGATTACGTCGCAAAGTAAGGAGTCTGTTCAACAGAGCAATAAACACTCGCCAAATCAAGGATTGGGAAAACTACCAATCCACTAAAGCAACTTACAAAAAACGTATAAGAACTAGGAAGCTGGAATGCTGGAAACGCTTCTGTACAAGCATAGAAAGCACCAGCCATGCAGCACGAACGAAAGGCATACTATCAAGCGAACCTGAGCGTACACTTGGATGTCTCAAGAAACCAGACAACACCTATACAAAATCTGATGCAGAAACAAGCGAACTGCTGCTAGAAACACACTTCCCAGGGTGTCAGATTACAGACAATCACGAATGGGACATGCGCACCGAACGAACATCCAGTAGCCAAGACTGGATCGTAGCCCATGACCTCATCGATCAGGAAAAGGTTTTATGGGCCATCAACAGCTTCCTTCCCTTCAAATCAGCAGGACTAGACGGGATATTCCCGGGTCTCCTTAGATGGAGTGGCGACCTACTGGCTGACTATCTTGTTAACATCTTCAGAGGCTGCGTTGCCCATCGCTACATACCTCGCAAATGGAGGGAAGTGAAGGTAGTATTTATCCCAAAACCAGGAAGGAGCGACTACACACTGGCGAAATCCTTTCGACCAATAAGTCTCACTTCGTTCCTTCTCAAAACACTGGAAAGGCTATGTGACCTGGAAATAAGAGGGCGCACTCTATTGCGCAAGCCCCTACATCCACATCAACATGCCTACAGTCAGAACAAATCAACTGAATCAGCACTTCATAGCGTGGTAACACGAATAGGAGACGGATTAACCAACAAGTTACCGACTCTGGGTGCCTTCATCGACATAGAAGGCGCCTTTGACAAAACATCCTTCAACAGCATAAGCCTGGCACTAGAACGCTATGGCGTAGCCCTAACGCTAGCAGAATGGATAAACAATATGCTCAGATACAGAGCTATACAATTCACTGTTAACACAACAACCAGAGGCATAGTGGTCAGAGGCTGCCCACAGGGTGGCGTTCTTTCACCACTGCTATGGAACATAGTTGTAGACGAACTCATCCAGAAACTGAATGGTCGAGGACTGTATACAGTGGGATATGCAGATGACCTTGCTATCCTAACGACTGGACATTTCGAGAACGTACTATGTGACCTCATGAAATCAGCTTTTAAAACAATCGAAAACTGGTGCACAAGTCATGGGTTATCGGTCAACCCCACAAAAACGGAACTCATAATGTTCACCCACAAACGGAGCCTAGGAAACTTAAGACTCCCGAAGCTATTCAACACCGAAATAAAACTAACTAACGAAGTCAAGTATCTAGGGATCATCCTAGATAACAAACTGTTATGGAATAAACATCTTGACTACAAAATACAGCGAGCCTGCACAACCTTCTTTCAATGTAGCAGAATGCTTGGGAAAACATGGGGACTTTCCCCGAAAATAACCATGTGGCTCTACACGGCCGTGATAAGACCAATACTCACTTACGGAGCAATCGTATGGTGGACCAGAACCGAATTAAGTACCGTAATCGCCAAGCTTCAACGATTTCAAAGACTCGCATGCTCCGCCATTACAGGCTGCATGAGAACAACCCCGACGGCCGCACTTGAGATCATTCTAGGCCTAGCCCCGCTTGACCTCTACATACAGCAGGAGGCAACTATGGCCGCTTTGAGGCTCCAACACCAGGGCCTATGGGGCAACCCTAGAAGCCTGCATGCGGCTATCCTGGATCGTGCAATTACACATGAGCCTCTATTAGCTGCCCCATGTGACAAGACCTCCAAACAACGAATATTCCAAAAACACTACTACATACAACTATACGAGGAACTAAGAGATCAATCAGGAATCAATGAAGTCCGTGTCTACACCGATGGCTCAAAAACCAAACAAGGAACGGGCGCTGGAGTACACTCGATGGATCTCAACATCAACATTTCAATGACACTAGGCACACACAGCTCCATCTTCCAATGTGAATGTGTGGCCATCACCGAGGCCGCAACCGCGATATACAGGAGAGAAATCGAAGACTACAACATACGCATACTCTCCGACAGCACAGCAACACTAAGAGCTCTGGAAAGCCACAGCTGTAACTCCAAACTCGTCTACGAGTGCCACCTAGCCCTAGAGAAAATCTCGGCGAAAAACAAAGTGACTCTACAATGGATTAAGGGACATAGTGGATCACTTGGCAATGATGCTGCAGACGAATTGGCCAGAAGAGGATCAGGAACACTCACAGAAGGTCCCGCCCCACTCCTCCCTCTGCCATTCTCTCAGCTGCGCACGTGGATGCGACACCGCACCATAAACCAACACAATGAACGATGGGGACAGGCCACGGACTGCAGACAGTCAAGAGCAGCTCTACCTGCCATCTTACCACGACTGACGCGTCGCCTACAAAGTCTCAAAAGATCAGACCTCCGGATCATCGTGGGGACTCTAACCGGTCACTGCCCCTTGAACAAACACTTCTACAACATCGGAGCCACAGACAGCCCACTCTGCAGAGGATGTCTAACCGAAGAGGAATCAGCTGCCCACGTAATCCTGGAATGCGTGGGCGTAGCAACTCACCGCGCAAAAATCCTTGGCAACCCAAGGTCACTCCGCGAAGCCTGTGAAGACCCCAGGAAACTTCTGTGCTTCTGGGCGGAGTTGGGCTGGCTAACCCACTAGCCAAAACTCCCACGCACAATGAACCAACTAAAGAGTTTAAATGCGGAAAAGGGAGTCCACACACATACACATAAGGCCCGGTTTCCACCAAAGCGGAGAAGAGAGGGGACGGGAGCAGATGTGTATAGTCGGGCGGCGGCCCACGCGCTCTCGCTCCCCGTTCCCCGCTGGCTTCTACCCGCGCCTCGCACACCCAAAAGCGTTCATTCGCTACACACAGCTCACATCTTTCCGCTTTGTTGGAAACCGGGCCTAACACTGACATACAATACGGTCTCCCAGAGAATTATCCGCCTTCTTATCAGGCCGACTATTTTGTAATCTTTGGTTTGGGAGCAGTCTAGCTTCAAGGTTTGCTGGAAGATAACAAAGGTAAGCTCGCCTTTTTACATGTCCTTTCAGTCTACATGAATTTACAAGATATTGATCATGTAGGTACAATAAGAGTATAGATAGCCCGTACTTTGCTTTTTCGTGCTTACAGCATGGCAATTCCCTATTCTAATGCACAAATTTAAAAAACCATTCGTTTTTAATCTTTATTGAATTCCGTTTCGAAATCAGGACACAACAAGGAATTGGAATGACGGAAACTTTTAAGTAGGTACCTACCCAAATTGATGGGTATTTCAATACACTGAATTTGCTAAATTAAAAGTACAAAAATAGTCTTAGTACATTGTCTACTCTGACACACATCAACATGATATCAGCGCATCCTCAAAAGAACCAGTTAAAAAAAAATATCACAGTATTCAACTAAATACAAGCAGTAAAAGTTTACAGGATATTCAAAAAGAAAGTCTATGACGCATTTAGAATAAATTAACTAGCGATCACTGCAATAACATACACTCAATACTACATTCACAACTTACACACAGTACTCCTATGAGGATTTGCTACTAAAATTAGATCTAACTATAGAAGTAAGATTAATATTCATTGAATCGTTTGTGTCCCGGTCCTTTGCCTCCGCCAAAGCTACTCCCGCGTTTGAATGTGCCTCCTCCTCCACGGCCACCTCCATATCGGCTTCTGTTCCAGCCTCCGCCACCACCCCCAGACCGCTCAGCCATTGTTTGCAACTGAGGGTTTACCACCTATAACAAACAATACCACACATCTAATTAATTAGCTCCCCAATTTTTAGAGGCATAATTAATAAAAATAATATATAAATGTGACAGCATCTGAGGATGGGATCCAGACAAAATAATGTGTGAACACCGAAGGCATGTAGCTGTTTTTATATACCTCATACTCGCATTCATGTTACGCTATGGTAAAAACGTACCCATGCCAAAGGTATGAGGATACAACGCGTCATAGTATTCTACAAACCTGATTGGCTTCTGTAAGTACAGACACAAGGTCTTTAGCTTGTCTGGAGTTAGATGGTGTGAAGAAGGCGTAAGATGTTCCTTTTGATTTTGACCTGCCAGTTCGGCCAATTCGGTGGATATAGTCCTCAGATGAATTAGGATAATCAAAATTGATAACATATTTGATTCCATCCACATCTAGAATTAAAATACATGTTAATTCCATCCTAAGATTAGTTTGAAAAGCTTGAAACAGTTTTTCTAGAGTAAACTATTGAAAATTTGAAAATCTACTCCAAGCTTTATTACTTAAACAAATTAATCTAAAGCAGGTTTTGGTAACTCATAGTATTACTTACATGAATATGAGTTACACAGTATGATCAAATACAACATTCAATACATTGTTGCCTCTCACTCAGAACCCTGGAGACTTATAAAAGGGCATTGGATTTATTCTCTTTTATCTATGTTCAACATAATTGCCCTCTTCAAAGCTCCATTATGGCCGAAAGAGAAAACCCTTGACCTCTCGCTGCACATCTCATCAATCACTGGTCAAGTTTTTCATGATGCACCATTAGAGGGATCTTATCTCATTTGCAAATGTTCTCAAAGCAAGTAGTGCATCACCAGGTTTTCCACTATCAAGTGTATCCGCATGTTTTACGGACATACCATCAAGTTTTCCGGCCTTGGGTCCCATCACAGTGAAAGGCACATTTGAGGCACCATAATAATGACGAGTTATTGCATTCTCAACAGTTGTCAACTGCATCAGACAATGGGTCATCTAGGTAATCCAGTGCAGTGGTAACATGCCTGCTAGTCTGAGGCAGTAATCAGATAGAACACAATAACTTTCCGCCGGTGCCTCTGAAAGTATACACAAAAGTTATTATACAATCAATTTACAAAATATTGATGATCATACAAGTGAAGTATTTATTGAACCTGAATAGATCTCAAGGCAGCAAAAAAAAACTCACCAAGTCCACGAGCAGCAACATCTGTTGCCACAAGAATACTAGCTCTTCCCTGCTTAAATTGGTATAATACTTCATCCCTCTCTTGCTGTGTCTTGTCTCCATGCATGCACACTGCAGGCCATCCATATCGCCGGATATTCCTAGTTATATTTTCTACTTTCCTCTTAGTTTCAACAAATATGATAGTTTTAGCACCAGGCTCCTGGCTTTGACCAATTTCTTGCAGAAGTACATTCAGTCTGAAAAGAAATGTTTTATGAAACAAAATAATAATAATTATGTCCAATATTATCTTAGCTTGAAACTCAGATCTTCTTAGAGGAGTATTAGCAAATTTTAATCAAAAATTATTCATACTTCTTGAATAACTCATCATAGCAGGTATGCAGGCATTAAAGGATAAATTTTGAGTGATACATACTTGTTTTCCTTCTCATGTTCTTGGCAAACATCAATAATTTGAAGGATATTGTGATTCGCAGAGAGCTGCATTGATCCTACATTGATTTGGACATAGTCTCCAAGGTAATCTTCAGCCAATTTCCTGACTTCCTTGGGCCATGTGGCTGACCACATAACAGTTTGCCTGTCAGGGCGAATTTGTTCAATAATCTTCCTAATTTGTGGTTCAAAACCCATGTCCAACATGCGGTCAGCTTCATCAAGCACCAGATAAGTGCATCGTTGGAGGTTTGTGGTGCCCTTTTCAAGGAAATCAATCAACCTTCCAGGAGTGGCAATCACAATTTCCACACCCCTTTCCAAGTCACGGGCTTGCTCTCTTTTAGGGGCCCCTCCAAAAATGCAAGTATTCCGTACATAGGCAGAGTTACCAAAATCAGATGCTACTTGTTGAATCTGTTGTGCCAACTCTCTGGTAGGTGCAAGAACAAGGGCAATGGGGCCATCTCCACTACGGATAGGAGGCTGATTGTTTATATGTACAATGGCAGGTAGAATGTAGGCCAGGGTCTTTCCTGAGCCAGTCTGAGCAATGCCAACCAAGTTCTGCCCAGACATGGCGATGGGCCAACCCTGTGCTTGAATAGGAGTGGGCTCTTTGTACCCCATATTAGCGATGCTCTGGTTAACATAATCAGGAAAGTTTCCTTCGTCAAAATGTTGAATGGGTACTGGGACATCAACTCCACTAATAGTAATTTCATGTAGATTTCTGAACTCTTCTACATCATATGGCGATCTATTGAGGACTGAGGGATGTGGGTTGTAAAAGTTCTTGTTGAAAGGCTGCAGCGACATGGAATCCCAGTTCGGGCGACGCATGTTTTGACCGCCAGAGAATTCTTTTTTGCCACCGCCGCCGTATCCACCACCTCCGCCGCCTCCATATCTTCCACCGCCACCGCCTCCCCCATATCTTGAGCCTCCGCCACCTCCACCGTACTTAGAACCGCCGCTTCCTCCGCGGCTATTGTTCCAACTTCCAGACCTACAACAATGCGAACAATTCAGTAACTTTTCACCAATGAATAACAATATCTACCTACTCAAGCTTTCACTAATCAAAAGACTCTCTTTTGAGATTGTGGATAATAGAACAAAGGGAAAGGCGTGTTGTGCTCGCAAGTAGATAACGCCACGCATGCGTGAAATCAGAGATCGTGTCAGGCGAAAATTGCCCTCACCTGAACAAAATGGCCACCGAAACTCGTGCTAAGCGCAGGCATGCGCTCTTACGTGTACGCATTGGATGCTATTACCTACACTGAGAATATTCAAAGAGTTTCGACCAAATGGATTTTAAAGAATACCCACCACAATTAACGAGACAGTCGTGTTTCATTTTGTAATACATAAATGACACGCTAGGAATGACATCATCTTTACAATAGTACACAATTAGCGGAATTTACGGTTAAGATATCAAAATTACTAACAAAAGCTACAGTTCGTACCAGACATAATATACTCACATGATATTTATTATATTTAATACGGAGATGATCAAGATATTGAGGGATGTAATTCGGTATTTTCTTGAAGCAGGGTCTGTAAGGAAACAGATCGACGTAAAGTAAAATTACAATGTATCACTTCTAATTTGTATCACTCGCAAGATATAATAAATTTAATGAATTTACACTGTATATTCGCAGATCTTTAGCCAATTTTTCATAAAATATAAAATTTAGTAAGACCACACGACCTACCTAAACCACTGCTATTAGAAAAAGAATGATGTAATTGACTTTCATTCAAGAGCCATTCGAAGCAAGCAACCGTTGGATTGAATAAGAGCGAATGAGAAATACCGTCAACGAACCCTGTGATTGGAGGACGTTAAACAACTAACTTCACTTACGAAAGAAAGAAATAGAGTAATTCAAGAACACACGAAAACAACCAAGATGGAAAATGAGAGAAAAGAAGGGTGGGAACTGCGAAGGGGGTGTTGTAGTTTGAAGAATCTCATACACGCTGCAAGACAGACAGACAGACAGCGGATAAGTATGTGTGTCCAAGTCAGACTTCAGAGAAGGTAAGCGGGTAGATAAGTGGGCAGCGTTATATTATAACCCGAGATGCAAGAAGTTTCGTATATGCGTTTGGGGTAAAAGATTATCGATTGTTCGGGTGTATGGTTATTTCATTTTTTTAAGTCTATAAACTATTATAAAACCGCATGGCATACAATTACACCGTATATTGGTCCATCATCTATTTCAGTAATAGGTTGTTTGTTTTCCCCAAACAAACAACCTATTACTATGTATATACCTATGAGCTCCTTGCATCACGGGTCAAAATAGATCGTCGCATATGTAGCGAGTAGCGACATCTCTCGCCAAATGATTGAAGTACGCTACATTGCATCAACGCAGAGCGATGGCAACGAAGTCAACGAACTACCAATATACGAAGAACTACCATTACATTACACAGATGGTCATCGAAGTGTCTAGATCGCGCAATCAGAGTTTTGACGCATTAAAATATAAATAACGGGTGTAATTAATAAGATCTATCACCAAGCCGAAAACCACATATTCTATACATCATTGGGATATTTTTTTCTACTAGTCTATACCCGGGAATCCACTGGTTCTGGAAATATTGAAAGCCAAAGTAGCATTTTTTTTAGTTCTTTACGGAAATGAATTCCAAGTGTTAACATTAAAGATTGGTCCTAACAAACATTATATTTAACATTATATATATATATATATATATATATTTTAATTTTCTTAACAAATTACGCATTTGAAGTTGCAGAAATACAATGAATATCAAACTCGGCTCGCACACCACGGCCTTGACTTGTGCGTGTGCACAAGTCAAGGCCGTGGAGCACGCTCACAAATATGCGGTCAGCCTGCTACAAAAAACAGCAGTTTTCCTAAAAATAAAAGTCGTTTCCCAGCAATTATTTTCTCTTAATGTTACTTGTTAAGATGAATAGTATGCGTAGATTTCGGCTTGGTGATTGGTCTTATTACATATAATACATACCTCCAACTAACAACTGCCGGTCCTAGGATTCCGAGCAGGTAGATCAAATAGATAAGCTCGGTGGAAAATCTTCACTTTGCAAATAGAGGACACTACCAACCGTGTCCTCCATACATTACAAACTTATCTACTTTTTGGAATACAGAAGGCAGGACTGCCCTTAAGTAAGTTGGCACGCATACTTACCTCAACTCTGTCTACTTGTTTGGCAGCGTGTAAGCTAGCCATCATGGGTCGTTCGTTCCTTCACTCTTATATACCACCACTCATAATTGCATTGCCTGGCAGCGATTGACAGTGACTTATTTATGACAGACACTCATTGATTCATTCTTTTTGTTCAGCAGCTCAGCTGAAAAAGTTTGCGTTTTGTGAGTTATTGCGGTGCGTGGTTGAAAATAATTACAGAAATCCTGAATAAATACCGGTGTTGTGAATTTATAGACTGTAGCGAAGTCTTATTCAGATCAGTTAAATGGCTATGCAACCCCACAGCAAGAAAAGGGTCTGCTATTATTACGATAGTGAGTGTCACAAAGTTTGTTACCCGCCACAACCAAGCCTTTTTGGTATTTCTAAGAAAATTAATCACATTGCTTGTGAAAGCTACTTGGCTCTTTCTTAATTGAAATATTTACTATAAGGCTTGTTAAGAATCCTTACTTTAGTGAAATAAGACTGAATGTAACCATCTTCACATTTTTATCGTGTTGTGGATCACGCCATTTCATGGCGTCTGTCCTGCGTTCTACGCTCCTATTGGCCACATAGCTCAAGTTCGCCCAACGATATTCATTGTACAGACTGATTGTGTCAAGCCGTCAAATGACTTGAGCTACATGTTGGTATAGAGTTAAAATTAGTTTACTCAAATATTGATGATATTTCAGGTGATATAGGAAATTATTATTATGGACAAGGACATCCCATGAAACCGCATCGCATACGCATGACCCATAATTTGCTATTGAACTATGGTTTATACAGAAAGATGGAAATTTATGTAAGTCAGTTTAAAAGTATTTCAAGCATTATAATCACTATGAAATAAAACAACATGAAAAAACATCATATGTGTATGATGTTTTTTCATGTTGATCTAATTTCTATTGCATTTAAAACTTAACATTAATCTTGTGTTAACCTATAACCCTCAATAAGGTAATCTAGGCTACTCAAAAGAAATAGAGGTAAAGTAATTATCAATTTACTGCCTTATTTTACAATAATCTTAGACCAAAGCACCCATAAAAGATTAACGCAAAGAAACATCAGTTTTTCAATTGACCGCCAGAAAAAGAGTCCATCAGCCTGACATCTGTCTCTCCGTCACGCTGTCAACCTCCAATTCCCACATCATTGGAGTTGCCAATGCTTGCTTCGAGGCTTTTTGTTTTTTAGCCCTGAGATAAGTTTTAATCAAAACTGAAATCTTGTTCTATTAATTCTGAAATACTAACTTATGTATCTTGGTGTGGTATGTTTTCACATAATTGGTCTATAGACTTTCTGTATACAGAAAGTTGAAATTTATGTATCAAATAGGTCTATCAAGAAAACTTTTATAGCTTAAAATCCTATAAAATAATGTTCATTTCATATAATACCAATATTATTACAGAGACCTCACAAAGCCACTGCTGATGAAATGACAAAATTCCATTCAGATGATTATATCAGGTTCCTTCGTTCTATCAGGCCTGATAATATGTCTGAATACAACAAACAGATGCAACGATGTAAGTATTATTATGTATTTTATTATTATAGAATATCACAAACAAAACTACCTATGCTGCATTTATACTATGAAAAATTATATATATAAACACAACACTGAATAATGTAAAACATACAAACCCAAGCTCTACTGGGTCATCAGCAATAGTTGTCTGAATTCCCATGTAAAATAAACTAAATAACAGTCAACATCAATAGAAAAAATCCTAAGCTCCTACTATTTACTATTATTAGCCCACCTATTCTGCCTTTTATGCCACCATCACTCCTTAGGTGAAAATGCAGTGTGAGTGGAGTCAGGTAGCACATATTGAAAACCAAATAATTTTGCCATAGATAGAGTAAAGATCATAATTATTAATCAATTACCATATAAATGGAGAGCCTAAGTCCTAACTCTAAAAACCCTACATCTTGGTCAATAAGTATGGTTAGGCTGTTTCACAGCATTTCTAATAACTAGGTACATACTTACTTGCATGTTACAGTTAATGTTGGAGAGGATTGCCCCGTGTTTGATGGTTTATATGAGTTCTGTCAGCTCTCTGCCGGTGGTTCAGTGGCAGCAGCTGTGAAATTGAATAAACAGGTAAGTTTTCTTGCAAAAAAAATTCCTGAATTAACCCATGTAGAAACTATGGAATATCTTATGAAACATTAAAACAATAAACAGTTTAAGAAGCCTGAAACTGAGTCTAGACTTAAGCATATATTTTGTGGCAGTTTTTAATGAAAATGTATCACCCCATGTACAATTATTGTGTTTACCAGTAATAATCAGATTTCCCTATCCTCAATGGTTTTATGGAAGAAAACTCTGCTGTGGGCAGTAGATAGTATTCTATAATGTACACACAGTGTAAGCCCATCCTGAAAGTACAATCTAAATATTGGTGAAATCATTTTTGAAAGCAAATGAGTAGTTTCGGTGACTACCTCCTACATCCACACTTAGAAACTTTATCTCGTTATAATATTGTATGTATTAGAGAGCATAAATGTGTCAAAATCCATACATAGTCTAGTCTAGATTGTTTCATTATGGAATACCAAATAAAGGTTTTGTTTTGGACCATGAACCAATTATGTTGTCATCACTTTAGATTTTCAATAATACCATAAAAAAACTTATTATTTTGGACTAGGAGCATAATTTTCACTAAAATAATGTTATAGCTTCTTAGTACCACTGTGACAATTTTTTTTTTGTTTGTTTTATGTTAAAACAAAAAGGTTTTTTTAGTTTGTTGGGCATGTATTTTCATTAGTAATGTGTTCCCTAGGCATCAGAAATCTGCATAAACTGGGGTGGTGGACTTCACCACGCCAAAAAGTCTGAAGCATCTGGATTCTGCTACGTCAATGACATTGTGCTTGGTATTCTTGAACTGCTGAAGTATCACCAGAGGGTTCTGTACATCGATATTGATGTACATCACGGAGATGGGGTGGAGGAGGCTTTCTACACCACTGACAGAGTTATGACAGTGTCTTTCCATAAGTATGGAGAATACTTCCCTGGCACAGGTATGTATATTTTGCGATTTTAAATTACTTCTTATTAGCATCGTATTATTATGATGCATACTTTTTCTATAATTTAAGCTTAGGCTCAGGCATGACAGTTATAGGGCATGTTTTCCCTATAACTGGGAAATATGTCTTCGTTTTTAAAATAGATTGCAAGTTACTACTTTTTAAACTATCATCATAGTTCTAAACATAATTTATATTTTACTAAAAACGGGTAATTAACCAAGATTCGTGAGTTTAAATGTTTCCCGATATTACGTCACAGTTGCATGTACCATAATCACGAAAGGAACTGAAGTCTTTGCAGATGGATGTTAGTGGCAGACAAATCAATCTGTCTCACTCATTGGTAAATATCCTGGTTTTAGAAAAGATGGCAAAGAAATTAGTCCGGGGACAATGGGAATAACCCAAAAGATTAACTTATTGGTATAGGGTTGCATGACGAACGACGCCGCCGATCGGCCGTTTCTTCAAAGAATACAAAAAGCACAGACAGCCCGACTGCTTCACTTAGCAAGTTTCCTGATTGTTATCGCTGCCTACATAGCTTGCCTGAAGCTAAAATTAGCTTTTCGTACTATCTATTGGCTAATAATATTCTGTCATAGGTGACCTACGCGACATCGGTGCCGGGAAAGGTAAATACTACGCGGTGAACATACCACTTCGCGATGGAATGGACGACGAGTCTTACGAGTCAATATTCGTGCCCATTATCTCGAAAGTCATGGAGACCTTCCAACCGAGTGCCGTCGTGTTACAATGCGGTGCTGATTCTCTTACTGGTGAGGCATTTACAACATGCTATAATATCAAACGGATGCGGAACCGAAATAATTTTGGTCATAAACACATACTCTATCTCTGTCGGAAATCTTAATTACTATGCGTGTCTGCATCCGGATCATGAACAAAAATAATAGTCAGTTCTATTAACCTATCAATTGAAAGCATTTTGGCCAAGATAGAGAAAAGAGCATTTTGGCAAGACTAAATATCATTGGTCAGCATTTATGAATTTTTGAAATAATCTGCTTGATGTCATTATTATGACGAAGACTGTGAGGTACCTTACGCACATCATTAAGTGGCTAAAATATATTCCAATCTCTTTTTGTTATCAGGTGACAGACTGGGTTGCTTTAACTTGACTGTCCGTGGTCACGGTCGTTGCGTCGAGTTGGTCAAGAGATTCGGTCTGCCGTTTCTTCTCGTTGGCGGCGGAGGGTATGTATTTTTAACTACCATTATTATTAACCAGATACAATGATACAAAATAACTATACCCAGTCAAGTAATAACCAGATCAGATCATTTAGCCATTCATGGCCATTATCCAATCTTGATGAAACTTTGTAGGTAGGTTAGATATAATCATTAATTCGAAAATGAGCTTAATCGGTTGATTTTTCCTTCAGATACACCATTCGTAATGTCTCTCGTTGCTGGACGTACGAGACGTCTGTAGCGCTCGGCGTAGAAATTGCTAATGAGCTGCCCTACAATGACTACTTCGAATACTTTGGTCCGGATTTCAAACTGCATATATCGCCCAGTAACATGTCAAACCAGAACACACCCGAGTACTTGGAAAAGATAAAGAACAGGTTGTTTGAGAATCTGAGGATGTTGCCACATGCACCCGGTGTACAGGTAAATTTTAATACACAATCTTAAATAACATTCTCCCTACTAAGACATTGAATAATTGATATTGAAATAATAAAATGTTGTTTCAAAAGCGGAAATACGTTCATATTGTAAAAACGGAAATTTTCACGTACCGCACTATCGGTGAAGGCACTGACTAAGTTTCGACTCATTCCGAGAGTCTTCATCAGGGTGAGTGTTCGCAACGTTCTCCCTCCGCGTCGCTTCGAGCACTACCTAGTTGGTAGTGCGATAGTGCGGTACTTGAAAATTCCCGTTTTTACAATATGAATAGTCAAGTTCACGATAGTTTTTGGAACGGAAATACGTTATTATGTTTAAAGTGTTGTGTATTTTCCTAAAACATAGATTTATCTGGGCTAGCGATAACATGTTTGAACATCTAGCAATTTTTTACAGTTTATGTATTAGGTATAGGTATAGCTATCTTCCGAATGACTTCATGAAGACTAGGTGTACCTATCGTAAAAAATAAAACCGGAGATCTCAGCTCGTCATCTAACTATCGCCCTATCTCGTTAGGTACAGTTATGGGTAAAGTGTTGGAGCGACTTATCTATCCGGATCTAAGAAGGAATATAGCAATTGATGATGCGCAATTTGGTTTCTGTCCCGGTCTCTCAACAGATTCGGCTATAATGAGCTTAAAAAGCACCGTGAACTACTATACTTCACAGGATACCTCTGTCTATGCTTGTTTCCTAGACTTGAGCCGTGCTTTTGATCTGGTGAATTATGAAATTCTATGGGCCAAAATGTCGGATGCGCAAGTACCAAATAATGTGGTGGATCTGTTGAGATGCTGGTATGGGAACCAAATTAATAACGTCAAATGGGGCGACACGACTTCTAGTAGTTATAGGCTAGAGTGCGGAGTGCCTCAAGGAGGATTGACCTCTCCTGACCTATTTAACCTTTTACGCTAATGATCTGATCGAGGAGCTGAGAAGGACCAGAATTGGCTGCCACTTAGGCAACGTCTGTGTAAATCATTTAAGTTATGCAGACGACATGGTGCTCCACAGCCCCTCGATCAAGGGTTTAAAGAAGCTACTGTTAATCTGTGAGCAATATGCGGTTGCTCATGGGCTAAAGTATAACGTCACGAAAACCGAAATGATGGTATTTAGGTCAGGACGGGGTCCAGAGAAGGTGTCAAGGTAATTTGTGGGCGTGTTGTCCATTTGGACAGCACGCCCATTAAAATGGTCAAACAGTTCAGGTACCTAGGACACTTACTTACCGAATCATCAAAAGACGACGCTGACATAGAGAGAGAGAGGAGAGCTCTCGCCGTCAGAGGTAACATGCTCGCTCGCCGCTTCGCTAACTGCAGCGCAGATGTGAAGATGTACACCTGCCAACTATGGTCCAACTTCACGAGGAAGTCCATCAACATCATAAGGGTCCAGTACAATAATGCGTATCGGGCTCTTATGAGGTTGCCGAGATACTGAAGTGCGTCGACAATGTTCTCTGAGGCGGGAGTTCCCGATTTCTTTGATATACTAAGAACAAGGATAGCGTCCTTCTGGAACCGGCTAAGTCGTTCCAACAACACCATCCTGAGGGCTGTCTCTAACTATCTGGCCAATCCAATTTACAAACATTGGATTGCCGTCCATATGGACGGAAACAGGAAATGACGGGGATTGTTACTGTGACGAGTATCTAAATGGTTAGTTACCTACCTACTTGCGATCTGTTTTTATTTTATTTTATTTTTAGTTTTATATTAGCGCATTGTATTGTATTATTTTTGTGTTTACATTGTACAGAGCCTGAAATAAACGAATTTTATTTATTTATCTATACTAATATTATAAAGAGGAAATATTTTTTTGTTTCTTTGTTTGTATCGAATAGGCTCCGACTACTGGACCGATTATAACATTTTTTTCACAGGAAGTAACATAGGCTATAATTTATTTTTAAAAAAATAGAGATCCTTAAGAAAATTGCAATAATATAAGCCAAAGTAGCAAAATTTTGCCTATAAAATTTATTATTTGGCGTGCGCTGAGAAATCTATTGATGATACATAAAAATGATGTACTACATGATTAAAGTACTCATTATTACCTACAAAAAAGTCCGCGAGGAAATATATCTTACTATCATAGTTAAGTCACAATAGCAGCTTTTGTGTTCTAAAATTTAATTAGATTGCCGATATTCCCACGGAATCGAAACTTACGCGGGTGAAACCGCGGGGCGCAGCTAGAATAAAATATAAATAACCAATGTTTGTTTTGTTTTTGTAGGTACAAGCTATTCCCGAAGATGCTGTCAATGATGAATCTGATGATGAAGATAAAATCGACAAAGATGAAAGACTGCCACAAAGTGAAAAAGTGAGTTCTCTTTCAAATAATTTCTAAAGTGGAACTGGTTATTTCAATTATAACAGCCATGAAAACTGTTGCTTGGATTGGCAAAGTATGAAAAGCCGAACAGATTATATTTGCAGTAAATCAAGTGTACTGCATATAAAGTTCCTATGTTGAATAAATGAGTATGAGTATAGCGTAAACTCTGGAAGATGCCTTCTATCTTTAAAATACTTACATACGTATATTCATAGATTTTCATTTAAAAAAGGTGTCTTTATGTATTTTACCATTAATTAAAAAATACAATTCACAGGACAAACGCATCACCGGCGACGGCGAGCTTTCAGACTCTGAAGACGAGGGCGAAGGGCGCCGCGACAACCGCTCGTACAGAAACCCGCAGCCCCGCAAGAGGCCGCGCCTCGACAAGGACTCTTCGCAGATCAAGGACGATCTCAAACGTAAGTTATTTATTACTAACGCATCGAGCGACTACGAGTTTAGTCTCTGCGACGGTGAATTCACACTAAGCTCATAAATTCTCGCAACTCTGCAAGCGGCCGCGCCTTGACAGACTTCTCCGATGATGGATGATCTCAAACGTAAGCCATTTATTACCAACGCATCGGGAAACTGCGAACTTAGACTCTGCAACAGTGAGTTCGGACAAAAAATTCTTAGATAATAAATGTTTTATCGCCACTCACTGTGGGTCGCTGTTAGAATAAACGAAGCTAGTGTTATAAAATAAAATTAACTTGTAAGTAAAGCATCGGGAGACCGCGAGCTGACTCGCTGAAAACCAATTCAGACACTCACGATTGTGAACTTGGATACTATTCACTTGAATTCAAAAGTTAGTTTCTAATATTCAAATCTTTTGTTCATATCGATGTTTTAAACTAATTTCTCTTTCAGCTGAAGATGCAAAAGATGAAGTTAAAAACATCAGCGGTGTGGAGGAACCAAAGAAAGAGTTGGCGCCAAATCCCTGATGTTTCCATTAGAATAACAATCGACTGCCCTCAAGAAACGCGATAGGTGTTTGACAAAGTTACTCGTTCGAATACAATGCCGCTGGTAAATGGAATGCCTTAGCTTTACTGACATAGCTTGCTGGCGTCGCCCGCCTTGTGCAAGCGGCATAACAGTAACCGTCTTGAGCACAGTTTTCGCGTGAAGCGTGCTGTTTGCGAAGTGAAAATACACATTTAACTTTACAATTATAGTCAAATGCGATTACATTTCGGTCTTATATATTAATATTTTATAATTTCTACAAAATGATGAATGCCAGTGAGGTTATGAAACAAACCGGAGTGATAATGAAATGTTAACTATAGTGTTTAATGCAAGCGCTGGCTGCCTTGAAATATATCGAATTATAGATTATTTCTAGACTCCGCGTGTTGAATACGCATTTAAGGAAATAATTTTATTCAGGGCAATATATAAATGACAATCTAATGCCTTACATTTACCTATTCTATAGATTTTCTGGGATGTCCTGAATCACCTTATATTAATAAACATTTAATTATAATAAAAATCGAGTTCTGATCTTGCATCAGAATGAAGAATAAATTGAATCATTGTTACCCTGGCTATATAAAAGCTATTCAGAATTCCCCTAATAATAATAATATTTATTGCAGCACACACAATCCATAGTTACAATGCTGTAAAACAAGAGTGCACTCTTGATTTTTTCCGAGTTTCACAGTTTAACGAAATGTCCGATTGACTTATAGTCAAACATTTAAAACAAAACCGTATCCGTTTACAGTAAATTGGGGATGCTAAAAGCAGTTTTGTTCAAAATGGAATCTACGACGATTTAGCGATATCCAGTAAAACTGATCTGTTTGTAACATTTATTTGAAATTTGCTATTTCGAACTGAACAGATCTGAGCGTTTATTTTTAATCAATTGACTGATTTTGTAATATTTTATTAATGAAGAGAATTATATCTTATTTATTATCATAATTCTGTTCCCTTAGCAGAAGTTACTTGTGAGATTTCGCTCTCAAGAAAATCCAGAGTGTTCCACATTTTACTTTTATAGGGCATATTTTAAGCATTATTTTACGTTTCAGTCTAAACAAATGTATGCCGACATTTTTAACCGACTTCAAAAACGGAGGTTCTCATTTCGGCTGTATGTTTTTTTAGTGGGCGATCTTTCTTTTGTTTTTTATTCGAAAGAGTAGGCAAAACAACATGGGCACGTGAAGATCTGATGATAGAGTAGGTACCTGCAGGATAGAAACCGTAAACGCTAACCGCGAATACGACAGTTAAATTATTACCAACCGACTTAAAAAAAGGAGTTTCTCAATTAGTCTGTATATGTTTTGTGTATGTTAACATCTTCGCCAATTGTGAACCGATTTTAATGATTATTTTGTTAATATACTTCAAGGGTGGTGCCATATAGTTTATGAAAAATCCCACTCCTAAAATTAAAAAAAGGGGGTGATAAGAATTGCATATTGGACCTTTTCTTCATTTCCCTTTAATTGAAGTCGTTTTTTTGACATTTAATGTCTTACAATTTATAACGCTCAGTGACGTCATACGAAAAATGCAATTGTAGTTCAGTCTGTGGTTCGCGCGCATTATTATTGAAGAGTGAGTTTTGAGAGAGATTCATATATCCAAGAAAAAAGTATATGTATTCCATATTGTTATGTATCAAAATAATCGTAAAAATAGAGGCTTTATAATTGTGTAAAAACAACAACAAATACGTGTTTCTCTTTACATAATACAATTCCTTAGTAAATAAGCTTTCCGTTAATATTATTCGTTTTGACTTAACTGCAATAATAATTGATAAAGCGATTCCTTAATCGCGGAGCGTCCGTCATTTACTACGATAACATAAGCGTAAGCGTGGACAGATGCCCCGCATCTGTCCACGCTATGGACAAATACGCTATGCGTCCAGTGACGGGACTGTTGAGTCGGTAAATTCTACCATCTCAATGGTGTGCAAATGTCAATAGTAGAATTGAGTACCAATTTGAATACAAAATGAATTATAAAATATCTGTACCTAGTTTGTATAAACAATGTAATGAAATTATATTGGTCAGATATAATTTTACCTAGGTACTTTATATTTTATAAATTCAATGTCATAAAAAAAAGTACCTACCCTAACCATTTCGTCAGCTTAGTTTTAAAACAAATTGTATGGTATTCAATGATTATGATTACTATATACCTTCATCATCATCTACTAGGATCCCTAAAAAAATGGTGGAACCTACTTGCTCTATTGTGTCAATGTTGTCATGTATTTTAAGTCAATTCATTACACATTTCAAATTGTGAAATTAAATACTACTCTATTTATTTATAGGTTTTGTTCCCTAACCAAGTAATTACATTGCTAAGAGCGTCATTAACATCTGTTTCGTATACAGGGTGTAACAATGTTCCTGTTAGCCCGAAAGAGGGGTGTCCCACATATGACGAACAACGTTTGTTCAACGACTTTAGAAATTTAGATTTTTTCATTCATGAAATTACTCTTAAACTTTTCTCCAAAATGTGCCTAGACACAACATGAGCCCTATTTTAGTTTGTTTACAGCTGTTTTTTTACCTTGTTTTGTTATTCTAGTATTATTAGAGGTCCTATTTAGTATTCAGATACAACCTCATGCAAACTATGCTCAACATAAAGTTTGCATTCGTTTTTATATGCAAACTATCAAATAAAAAAAAAGATGTGGCGAAATATGACAGAAAGTATAAAATCTGTCAATTAAAAAGCATTGGTTTTCAAATAAGTACTTAATCCTTTATGGTGTTACAATTTACATCGGAAAATTCTGCTTCTTCGTCTCAGTGCTAACAAAATTAAAAATGATTTTATTGTGTTGATCAGAAAGTTCTGCTCAAAAAATGTGAAAAAATGATTTTCCGTCTTAAATAGCTCATAAGAGGGCTGGAAATTATGAATAAGGATTTGGAACAAAATCTCCCATCCTATATATGTGAGTATTTACAAGAAATAATTGATATAAAGAAAGATAGGTAGAATAATATTACTCTACGCAAATAGTAAAGAAACACTTAGGGTTGTCGCAAATTTCTAAGTTAATAATAATTTTACTTTTAATGTAAAAAGTAGCGTATTGACCATTGAAGCGTTGGGAAGGCCGTTAATATAACTACATCAAACTATTGACCAGCTGGCCAATGGCCTCGATTCTGTAGTTCAACTAAACTAAATTTAAACTGTCACTCTCTTTTACTGATAGTGCAAGCAAGAAAGAGATAGCTACAATTTTAGTGCTGTCAAATCAGTTTACATGCCGCTTTTCTTTGTGTTTTTATAGTCAGCATGTTTTGAAATTACGACTAAACTTTTATGGAAAACTTAAATCTGACAGCACTAAAATTGTAGCTATCTCTTTCTTGCTCAATAAAAGAGAGCAACAGTTTAAATTAAGTTTAGTGAGTGTACTACAGAATCGAGGCCACTATTAGCGTCGATTCTCTTGTACACCAACTAAATTTAAAATACTCCCATTTACATCAGTAACTCACTTAGTATTAACTAAGTGCACGCAAGGACGAGTTGGCAAGTTTGACTTTGGCAAATTAGTTTACGTGTCGCTCTTCTGCGTGTTTATAGTCAGCATGTTTTGAAACCACGACTAAACTTGCATGGAAAACTTTAATCTGACTAATTTGACAGCGCTAAAATAAAGTAGGTATTCCCTTTTTTTCTTACTATAGAGACGAATTTACTGTCAATTCTACAGCGCTAGAAAATCATTTCGTCTCTATCGTTATTTACGAAAAAAAATAACGAATTCGTTTTTTTTTTCAAAGTAGGTAATTATTTTTTAATCAAGCTGTAATATCTAATGCTAGAAATAAGAACATAATTTAGGAGTGATAATGATGTTCTTCAATCTTCCGCGATCAGTAAACATTATTACCTATTTATTTTTATACGGATCTTTAACACATCTATTTTCCTATTATTTTACTTACTTAACTTTTGTTAAAGAGAGGTGTTTAGAATATCGAACGAAACGTCGGAGAAATAATTAAAATAAACGTGTTATAGACCCTTATAAACCAATGATTTATATTAATTAATTGTTTTTGCTCTAGAAATTAAGGTTGTAAATATATTTTTTATAGTTCAATACATGACGTAATATGGTTTTATTGCCGTAACCTATTTTAACAGCGAGGCTTGCATTTATCAAAGGTTTGGAAATGGGAATAAATTATTTAAAGTTCCATTGCATGTTATCGATTTATTACTGTATGTAATTAAAACAGATTATCACAACGCTCTAGACATACATTGCACCATAAAATAAAAGTACCTTAAAATCAGTCTGGTACCAAAAGGCTAAAAAACAAATAATTGGAATGAATAATATAAAAATACTATTAAATAATTTAGCAATATACATCTAACTGTCCTTGTAATTTTAGTTACAAGAAATGCAATAGAAGAAATATAAAAGAACAAATATTTTTCAAAATAAATATTTACTCTAGTGAACACTTATTTATAGGGCGTTATCTAAATTTACAGAATTATCTTAAAAATTGAACATTAAATCACTGCAATGAGTACTATTCTATAATTCATTCCATATTTTGAACTTCATTTTTAATCACACTTTGATGTTTTGAAAATCCTACGTAATTTTAAAAGGAATGTATAAAATTGGAAGATATATGTCGCGGTTGTTATAACAGCAATATAATTTGTGCGTAAAACATAGGCCTTTTAAAATATGACTAGTTTAACCAATTGCTTGGCAGCTTATAAAGAACAAACTTCTATATATTTTCTCTGCTGTACACACAGTTCTACTGTTTCCTTAATTTCCCATGAGTAGGTAAGTATCGAAGCAAAACCTTGTAATGTTCAATGTTATTTACATAATTTACTAAACTGACTCCAGCAATTCATAACTTCATTAATCTGTGGTTTTACTTTACGTTCAATCAATTGTATTTGTTCAGTGATGGCAAGTTTATATGGCAGCACTTTTCAGATTGGATAAGAGAAAATTTTACATATTATAAAATACAAAATAGCAAAAGCCTAAAGTAACAGACAAAATCTTAAGGCCCTTTTCACATCAAATATAATGAAAAGAAAATACGTCGTAACAAAATAATTGGTAAATCATTAAGAATTCATTCACATTTACAAACTACATGCTCGTTCGTTTCGATTCATTCTTAAAATGTAGAAGGGCTTAAGATAACATAAATGTGGTTAAATAATTTAATGACTATAACCCAATAGCATATCAAATAATACTAAAATCAATCACAGTAAATACAAAATGAATATAAATTATTGCTACGAGTACGTAACTTACTTGGTATTTTATTATGACTGTTCTATATTAACTATGTAAAATCCTTAATTTTATTATAATTCGTTCTAAAAAATGAAGAATTTCAATGTATCGTAAGAATACTAATCAGTAGCTATTTTACTGTCTAAGCTTCAACCATGAGAAAAGTGGCAAGTTTACACGGGAGTTTACGACAGATAAATTTTAATGTAAGATAGAAGCATCTGTCAAAATACTTTGGATAATTTTAGATTGTTAATTATGAAGTCAAAACCCGCCGCCACTTATTGACTCGTTCTTTCTAAAATAAAGAATAATAGAAGAATAGTGAATAAATTCCCTAACAGGTTAAATTTGTGGCACAATAGTGAGCATCCTGTCCTGGGAGAGGATCCGTTGAGTACGTGGACATGGAACCCTGCTCATCTTATCACGTTTTCTCTCGAAAGCTCGTGCGCTGGCGCACCTACGCAGAGCTTATGTATCAGTGCCCTCTGAAATAAACGTAAAAAAAACAGTGTCACTATACCATCTGTTATGATTTTAAATGTGGCAATCGTAGATGGACTTCTTCAGTAAATTAGCGTTTCTGTTTGTCATTTACCTTCAAACCTTAGAATATTCGAAGGATTTCCCTTCAAAACGATCGCTGTTATAAACAGATGGGAAGAAGAAAATAGTATAATAGTAGCAACTTGCACACCAACATATCTATTTTTGTCCTCAAGCAGTGATGTTTGCATTGCTGTGCTTCGGTTTGAAATTTCAGGCACATGATACTTTAAAACTTTGCCTTTATGGCAGGTAACGAATCAGCAATGCCAAATATTGTTGCACATGTCAACAGCTTACTATCTGGTAGGCCGTATGCCAAATAGACAATCAATTCTGAGGATTTTACCCCGCCGAAGTTGTTATTTTTGAGATATATTAAAAAACTAACCTGGAGTTAAGGGATGATCTCGCAACATTGAGCCTGGAATGTTAAAATGATAATTTTACAACACCATTATTTTTATTTTGACAACAATATTTTTTATAATCTACCAAGCAAGATTATTACAAAAAATTACATGCACATTTCACTTGTGTAAAAAATTACATGATATATGGAAATTATTAACACAAGAACAAAAAAGTAGTATATAATACTACCACAATACGTTATGAATACAATTAATAATACAAGCTTCAGCAAATTACAGTACGCGCATCGTAACCTAACACGAGCGATTATGTACCTATAATTACTGTTACAAAAACTTTCTATAGAAAATTTCATTCATAAAAAAACGTTTTTAGTTGTGGAGTGATTTACTTACTGTTTCCCTAGGGTGAATTTATAAAAAACTCGGCAGGTTGATAATTTGAAAAAAATTTGTTAGGTTAAAAGTGAAAAGTTAATAGTTCATATCAAAAAACGCAAACAAGAGTGCCAGTACATGGGCCGTTTGGACCTGGTTGGGTCCGTTCCGGTAAGAATAAGAATGAAACAAAAGGTCACAATTTAATTCAAAACTAATCTATCGCGACAATCCCGTTGCGTTACAGTGCAACCCGTTAAGCGGGGCGGTAAAAAGTTAACCGAGCGCGTCGGTCGCCACGTTACGTTCGTTCGAGCAGGTAAGAAAGAACGGTATTTCTGTCACAATGCTCCCGTTTTCCATCTTATTCTTACCGAAATGAAACCGTTCCAAAACGGCCCATCTGACGGCGCTCTACACCCAGGAAATTCTCAAATTCTCAGAAGGTTAAATCCATCAAAAAACAAAATTAAATAACACACAAAGCAGCGAAGCTTTACCTATACAGCGCTGGCAACATTGACAGTAGCATCAGTACAGTATAGCGTCAGAAAGTTGGTTACTGGTTAGTGCGGCGCCCGGCGTGATCCCTACGATGCTTCCGCCGACGCACGCCTCCACGCCTTCTGTAGACCACCACCCAAACAGTTATACGCCAGTTAGATAAGTTTTGCGAACTCAAACGAATAAACTCAATAAAGTATTCTATTCATATTTTTAGTAAACAAGCTTCACAATCATCCGAGGAAAATTATAAGAGGTAATAAGAGGTTTTCACAAGTGTCTATATCATAAGGTTTTTTAAAGGGCGTTTTGAAAATGTTAAAGGGTCGGGTCGGCAACGCGCGCGTGCCGCGTCGAAATTCCTCTGGTGTTACAAGCGTATATTGAATACGTGTAACCGCTTCCAATCAGGTGGGCCGTATACTTGTTTTCCACCTTGAAGGTATTCAAAAAAATGAAATCATTTTGAACAGTCTCAGGCCCGGTATCCACCAAAGATGAGCGGAGAAGAGAAGCGTAGAATCACGTTTAGATGTCTGATACCATTATCTTTTAAACTGACCCTTTACTGGCTCTACACGCTAATGCGGGCCCTATGCGCCACCGCGCCCGATAGCAAAGGGATGTCCAGAATAACATTAAGTATAAATTTAGGTAGACTGCTCGCAACCAAGCCTAGAAGAATCGTGTTACTAACGCGACTTAGATATTAATTTGATGATCCTTCATTCAGTAGTAGGTACCTACTGTGTTGTCGACATACATTTTGCTTTAGCGCTTTCGTGTCGATTTTCGTTTCCGATATTAAATTATGTAAAAAAGTTATAACTACTCTGTAAAGAAGTCGTTTGAGTTTGCAAATATTCGCATGCTATATCCAATGATATTTTATAGAAGAAGTTGCAAATGCTATTAATAATCTAGATAGGTGATATGATAGTATTTCATGAGATGGTGATTGGTATTTTATGTTATTCTGTAAAACAATTTAACTACGATGAATCGTTATGAAATTACTAATCAACATAAACACGACATAGAAACTTACTTTGCAGGTTATGCCAAAACGCATATCGAGTTTTCATTGAAATGTAATAAGTAATTTCTTAAGAATCAATAAATATTTTATTGAATAATCATAATTAAAATAGAGTAATTGAAATATGAGGTAGTAAGCGACATGCATCGTTAAATATCTAGAATAAAAAGACATTTGTTTCTTTCATCTGAAAAATATCAAAAATAAGTTATTCTTTAGTAAGAACTAATAAGAAGTTTTTAATTAGTTTGTTTTGATCAAAGGCAGGATGTTTCGTGGTTTGGGTCCAGTATCTAAAAAAATGAACATCGAAAACGAAAAGCTTATAAGCATAATAATCAAGACTCTGCGTTATCGAATTGCATTTATTTAAAGGGTAGTTGCAAGAGTTCGTTTTCATTCCAGTTGCAAGAGTTATTGAGTTAAAACAGATTTGTTTCGTTTGTTAGTTAAAAGATAGAAAGAAAGTTCGTGCCAATGCAAAGAAGGTAAGGTTTTGCACGCTATTATATAATATTTACCAGATACAAAGAATATAAACGCAATTATAAAGTATATTAAGGCGATGTACTGGCTAGTCGATGTAAACAAATCATTCATACTAACGACTGGATTTTTGGGTGTATTATCCTACTAATATTATAAACGTGAAAGTTTGTGAGGATGGATGTTTGTTACTCTTTCATTCAAATACTACCTAACGGATTTTGATGAAACTTTAGAGTAATATAGCTTATACATCACAATAACACATAGGCTACTACCAGCAGAAGCTAGTGGGAAATATCAAGGTTTTATCGCTCGAAGCCGAAGAAGAATTTTAACCAGGCAGAACCAGACCTAGTCGCAAAGTGGTTACTTTTGCTACCGGGATATCATAAAATCTTTCTACTGGATATAGTGTGGCCACAACATTATAATAATGCTAGTTAAACTCGAGTTATGTAAATGAAAGTTAGAAGGGGGTTGGCCTTTGGCCTGGAGGGAGATGACGCAAGCTGAAATAATAATAAGAATAATAAACATGGATTTAGCAGATGTGATGTGTATCTCACCGGTGGTGCAAGCCGCGGCGTTATTGTCCGCGTTGACGCCCGCCACGGACCACGGGCGCGCCTTGCCCGGGGTGCGCGCGCAACCGTTACCTACGCACCCGCACGTTACACAAACACACCACGTATTGTGCAAAATTATAAAACCTGAAGATTACCACCGCGAATGAAGCTGAATAAAACTGACTTCAAAAAAAGGAAGAGTTACTAAAACTTAAATCTAAGCGTTTATTTAGTTTCATGATATATTTTCAGCTAGATAGGTACAGAGGTAGTTGGGTTGACATTAAAATTCAGTTTAGTTTATTTTTATCATGCGTTCTGGGGTACAAAATAAAAAAATCGGAAAATGTACATATCATCTGTTAAATTTCCCTTGCCAAATAAATTTATAATTTACTATGCTTCGTTTGCGGTGATAGTTCGTAATAAAAGCGTAGCAGTGTTGCCATGCAGTTGAATTTTCCTGAGGTTTATAAAACAGTTTCAGAATTTCGCACAATAACGTCAAAATTAGGTTAGAAAAGTTTCTGAAAAAAATGTAGGTTATTTTCGATTTTTAATGATATATGCCCAAATGAGTTTTGCCCGTGACTATAATTCGTAGTAATGATAACCCCATGTAATGCAAAGGAACATCAATTAGGACTAGAAACTATGAATGTTTGACAACCAGTTATATGTAAATTCATTATATTTACGGAAACAGTATGAATGATAACATTGTGACCCAGGGTTCAAAGTTATTGGTGTTTGTACCCAGTCTGACGTACCTCAAGCTCTATAAGCGAATATGAGCGAACGCTTCCACATAAGCGAAATCACAAAACAAACACTTACACTGCTTCTAAAGCATCATGTGCTCTCACAAAGTCACAGAAAACATGAGAATGTTTAGATAAAAAGCATGAAAGTAAAATACCCATTGTATTGACGTTATCCGAGGAACGTGAAGGCGGTGGTGTGTTAGGGGCCTTAGTTCCTACGTTGTCAGACGATTTGCATCGGGACACTTCTGTAAAAGTTTAGAAGAAAAAATCAGTTTCGGGTAGTTCGTAAGTTTTTGTTCAAGATTTGAGATATCACTCACCGCATTCTAACAGCACAGGTGTGCTTTCACCAGATGTGACACTATACCTGAAAATACAATATGAATAGTGAATATTAAAACGAATAGACATTTGTATAAACGAACTAAGAAGAGTCAGATCTGTTCAACTTTCTCCAAGCGTTATCATGTCATCATATCATTAAATTAATGGGACAAAAATCCATATAGCCGGTGTTATTACATCAACTTCTGTCATTGTCACTTATTGTGTCAAAGTAGTGCGGAATGTTGTTGGTTGATAAGTTGTAAATTTTTGGGTCATACCTAAAGTTCCCAACACTTTAGATGAGCTGCGAACGTTAGATGAGCGGCGTGCGAGCCTACATCGAAGAAATTTTCTCGCCATCGAAACTTTTGGCGTAACAATGCAACATAGTATCATAATTTCGCTACAAGTATTAGTATTATTACATAGTATCGTCTCGCTGCAGCGTCGGAGAGTGGCGCAGCGGCGAGGGCGAGGCCAGCGAGGAGAGAGAGTGCAGCGAGCGGGACGTGAGCGGCGTGCGAGCCGACATCGAAGACGCGTCCTCGCTGCCCGGCGGTGTGCGGCAAGTGCGCCAAAACTCTTCTAAGCCTGCAAATATGTAAAAAAACGGAAAAGTGTTTTTCATCTATTCGAAAAAACTACATTTTCTTCCTCAATAAGTGCGAGCAAAATAAATATTTTCCCTAACAGATTTTTACAGCGGACAGTAACGTGTCAAAGAGATCGAACGTGTTTATTTATTAATAAATAAATATATTCAAGACTCACTTGCTACTTAATTTTCTCATAGAAGGTGATGAAAAGTAGAGCTCCTTTTTTTCTCCGTAGCTCTCTTACTCTCGGGTGAGCGCCCTCGCCGTAAAAATATTATTTTGCTCCCTTATGGTAGAATCTACTATTTCACTGATATAACAGATACCGTGAGGGAGGAATATTGAATCCAGAATCTGAATAATGATTCCAGTAGAATCATGAGCGTAACATCAAGGGTTCGAGGCCCAAGACGGAAATAACTTAGTTTTACATGCACATTTTTTCACTTCAATCAGTAAATTATTTGTAAAATCGTTAATTTGTTCCCGCGGGGAGTAATACTTTGACCCCCCTCTACGCAGGACGCAAACGAGTATTTGTGAGGATAAAGTATTTTTTTCAGTTCAAAAAAGCCCCATTAGGTTAAAAAAACACCCCGTCTCGTATTACAAAGCCTCCTAGTAACGTTAAAAAATCATTTTGATGCCAATAATTAACTCACCTTCGTCGATATCTTGTGACTGATCCGTGATGGGTCGAGTTGGGGCTCTTGTTTTAGTCCTTCTGGGTCGTCCTAAAACAATATTAGAGGTAGGTTTCAATGGGTATGTTTACATACTGAATTTATATCGGATCGCTATAGCTCATTGTAGCTACAGAACAAACTCGTAATGGTAACAAACAGAAACGGCAAAGATTTTAAAAAAGCTTGAGAACCTTAAGGGAGGGTATACCTTTAACGAGATGTCGAAGTTTGTGAGCGGGTAAGTCAGCGAGCGCGTCCGCAGCTTCGGCGTGCAGCGGCGGAAGCGACAGCATTTCATTGCTACTGCATTGTTGTTCAGCTACCGATTTGGGGCGCACGCGACGGCAGCCGCGCTCGCGTCTCCGACAACCGAGGGGTGTGGCCTATACAAATACAATTGTTCAACTCAATAAAAACTACTTCAATATGGTGTGCTGATAACAATCATTCAAATATAAATCAACAAATTCTCAAGCGTTGTTTTTTGATTAATTGTTTTTAAGAAGATGTGCTATCTTCTGATTTCTCATTAGTCCTTTTCCATGAATATAGTTTGTTCTTACCAAGTTTAGATATTCCAGTTTCTTTGCAGCATGAAAATATTTCATAAATTACATCACATAATTTCTTTTACTAAACGATCACAAGGCCCTTCTCAGGGCCACTATACTCAAGCTAATAGCATCTTTCACACAGCATCTTCTAGCCCTAAAGTAAGAAGAGCTTGTATTATGGGAACTACATGGCTGATATGCTACTTACATAATTTTTTATATTAAGCTGATCACTGTTAATGACGAATTGACGGCTAATGCATATTTTATCGAAGCAATTTAATGTTTTTTTGGCGAGCAAAACATTAAGGCAAACTCTCCAAAAGATAATCTCTGGCGAGTAAAACAGCACTTACCCCTGAATGCGACATAGGCGTCAATAAATCCGGCATGTCTCCTTCGGAGAACTGAATCGGTTCGCTGTCCACGTTCTCGCATGCCGTTAGAGCCAGCGTTTCCACAGCTTGACTTGAAATGGAAATAGCAGAATAAATTTAGGTGGGATATTACTATTGCATACAGTAAAACGGATACTATTGTGAATGTAAAATAAAATAATTGATAAAAAGATGATCTTGAAAAAAAGGGGCAAA
This sequence comes from Perizoma flavofasciatum, assembly GCA_958496245.1. NCBI lineage: Eukaryota > Metazoa > Arthropoda > Insecta > Lepidoptera > Geometridae > Perizoma > Perizoma flavofasciatum. The sequence continues at coordinate 6,162,367 of OY292431.1, forward strand.
CCTAGCTTGAAATGATCGAACACTAGCTCACAACTTTGAATAATGGGTTTTTAACTCCCAACGAAAAAGACGAGGGTTTTATGAGTTTGAAGTTTGTCTATTTATAGGTTCAGATTATAATTAGTTTTTTTAAGTTATAGTTCTCAAATGTATATTATAAGCAGAATGTTTTTAAATTTAGTAAAATACAACTTGTTAGATACAAAATAACGCTGATAAGTCTTACTTGAGTAAATCTTGTAGTGTAGTACTACACGGTGCCATTGCATCCCTGACGGCCTGTAGTGAAACTATCTCCCCACCTACGCCGTTGCCGCCCATAGCAGCGAACACTTCACTGCACCTCTGTAAAAACATTAATTACTTTTATTATTAAAACTTATCTTCCTGTAGAAAACCACTGCTATAAAAGGGCGTCCCCAAAGAGTGCCACGACGGTCGATCAATCTTGGGCTACCATTTTCCCGCAACTTGTTATAGGGGTGCTGATCGAGACTAACCTGCAGATATGTATGCAGCAGATGATGAGCGGCCGAGGCGGCGCGTTCTAGGGCGGCGGGTAGCGGGGGCGGGGGCAGCGCGGCGGCCGCTTGCGCCGCGAGCGCAGCCGCCACCTCGCCGCCCGCCCATGCTCGCTCCAACGCCAGCGCGCGCAGCGTGTGACCGTGCCCCGGGTTGCTGTTGTTCGCTAGACTGTCAAATCACATTCATCAATTCACAAATAATATACTACATTAAATGTCAAAAAAGCGACTTCCTCACGTGCTTACGTTATTTTGCTCAATTGGGATGACACACTTTCGAATAAAAAAAAATGTATCGGTTAGTCGTGATTCCGTAAGATGATGATGTTTTTTTTAGTTTATGTGAAAAGTAGAAACCTCTCAGGAATAAAACTTTTATGGAACCTCTTCTGGATCATCACCTATACGATCATCAAAATCGGTTAACAATTGACGAAGATATTCAAAAACCTAATTGAGAACCTAGCTCCTTTTTTTGAAGTTAGTTAATACCTCACACTAGGATGGAGATCCTAATGGGGCGATACCTTAGGGGCGTTCACAGCTCACCGCTCAACTCTGCAGCTGTTAGAAACTGCAGGATATTTTTAGGGGAGGTGAGCTTTAGCCCATCCTGGGTTGAGAATATGTTTGACCAGATGAAGGCTACGCTTATGTATCAGTGGTCCATAATCTCCTAAAAGATGATGGGGAAATGTAATACTTACCGCTCGTGTAAATCCCTCCACAGTTGCGCGACCCGTTCGCTGGCGCCGCGTCCGCCCGCGGCGGCATCACAGCCCGGGAACTCCACGCGCCGCACCGACACTGAGCGACGTAGGGCTGTGGCGATATCCGTTAAACCTATATAATAAACATTAAACAAAGGTTAGAACATGCTGATTAGCATTAAGTTCGCCTATGTGCTTGTTTTATCTTGTGCAATAAAGCATTTTCCATCTATATATATCTAACAAAAGTCTCGTTTGAAATATTAATTACTGACTACTCTACATTCTATGTAACTTTTGTTGAATGGAAGAAATCGCTTTAAGTGGTTAGACCGCCCATTGTGCATTTCTCTTGCTTTTTGTTTTTTTATTATGTTTTTGTTTGTCGTTCTGTAAAATTATGTTATGCACAATAAAGAGTTTAATCAAAAACTCTTTATTGTGCATAACATAATTTAGGTCTAAATACTCTGAACTCTGTGATAGCAATAATTCAAGCTTTAACTTTCATGGATTGCAATACATCATATCATAAGCCACAGGAGTCTCTCACAAACAATGGTGCTGTGACGTGCGCGGATAGCTAATTATGGTACGCTAACGCCAGTATGGTACTGTTTAAACTGACAAGCATTACCGTCAAACTAAAAAATGGACTCTATTTTAACACCGACATAGACCACAGTTATATAAATATTGATGTCCCTACACTAGGATTCCCTGTGTCGTAGATTACTAGAACTACAACGCCAAAATCCAGGACGTATATTTTCAAACAAGCATTTTTCCACGCAAATAAACCTAACGCAATGTTATTCGTGACAATAATTAAAAATAACCTTGCAAACTAAACGCGTTCCGATCAATATACAACGTCTGTAGCGTGCAGTTACACTGCAAAGCTTTGGCTAGCAATCTTGCGCCCGCGTCGCCTGCCAAATTGCCTCCCACATCTAATGACCTGAGTCTACGGGCACCTCCTAATGCATTTAGAAGTCCATACAAATCAGCCTGAAAAATAAAAGATTTAATTTAATTACAAGTTCTGTACGGGGCTTTATCGCGTTTGCCCTTGACTGTGAGGGTACCGGCTACTGCCTTTATTTCTCGACAATAGCTCCATATACTTGAATGACCACGGCTATGCGATACAGACGAAACGTCGGGAAAATAATAAAAAAGGTAAACGCGGTTAAAGCCCGTATAAAAACTTATGTTTACTGACCGCGAAAGTATGAAAATTACAAAAGATTTGATTATTTTATAAACCTTAGAAAATAGGATAGCATGGTATTGGTATGTCTTGAGGATGGAAGAGTGTTATATTACAAGAGCAGTGTTAAATATGAATGTGGATGGAAAGAGCAGAAGTGGTAAGCCAAAGATGGATGGAGTGAGTACTGAGATGACCGTGATAGCGGATGGAATCAGAAAATATATTGTGCCAACCCCACGTTATGTGTGTAACACTAAACAGTCGCAAACATAGTCCCCACACTAGGATTTCCTGTATAATGGGTATCAGGAACTACGAAAACATACAAACATTTGTCCCTCAGCGGGAATCAAATCTTGCGTCTCTGCTAGCTTCTCTTCCGCCGCGCCACCGAGGTCGTCAAACAATAATAATGAGGTGGATAATGTCATGGCATTGAAATTAAATAAGAAATACCTTTAGCTTGCAGTCGCTGAGATCTAATGACGTTAGCGCTGTGTCTGGTTCTTGTAAAACGTGAACTAAAGCCTGAAAAAGAATGGAAAATACTTTGCATATAAATAATGTGTAAATATGTTTACAGTAGAAAAATTACAAATCTTAATATTATAAAGAGGTAAAGTTTGTAAGTTTATACCTCGTGTGTTCATAAGTCTTGAGACACAGTAAAACTAAAATATTTTTGGAGCTAAGTTGAGTATTCATTTATTGGATATTAAAATTAAAACTACTGACATCTAGATCTGTATGGAAAAATAAATCATTCAAAATGGCCGCCTTTGCATTCAATGCAGGCCTTCAAACGCGTGCGCCATTCATCTATGGCGGCACGAATCTTTTCAATGGGAATCCGTTTCGATTCTTTAATAAGGGCTCGCTTGAGAGAATCCAGGTTTGGGTGAGACTTTCTGCATGCCCTCAGCTCCAATTCCGTCCATAAAGAATAATCCAAAGGATTCAAGTCAGGGCTTGACGAGGGCCAATCTTCGCTCCGAATGAAGCCTGGCAAATTGGTCTCCAGCCAACGTTGGGTAGTCTTAGCTTTATGGGAGGGAGCAGAGTCCTGTTGGAAAACCCAGTATTTTCCAGCGAATAGCGTATCATTTAACGGTTTAACCACCGCTTCCAATATGTCGGTTTGGTAATTTTGTGCCTTCACCTTGACGCCTTGCTGGCAAAAATGAAGCGAAGTGACCCCCTCGTAGGAAACACCCCACCAAACCATCACACTTGCTGGATGATGAGTGCGCTGGACATTGCGTACAGATGGCTGGACGTCCTTTGAACTTCTGGCGTAAACCTTATTGTTCTGCCGGTTAAACTTTTCTTCCACCGTGAAGATCTTTTCATCGGTAAACAGGATATTTTTTGGATCGTGTCTCTTCAATAGGTTCCGACATCGTTCCAGTCGCAATTTACGAAGACGCTCGTTTAAATAATGCACTTTCCTTCGACTGTAGGCCTTTAGTTTAAGATCATATTTAAGTATCCTGTTCACCGATATTCGCGAAATGTTGGTCTGCAGAGCTAATTTATTTTGAGTCCGGCAAGGGTTGCGACGAATTCGCTCTCTGATTACTTTGATGTTGGCGGGCGACCTTACAGACCGCGGGCGGCCACATCTTCCACGGTCTTCTAAAGAGCCGGTCTCCTTGTACCTCTTTATGGTATAATACACAAAGTTCCGACTACATCCCAAACTTTGGATTTCACTAAAAACTTGCATTGGTTTTTTTCCTGCTTGAAACAGTGAAATTACAGTCGCACGCAAATCTTTTGTTGGCGCCATTTTCACGGAGAATGAAACAAATATTCAAATGTATATTTTTTCTGATTCAAAACATTCGAAATTTAATTTTAAAAGTTTAAAAAAGGTTGCATGAATTACTTTCTTTTTAAATTAATTAAATAAGTTCGTCTCAAAACTTATGAACACACGAGGTATGTAGGAGGTAATATCAGAGAAACTACTCATACAATTAAAAATAAACACCGATTTTCCGATAAAGAATGGACCGTCAGGGTGGACATACAGTGTATATTATCCCGGTAACATAAAAAAAAGTTTCTTACGAACTATAAAAAGTAGTATATATGTTATTCATGAATTAAATCTATATACTCAAGCATCAACTTACTTGTATCAAAGGCGGCGCGTACGATCTTTTACCGGTGAGACGACTAAGGGATAAATGTGTGATGGAATGGTTTTTTCCTATCGCTCTTACTATACCAGACAGTTCAAATTCCATACCTGAAAAGAACGATGAACACTCATCAAGAACGAAGGTATATAAAAAAAGTGTTTCATTGTATGGCAATGTGACACAGAAATCGTCCCAAGTATATATACTTTTGTTTTATTTTAATGCGAATTTGTGGGTTCCTTCGTAGTAAAATTTGATTTGTTTTATTCAAAATTTCTTGGGTAGTTTTATTATGCTTGAAAATCTTGCTACTATGATTAAAACTCACTATTATCGGAGAGATCTAGCGTGTTTAGACACCGCACGCCATGTATGCAAGATTCCAGCACGTGAGCTGCCTGAGATGAAGCCAATACACCGGACAAATTCAACTCTACGCCAGCCGCGCTTTCGTTGCACGCCAGACCAAGAAGCAAACTCCTGAAATACATTAAAAATTACCTTTAATCTTAAAATACATCTTAGCACAGCTTCGCCCGCGTGGTGTCCGGATTAAAAGTAACCTATGTGTTATTCTAAGACGCGAACTATCAGTTTAGCTGCTATTGAGATTCGGATCAACAAACAGCCGTATATCCAAATTTTCGCATTTACAATAATTATGAATATAAGTAGTATTCATATAACTGAAATTATGATGGTTCGGTATAATTTTTTATACAGTTCCCGTCTCAAAACCTTCGAGCGTTATTTTGGACGGTGCTCAAGATTAAAGTTCTCTAACGATCAACGAAATGTTAGCAGACGAACACTTTAAGTATATATTTATCTCATTAACGTAGTTATTTGAACGCAAACGGGCATACGGCCCGTCAAAAAACCACAAATGTTAGGCGATCGTATTCGATCCATCTCTATGAATAGTGATGGAGCTAGACTCGCTTAGCACTCACTTGAGAGCATCAGGAGGCATCTTGCAGTATGAGAAGTCAAGGTTGGTCAATGCGAGGCAGGCAGTGAAAAACTGTCTGAAGGACGGCGGCGGATCCTTCGGCCGCCTGGAGCCCGTCCACGGATTGCGGCCGACCAGCAGAGCCGACAGCCGCGCCGCGCAGCCACGGAGCAACGCGCCCCACATCTACAATACAAACAACATCTACAAATTTAATATAACGTGGTTTGGTATCATTACCCGCGACTCCGGGAACCCGGATATGCCTATGGCGTAAGAGTTAATTTGTTTGTTTGTCTGTTAACATTTATCTCTCCTAAATAGCCCGTTTCAACCGTATATAAACCGCGATTATTTTCGATTAATATGTATAATTTTAAGCATGGTTTTTAACTGACTTTAAAAAGGGAGGAGGTTCTATGTTCGTTATCTATGTACGTTTTTTTAAACATACATAGAAAACATCCAGACTCGGGAGAAATATTTGCAGATTATACAAACATTTGTCCCGCAGCGGGAATCGAACCCGCAACCTTCTGTGTTCTGTGATGTCCCGAATGTGCGGGCCTTCGCCTACTGCGCCACAGAGGTCGTCAAGTATAATTATTTTTCTCTTTTTAGAGCCTTGTGTTTGGTTGTTATTTTTGAAGTCATTTTTTCTAGTTTTTTAGATAGCATTTATTGTCAAAAGTTAGTAGGGGCTGCTGCAATTGACGACGAAAATAACGTCAGCTGTTTTAAAATATTGCAAAATTTAACTTGTATAATATTTATTTTAGGATATAGTAGCGAGTGCCCAGTGTGCGTTGCAATGCCACGCTTATCCTAGTGACTTATGGCGATAAACCCTATCTAAGAATTAAAATCGGATAACCTGTTTCGGAACGCATAGTGGACAAACAAAGAAAGTTTTTAAAGTCACATAAACGGTGTAGTAGATCTATGATCGGTGCAGTACTGCCCATTATTCTCTTTGCATACATGCCAAAGCCAGTTCCAGTTGTTGCAAAGAACTGAGAGTCCGGCCGGCAGGTATCCGCACATAAAAAAAAACTCATTAGCCTGCCACTGTTTGCCACTGTCCGGTTGTAGTGAGTGATTGATTGGCGAGTCAAACCGCCCGGTTTGTCAGCGCGCCGGCGAGCTAAAGGTGCAATCCGCCATTGCATCACATAATTACGCACATTTTAGGACGTTAAAAATGACAATACTCACATTTTCTAATGTAGTTTCTGTATTCGTTAAATTCAAATGCGTGAGAACGTTGGGCTGAGCAAGGAAATTGTATAAATTCTGAAACAAATAAAATAAGTAGGTACACGTTGTCTTTAAAATGGGTGTTTTCTCGTGATCAGATATGGGTATGTATTATGAGACTTATTAAAAGTACCACCAAAATATCAGAGCAGACCACTACAAAAGACTTTGTCAAACAAAAGTTGAGAACGATATTTTTTAGACGTCTCTTCAGTGAACAAAACCGTTGCCTTGGGTCTTCATGCTAAGAGGGCCTACGGCTGTGGCGATGCAGTGTTATACCACGTGCTCCATCCATTGTCCCTTTATCTTGAAGACGTCCGTGACGTATTAAAGAAACGGTGAAAATGGAACAAACACATCTTGAGGAAACCGGTATGTCTTAGAACCAAAAGTTCGAAGGTACATATGTGGCGGTTAGTGTTCAATAAAGTAGCGATGGGCTTGCAATCAGTCATGTAAAATGATGTTTGGACGTGTCTCTGACTACCAACTACTTGGTATCATCAAGGATCTGCGTACATGGATCTGAGAATGTCATCATGGAGCTTTTTTTTGTCACATGAGTAACCTAGGCTGCCCGATGATGGAAGGCGACGCCGTCGGGGTCGGGATGCGTTCATCACAAAATGGTGGGAACCCGAGGCAGATAGAAAATATTGGGGGAGACCTTTGCTCTGCAGTGGAACATGATAGGTTAAAAAAAGTAAGATCAGATAATATTTACATGAACATCGTCTTTGAGGTTATTGTGCGACAGATCCAGATGCGACAGCGTAGAGAGATGTCTCGGGTTGTCGTTCAACATCGCAGCTAGATGCGACACCGTCTTGCCCGTGATCCCGCACTGAGAGAGAGCGATGTGCCGCAAACCGTCCGGGTTATTCGACAGGCCGGTTAGAACACTTATAGCACCTGAAAAAAAACAAAGTCTAAGGTTTGGTATTTTTCAAAGTGAAATCAAAACTCAGTTAATACCGAGGTCCGTGCTGAAATCTGTAGCATTATGCTGAGCACGAACCTTTTTTGACAAAACAAATACAAAGGATTATATAAAGAAAAAAATGATGGGTTATAGGCGCCTACCCATTTTACCTGTGTAAATAAACTTTCATGTGTGGGACTTGAGTCCCACTGGATTGGGTTTTTACGACACAGTAAGTCAGTTTGTTTTAAAATCGGCCACCCAGGACCGAACGCTTGAAGCAGTTTCTAGAGGAGAGAAACACTTAAATGCCCATAAATGTCACCCACCAAATTTTTACCAGGGAAATGTTCAATTACTTGATGTATTAATATCGACCAGGCAAGTACGTCACGAGTTCTTCCAAAACAAATTCTTCCAGTACGAATAAAAACTGATGGATGTAATTATCTTTAACACTCAACAGTACAGTCCAAACTAAATACTAATAACGTTGGATATTCAATTACAGCTATTTTATAACAATGTTTGTTGATCCAACTGAATCATTATTGACAAATTCTCAAAACAATACTGTAAACAATGTCTGTAACTTGTCTATCAAATTATATCATCGTGTTAAATCGTTTTGTTATTCCGACATTTTAATGTCCTAACGTAATGATTTGCCTTGCATTTCCGTCGTTAAAACACAGCTGGCTGCAAAAAATAGCTTTTGTGATTCTACGCACGTTCTTTTAAGAAAATGAAGTCTATCACCGTGGCCGCCGTGTCCTCATTATCTCCATTGCGTAACATCGCGCGAGTCTCACTATAGTATTTTGTTTGATATGTCTAAACGATTCTGTATCAGCAACTTAGCATCACCATTTTACCTTCGATTATAGTTTTGTGAAGTCTGACTGCATAGCTGCCACCGTTGCCATTGCTCCGTTGCTTTTGAGGAGGTAACCATTTCTCACTTTCTAACTAAGCGTAATATTCCGTGAAATGTTTTCTAATCTTTTTGAAACTAAACTAACATTTGTCTTAGATTTAGTTCGGAGTTCCAAGGGATAGCCAGTATTTTTTTCGTATTTCTTTTCAGCATTTTTTAAAGAAACAACCTTTGTCTTCGATGTGATTCTGAGTTAAGTCCAAGGTATGCATTGCCAATATGTGTTTTGCTTTGACCAAAGCGTGGTCATGTTTCAATTGCGCAGCTCGCCAACTCAGCTTATGAGGAAGTGAGAATTTGGGTCTCACTCTTTTAATAACAGTAATATTTCGTTTCTTAAAAAAAAATGCTAACGAGCCATGCTCTTCAGCATTTTTCTAATTAACTGACCTTTGTCTTCGATGTGGTTCTGAGTTAAATCCAAGGTATGCATGGCCGGTATGTGTTTCGCTTTGACCAAGGCATGGCCCAGTCTCGCCGCGTGGTCATGTCTCAACTGCGCGGCTCGCCAACTCAGCTTCTGAGGCGCAGGTTTCGCGAGCCGTACTGATCGGCACACGCTTTCCCACGCCTCGCCACTTGCCCGGACGCTGTCGCCGCATACTCCCAAGAACCACGTGTTGTGTTGTAATGCCATTATTAGTGGGATCAAGTCTCTGAAACAACGATATTGTCGAACAATAGACCAGCTCGTTTATAAGCCCTTTTCTTAAAAAGGTTGTGAGCAATTTTTGCATTGCTCCTGAACTGATCAATCGATTCATATCATAGTTATTAATCATTGAAAAACTCCTACACTATAGTTCTAAGCATAATTATATTAATTCATTATATCATAAGATATTATAATATCGATATTACAGGCTAAAAAAATACCTTTGATCTAAGTGATCGAAATCCTTTAGATGTAGCATTCGTATGTCATGCGCCAGGTATATTGTGTCTATGTCCCACGCGACTTCAGCTCTGCAAAATAAATTGCGTAGTTAGTGTTCTGAAAACTAGCTATCTATCCCACCTCATAATACGACGTTAATTATTTTAGGTACATAATAATAAGTTGAATTAGATGTACGTCGAATTATCGAAACATCAGTAGCAATGCTCGGCTTTCATCCACTGTCTGCAAATAATGTGGTTTTTAATTATAAGTTTTACGGGTCTTTATCGCGTTTATCTTTTTTTTAAATCATCCCGTGACCACGTCTGTTGCAATACAGTCGAAACGTCGGGAAAATAATAAAATAGGTAAACGCGATAAAGACCCGTTAAACTTATAATTATGTTATCTAATCGCGAAAGTTTGAGAAAATTATAATGTTTTTTTTCTTGCGTTAGTTAAAGTTTATATATAATTCATGCCATAGCTATTTTCAACCGACTTCAAAAAAGGAGGAGGTTCTCAATTTGTCTTATTTTTTTCTATATTTTTTTTGTATGTCTGTTACGCGATATCTTCGCGAATTGTGAACCAATTTTAATAATTCTCTTTTTAATGGGTAATGTATACTTCAAGAGTGGTCTCATATAAATTTAAAGAAGAATTCCACCTCTAAAAGTGAAAAATAAGGGATGAAATTTCAAATTGTACTTGTATCAACTATGCGTTATTTGAAGTTTTTATTTAGTTTTTATTTTTTTCTGAATAAATATTGTTACTTGTTATATTAGTGTTTGCTCAGATAATTATATATTTATCTCTAGCGGATCTTTTTCGCTTTACTCAGTCGGAGTTTCTGTGATAATGGTTAGACCTAGTATGGAGCTCATTACTATCCTTGTAAATTAGATAGGTACATATTGCTTGGGAGAATATTTTTTTATACTTGTTTAAATACAACATTAACATAAACATATTAATAACATATTATTTGAACGAAATTAACCACAAATTATGATAATTGCAACTTTCAATCGGGTTTACCGTGAATTAAATATGCGATAGAACGCACTAGTCTTTATAAATAAAAATCAATATGATTGCCGCATGTATGAAATATAATCACTTCAGAACGGTCGATTTGGCTGATTTTTTCACACCCGAGCGAAGCCGGAAAAGGGTCGCTAGTTTACAATAAACATAGGTAGACTTTTGCCCTGTATATACAGGGAAAAAATCTAAAATATTTTAATATACTAATGTGAAAATATTTTGACATTATAACGTAGTGGAAATTGAATTGACTCCGTGGTTGTTATGTGTTATAATTCGTTTTAAATCATGCAATCATGTTTGTTCTAACGCGTCATGGCATCGTGCGCATTTACCACTAAGTCATGGTTAGAATGGTTTATCATGTACTTGTAGAATCAAAATAAAGAAACAGTTTAACATTTTGGGAAAACAAATATATTCATAAACAAAGCATTCATTATGCAGAAGAGAGCTATTCAACGATTGTGCGCATTCCACAATGCAATGGTATCCTGCAAAGAATACTTTCATAATCTAAATATTCTGACCGTTCCTAGTCTACATTTTAGTTATTCTACATTTTTTCATAGTAAAAAATCAGTTGAAATAATGGTTTCATATTAAATTGGAACAAAAAGTAAATAGGTTAAATACAAGACGCAAAAAACTTTAGGCACCTTTATGTCAGGTTGAATATTGCAAAGCATGGCTCATCCTACTGACAGCAAGGTAATTGATAGTCCTCACATATTTAAATCCAGACTTACAAAGATATTGTTGGAAAAGTGTTTCTATGTATACCATTAATTATTTTTTAAGATGTGATAATTTAGACTAAGGAATTTTGATGATGATGAATTCGGAATGAGTCGAAACTTAGTCGGTGCCTTCACCGATAGTGCACAGTACGTGAAAATTCCCGTTTTTACAATATGAATGATAATTTTTATTTTTACTTGTTGACATTTTAACACTATTTTAATTTTATAATTTTGATTAATTTGGAATACGATTGTTGACATTGTGAAAGAATAAATGAAATGAATGAGTCCTTAGGATGATGAAGAAAAGCCTCGCTAGAAAACAAAACTTGCACGGCAGCTTAATGCCAAGAGGTCCTTGATCATCATCATTATCATTTGCCGGTAGACGGCACTAAAACGCCATAACAAACTGCCCTGACCCCTCTTCAACTCCATCCACTGTCTGTCCGCTACATTTACTATCATCGCTCTATCGTGCGGGGTTCTTCATTCTTCATGGATCACCCTACTTTATATTATCAGAAACTAGGTTAAGGCATGGTGGCCCTGAAAGAGCCGTGACCAATGGTGTGTGACTAGAAAAGATTAATTGCGATTGGATGATATTAATACTCGTAGAATACTCGTGAAAATTACCTGAACGGTGTTTGGCACAGATCGCACATAGCTGCATACTGGTTCGAGAAATCCCCACAAGTCGAATGTTTTCTAGTACCGCTCACTTGTGGCAACGGAAACGGTAAATTGACCTGAAATTATTAATTATCATTCTTGTAAATGTATTTTTTATACACATAAACGACGACGTTCTGACTAAATGACTGGAAATGCTTAATCTGGGCCTAGAAACTTAAGAGTTCGATGAATGTTCCTTTAAAAAAAAAACACACCCAAAGGGGAAAATATACGTTATGTTTTACTAAAATACTCGGACTGATACCGTACTATATACATATACGTAGATACTGGATTTGTATGTTTATATTCCTGAGATAAAATAAACAAACAAGTGTGTTTCAGCTTGTTATGTTTTCAGAACTTAAGGACTAAGTACATCTTTGTTGACTGTCATATTAGGGCTCTTTCGAATAGTTATTTTGATCTTTTTGACCAGGTTCGTTTCAACACCTGAGAGATACACGGGGACTTGAGCTTTGCATTGAAAACCCTTCACGCGAACGAAGTCGTAGACTATCTGCTAGTTATATTTATGAGCATTATGAGCCAATTCAGTGAGTTTAGCTAATTGTGCTGTCTGGGAAATTGAGTCATGAATAAGCGTAGCCAATTGATAGCACTTTTACCCAGATATTAGTGTCACGGCCGCGGTTGGCTTAGTGACTAATCAATCAATTACGGTACACGATAACATTAGCGAGACTCTTAACTCAATTCTAGTTTTTCATTGACTTGGATTAAGTGTTAGGAGTTAATCGAATACCTAGTTGATAAAACTTAAGTTTAGTTACACATTGCATTTTTAAATAAAGTTTTTTTATTTATTAGAAATCTTAAGGAAGGAGGAGCTTTTCCCCATCAGTTGGACAGTACAGGTTTAATAAAAAAAAATAAGGAAATCGATGTTATATTAGGTATTGATCGTAGTAATTTTATTCATATGTTCGTGCAGAGCTCAAATCGGATAAATATTTTGGTCGGGTAATGCAATAAATCGTCTGTAAATAAATACGAACACGGGAATAACATTAATAATTTATAAACTGGTAAGGAAGTAACTATTTCGTTTAAATTACATTTTCCTATAAGTACAGTATGATATGACATACGGTGGAATTTTACGAATTTAACTACGAAATACCTTTGATATGATGTCCTCCATGCCAACATTTGGAAACAGATCGTCAAATGCCGCACCCACTGCGTGTAAAACGTTCAATACACCATCTGAGGAGCCTTCTTCGCCTTAAGGAATATATAATTTTTATAAATTAATTATGAAAAATACACTCATATCATAACTATGGTCACATAGTCAACGTCAATAGATTTTTGTTTTTTTTTATACATAAATTACCAGCTTTGTAACTTCTCTCTGATTATGTGTCCTACCCGATTATGGCTATAGCTACTATGTGAACGAACAAGGGCTCAAAGTCCTAGCCTTTTAATTCAGGCACAGACCCGCTTTGCGATTGAAGGCGCTATAGCGTTGTCAATCACAAAGCGGGATTTATCATTTTTGTCTGATGTGAATCGGAATATGGCCTGGACTATAAATGGATCACTTAGAATTATCGTAGCACATAGACGTGACACTATCACTCACTCCATTTATTATTTCACTTTTACACAAGGCTCTTTTAATATCTCAAGATCCCTAACCGACCAAGTACATTTATCATTGTCAAAATACAGTTACATACTAGTATACAATCTATTGTTATAAGAAATCGTTCATCAGATAAGTAATTATTTTTTTCAAACCTAAATATCTTATGTTTTAAGATGTCATTTAATTTTGCTAGTAAGCTCGGTAACGGCTGGCCCGATTTGAATGAAATTTGGAACAGATATAGTTCGTGCCCTAGAATAATATATAGACTGCTTTTTATTGGGGTACCACGCGCATTATAATTGAGTTTTACACATACCTACCTACATTTACCTATGTTTTTAAGCAGATTCAGATATATGGTAAAAAATGAACATTAAAATAGATTTTCATAAGAAATGAACTTAGTGTTATGTATGATTCAAATTACTTTTTAACAAACGTGTGTATTTTAACTATTGTTATTCTGTGATTTTAACTTAAATAGGTAGGTATCTAATTCTCAGTAGCTAGAAATGCTAGGTTATAGTTAAGAGGAAAACAGATGGTCCTTGAGTCAGTCTCAGACATGCGGTAAATTAATTCGTCAACCGTCGATTAGCACACAATGACAGAAGATCAATCACTTACCTATAAGAATAGACAGCGGTTTGTGTTCGTGAATAAGGGTTATGGACAAGTGATTCGGCTTTTTGCTTTCCAACGCCTCTATTTCCATCAGGTGAAATCCATTGTCAATCTGTACCAAGATACATTAAAATAAAGCATTTATCATAAAGTATTCTCAAGGAGCTCTGATAGCAAAGACTTCTGAGATGTTTTGTTTTGCAAGGGGCCTTTATAACCTTATGCTGGTGTGCTTTTTAACAGATATTTTTAATACAACATTTGTCTCCATCTATCTCATAACATTTTAAAGAGGTAACGTTTGTAAGTTTGTATGTAGGGGGTAATATACGAAACTTCTCATCCGATTTCAAAAATTATTTCACTAATATTCCGAATGGACTTTTAGGGCGGTCAATTTTGCAACGTAAGACGACGAAAAAACGTTCAAGCTCATGCGTTTCTTACGAAGGCTACTTTTCATCCGGGTACGTGAGGCCTTGGGCAGTAGCTAGTGCCTAATAATAAAGCTATTCATACACCACTCATGCGCTAAGTGCGCCCTGGATTAAATTACTAATTTAAACAATAAAAATATTTATATATACAAGGAGGACTATAAACGAGGCCCGATCATGATTTCAAAACTCAGACACGCATCAATGATTCACATAAATTCGGTCACGAATCAGCATAATGTTGCATTTACGGATCAAGCTGGTTGCAAATGACCCCGACTATTTTTACCAACCATTTGACATGCGCCAGCTCGTACACTAAGCCTCACGCCCCCGCGCCGGTAACAGACCGCTTCCTATGTAAATTCAGCCTTACAGGCATAACCATGAACCAGATCAATACAATAACAACCCTAGATAGTACCTAAAAGTAAAGTAAAGGTAAAAGTGTAGGAACTATACTGAATCATTCAAATAAATGAAACAACAAATGTTTTTTCCATGATAAATCATTGGCTAGAAGTAACAACACAGATAACATTATTAAATGTTTATAGTAGGTAATTAATGAGTTATAATACCATTTGGTAGCTAATAAAGTATTTTTCATTTTCTAACCAACAGTAACCATGCTTTTTCTTATTTTAAACACCCAACAGTCACATACATAGTCCTGACCCCCACACTAGGATTTGTATTGTGGGTATATTAATATCATTTCTCCCACAGTAGAGTCGAACCCGCACCTCTTATGTGTTAGCCGGCTACTCACCCACCGCACCACCAAACCTGGTTTAGCTTTATTGCCCCTTGAGGAAGAATAGGCTAAACCACATTCTTTTTCTAATATAATGGATATACTCACTTTCTACTTTGTAATCATAAATCCTTACCCTTGGTGGAACTTTTGCTGTTGTGATGAAAACTCTGAATGCTGTTACAACCTGTAAGTAAATAAATTAATAAATAACAACCAATAGTCACACAAGAATATAATGTGAACCTATACTAGGATTGCATGTATTATCTGTGTGACCTTGATAAAATATTTGCAAATTATACAAACATTTGTATCACAATAGATGTTTTTAGATTTTTTTTTATGAACTTTCAGTAGGTATCATGGATGCATTTATTATTACAGCTTCCATGTTTATTTGACTGTGGGTGTAAAGAAATAATTGAGAAAAAATTACAAATCAATGAGTTTAATACGAAAAAGAAATGAGCACCAAAGTCATATTTATTAACTGGTTACTCAATCTAGGATCAACAAATCTAGGGACTATGTCTCCAATTATAATTGACAACCTTTGTGGCTCAGTGTATGAAGGCCTGTCTGAGACGTAGGAGGTTGCGGGTTCGATTCCCACTGCAGGACAAATATTTATATTACCTGCAAATATTTGTCTAGGGTCTGGGTGTTTCTATGTATAATATGTATGTATTTACAAAAAAAAATGTATATGTATAAATATTATATTAGTCATGTAGTTTCCATAACACAAGCTCTGCTTAGTTTGGGGCTAGATGATGCTGTGTGAAAAAGATCTAGCATTAATTATTTATTATTTAAAGCTATATTATGTTGTATATATATATATACCTAGTCTTTGAGTTGCACAAAAGAGAGCTAAATAAGTTTCCAAAAAAAAATTCAAACATTGTTTTAGGAAGAAAAATGTAAATTTGACTTTTGTCTTTTCAGGAAAAGTTGTTTGTTTTGGCAGGCAGCATCACCCCTTTTCAGGTTGGTTTTCTGGGACACCCTGTAAATATCCCAGTGATGAAAGTGCCCAATTATAAAATAATTAATGTTATTATAATATCTACTAAAAACATATAATACCTACCCTGCTTATCTTCTATCTATCTATCTATATTATATTCCTAAAATAGTTTGGTATATATTTTTTATTTATACATACTGAAATTAGGTGAATTTAAATTATTTTATTTTCAATAAAATAGCCATATTATAGGAATTGTAGAAGATGTGCCTATTACAATACAAAAAATTGTATTATGGTACATTATTTACTAAAAATATATCTTGAGTTTCATAATCTTACTGAATGTGTAACTGATGAATGAATTACAGTGTCCAAGTCAATTGAATTGGTTCTATTTTTGTCTAGAATTGACCACAACCATTCAATGTGGGTGTAGGTATCTACAGGGAGCAAATGCACACATAAAATGACATGCCTTGTGAGACACACCTAATGACTCATATCATTGTAAGGAACCTTATCATTATCAATAACAATGGGCAATGTAGTTCTATTGCCTAGCCCAAAAGCATTTTGAAAGAGTGAATTGTGAACTGTGTCCATAAAGTCCCAAATGTCTACATATTACACCCAATTACATAATTAGAGCTAACTAAAATGTGTTTGCAGTTGGTTTTTATAAAGCAAGGTTCTTGAAATAGTTTAGTTAGATAAACACAGGTATGAAAATTGTTTTTCATACCTGTGTTTATGTAAACATATTTGAAGATGATGCAAATAAAAACTTACCAGTACTCTGTTATCCACTTTATCACCTCTTGATTCCATTCGAATAAGAGTTTTGTACAGAATTTTAACTTTCTTTCCAAGTACATTGCTGATGCCATCTGTAAGAGTAAATAGAGTAGGTAGGTAGGTATTAACTTATTTTTCTGGTTAATGGTATTATTTCGATTTTACGTAGCTCTAGGGAAATTAAATAACTTACCATTGAGTTCTGAAGAAATTTGCGATTTTATTGACATTTTTGCAATTTTTCTTAGTGTCATTACTGCAATGTAATAAATAAAAAATATTTTCAGAGCACGTTCATGCTAGAAGCATGAATAGAATAATGAAACTGCGATGTCTGTAATATTTTATTTGGCCATTTCCTTGTGTTGTGTACAAATAAATTTATTAATTATTTTGTAAAATGAGAGCACAAAAACACATCACTGACAATACTTCACCAATTGGCCCACAGATAAAAAAAATACCTAACTAAACCTACAGATAATATCTAAATTCAATGGCCAGTCTTCGAAATCAAAAACTCCACTCTTTATGGCATGTAAAACACATAAATTATATTATGGCCGTAAAAACGCGGCCTGACAGATCATAGACATCTTTCAATAAAATTATGCGCGAAGGTGCGCGCAACTTAACGAGTGTCCTGTCTTTCTGTCTTCAGATAAGTAAAGGTCCGGCCAATCTAAAGCGGTGGCGGTGGCGTATGGCGGTGGTGATCAATACATTCATGCAAACTTTGACAGTCAATGGACTACAAATAACCCTTTGATTACCACCACCACCACCATGGTTAGATATCGGGTATTCAGTTTTAGAATCGATTATTGAGGTAAGGTAACAACTCCCAACTTGTGTTGTGAGTTTTTATCGGTATTACAGGCACGCGCTCGTGAGCTTGCTTGGTTCAGCAAACCAAATTGGCCATAAAAGTTAAATTGAATCAGTGCAAAATTTTAAAACCATCAATGTGTTTTCCGTCGTCCATTACAACGCTTCCTCAAAATAAATAACCACGTTTACTCCCTCTAGTGGTTTGTGACGATAAAACTTATTAAAGAACAGTCATACAAATCGAATGCGAAAAACCGCATTTCAATCCGCCGCCCCGTTCTTGTGATATATGGTTTTAATGGTTGAAGACAAATATGTAAACAAACAAACAACCTCTTAAGGCAATAAGTATAATAATAATCTAAATTTAAATTATGCTTGGAGTGGTAGGTAGCAAATAAAATTCCGATTGGATAATAATGTGGCTTGCAGTTTTATTTTCCACAAAAAAAATCGAGATAGAGCGTTGAGGAACTCACCAGTCACCATTACGTATGTACGTCATTCTACCGTCACGTCTATGTGGTTAATAGACATGGGCGTTTTCGTTTTTTACCGCAAACGGTTATGTAACCGATATACAGTTTGCATATCGATATAGAAAACGGTTTTCAGATATCAATATCAATCGCAGGGGTTTTTAGATAGACAAACTAACAACGAAGCGACAAACGCAAACTTGTTCAGTTATTTATCAGTTTAGCAACTTGTAAATACGCCAGCGTGAAAACATAGACCAAAAAGAGTTACAATAGAAAGTAAACCATATTGCCAGCTATCTATAATATATTTTTACGCACGCCATTATCATGCAATCATAGCTAATGTTACGTCATATTCGCTTTATATGTCGTTTCGTTTGGTTTTTGGTTTGTGAAGTTTTCGTTTTGTTCGTCTCTGTAACAGTTGAGTTTTGATAAGTTTTCATGATATCGGTTATGTGGATTTAAATATCGATATCTAACCCATATCCGATATCAGTTACGTTTCGATATATCGAACTCATGTCTAGTGGTTAATTCATCTTTATAAAACGTGAGGCGACCGATTTTTCATTCTTGCTACAAATGTCACTGCCATTGCCATGCATTTCACATACATTTTCAACACTCACTGTCATGTCATAGCAATGAAAAATGATTACATTTGGTTGTTTGTTGAAATTTGTATTGAAATTGTAATTCTGTTTCAAAAAAGAAATTATTTTAGCAAATTGCGAAGTAAATTCAGTTAACTTATTATATATTTTCATAAATAATGAACAAGAACTACGAGAGGTGTACCCATTGCAATCGCCGTAAGTGGCTTGCTACAGGATGCCTTCGCAAATGGGTAAAACCTAATGCAATGGAATGTAAACATTTACAACGAAATATCGACAGCAAAAGAGATTTCGATGATACTGACTTTGTGAACGAGGTATTTTTGTCTGACCGCAAAGTTGCAATGAACACTAGTAAGTTTGTGAAGTTTTGGAAGAACAAACTCTTTCTTACTGGTAGCGTCAGATCCCTTCAGAGATATTTTGGTCACAAAAACGGTGGTGGTGATTACATTTGCAATCTCAATAAGAGCTGTGACCCCTCCACATCATCAGAAAAAAGGATTGTATCTAACATAGGCCATGAAACAAGGAAGGATGAAATGTACAAGCAGGCAGCTATATGCCAGCACTCTGATGGTCACTTAGTTCTTCGTGGTCATCATCATCATGCGTCTCTTGAGACATGCGCTATCTACTGTCAACTATCAAAGTAAGGATTATGCACACACTGGTTTTTCTAAACACCCAACAGACATATTCCTGACCCCACAATGGGATTCCCTGTGTCGTGGGTAGCAGGCACTATGAATACCATGGTACCACCACACCCAGATTCAGAACAGATTAATTATAATTGTATAAAAAACTACATAACATCAGTAAACAAGTACTTATTTGGCCTATCTTTCAACTGAATACTAAGTGTTTATGCTAAAATTGAATTGTATTTTACTGCTATGTATAGTTTCTTCAAATTATTTCATTTCAGACAACCTCTGTGATGCAGTGGGCGAAGGCCTGTCTGAGACGCAGAAGGTTGCGGGTTCGATTCCTGCCATGAAACAAATGTTTGTATCTGCAAATATTTGTCTCGGGTCTGGGTTTTTTCTGTGTATAATATGTATGTATTTACAAAAAAAATGTATATAAGTAGTATACCAGTCATGTAGTTCCCATAATACAAGCTCTACTTAGGGCTAGATGATGCTGTGGTGAAAAATGTCCTGCATTATTTATTTAGTGTTAATATTTTCAGACATGGCTGGTACTGGGGCAGTGTCACTTCAAGTCAAGCTGAGGAATTGCTAGCTGGACAACATGACAATGTATTCCTTGTGAGAGATTCAAATGACTCCCGACACATACTCTGCGTCTCATTCAGATGTGTGGGACGCACACTTCACGCTCGACTGAGGCATGCCAATGGTCTTTTTTCTCTTAATAATGAGACTTTTGTGCCAGCCAACAGAATATCAGAGCATTGTGCTGCTGTGGATGTCAAGTCACATCTTTTTGAGATGCCTGTCAAATTAGCTAGACCTTTAAACAGGTAATTATTATTATACTAAATCTGACCATGGCATTGCTTGTGTGATACATGAGTAAAAAGTAGCCTGTATATTGTTTGAGTTCACAAACTACAATTATTTATTTCATTCAAATCCATACAGACATTACAAGATTCTTAGCAATATAAATATTAATTTCCCATTTATAATAATACTAGCCTCTGCCCAGGGCTTCATCCGCATAAAAGTAGCCTATGTGTGTATGTGTATGGACTCCCTTTTCCACATTCAAACTCTTGATTGGTGCATTATGCATGGGAGGTTATTCTGATGTATAGGCTATATTACTGTAAAATTTCATGGAAATTTCGCAGGATTTTTTGGGTGAAAGAGTAATAAACATACATCTATCTTTACAAACTTCTGCGTTTATAATAGTAGTAGGATTAGTAGCACTGGGCTTGCACTGCTCTGGGCCATATTATGTGTGTGGAGGTAGGTAATAGATTATTAATGTAGCTGTAGTCTTTAAATTATATGTTAGACAAATAATAACATACCAAGAAATAAACAAACTATGCATTTTCATAATGTAACCTACATTATAATGCTTGAAACTAGTAATAAAATTTCGATTGTTTCAGATTTGCCAAACTAGACTCTTTACAAATGATCTGTAGGTTTGTTATACGCCAAACAGTATCTGCCAATGAATGGGACCAGCTTCCACTCCCTCCAAACTTGATTACATATATAGAAATGGGCAGTGACTACATAGTGTCCACATAGCTGACTGAAAATTGTGCCTATAATTCTCTGCGTTTATCATTATTGTAAGTCCTATAATCTATTTTAGATGCATCCATCTTGCACTTAAGCAGGCAAACTCATATTTTTTGCGTTGGACACACCATGCATCAAAAAGGAAAAACATAACTTTTTAGAGGCGACTTCTAAAATGTTGAATATCTATAGTTGTTAAAATCTAAAAAATTGCTAGCTGGACAACATGACAATGTATTCCTTGTGAGAGATTCAAATGACTCCCGACACATACTCTGCGTCTCATTCAGATGTGTGGGACGCACACTTCACGCTCGACTGAGGCATGCCAATGGTCTTTTTTCTCTTAATAATGAGACTTTTGTGCCAGCCAACAGAATATCAGAGCATTGTGCTGCTGTGGATGTCAAGTCACATCTTTTTGAGATGCCTGTCAAATTAGCTAGACCTTTAAACAGGTAATTATTATTATACTAAATCTGACCATGGCATTGCTTGTGTGATACATGAGTAAAAAGTAGCCTGTATATTGTTTGAGTTCACAAACTACAATTATTTATTTCATTCAAATCCATACAGACATTACAAGATTCTTAGCAATATAAATATTAATTTCCCATTTATAATAATACTAGCCTCTGCCCAGGGCTTCATCCGCATAAAAGTAGCCTATGTGTGTATGTGTATGGACTCCCTTTTCCACATTCAAACTCTTGATTGGTGCATTATGCATGGGAGGTTATTCTGATGTATAGGCTATATTACTGTAAAATTTCATGGAAATTTCGCAGGATTTTTTGGGTGAAAGAGTAATAAACATACATCTATCTTTACAAACTTCTGCGTTTATAATAGTAGTAGGATTAGTAGCACTGGGCTTGCACTGCTCTGGGCCATATTATGTGTGTGGAGGTAGGTAATAGATTATTAATGTAGCTGTAGTCTTTAAATTATATGTTAGACAAATAATAACATACCAAGAAATAAACAAACTATGCATTTTCATAATGTAACCTACATTATAATGCTTGAAACTAGTAATAAAATTTCGATTGTTTCAGATTTGCCAAACTAGACTCTTTACAAATGATCTGTAGGTTTGTTATACGCCAAACAGTATCTGCCAATGAATGGGACCAGCTTCCACTCCCTCCAAACTTGATTACATATATAGAAATGGGCAGTGACTACATAGTGTCCACATAGCTGACTGAAAATTGTGCCTATAATTCTCTGCGTTTATCATTATTGTAAGTCCTATAATCTATTTTAGATGCATCCATCTTGCACTTAAGCAGGCAAACTCATATTTTTTGCGTTGGACACACCATGCATCAAAAAGGAAAAACATAACTTTTTAGAGGCGACTTCTAAAATGTTGAATATCTATAGTTGTTAAAATCTAAAAAAAGTCAAAGTAACTTTTTTCTGAAATAGCTGTTAGCTAAAAGTGCCTGTTTCATTGTAATATGAATATATCTCTACTGTTACCAATATACTGTCTAAATGTATATAAATTGTTTAAATTTTTTATACTGAAACAAATATTTTAATAAAGATTAACTGTCATTATAATCTGTTATTTAAATTGTAACATTAGCTCAATGAATAAACTATGTTACAAAATATTTTTTTATTAAATTGAGATATTTTAGACAATAAAACAAAATGTTTATATTGCAACAACTATTTAATCAGAAGACTGACGTCAAGACAAATATTATAGTAATTCCTGATATCTTCATTACTTCAATGTATTGACTCCAAGGATGTTTTTGGCCTGTGAAAAGTAATTAATTATTAATTTGTAAAAAGTATTCATATCTTGCTGATAATTTCCATTATAGAATTCATGGTAGAGGGTGCCATCACTAAATCAGTCCATTTGTTACTGATTTATCATGATCATAAAAGGTTAGATTAAATAAGCCCTTACTGCAATTACATATTATGTACAAATATACCAGCACAAGTGTGGGGTGGCATGCATGTGCATTTATTAGTTGAACAACTCTTTCAGTGATAAACAACTTTTGGCCAAGGAGGCCAACAACCCAGGAGTTTTTGGTTCTTTAGGCTTGCCTTTTGTCACTTCAACTTGCTAATTCTACAGCAAACAAACAAACAGCACCCTAATGGCTGTATTCCTATGATGGGCATCCTCATACATACTCAGTTTGAGCATACTACGTAAGGGGTAGTCAGAGAGGTAAAACATTCATTTGACTATTCTAAATAGTTTTACACTGGGTCTGGTGAAATTATAGGCACACAAGACTTTTCACCATTATATTTCAGGGTCAGCAACATGCGAATGATACCACTGGCACTAGTATTATAATATCTGTGCTATGGTTTTGCAAGCAGTCATAAGTGTACTCTTACCAACTGACTTGAGCATGAATAAACTACATATTAAGTGTTGCTTAAATGTACATGCGCAATCTACAATTTGTATGAGATTTTATAAGTGTATGCTAGTTTGCCACATATAAAAAAACAATGTGTAAATACCGTAACAAATGCTGCACTCAGAGTCGACGGTGCTGCTGCCACTGGATTCAGGTTCAGGGCTGCCTGTATCAACTGAGCATCTCTTATCCTTGAAGAGACAAAGCTTCTAGTGCCAGTATTGCCCTGAGAACTATCTGTGAGGTAAAACAGTTCAGCTGTTTTGTAGATGCCAGCCAGACCCACTCTTCTTACATACCAGTTGAACTGCAAGACATTTATATTTTTTTACATATTTAGACGTGTTTTTCCATTATCGATACCAGCGCCCCCTAGTGACTTGAAAGGTTCTATGACTCGTGCGATATATGACACGCCCTATAGTGACTCGTACGATAATACCTATATTATGAACCACTAGCTTCTGCCCACGGTCGCCCGCGTAGTACCCAGATAAAAAGTAGCCTATGTGTTATTCTGATGTATAAGCTATATTTCTGTAAAGTTTCATCAAAATCCGTTCAGTAGTTTTAGCGTGAAAGAGTAACAAACATCCATCCTCACAAACTTTCGCGTTTATAATATTAGTAGGATAGGATTCTCGAAGACAGATACCTACGTCGATTGCTAAAAAGAAATACACGGACACAGAATAAAATTGAATAATAGTACTACGTGGCTTGGTGTTTCCGAATGGAAAGATCAAAGCAAAGGGAGTATGGCCCTTTGCTTTGATCTTTCCATTTTTACTGTGCAATGAATGACTCAAATGCGTACAGTATCACATCATCTCAGTCTACCAGTTACTACTATTTGAAGACCTCTGTGGCGGACGAGCCGCAGGTTGAGACGCAAGAGGTCAGTTTTCGGTTCCTGCTCCAGGACCATTTTTATCATTATCTGCAAAACATACCTATTCGTTTTGGGTCTGGGTAATGTGGTACCACGGGACTTGTAGTTTATGATACTCACGATACACTCACAGGATTCCCTGTGAGTGTGTTCCTGAAATAGACAGTCTATTAAAATTTTACTTACATCTACACTTCTATCTCCAGAATGATAGCAAATATCATCCACAAGGGATAATAAAGTTGCTAAACAGTTTGGGACATTGCTTGGTAGGGTTTGAATAGCCATAGCTTTGGGCCAAGTACTCCTAAAACAGAAAAAAAAAATGTACCACTGGATACCTTCATCATCATCATCATTTCAATTTAATTACTAATTTCATAGGTATTCAAAAGAACTTACTTGTATGGTTCAAGCATTAGTAGTCTGGTCATTATTGCATTTTCAATATATTTAGCTGGTACTTTTGATTCTTTTAATTCTTCTTTGGGCCACTGGAATCCGAAACGGCACAAGGTTATTTTAAAACAATGATGATATGTAACTTTATATGAGCTGGTGTCAGTCTTTAAGCCGCCCAAGGCCTCCGACAAGGCTTATGGCTTAGGCACCGACTATTAAAATGGGGACCGACATAACGTGCCCTCTGAAGCGCAGAAGCGCTGTTATAAATGTCACTACACCATATTCCATTAGTCACCCATCGAAATGGTTACTTAGTGGAATATTGCTTAATTTAAACGATATGACGAAAGTGCGTTTTGAAGGGTCGGCAACGGGCTTGTGGTCCCTAAGCGTCCATAGGATATGCTAACCTATTACCAATAGGTAATAAGCCATATGCTTGTTTGCTACCTTAATGGTAAAAAAAAACTATTGAGAATGACTATCAAGCTACCAGCTTCAAGAAACGGGAAAATTTTAGAGGTAGGTATATTTTCTCACAACTTACAGCTTTCATCTGTGCCACCAACTCCTCATTACATCTAACATTGAAGTAGTGAACCAAATCACCTCCTCCATTAGGAAACAGTCCATGTGTGATGCCAGGATAGCCTGCTGCCTTGGCGCCAGCACTCAGAGACTCAACTGACCATCCACTCTTTGGCACAAACTCTAAAGCCCTTTCCAATATGCGTCTTTTTACATTCTCCTCATATTGGTGCTCTTCATTTTCTATTGAAACAGCAGGTACTTTCACTTCTTTCTCAATATTGCTTTGGCAGTAATTTCTGAATATTCTATGAGTGCTATTGACAGGTATAGTTGCAAGAGGTAGATTGATCCTACGGGCAGCTCTTAATGCTGATAACATGAAACAATAAATAAAAATTGATATAATTGTAAAAATAACCTATTTCCGACAAGTTTTATTTGATTCCTTCCTACACAGTCGGAGCTTCTAAGAAAAGTCTGAAAACATTTTAAATAATTATATTAAAAATTTTAAAACAGTACAGTGCATTCTGTGATTACATAATTGTATTAGTACATGTTATATAGGCATAAAGAAAACTGAAGACTAGTTATTCATAAATTCAGTAAGCCGTGCAACAAGGTATTCTATCACATCAAATCCATTCAGCGCAGATTGTATGATCTCCTTCTTATTTTCTGTTGGTATTGAGTTGAGGATATTCCCTCCAACATTGAGCTGAACACTTTCTTCAGGAAGATTTTTGCCTTCCTCTATCTCCCTGAGCTTTGCTTGATAATGAGCTCTTGACATCTTCAGAGCAGTTCTCAAAATTTCCAAGTATTCTGTTTCTATTGTTGCATACTGATCTTTTATTCCTGTTTTATTTTCCTTGTCTTTCAGAACTAAGTATGTTAAGAAGTTTAGCACAGATATTATTTGGTCAGCTAGTTCCATCAAGTCTGATTCCACACCATGAGGCAGGTGACTTATCAACCTGATCATATTCAACAACTGAGCACCAGTGAAGCTTTCATTAATGACTGTGTCTTTAAAGGACTTGTGGAGGGCATCCTTATACTGTGTTATGGCATATCCAATCATGCCTGAATGGTTAGCACCCTGTATCAGGTATTTGATAAGCATTACTTTTCCTTTGTAATCAAACTTATGAACATGGCTTCCAATACAGTTCAAAGCAGCTAAGCGTAGAGATGAATAGTTGGAATAAATGGCAACATTCATCAAACTTTTGATCAAATTGAAATGGACTGAAGCATCATTAAGGATTGTGTGTGATGTATTATCAGCCAAACGGTTGGTGAGGGCCTTGCAAGTGGCCAGTCCCTTGTTCAAGAGCCCATACTCTGTGTTATTAAGAAAGTGAATCACTGCATACATTGCAGTTTGAACAACATATTGAGTGCTGTACACTTGTGGTATTGCAGTGTCAGGAACATCAAAATGGCCAGAGTACACAATATAGAAAAGGCCTGACAATGTTGTCATATTGATTTTCTCTCTGTGCTCATAAGGTGACAATTCACCACCATCAGGGCATTTGGTTCTCTGTGTTTCTTTTGAGCAGATCTCTAAATGAGTTAAGAACTTCAGCAAATTATTTTCTAATTGGCAGATATCTTGAATAATTTGATGGCAAACCAGCCTTGCTTCACTTCTCTCATTTGAATGTGGGTCCATATCTATTAGAATGATGGGCTTTCCTAAAAGACTGATAAGAAATGCTGTTATTATCTGCTTAGCTGGGACATTTTGTTTTTCGGCAGCAAGTAATTCATCAATGAATGGTTTATAGAATTTAGGGAGCAAAGAGTACACTTTAATTACTCTTCGTATGTTTGAGTCACTATCCATCAACTTACGTTCATCACCTTCCAGTTTATGTTCAGTTACTGGTATTTTTTCAATGTAAGAAGATATTGAATTCAAAGACCACTCTAGAGATCTTCCACGTTTTGAGGATAGTTTCTTCAACAGCTGCTGTAATGGTGGCAGCACTAATCCAAACTGTGCATCATTTTTAGCAAGTTCAATGCGCTCAATGAACTCTAAGAGAGCTTCTTCAGCAGAGCATTTTTCGAGAATGATTGATAACAGCTGCTCACAAGCACCATACAATGATGGTTTGAGGACAATTGTATCATCCTGAATTTTTTCTATAACAACTGCTATCAAGTCCCAGCAGTTATCTTTGAACTTTTCTTTCAGTTTTTCTTCGTTCGGTACGGCTAATGCTTCTTTATGTTTTCCCGAATCCAGTAATGTGGAAACTAAATCAACAATGTCGATTTGTTTTGCCATGGTGTGAACTAAACACTCAAGAGTTCTAGTAATCCAATGAACTCTGAAATTTAATTGTAATGTAAGATTGTCACCTGCTGAACTAATTCGATGTTGTGCTAACAAAACAAAATCTGCCCGGGAAGTAAAGAAAAGCATGCAAGCTACACAATAGATAAAGCCGCATTGTTCTTGTTACTTACAGTGTAGAATTCTTGGTAATTTGCTCATATTTGAGTATTTAAGTTTCCTAATATGCTGCAGTCAAGAAGTTATACTTTCATAAATTCAATAAACAAAACAATATTCATTCAATGATGATGTATTTGAGTCCCTGTATTGTACGTCCATGTAATGCACAACCATGGAAAGTACACCCCTGGAAAGTACAACCAGTATTACAAACCATTGGTTTCAAATACTTGGTTTGTAATACTGGGCGTACATTCCTGGGCGTGCATTCCCTACACGTGTTGACCTTGTACGGCCAGTTTTGTACAACCCTGGAATGTACAGCCATGGAATACGAACCAATTTCATGCTCTGTTTTCATGTGCGAGTGCTATCAAGGGGCAAGTGCTGTGTTGCCATAGTATTTTACGCTATTAGTAAATTAATGTAGATGTAGTAAGTAGATTAGTTATTTATGTCGGGTTTTTGCAGATGAACTAACCGGTTGGTTTTATTTATTTGAACCCAAGTTTGTTGGATAAAGTTCGGATAGCAATCCTCCTTTTCTGAGTGGTAATAAAAAAAAAACCTAATAACCTAACCAATCCAAGACGGATTTGCTTAGGAAGGATTTCTCAGGCCAACATTAACTTATTGTTTACATTATTTATCAATGGCAACTCTTGGTTGAACATATTAGAACTTGCGACTTATTCGCATCGACCAATGAGAGCTCACGGATATGACGAACTCTCGACCAATGAGCGTCGAGAATATTGGTTTGTAATCCGGGGTGTACATTCCAGGGGTGTGCAATACCGTCATGTGTTTAGTTTGTACGGAGCGTATTGTACGACCATGGAAAGCACACCCAGATAATTCAAACCAAATGGTTTGTAATACTGGCTATACTTTCCAGGGATGTGCATTCCATGGTTGTGCTTTGCATGGACGTACAATACGGTCTCCCATGTATTTTCCAAGTATAGTTATATAGTATCACAGTCTCACATAGTGGTGGGTCATCAGCACGTGTGGTACCACTTTTGTAGCTACACACTTTCTCGAAACGCGGCCTCACTCTTTTCGTTTGGACGAGCTAGCACACCTGCACACCAACACAGTTACACAACCGTGCTAGGCGCGAGGCGCGAACTGAGCCGTGAGGAAAAATCGTGTTGGCTCGCACAATGCGCCTCGCACATAGCACTCCACTCCATTAATACACCACACAACACGCACAGTGCACACTGTGTTTTCAAGACTGCCTCACTCAACTACGTTCAGAAATTGCCTCGCTGCCTCGCCTCAATTGTGGTACCACAGTGTGCTGGCGATCCTCGTTTTCAAACAGTGTGCTAGTCATGACTAGTCTCACAGATACCATTTTTTTGCTCTTTATGTACAGTGTCGTGTATGTATATTTTATATATATATATACGTAGTGCTATACGTTAGCATTTATGATCTTAGTTGTCTGTGGTAGTGCATCTTTGGACCGCTCGCTATTTCAGTTTCAGATTTGGAAGCCATCCCTCCCTTAGGGGAAAAAATCAATAGAAACACGTTTTCCTTACCCCTAATCACATAAGAATATAAGCTCGGAAAACCAAAGCATTTATAATCTGTGAAGCTCGTGTGAGAGGTAGAGGTGGTATAATTAGGGTCATAATTCGTAATCCTAATATAACACTGATGATATTATGTTATCAAACATGTTATTAAATAACAGTCAAATAACAAGGAATAGTGATAGTTGTAAATCATTTCACATCTTCATACCTACGTAGGTATAAGTAATTAGGCTTAGGTTACGTTGTCAATGATTAGGTTGGTGTATTTAATTTTATTAAATTAATCACTGTATGTAACAAGTCAGTCTATAAGTTCACTGACGGACGATAGAGAGAGATAGAGCGGCCACGCCGCCCCCGTGTACGATCATAACGATGCATAGCGATGTGCGTCGCGAAACTAATATTTTGACTGTTATTTTAGCTAAATAACATAATACCTTATATTCATCTATTTACCTGTTATGAATATCTTGTCCTCATAATCATGTTGAACCTAACATGATTATGAGGACAAGATATTGTACCTATTATGATCATAATAGTCACACTGTCACATCTCTATTAAGAGGAGAAAGAAACGTAGTCGTTATTTCATTTATTAATAAATAATTTCTTGTTTTTCTAAGCCAAATTATAGAACTTTTGGTAGTTTTGAAAACAACACCATGGCAGCAAAGCAAAAGAATATATTTACTCGGAGTAAGCCATTGATGAAGATATACAGTGGTGTGGATGACGAAGGAAAAGAGGTAAGATTACTTTTCTGTGAATAATATATTTCTGTGAGAATATACCACTGTGCTGTGATTAGTTGGTGATCTTGGTCCACAGAGGAATCGAGCAATGGTAGACTAGCTACAGACAATCTCCTTAAAGCTTAATGTATTGGATGTTTCTGCAGGTGGAAGTTCGCGAGGATGCAGAGCAGCTGGTGAAATGGCATGAGATATCTGACGCCTTGGTGGCTGCAGGGTATTACCGGGCTCAGCTGCAAGGGCTGTCGGCGTTTGATAAAATAGTGGGCGGGCTCACTTGGTGTATCGAGCTATGTGACATTGATGTGGATGTGAGTCTGTTATTTGAGGAGAATCTTACTATTGGAAAGAAAATGTAAGTCCCTGTTAACTATCAGCAGAATATACAATAACAAAAAAAATAGCTGCACCCTCGATCTGATTAAGGTTAGCCCTCTTAATAATTGCTTAAGCTCATCATAATGGTCAATAGATAGCTAAACTTTTTATAGCACACAGAAGATAAATACAAAAAAACAGGAATCCATAAACATACAAGGTATAATAATGGGTGGTTTTAGTAGTTGGTTGTTAGAATAGAATCGAGACTCAAGTTCCTACCTAATTGATTTTTTAAATTACACACATTCTGAAAAAGTTGGCCTCAGATTTGTTGATATCTTGTATTATTGAATTAAATTTATTTGATCAAAAGATTTTGCTTAGTAATCAGTAAAAATCAAAGTTTTTGTCTGTAAGTATTGGAAAATTCCAGTGGAGGCCTTTGTCCAGCAGTAGGACTGTGCAAGCTAGTAATAATTTCAAAAAAGCTTGAAACATGCTGATATGATTAAAAGTTCTTTGTTTTTATATGGGCTCAGGCTGGTTAGGTTAGGTTAGGGTCAGGTTAGCTTAGAATGAATGCACTTTTTTCAATACATCTAAAAGTAGTTACCAGGGCAGTTCATAAGAGCTCCCTGATGTTCTAGTTTTCTAATACTTGACACTAAATACTGAGGGGAAATTTATATTTCCTCTTAGAATTACTTTTATAGCTGAAATTATCATGGTTTGATAACATTTCAAAATATTATGATAATGACTATATCACATACTTTACTATTCTACTGCTAACTTCTGGTTGTTCATTTAGAGGACATGCTCATGAGAACCACCTGTAACCATGAACAATGAGAGTAGGTACCTAACTGTTAATCATACAAGAACTGATACTGATATATGCAAATAATGTTTGCCATTCACAGATCCCTAACTGAAAAGATTGTAAAAGTACTACCAACTATGAAATGTCCGTACATAATAGAACCGCATCAGATCCAGGGTTTAGACTTCATAAACATATTCCCCTTGATTCAGTGGCTCATTAAGTACTCCAGTGAGTTCCGTGAAGCTAAAGAGGATGAGCTTAGGAAGTTTGCAGTGATGCAATATGATAAAAGCCATATCTTTGAATCAGACAGAGAAATGTTTGTGCAGAGAGAAAAGTTGCTAAGGAATTTGGCTGCTGTGCAGGTAAATGTTTGATAAACATTGAAATGCAAGCTTTATTTACAAACCTTGCTTGCATTTGAATCATAAATTCATAGGTATGTGCCATAGGTAAGTTAACCAATATGCGGTAATGTGCTTACAACCTGAAATGTGGAATGGTAACTACTATGCAAGATATGGAATATAATGTTTAGACTTGCTTCTGGATACAAACAAACAACCTTTTAGATCAAATGCATGTACAGGCTCCTGATGTTGCTAGCCAAAAAAAAAATTGGGCATCTTTCCATAGAAATCTGTCCCTAAGACTCGCCTAAGTCTTTGCCTAAGCTTAGTGCAGATGGGCATTAGCGTCATACATATTTAAAAAAGAATTAATACATGCCTAGTCTCATAGCGTCAACTAGCTAACAATTTTATGGTTTTGTCACTTTATTGCCATTGGATAAATCTTTTCACTTCTGTTCACTGATACAAACAGTGCAATTCAACCAATCACAGGCAGGTATTCAAAAACAAGCATGACTGTGTAAGTCTTCAAGGTTTTCAGTACCTTGCAAGTTCCCAGACTTGCGCGGTGTTTGAAAACCTTAAAGACTTGGAATTCTCCGTACTAACATAAAAACCGTTGGCGATTTCAATTTTAAAGACTTGCGCGGCGTTGCCAAGAAACTGATTTATCAAATAGTTTTTATGTTCTCCTGAAAAGTTACGAAAATCTATTTACGCGGTGTTGTTTGTTAGCCAACACGTTACGTAATTTAAATTATTCCAGAATTTATACAAACCATGCCGAGTTCGTAAGAGGAAAGGCGGACTGCCTGCCAATGAGCTAGAACAGGTGAACGCCACACTCTCGGAGTATGATCAGAGGACATTGCTGCATGTTTCTACTAATAAGGAAAACATGAAAAAAGACGAAGGACTTGACTTCTTGGTAAATCTTTTGAAACATTCAAATTGATGCCTCATGCAGCATAGGATCAAGGAGGCTTCACCCAACTATCAAATATTCTCTTCGTAAATTTTAAAGTTACGACGATTCCTTGCGCGTAACCAATCCTTATATTTTCTTTACCTAGTTGTGTTAGGTTTGATTTATTTTGTGTGATTACATTAAACCTTGTTTCAGTATGATTACGAAAAAATCCTGGCCGATCCATCCAACATCACAACTGAAGTAAGTATAATATTTGTGTTGATTTTGTGCAGAAAATTGTCTAAATCACGATCAAAGTATTTCGTTCCTATAGTAATGGATGATAAGATAAGAACAATTTTACCGTAGCTTATCAATGCATGATCAACAGCCTGTAAAGTTCACTGCTGGACAAGACAATGCTGCATACTTGTATATAACTTTATTAATATAATAACTTACGACAATAATACCCCTTCGCTATGCTAGAGCGCAGAGTGTACCTCTATATTAACTATAAAAAAATGCAAGAAAGCAAGGTGTGGGACAGTATTTTTCAAACTTTCGCGATTAGATAACATAATTATTATAAGTTTAACGGGTCTTTATCGCGTTTACCTTTTTTATTATTTTCCCGACGTTTCAACTGTATTGCAACAGCCGTGGTCACGGGATGACTGGAGTATACGGAGCTACCGTCGAGAAATAAAGGCAGTAGCCGCAACTACCCTCATTTCATCTTCAGAATCAGAAAAGTCCATGTTCACATTACGGCACACTACACTAACCGTATCACCGCACTGCACAATTGGATCGCGACGCGAAAACCTGTTTATCACCGGATTCCAGGACGCAGAGAGTCTATAGAATCGTGAAGACGGCTTCACGATTAAAATTTGGGTACTTCTTTATTTCAATCGCTTCACGAACCATTCTCTTACAATATTGGCGTTCACTGGATAGCACCTTATCATGAAGCTCGATCCAATGGTTTGGTCCTGAGTCCACAAGGTGCTCCGCTATGGCCGACTTGTTTATCTGGCGATTTTTGACAGCTGCAATATGCTCTTTGACCCTTTCAGCAAATGTCCGCTTCGTTTTCCCGATGTAAGCACGGCCACAGCTACAGTCTATTTTAAACGCGATAAAGACCCGTTAAACTTATAATAATTAAGGTGTGGGACACCCCTAACTAGATGGAACAATGCCATTTTGAGTAAACGGTGGTAGAAAGAGATCGGTGTGTGTGTGTGTGTGTGTGTGTGTGTGTGTGTGTGTGTGTGTGTGTGTGGCGGGAGACCGCTGGTCCTGACATTTTCCACGTGGAACCCTGTAATTAAGTAGATATATACTGAAAATGATGTTGTTCTTTTCAGGCAGATAGATACAGAAAACATCCAGAAATGAACACAAACGGCGGTAACACAAAAATACACTATGCAGTCCTCCACTCTGAACTAACTGGCGAAGTTTCAAAAGAACTGGAAAGAAGTGAGAAGATAAAGTACTCTCAAGATGTGGATAAGCTCACGAAATCTGTAGATTTATTGGAGAAAGAGGTGTCGTCGTTCAAAGAGGACCATGAAGCCAGGATGGAAAGTGCTAAGAAACAGTACACGAATGTATTGGCAAAGTTAAAGAAAATTACTTATAAGTTGATAAAATCTGATAATTACAGGTACGAACACCATTTTCATCTTACTCCTCCGACTGGTACTTAACTTCTGTAGGCTTGCCCCCTCTATACAGGAAATACATAAAATTGTAATCAAGGTCATTCTCTCTACATATCAGTTTAACTGTTATGGATTTTCTAAGGTGAACTTATGAAGAAAATTTAATTTAAATGTGTCATACGAACTAATTTCAGACTTTAAGGCAGGGGTGTTTCTAATTCAGACACCTTTCTAGATGCATCCATCATTGTTTGATTAGAAAATACCAAATAAATTCAGACTCAGCGTCACTCGATTCATGGCAGAATTGGTAAACGCATTAGAAGCGAAGATTTTATGGACACATTTTAATTGAATGTTATGGTGTTATGCGTTATTACCGAGCTAGAATTACATATAAAAACTTAGTTTACAGTGACTTCAA
Source organism: Perizoma flavofasciatum (assembly GCA_958496245.1). Taxonomy (NCBI): domain Eukaryota; kingdom Metazoa; phylum Arthropoda; class Insecta; order Lepidoptera; family Geometridae; genus Perizoma; species Perizoma flavofasciatum. Next base: position 6,197,299 of record OY292431.1, read on the forward strand.
AATTTAATATTTTCCAGTGCTGATAGAGTTCATAACTATATAATTACATATAAAAACTTAGTTTACACTGACTACAAAATTTAATATTTTCAGTGACAAAAATGCAAAAGATTTGTACAAGTCATTGAAGGAACTAGCGAGGGAGAGGAATGAGCTTCTTCAAGTGATCCAGCACAGAGAAAAAGAACACAAGAAACTTGAGAATGAACTGAGGTAACTCTATTTATTTGTGTCTAGAAACCGTGTCGTGTCTACCATCAAATCCTAGTTTGGGTACCAATTTTATCCATCAAGTAATACCATTTATTAGGATCTTAATAATAATAATGATTGTTTGTACATATATAACTGCTATGTTTGTGAACCACATTTCATTTCTTTTCATCCTATACCTACTTGTAGAACTGCACAGGACTCAAACGCGGCCATAAACGAAGATCAACCCCTAACGCCCTCTGAACTCAAGGAATACGAAGAGAGAGAAGCGAAACTGAAATCCTTCATCACAAACATGAGACTGGAACTCGCCAAGCTCAATCGGGAAGTATTGAAGTATAGCATAGCCGTTGACGAGGTACCGGGAACGGCTGAGCTGCTGCAGTATGAGAAGAGATTTATGGAGCTTTATAACCAAGGTAAGGTTTTTAACTAGGAAGCTCCAACTTCAAGGTCTGCCGTCGTATAAAAATCAGATGGACAGCGTTCGGGAAACTTTAGCATATTATCTTATCGTCACAAATACGTCAAGACGAAAGTCAGGTGAGGTGTGACAGTGATGGCATAATGCCACTGAGACTTAGTCGCTAACTATTGACCGCATACTGAATACCGCATTCTTATGCAAAGAACTATGCTCGCCGTTTCACTACATGATATAGTCATAAACCAGGAAATCGCAAGATTTTCTTGTTCAGGAGGTTTTTGCGTAAAAGAGTAACAAACATCCATCCTCACAAACTTTCGCGTTTATAATAGTAGTAGGATTTATTAATTAAATTAAAAGAGGCCTTTGCCCTGCTGTAGAAAATACAGGCTAAAATAATAATAATAATAATAAATATAATAGCATTTAAATAGCACTTTTTATTTATTGTGTAAATAAGTGATCTGTTCACAAATTCTACTAATATATTGTGTATTTATTTTTTCGCAGTTGCCTCAAAGCACAAAGAAACCAAACAGTATTACATATTTTACAATACGCTGTTGGAAGTAAAACTTTACACGTCCAAGGAGCTGAGCTTGCTGAATTCTATTCTAGATAATTATGATGAGTGAGTATTAAAGAAAAACATTTTATTCTACTTGCAGCAAAGTATTCAAACTAAAATCATAGAATTCTTTCCGTCTGAAAACGAGATGCAAACTACTATACAAAATGTGGGATGTAAAGTTTGGATTTGACTACGCGCAACTTCTATCGCGAGACATCCTCACGGATCTGCGTACATAAGTCCCTATAGATCTGAGGATGTCTATCATAATTTGTGATCATGTTTTTTTACGCACGACGTACGGAGCCTGTATATGCGTTTGCTGTAAGAGTTTGTTTGTTATCTTCGGAACGGCTTATCCGATTGGAATGCATTTTGCGATCGATTTGTGTAACGATGGTTCTTAGGTTTTATCACCACAAGTCACTAGGAGGGTATCACTAAGAATAGACGATGGAAAACAAGTGAAAGTAATTAAAGTTAAATTAAATTAAATTTTACAAACAACAACTAAAAAAGAAGCTTCTGCTCACGGCTTCGCCCGCGCGGTACCCGGATAAAAAGTAGCCTATGTGTTATTCTAATGTATAAGCTATGTTACTTTAAAGTTTCATAAAAATCCGTTCAGTAGTTTTTGCGTGAAAGAGTAACAAACATCCATCCTCACGAACTTTCGCGTTTATAATAGTAGTAGGATTGGTGGGATTCACAGTTTAAAAGCATTCAGTGCTGCATAAATTAAAAAAAATCAGGAGTACAAAAAAAGTACATAAGTAGTAATTTCAGGAGAAAATCCATTATGGACTTCACGTCGTATAAACCTTTAGTATAAAAAATCGGAAGTCTCTTCACCATGCTTTAAAATGTGAATCCACTTGCTTCTTATCACCCCTTGATTTCAGAGCAATGTCGTCTGCTAGAAAACGCGAAGAATTCATGACACAGTTCGAGTCCATCGTGGAATGGGTGAACCAAACCGTCAAGAAAGTTGAAGACAAGTACCTACAAGAGAAATTACAGAAGACTGCGCTTTACGACGAATATTCACGACTTATGGAGGTACAGAGACAGTACGCAGCAGCTTTGAAGAAACTGGCTGAGGAACGGCAGAAGATTAGCATGAGATAAATTCCTCATAATAATTCCAACTGGACTCAGATGGACATAACTCCTTGACGATTCGGCTGAATGACTGAATTGATGCGACGAAATAAAAAAATCAGCTGGCAGATTTTCAGCCAAGCTGATTGTCAAATGGTTGAAACCAAAAACGTAGACTGTAAGGTAAGAATAAATGTATATTTTTTATCGAAGAAAAACATAAAAATACGATGTATGAATAAACATACTCGGCTTCCCGCAGTTTCGGATTTTCCTGTGAAAAGAAAGTATTGAAACGTTGTTATGTTTTTGCATAATTTATTGAGATTTTTGTGTACTGTTTCGGACCTAGATCGAATTAAATATTTACAAAATAATGTAGAATATACTTATGCAGCTTGCCAGAAAAGTAGTCGGTTACTTGTTTATATAAGCGCCTACTGATACTCAAGTGCAATAATCTCGCCATTTAGCATTTATCTAGTCTTAATTTACAGAATTAACATTTCTACTTTTATAGCTACATTCCATTTTATATGCACTCCCGAATGTATTGTTAAGACTGAACTTTTGTAATAAGATCTTGGAATACTATCGATTTGAATACATTTGTTTTGTTTCATTACAATTTGTTTTACTTTTTATTTATCTCAATTAGTACAAAAATTCTCTATTAAAAAAAAACGGATTTAAATCAAAAGTGTATTTAAAATAGTTAACTTTTTAGTAGTCTATGAGTTTAAGTACACACAATAATTGAAGTTCATAAGACGCCAAGGCGTACATATAGAAACAAGTAGCCTGCTACATAGATTCGTCATTATTGTTATTTATTTTTGACGTAGTATGTATCATATATATCTGCAGGTATATAATTTTTCTAATAAAAAATTCTATGGGTTGCAATTCATTAATACTTAAAATAAAAGAAATGCTCCTGTTGTCACAATAAAGAAAATGGAAGTTACAAGGTAATAAAAAAGTAAAAAAAATACACAGTTTACAATAATGGTAAATTAATATTTTATTATCTACAATTTATAATCAAAGCGTGACAACGTTGCCCGACTTTTGAGTTACTGATGGTGATTGCTGTTGTGGTTTATGTTGGTTTCTATGACTGTGACTATGGCCACTATGGCCACTATGACTATGGCTATGTCCGTGTGAGTGGCCATGAGAGCTGGGACTCGATTTCTTGTACATCGAGAATGAAACCAGCTCCCGATTCGCATTCGTCATTGCCATTGAGTGGGAGACGACGTCGTATCCGAATAGGCTGTGGAGACGGTTTACTACCACTAAGGTTAGGCCCTTCTGAGTAACTCGGACGACGCGCTCTTGCTCTGATGTGATTGCTATGGACATCCCGAAGGCTTCATTTAGCTCCTGAAATGAAAAAGCAAGAGTAAAATAAAATTAAGTTCGTAGCGCGTTTATTTTATTGAATATTATCTGACAAACCAGATTTGCATAGTTCAAATCTAAACACAATTATTATTTTAACCTCTGTGGCTCAGTGGGCGAAGGACCGCCTGAGATACAAAAGGTTGCGGGTGAGATTCCCGCCGTGAGACCAATGTTTGTATGATCTGCAAATATTTCTCTCGGGGTCTGGGTGTTTTCTATGTATAATATGTATATATTTAAAAAAAAAGTACATAAGTAGTATATCAGTCATGTAGTTCCCAAAATACAAGCTCTGCTTAGTTCGGTGCTAGATGATGATATGTGAAATAGTCCAGCATTATTTATTTATTTTAAGCATCAATATTGCTTAAGGCTAGAAATAAATGATTATTTTTTTCACTAATTACAACCATTTCACTAATTTACTTATTACTTGCGCACATTTTCCTAATCGTAATCATCCCATCATCTATGTTTTTTAATTGAATTGTAGCGCAGTACCCACAGAAAAAAAATCGTCTATGGCTGTAGCCCATATTGGTACTTAGTCACGTACCAGTACGGTAAGTTTAATATTTACAAAACTCTATTTGGTAATATACGGGCATAGTCAAAAAACTATAGAAAATGCTAATGTCGCGATCTTTAATGTGTGGACCATTTTGATGGCATTTGTTTGATTTCAAATCTTTAAAGTTCAAAATAATACTTAGGATTTATGACGCTGTGTAACATTCCCAGGCTACAATGAATACCTATATGTACCTACCTAATCAGTATAAGCTATAACTAAATAATTGGCGTAGGTAGGTGGGTAACTACTCGTACTTTACGTTCTTCATAGGTAGGTTTCTAAGTATAATAATTATTATGGTATCATCGTCACGTTTTCAAGACATGCTTTATTTACGACCTGCAATACCCATAGCACACTAACTAAGCCCGAGAAAATAGCCATACAGGCAGGTGATACCTTCCTTAAGTTATACAAATAAATTCCCAATCAGTTATCCTATTCATTGCTCCTTGAACTTCTGTGTCAGAGAGAAGCTAAGTATTTAATGAAAAACAGCAAAGATACGTTTCAAAATACCTTAATGGTACCCACCTACCCAGAAGAAGGATATTATTTATTTTAATGGTCATTTGATTATCGCCGTTATCTGCAATCGTTTGTATTGTTAGGAGGTTTAGGATTATTGATAAAAGAATGTTGGTATTTTACCCTCACTAACGTAGATCGTTCTTCGCTCTTCAATCCATAGACCGCCGCGCCGTCGCTTGATAGGTGAGGAGCGCTGAGGCTCCCCATCACCATGATATATGGCATCCTGGTATCACTTGGTAAACAATCACCGGTGATTCAAGTTCATTTTACGGTTGTAACTCGCTGGTAGACTGGACGGAATGACTCCACGCGGCCGGTCGCCGACAGGTTACGTGCTCGTGACTGTGTGAGTGAACTCTGCGTAGCCGCATACGTGGTCGGTTCACTTGTGCAAGCACGGCCGCCCATGTATTGGTGAGACGTGACGTCGACCGTCACATGGCCTTCACGGGTGCTTGACTGCGCGAGCGCAGGCTGTGACGCTCGCGCGCACCTAGAACAATGAGATTGTTATTGAAACGAACTATCGTTCGTTCTAATAGCTGTTGCTTGCTACAGCTATTAGAACATTAGAGCTATTCTAATAGCTGAATTAACCTGCATGTTGTTTTCCTCAAGGAGGTTTTACTGCATTTGTGAAGGAAGTCAAAATATAATCAATTCTGACGTTCAGGACACCATTGTCAAAAAACTACTAAAAAAATCAACTGCATCGGACAAGATTCGAATTTATTAAAGTATTCTCAGCAAAGAATTTGTTTCAGAACCTAAGCCATGAGTCATTCTATGAGCAGTCCGAGGAATATTCAATTGGGTAGGTATCAGATATCAATAACCAAGCAGACACTTATTATTCTTATCGGTTGCAGTGGCTAAGGACTTAGAATTTACTGACCTTTACTGGTAAAAAGGCCAACTAATCTTTTACTTAATGATATTTTTGCTCTGTTTCCATAACGCTGCTGGTCTCATTTTCTAGTATTCGAGACATACCAAAAAGCTCGCCTTGTGTTTGTCCAGACGATGGCTGAGTTGGCCACAAGGGCCACCAACGTCAAATGCCTTGAGAGTGCTGGAGTTCTAGGTGAGCTAGTCCCTAGTTAATTTTCCATCTTAGCCATACATCAGCTCCCTACTTAAAAAAAACTAAAAAAAAACGAGACGTGCTTCAAATAGTAGGATTTCCTAGATCTTCTTCGTCCCCTGCTATCTGACGCCTGCAGCACTGTTCGCCAATGCTCCGTGGTGGCGTCTGCGAGGCTTGGCGAGCACGATGAGGGCGTGGCCAGGCAACTGCTGAATTCAGGAATGATCACCATCACTTTGGAAAACCTCAACAAATATAACGTGAGCATGGAGTTTCTTGCTTTCATATCCCAAGGGTAGCAGTATGCCCGAGTTCCCAATTTAAAGAAAATACGTAGGAAGGTCTAAGGTTATCTTACTCACTCGCCTATCATGATACAGGCTCCCAGCCGTTAAGGTGGTCCAAAATGTCTAGTCAACAAGGAACCCTTATAGTTTCGCCATGTTCGTCCGTCTGTCTGTCTGTCCGCGGCTTAGCTCAGATACTCGAAGTACTAGAAAGCTGTACCTAATTTGATATGGGTATACATATTAATCACGCCGACAATAACTACATATTATTGCGTTTATCTCAGTGTCGTTTTTTCAAAAAATCATTTTTCGCTTCAGGGATCCGTTTGCGGAATATTAAGCTTTAAAGTGCTAATTTTTGGTAGAGTGAAATGTTCACCCCCTTGACAACTAACCGGTTTTTTGGATAGGTATTTGAAAAAATCACAGCAGTAGTTTAAATAACGAAGTTAAAAGGAAAACTATCACAGCTAAGTCGGCTTTATAAGTTAACTAATAATAGTCGAGCAACTTATAAAATGTACTTGGAGAAGTAAAAAGGATAATTTCTTACAAAATCCATTGAAAATTACTTAGATGAAGTTGTAAGTTGTGTAAAACAGGTAGTAAATATAAGTTTATGGCAACTACGGAACCCTACACTGCGCGTGGCTCGACACGCACTTGGCCGGTTTTTTGCTGTTTCTTTATTTAATGCTTTATTATACCTCGTGTGTTCATAAGTCTTGAGACACAGTAAAACTAAAATATTTTTGGAGCTAAGTTGAGTATTCATTTATTGGATATTAAAATTAAAACTACTGACATCTAGATCTGTATTTAAAAATAAATCATTCAAAATGGCCGCCTTTGCATTCAATGCAGGCCTTCAAACGCGTGCGCCATTCATCTATGGCGGCACGAATCTTTTCAATGGGATTCCGTTTCGATTCTTTAATAAGGGCTCGCTTGAGAGAATCCAGGTTTGGGTGAGACTTTCTGCATGCCCTCAGCTCCAATTCCGTCCATAAAGAATAATCCAAAGGATTCAAGTCAGGGCTTGAAGAGGGCCAATCTTCGCTCCGAATGAAACCTGGCAAATTGGCCTCCAGCCAACGTTGGGTAGTCTTAGCTTTATGGGAGGGAGCAGAGTCCTGTTGGAAAACCCAGTATTTTCCAGCGAATAGCGTATCATTTAATGGTTTAACCACCGCTTCCAATATGTCGGTTTGGTAATTTTGTGCCTTCACCTTGACGCCTTGCTGGCAAAAATGAAGCGAAGTGACCCCCTCGTAGGAAACACCCCACCAAACCATCACACTTGCTGGATGATGAGTGCGCTGGACATTGCGTACAGATGGCTGGACGTCCTTTAAACTTCTGGCGTAAACCTTATTGTTCTGCCGGTTAAACTTTTCTTCCTCCGTGAAGATCTTTTCATCGGTAAACAGGATATTTTTTGGATCGTGTCTCTTCAATAGGTTCCGACATCGTTCCAGTCGCAATTTACGAAGACGCTCGTTTAAATAATGCACTTTCCTTCGACTGTAGGCCTTTAGTTTAAGATCATATTTAAGTATCCTGTTCACCGATATTCGCGAAATGTTGGTCTGCAGAGCTAATTTCTTTTGAGTCCGGCAAGGGTTGCGACGAATTCGCTCTCTGTTTACTTTGATGTTGGCGGGCGTCCTTACAGACCGCGGGCGGCCACATCTTCCACAGTCTTCTAAAGAGCCGGTCTCCTTGAACCTCTTTATGGTATAATACACAAAGTTCCGACTACATCCCAAACTTTGGATTTCACTAAAAACTTGCATTGGTTTTTTTCCTGCTTGAAACAGTGAAATTACAGTCGCACGCAAATCTTTTGTTGGCGCCATTTTCACGGAGAATGAAACAAATATTCAAATGCATATTTTTTCTGATTCAAAACATTCGAAATTTAAAATTTTTAAAGTTTAAAAAAGGTTGCATGAATTACTTTCTTTTTAAATTAATTAAATAAGTTCGTCTCAAAACTTATGAACACACGAGGTACACAAACAATGTGCAAAGGGAGGACTTAATGCTATACAGCATTTTATACAAGAGCTTTTTTTCCTGCAAATAATGACAAAACTTCGACAGTTTTTAAAGAAATAAGACGTTATACGTATACATCGGCTTTAATTGCAACATGGTCCGAGTTAAAGTTACAGAAAATGTTTATCGTATTGAAATGCAGTTTTTTGCAATAGATTTTAAGGACGGTTCTTAGTTGGGTTTAATAGACACAAGTCACTAGGGGGCGCTGGAATAAATGATGGAATTCAAGTTAGGTTTTTTCTGAAGTTTTGCGAAAATAATTTGTCACTCTTACTTTCTTTCTTTTGTACTTTGTGCTTAGGCTTGCCGTCTGTCCGTTCTACCGACTAACCTTAACCTACTTAGGTATAATGTCGATCTACTTTTCCCTAGGTCTACTACAAGCGATCTGCACTTTATCTAATGCGAGCGGTGGCCAAGTAAGTATGTCATGGTTGTAAATGCATTGAAAAGACACAATATTAATTTATTTAACACGGTTATTTTAACTATGTACAAGTACCTAGATATATACAAAAAATACAGATGAAATAGCTAGCTATCTAAAGACCGTTGCAAACGATTTATAGATAGCTCAACTTGATAATTGCAGGCATAATGAGGAATTGGCATCTGCTGTTGTACGACTCGGTGCGTTAGAACACATCGTGTCATGCCTAGAAGACTTTGACACTCAGGTATATTGCTATAGAAGATGCAGTAGGTACCTACCTTGATCAAAGACTGCGTAGGCTTACGTCATTAATTTACGTAGGTACTGCAGTTCATGAAGTAGGTACTTACCAACATCACATTTTACGACCACGCGGCACCGGCACGATATATCTTAACCACTTTTTAATGCATTTTATTAGGTGAATTTACCTAGCCTTTGCATCTTATAATCTTACCTACACAAGCGCTCGTGGCGTAGCTTGCGTAGTGTTCAAACAGTTGAGCTATTTTAGCATTTTGAGGCATGGCCACCAGGGTTTAGATGGATGAACGCTAATGGCACTTAAAAATGAGTTCTTCGGAGGGCACGTAGGTTCTTATTGGTAGAGCCAGGTGGAAGGTCTCCGGGCAGCAAACAGCTGCTCATCAAAAAGTAGTCGTACAAATTTCACACGCAAGACATAGAATAACTTATTAACAGCATTAGCAAGACCGTGACGCTACAAGAATTGATCACAGCTCATATGAACGAATGAACTAACAGACGCACCTTCATAACGAACTAGCGCAAAGTCGATACAGTTGAGCATATCAACACACGTTGGAAACGCGATGAAATTGTGGAGATAAACTTGCCTCCTTGCCAATGGAAGTAATCTAAGCATGACACTTCAAGTGAATAAATAATCTATTAGTAACTTTTCCTTCCCTTAATAACTCTCTTATAGGTGAAGGAAAATGCAGCCTGGGCACTGGGTTACATTGGGAAACATAGTGAACAACTGGCTGGCTTAGTGGTAGATGCTGGCACTTTGCCGCTGCTAGTACTCGCTTTCCAGGAACCAGAGATGAGTCTCAAACAGGTATTAATGAGGCTTATACATTACATCATCCTACCAAATCTTCCTGATAGACACGCAAATTCAGTTTCTTCATACAAAAGACGTAAGTAAGCTATGATATTCCTTAAAAATACTTCAACTTGTATACCACACCTTTTCTCTTGTAAGTACTATAGACATAATCATGCGTTGCAGGCTTTTGACTTCGCTAGTTGAAATCAATTTGGTCTACAGATCTCAGCTGGAGCCCTCGTAGACCTAGCCCAGCACAAACCAGAGGCAGTGGTAGACGCTGGAGCGATATGTCACTTGGTGCATGGACTGGAGAATCAAGATCCTAAACTAAAGGTCATTCTTAGCTATATACCTTAATATGAAAGCTTGTGGAATAAAATTAAGGTAATTGGAAAAAGCAAAACAGCTAGAGAACTATAGAGACTGGTCTGAATGTTTCAGCGTAGCACATTGTGTGCGCTCGGAGCGGTGGCTGGCGCCCGGTCTGAGCTGGCCGAGGCGGTGGTGGCGGGTGGAGCGCTACCCCCGGCGCTGCTACACGCCGGACATGACACAGCTCCAGTGAGGAGAGCGGCTGCGGCGCTCATCAGGGATATTGTCAAGCATTCCGTTGATGTAAGCCCTCCAAGTCAGTTTAGTCAGCCAATAGCTCTTAGAATCAGCAAGTTGAAGTGGCTATGAGCAGGCTCGCAGAACCCACAAGCACAACCGCTGAGAAAAATACGTACTTGAATAGTGATCGCGAACTGGACGACGCAGTGTTTGCAGATTATTTAAAAATAAAATTTGTATTCGCCCTTTTTGGTTTCAAACTAGAGATGGCAAGCGTTTATCGAGAACGGTAAAGAACCATTCCCGTTGAGCTCCACCGGGGGAGAAAACGAGTAAATAACCCGTTATGCCCCAATCTTCGGCCCCATCGGGAAACAAAGGTTTTTTTTTTATAATAACTTGTTCATGTGTTGTACCTACCTATACTTTGAAAAATAGTCATCTTAATCTGCGTACAGTAGATACCTAGGTATTTGTATAGCTGATCCGATTTATACAGGGTGTGGCAGGGTTTACATAAGTATGCGACTGTCATGGTTTCTGCTTAGTCAAAAAGTTCACATATATTTTTTTGGCAAACTACGTCTTTCTTACTTCCTTTTCATCTGATTTCATCCCACCGTCAGTGGGCAGTGATGGTAGTCAGTGAATATAAAAATTTTAACTGTTTTTTGGTACCACAAATGATCCTACTTTTTAACACTTTCTTATTTTTGTTAACTTAATACTTAGATACCTTGTTACTTACTCTGATTTTTCTTATTGTATGATGCTTTTTCAGTTAGCTCAGTTGGTGGTTAACACGGGTGGCTGTGGACCTCTAGTTGAGTTGCTAGCAGAGTCTACGGGAGGCGCACGGGTGCCCGCTTGCATGGCGCTTGGTTTCATTGCTGGACAGTCGGACCAGCTCGCTATGGCTGTTATCGAGTCCAAGGTCTATATCTAAGTACTCCTCTGCGATGCATCAAAGCTAATTTCAAATAATAAGTCCTTAATAGAACCTACACTTTAATCCTTGTAAGGACTTATTACGGCCGTGGCCACGCTGCCAAGCAGCGTCTAAACTTTTAGGCTGCAGGCGCTTATGCCAGGTGGCTTGCTACGACCCGGTGGCATCATAGGTGAATCGCTAGGCATCTAGCTTGGCGTGTTTCGAGAGAAAAAGAGAAAACAGTTAGCACATTCGGTCGCTTCGCTCCATGTCAGGCGAGTCGCGAAGATCCAAGCGCGTAGTTCGGCCGGTTTTCAAGGTGAACCCGCGAGACTCGAAACTAATCGCTTGCAGTTCGGCAGCTGCCCGTCGGTAAATACTCGTTTCAGGATAACAGTGAAGGTTCTTCGATAAGTTTTATCGCCACAAGCCACTAGCCGGCGCTGCAATACCTACCTACGTTATAATAATAAACACTCAACAGTCACTACACAGACCTGATCTCACACTAAAGATTCCCCGATTGATTATTCTAGGTAAAAGGAACTATACAAATCACGGTACTCATATGGAACCACAAAAACCCAGACCCGTTACAATGTTTCAGATCATGTAAACATTTTTCTCACAGAGGGTACCTAAGTCGCATCTTCCTCTCAGGCATCTCATCGCCGGCCGCGCCACCGAGGTCGAGAGGATACCATAACGGAAAAAATCAGTCACGGTTCAAAAATTTTAAAACTATTGTCTCTCAGGCAATCCCAGCTTTAGTGGAAATCCTGCAGAACACGGAAGCGGAGGACGCTGAGATCTGCGCGTGTGCCTGGACGCTCGGGCACGTCGCGAAGCACTCGCCGCAGCACAGCCTAGCGGTGGCCGTCGCTAATGCCTTCCCTCGGCTGCTGCAGGTAACTAGTTATAACTACTTGGGTACTATATTCAGGCTTAGCATAAGCACCAACACAACCATTTTGTCTACGGCAGAGAAGACGAAACTTAGTTCTGTTTCTTTCCGTCAAACAAAAAAAAGACAGAAATATTTTTAGTTTTCTGAACTATAAGTTCGAAGGCATATGCCATGGAATTGATATAAAAAATATAGGTATGTTATGTAATCGCGGCGATGGGAATTGCTGCCTATCATGTGGAATGACTGTATGCGAAACGTGGGTATATGCAAAATAAAATCATATTTTTGGACCCCCTACATAGATACCTAGTAGATCTGAAGATGTCCATCATGAGGATAACAGTCGTGAATGTGTTTGTTTATTCTGTAGACAAAATCTTAGTCTTGGGTGCTCGCACATACTGCTGGTGCAGTTTTATTAGACCCTTTCTTGCATAATCACAGAAGTGTAGACGCTGCGCGTGTGCTTGGAAAAATACATTATCTGGGTATCTACACATAATATTTAATTCGCTTTTTTTTGTGTTAGTCTTGGCCCCTATTTCCAGTAAGTTGATTACAAACTGATTAACAATCAACGCACAGCCTAAACTGTAAGTAATTTGATGTGTTCATCCCACTGCTCTACGTGAGTGCAGCGGGAAAAAGAGGTGGTTTATATTGAATAAACGCCACACGGACCAAGTCAGGGGCGTTCCACTAGTCTTGATAATATATAGGTAGTTCACACGAAAATATAAATAAATATTAATATGCTTATGTACTTTACGAATTTAATCAGTTGTCCTAAATCAGTAGTCAGTCTGCTATCAGTGACAAACTAGGTCAGCTATTTATGATGCTATGTGAAACCTATGTCAAGGAACTATATTGTTAAAGGATTCTATTCTATCTCCAATCTGCCTACACCCTACAGAACAACCGAACAAGTGCGAGTCTGACTCGCGTACCGAGTCTTCTGTACGTTTACCAAAATAATTAACATTACTCAGGTTCATAAACTATGTATGAAAGCATCAAACATTTATAACGAAAATATAAATCTGATTAAAAGAGAAACTTTGTAGTTGAAAAAATGTTGTCCCATACATTGATATACATCGACAGTGCAGACCTTAAGAGCAAAGAGAGACAAGACCCACTAATAATTAGAATAGCGACAACGAATCGAACAACGGAAGTACTCCCCTCATTCAATGGACAAAGATCCCTTGTCATAGCACTTTTTTTTGGGGAGGCCTATATCCAGCAGTGGACTCTAGATGATGAATATCCTCAAACTGATAATACATTTATTCATACAACTATGTAGAAGTAGGTATATACAAAAAAAAACAAAACAGATGAAACTGCTAGCTATCTAAGGACCATTGCAAACAATCTATTCTTTCTTTCCTGGCTTGGTCACGGAAGAACAGGCAATAGATAAAAACCGACCTTGTGATTTAAGTGAATAAATGAATTTTGATTTGACTTATAGATAGCTCAACTGATCCAGATTACTACCAGATAGAAGCATTCACAAAATGCTGGCTGCATTGCCACACTGAATGGCAATGCGCATTGGCATTGCAATACAACCAGCGTTTTGGGAACACTTCTGTTGAGTATCCTTATGTTTATAGTTATACACCAATCCAAAGTCATCGGGGGAGGTCCGTGCTCGGACATCATGTGCTCTGAAGCAGTCACTGCAATGTTGTCTACACCGTCCTGCACTTGAACCTCTCTTACATGCCGCTCCGGCCTGTATACTCAAATATGTACTGGCACAGTATGCTAAGGTGAGTGGACACACTTATTTCAAATAAACCTCTGTCCATGGCTTTGCCCATGTGCTACTCAGATAAAAATGTTATTCTAGATCACAAACTATACCTGTTCCAAATCACTTTAGCCGTTACGAAGATATTTTTCAACTAACATCCAAACTTTCACAGAATGTTCCTAGAATGTTTATTCAAATTTTAATCTACAAGCGTTTAAAAAAAATCTTTATGTCCATGATGCAGGGAGCTCAGTGCGCACTATGACAGGACTATGTGACTTATAAAATTTTAAAGGTATTTTAAAATAATCAGCTTGACTCTTGATTCACTTGGGTCCCATTATGGTGAGATCACTTGATAAATTTTGTTCCTCTTTGACTTATCAGATGATGGCAACTAACTCACATAAAAATATTATACAGTATGAACTAAAATACAGGTACATCATCAAGATTGTCATCTTCATCATCATAATCTTCGCCGTTATCAAAGTAATTGTTTGCATAGTCAGTCCCATCATCCACCTCATCCTCCTGCTCATGTTCGTCCTCCAAATCCTCATCATCATTGTCGCCTTTTTTCGCAGCACCTTCATCCTCATTGGTTTCCATATTGTCTTCCTCTAACGTTTCCTTCTTCTCCAAAGTCTGCAGCCTTTTGTCAATATCAGCAGAGTCCTCTAGCTTCCGTTTCCGTGCGACACGTATTCTGCTCGCCTGCGGCTTCAGCTCTGTTGGCATGTGTGTCCAGTTGCAATCCAAGATCTTTCCCTTCTTCGCGTCTTGAGCTAAAACTTTATATTTGTCAGAGTAACGCTCGACACCGTCGGTCCACGTTTTTACTTTTACGTATGCCGGAGAGTCGTGTAAGTATTCTATGAACTGATCCTTCACGATGAGCATGTAGTCGGTAGCGGCGTCACAGTTCAGCGGCAGCGGTTTGGTCTGGAGTTTGGGGAAGAGGGGAGGCGGCGCAGTTGGTGTACTGTAGGTGTTGTCCTGACGAGTGATCCCAAGCAGCTGGAGTTGGTCCGGCGTTAGCGACAGCCCGGTACCACGACCTCTGCCTCTGCCAGCCATATTAGAGATTATTTAGATCTTTATAACGCTATTTCCTATAACTAGTTCATTGGTAATTCGCCGCTATCTGCTACTATTGTTTTATATGTTATGGTCGAAGACCCGTGACGTGAAGTGAAGACCGGTCTTTTCATAGAACTTCCATGTGTTTTGTTTTGATTTTGACGTGTTTACCTTTAGAAAGTCTGATTGACAGTGGCAGTGACACTGTCATCAATGTCAAACGGTCTCATTACGAAACGTGGTTTAAGTCAAGTTTAAGAAAAAACTCGAGTTTAGACTCTAGTTTTATAAAATTGATATTACGAAACGAGGTTTAAGCCAAAAACCCCCGTCTATCTGTAGTTTATAATTAAACCAGCCAACCCCCTAGTTTATCTCTGGTTTTAGCTCAATCTGCCGTCTTTTTACGGATTTGAATGTAATTGCTTGTTGTAGAATAGAGGTTATGTTTGTGCACCTTCGATGATTCGTACTTATCTGATTTTTGTTTGTGATCCCTAAACGACTAAGCTTGAAAATGGACTTGAATTTGATTGACGATACCTATGGATTTTGATTGTTGCGATTTGAAGGACATACTGGCGCCTTGTCGCTTACGTTTCGTTTCAAGTAGTAAATAAACGTAATCTGTAACTTCTCAGAAAAAATATATTTTATTTTATTTTCAGAGAATGTTTCTTGAAGGAATTCTTGAAGGAATGGAACGTTATCGATGTTTGTGGCATGCAAAGTCCAAGATCATTGGCTGTTGTCAGTGAATGATTGAATGATACACGTAGACCCGAGTTCTAGTTGGGTTTAGTTAGACCTCGGAAAAATCAGCTTTTGTAATATAGTCAAGTCTAAACCAAAGGTCTATATTTAGACCTGGACTTAGTAGTCTTAGCTTAAACTCGAGTTTAGACCACGTTTCGTAATGAGACCGAAAAGGTTTTTATTGCGTAAACTTTGAACTTACGCAATTTATGCTAGACGTATAACCCGCTTTTAACAGGATGGCGGCGTTCCTTCCGTACATTATTACAACGTAAACGTCGTTGACCCGCACGCCTCACACCGTACCAAGTATTTAATATTTGCTTTCAAGCAACGTTCAGGCGACGTTGGCTCGTGTTTTTCTTAATGTCTTTATTAATTCAATCAAAATGAGTACCTACCTACCTACCTACAAAGTAGTTTTTATTAAGGCCGATAGCGTTATGACTCTACTCTTAAGGCTTGGATTAAAGAATATATCTAAGTTGATAAGTAGGTCTGTAGGTAGGGACTTTGTACCTCTAATACCTACTAGGATGCCTAAAAGAGGTCTAATAATACCAAAACTTGTTTCTAGATATTGCCGAATGATGCGAGGGCAAGAAGACTCTTTGTAACAACTGGTGCTCTGAAACGAGTTCAAGAAATTGATTCAGTTCCAGGAACTTCGCTTAAAGAATATATCAACATAATAAACAGTTGTTTCCCGGAAGAGATAGTGAGGTAGGCGTTTTAAAAACGTGTTATTACATATTATACTCCACCCTATCCAAAGGTTGTCTGGAAGAGATCGCTTTTAAGCGACGAAACCGCCCATCGTACTTGTAATTAATATATTATTGTTTATTTTCTATAGTGTAGGTATGTATCTACAATAAAGTATTTTCATTCATTCTTACATAAGCTTAAGAAAATGTATAGAGTTTAAACTTAAGTAAAGAATGCCGACCACATCTCCAATACCTAGGCATCAGAAGTTAAATACATGCATACTAACTTAACAGATATCTATTTTTGTTTTCAGATATTACACTCCAGGTTATTCAGATTCATTGCTTGATCGAGTGGAAGCGTACACACCTCAGGTATTATTAGCATTAATTATAGAATTTAAGTAGGTAGGTACTCACAAAATCAAGAACATCAAATAATGTTGTATACCTAGATACCTATACTTGCTGGCTGTGAATTAAGCCATTTTCGTGCCGACCGTCTGCACCATGTAAAATAATATTCATAAGAAGTTAGGTATTGACATATCTTCGCTTACGTTATTTTAATAATAAAATTGTATCCATACCTTACCTTTCCAGATTCCGGAATTATTCACAGACCGAGTACCAAGTGATTGCCAGAGTGAATTATCAGTAGAAAATGCAATATAGCTTACTTTTTCGATTATTTATTTGTTTAGTAAAGATATTATTTTATAACAGTTGCGTTTTCTTAAATCCCATTGAACATTGTCCAAACGGTTTTCTGCACTTGGATAGCTCGACTGCCAATAGTTGACTTCTCTATCACCATTGATTGACTGCATACCCTGTAACTATTACAGATAAAACCAATTCAGTAACTATTTTGCGTGAAAAATGGCACATTTTGATAATGTGTGGCCGATTTTTTCTGATTTCCATTATTGCAGCTAGAAATTTTTGTTCTAACTCGAAGGTCAAACATCAGACTGGCTTTAGATTCCAGGATATAATGATGACAAGCATAACAATGAAGAATAGGTTATAGCAGCCGTTGTAGGTTGCTCAAATTTTAATGTGTAATGCGAGCTTAATTTAGACGGTTGTTCGAACCGTGTCACCGTCGTCGGTCGCGTCGTCCCTAAAGAGCAGTGATAGACTATTACACATATCCGCGCTTCCGCCAAAATAAATTTGAAAAGGGCGCTGGAGAGTTCACGCCCCCCGCCGCCCGGCTGCGAAACGTGCGGCTGTAATTTTGTTTCGATTGTTTTCTGCGACCTGGGGCCTAACCATGAAGTCTTAAAGCGATTCAGTTCAGTCTTATGGCGTTGTCAGAGCATTGTCATTCGTAAAGCGGGATTTGAAATATTTGACTGAATTGAACCGCAATAAGACTTGATGGTTAGGCCACTGAGCTAATTATAATGTTTACTGTTAGAATCGTGCAATGGGTTTTATATGGAAGCTGTTGTCTCGTTTTATGACTTCTGCAACTTCGACAACCTGACGCAGAAGGTTGCGCGTTCGATTCCCTCCGCGGGAGACCGTATTGTACGTCCACGCAAAGCACAACCATGGAATGCACACCCCTGGAAAGTACAGCCAGTATTACAAACCATTTGGTTTGAATTATCTGGGTGTGCTTTCCATGGTCGTACAATACGCTCCGTACAAACTAAACACATGACGGTATTGCACACCCCTGGAATGTACACCCCGGATTACAAACCAATATTCTCGACGCTCATTGGTCGAGAGTTCGTCATATCCGTGAGCTCTCATTGGTCGATGCGAATAAGTCGCAT
Organism: Perizoma flavofasciatum; assembly: GCA_958496245.1. Taxonomy (NCBI): domain Eukaryota; kingdom Metazoa; phylum Arthropoda; class Insecta; order Lepidoptera; family Geometridae; genus Perizoma; species Perizoma flavofasciatum. The sequence goes on from OY292431.1 coordinate 6,215,587, forward strand.
GACGAGAACGAGCCTCGTTTGCACTGAGCAAGTTCTAATATGTTCAACCAAGAGTTGCCATTGATAAATAATGTAAACAATAAGTTAATGTTGGCCTGAGAAATCCTTCCTAAGCAAATCCGTCTTGGATTGTTTAGGTTATTAGGTTTTTTTTTATTACCACTCAGAAAAGGAGGATTGCTATCCGAACTTTATCCAACAAACTTGGGTTCAAATAAATAAAACCAACCGGTTAGTTCATCTGCAAAAAACCGACATAAATAACTAATCTACTTACTACATCTACATGAATTTACTAATAGCGTAAAATACTATGGCAACACAGCAGTTGGCCCTTTATAGCACTCGCACATGAAAACAGAGCATGAAATTGGTTCGTATTCCATGGCTGTACATTCCAGGGTTGTACAAAACTGGCCGTACAAGGTCAACACGTGTAGGGAATGCACGCCCAGTATTACAAACCAATGGTTTGTAATACTGGCTGTACTTTCCATGGTTGTGCATTCCATGGACGTACAATACAGGGACTCCCCTCCGCGGGACAAATGTTTGTATGTTCTGCAAATATTTGTCTAGGGTCTGAGTGTTTTCTATGTATAATATGTATGTATTTATTAAGAAAAGTATAGGTACTTATAAGTAGTATAACACATGAGTGACAACTACGTATGAGTATATGTACGAATAGGTACATATACTCATACGTAGTTGTCATAGCACAAGCTCAGAGTGTGTTGAATTTGGGGCTATATAACGCTGTGTGATTTGTCCAGCGTTATTTATTATTCTACTTCTACATACCCATAGTTTAAGTCCGATAAAATATTAATCAGTCTGATTCCTTGAGTGTCTACCTCGTAGAAGTTTTCATCTTGTTTATTCGATGATAGTTTAAGGCTTTTTACCAAGTTATCCAAACTTGTTAATTCTTCCGATGATAAACCCTGCTCAAACATAATCTCGATTAATGAATTCACTCAGTTCATTCATACTTTACATGGTAAATTGCGAAATATATTTTTAATCACTAGTTTCTGCCCGCGTGGTATGTTGATAAAAGTAGCGTATGACCGTCTCAAACTATGTCCACCAACTTGTGAATAAATCCAGGGAATATTTTTTTAGAGCGTTATGTTTTAGGTATGACTTTCTTTTTTTCACGCACGTGCTACAATTGTGCTTGCGATATCATTGGTTCTGGACATGCTGGAGAAAAAAATAATTTATGCATGACGGGACTTGATCCTGCTTTGTGGATGATAAGACTTACCTGAATTTTGGATGATGTGAATCCAACTGATTCTAATTCAATAACAAGTATGTAATGCATTTTACGCTTCTAATGAACTACTGACTATAGTAGTAGGTTCTGAACATTTATACAAGCGTCTGGCCTGTTTATCTATTTGGCTAGGATGTGGCTATGGAAAGATAAAAAGTAATTTCAGAATCAATTTATTGCACCACAATATAAATTAATACACTTTGGTGCAAAACATTCGCACATGAATTTACATCAATTTTCAAAAAACAAAAAAGTACTTTTTTTTATCTTTTGGTATCCAAAGTTAAGTTTATTTCAAAACATATCCAGTGGTACCTTATACCGTGTCTACTTATTGATTTTTGGGGTAAATGTCAAAGTAACTGTTTTAAATTACGAAAATTAGCAAGAAAATTAGGAGTTTAAATTGAATTGAAACATGAAAATCAGCATAAAACATTTTTATTAATAAGGTGTGTTCCCTCCCCTAGCCTGAATAACTGCTTCCTTCCGACTTTTCATTGATTTAACTAAAGTTTATACAAAATCTTGCGATCGCCTGTTGCAGCTCCTGGAGATTCATCGGAGCAGACTCTCTGGCCCGGACTCTTCTTTTTGCTCGTCCCATAAATGTTTGATCGGATTGAGGTCCGGGCTGCGAGCTGGCCACTCCATGACAGGGACAGCAACCTCTTCAAGGTACTGGTACACAATACGAGCCGTATGCGGTTTCGCATTATCTTGCATGAAGATGAAGTTTTCGCCGATGTATCCCGCAAAAGGTACAACGTGGTCCTCGAGTACCTTTGAGAAGTGAGTCCCCTTGATCGGCGGCCAGGATTCGCTCCGGAGATGAAGACAAGATCAGTCTTTGCCTCCCCAGAACATGCATGATCCGCCGCCGTAGGAGACTCTTCGATGCAGCATTGTTGAAATCGCTCGCCTGGCCTTCGGTACTCTTCCTCTTCCATCGTTGCCATATAAGCACATCCTGCACTCGTCCATTGGTCTTTGGTCCATTCCAAATGCTCTCGAGCGAATTGAAGACGGGCTTGTCGGTGGGCTGGGGTCAGTTTCGGTCCTTTTGCTGGCCTGTGCGCAGTCAGATTCCCTTCCCGAAGTCGTCTTTTAACTGTCCACCGATTGACTTCGTTCCAGTTGAACTGCATTCAAACGACGATTGCGCAATGCAGTCGTCACAATAAAACGGTCGTCACGCCGTGTTGTGGCACGAGGTCCGCCAGATCCTTGGCGCCGTTTGAAGCCGCCAGTCTCTTGATGCCTCTGCCATACTCGACGGACAGAGAACCGGCTTAAAATCAGTAGTCTTGTCTCTTCAATTTGGTTCTTCCCTGCTTGAAGTAGTGCAACCATTTGAGCGGCTACTTCTGGCGTGGTACTAATTTTTTAATTATCGGTTGAGACGTAATCGATAGAAGACTAAACTTTGATGTGCAAATGTGGTCATTACCCTTAAAACGCACCCTTTTATACCTGCGACAAGTAGTGCCAGCGTTTCTACCTGGAACGAGCGATTTCGGGGTATGCTATTGTATTGTTTTTAGAGGTTAATTACCACTCCTTAAGTGTCACTTAAAAGCCTATGTGTGGATTTTAATTTCGTGGTTGTTACATTATGCAGTAAAGTTAAAAAAAAAAAAAAAATAAGCTCAGAGTCAAAATGCTGCATATGTCCGAATTTTTTACACCCAAGTGTAATTTTATCTAAACAAACGCTTTATACAATCCCTTTAAAATCGTGCAGCAGGCTGGAAGAGTCTGCTAGATTCTTGAATACAATTTCTGGAACAAAGAAAGAACAATGAAATTTTACTTGTCTTTAAAGGGATAAATTGTGATGTGATTTCACAATAAATCAGGTATTATTGTCTTCAAAGAGTTCTAGATATATGCTTGTCTTAAATTATCTTCATCATGTTATGGCAAATTTTCTCTAAGGGCTCAATGGCACTTGTGACCTTAGTATTTTCAACAATGTTTCTAAAGACGGTTACATTTAACTATTTAAGAAGTTGAAAATTACCTTTAGAATAAATAAATGCCTCTATCAGAGTGCCACGACAAACGGTCTTCAGCCACCTCCAGGAATCCTGCAGAATCCAAAGCCTGATGATGATAATTGCCGCAACAGCTTCACATCGGCAGTAGGAAATCTGAAGTGGGTTTAAATCATTATTATAATGTCGAAGATTGTTCATAGAGATGAATAATTTATGAAATTCAGAAATAATTGTCTTCATAAGAATCTAGATATATGCTTGTCAAATTATAATCATCATCTAAAGGCCAAAATCTATCCTCAGAATTATTGATAAATTGTTACTACTAACCTTCAATATTTTTTGACTAGACTCCATTGAAAGCTTGGTTAGTTATCTGTAAGTACAAACAAATTCCAATTAGATTTTCAACAACATTAATGTAAAATGCATGTACTTTTTAATTTTATTCAGTGTTTACCATACCATATTTTCCCCACGAAGTAGTGAGCCAGGGATAACTTAGCAATTCATCATTTTAGATTGAAATATTATTAAATTGACAAAATAAAATTATTTACTTACCTTATTCAATTTTGAATCACTGCTCACAGTCAAAGGAACCTGAAAATAAAATCTTAAATGAGTAAATGTGGTCTGCAAAATGTGGAAGTGTCCCCCCCCCCACACATGTTGTGGACTTCAGTTGTTACCATACCGTATTTTTCCCCACGGTTTAGTAAGCCAGGGATAACTAAGCTTATCATCATTTCAAGAGTTTTAAAACTAAGTGCTTATCCATCATCAAACTAATTTTATTATTTTTTAATACCACCCTGTGACTGCAATAGCGCATCACTAAATGCTATTTTAAATGCATAAAATAAATACCTACTAGATTTTATTTTTCATGACAGACAATTGTTAGTAAATTCATCCTACTATACTATTATAAACGCGAAAGTTTTTTAGGATGGATGTTTGTAACACTTTCATGCAAAAACTACTGAACGGATTTTAATGAAACTTTACAGTAATATAGCTTATACATCAGAATAACACATAGGCTACTTTTTATCCGGGTACCACGCGGGCGAAGCCGTGGGCAGAAGCTAGTACTTTATAAAAATCTTACCAGTTCATGGTGATGTGACAACCACAAGGTGAGGGGACCACTATAACATCTAAAACAAACAAATTCATGTTATTACACAAATCAATTTAATTCTGTATTGATGTACGAGGTTTATTTACTAATATTCAGAAGTTACCATAACCATATTATCTCCATGATTTAGTGAGACAGGGATAACGATTATTCATCATTATTTTTCAAAATCCATTTTGATTACTTAGGTGTACCATGATAATCATTACCTGTTTATTGTAGATGTAGAGATGTATTGTAGATAGAGAGAAATGACTCCTGGCTCTGTCCAGAACATATCTAAAACAAGCAAATTGAAGTCAGTTCCCTACTGCGTCATAATATTTGAACGAATTTTATCTTAGTATTTATTGTCAGAAGTTACCATACCATATTTTCTCCATGATTTAGTGAGACAGGGATAACGATCATTCATCATTTTATTGAAGACGTTTTTTACTACAATACTATTCAAAAACTAACATAACTTTAAGTTTTTTTTTCAACTTACTTTTTCTTTATAACTTTTCAGCTTTCACTTTAATAATCTGTAATTAAAGAATCTATAAGAAATTAAAATAATTTTACAAAAAAACTAGAATTGTAAAAGTTATCAGAAAAATCGATCAACATTCTTTTCGTTTCAGACTGGGGCGATATAAAATCATCATTCTACAAAACTAGCAATTTGTAGTTAAAATGTTTGCCTATTATTGGCGATTTAAAATTTGTTACTTACCAAGAACTTTTTAACTTTTCAGTATATTTAAGTGCCACTCTATCTGCAATAGAAAAAAATATGTGATTAGTGATTAAAAATGGTCAAAGAACTACTTTTCAGTAGAGAGAGTAATTAGTACTAGAGTCAGTAAAATCGATCAACATTCTTTTCGTTTCAGACTGGGGCGATATAAAAATCATCATTTAATTTAGTAATGGGTGTATTACGATGACTTTTAGTCATAGGACTTTGAAGATTTTTGAACTTACTTTCAAAACTTCCACTTTTTCAGTAGTGTTTATCATGCCCGCAGCCGCGTACTTTGCGTTACCTGTAAAATGTATAAACCTAGTGTAACTAGCTGATCATTAATGTAAATACATAATGTCTAATTGTATTTAGTTACAATCAGAAGAATCGATCAACATTCTTTTCGTTTCAGACTGGGGCGATATTAAAATCATCATAGTAACTTTGTTCCTGATACCACGACACAGGAAATCCAAGTGTGGGGGCAGGACTATATCTATGTGTCGGTTGGGGTGTTTTTCATCCAACCCTATGACTAGCCATAGCTAGTATCAAAGTATCAAAGATGATTAGCAACAAACATCCATTCTTTTGCATTTAATTTTATAGTATTAGTAGGATAGTAGTAAATTCAGTATGTATTTAAAAAGCTTACCAAGTGAACTTTCTTGTTCCATGAATATCAGCACTTTTTACTGTTCTGGAAATAAAGGAACACAATAAAATGTTATCCCCAATTAATGATAAATACTAAAATATGAATGTAATGAGATATTTGTCACACTCAACCCTTGGATGTATGACTATGAGAGCCATACATCTTACACGGAGTGTGATAATGTTCCTAGCCAGAGTCACGCATGACAGACATTGCTGTTCACACATCGGCTTTGGTAGGGTAACTGCAAACGAGGTCTAACAAAAGACTGGTTCTTTATAAAGGGCCAAACTCAAGGGCCTTAGAAATAAACATGTTTATTTTCTTTTAGACTGAAAATCAAATTCTGAGAGATAGAGAGTTCTTCTGCATATAAACTTACCTAATATTAAAATGTCCTGTCTTAGCAAGAGGTAGTTCTTTTCGTATCTGTGGCAGCTCCAATCTGCAAATGAATGTTGCATCTGCAAATAATAGAGAATGGTTTAATTTACTTTCTTCCTCTATGGCATTAAACATGTAACTTTGTTTCAGGAAAGTTTGTCACACTCATCCCTTGGATGTATGACTATGAGAGCCACACATCTTACACGGAGTGTGATAATGTTCCTAGCCAGAGTCACGCATGACAGGCATTGCTGTTCACACATCGGCTTTGGTAGGGTAACTGCAAATGAGGTCTAAGAATGTCACATACTTTTTGCCTAGACATACATACATGATTTATGCTAAACCAATGTTTCAAAGTGATTCTTGTGATTTTAATGAAATAACATACTTAGCTGAATGATTATAACTTTCTATAATCATTTATCATAAGCCAAAAGACACAGACTACAATCTTTTCCCAAAGATTTGACACACAGTCTTCAGTTACCTTCAAACTGACTTGCCACAATCTTTACAATATCTCTGGTCAGGCTATACCTTCTAATTTCATATTCCTACACTTATGTCATCCAGTTCATGGTTGTTGTTCGAGAACCTTTATTCTCCAATGTATAACAACTTACCTTTAATTAAAAGGTCCTGTGTTTAGCAGTATGTATTTCTTTTCCTGTCTGTGTCAGTTGCAGCAGTTTTCAGGTTATCCTGTAAGCAAAATATGTAATATTTAATTGTAAACTTTTTACAAAATGTTTAAGAGTTTCAGTTTGCAGTTGTTCAGAATCTATCAATCAACAGGAATTCAGATAGGGGCGATACTTAAGTCATCATTGTAAAGTTTGTATTGTGATGTAAAGATTAAAAAACATTGAAGTGTACACATTTGGCTCAAGAAAATTCATCATAGCTCTCAGGAAGTATAATGGCAAGCTTCAGCTAAATTCCAATAAAGAAAACCCACCTTTATCAATTTTCTTCAGAAATTACAGCAACTGCTGAAGATATTACTGCAGCGACCACAAGTGTATGTTCCATCTGCAAACAATAGAGAATAGTTAATTTACTTTCATTCGCCCATGGCATTAAAAATGTATGTGTATGTAATACAAGAAAGTTTGTTTCACTCAACCCTTGGATGTGCAACTATAAGAGCCGCACATCTTACACGGAGTGTGATAATGTTCCTAGCCAGAGTCACGCATGACAGGCATTGCTGTTCACACATCGGCTTTGGTAGGGTACATATTAATACCAGTCACAAGTGGAGTGGGCACCGTACAGACTGTTTGACTCACAGAACAAGTACAAATAGTCACAAAGGTACCACTTTTATATGAAACCCTTTCTTTGTGGAACACTAATACTATTTTACTCCATTCTGCTATTTCAGGCTCATTACTCTTTTGCAATGAATGGCTTATTAGGAAGTGAGAATTATGCATGACCATTGGTTTTACAGCTTAAGCTTTGGAGCTTTGGAGCTCAAACAACTGTTCATTTGCTTACTCTTATTTCACTAAACAAATATATCGATAGAAACTCACCATTATTTGGAATTTTGGATGTAGAAGTCCATGAAAGAAAAGTTAAATCTGAAATTATAAAAAAAAACAAAGTGTAAATTCCATGTTACATTGGGAAAGCTTTAAAAGTGTGCTTGTATATACAATCAGTTAGGTGGTAAGTTTGAAATCATTGATTTTCATACGAACGAGACTATAATATAAGATTCATCACATGAATTCACTTCAAAAAGATAAAACAGCAGTAGATTGCATAGTGTTATTACCTGGTCATGTTGCAAACAGATATCCTTCTTTTAGTTTATCTTCCTTTTTAATTTTGGAAAATGGCATGGCATTATTTAATTCAAAGACCATTGAGGAATGAAGCCCATAGTATTCATAGTCCCTGAAACAAATGGTAACAATTTGATTAAAAATATCCATTTACATTTAAACTACCATATTTCTGAGCAAAATTTCAGCAGAGTGGTGTTTTTGGAATCAATAAAATTCATACGAACGAGACTAATAAAAATTCATCATTATATTAGATATCAAATTATGGATAGTCCATGAGTGCCATGCTTACCTTTGATTGTCAGGTTGATGACTCACCCCTGAAACAGAAAACAGTTTGAGTAAAGAAAAAACACCGCATGTTCTACAACACCAACATAACTCACCATATAACCACACTTTAGGAAAGAGTGGTAGCACAATAACAAACTGGCTTTAGCTTAGAGTAATTCTTTATTATTAAGTCTTCACGAGTCACTTTTACTTAGACACAAAAGAATTACTTCTTCGCAGGCTTCTTGGCAACAGGTTTTTTAGTGCGGAGCTTCTTGGGGTTGTTCTTAGGAATCCTCTTCTTGCCGAAGGTGCCGGCGCGCGCTGCCTTGTTCTTTAGACTCTTGAACACGGCTGTTCTCGCGCGGTTCCTCTTGACGCGAGCCGATGTAAGCTTGAACCTATCATAGTCTGTCATTTGAGCTCGCTTCTCTTTGTTGGCAAGCTTCTGAGCCCATTGACTGTCAGCCCATTTCTCATTTAGTTTAGCTTCGGTCCACGCTTTCCTGACCACACGTGTGGGCGCTGTGAATGGGTACTTCAGGAGGAACTTGGTCAAGTGAAGCTGGTTCAGGCGGATCTGCTGTCTGGAGACTCCGCTGCAAGGACCATCGACGAGAGCGCGTGTTTGATCAATAATATCAACCACGCTTACCAACTTTCCCTTCAAGGGACCCTCGGCGACCAGGGCGACGCGCCCCGGCTCAACGTACCTCTCGAATGGCATGACGTCCTGTAATAAAACATGATCCTTGTAAAGTTTGACGAAGTTTGGGAGTGCACTTCAGTTATAAAAGCCCGAAACAGCGAGTTTTTACACCACCGCTGACACTATCACAATTTCACTTCTGGGAATGAAACTCATGGAAAATACATAGCAACACGAAGAGATCTTGTGTAAACCATCACTGGTTTCAGTATAAAACTCAGGGTATTATTGTATTCATAAAGATTGAAATGGATAAAAATAATCTAACCTCACAACGTCGTTTCACAAACAAATTACAACGTAAAAGAAGTTCCGGTTGTATTTGTCAAACTGACAGATGCTAACAGGGTTGCCATTTTCCAAATATCTGTAAAATACCGATTGCAAAAAGTTCGAGTAAAGGATGTCATGTGTGACCTTTACTTTGACAAGTAATTTTTCTCTACCATTTCTACCAATTTTAACTCTATAGTTATTGTGATAGTTCCGGTTACGATTTCAACTTCTTATGGCTTCTGTGGCTTGTTGTCACAATTCTGCCGGTTACGATTTACGAATGGCGGCAACTTTGTTTTACATTTTACCGGTTGCTTGGCAACTCAAAAGTGACCACAAATTATTATATTTCGATTGTAAAAGAAACGCGTGCGAAGTAAAATGCGCTTAAAATATTCAAAAACGTTTATTGAAGCACAGGTACACTTAAAAACTCATTTTAGCGAATGGAGCTTTGCATAGTGCAATCTATTCCCAACTTCCTAAGAGGCTGTTTGCCAATATTTATCGTAATTTTTCTGCCTGTAGGATATTGAAAGTCCAGTAGCTGACATCTGCTGGTCTCCTAACAACATTAAACTAGCTGTTGCAACATGTGAACGACTGGTTCTGTTATTCGACCGAGATGGCACGAGACGGGACAAGTTCTCTACGAAGCCAGCTGATTCTGCTGCGGGGAAGAAGTCTTATGTTATTACAAGTAGGTATACTATTAAAGATTCGTCTGTTCGTTTTCTCACCGGTTATTTAGGTATGGTGGCCGTAAAAAGACCTATTGATCGATAGTAAAATTATCAAGTGGGTCTCAAAATAACTATTTTAATAGGGAAACTTGGACTGATGTTATCGTAAAAGAAGTCAGTGGATGGAGGTGGCTTAAGGTTGTTTCTCGTGCTTTTCTTTGAGGGATGTCTATGCCAGCAGCGTATCTACTTCTTCTAGATGATGATGATAATACAATATCCGATGGCTAGGAACAGGGTATCTTACCATCAAGTCTTATTGTGATTTAATTCAGGCAAAGATGCCAAATACTGCTTTGCAGTTGAGGACGCTATGACGTTGTCATATAATCGTCAATCGCAAAGCGAGTTTTGACATCTTTACCTAAATTGAATCGCAATAAGTCTTCATGGTTAGGCTCCTGGTTTCAAGTTATTTTCACCTATTTATGAAGGAAAACATCGCGAAGAAACTGACATGTTTAGTGCACCAAAAATTCAAGGACTGATGAAAGATGCCAGAAATGAGATCTACGAGGTACACTAAATCCATTCAACATACTGGTTCTTTGGTTACTAGGCACTTTTCAGGGCTCCTTAGACAACAACCACTTTCTGTTGGCGTTAACGCCAGCGGAAAGATTGAATTGCATGGAAATTACATTAGCTTTAGAGAAGTTTTTACGTAACGAATTTGCGTTAGCGTGAAAGGAAAACTAAGCGTGAAGTATTTGTCTAGAGACTGACCTAACACTAGGGTGATTAATAACAAATGATTACTGCCTTAGAGTCTTTAAAAACACAGATGAGTGTCATTCGTACGTCAGTGGTAGTGTTACGAAATTACACGTCAGTGGTTAAGGGTTAAGAAAGACCCGGTGATGCGCGAACAAGAATAAGAATCCTGAAATATTTCTTGTAGGTATTTCGTTCAGTGACAGTTCAGAGCTGCTAGGCGTGGCTCAAAGCGACAGTATGGTGTTCGTATACCGCGTGGGCGCCGACTGGAGTGGGAAGAAAGTGATCTGTAATAAGTTCCCGCTGACCGGCGCGCCCGTGAAGCTACTGCCTGCTGAGAACGGCTTCTTTACAGGGACTAGTGATGGGAAGATTAGGTAGGTCTATAGGTAAACTTCTAGGTGTGACTTCTTTAAACTAAGGTGCTTTGATTTTTATTCCGCGATCTAGAGCTCGTAAATGCGTTTGATATGAGAGGTTGTTTATAAGATTGTATGTTCGGTAGTGTACTTGAGAGTCCTAGGCAAAACAGCTGAAAAATTGAATTCGAACACTCTTCTTTTAGGTTAGCCCATTTAGAAACGAGCTTATATATGAAAGTTTATCTTTTAAACTTGTATTTTTTTATACTGCTGAGTAGGCATATCTTTTACTTTTACGTTTGTCTGTTACTAAATCCGAAATGGCTCATGAAAATGTTATGCGGTTGGATTTGTATGATTTTACATGCGTGTAGCGCCATAACGCATTAAAACGAGTTTGAGCTTCGCTAAAGTAGCAGGAAATCCTTTGGGTCTTAAATATTTTTTTCATTTTTTTAACAAATTCAAAATATGACATTGTATATGCCATATTTATAAATTATATGCGAAGTGTTGATTGAAAGAGTTGTGAAAGAAACCGATGAGAAAATATGGGACGCACAAGCGGGATTTCGAAAGAGTATGGGATGTACGGATCAGGTTTTTTCCTTGCGATGCATAGCCGAAAAGTTTTTGGCCAAGGGTCATAAAGGTCTATTGCGCTTTCATGGATTTGGAAAAGGCCTATGATAAAGTGATGAGGAATGAACTATGGTCGGTACTGTCAATGTATGGACAGCAACCTAATTCGAGATCTGAAGTCTATCTATGAAGATTCCAGTGCTAGCGTAAGGATAAACGGGACATACACTGAATGGTTCAGCATCCAAAAGGGTGTTAGACAGGGATGTATAGCGTCACCGTGGCTGTTTAATCTATTCATGGACAGTTGTTTGAAAGATTTGAAAGAAAGTGAATCTGGATTAAGAATGAATGAGTTACTCGTCAAATGTCTTCTCTACGCCGATGATCAGGTTATACTTTCGTCATCGGTGGATGAGTTACAAGAGATAGTAACAATTATGCATGAAGTGTTTGAAAGAAAAGGGATGAAAGTTAATGTGAGTAAGACGAAAATAATGGTTTTTGATAAAGATGAATGTATGAATGCATGTGATATTGTGATCGGCGGAGAGAGTGGAAGAAGTAAAATAATTTGTATAACTGGGGACTTTGTTTACTAGGGATGGGAAGCATGAGAAAGATATTGAAAGGAGAGTGAATGCTGGAAATCAAGTGAATGGGGCACTTCATTCCTTCATGAGCAGCCAGCAATTGTCTGAGACGGCACGACTAGCCGTGCATAAAGGAGTGCTAGTGCCGACACTAATGTATAGAAGTGAATGTTGGGTATGGCTGAAGAAACATCAAAGTCGAGTGAATGCAGTGGAGATGAGAGCTTTGAGAAGTATGTGTGGTGTAATGTTGAGTGATAGAGTGAGGAACAGCGTGCTAAGAGAGCAGTGTGGAGTGAATGAAGATGTAGTAACGAGAGTTGAGAAAGGTATGTTGAGATGGTTTGGGCATATAGAAAGGATGGACGAAAGTAGATTAACAAAACAAGTATACAAGGCGAGCGTGAATGGAATAGTTGGTAGAGGAAGGCCTCGGCGAACGTACTCTGACCAAATCGGAGTCATTCTAGAGAAAAGCCAGGTCAGAAGTACACTAAACCGCCGAGCTTGTATGAAGAATTTGATGAGGGTGAATGAAGCGAAAGAGGATCGTAGCATGTGAAAATTCTTGGTCTCTGCCTACCCCTCCGGGAAACAGGCGTGACTATATGTATGTATGTATGTATGTGAAATATGACAAAAATAATTATGATAAATAAGCACACAAAATCCACTACGGTTTGTACAGACGATGCTATTTTGTGAGTCTAGATCGTTGCTTAGTATAAGTAGTACTCCTTGTTTATTGTTAGGAGCCTAGATTGCAAAAGCAACAAGAGCTCGAGCGTATGGACGGCTGGAGCTTGCTGCGTGTCCTTGGCCCGCAGTAGCGAAGGCACGCTGGCTTCAGGCCACGTGGACGGCACATTGTACGTGAGCGGGCGGTTACTGCTGCGGTACGCGCTGCCACCCTCCGCGCTCGCTCTGCTTCCACCCCATGTAAGTATACTATTGAGGTGATACGGACAATGCACATTGCCCCAGAATTTGTGTACCTACTATAATTTAAAACATAATTCACTCGTAAGAGAATCGTGTTTCAGCCCTTCTGGATTGGAACTTTCGCGATTTCCACGTATCAATCAAAGATTTGCAAAACTGCAACGCGGGCTTGTGCCAAATGTAGTGTTTGGACGTACCTCTGCCTACACCCTGCTTGATACCCTCAAAGATCTACGCACTGAGTATGTATGTGAGGATGTTCATCATGGGGCATACAGTCGTGAGCGTGTTTGTTTTGTTTGTTCAACCAAAGATCTTTTCTCAGTTTACGCAATTTTCAATATTTTGTAGCTCATCGTGGGTTCGTGCGATGGTAGAGTGTCTGTTTATGAGATACAACGCGGAGCTTTGCTAAGGAGCTTGGAACCGTCTCTGCCCCCTGACCGACGAGATCTGATTACAGCCGTACCCAGTCCGTCAGGACAGGTATTTATTACAGTATACACTATTTTTCGTAATCGAATCTTGTACCAAATTGATACCGAAATGACTCAATACCCCGTAGCTTAGAACTGATGTGACATGTATTGTCGCATGATGTTTGTGTGATCGTCACAAACACAAACTATATTATTCTACTCTAAAATAAAAATGTAACCTACAGAAAAACCCTTATTATATGGCTGTAAGAATTTTTTATAACCTGCCAACTGAAATGAAAAATGAACCTAAAATTTAGTTATTTAAAGGAAAAAACTTAAATCTAAAAGACTAAAGAAGTTCTAGAATCCTACTAATATAATAAATGCGAAGGTCTGTGTGTATGAATGTTTGTTACCACGTATCCCCGTAACTACTAAACCGGTTAAAATGTACATAGTAAAACACATAGGCTAATCTTATTTTCGAAAATCAACCCCTAAGGGAGTTAAACAGGGTGGTAAAGTTTCCATGAAAAATTTTATTCTTTTGTTTGATTCCCCCAAAACAAATGAAACACGTATTATTTATTTTTTCAAAACTACCCGTGTGCAATTGAGTTCTAAACTTTGTATGGAAAATTGTAATCCTTGGTTCGATTCATTCAAATTTTGGTGGACATAGTTTGAAGCCTGGAGACGGACATACGCTACTTTTGTCAATATACCACGCGGGAAAAAACTAGTTAGTAATATTGTAGCATCACTATATTATTTGATTAAACGCAAGCAACGACAACGTTCGTCCCTCATCGGGATCACTCCACTATGTAAGGCCTCCGCGACCGACGGAGATCGAGCAGTCTGCGCTAGTGCCCCGCCGCATTCAGTACCGTGGAACGGTGGTTCACAAGCCTAGACTCGGCAATGATCGCATCCTTTCGCTGCTACGTGTCGCGCCCTGCGTCATGGTCTTGTCGGGAACGTACCTTCTTAAGTTGACCTGCTTTCTTGCTTAATTATCAAGTTTTAGTATTTTCGTTAAATTTTATTTAAAGCGCGCTCCTGTGAAAAAATCAAAAATTTGCGACACCTGTGTGGGCGAATAAGTCTAAAAGTGCTTAACTTTTCAATAATAGCAAATTGTACACTTACCTCGTGTGTTCATAAGTTTTGAGACGAACTTATTTAATTAATTTAAAAAGAAAGTAATTCATGCAACCTTTTTTAAACTTTTAAAATTTTAAATTTCGAATGTTTTGAATCAGAAAAAATATACATTTGAATATTTGTTTCATTCTCCGTGAAAATGGCGCCAACAAAAGATTTGCGTGCGACTGTAATTTCACTGTTTCATGCAGGAAAAAAACCAATGCAAGTTTTTAGTGAAATCCAAAGTTTGGGATGTAGTCGGAACTTTGTGTATTATACCATAAAGAGGTACAAGGAGACCGGCTCTTTAGAAGACCGTGGAAGATGTGGCCGCCCGCGGTCTGTAAGGACGCCCGCCAACATCAAAGTAATCAGAGAGCGAATTCGTCGCAACCCTTGCCGGACTCAAAAGAAATTAGCTCTGCAGACCAACATTTCGCGAATATCGGTGAACAGGATACTTAAATATGATCTTAAACTAAAGGCCTACAGTCGAAGGAAAGTGCATTATTTAAACGAGCGTCTTCGTAAATTGCGACTGGAACGATGTCGGAACCTATTGAAGAGACACGATCCAAAAAATATCCTGTTTACCGATGAAAAGATCTTCACGGTGGAAGAAAAGTTTAACCGGCAGAACAATAAGGTTTACGCCAGAAGTTCAAAGGACGTCCAGCCATCTGTACGCAATGTCCAGCGCACTCATCATCCAGCAAGTGTGATGGTTTGGTGGGGTGTTTCCTACGAGGGGGTCACTTCGCTTCATTTTTGCCAGCAAGGCGTCAAGGTGAAGGCACAAAATTACCAAACCGACATATTGGAAGCGGTGGTTAAACCATTAAATGATACGCTATTCGCTGGAAAATACTGGGTTTTCCAACAGGACTCTGCTCCCTCCCATAAAGCTAAGATTACCCAACGTTGGCTGGAGGCCAATTTGCCAGGCTTCATTCGGAGCGAAGATTGGCCCTCGTCAAGCCCTGACTTGAATCCTTTGGATTATTCTTTATGGACGGAATTGGAGCTGAGGGCATGCAGAAAGTCTCACCCAAACCTGGATTCTCTCAAGCGAGCCCTTATTAAAGAATCGAAACGGATTCCCATTGAAAAGATTCGTGCCGCCATAGATGAATGGCGCACGCGTTTGAAGGCCTGCATTCAATGCAAAGGCGGCCATTTTGAATTATTTATTTTTAAATACAGATCTAGATGTCAGTAGTTTTAATTTTAATATCCAATAAATGAATACTCAACTTAGCTCCAAAAATATTTTAGTTTTACTGTGTCTCAAGACTTATGAACACACGAGGTATATTATACTACCTACTGCCCACGGCTACGCCTGCGTGCCGTACTTGTATACAAAGTAGCCAATAAAATGTAGCTCTAACCATTACGGTTACGTTCGTAAGAAACGCTTTCGCTCGACTGACGTTGCAAAATCGGTCACCAAAAAAACTCCTTTTATTTCAATGGGATAATAAACAGCCTATGCCGAACCTAAAAGTCCATTCGAAATATTGGTGAAATATTTTTTTTAATCGGTTCAGGTATAGTACACCAGATGGATCAGTTAAAAATCGTTTAACTCTTGTTGTTTGTTCGCAGACGGTTGCATTTGGCGTGTTCGACGGCTGTCTGATAGGTGAGATGAAGGAATCCGGCGGCCTGGAACTGTCCATGCTGAATATACCGAATCTGTACGCGGGCAGGGCTCTGGCCTGGAGCGGAGACGGCACCAAGCTGGCGGTGGCTTCGCAGACCGGGGCTGTTATACAGCTGGAAGCTGTTTTGAAGTACGTTCTCAGCAGGCCTAGGAGACCGCAGCCTTAGCACAGGTTGCATTTTGCGAGCTTAACGGCTGTCTGATAGGTAAAACTAAGGAATTCTGCCCGCGTGGTACCCGGATAAAAAGTAGCCTATATGTTATTTTGATGTATAAGCAATATTACTGTAAAGTTTCATCAAATGAAATCAAAATCAGTTCAATAGTTTTTGTGTGAAAGAATAACAAACATCCAACCTCACAAACTTTCGCGTTTATAATATTAGTAGGATTGGATGTTCGCAGGCAAAGCTGAAGTGGCAATGATTCCTCACGATGTTTTTCGTCACCGTACCTTTACTGTGACAGTCTAGTTAAAATGTTTAGTATATTTCGGCTCATTATTGACAAAAGTTGGCAATCGCAAGACAGAGGATGAATACAGCCAGTGGTACCGATTCTCTAGTACACCAATTAAATTGAATGTAAACTGTCGCTCTCTATTATTGATAGTGCACGCAAGAAAGAGAGACATGATTTCATCTTTTCAAATTATTTTATGTGTCGCTCTTTTTCGTGTCTTTTCATTTTCTAAAAGAGAGCGATTGATAAAATTAAGTTTAGTTGGTGTACATGAGAATCGAGGTCAATATATCTGCATTTGAACTTTTCCGCAGGCGTTGGGTATGGCGGGATACGGTGGAAGTCCAGCACGTGAGTCCAAAGCAACTAGTGGTGATGCGACTTGCCAACGATTCACCCCCCTTGACCATCACAACCAAACACGCTACCGACATTTTCAACGTGCGCTTTATAGGCAAGTCAGTCAATACTGATCACTTACCCGTGACGACAGGGACCCGTATATGTGTTTGAATGAGATATTGCGTATCTGTTTGTTTGTTCCTGTTATTATTTATCTCCTAATGATAACAGGAACAAACGGCTTATACGATTGAGATGAGATTTTTGCAATCGATTTGTATGAAACATACCAAATAACCATCATTGTGTTTTATCGCCACCATAGATAGGTAGGGGGCGCTGCAATAGACGTCTGGGGGTTTAACAATGTTACTTGTTGAAGGTTTGGTTTATCAAGAGCATACCTAAAGGTTTTACTGATTTTTTACCTGAGACGCAAGGACCCGTTATGTTAATAAATTAATTAATTAATAATAAATAATTATAGTCATTTTTCACACAGCATCATCTAGCCCCAAATTAAGCAGTTATAGTACTAGCAGATATACTACTTATATTTTTTGTGTTTGTAAATACATACACATTATACATAGACAACACCCAGACCAGAGACAAATATTTGCAGATATTGTTTGGGGTGAGAGGTAGTATGTTTTTTTTTGTGTATATTGTCTATCGAACAGTTTGTTGGGAAGCTTCAAGATAGGTCTTTACACTAAGGTGTATAACGTGCAGCGCCCCTGCAATTATGATAGAACTAGCTTCTGTCCATTAGGAATAAACATCCAAACATCTAAAAATCCAAACTTTGACAAATAGATATATCTAACTAATATTGTAATTGTCAAAGTTTGGAAAAAACCAAAACCTCTAACCCTCTAAAATTACTTGCTTGCTCATGCTTTCTGGCGAAGTTTCCTTCATCTTTATTTAGCAAGCGATGATACTCCAAAGGTAGGGTTCTGCCTTTTTCAGAGGGACCATAAAGTTTAGGTCGACTTTGGCTGGTAGATAATATTTATTACAAAAGTCCGCCTGTCGTCGTAACTTCTTGTTTTGAAACGTGCGATCAAATGAAGTTTTACGTTAATATTGAGTGATCTGTTCTAGGTAACGACTGGTATGCAGTGTGCCGTACAGGCAGTACTTTGATATTGTGTGACATTGCTCGTGGATTAACCAGTGAGGTATGTAATGTACCCACAATATCGACGAACTCGATGGCGCGGTGGGCGAGTAGCCGGCTGCGAAGGTGAGGGTTCGATTCCATTTGTGCGACAAATATTTGCATGCTCTTCAGAAATTTGTTCCGGGTCTGAGGTTCACGGTTCTCTTAGTTCCGATTCAGGGAATTCTAGTGTGGGTTAAGGACCATGTATGAGTTTTATTTATTAAATGCTATTATTTATCTTATGCATTTAAATAAAATTCCTAAGAGCTAAAAAGCTAATTCGGAAAAAAAGGTCCGAAGTGGCTCGCTATATAGATCCTATGCCCATAACCAGCAAAGGACGTCAACCAACTGATGATTTCGATAATTGCATCTAACGCCACAATGCCTTATTCCCCTGTGTCGTGAGTATCAGGAACTATGAATACTAATGTATTTATGTTATCACAACATCGATAACAAAATTTGCAAAGTATGCAAAAATGGTCTCGTTGAATGAATCAATTCCGCATCTATTGCGCCCTATTCTTGGGGTAAATTAACTGTACTACATTTTAAGAAAGCAAAAAAAGGATGCAACCTTTTAAAAAACTTTTTTATAATTTCTCAAGTTTTTTATAATTTCGATAAGTGATTTATTATTTGATTTTAATTTCCACGCGTGTATTATTTTATAAGCCTCTTTGAAGTTAGCTCGTTCCCCTATTTATACACTACCTTTAGTCTATTGTTACGCGCCGGCGCCGGCGGATAAATGATCTTTGTTCTTAGATGCACCCATTTCTAACGTCTGATATACCGGTTTGAAAAGTTAATAGGACTCTCGAAGAAAGTACCTTTTCTTTTGTAGTTATAAAGGTTTTGTCTTAGACTACATTATATGGATACGAAATATCGTATCCACTTTGTCTATTTCTCATCAAATAAATTCGGAACATTTCATGTTTTTTTTAACTGTTTTATGGGTTAACGAGCAGACTCTAATTTAGTGAAAGACCACCCCGATAACCCATCGGTTAACGTCATGGAAAGTATGTGACTTGAGGTGACTTAAGATTGCTTGTCATGCAATTATTTGGGGAGTCCTACGTCCAACAGTGGACAAGCTGATGATAATGATGTTAGATAAAAAAATACGGGGTTTTTTACTTATTATCAAAATTTCAAAGGAAAGAACTGTGTTTCATAGATACCTTGGTCTGGCGGTGGTGAGCGCATTTACGCGGCGGTTGGAGGTGCGTGCCTATTGCATCGGGCGGGCGAGTTGAGTCTCGTTGAGTATGGACTGGACAAAGTTTTACACACGGTACATATTTTTACTACAAAAACTATCAAAAACTATCTCAAATAAATACTTAGTACATTTTACTAAGTATTTATTTGATAAAAATGAGAAAGAGCTGTGGCTTTGAATGTTATGTATCAGTTATTTACTGGCTGTATTTAGCGATAGGCCATGAAGATATTCAATATCGAAATAACTCGGTGTACATTTTCATATTGGGTAGCGTCGAATTTGATACCCGATTTGAATAGGCACCTCGCCCACCGTATACTTGTGTACTTTATCCCAGGTGCTATAAAAGTCGGCACCGCTTGGCTTCGAAACATCCCCAAATTATCCGAACATTACTTTACATAGAGTGGTTGGCTTAGACGAAAAAAGATGAAAAAGTTAAAAAAGGTAGTTTACCTTTTTTCATGGTAGTTATGCATGTATATTTTTACCAGCCTCTGCCCTTTGCCAGCGTTGTATCCGGATAAAAAGTAGCTTATCGTCGGCTAGCTAACAACACCGCGTAAATCGATTTTCCTAACTTTTCAGGAGAACCAAAAAACTGTTTTATCAACTCGGCACAAGTCCACAGAATTGAAATCGCTAACGCTGAAATTGAAACTGTGATTGGTTGAAATGCAATGTTTGTATTGATGAACAGAAGCGCAGTGAAAAGATCTATCCAATGACATAAAAATGTCAAAACCGCAAAATTTCGACTTGAGCGGTGTTGTTAGCTAGCCGACGTTATGTATTATTCTGATGTATAAACTATATTACTGAAAAGTTTAATCAAAATCCCTTCTGTAGTTTTTGCGTAAAAGAGTAACAAAACATACATTCATCCTCACAAACTTTTGCGTTGTTAGTAGTAGGATCATGTTTGTATAAGCCTTTGTCGTCATGTGTTTTCTATAGTTTTTTCTACGTAAGTACTATTTGTCTGAAAGTAATATGTTTGTTTGTTTGAGGTTCGAACTGAACGCGTCAACCCACACGTACTAAGCGTTCGGATCAACGAAGGCATCGGCGAAGGCAAGGAACCTGAAGAACGGAAACATCTCGCATACTTACTCGATAGGCAGACTATCGCGGTTGTGGATTTATCAACAGGTCACTTTTAAAGCTTAAGTAGAAATAGTATTTTTTTAGCACATTATAAACTCTAGCCGGCTTCTGATAGGTAAGAGGTACGGGTTCGATTCAAACTGCGGGGCAAATATTTGGTTGTTCTGCAGATATTTGTTTCGTATCTGGGTGTTATGGTACTCGTAGTTCCTGATACCCACGAAACAGGGAATCTTAGTGTGGGCTCAAGACTATGTATGTGACTGTTGGGTGTAAAAATAAACTAAGCCGGACTCATGTGACGTATATAGAATAATCTATGGGCTAAGACCTTCTTAGAAAGGATCCAAAGTGGATGCGTAGAAGGCCCAACAACAGGTTATGGCGAGATAATAGAACTTGTCATCATTTTTTTTGTCCTTGTCCCACTTGTAAAGGTAAAAATCAAATTCAATTTAATATTTATTGCTCTCGTGTATGCCCACAGTTTAGTATCGGTGTTAAAATAATGCAAAGGAAGATAGGTAGGTACATAAAGCAGTTCGGGCGTTGTAACTTTGCGCTCGATCATGTTGCAAAGTAACTTTTGTAAGATCAAGTAATTCAAGTAAATACAAGACTGCTTGACCGTTAGATTGTATCATATATTTTTTCATAGCTTCTGCTTTTTTTGATTTCTAAATTCGACCCTATCTTGATGCTATAATGTTTAATTATAAAGGAGTGCAGCTAGGGCAATGGTGGCATGAAGCTCGCGTGGACTGGCTCGAGCTGAATGAAAGCGGACAGTTGCTTTTGCTACGAGACACGCGAAGGCGACTCGCCTTGCTCCAGCTACACACCGGTGATAAGGTACACTGGAGCTTCAGTTATATTTACTTTATTACCCGCGATGAAGGGAGCCCTTATATGTGATTGCCAAAGGTTTGTCGGTAACCATTTAAATTTATCTCTGAAACGGCTTGTCAGATTGTGATGTGTTTTTTGAAATCGATTTGTATGTCTTACCATTAAGAACGTCGTCGCCATCCTTTACCATTAAGCGGCCTGCATAGGATGAATTGTCCATACAAACGTAATACCAAAATCATTTGTAATTAGAGCTTATTTCCACCATATTATGTTATTATTTGCATTCGAATAGTATTTATCTACGTACCTTACTATATATTTTTTCAAAAAACTTACCTAAAATGAAATGTAAACGAATCGCATTTTGGATATTTTTACGTCCTACATGACATGTCTTCTCCTTATTTGTTTCGTATGAAAAACAACAATACCTTACGTATCCACGAACCATTTCTTACATAGGTTTTATCGTTCCCAGTCACTAGAGGGCGCTAAAATTAATGATAAAAAGAAAGTCAGGGGATTACAAAAAAAATACAATCCATCATTGAACACTTACAAATCGATTGTTTAAAACCTCATTTTATACGGATTATAGTAGTTTCAGAAATAAATGGTAATAGCAAATAACAATCTCTTACGGCAAACGCATCTGCGAGCTCTTGTCGTTGTGGTAAGTTTCAATAGCAAACGATAAAAACTTTCTACGAAGTGGCGTAGCATGGTCTGCAACATAGGACTCCACGGCTTTGACCGAGCAATGGCGTAGCATGGCCTACGCCGTAGCTCTGTGTTGCAGTCTACGGTTTTGATGGTTGTTGTCTACGACTATGCATTTTTGTGTCGCAGGAAATTATTGCTAGTGGAGTGGGATTCGTTCAGTGGATTGAGAATAGTGACGCGGTTGTGGCGCAAACACCTACACACCTTCTCATTTGGTAAGATTATTAATAACTAGCTTCTGCCCACGGTTTCGCCCGCGTGGTACCTGGATAAAAGTAGCTCATGTGTTATTCTGTCCTATCCTACTAATATTATAAACGCGAAAGTTTGTGAGGATGTTTGTTCCTCTTTCACGCAAAACTACTGAACGGATTCTGATGAAACTTTAAAGTAATATACATCATATTAACACATAGGCTACGTTTTATCCGGGTACCACTCGGGCGTAGCCGTAGGCAGAAGCTAGTAAGCTGTAAAGTTTCATCAAAATCCATTCAGTAGTTTTTGCGTGAAAAACATCCATCCTCCCAAACTTTCGCGTTTATAATATTAGTAGAATTATTGCCTATGAATTAGTTCCTGACGTATAGCAGGTGTGAAAACATTGAACATTGTTATAGTTATTACTTATTTGTACTGTCGAAATTGCTTCTTCTTCATGCGATTAGATGGCCGAGACATAAGAGGTGTGGATTCGATTCCCGCTGCGGAACAAATGCTTGTATGTTCAACAGATATTTGTTCCGGGTCTGGTACCCACGACACAGGAAAGCCGAGTGTGGGGTAAAGAGTCTATTTATGATTGTAAAGTGTTAAAATAAAAAAGAGTCGACCGACGCTTCATGACATTTCATTTGTGATTCAGGTACCGTGCGTGGGACCCCAGTAGTGTGGAAATGGCCGAGTGTGGTGGGGGGGTAGTCGTCGAAGTGACGGCCAATCGCGTCGTTCTAGAGGGTGGTCAACTGCCGTACCTACAGCTCGACGAACATCGGCTCGCATTCAGTAAGAATATCATTAAAATGTATAATCAATCTTAAACTTAAAATCTATATAAAGAATCCTCGAAGCAAAACAAATCGATCGCAAAAAAACTCATTTCAATCGGATACGCCTTTTCGCGCGGTGATAAATGGTAACAAAATGAACAACCTCTTACGTCGAACACATATACGGCTGCTTGCGTCGCTGGTTGTAGATACAAGTGGTTGTAGATACAAGGAGGTATATTTTAGTCAGCTGCCAGCTCGGCCGAGATCACGAAGCATTGTAAGCGAGTTGTTGTAGAGACATATCCATCCTTGTTCCCAAGCAAATCTCTATTGGTACTGAGCCTAGCCTACAACCTAGTATGTAAGCTCATATTGAGAGTCGTTTCAGAGCCTAGCCTACAGCCTAGTATGTATGCTTATATTGAAAATGCTCCACCCAATAATAAAATTAGGTACCTATTGTTTTGTAAAAGGATCATTTAAAAGAATAACCAGCCTTGTTTTCTTGCCTTTCTTGCCTAGCTTGTTCGCGGAAGAACAGGCAGTAGATAAAACCAACTTTTCAAAGTGATCCTTGTAATTTTAATGAATAAATGAATTTTGACTTTGACTTTGATTCGTTTCAGATAATGCCCTTCGCGACGGGGACTTGGCTCGATGTGCGCGTTACTTGGACGGAGTGAGCAGCGCCGCTGAAGTTGCTCCACTGTGGAGGCAACTAGCTGAACAGGGGCTAGCTAATAATGATATTCAAGTAATATTTAGAGTATATTTTCAAAAGATTCAAACTACGACTGTATTGCTAAAAGTAGCTAAAAGTAGATATTCTGCACCGTAAAAAAAGTCGATATTGTGCTTCCTTGGTAACTCACTTGTTTCTTGAAGATTAACGACCTCTGTGGCGCAGTAGGTGAAATCCTGACTCCAGACGCAGGGTTCGATTCCCATCGTGCGACAAATTTTTGTATGATCTGCAAATGTTTGTCTCGGGTCTGCGTGTTTTCTTCTATTTATAATATGTATGTATTTTCAAAAAAAAGTATACCAGTCATGTAGTTCCTATAATACAAGCTCTGCTTAGTTTGGGGCTAGATGATGCTGTGTAAAAAATGACCAGCATTATTTATTTATTATTTATTATTGATTGAAAGTTTCTCTTTTCGCTTTTAATCTGATTTCGCTGATCATTCATCATTAAACTATCTTCATTACAATTGTTTGATCAACAATATAAATTATTTTATATTTTCAGTTAGCTGCAAAATGCTACAGAGAAATAGGCGACGATGCTCGCACGTTTTATCTCGACAAAACGGTTGAGATCGCAACTCATGAAGGCAACGGAGATATTGAAACTGGTAAACTCTTCTTACATTGAAAATAAAATTAGTATTAGCTAGTCTCTCTCTCTTTCTTTTCCTGGCTGTTAATCCTATATGGCGGTAGGGTCAGCCTTCCTCCTATTTTTCCTCCACCTTGCTCCATCCTCGACATCTTCCTCGAAAACCTTTGTATAAGCAGATAGCCAATTTTATATCGACCCTTCATTCTAAATTCGTACATATTGTGATGTCGAAATGTTTCAGGATTCGCCAGTCCCATAGTCCGAGCTCGTTTAGCAATATTCTCAGGAGATCTATCCACAGCTGAGGAATGCTATGTAAAGAGAGCCAACAAGCCAGCTCTGGCAATCGACATGTACAAGCAGTTCAACAGATGGTCCGACGCTATAGCACTCGCGGAGAGGACTGATAGATCATTGACGGCCGATCTGAAGCAGCAGCATATGGACTATTTGACTTCTACGGGTAAAGTGGACAGTTAAAAAGATTACCAAATTTATTTAAAGGAGCGTTGGATCCAAAAACCCTTTAAGTTGACATAAACACATAAATAATCCATTGATATAACACTAAAGGCTAGAGCATCGATTGTTGATCAAAATCCAAACAAGCACGAAAACGTTACCTTAGCGATACATATATAGATGACACATGAATTATCTGGATCATACTCAGTGCGTAGATCTTTGAGGATACCAGGTAAGGGTAGTCAAAGGCACGTCCAATAATTATATTTGGCACAAGTCCGCGTTTTGCAAGTTAACATTCCACGTGACAGGAAAGTAAGAATGAGTTCGTTTTCAAATGTTATAAGGGATCGTTAATTTGAGTTTCTGGAAGTTGGTCCAAGGTATAAGAGAAATTTTGACTAGAAGTGTTGTCTGGGTTAGTCCTTGTATTTTGCAGTTCCATTTTTGAAAAGTGATGCAAAAACTGATTTACGTTTGAACTGATGCTCGTATTATATCTGACTGCCATCGCCTAGAACCTATGCAGACGGGCAAAATAAATAATGAGTAATAATGCTTAATTTCTCATCCAAAAAATCCACAGTATGTTAGTCAAATCAGCACTACATAAGCATTTTATAATAAATAAATAATGCTGGACATTTTTCACAAAACATCATCTGGTTCCAAAGTAAGCAGAGCTTGTGTTATGGGAACTACATGACTGATAAACTACTTAAATATACTTTTTTTTTGTAAATTTACACTTATTATTCATGAAAATACCCAGACCCGAGACATAGTTGCAGATCATACAATAATTAGCCCCACAGCGGGAATCGAACCCGCAACCTTCTGCGTCTCAGGCGGGTCTTCGCCCACTGCGCCACAGAGGTCGTTTATATACGTATGTAGAATAGAAAAGTGAGTATTGATATTTTTCAGGTCGTTTCGGGGAAGCAGGAGCAGTTTTGGCATCAACTGGAGACGTACAGGGCGCAGTAAAGCTATGGCTGCGGGGAGGACGCGCTCGAAGGGCGGCAGCTTTGATCTTACAGCATCCCTATGTACTGAGAGATAACGAGCTGGTTGAAGAAGTACACGGGCAGCTTATAAAGGTTTATATTTGCACATATGAGTATGATATTTTATATTTGCGCATATGAGCTTCAATCCCACGTATTTATTTAAATAAGGAACGCCAACAGCTTAGGTATCTACACATTGTTTGTCTTAACGATAGGGATAAGTTCTAGGTGACCAAGGCAAATTATAGGCGAACACAGCATTGACAAATTATTATATGATATCACGTAGTTTACCTAACTACCGTTGAGCCCTCATTTAAACGAAATAATGGAGAATTAACGGTGAAGTACATTCACGCGAATTTTGACAGCTATCTTTGATTGCCATCAACCGATGATTTGTTTTTTTTTAAAAATATAATTACATAGATCACAGATAACTCGAAATCTTTCACCTAGTTTATAATACGATTCAAATGACCCATGCCATTTAACCGAATAAAATGAGAATCTTTGATGATATTTTACAGGAGGAATGGTGGGAGATGGCCGGAGAGATATCGGAACGTAGAGGTGACAGTCGAACGGCAGTGGATTACTACGCAAAGGGAAATAACTTTGCAAGAGCAGTGCAACTTGCGAGAGAGGTAAATACACACTTTAATAATCAGAATTAGATCATTATTGTGATGTAATTCTGATTTCTGATATTTTTTGTGTTCGTCATTTTTCAGACATGTCCTGGCGAGGTCATTGAATTAGAAAGGTCATGGGGTCACTGGCTAGTCGGGCTTCGTCAGGCGGGGGCTGCGGTCCCGCATCTGATAGAAGCGGGTGACACTAGAGGCGCCCTTACTGCTGCCCTCAAAGCACACCATTACAATAAAGCATTGCAAATAATCCAGGTAAAGGAATATTCATAAGTCAAAGTTTTAAATGGTCTAGCGAACATACTATCTGAATCGGATAATTACTTTACCCAAGAAAACGATATACTAATTTTGTCTTAGTGGTCGAAGAACTGGATGAAAGTAGTTTTTTTGACTCATCAAAAGTTGCAGGTGCAGGTAGATTACCAGATGCGGCAACTGGAGGAGTAAAATTCAAATGTGTTTCAGGCTATTGAGGACAAAGAGTCAATCAAAGAACAATGTGAGCAGCTAGGAGATCATTACATTGCTGTTCAGGTACGATCCGAGTATAAGTTCCTTATAATGCCATTTTTGAAAGATGTTTTTATAAACATATATATAAGAAATATTAAGTATTAAGAAGTTACAAATGCTTGTCATTCTACTCCATAATAATACTTATATTGTAAATTCGAAAGTATATGTCGATATTTGTTACCAAATATCTTGGTAACGGCTTGGATGAAATTTGGAATAAATCTAGATATTGAACTAGAACATCAAATAGACTACTGTTTATCTGGGTACCAGACGAGTAGAGCTAAGTAGAAGCTAGGACAGTTTGCGGCACGAGTCATGAGCACGAGCAAGAGCTGCGCAAAAGTAGATTTATATATGCAGTATGAGTGTGCGCGGGGTACGATGCATGACAGCGATACATGATTGGTCCGTGTCAGTCGAACGCGCAAGCCATTTAAGCTGTTCGTCCAATATCTTCTGTATTATATTATTAAGTATTTCTGTTATGTGCTGTTGGTTTTACTAAAAATAAATAAATCCCTTCTCATAATTACCGTGAGAACGCTAGTTCACACATATGTTACCCCACTCCAGTATTCCGTGCTCAGGTCTAGTCATCTAGCGGCGGCAACTGTAAATAAAGTATACTGTGTATGTAAACTGCACTATCCATTGTTCGCTTTATAACCTAAGGAGTGGGAGACAGCAGAACGCGTCCTCACCACATGTGGGATGGCTGAGCGTTGTGTCCGAGCTTACAACACCGCCGGTCGCGTCTCTGACGGCCTCAGACTTTCAGCAGCTCATTTATCAGAAGAGGATACAAGGGATATTTACATGCCTTTAGCTGAACAGCTGAGGCAAGATGGTCAGTTGAGGAAGGCCGAGCAGATTTATATCGGCCTCGGGGAACAGGATGAAGCTATTTCAATGTACAAGGTGAGATACAGCTGAATCTACAATCTTCAAATCTACAATCCTACTAATATTATATAATAGTAGTCTTACTACTACACTACAATCCTACTAATATTATATAATAGTAGTAGGTTTTTTTTTAATTCGGGTACTTCTTGATTTCAATCGCTTTAATCTTGCCCTAGTAGTAATACAGCAGTAGCGGCAGTCGTTTTTATAAAAAAAATAAGTCATTTATTCCTAATCAACAGATTAAAGATGTTGTTTCTCAAACCTCACATTGATCTCGTTGAGTGTTCATATTGTTCAGGAAGCAACGCAATACGAAGCTATGCTTCGGCTAGTGGGCGCGTATCGTACAGAGCTGCTTGAAGCCACGCGCCGACACGTGGCGCAGGCGTTGCATGCGCATGGGGATTTGCGCGCCGCTGAGAACTACTACATACAAGCAGGTTAGTGGTCTTCTTGTTATTGCGTCATTTGTTATTTTATTACATAAAAAAAACATTGAAAGATCATCTGGGACAATATAACAAATAACAAAATACTTAATGTCATCATAATGAAATTGAGTATTTTGTTATATTGGTCAAAACCCAGATATTTCGTCATAATGCTTTCGATAAACGCCAACTAAAACTTAAACGGTAAACTATCTGAACTTCCGCACTGCTACGCCTTGGTGGACCAGCAATAAGCTGAGATAGGAACATCTTTGACCCATGCCCACTGCAGCACGGACTGCGTATAATTCTACGGTTTGTATCTTTCTACCACTTTTTCTTGATCTCTTTTTATTGTTCTTTACTGTGTTTTCTTCTAATGTCTACTTGTCTGTGCTGTATATGTGTGTGTCAAATATATAATTTATCTATCATAGCCATCTTTCTAACGACCTCTTCTGGCAGGCGGGATCTCACACAAATATTCAGTGATTCTTTATAGTTATATCTACTAAAAAGCGTTAGTCCATTACCAAAAACTGTTAAAATGCCTTTACTACTGTACATAACAACCGTGTTTGCCACACTACAATGCGATGATTAATTTGTTGATTTTCAGGCGACTGGAAGAGTGCAATACAAATGTACCGCACCGCTGGACAGTGGGAGGGAGCGGAGAGAGTGGCTCGAGCACATGCGCCGAACAACGTTCAACAACAGGTCAGTTCTGATTGTAACAATTGCTTCCAACCATTCTTGAGTAGTAACCCAATTATTCAAGATTCAAGAAGTTTATTGTGCAATTATTTGATAGGAATTCTACCGGCTAGTGATGATGGTGTTTTGTTGCAGGTGGCATTGCAATGGGCAGCAGTTCTAGGTGGTGCGCCGGCGGCGAGACTATTGTCAGCAAGAGGGCTGGCTGCTTTGGGGGCGAGATGGGCTTTACAAGCGCAGAGGTATGGTATAATATACTCATCTGATTATCAATGAAAAATACGGATAATTATTAATTACCAAGTTTTTCAATAATTTGCTACCGTTGAGTAGTTAATCTTGATGCTTCTCATCATGAGTATCTTCAGCATTTTTAGATTTGCGGGGCGATCGTACGAACAAATTAACGTAAGCGTCGAATCGATAGGGATATCATTTTAAACTATTATAGTAGACCTAGAAATATACATAGGGCACGTTTTTAGCAAAGCTCATTAGAAGATTTTATATAATGACAGATGGGACATAGCCATGGAGCTGAGTGAGCTGGGAGGAGGCATCACCCGTCAAGAGGTGTCGCGGCACGAAGCAGCCGCTTTGGCCGACGACCAACCTGAAGAAGCAGAGGCAGCTTTCCTTCGAGCTTCAGCCCCAGAGGATGCAGTCCGTATGTGGCTAACGAAGGGAAATCATCAGCGAGCGTTGACGTTGGCTGAGGAACATGCTCCACACATGGTAAGAACTCGCCGAGATCTCGCGGCACGAAGCAACCACCTTGCCAAGTACCAGCTTAAGCACAAGCAGCTTTTCTTCGAGCTTCAGCCTCAGAGGATGCAGTCCGTATATGACTAACGAAGGGAAATCATCAGCGAGCGTTGACGTTGGCTGAGGAACATGCTCCACACATGGTAAGAACTCGCCGAGATGTCGCGGCACGAAGCAGCCACCTTGCCAAGTACCAGCTTAAGCACAAGCAGCTTTTCTTCGAGCTTCAGCCTCAGAGGATGCAGTCTGTATGTGACTAACGAAGGATAGTCATCAGCAAGCGTTGACGTTGGCTGAGGCACATGCTCCACACATGATAAGAACTCGCCGAAATCTCGCGGCACGATGCAGCTACCTTGCCAAGTACCACCTAAGCACAAGCAGCTTTTCTTCGAGTTTCAGCCTCAGAGGATGCAGTCCGTATGTGACTAAAGAAGGGAAGTCATCAGCAAGCGTTGACGTTGGCTGAGGAACATGCTCCACACGTGATAAGAACTCGCCGAGATCTCACGGCACGAAGCAGCCACCTTGCCAAGTACCACCTCAAGCACAAGCAGCTTTTCTTCGAGCTTCAGCCTCAGAGGATGCAGTTCGTATGTGACTAAAGAAGGGAAGTCATCAGCAAGCGTTGACGTTGGCTGAGGAACATGCTCCACACGTGATAAGAACTCGCCGAGATCTCGCGGCACGAAGCAGCCACCTTGCCAAGTACCACCTCAAGCACAAGCAGCTTTTCTTCGAGCTTCAGCCTCAGAAGATGCAATCCGTATGTGACTAAAGAAGGGAAGTCATCAGCAAGCGTTGACGTTGTCTGAGGAACATGCTCCACACGTGATAAGAACTCGCCGAGATCTCACGGCACGAAGCAGCCACCTTGCCAAGTACCACCTCAAGCACAAGCAGCTTTTCTTCGAGCTTCAGCCTCAGAGGATGCAGTCCGTATGTGACTAAAGAAGGGAAGTCATCAGCAAGCGTTGACGTTGGCTGAGGAACATGCTCCACACGTGATAAGAACTCGCCGAGATCTCGCGGCACGAAGCAGCCACCTTGCCAAGTATCACCTCAAGCACAAGCAGCTTTTCTTCGAGCTTCAGCCTCAGAGGATGCAGTCCGTATATGACTAACGAAGGGAAATCATCAGCGAGCGTTGACGTTGGCTGAGGAACATGCTCCACACATGGTAAGAACTCGCCGAGATGTCGCGGCACGAAGCAGCCACCTTGCCAAGTACCAGCTTAAGCACAAGCAGCTTTTCTTCGAGCTTCAGCCTCAGAGGATGCAGTCTGTATGTGACTAACGAAGGATAGTCATCAGCAAGCGTTGACGTTGGCTGAGGCACATGCTCCACACATGATAAGAACTCGCCGAAATCTCGCGGCACGATGCAGCTACCTTGCCAAGTACCACCTAAGCACAAGCAGCTTTTCTTCGAGTTTCAGCCTCAGAGGATGCAGTCCGTATGTGACTAAAGAAGGGAAGTCATCAGCAAGCGTTGACGTTGGCTGAGGAACATGCTCCACACGTGATAAGAACTCGCCGAGATCTCACGGCACGAAGCAGCCACCTTGCCAAGTACCACCTCAAGCACAAGCAGCTTTTCTTCGAGCTTCAGCCTCAGAGGATGCAGTTCGTATGTGACTAAAGAAGGGAAGTCATCAGCAAGCGTTGACGTTGGCTGAGGAACATGCTCCACACGTGATAAGAACTCGCCGAGATCTCGCGGCACGAAGCAGCCACCTTGCCAAGTACCACCTCAAGCACAAGCAGCTTTTCTTCGAGCTTCAGCCTCAGAAGATGCAATCCGTATGTGACTAAAGAAGGGAAGTCATCAGCAAGCGTTGACGTTGTCTGAGGAACATGCTCCACACGTGATAAGAACTCGCCGAGATCTCACGGCACGAAGCAGCCACCTTGCCAAGTACCACCTCAAGCACAAGCAGCTTTTCTTCGAGCTTCAGCCTCAGAGGATGCAGTCCGTATGTGACTAAAGAAGGGAAGTCATCAGCAAGCGTTGACGTTGGCTGAGGAACATGCTCCACACGTGATAAGAACTCGCCGAGATC
Organism: Perizoma flavofasciatum; assembly: GCA_958496245.1. Lineage (NCBI taxonomy): Eukaryota > Metazoa > Arthropoda > Insecta > Lepidoptera > Geometridae > Perizoma > Perizoma flavofasciatum. The sequence continues at coordinate 6,247,796 of OY292431.1, forward strand.
TCGCGGCACGAAGCAGCCACCTTGCCAAGTATCACCTCAAGCACAAGCAGCTTTTCTTCGAGCTTCAGCCTCAGAGGATGCAGTCCGTATGTGGCTAACGAAGGGAAATTATCAGCAAGTATTGATATTGGCTAAGGAGGCCTGATTCATAAATTAGGCTACTCCAATGCTAGGCTACTCCAATGCCAGGCTACTTTGCCTTATCCAGTTTGAGCTGATACTGGGCCCTAGGTAACTGAACTTAGTGGATACCCTTTAAGTCCACAGAGACAAAACGGTCTTCATTTCACATTATTTAAAAAAAAGTGGAGTATCCTACTACTATTATAAACGTGAAAGTTTGTGAGGATGGATAGATGTTTGTCAATTTGATTTCATTGAAAATATCACGTTGCTAGTCATTTTTTTTTAATATTTTTTGTTTTTGTAACAGGTAGAAGAGGTTTTGGTTGAGGGTGCCCGCGCAGCCGCAGAGCGTGGAGATCTGCCTCAGTTCGAAACTCTCATGATACGCGCCAACAGACCAAGGGAAGTCGTGCAACACTACAAAGACCTTGGTAAGTTATAATAGTTATCAATCAGAACTTGTTATAATCAGTTATAAATGAACTCAAAACGGCAAAAGAAAACATAAAACAAATTGCGTGGAAAACCGGAATGATCCTTGAATTAGAATTCGAATACCCTTGGTTAGTGTTCCAATAAGCGGCGATGAGTTTGCAACCTGTCACACGGAATGGGCGAAATATAATCTTTATCAAGGGCACTACCTTGGTAACCTCATGGGTATATCTCGATCTATCATTACGTACTGATAGATCGAGATTATTCATCATGGGGACTGTGAACTCCATGAGCGAGTTTGTTTTTGTTTTAGTACCGTAATCGGTATCGGGTTTTAGAGTTGTGGGAGGAAGCGTCGCGCGTGAGTCGCGAGTATCTGCCGGAGAGCGGCGAGCCGGTGCCGGCCGGCGTGCCGGAGCTGCTGTCCCGTGGCGCGGAGCACGCGGAGCGCGGCGAGTGGTGGGGAGCCGTGCGCGCGCTCGCCGCCGCCAGCGCCGCCGCCGCCGCCGCGCCCGCGCCCGCGCCGCGCCTCGCCGAGCGCGCCGCCCTGCGCGCCGCCCGCCTCGCGCGCGACCATCTACACGACGACACGCGCGTAGCCGCCGCACACATGCTGGCTGAAAGGTATTCATCACAGACAACAGCGCCGCCGCCGCCATGCCCGTGCCCGCCTTTGCGAGCTTTTTATCATACACCAATTAATAGTAATTCTAATAATTAATAACTATCTCGCATCAGGTTTGCCGCAATTGGTCAAAGTGAAATAGGTGAGCAGTTACGCGCAGCACTTACCGAAGGCTATTCCACCACCGATGACGAAGCACCAGGAGCCTCCACTGAGTACGAAGCGGAGGAAGCGAGTGCAGCGCAGACGCACGAAGCTGACACAGAGGCAGAAGCCGAGTCCGAAGCATTGGAGCGCTTGGCTCGTGCGGGGCACTGGGCACGATGTTTGGCGCACGCGGGCAAACGTGCACCACACTATGCCCTTAGATACGCCGCGCACTTGTTCAAAGCACACCCGGTATGTTTATTCCAAAAAAAATTAAGGTTTTAAAAAATTGGCCCGAAGGAAATTACGATCAAAATAAAAAAGTTTAATCGCATCTTCGAGATAAGAAACTCTCTCCGTGTAAATAGACTTTAAAGGTACATTGTGTACTCTTGTTGACTCTTATTCAGATCTAAGAGGTTATTGTCGACGCATCTGATGCATTCATCAGTTACTTTATTGGGAATACTCGTGCAGTAGTTCAGGGGGATTACTTATAATACTGGCGTTATTTGAGCGCCATGTCAGAAGGTCATCACTATATAGCATTTTCTAGGATTAGTCTGTCGCTCTGTACTTATCACTACATACCTCTCTGTTGACCTTACCGCTGCTAATTGAGGACTGCTTTGTTCAATATATTCACAGCAAGCCATCATAATATATGCAAGCATAATATTTGCAGCATGATATTCCACTGTCCGCCAACTTAGGAACACATTGTTGATTCCATGGGTTAGTGCCCATTTCAAAAAACAATACTAGCTTACCAGATACGTAATGATAATAATAAATACTTGCTTTACAGTATATAGCTTGTGGGACAGTAACGCCATATTATTAACTAATTCACAGCGTATGGAAAGCATCGACATTGATAGCGAGGAACCATCCGAAGCGGTATCCCAAGCTCTCGAGTCTCTTCGACAATACCTCGCCGCAGACACCTCAGATTCTATATCCAGTGTTGATATGCCGCTAGCTAAAGCAGTGTGCAGTGAGATACTAGTCAGGGTGTCGATGGCACCGAAAGCGATCACTGCAATGAGGAACGCAGCCGTGGTCATGGCCGCAGCGGGCGCTGATGATAGATCTATGCAGGTAGGTATTTGTAGCTATTGCAATAGCATTGTTGGAAGAGAATGCTTTTTAGCATTAATTTCGCCTATATACTTTGTGTAACAAAGAATCTATCTATTGTTTTACAATAAGGTGTGTTTTTATTTAAATTTTAGGCCTGTTTTTCAATGATGTCTAAATACAAACCTTGGTTTAGTAACCTCGACTGAACTCGAATTGAACTTAAGTTTAGACCACCGTAAGGCGACAAAAAGCCTTACTTATAGAGATTTTTGAACAGTTGATAACTAAACACTGCTTGGTCTCTTTCTGATAATACCTCTAGAAGAATTCAACAGAAGTAGACAAAAAATAAAATAAACGTATGTTTTAAATTTTTGTAAATGAGCATGCAATTTTGTTCGAGCATTTATTCTGGTACATCTTATTGTCTTGTCTTCGTTTGTTTAAAATATTAAACGTAAAACAAGAAATATTTCAATATCATATTTTATTTTAGGCAGTGACATTACTAATGGCTTTACATGTGCCTCAAATAGCAGGCAAAGCGGCCAGAGCTCTGCCACGCTATTCGGATATCATCGTTGCTGATGTTGGTAAGTGCTTTTTTTTCATAAAACTGTATATCGTACTCAGCTTGAATAAATGTGTTTTTTGTTGTGTGTTACGAATTAGTGGTGTTTTACTTCGAATTCGTAGCTCTAGCAGCACATTTGAGTTTGCTACAAAATTGTCCTACTTGAGTTTGATATTAATTCATAACACTCTTTGATTATGAACATGTGTTTTACTAATATTAACCATGATTTGAGAGTTTGAATGTTTCCTGATATTTCGGCGCAGTGTAGCATACAACTTTCGATTTAGTAGTACACATTTGAGTTCGCTACGAATTCGTAGCTCACTCTGTGCTAACTATGGATTCGTAGTATCTGTAGTACATTTGATGATTGCTACGAGTTCGTAGCACTCGTATTACACTACGAAACATAACACTAGCAAATACGCTACGAATGCTACGAAGTCGTTCGTAGCATATTTATTTTCGTGATCAATACATCAACGCACATTATTCTGCACTTATTTAGTGGGTTATAGTGTTGATATAACTAAGTTACTGGTGTATTAGTGGTATGGATTAGTTTTGTAGTGAAGATATAACCTCCTTTTTTTATAAAAACTTTATAGTTAAAAAAAAAAATTAACTTAACACTGCTTTATTTCTTTCTGATAATGTCATATTAAATTCAACAGTTCAACAGTAATTCAACATAGAACATAACTATTTAGCTAAACAACTGTTTATAAATATTTTTTAAGTAGTCTTGTTTTGGTATGGCACAATCCCTATGTTAAGAATATAATATTCGCATTGTATTTTTAAATTATGCTTGCTATCGTATCTGTTTTTTTAGCTCACGAATAAATATTTGTCCACAGACAAACCTTTTTGGTTTTAAGGGTACAATAACAAAGGTAATTGCTACAAATTACCAGGGGGCGCCGCGATTGATGATAGAAAAACACGTGAAGGGTATTAAAATTTTGTGAAAATAAACTTGTGATTGTACTGGTAGCGTTCTACATGAGTGGGATGTCGATTCGCGGCGAAGGCGGCAGCGGCGCCCGCGAGGCATTCGTACTCCTGAACCGATGCCTCGACCTCGTGGAGGCTGCCGAAGACGACTCCGCACATTTGCTTGACTACGCTGATTTTGGTAAGCGTTTCTCATTTAAAGTTTTGATTTTTTGAAATTTATACTGGGAGTTCACAGTCGTGACTGATAGGGTATCAGTCGAGTACCAGGAAGAGTCATATATTAGGAACAATCAATAAAAATAGCTTAAAGCATAATTATGTTCTTTTTACGTTATATTTGTCCTCTTTCACCGACCCGTCCTAGTACTTTAGTGATAATATTGACGACTGTGAACTCCCGGTCTCATATGAATCACCGGTTGCTAGCGCTGTTGGTATACTCATCAATGGCACATATCTTGGAATTTCTATGTGAATGTTTTTTGAGGTTTATAATGGTTTAAAGAATATATTTTGGATATATCCAAAAATATCAACCTCGGCAGGATTCAACCTGCGACCGTCATACGCTTGAAAAAGGGGGGGCTGTACCAACAAAGCTTGTTTTTATTTCAGAATGTACTGATTGGTCTCGCCAGCCGCTTTTGATGGATAGCGGTTGTATTCGTGGTTCGATTTTGGACGAAGTAAGGGAGTGGGTGCTCGCCGTTTCTATGGATCAGGCCGTAGAGCAGGTGATACTTTGTTGTTCGTACGCATAAACCTAGATAAATTCGAAAGGTTGGGGTGGCACATCGGTACCCAACTAGGCACCGTAATAGACTGTGCAATCCTACCTATAGACTTATCAAGTCCGAGAAATCTGCTTATATTATAGGAGTCCCAATATTTAATAATCTGCCAGATGAGATAATAAGTGCGCAAAAAAGTCTACTATTCAGTCAGTTACTTTATAGATGATGTTACCAATGAGTAAACCATATTGTTTTATAATTTATATTACCTACGTATTTTGTATTGTGTAAACCTATCTATTTTGACGTGTAAAATAATTATTTACCAATAAATTATCTGTATCTGTAATATAAATCTGTATCTACAGGTGTATCTTAATACATAAAACCGTTTCGTGACAAATTGATTGATTGACCGACTCGCAGTTAATGCACAAAATTTACGACTCCTCACTCGCAGCTAGAAGCTTGCTTGAACTTTCGACCTTTGAACGCTGAATAACTGATTTATACCTGATAATTAATAAATAAATAAATAATGCTGGACACTTTTCACACAGCATCATCTAGCCCCAAAGTAAGCAGAGCTTGTGTTATGGGAACTACAGGACTGATATACTACTTAAATACTTTTTTTTTTCAAATACATACATATTATTATTTTGACCGAATGCTGGTTATTAAATTGTAACTACATACCATCTATTGATCAATACAATACCTTCCAAACTAACATGCATTTTAACCAGAACAGCGGAGTTATTTTTTATGTTCGCAATAATATTGCTGATGTCTCGGTGTATGAACCTAGTCTAGTAGATGCTGATGGTCTGGTAGTAAAATTTGGTAATAATTTTGCGTTTATCTGTATATACAGATCTCCATCTTTAGAATCGCTCACAGGCTTCTTACATTCATTGGATGAATTACTTATTAAAATAAAATACATAACTAATATTTTCATACTTGGTGATCTAAACATAGACATAAGTATTAATAACTGTGACCCTAGGGCTGATGAGTACATTGATTTGCTTGCTACTCATAGCCTTTTACCCAGCCACATAATACCTACCTGAAATGAGGTGTCTTGATCACTGTTTCGTAAAATCTAGGACTAAAGTTCTTATCGCAATCTGCGACAGCTCAGTCACGGACCACAGTTGTGTCTACCTAGCGATACCATCTACTCATCAAAGCTCTATAAGAGAACAAAAATCATTGAATAGGATCAACTTCCAACAAGCCCATAAATTGTTATCTGAGGTCAATTGGAATAATCTCCTTACTACTATGGACCCTAACAAAGCTACTGAGATGTCAATGAAGCTAACAATGTCATTAAGAATTGTACCAAAACCTTTATAACACCAAACAGAAAGATAATTCTTCAACCATGGATTACCCCCGGGTTGTTAAGGTGTATAAGATTCCGTGATATACTGCACAAACGACATAAAATGTCACCTAGGGATGTTAACGCAGAAATTACCTATTAGCGTTACAGAAATCACTGTAATAATATACTTCACAAATTGAAAAATGACTTCGACATTTCTGATCTACAAAATAGCAATAAAAACATTAAAAAAACTTGGCAAGTCATTAAGCGCGTGTGTTGTCTTAACAATTCTAATAATTCAAAGACACCAGAGCTCTTACAACTACTGAGATCACCCCAAGAATCTATAGATCACATTAATGAATTCTTCGTTAATGTAGGTAGTAATCTGTCTAACACTATCCTTGAGAACATTAATGTGACTGAAGAATACTTGGCACTACACTTTATACCAGAAAATACTAACGTTGACTCGCTTATGCTTCTAGAGACTGACATAGTGGAAATCAAAAAAATTGTAGCATCGTTAAAAAATACCTCTTCATCTGGGTGGGACGGAATTTCAGCTATGTTCTTGAAAAAGTTCATTGGATTCTTTGGAATACCTATCACTCATATATGTAATCTTTGCCTTTCCTTGGGGGTCTTCCCTAGACTTCTAAAGGACTCCATAGTCATTCCTGTATTTAAGTCTGGAGACAGAGATAGTATCACGAATTATCGCCCCATTTCTCTCCTGCCAACTTTGGCCAAGATACTGGAGAAGCTTATAAACTATCGGCTTACTGGCTTCCTTGAAAAGAATAATCTCCTTTCAAATAACCAATACGGCTTTAGAAAAAAAAATCTACCGTGGATGCAATTGAAAGTTTTGTTTCATACGTTGCTGATAATTTAGATAATAAGCAAAAATGTATCGGAGTTTTCCATGATTAGCTAAAGCTTTTGATACTGTCTCTGTCCCGTTGCTATTGCGTAAATTGGAGTCTGTAGGAGTTCGGGGTGTGCCATTGAACTTAGTTAGGGACTACCTGTGCGATAGAACACAGGCTGTGAAAGTGGGTGAAATTTTAAGCCATAGAAAATCAGTTTCTTTTGGAGTACCACAAGGTTCAGTTCTCGGTCCAACACTTTTCCTTATTTACATTAACAGTGTATGTAATACTAAATTAAATAATGCCAAAATAATTTGCCGACGATACTGTTATTATCTTTAGTGGATCGACATGGAATGATGTATATTATACAGCTGAAAATGGAATGAGTGTTGTTGTCGATTGGCTTAGAAATAATTTACTCACTCTGAATCTAAATAAAACCAAATATATCCCATTTTCAATCTATAGCAACAATCAACCCAGTCCTGAACTTTCTATAAAAGCTCATAGTTGTACAAAAATGGACAATAATTGCGACTGCTATACTCTCTGACCTACGGATAGTATCAAATATTTAGGTGTGACTATTGATAATAACCTAAATTGGAAGAAACATATCGACACATTAAAGTCTCGTGTGCGGAAACTCATACCAATTTTCAAGAAGGTAAGACATCTAAAAGATGATAAAACCAATAAAGTAGTGTATTTAACATTATGTCAATCTTTGATAACATACGGTATATCCGCCTGGGGTGGTGCAAAAAAGACTTCACTAATTAAATTAGAACGTACCCAACGCGCTATTATTAAGGTGTTACTTTTTAGACCTTTTAGGTATCCTACAACAAATTTATACAAAGATTTTCAATACTTACCGTACGTCAGCTTTTTATTAACATTACTCTCTTAAGACAACACTCACGTCCAATCCGATCTGATATTCCTGGAAGAAGGTCTTATGAAGTATATAAAGTACCGATATGTAACACTACTTTTGCACAGGGTTTTTCAAATTTTCTGTCGCCATTTTTATATAATCGCATTAACAAAAATCTTCTTATCAATGATAAAACTAAATATACAGTGGTGGTCATATAATTAGAAACACTTAGTCACTTGGTAGTCTTTTAATGTAACCAACATTATTAATTCAATTAATTGGAGGTAATAGTTTAATTTACGAAATCACAATGTACATTTATATCTCTGGGATAATAATAAGCAATAACATTCAGACAACCAATACAATAATTATAAAAAAAAAATTAAAACAAAAGTATCAATCAATATTCTTAGTACTGGCAGTAGGACAACTAATTAGAAACAAAGTATGACTAGGTTCTAAAATTGAATTTTAAAACTAAAATTCACCTTTCGGAATGTCACCGCATTATGCATTTTGCCGCCTTTTCTTACTCATTCGGATTTGTTACCTTTTGTCAGATTTAATTATTAAAAATGGGTAAAAACAAGAGCTGTGATGCAGCAACAAGAAAAATTATAGTAAACTTTCATTTTAAACGAAAATGGTCTTACAGAAAGATCGCCGATCATTTAGAGTGTTCCGTAAAGATGGTATTTAACGCCATTGCACATCACAAAAAACATGGAACATCCGATAAGGTGCCTAGAAAAGTTCGGCCAAGGAAGACCACCGTTCAAGAAGACAGGCTTATGATTCGTCTGGCTAAGACAGATCCCTTTAAAGGTTCTAATGTTATACGAAAAGAAGTATTTTCACAAGACGACCCTCGAAACGTGTCCGCAAGACTAGTCCGTAGGTGGTTGGTTGAAGGAAATTTGTATGGAAGACTTGCTAGGAAAGTGCCACTTCTCACCAGGCGACACAGAGAAAATCGTCTAGCCTTCGCTAGAAAATATGCCAGTTGGACTGTTCATCAATGGAGAAAAGTTTTGTTTTCAGATGAAACTAAAGTAAATTTGGTAAATTCCGACGGAAAACGATACGTACGGCGACCAATCAACGAGGCTTTGAATAACAAGTACACTATAAAAACAGTTAAGCACGGCGGTGGAAATGTTAAAGTATGGGGATGCTTTTCCGAATACGGAGTTGGTCCCGTGAGAAAGATTGAAGGGCCGATGGATCAGTTTCAATACAAAAAAATCTTGGAGGAGACAATGATCTCATATTCAGATGATTTGCCAGTGAATTGGATTTTTCAGCACGATAATGATCCAAAGCATACAGCAAACAGCGTTAAAGCGTTTCTCAGACAACAATTGGTGACAGTGTTAGAGTGGCCTGCTAATAGTCCGGATTTAAATCCGATAGAGAATTTGTGGCACACTGTGAAAAAAACATTGTCGGATGAGCATATCACCAATATCAACCAACTTTACGACGCATTTGTAGAAGCTTGGAGATGTATTCCTTTGGAAACGTGTGAAAAACTGATAGAATCAATGCCACGTCGTTGTAAAGCTGTAATCGACAACAGAGGGTACCCTACCAAGTACTAACAGTACTAATCGGTTTTGGATGTAGTATTCATAGTATTATTCAAATTAAATGTGGTTTTGTTCACTTAGTTAATGTTTATATTGTTGTTTTTTTTTGTTTCTAATTAGTTGTCCACTTTAGTCCATGTATTTTAATAGACTTTTTATTAAAAAGTCTATTAAAATACAATTTTGATATTTTTATATCAAAATTGTTGTTTGTTATTACTAAACTCGTATAGTAATACTTTAAAAGAACCGATACATCCATATAAATACGTAGGAGCCCTCTATGGCACGTTAAAAATTAGTTATGATGTTAATTTGTTATGAAAATAGAAGACAGGGTTGGTGTTTCTAATTATATGACCACCACTGTATATGTCTAAAGACACTTGTAGAATACCTGCTTAATTTTGACTATGAAAAAACCGAAAACCTTTTACAAATTGTGAAATAACATTCTTCAAAGTAATATATATTAACAGACAAACAAACAACCTCTAACGGCAAACATAAACGGGATCCTATAATAAAGATATTTATATATATATATATATATATAAATATATTTATATGTATATATTTACACATATTATAAAATAAGTTTTAGGACTATGTCACATTGTGTAAACATTTTAGTAACTATATTTATGCCACTTTATAAATATTTTTAAGTTTAATATTAATTAACCTTTAATACTTAGTTAATTTAAGCTAAATATTCTGTTAAGTTTTTAACATTACTCAAACAGATACATGACTCGTTATGTGCTGTTATTGCACACGTTTTGTCTGATTTGTAAGGGTATACTGCGTTAACTTGTTTACGTCCAGTATCCGAGCCTCAACACAATCACTCACACAATTATCTTTTCCAGTTGTGTTTGATCAACATAATATGACCCGTATTTATATGGGGCGAGAATCTGTTACCTTGCCGTAACACAGTTATAAACTAGCACGGGAGGTAAGCGTTCTCAAACTGTATTGCTACCGGCATTTATTTTAATTGTACCTACAAAACAGTAGACAGTAAAATAACAACCATAAGCTAAATAACATATTGTTCATTAAGTTTTGTTATTTTCCAAATAAAGTTATTCTAAATTCTAAAAAAAAATTATATATAGAAAACACCCAGACCCCGAGACAAATATTTGTAGATCATACAAACATTTGTCTCGCGGCGAGAATCGAACCCGCAACCTTCTGCGTCTCAGGCGGGCCTTCGCCCACAGGGCCCAGAGGTCGTCATAATTATTCTGTGGATGTCAGCAATTCGCCCAGTAATGGCTAAACCGATTTGTATGAAATTTTAAAAAATAAAGCAAAATTAGCTGCAGAATTCGTTTCTGCTACCCATGACGCAATGTGCCGGTATTATGTATTTGGAGCTAAAGGTTGTTTATTTGTTAGAGATACTCTATTACCATTTCTACCTGAAACGGGTTGATTGATTGTTGTGCAGTTTTTTTGCAATTGTCTTAAATGAAGGGTTTTTGTTAGATTTAATTGATACTCACCACAATAGAACACTACACACGGAGAACATTAAATGAGAATGTGCCCCAACATTCCAATTCAGCGCCACTCGAACCCGCAATTTCGCCTGTACACAACCCCTCACTCGGGGGTAAAAACCTTACATACATAATGATAAATAGATATAAATAGTTATAAATAGTGGCCCGTAAATCGTCTAGTGATCTAGGTAGGATCCTAACATCATGAGAACCGTAATAATCCTTGTTCTTTTGAGGAACTAAGAGACAAGACCTATACCTACGTCTACCTACTTAAATAGATATTCCTAACCTATGATTGCATTCTAAATTTAGATTAACTACCTTTCTATTTAGTCGGTCGTTTCCTATAATTATATTACTATATGCTACCTACTATATTAAACAGATTTCTACCAATTTTCTGATATTCTGAAGTCTTTCAAACTGAATCTATTTGCGGCTTTTGGATCAGTGCACCTCCCCGCACAGATCAGTGAAACTCGTCAACCGGACTGGACATTTCTCCTCCGCAAGGTTATATTATAGCGGGAATTTTTGTACCCTTACTATAATAATGGGATAGTTAATGATTTTACTTAGTAATAGTTCAGTCAGTCAATTCTGTCTAATAGGGACAAGAGGACTTAATCTTTTATCAAATGCTGCTTGGCCATACATCTCTGACATTCAAGGGATCTTACGTTAAGTTAGTTATCTATGCAAAACAATCTCTTTCATACTCATCAATCTCATGTTACCTTCGGATAGGCAATTCCCCAATACTAGAGAAAAGCCCATCCTATATAAATCTCTTCCTACCTAGCCTATTCCTACAACGCGGCGAAATGACGCAACCGATCCAGCTATCTCCAATTTAGCTAGCGTAACATTAGGTATCGCAGAACGCGTGTGAACTTGAGTTATTCCTTTTGTTATGAGAGTCAAACTCTGTAAAATTATTTATATTTTATAATGTTAGGTAGATAGTACTACCTAATGTTTGTTTACTGTTTCATGTAGTAAAAATAACCTCTGGTCTCAATAAAGTAGTAAGTAGATAATATAGAGGTTTCTGTTCAAGAAATACTCTTAGTAGGTAGGAGTCCACCGCTCCAATCTTGTTAGACAAATCATGTTTGATCACTGTCTCATGATATAATAATAAACTCTGGTCTCAATAGAGTAGTAGGTAAGCAATTACAATGCTGATATATCTATGGGCCACCCCCAAGACTTTGAAGAATGTAGAGTTTTCTGGTCAAGAAATACTCTTGTAGGTAGGAGTCCACCGCTCCAGTCTTTTGGGTCACCCCCAAGACTTCGAAGAATGTAGAGTTTTCTGGTCAAGAAATACTCTAAGTAGGAGTCTACCGCTCCAGTCTCGTTAGACAAATCATCATTATTCCTCACACTCGGAGGTTGAAGCAAACATGAATAAGACCATTATTCACTATTAGATCAATAATCTGTAATCCAACGGGATTTGCTGAAGAGTAGATTAATCCATCCAGACTATATACCAATACAAGTATTGGATTTCTAAGCACGGGGTTTTGAGCTAAACTTTAGAACAATATTTTTATACCCTGAAGTTATAGAATCTACTTTGAACTTTACTTTTCCCCAGACTAGTCACACTGATCGAATGTATAGCTTCAAACACTTCCACTGTACCTGTACCAGAATACGAGAGCACATGAAATCACACAAACAACCAGTATCACCAGTCCCCCCAACTAATCGAAAACTTTAATTTAATTCCGTAAACGGTACGAAAACACAAAACAAAACAAAATAAACAATGAGCCTCCCGGGACTCGCAAAGAAACATAATATTACAAACTGTCAGCGTAACGCCTTCAGTCCACCAAAATCCAAAATCGAATGATCCCCCTCGCCCTTCCGAAACTCCTTATATCATCGAATCATTCTAGAACATTCGATGTTCTATCTCGCTCTAACTTCCCAAAACACAATAGAGTCGGTACCTAACAAAACTCAGAAACGATTTCAGGACTTATTCCTAAGTGGGGCACAATGGCTTAGCAAGAAAGATGCGTTCTCTCGCCTCGATTGCACCAATAATGATAATTTTATTATATATTTTCTGCTAAAAACATCAAGTACTTCTTCAATGTTCACTACCGAATCAAATCTTAATAAATATTCACTATGGTCACATAATTTAATTGTTCTAATTAAATCACCTCAGTGGGGCGCGTGCTCCCGCACTCCAATCCTGCGTCCGTCCATACAAAGCGCAAATTCCTTTGATCTTTAACACGAAAATACCCGAACAGTATTTATTCGTCGCTCGCCTGCTCCAAACTATCACTACTAGACTACAAGTTCGCGCCCTCTGTTAATTTATATCTAAACTACTTTATAAGGTAGGAATCGATATATTTATCTTCGAACCATTCGCCAATTCTATCTGACACAATTTATCCGCACTAGATCGCGACGTTTACTGGCCTACAAGTTAACGCCCTCTGTTGATTTGTATCTAAAGGTCGGAATCGATGTATTTTTCTCTCAGCACTTGCTTATACTATCTGTTATCGATTATCTGTACTAGATGGCAATACTATTTACTTTATTTATATAATGTAACGTGATTTGCACCGTTACACGCCCTAATCGGCAATGGGCGGCATTCGGCAAATCGGCAAAAAAAATCACAATAAATAGTGTGATTTAAATTAATCATATCATAATTATAGATAGATAGATAAAAATACTTTATTTGCAACTTCAGACACACATATAGGTACAAATGAGTAGTAGACACACACACACACATACAAATTACAACAGTTATTTGTATGTGTGTGTCTAACAAAATTATACAGTGCACCAGTAAAAACAAACAATAATAAAGTATAGTTAACTATTATTAATAATATAATTAAAATCTAGGTAAAATGTCTATGTGTGCTGCAGTACGTCAAATAATGTATAATGTAGGTAATGTAAATTTATTTTTCTGTGCAGACATTGCCAGTGGACAGTCGCGGTCTATACAGCTCGTACGTAGGAGATTCGGAGCCATGTTGCGTCCTCACAGGATATCCGCTATCAGAGAGACTGGTCACTTTCACTAATGGTACGTACAAAAATATTTTTTGCTTCCTTCATAATTTTACTGACCATTTTTTTTACAAATAAAGCACATGAGCAATTATTGTAACATTAGTTGGTAAGCGGCTACTGTAGCTTGCACATCAGAGGTATCACTTGCGTGTAGCAGATTCTGAGATATAATGGTAAGAAGTTTCATATGACTGTAGCTTCACCGGCACCCATATCTATTAAATAATAATACAAGATCAAAGCTCTTGTCAGTGCAACTGATGCAATTCCCTCCAAGTATTTCTTTCCAAGGCGGTCTCTTTTACCTTCTTATACGGCATGACAGCGACTTTATCCTTTATCTGGCTCATCCTACTTACTATTATAAATGCGAAAGTTTGTGAGGATGGATGTTTGTTACTCTTTCACGCAAAAACGAGTGAAAGCATTTTGATGAAACTTTTACAGTAATGTAGCTTTTACATCAGAATAACACATAGGCTACTTTTTATCCGGGTACCACGCGGGCGAAGCTGTGGGCAGAGGCTAGTATAGTATATTCGTGGCATTTCTCTTCCTTGTTCTGTTTCGATGATGATTTTTATGAAGCTATCATCAGCTTCAATTCAAAAAAATACGATTCCTCAATTATCAATCAAATAAGATGTATTTTTTTATAGACAAAAGTACTGTTTTTTTTCTAAAGTTCCATAAATATTGTCAGGTCGATGTGCAAATCGAGAAAACTGGTCTCGCGTATCAAGCGCGGCTCGCAACGGTGGCGCGGCTGCCTCCATGCTACAGCACATAACACACTGGTGCGGCCCTGCGGATTACGCACACCTGTAAAACTAGAGGATAAAATAATATTTAAAATAATGATTATAAAGTGCAATAAGTTACTTTGTGTGCAATGTTTTAAAATAAATACAAAATATTAAATGACAATGTCCTAATTCATTGTTTTTATGGCCCCTAAAATAAAAACTTAAATCAGTAAAATGTGCACAAAACATGACACAAACATACATGAGATCTACAAAAAAATGATTTCAAAATGAAACTACGATTTTTTGTTTATATCGCTATAATAAACTCTTTTGTTATCACATTTATTCAATAATATACTTTGACACAAATATGTTGTTACGAACTAGGATTTGTAGATTCACAATATTATTTTGATTTATACTGAAGTTAGTATATATTTTATTTTGCAATCTTAGATACTTTTTTGCAAGCAGGTTTCGAAAATATTTTTTATTATTTCGTAGTTTCAAGACATTTTTGTCAGTATAAATCAAAAAACAGCTGTGTTGAATGACTTTGTATCTAAGAAGAAACATTTATTTTCTAAGGAATTAGGTACGAGTATGATATCCGATACCATAATGTTAATGACTTGGAAATCTGTTATCGAGTATGATATATTTTATAAGGTATTTTTTGTTTGCGCAAGAACAATGTTAAAATAAAACTACTATAGCTTATTTTATTATGTTGAATTTACCGTTGCGTACTAACACAGATATAGCATTTTGGATGTCTAAGATATTTATGGTATCGGGATTTCGAGGCACGTATAATATTAGATTGTCTCTTACACACTTAAATAGATTTTTTATCTAATATATCAAGATAATAAGCGTAAGTTTTTATCGATTCCAACGTTGTTAGAATAGATAGTTAAGTATTATTTTTAATAAATATTTGTAAATTACATTTTTACTCTAGTAGTATGCGGTCTATTATGAAAAACCAATCGCATTTTTTGCGCTTTCATTTATGTTTCTCGTTAAAAAAACATAATTGAGTTTTATGTTGAAATTGATGTTTTCTTAATAGACCACCTTATTGTTAAGTGAGTATATAGTAAAATAACTTTGTCGATAACACAGACAGTTATAAAAAATGAAGTTAAAAAATATACCAACTACCACATGATATACATAGTTTAGGCTTTTAAATTATTTCTATATTTTAGGAAGATATACTATGTATTGTACTTATAATTTTCTCTCTCTTAGGAAATGTACGATTGATATAATTTTTTACGAGGAAATATAATGTTTATATATATGTTTCTCAAAATATTATTCGATAAAGTTGATAGATTCAGGCATAAAATACAAGGTCGGAAATATAGTGCTTTGGATAAGAGTTAATATATTCAGCCAACACTAGGCTTCATCTAAGATTTCTAGTTCGTAGGTACAGAAATAAAATATCAGCTCACTTATGAGTCTATTCACAATTGTGTACGTACTATGAATTGGATTGAACTATTTAATTTTCTAGACAATCCAGATAAATCATCACGTAAAATATACTATTGTCTATCTGTTTTTAAGTGAGTAAATATTGTCAAGAGCTCTAAGCTATGATAATGCTAGCACTGGAAGAACACAGATTTTGATAAGAAACTACATAGATGCATTAGATATGTAACTTAGTTTGTTTTCTAACACCGATCAAATATACTTTAAACCACAACACAAATATTAAACCTACAAGAACACTGATGTGACTAACATGAGCTAGGCCGCTTTAACCGCATTAAGATGCGGTACTCCGAGATTCCTCACTACAGTACATTGTAGAGTCACACATATTAATTTTGAAAATCTCATTATTGAAGTGATGTAAAATCTTTACTACATTTTACAATATAAACTATGATGAAATTTCACATTCACTTAAAACTATTTACTTTATTGATGAAGACATTGAAGTATTTTTCAGAAATGCGTTACGTTCGATCGTGTCTAGTTTAGACGTTATAAAAGATTAGAATTAAAATACTATCACGAAGGAGTTGTGCGTAGTAGATCTTTTTAAAAACAAAATAACGTATGTACAATTTTATAGAGAAATAGAGTATTTATGTATAAGGTACATAAAGGTTTTTACATTATGAAAAACTCACGATGACTACAAACGAGATCATAGGTATAGGTATACATTGGAAATTTCACTAAAGCACAACCTTGGAAGAATAGTATCTAGGCGCACTTACTCACTAGAATAACATTAGAAAAGTTAATCATTTACGATATAAGGCAAAGTGTTGAAATTGGGGTTTCAATGACATTAATTTACAAGGTAGATTTATGAGCTATTTCTACATGGAAGCTAACATATGAAATTGTAAACTGGAGTTGACTTGTATTACAACTTCACAAACACATCACCAGAAAGATACGACGGTGTAAGTTTCCAACAGTAAGAATACAAAATACGATATACGTGAAGAAGGGAAATTTGTATATACACAGAGGTATTATTATCCCTAAGAGACGCTACATACCAAAACTCCAGCTTGGCGGCTTTTTATAGGATTTATAATAAGACCGTTAGCGCGATGGATTCAGTGTGCAGCATCTTCAAAAGTTCCTATACACATCCCGCCGGCATTAAACGCCAGCCTTTTACCGCGACATGAGTTTGCTGCGAAATGCTTTGGCTCCTACGGAGGAGGCAAACCCGGCCATGACGGCCGTCCGTCTGCACTAAGTTAGACAAAGGCTTGCTGATTTTTTTATAGAAATCTGTTTAAAGGCTTTAGTTTTAACGTAACAAATCCTAGTGCAGACGGACAATAGTGTATTGATCTATAAGTTTGGATACCAGTGATGAAACACTGAAATTCTACTTACTTACACTTATGTGCAGCGCTCCTATCATAATGTTATTGACAAGCCGTATACAAAATAAGAATAAACCCCGCCTGCCGCGAAAAAATGTGTTTAGTATGCCACTACAGTAACAACAGGCAGAACAATATTTAGATTTGTGAAATTATTCAGTTTTAATATTCATCATTAGATACAAATGTGTATCATATTTTACTCATAAAATAACCGCTTTTTTTTGGGCTATCCTTTATTAAGATTTTGGATGATAATTTAAAAATCCAACCCATTATCAATATCTAAGCTCTTCATAAACTACTTACTACCAATATGATTGCTTTCAGTCCCAAGCAGGGCCTGCCAGCAAGCACTGATACTTATAACTTAGGCACCCTTACATTTACATTCATCCTGACAAAATGCATTAGCGTTAACATTTTTTTGATGCAAATTTTGTTACATAAAGCGTGATGTTAAAAATAGACACATAAAGAGTATTTAACACTGCACATGAGACGCAAGGTTAAATTGTTCATGCACGACATTGATCAAAATTGAGTGTGACGTTCTGGAACCGAGGGTAAGAGTTGAGAAATACTCTGAATAGGATAAAGATCTGAGCCTGGATTAAGCTACCCGAAGCTTATCTCTACCATGTGAATATTTACGCGGGACATAAATCAGTTATCAAGATAAATATTACAAACAGTAAAGCCAAACTGAGTTATTCTTCCTAATATGAATGTCAACTCAGATTTGTTTTACCGCTACAACTACTACGAGATCTCAAAATGATTTATTGCCAAAAACACTACAACTAACACAATATACACACCGATTATACTACAAGAACACTACTCTAGGTTCCACACGCCACACATTCTAACCAGCAATATCATCATCATTGTAATGACGTCGCGGGCGCCGCTAGTACGTTGCTAGTCGTCGCAGCGTTCCGGCGACGGGTCTCTGGATCAGTCGGGCGACTCATCGGCGCCGAGCGTGCTGGCGGGGAACAGGGGGTACCAGCCGTACGTGCGCTGAGGAAGCGTGAGCTTCTCGAGGCAGATCTCAGCGCCGCCCAACGCGAGGTTGTGCTCGAAGCCGCCGCACCGCTGCCACAGCATTACGACCAGCGTGCGTCCAAGGTACTCGCTTGACTGGTTAGCAACCAAATAAGTTATAGTTTTAGGTAAACATAGACTATACAACGCCTCATAACTGGGCCTCAGATGAAATTAGACTCTACTTTTTAGAACCATTCGTTTCATTAGTCTGAAGAAGTACACTGCTTAAAATAAACCTCCCCAGAGAGTGCTACGAAAACTATATTCAGCTCCTCCATCCACCGAATGATACTTCACACAATCTTTACGGTGTCATCGGCCTTTACTACACAGCTTTGTCCGGTTCAATGGTTAGTGTTAGATGGAGAACTATACGTTATTTATCACTCATAGCTCGTCAACCGAAAGTTGAATCTGTTTTTGATCTTACGGCCCAAGAAAGTAGGAAATATTAGGGAATTGCGGAAGAAGTATATGTATAGAATCTCACTTGATATTTGAGAGTTTGTTTGAAATGCGGCTCCGTAGTGCGACGGACGACGCGTGTTTTCCGCTTATGCAGCCACTTGTCCCCGTCGCGCAGGTAGCACTTTACATACGAGTCTGGTACTTCGCCGTTCACGCCGTACACTCGACGTGCGTGAGAAATCTGCGTACGTGAATAATAATCAAGTTATGAAGGCTCTTTATTCTCATTAGTCTTGCAGCCCTATTGGGCAGGAAATAGAACATTATAGCAGAGGCTGCGAAATAGGCAATTATTATTTTCGCTGAGGTATTTTATAGAGCTTTTCTCAAAAAAATTAAAGGAATTAAAAAGGTACGTAAGATACATTATGTTAGAGGTTAAATGATACTTCCAACGAATAGTTCGCAACTGATTTATTGATTAGATTTAAGTTAACATGAAGACTTAATGCGGAAGATAGAAATCATGTTCGTACATAGCCTCACGTAGATATTATTCAGCTATAATGACCTAGGAAGTAACCTTGACATCACATGCGTAGCCTGAATAACACATTGTACCTTGTACACATTACGTATTTTTCTTTTGTCTTCGCCGGCGCGTTTTGTGTTCTAAATTCAAAACTGATGCTGTGTACGTAAATACGAAACTTGGCGTGTTCTTTTTTCGAAAGTAATATTTCCGCGCATGTTTGAGAAAAGATACATTTCATTACAAAGTTTTCAGTGTGAAAAAATATTGATAGGTAAATTTTCTAATCTAAAGTTAAATCAAAGTACGCTCGAAGTGCGTTAGAAATTTGAGTATGTACAAGAATAATGATTATGTTATGAAGATGCTTTACTCCTATTGGTGGTGTTGTTGATTATCGATGGACAAATCTCATGTCAAGTTTAAGATCTTAACAACATTGAGAAGTTTGAGTGCTTAATATCTCAATAAGATCAAATCACAAACTGTTTTATACCTCGTGTGTTCATAAGTCTTGAGACACAGTAAAACTAAAATATTTTTGGAGCTAAGTTGAGTATTCATTTATTGCATATTAAAATTAAAACTACTGACATCTAGATCTGTATTTAAAAATAAATCATTCAAAATGGCCGCCTTTGCATTCAATGCAGGCCTTCAAACGCGTGCGCCATTCATCTATGGCGGCACGAATCTTTTCAATGGGAATCCGTTTCGATTCTTTAATAAGGGCTCGCTTGAGAGAATCCAGGTTTGGGTGAGACTTTCTGCATGCCCTCAGCTCCAATTCCGTCCATAAAGAATAATCCAAAGGATTCAAGTCAGGGCTTGACGAGGGCCAATCTTCGCTCCGAATGAAGCCTGGCAAATTGGCCTCCAGCCAACGTTGGGTAGTCTTAGCTTTATGGGAGGGAGCAGAGTCCTGTTGGAAAACCCAGTATTTTCCAGCGAATAGCGTATCATTTAATGGTTTAACCACCGCTTCCAATATGTCGGTTTGGTAATTTTGTGCCTTCACCTTGACGCCTTGCTGGCAAAAATGAAGCGAAGTGACCCCCTCGTAGGAAACACCCCACCAAACCATCACACTTGCTGGATGATGAGTACGCTGGACATTGCGTACAGATGGCTGGACGTCCTTTGAACTTCTGGCGTAAACCTTATTGTTCTGCCGGTTAAACTTTTCTTCCACCGTGAAGATCTTTTCATCGGTAAACAGGATATTTTTAGGATCGTGTCTCTTCAATAGGTTCCGACATCGTTCCAGTCGCAATTTACGAAGACGCTCGTTTAAATAATGCACTTTCCTTCGACTGTAGGCCTTTAGTTTAAGATCATATTTAAGTATCCTGTTCACCGATATTCGCGAAATGTTGGTCTGCAGAGCTAATTTCTTTTGAGTCCGGCAAGGGTTGCGACGAATTCGCTCTCTGATTACTTTGATGTTGGCGGGCGTCCTTACAGACCGCGGGCGGCCACATCTTCCACGGTCTTCTAAAGAGCCGGTCTCCTTGTACCTCTTTATGGTATAATACACAAAGTTCCGACTACATCCCAAACTTAGGATTTCACTAAAAACTTGCATTGGTTTTTTTCCTGCTTGAAACAGTGAAATTACAGTCGCACGCAAATCTTTTGTTGGCGCCATTTTCACGGAGAATGAAACAAATATTCAAATGTATATTTTTTCTGATTCAAAACATTCGAAATTTAAAATTTTAAAAGTTTAAAATAGGTTGCATGAATTACTTTCTTTTTAAATTAATTAAATAAGTTCGTCTCAAAACTTATGAACACACGAGGTACATATTGAATGTAATCTATAGTGAATCGTAAAAGATGAAATGAAATTTACTTCTAATTCCAACTGTCCCTTGACCATGATGATACTGATGTTGATCTCCGCGTGCAGCGGCGGCAGCATGGTGTTGCGAGGTGGCATCTGCCCCGGGCCGAGTATGCTGTCGTCGTCGCCGACCGCGTCGCAAGCTGCGGCCGCCGGCACCGCCGCCCACATGCTGCCCTTGCGCCCTGTAGCCGTGCCTGCCGCCAACCCCGCACATTAACACTAGACACTACGCCGCACAACGCGCGGCCAGCGAATATACACAATCAAACAGAAACCAAAGTACGAAACGATATCGAAACCACTTAAATAGAACACTCAAAATTACCAAAAATAAACATTACACGAAAATAAAGCACGTCAAACAGCTTCGTGCTAGTGTATACGGTTCTTGGCATACATTCAGTGACCCTAAACGTCTTCGCCCTAAACATACAGATGGAAGAGAAAGCGACAAACGTGTGCAGCCAAGAGTGGAGTCGAGTTTCTAATAGTTCTCGTAAGCGATCTTTGACTTATTATGGTAAGCATTCCGTGTTATATGAGCAGCCAAAGTTGAACGGTTGAAAAATTGCGTTTCGCGGAAAGTTTCGCGCGGAGCTCATGCCGCCACCAACGGGTCGGCGAGCCGCGGAAGCCCGTCGATTCATGCGCGGTCGCGACCTACTTTTACATTCCCTAGCTCGAAATACAAAACGACAAAATTTTATGAAAATCTTCTAAGCTTACGGAGAGGACAACTTAATATTTATTACAAGAAATCTAATAGAATGCGCTTCGAACAAACAATGAATGAAACAATTGCAGACAGAGGTAATGAAATTCAAACATCCCAGGCGACACAATGCCATCGAGATGAACTTAAGACAGCCGAACAGACGGGTACACAGAAACGAATGAAGCGAGCGTGATCGCCCGCGGCCGGGCATGCGTCAGGACAGAACAGTACAGACATAGTGAAGTGATGAGAAGCGTCGGGCGCAGCCACATTCAACGGTGCGTGCGCGCGGCCGCCGCACAAGCGATGTATGACCATGCTACTACTGCCCCGCGAAGTCACCGCGCGCGCCGCCGCGCCTCCGATACCTCGCACAGCCCGTAGCTCGCGCGAGGCACCGGACGCCGCGCGGCGCGCCCGCCGAGCCCGCGGGCCGGCGGCCGACTCGGACGTCACAAGGGATTTCGTGTGTCATACACGGTGCACGGCACCCGCGGAGGGCGCATGCGCCGGTACGGGCACCAGTCAACAGTCGCTTACCGATGAGCTAACGGTCCGTCGCTGCTGACCAAACAAGCACAACACAGTACGATCAGTTCTACCCTCAATGTTTGTATACTCTAGGGCTTGGATGAACACTGTTAGGTAGGGGGGTCGATAGGGGACTGGTCTCGTTGGGCTCATGTTTTGGTATGGGAAGTACACCTGAAATCCGGCAGGGGTGCTCCGTGATTAGGAACCGCAGGTGATGGCAGAAAACAAATAATGTAAGTAATCAAATAAAATAATGTTTCAAAGTAATAAAAAGTTACAGTTTACTTAAATATTCATAATTTATTAATCAAATCTTTGGCATTATAAATTCAATTTAAATATTATTTTTTACAAAAAACTTCTTAGTCAATATGCCTAAAATATCTACTGTCCTAACGCATTTTTTTATTATTTTATCAACTGCACATTAAACAAATAGTAATTATAGTGACAGGCTTGGCCGGAAGTGCTGCAAGTATTTTCAGTTTACACAGAACTGCAAATTCTTATGAGCACCAAGAACACCGTTTAGTCAACGGAAAAGAAGTCAAAAATTTATAAAAAAGTAAGAAATAAGTATATTTTTTTATTCTCTTCCGTCGAAAAAACCGTTGTCTAGTGTGCTCAAGCTACTGGTGCTGGTACAACAGTTACATATACGGCATCTTCCGATCAAGCAGTTGGAGTAGCAGGAAAGAAGCGACATAGACATAGTAGTACTTACGCCTAGCCGTGGACCCGGAGAGGGATAGGGTGCGGCCCAGCTCGCCCTTGACGGCTCGCAGCGAGCGCAAGATGTCGTCCGGATCGCGGCGCACGCACGAGGAGCGGCGCCGCTCGTTGCGTCGCGGCACAGGCTCTGCGCCCGCGCCCGCGCCCTCTATACACGTCATACTCAAACCCACCACTCACTGCACTCACCACTTTTTTACAAAAAGGAACGTAGCCGGGAAGCATATTAATGAGAATGCAGTCAAAACCATTGTCATGTAAAATAATTGGAAAAAATAATAATAATGCTGGTCATTTTGCACACATCATCATCTAGCCCCAAACTAAGCAGAGCTTGTGTTATGGGAACTAAATGACTGATATACTACTTATATACTTTTTTTTTTGTAGATACATACATATTTTACATAGAAACACCCAGACCCGAAACAAACATTTGCAAATCATTCAAACATTTGTCTCGCCGCGGGAATCGAACCCGCAACCTTTTGCGTTTCAGGCGTGCCTTCGCCTAAGGTGCCACAGAGGTTGTCGGGAACCGGAACACGTCGTCAGAGGTCGTGGAACATATCAGGGGTCAATCATTTTAGGCAAACAACAACTTTGGTACAACCATTGCAGACAATTCAATTGGGTTCGAGTCCCGCTGGATGATTGAGATGAACGAAGTTTTCACTTAAAAATTAACAACCCTAGAACTCCTAGGCCCTTAGATTAAAATTTATTTCACTGAAAAGTAAATATTTTATAATAATATTTCTTAACAGTTGTCATTTTAAGTATTTTTATTTTTCTTCAAATAAGGCAATAAAGCCGCGCAGAGTTTCTCCAAAACTATCGTACTGTATTTTATACGTATCCCCGCCATACAGGCTAGTGCTGGGTACATTGTATTTTGTGTAAACGGTTTAAAATGTTTTTCGAAAAATAAACTCGTCTGTTTCTTGTTTGTCAAATGGTACTTGTATACAGGGTGCCCGGAATGTGTATATAATGCCGAAAGGAGGTCATTGACCTCTAAATTAAATATCGTACCAAAAAATCCGATACCGATACCAAAGAGTCTATACCATGGAGACCGCTTCTGTCATCTAGTTGTTATTTTTCGGTTGGCTAATTTTTTCACAAAAGTTTTTATATGAAAATCTGAAGAAAAAAAAAATTAAGAACTGTACCCACACAAATGCTCATTTTCATGGGTTGAAACCCCGTGGGTTGGGGCTTAGTATACGTTTTCCGGGACACCCTGTTTAGTACGATTTTATGGTTTGACTTACGCAAAAGCGAGTTAGTTTATCATTCCTGTTTGAAAGCAGTTTAAAAAGTCGTTAAATAATGATTTGTCTGGGTCGGTTCAGATAAGGTTTGATAGGCAAGGTATAGTTGTTATTGTTCTCTTGCGTGGTCACTAGAACGGTAGAAAATGTTTGCCATTCTAAAAGTAAGTATTCTAACTGGTGTTTGATTGGAGGCTTATTAAACATTGACAGTCGGAAATATTGGTTCTGTTTTCATTACAGTTGAGACCAGTGTCTTCAGTAAGCAATGTGTTAAAATGTTCATACAGACAAAAGCTTTTTGTGGCATTCATCTATTTTCTACAAGCATCTAGTGTCACTGTGCCGGTTTTTTGTGTAAAGTGATGCAGGCTGTGGAGTTTCAACTGTTGTGTCGCAATGGAGTGTTTAGTGTATTTACCCTTTTCCGCTTGCTGAAACGAGGATCGCCGAGATCCAGGGAGCGAGCGCGAGAAGTCCTTCCCCAGTTGGTAGACCTCCACTTCGAGCGTCTCGGACTGCGAGGAGCCGCGACGCGAGCCGCCGACCCACGCGTGGTCGGGGTGCAGCAACGACGCGCACTCGCCGATCGAGTCCACGTCATCTGGAAGAGAACCGCGTCCTTTTACGCTTTTAATTATAAAACTGTATTAAAACGGGTTTCTGGAAAGGAAAATGTTAGTAAAAACAATAAGATCCAAAATACAGCAAATAATGAGTATTTGCTGGTCCACCTTAGAATGCAATCGCGACGGTGATCATGATAAAAAGCTACTAAATTAGGCTACGAAACATTATCAAATCGTCTAAAAACAGTGACCGTATTTTCAATTTCAAAAATGTTTTCTAACAACTATAGTTTCGATCATGTAAAAAAATAAGTCTGAGATACTATACCATGTTATTAAACCAACATCCCACACTCACTGATATCTCAGTTAGCATTTGAGATGGGAATTACATTAGGCGAATAACACAAAAAATATCTTCCGAATAGATTATCAGCATAAAAAGTAATAATAATAATAATAATTTTAAATTTATAATATCCAGAAAAGCCAGCCTGAAATAAATAGATAGAAATGACTTTATTTTACAAGCTAAAATAATGTTTGTTAGCGTAAGAATAAATGTTAAAAGATCTAACCATATGTATAGTTAGCTAAACAGACAAGTTATTTAACGCAAGCCTTGACATGGCAAAATTAGTGGATTTGTATGAACATAGAATACAAGACAACATGAATGGTATTATAATGTATGATTTACCGGACACGGAGCGTTGCGAAGCAAAGTCTCCGCGGCGCAAGGCTCTGGCGCCGGTAAGGGATCCCCGAGGCGAGGTGTTGGCAGAGCGGACGCCGCGCTCCTCCAGTGTCCACCACACAGCGCGCTCCTCGGCAAACGCCTTCTCCACTTCCATCTGAAGTAGAGGGAATAGAGTTGCCATCAAGTCAACGTAAGTGCTGATTAAGAATCTTATTCCATTGATGCCGTTGCAACCGATTACACATAGACTGGTTCGTCTACGCCCGGTTAAGGTTATGCCTAGTAGCGCTGCTATGCCATGAAGGAAACGGTCAAAAGCTAAACTAAACGATATCAAGGCCGTGGTGGCTACGGTTTTTATATGATACACGGAAACCGTTTTTATCATGGCAAGAGTATGGCAATAGTATGGCAAGAGCCATGGAAAGAGATGGAAAGAGCCATCGTTAAAATGCTAACCATCCCAGATTGATCGTTTGAACACGGACGGGCGCTAGGAAACTAAGCTCTAAAAACATACTCATCAATTTTATATGAGAGCGTACGGTATAATACTATTACTTACAGTGCATTCACCAATGAGCAAAGGGTCGATGCCTGGACAGGCGTCCCATAGCGTCAGTTCTATGGCTCTTCCGGCCAACAGGTCTGCAGTTAGACCGCCGAAGCCAAGAGTGGCGTTCCACACAGGGTTACAAGATGCGGATGCTGGGTCTGTTTCTACAGGCGGGCAGGTTTCACTGAAAAAGGGCAGGTTAGTATTTTTTTTTAATACAAGGCCACATATTTGTTTCAAAACTTGAAATTGAACGAGGATTGAGAAAATTTGATCAAATTGGATCATCAAATGTTTTTTATATAGATATGGTGGTCATATAATTATTAACACTTAGTCACTTAATCATTTTAAGTAACTAACATTTCAAATGCAATTGATTGGAGGTCAAAGATAAATTTAGTAAATCACAATATACACTCATACCTACCTAATCTAGTATAATAATGAGCAATTACATTTAGACAACCAATGCAATAATTTAATAAAAAAAATATCAATTTTAAGAAACAGTTGACATATCCTAAGTACTGGTAGTTGGATTAGAATCAAAGTATGTATGACTTAGGTTCTAAAACTGAACTATAAAACAAAAATACCTTTTTTTTTAATGTCATTATATTATGGACTTTGCCGCCTTTTCTTACTCATTTGATAAGGTTACCTTTTATCAGATTTCACTATTAAAAATGGGTAAAAAGAAGAGCAGCAACAAGAAAAATTATAAAAAAATTACATTTCAAATAAAAATGGACTTACAGAAAGATCGCAAAACATTTAGAGTGTTCTGTAAAGAAAACGCCATTGCATATTACAAACAAAATGAAACATCCGACAAGGTGCCTTGAAAAGTTAGGCCAAGGAAGACCACCGTTCAAGAAGACAGACTTATGATTCGTTTGGCTAAGAAGGATATCCCTTTAAATCCGTTCTAATATTATACGAAAATAAATATTTTCACAAGACGAACATCGAAACGTGCCCACAAGACTAGTCCGTTGGTAGAAATAAATTTGTCTGGAAGAATTGCTAGGAAAGTGCCACTTCTTACTAGGCAACATAGAAAAACGGTCTAGCCTTTGGTAGAAAATATGGCAGTTGGGCTGTTCATCATTTCGGATTCAAATCACGTCGGAGTCACCACTGTAGAATCACTGCCAACGACCTGCCTATATTAAGGTCGTATGCTTTAGTACACAAAATAAATAGTTACGATAGATATTTTACTGATTGTTTATTCCGACAAAGTTCCCAATACGACTCACACGCGCGCCTAACCGGTAGCTGACAGTGACTGGCTCGGGTCGTATTAATACATCTCGCTTACACTTAAAGCTGCTGATTAAACGTTCATTCATCCTTACAGTGTCCCAACAGAAGAAAGTTTTGTTTTCAGATGAAACTAAAATAAATTTGGTGAATTCTGACGGAAAACGATACTTAAGACGACCAATGAACGAGGCTACCGAGGAGGTAACAAGTACACTAAAAAAACAGTTAAGCACGGCGCGGCGGTGGAAATTTTAAAGTGTGGGGATGTTTTTTGTGATACGGTGTGGGTCCCGTGAGAAAGATTGAAAGAATAATGGATCAGTACCAGTACAAATGTATATTAGAGAAGATAATGATCCCATATTCCGAGGATAAATTAGTTGTGACTTGGATATTTCAGCACGAGAATGACCCAAAATATACTACTAACTAATCTGCTAACAATCCGAACTTTAATCCGATAAAAAAATATGGCATATTTAAAAAAAACTATTTGTCATCACCAATTGAAAATAACTGTTCCACGCATTTGTTAAAACTTGAGACGAATTTCGGTGGCAACGTGTGAAAAATTAATAGAATCAACGCCACGTCGCTTTACAAAGCAGTTATTGAGAACAGAGGCTACCCTACCAAATACTAATTGGAGGTTGATGAAGTATATATTTAAATTATTTGTGGTTTTCTTTACTAGTTTGTGTTTTTACGATTTTTTATTTTTCGTTTCCAATTAGTTGTCCGGGCCAGTCCATTATATTTTAGTTGTTTTAAAAAATATGATTTTATTTTATAAAATTACTGTTGTTTGTTACCAAACTGGTATAATAATACTTAGTAAGAACCGATACATCCATATAAATACATAGGAGCTCTCTAACACACGTAAAAGTTGGTTACTACGTTAATTTGTAAGGAACATTTAAGTCAAGGTAAGAGTTTTTAATTACGAGTACATGACAACCACTTTATATCCCTCGACCGTTTATCCCATTTACTTGGGGTCGGCCTTCCTTGTCTTTTTTCTCAAAAAAAATTTGCGGTATCAGTCTCGAGTTGGACTTCTTTAAGGTGTTTTTCGACCGTCGTCAACCAAGTTGAGGGTAGTCTTCCACGTTCACGCTTCGTCGTTGGGAAGTTTAGGACAAGCTTAAGCACGTGATCTTCCGAGCGCCTCTGGACGTGCCCATACTATCTGAGACGTTTTTCTTTGATTTTGTCAACTATACTAGTAAGAGCTACTTTAAAACTACCTCTTATGTAATCGTTTCGGATTTTATCTATTAGTGTGACGCATGCTGACCGGCGAAAATTCACCTGGAAATTTGATGAACGTAGGTGAAAATAAAACACTTCCAGTTATGTATTAAGTGTTTTATTTTACGAGTTTTGCATTTTTATGGATCTGTATCACATTTATTGGCTGTTGCAAAATAGCTTAAATATCAAGATAATAATAAAAAAGCAAACGTAACAAAAGACTCGTGTAAAAACTTTAATTATGTTTACAAACCGCGAAATTAAAAAAAATACTACTTACAGTGATGGTAGAAGACGTATCCTTGCAAAAGCTTCAGGTTCATCGCCGTAACCGAGTGTGTGATCTCGTGAAGGTAGATCATCGGCAGCGATCAGTACTACGACGAGCTTGCGTAGCTCGCCCTCAAACCAGACTTGTAGCTGCGCGCGCGCAGGCGGACGCTGCTCCCGGGCTCGCTCCGCGCGGTCTTGTTCCTTCACACACACGAAACTAGCTTAAATATACTGTAGATCAAATAAGCTGCTCCAAATGACCATTAGTAATCTTTTAATTTTGACCTTTCATATTAATTATTTGAAAGAAAATCATTTAGTACTTATAGGTTATTTTACCATCGGTCTCAAGGTGCAACTTTGATTGTTATACGGGCTACGAAAACAAGAAGTGTGGTTAGCACAAAAAAATAGGAATATAACATAAAAATATTCCAAGACCCGGAATGCAAATTCTAAATCAGTTGTAAAATATTTGGGGAATGCATTGTATCATAGAGTTACATGCAGCAACCACCAGCTATGTATTGCATTAATCGTCCAGCAGTACGTTTAGTTTCCACGAATCATCATTCATTGTGTGCGCGATGTAATCATGTTACCACTGAAGTGTGATTTTTAATCGTATTGCCATGTCCATTTCGGTTGCAAATTTAATAAAACATGCGTCGGGCTGAGGCATTTCTATCAAACATAAAGTAATTAATAAAATCGGATGTTATCATCCGCCATGCATTAAGCTGTATCATGCTGATACTGGTATCACAAGCTGCATCTGCATGAACCTGGCACTCCTACATTTACAATTCACTCTTTATGAGTTAATATTATATGACGCGTATTAGTTATGCTATGCCTGTAGATCTATGAACGTTTTGAAAGCTATTCCGGGATAAGGGACTTCTATTTTTTCTAATTAGTGTCTACTTATTTTTTTGCGCAATGCTCAAAGGTACTACGGTTAGTCTAAATTATATTGCCTCATGTATAGGACCAAGTTATATAACTAGGTAGAAAGGTATTATTTATCAATACAATACAAAATTACCTTTAAAAGTGTGCCTAGTAAGGGTTAAATTAAAGCCGCAATTAACGTAATAATCTTTCAGGATTAAACACTATTTGTTCAATAGATATGAATGCATTCTAAATGCTATGCTTATACTGCAAACAGTAAGCTGTTTGCTATAATAAAAGGCATCTACCAAATATTCACTCAGACTTACTTCACAGATATGTGTAGGATTAATGGTTTATGGATAATGCTGTATAATTATGCCTATTGGGAAAACGGTATTTCAGGCGCTCATTCACATCGACAACAAATGTATGTCAATAATAGATCTAACAGTAAAATGTTTAAAGCACTAGAATAAGTAAATTCATGAACTTATCACATTGACACTCATTCATGAAAATCATATAATATGTTTAAATTTTGAGCAAAACAAATTGTGTAAATTAATTTTCACATTAGAGGCGTTCATGTCGGTGCAGTCACTAGACCAATATGCACATATCAATATTGTGCCACTACATGCATATCTCAATCTGTAAGTAATGAGTCTGTACGAGTAACAATGAGCACTACTACTGACAGGGCAGAGCGGGTATGTACACGTGTCGTCGAGGTGACTTCATCACATGACAGAAGCGTCAGTGCGCGCCTGTCGCTCAAGGTATTCCAGTGCGGTGTACCGTGCTCCACCACTCCAAGCTCCTAAAGAGACTATCGCTGCGAGCGTCTCTCGACTGTGCCACATCACACTACCAGAACACTAACTCAACAGCAAGACTCGATTACAGACACTCGATGCTCAATAGAATGGCGGTACGAACGGATGCGTGCGCGGTGGCCCTTGATTCCACTTCGCGATGAGCTGTCGCGCCCTGTTGATGCTCTTCTTTGCTTCCTCACTTCTGGTCTTCTATATCTTCAATCGATGTAGTTGTTTCAGTTAAAATTCTGGTGGCACATTATTCTTTGCCCGCTAAGGTGCTTTGGTTGTCAACATTGATAAAGTATGTCGAACGCGATAGTAATGATGTAAGTTGTCATAGCTAAGCTGAAAGCGGCAGCGAACTAGCTTCACTACTTCTTTATGGGCTGTAGACAACACTAATCATCCACCGTATCCAATAGATGATGTTCGATAACGGGACGCCTCCCCTACTCTACGATCGAACTCTAAAACTGTATTTAGCGTGTGTCAACACTTACTTAACCGTTATTCGATTCGTCTTAATTTGACTTTTTGTCGATTGGTCCCTAGATTCGTCCGGCACCAATGTCGGCATTATGAATGTGGTCGGGTGATAGAAAAAATAAAAATCTGAAAATAATTAGGTAGCATTTTTTCACACACTTCACTTAGGATAATATTATCTTATAAACGATAACGAATATAGGTAACAAATAAATTCTAAAATATACGAGGTATGTAAATATTTTCGAGTAAACAAACAAAGTATCCCTTTCTTTAAATAGTAAAGGTTAACAAAGTATCCCTACGATCGTAGATAAATAGAAATACTAATTTCTTATAACTAGGCTAACGTGGAAGATGTTTAACAGATTAGTGCTACAGTATCACAGCAGATCAACGAAGACCAGATTCTGCACTCGCTTCGCCCCGTCCATTCGGAAACCAGAAAATTATTTATTGTTTTCATTATAAAGTTTCAGATAAGACAAAGAACTAGAACAAATGAAGTGTTTGCGACGCAAGGGTTCGATGAGGTGGAAAGAATGATAGAAGAATACACAAATGCCCCCTTGCCACAGGTTGAAATAAATCGTTGAACTAACCTCGAACTATTTATATTCCAGTAAAAAACTTTCATTTGCCTATATTATCATTATAAATTTCCAATTATAGTCCGAATGAGAGCTAGCTAGACGATCTGTTTGAAACTGTGTCCTCTGGATTCTTCTTCTACTACAAAGTATTCTAATGTAGAAATTTCAGTTACTGGATCATCTTTTATAATTAGTAAACCGTGCCAGACAACAATTGAAAAAGAGCTTAAATAAGAAATACTTACCGATCGCAGGTACTACGTGACCACGTCTCTACCAAGTGGCAATGAGTAAAGTTGATCCAGTAATTGTTGCCACAAAAAGATCGTTGTAGAACCGAAAAGCGCAGAGGAGTAGGATGAATGACAGTCTCTACTAGAGTTTATGAAGGGCGAGCGTTATCGCTTAGTGTCTCATGGGTTCACAACACATATTGTTACAATTAAAGCCTATGGGTATTATACCGGGGTTTTCGGCAATTTCCGTCGAGTCGGCGACGATGGTGATTTGTCCGTTTCCGGTTCTGTGAACCAAAATAAGTGCATTACACTACTACTTAGCCTACACGACTTTCGAAAGAATCGAGCTTACCTAAATATCTTATAGAGAAGTGTATGAAAAGTCATACGAATTACCATAAGAAGATCAGAAAGAAGCGTAAGAAGTATTGAAAATCAAACTGCTGAAATAACAGAGGTGCTTATAAAATAAATAAAGTCAGGAAAGGAAACTGAAATAGAAAAGAGTATTTTCAGAAGAAATGGCGTTACATATAAAATATCACAATAAGTTGTGTTTAAAGTAACGAAGCAGAGTAACTACGTAGGCGTAGTTTAGATCGTAAAAGTAGCACTCTATTTTAACGTTTTACGTTTCTAGTCTAGAAAAGTAGGTAGGTACTTTGTTATAGCTATGATTAGTTGCTTTTGGTTACACACGTGTTTCACACACACTTTTTGTAAGTGTCAGTTTACATGTATAACAATTTCATGGTGAAGCCAAAATCATTGCATGCCAAAATCATTGGTGTGTTTCAAGTTTATTGTAGCTATAAGTACATCAAATCTGAATACATTTCAGATTTAGATATATAGATACATATTTCAGATACATAGCTACTTCTTTACATACAATAGAAAGTATTTCAACAAACTTATATTTAACATAGCCATGAAGTTTTCTTTTTGATCTGTGTTTTTTTATTTTATAGTTCTTGAAAGCCATACATATGGTGCTTTACCCATCGCTAAAGGAAAGAAGAAAGGATTATTACAGACTGTGCAAAAAGTGGTGCACCAATAGTCAACCTCTGAGACGCAGAAGGTTGCGGGTTCGATTCCCGCCGCTGGACAAATGTTTGTATGATTTGAACATATTTGTCTCGTGGTCTGGGTGTTTTCTATATATAATAATAATAATAATGCTGAACATTTTCACACAGCTAGCCCCAAACTAAGCAGATCTTGTATTATGGGAACTACATGACTGATATACTACTTATATACATTTTTTTTTGTAAATACATACTTATTATACATAGAAAATATGTACATATTTACAAAGAAGGTATATAAGTAGTATATCAGTCATATAGTTCCCATAACACAAGATCTGAGTGCTTACTTTGGGGCTAGTTGTTTGGGGCTTTGCTGTGTGAAAAAAGTCCAGCATTTTTTTAAAAATATTTTATAGCGGTGCGGTTTATAGATGTGTATAGGAACACCTCAACTATACCCCTTGTGTAAATAGGCATCTAAATCTAACACGGCAGTTTTTAGAAAATATAGCTTTTTAAAAAAAATAGACATTTTTTTTAAAAAGACATGTTTTCTTTGAAAAAATGTTTTAGTTAGGGATAGATTCTCAGGATTTTTTTCCGTTTTTTTTGGTCTTTTGGTATTTTTGTAGAAAGATGACAAAAATGTTACAGGTGAGATAACTTTCCTACCTACTTAACTTAATTATATAGTACTTACTGGTTTTGTTTACGCAAAACATCGGCCTACCTACATATCTGTTGCCATACCCTTAGCCAGTTTTCATGTGAGATTTAAAACCATCTATGTATCTTCCATGTGAAAGCAATAAATGTATTAGGTATGTTAGCAAATGAAAATAAAATGTAGTAATGTATGTAAATGTACAAAATAGAATAAATATTTAAGAATGTGAAAAATATCTTGATTTTGCAGACTGTAATGTATACTGCACAACATATATGCTTTATGTAGGTATAACTATGTGTTCATCTATACTAATATTATAAAGGGGAAAGATTTTTTGTTTGTTTGTAATGAATAGACTCCGAAACTACTGGATTTATTATCAAAAAATTTGATATCCTTAAAAAAAATGCAATAAAATAACCCAAAGTAGCAAAATTTTTCCTATAAAATTCATTATTTGGCGTGCGCTAAGAAAACTATTGATGATACATAATTATGTACTACATGATTAAAGTACTCATTATTTTCAACAAAAAAGTCCTCGAGGGAATCATAGTTAAGTCACATTTTAGCAGCAACAGCAATAGCACAATAGCAGCTTTTGTGTCCTAAAATTTAATTAGATAGCCCCGATAGAAAAAGTTGGTTACATTCGTATCGTAGCATCAATTCTTATTCAAATAAATAATTTTATCATCAAGGGTATTTATATAGTATACTTTTTAATTCATTCGAATCGGACATTTAATTTCGAAGTTATCACGAGTATAAATAAAATCGAAACTTACGCGGGTGAAATCGCGGGGCGCAGCTAGTCAGGGATAAAACAACTTATTTTGTATACTGTAATGTAAAAATTACTGTATTAAATCTTTTAAGTGAAAGGAAAAGAAAAGACAGCGGTTTAGCCTTTGCGTTTTCTGTCAATAGGTGATTATGTCACGACAAACTCCTTTATAAAGTATTATGATATCGGCGATTCATCTAAAAAAGGGGAGGGGCCTTATTTTATTATTTGTGAAACATCCTTTTTACAATCCTACCAAACAATCACCACTACTATGTCGAATTTGTTACCTGGAAGAAATCGTATGACGCTTATTTGCGTAGACTATGACACATTCATTAGGAAACTACACAGTTATGGTATTAGGAGCGTTGCTCTAGACTTTCTCACTTCCTATTTAAATGACAGAGTTCAAAGAGTTGACGTGAATGGAAAGCGTTTTCCGAAGTTTCTGGTTACTATGGGTGTACCGCAAAGATCAATTCTTGGACCATTTTTGTTTTTAGTATACATTAATCATCTACCCCATCTTTTAAGGAACGATCATGAGGTTGTTTTGTTTATTGTTGTCATGTCCGTTACTTTTATTTAAATTAAAGTATCGAAACACCGATTTTGACGATGTTAAACAACGCAATCTCTAAGGTTGTAAAATGGTTCAATGTAAATAATCGGGGGAGGAGCGTCATTAAGCACCACTATTCCCGTAATAGTGGTGCTTGCTTAATGTCGCATTTCGGCGATCCATAGAAGGAGGAGTCAAAGAGGCGTAGTAATTTTTTGCTTTATGAATTACGTAAAAGTGTTAATGCACACTTAAAAATCTTATAATTGATCTAATTATCACATATTGACATATAATTGATTGGCTAGGTCACAAGTTTGAGTCCAGCCGGGCTTTGTATTTTTGGGATATTAACAAAAAGCAATAAAACAATTATCTGAGAAGACCTTTTTGTGGCGTAAAATTATTTTTATTCTAATTTTTAACTCACTATCAACTTAAAATATCTCGAAACTGCCGGGTCAGATTTGAATACCGTCATAACAAAAAATAATTTTGTATAGATGGGTACTTTCAAAAATTATTAACCGCATACGCATTTTTGCTATAGGTCCATAGACCACTCTTGTTCAGTCGCTTTTGTGGCTTCATCATTCTGTCCCTGACATTATGTTATTTGGTTAACTTCAGGTAACCAACCCGGCCAGTCAAAAAATAGAATAAACAGCCACCTCTATCTGAAAAATAGTCTCGTTTATTCAGGACATCTACATGATACCCAAAATTTGTCTACTTTTTGTGTAACAACAGGTAACAACCGTTTTAAGTCAAATGTGCACTTTCATTTGTATTCTTTATGAAGGAAATCGCTGAAGAACATACCATAGAGCGCGTGGTGGTGGTGTGACGACTGCGCAGTCGGGGGTGGCGTGTCGTCCATTTGCGGAGCGGGCTCCACCAGCAGCTCGACGCTGTCACCCCCGCGTTCCAACACCGCGCACACCTCTTCAAAACTGCGCTCCGTTAGGGGGACACCACCCCATTCTAGTACCTGTACCAATTACTTCCACTAGTAGACACCCGGGACTTGCTCAGAATTGAGATTTTCGCAGTTGTGCAAGTAATTTATTTCCAATTGCATCCATCAATGCCCATTGATGAATGCAATTGGAAATAATTGATTCTCGTGAAATGCCGAAATAAACATAACGAGACCTATGTTTAACATACTGTTCACACACGCAGAAATTGGTATGAGAGTTAAGACTTGGCGTCAAGTACTCCGTCGTTTATATTCCAAAGCTATCATGAAAACTTCAGCAAAATCGCTAGAGCCAATTTTAAATGGAACAAATATGTTAGACCGATTCATATTATTAAGGTCACGTGTGTGTGTTATTAAAAATAATGACACGATTTTCATTTCGAACACAGAAGGATGGTCAACTTCACAAAAAATAATGTTTGTTTTGGTTGCTGTTATCCATTACGGGAGTGCTTGATAACAAAAATGATTTTAATGATGATGTTTTTTTGATAGATTTACTATTCCTATAAAAATTATCGACAAAAAAGAAACCATTTGATAAAACTTACTTATCTCCAGAATCATATAGTGCACAGTAATGTGAATACGTTGTTTGATTGAAATTTATTGACCTAAAATTTAGTCGTCGCGCTGATATACATATTTCTTGGAAATCCAAAGCAATGATTATTGCGTTAAGTACACTTTTTAGCCATTATATACTTTTACTACTGAACCTACTAGTTAAGTTTAGCAGAAACTTATATACCTTGTCATACATACCACCTAATTGAAACTCGCTCACGCGTGTTCTTGTAATAAACCTCAACAAATCCCAGGGCGTTTTTGGACTTTCCTATTATAGCTGACCGTTCGTTTGTTGTTGATACATTTGTCACATACCTTATCACCCTGCGTGAGCCCGGCTAGGTCCGCGGGCCCGCCCGGCACGGTCCACACGATGACGGCCTCACGGCGGCCGCTAGCGTCCGGCTTGCCTCCCACCACCCGCATACCAAAACCGCGAGCTGTAATTAATAATTTTCACAGACCCCTTACATAAACAAAACCCTTTACGAGCCTTGGAATCACTCAGAATTTATAAAAACATTAAGCGCTTTGTTGGCAAAAAGTGAAGTAGGTAGCTTACTGATGATACGTTTTGATAACATGGAAATGATAAGTTGAGGTGAGTCATTATTTTTTATATAGGTACATTGTTTAATTAACTTAATGGCGGAAATATGGAATTGAAAATCACTATATTTTAATTGAGTTTGACCGTTACATCACAAACGATAAAAACAACAAAAACCACACTCACGACTATAATTATCGTTACGGACACCCTCAAATCTATACTTACTACATATATTCATAAGAATACTAAGTAGAGAAAAGAAAGAAAGAAAGAAAGAAAATGTATTTATTATTCCCCAAACAACACAAAAGTTAAACAAAAATAGTAATAAACACAAAACAGATACTTAACATATAATAACACAACGAAACGAAAAACAGACAAAGTAGGTCATTTTGTGTTGCGTGGGGTCAAATAGGTCCCCGTCTCAGCATTATGCTGCGCCAGAACCTAAGGGTCAGGTGCAGCGCTGGTTTTCAGACGGGACCTTCATGATGCCACGAAGATCGCTGGACAACTGGGTGCAAAATAATCAATATATATAATTATAATAATAATAATAACCTAACTAAATTTATAATACATACAACATATATATATATATATATATATATATATATATACACATGATATATTAATACTCAAAACAAACATGATTTTTTTATTTGTTGCAAACATAATTTAGCGCGTTGTGCAAAACCACTGGACACAGATACAGTCTGTGGTCAGTTTTTTGACACTTGACAATCAGTTTCTATGAAACAGACTGAGAAAGGTATTGTTGTGGGTATGCTTTAGCAGTTGTAAAAAAATTGAAAAATTGAAGTTTTTTATATCTGAAAGAGTTGTTTTATTGTTGCCTACATTTTCGGTGTCTATCTACAACGAGCAATTTTATAACGTATATTGGATATCTTTTAAGCCTTCCCAAGTCGGACATGAAACCAAGGTGAGCATGAGTTAGGCTTGCTATCCTTCATGTTCATGCATTATTCAGGCAGTTAGGTACCTGTTGACAAGTATGGCAGGATTGTTCCCTGAAGAGTTGTAACTTTAAAATCGTTCTGAAGGCTTGAACCGACTGCAAAGCTCGCACAGGCGGAGGCAGATCGTTCCAACACCTAGAGGCAGCAAATCTGAGGGAACCTCGAAAAGCCATGGATCTGTGCTTCGGTGTCTCAAAAACATGGGTACAAGCCCTGCTCGGATATCTTTTATGGGCTCGTGCCATTACAAATTTATCATATAGATATTTTGTGTGTTTTTTGTTTATAACCCCGAAAAGAAGTATTACTAGATGGAGTTTACGCGCCTCCATTTTAAGTAAGTTGGAAGAATTTAAAAAGGAGTGACATGTGATCGTGGTGGGACATTAAAACAAAACTGAAACCGTAGAGGTACGTTCAAACATTATGTTGGCACCCAACGTTTTGCATAGTAGTTAACCTTCTGCGTGACGTTATAAATCCATCGCCGCTTATTGAAACACTTATCGATGGCATATATGCCTTTGAGTTTTTGGTTCTAGGTTTTGATATTTATACATTATGTCCTATAAGTAAGTTTTTTATCTGTATAACTAGCCCAACACGGCTCAATAAAACACATAATGGTAAGTAATAAGATAAGTCTTGCTGTGTAATGTATTTTTGTAGCTTGTTGAACACATGAGGACCTATTGTCACACTTACACCGATGCCCTTTATCATTAGGGTCGCGTCGCAAGGACACGCGACGCGGCGAGCGGTCGTCCACATCGTGAATGACGATTTTGATTGCCTCTGCGTCGACGGACATTTGCCGCGCGGCGGCGGCTGCGGCGGCACTCGCCGAAATCGACTGCTCTGACGATGACATCGCCCCTATCGCACTCAGTGTGCCTGTTCGCTGTTGTAGTGCTGCTATGTCTGGCCTGAGAGTGAGATAAAGACAAATAATCGATCATCCTAAAATCAAGTGTTACGTTACATGGTTACATCACTTTATGCTAAAACTTTTAATAATAAAATGTAATCATTTTCTGTTATATTGCAATAATATTTGCCTTTGTAGACTCCACTACCAATCAGCACAATCTCAGTTTTATAGTCAACTATTTTATTGTAAAAAAATAACAATGAGCAGTATCTACAGCCTGTTTGACCCATTTTCCCTGTGCCCAAATACAAATATCCGTGACATAATCAAGAGAGTAAGGGCGGACCACAATCTATTAGAGGATTCAGCGAGTATAATCCTCACATTTATTTGAGTAGCGGGAGCATATAAACCTGTTACACCGCGTTCAATGAAAACATGCAATCAAAGGCTCTTAAGGATCCGGCGTACAGCACTCATAACTTCAATTAGAAGCGCGT
Source organism: Perizoma flavofasciatum (assembly GCA_958496245.1). Classification (NCBI taxonomy): domain Eukaryota; kingdom Metazoa; phylum Arthropoda; class Insecta; order Lepidoptera; family Geometridae; genus Perizoma; species Perizoma flavofasciatum. Next base: position 6,287,688 of record OY292431.1, read on the forward strand.
CCAAAAATATAGCTATCTCTTTTTGACTGATGCAGTCCCGCCCGTGCTTGCGCGATAGCAATATTAGCTGTTCAGAATTTGTTATAAATTTGGTGGTGTTCCGTAATACCAAAAAAGATGAATGAAAACTTGTTGTATTTTTCACATTATGTTGTTATCCTGTAACAAGACAATATTTATAATCTATGTACCTAACCAAACGATACGTAAGGTATTGTTGTTTATAATACGAAACAAATAATAAAAAAACATATAAAAACGTGACGTAAAAATATCCAAAATGCGATTCGTTTTCATTTCATATTAGGTAAGTATTTTGAAAAAATATATAGCAAGGTACGTAGATAAATATTATTCGAATGCAAATAATAACATAATATGGTGGAAATAAGCTTTAATTACAAATGACTATGGTATTACGTTTGTATCGGCAATTCATCCAACGCAGGCTTCTTAACCTGTTGGAGTACCTACCGAAAAAGAAACATAGTTGTAATCTGTACTTACAGTTGGCTGCCTCGGCGTCTGAGAGGCCTGTCCTCGTCCACCATGAGTCCAGACAACTGCGGCGCGGAGTCCGCATCATCAGGCGGCCGGTACGAGCCGCGCCGGGATGTTGCGCCTGCCACCACGTCTACAGCTGACGCTCTGATAAATGAGGAGTCAGCAGTGAGTATCATGCCATTCGTCATATAAAGTGCACTTACATTATCTTAGATGATCTGTAGCAGTCTTATTCCAGATAACTAAACTGTTCTAAAATTAACTGTTCAGGACCGAAACCTTAGATCTCCTGACTCTTTTCTCCTTGCTACTCCTCATCACTCAACCTCTTTCCGTGGCAACTCTTTCGAAGTAGTTTCTGTAGGTCTATGGAATTCTCTCCCCATCAATATTAAAAGGGCGCCTAGTAAACCTGTATTTAAAAATCAGGTTTACGAACACCTTTTAAAAAACCCATCCCAATAGCCTTATATTTAATATTATTTCTGTCCTTTTTCCATTTTCATTTTTTTATTATACTAGCTTCTGCCCACGGCTTCGCCCGTGTGGTACCCGGATAAAAAGTAGCCTATGTGTCATTCTGATGTATAAGCTATATTACTGTAAAGTTTCATCAAAATCCGTTCAGTAGTTTTTGCGTGAAAGAGGAACAAACATCCTCACAAGCTTTCACGTTTATAATATTAGTAGGATTTATTTATTCATGAAATTTTAAATATATTTATGTACTTATATAAAGTAGGCATTATGTATGTATTAATAATATAGAGTTTATTGATAGTCAGCTGTTTCCTCTAATGATGTTATATACCTACCTACCTTTAACTTTATCCTATTTTTATTGATTGTTTCTTTTAGGTGTAATATTGTATAGTAACCGTATTTTTTCTTTTTGTTATTTTTAAGGTAGCACGCCAACCCTATTTGTATACCTGTGAGGTTGGCAGGTAGAAAATGCTTTTGGCATTAAGCCCATCTTTTTTACACTCTTTTTTTTGTGCAATAAAGAATTTAATAATAATAATAATAATAATCCCGCAGGGCGCGCTTATGGCGAGCGTTCGGTGCGTGGCGACACCGCGGAGCCCCATTACTCCCTGGGGTCGACGGAGACCCCTGACCCTCGGCTTGCCTTAGCCGGCCAGTCGGATGTGGAGGCGCAAGAGCGGAACCTATGCTCCAAGGGTGGAAGTGTTAAAGGCAGCCGGGAGTAGCGTTTAGTGAAACTGCAGCACACCTCTCGACACTCTTTAGCCGTCCACACCAACGTTGCCTCTACGCTGCCTATCGTGGGCGGCACTTATGGGGCCCGTTTAGTGGACGGCAAGTCATCACCTGCCTACAATTTGATTTGAATTTGAGTCAGAATTGGCAGGTGCCGTTTCATCCTACATAGCCCAGCAACCATTCCTTAAGCATTTACTCCTGCAATAGCCCAGATTATAACCTAATATATCTAATAGTTTCATCATTTACCATCCACGAAAAACCGTTTTTTCTATATTGTATTGTACAAAAAGGCCTCTTAGTGTTAGCTTCGGCTCCACTTATGCCTATAAAGGCTCCAGGTATAAGCCTGAGATTAAAAATTATAAAAAAAATCACGCTTTCCAAATTTATTAAACTTCAACATATTTGTAAACTTTTTGGGTTTTAAAAGTGGTGCTCGTGACTGTACTTAAGTCACCAGCACCACTATTAAACGCTTTCAGAGGAGACGAGGAGACCAGGAGTGACGATCTTATAGGTATAGCCGTTACAACTAGGAGTTGTTACAAACGGGCGGCGGCTGGTCCTCGTCGCAGGAGCGCTGGCGCGGTGTGCGCACGGAGCGGTTCCGCGCTGGCCGCGGCCCCGCGGTGTTCAGCCACTGAGACTCGTCCGACATCTTGCACTGACCTGCGGGACATGGGCGGCGGTGCAGGTAGCGTGGGCTGGGCGCCGGCACCGGCGGAGGGCGGCGGCTGGTCCTCGTCACAGGGGCGCTGGCGCGGTGTGCGCACGGAGCGGCACCACGCTGGCCGCGACCCCGCGGTGTTCAGCCACTGAGACTCGTCCGACGTCTTGCACTGACCTGCAGGACATGGGCGGCGGTGCAGGTAGCGTGGGCTGGGCGCCGGCACCGGCGGAGGGCGGCCGCTGGTCCTCGTCGCAGGGGCGCTGGCGCGGTGTGCGCACGGAGTGGCACCGCGCTGGCCGCGACCCCGCGGTGTTCAGCCACTGAGACTCGTCCGACGTCTTGCACTGACCTGCGGGACATGGGTGGCGGTGCAGGTAGCGTGGGCTGGGCGCCGGCACCGGCGGAGGGCGGCCGCTGGTCCTCGTCGCAGGGGCGTTGGCGCGGTGTGCGCACGGAGTGGCACCGCGCTGGCCGCGACCCCCGCGGTGTTCAGCCACTGAGACTCGTCCGACGTCTTGCACTGACCTGCGGGACATGGGTGGCGGTGCAGGTAGCGTGGGCTGGGCGCCGGCACCGGCGGAGGGCGGCCGCTGGTCCTCGTCGCAGGGGCGCTGGCGCGGTGTGCGCACGGAGTGGCACCGCGCTGGCCGCGACCCCGCGGTGTTCAGCCACTGAGACTCGTCCGACGTCTTGCACTGACCTGCGGGACATGGGTGGCGGTGCAGGTAGCGTGGGCTGGGCGCCGGCACCGGCGGAGGGCGGCCGCTGGTCCTCGTCGCAGGGGCGTTGGCGCGGTGTGCGCACGGAGTGGCACCGCGCTGGCCGCGACCCCGCGGTGTTCAGCCACTGAGACTCGTCCGACGTCTTGCACTGACCTGCGGGACATGGGTGGCGGTGCAGGTAGCGTGGGCTGGGCGCCGGCACCGGCGGAGGGCGGCCGCTGGTCCTCGTCGCAGGGGCGCTGGCGCGGTGTGCGCACGGAGTGGCATCGCGCTGGCCGCGACCCCGCGGTGTTCAGCCACTGAGACTCGTCCGACGTCTTGCACTGACCTGCGGGACATGGGTGGCGGTGCAGGTAGCGTGGGCTGGGCGCCGGCACCGGCAGAGGGCGGCGGCTGGTCCTCGTCGCAGGGGCGCTGGCGCGGTGTGCGCACGGAGCGGCACCGCGCTGGCCGCGGCATCGCGCTGGCCGCGACCCCGCGGTGTTCAGCCACTGAGACTCGTCCGACGTCTTGCACTGACCTGCGGGACATGGGCGGCGGTGCAGGTAGCGTGGGCTGGGTGCCGGCACCGGCGGAGGACGGCGGCTGGTCCTCGTCACAGGGGCGCTGGCGCGGTGTGCGCACGGAGCGGCACCGCGCTGGCCGCGACCCCGCGGTGTTCAGCCACTGAGACTTGTCCGACATCTTGCACTGACCTGCGGGACATGGGTGGCGGTGCAGGTAGCGTGGGCTGGGCGCCGGCACCGGCGGAGGGCGGCGGCTGGTCCTCGTCGCAGGAGCGCTGGCGCGGTGTGCGCACGGAGCGGCGCCGAGCCGGCCCCGCTGTGCTCGGCCGCCGGGACTCATCCGGTGTCTTGCTGCCGCCACCCTTTAACTGCCGCAAGGGCAGCGTGGTTAAAACACTTACTATTATGAATATTTATCAACATCATTTTCACAAAAAAAACTATATATCGGACCGCAAGGACTTAAAAATGCTTTGACTATGAATTCGAACACAGAGGCCAGTCCCCGTGGTCCGTGGAAAATAAAAGTCAGATAATGTTGACCAATAAATGTTTTATTTTTTCCCGATATTTTAGCTTCACAATGCATTTGTAAAAACACCAGTTTCTACCGTGATGAGCGAATACCGTGATGACTAAATATAGGGAAAATATAAAGTTCTAAATCATTGGTTGATACGTCGTTTTAAGAGAAAATGATGTTCATAATCAAGATAACGGCTGAAACTCACTAATGAGTCCGATCATTTTTAGACACAGTTTTAATACTATAGTTTTAACTCATGTTTCAAAATATATTTCACTTCTAGAATACAATAAATTTGAAGAGCAAGCAAACGTATTAAATTCAAGCTGTCGAGGAGCCACCGTGGATGAGAGCAAAGTAAAAGGGACGTTTAAATTGCTGCAATTCAACACTGCTTTAGTGCATGTCAAGGTACACGTCTTGTATTTTCTGGCTTCGGTCGATATCAAGAAATCTTGATCCAATCATCTGGCGTTGGGTTTTTAACTGCTAGAGTAGCACGAAATGAAAGTAACAAACTTTTGCTATTGTTTTTGTTTCCTGCCTTTGTTTGAAAATATTAGTTATTGGTTTTTAGCTCAAACTATATGCCAAATGCGCCGATTGTATCAAGTGCACGACGATGTGATGCAGCGAATTTTTGGATTTAAAACTACATTTTATTTCAAATATTGATAATTTATAGGCATAATTAATACTTTAGTAATTTAATTGCCATACCTGTGTCCGATGCAATTAACAGCAAAAGTTTCTAATGTTTAAAAATTGTATATAAAAAAATTTACAGTGAATTGTAAAGAACAACAAAAATATTGAATTACCTTATATTAGTTAGGCCTAAGCGCCAAAAAAGTTATCTACCACTACAAAACTTATAAGAGAAATAAATCCTTTTTTTCATTTTCATTTTCGAAAACAGCGACAAGCATTACCTTTTCTAACTCTTTTAGTGAGGCAGGTGATACGTCTGAATGCCTTCGTAGCTCAGGTGACCGCGGTGGTGCTAGACCAGAGTTTCCACCACCACTGCCGAGCCTGGCCTCTGAGTGGCGACGTTGTAGTGCATCCAGTACGGGTATGTCTAGAAGAGAGTCCGTGCTGTCCTGTGCTGCGGGTGGCAGTCGCGGGGCCGCCTTGCGACGGCACACCGAACATTGCCAAGAGTTCTGGTAAATAAAAATAACAAGACGTAAATGTTAGATAATGTTATAATGATATCAAGAAGGATATTTATGACGAAAGCAGAATTCTAAATCTAAAGTAAAACGAATGATTCCGTTATCGAGGGAATTTAGTAAAATCATGAGCGAAATAAGAGATTTGTGGCATCCACACGAGGCAGAAATAACTTTAAAGCAGAGTGTAACTTTCTGGTGTTTCTATTACACTTAGGAGCAACGCTCTTCAGGGCAAAAAAGACAATTTTTCAAGTAATAGTACTTGAAAAATAATATTTTCGGCGATCTAAAAAGATCGGCAAGTATTGCGTTAGTTAAATGAATTAGACATAGACATGGACATAACATTTATTTCCTACCACAATACACACAATAAAAATTAACAATTTTAGAAATGGAAATTAACAATACGTTAAAAAAGGGATTAACAGCACTTAAAAATAAATAACTTCAGTACACATTTCTCACCTTCTGTGAGCAATGTGTACTGCAGTAGCAAATTGGCCTAGGCTCAGCATAATGCCGACTGTTGTGAACAGAAGGCGCTGTTATTCTGCCTAGACCAGGACAAGAACATTCGCAGGACCCTGCGATTACAGGAGAGTATATATATATATATACTCGCTCAGTTATAATAGTAATATATGTGCATAAATAATAACATAAAGGACATAAATAAATAAGTATATATTATTATGTGCTTCTGTAATATATACTATAAGAAAATTACGATAATATAAGTAACGAAAACAAAAATTATAATAAAATCTAACATTTAAAAGGGGCATCGGAATCAGGCAATCCAGACTTTTGTTGATCCAAAATAACACATTTTAGCATTTTAGTGAATTTGGATTTTAACAACCTTAGGGGTGGTGGAATGTTATTCCAGCACTTGGTTGCTTGGTACCTGAAACTGCCATGAAACCTAGCTGTTTTGTGATTATAATAATGCAACAAATTTATATTTGGCCTAGTGCTATATTTAGTACGTGTCTGATCAAGTTTGGAAAACAGGTATATAGGGGTACCAAATGTCAAAACACCATGAACCAGTGTGGCCATATGCAAAGCCCGTCGCGAGGCCATGTTTAGCGTTGAAGAAGTGTTTAGGTATGGCATGATGTTTGTTCGCGGCGGGATATGATAGCAGAATCTACAGCATGCGTTTTGTATTCTTTGAATAAGGCGACTAGTTTTGTATGTAAGACGCGGGCCGTATACCAAATCCCCATAGTTAAGCTTACGTTAGTAAAACTCTTTATTATTTTAACATGATTGTAAACGATGAAAGTATAATAACAAAAATATTTCAGGGAAACTGACTGGTTTATAAACTGATAATTTGGTAGTTTCATCAAACTCCGAACATAGAAGTTGCTACATTGCGGATTACTTCCGTGATTCGAGTCAGATTCAGATCCGTTTCCATAGAAGCCCTAGAAATAATATAGGTTGAGAATGTGTCTCACCGCTTCATGGTCACTTGAGGGCTTGGAGTATGACGAGCAGTCCTCGCAGACGCGGTGTTGACAGCCATTGCATGTATGGTATACCTCTCCGGGCTTCAAGGCTTTCAGGCACACGCGGCATGCGCCGACGCGGGAAGGAGCTTTGCCGGCTTCACTGTTCAAACAAAATAGTGTAAAACCAAGGCAATCTTTACAAATTTACATTCCATCACGTAATGCAGCTTCCCCTTATAGTCGCTACAAGTCATAACTTGTAGCGACGAAACCTATCTTCATTCTACCGTTTTGAAGAAAAATAAAAAACTTACGACTTTAATCCCCATGATGTCCACACTCCATCTATGCATATTAATATTATAAAGAGGTAAAGTTTTCAAGTTCAGATGTAGGAGGTAATCTCCGAGGCTTCTCATCCTATTTATAAATTGTATTAACCAATATTTAGAATGAATCTTATGAATGAACATAGGATTTATATTGTCCCGTTAAAATAAAAGGCGGTTCCGTGGAGACCAATTTTGCAGCGTAAATCGACGAAAAAACGTTCGAGCGAATATGTTTCATACCAACGCTGCCTTAACTAGTCCTACTTCCTACTTAATACTATAAACGTGAAAGTTTGTGAGGATGGATGTTTGTTACTCTTTCACGCAAATACTACTGAACGTATTTTGATGAAAATTTACAGTAATATAGCTTTACATCAGAATTACACATAGGCTACTTTTTATCCGGGTACCACGCGGGCGTAGCCGTGGACAGAAGCTAGTATGTAATAAAGTGATACATAACAAACATAAGTCACATAAGGGTTCCGTTTATCATCATTAGATGATGATAAAGGGAACCCTCAAATTACTGAGGTAATCTTATTGATACCTTAGCGTGGGAAGAGCATCAATATGAAGCTAATAATAAAATTGCAAAAAGTTCAAACGCCAGACTTGTTTTCCATCGTCTATTGAAGCGCATCATAGTGATGTGTAGATGATTCTTGAATATAAAACCTATTTAAGAATCATCCTTGAAGTCATACTAACCGATTGCAAACAAACCGTATTTCAATCGGATAAGCCGTTATGTAGATAAATAGTAACAGAAAAACATACAAAAAAAGCTCTTATGGCAAATGCATATATATTTCTTTGAGATGGGTCAGTGGAGGAAATCCTAAACAGAATCAAACCCGTTCTTTTTGGAAAATAATAGTAGTTGTTGCTTGTTTAAAAAAAGAAATTGGTGGTGTAGACTATTAAAAGCATTTTTTTGTAATAAAACCTTATTTCTAAATTGTTAAAAAAAAAAACATATACAGTTTTTAGTTTTATCAAAATCGGTGACGTAGGTTCTTATTTTTTTTATATCTATTACCGTTTAGGATTTTCCTGACCCATCTTAAAGAAATAAGTACTTTTTATATGGGCACCTTACCTCGCGGTTAAAAATAAAGGAGACAAAGCTCCTGGGAGTTGCGCCATCTACACATGGGCGCGCGAGCTTAGAAAGCCGGTGGTAAAAGGTTAGTTTAGGTACCGTTCAGTCTTAGCAGAAGCAGGCGGGGGCTGTGCTGGGGGTGGCGTCGGCGCGGGTTCCGGAGGCTCTTGGACCGTTTGTCTGGGGCCAAGTTTTGTCACTACAACAAAAAAAACTTCTATAAATCGAACACCTATCGAAAGAAACACCTCTCGGTTTTCAACGCAAAAGTCACAAAGATATAGAAGCTAAATAAAAGCCGGTTTCTGAAAGGTTGATCAACTCAATGATTAAGATAGGACTGTTATATTGGATAGAATATTGACTAGAATATCATGGCACGTAATAAAAAACCTTTGTTTTTCATATGGCAAGGGTATAATTATTTATACTCTTTATACTATGTATGCGACTGTTGAATGTTGTTATTTATATAACAACATTCAACAGTCGCATAGTCCTGAACCCGCACTAAGGTTCCCTGTATCGTGCGGATCAGAAACTGCATGAACCATGGTACACTCAGAACCGGAACAAATATCTGCAGAACGTGTAAACTGGTTCCGCAGTGGGAAACGAAGCCACACCTCTTGCGACTCAGCACGCCACGCTACCTAAAATTCGCACAAGTTGTTTCAACTTCTGCTCTGAATTTCGATATTTCATCTTGAAAATCCATAAATTTCGAAAAAATACATTATGGTTAGAATAAGAAAAAGCTAGATCATTGCCAATCTTCATTTTTGCAAAGCGGCGCCGGTAAAAATGGTTTTAAACTTATATATTGTTTTGAAATTTATAATTTATTTACAGATGCTCAGATGGTGGAAACGCATTGAACAATTTTGTATTTTACACATCAAATTGGTAACGTGATAAAAATGCTACCTACCGAAATGTTATGAGATACTGATTTCATCCAATAAAACCGGAATAAATGAAATAACGGTGTGTTTCTCTACGCTATGCTTTCATGCCTTACCCCCAGAACACAAAAAAATAAGCAATTTTTTTTCCTTTTTTCATAACATGTCCGTAATAAACATTATTGTTTAGGTTTCATTTTGCCAAAACTTGCCATGTTAGTCTGGTCAAGCTATAATCAGAGATCAAATCTGATGATGTGATTGGTTGTTTATACTCGTACTATGGTGCTATGCTATTTGAAAACAGGTAAGTCAGATCAGCCTTGCAGAAATCGGTCGTTAGAACATTTCTACCAATGCGATCCTTAACTATGTTTATAAATAGCTTCGTCTCACTCCCATACCGTGTAGGTATCGTAGCAACGTGAATCTGCGTAGGCGGCCGCCACTCCATAGAATAGCTACGACATAGCAAGCTAAATCGTTATTTACACAAACGAATATTTTCGAACAAGTTGTTTTGCCTCGAGAAAAAATACATATTAGAGCAATTTTTGGTTTGTAGATGAACACCAAGAAAATTGTAAGACCGAAATGAAATTCAGTTTCTTGGAATTACTGAAACTTGAATGAAATGATGGGAATTCAAATAAGTCAGCAGTTTGTGTCTACCTTTCAAGAAGGAATCTACTAACAATGCGTACTGGCTCCTCCTCCCTCCCCCAAGGGAGCCTGCGATATTCCGCTATGAATATTGAGAAATTATCATAAATTCCATCGCACTCTCTTAGACGATGCCAAATACTTTGCGAGTTTTTGTCATCATCTTATCTTTATTTACCTATCTAGGTATCTAGGTATATATTTTATCTTTGTGAAAAAAAGTCTGCATAATTTTATAGGCGTGGGTGGTTATCTGAAATAAATTACGTAGTTTGTATTCATCAGGTAACTCAGTTTAACAACGAACATTATTTTACTGATTTGAAGGTATTTTTATAGCGACAAACTTTTATTCTAAATGTTGTACTTTTCCTAGTTTATAATATTTAAAAAAAAAATTGGGAGTTTTTTAAGTTATGACTTGAAAAATTATACATAAGATCAACTTCAGCTTGGTATTCTGAGAAATATATCATTTACAGAAATACACTTAAATCACGAAGATTAACATGTCAGAAATAAGCAATACGAATTTTAAACGCAACATAAATTGAATTAAATTTTATAAAAGCATACGAGTTTCGTATGCTTTTACTCAGATAATATATGTATTTTCATGGTACTACACTGACCGGGACGATCCCCTGCACGACAAAGAAAATGTCATTCGAGTAGGACCAGGTACCACGGAGTAATCGATGACCATAAAAAAACATAGTTTATATAACATAGTATTGAGAAAATACGTTTTTGAAGTTAAACATTAAGGAGTAACTCATTAACTAGCTTCGTAAAGATCCAAAGAGTTTGAAATTTCTTCGCATTAATAAGCGTAATAACTTCATCGTATTATCTCCGAACTTGTACAGATAGTTCGCTGGTTTTAGATCGTATTCAATTATTTTACATACGAACCCAAAACTTGGGGCGTTATCTACACCCAGATCTGTAGGTAGGAAGCTTCTGAAATCGTTTTGTTCCCGTAATCATGACTACGTGATATTTTTCCTCTTTCATGATAAAAAAGATTTTTATCCCGCCAGTGATGAATGGATATTGTTCACGGTAAGAGAGGTGTGTAATGCGTAATATAGAGGGGTGCGCTTTGGATCAAACGGCCCGTACCACTGGAATTTTGATTTTCCGGCGCATGACTAGGAGGAATGAGCGGTTTTTGGCTCTATGTATGTAGCTCTAGAAATGAGTAAGCTTAAACATTGGAGCGGGTCAACCGCAGAAGTGAGAAAGGTTGAAATTTTGCCCTTAAAGCACGTTATTCCCTTATCCTCTGGTTTTGTCGCGAATCGTATTAACAAGTTATTAGGGTGTTACATAAATATACAAGTAGGTAGGTAAAAGAAGTTTAAAAGCTTGTTAGATATGCATTGAAAATAAATTCACTGCTAAAATCAAAGTATTTTTTAATGTTATGGTTGGACAATAAATTAATAATTGGATGTCTTTTTGCAAATTAAATCTAATGGCAAACCGTTACAATATATAATTATTTGGTTCATAGTTAGACTGTTGCAAGTATTAAGCTATAGGTTAATTGTTGGTATGTAGATACCATATGTTATACCATGATATGTACATAGGTACCTTCATATCATAGTATACCCCAGGCGCCAGTTTGCATTTAAGTTATTACGCAACTTTGTAACCTCAGCTACATAACTTCCCAGCTTCTAAGAATTTATTTACCTCCAGTATTATAACAGCCTTAATGTGGCTTATGAACTGTAAGTTCTGAAAAGTAATCTTTCCGCTAATTAATTTCAATTAAATAAGGCTTTTGTTTATTGATTAAAGTAGTTCAAAACATCGTAGTTCTTCTATTTTTTATTTATTTTACAAATTAAAACTTAATTGCTTATACTAACTGCCAAGGTTTATACGGATGATGCTATTTGTGCACGGACCAATAAGGTATTTGTGAGTTTACATCGAAGCTTAGTATAAGTAGTACATAATATAGGTATTTAAATACCTACTTAAAATTGGTAGTAAGTTATTTTAGTATACATCTTATTACTTCTAGATTAGATAAAAGATTATTAGTTTGAGTTTTTTTTCTCATTATTGTATTGAACGCTTGTTAGCTGTGTATCGCTAGTGAATCGACACACAATAACCAAATATCTACTTCGCTGAATTAGTTTCTGTAAGTTAGACGATAGCATGTTATAAGTTATAACTCTAGGTAGATAAGTTTGCTCAGTGTGCTCAGAACGGAACCCCTGATTGGGTTCAATAACTTCCGCCGTTATACAAAGTTAAGTCTTTTCAGAGTATACTTATTAAAAACTATGTACCTTTGTCCTGTGCGGTGAGGAGTGAGGAAGAGAGCGTTTGGCGCAGTTTGCCGAACGTGCCTGGTGCTTCGATCTGCCCCGGAACCGTACTCGTCTCCTCCGTCGCCACCATCTGTCCAAAATACCAAACTTATTAATAATTAAACACTTTATTGAGGTAAATCGACCCCCAGTTTTCAACATATAAATTAAAACAAAAGGTAACAATGAGCGCGATAGCAAAAAGGCAGTGAATTAGGAATTAGTGATCTCAATAAAAACACTTGCCTACTCATGTCGCGGAAAGTGACGCGGCAGGGCGATAAAACTCTTCATACAAAAATAACGACTCAGTAATACCGTAAATTTTATGGAAAGCAACAGATGGAAAATAAAATACGCCTGAGATGGGAAAATCAATATAACCGTTTCCAAATTCAACGTCAGAAGGTTTTATTGCGTCGCTCCCAAATCAACTGCGAGTTTTCGACACATCAAAAATGACAATTCAACACAAACCATTTTTGTAAATAAAAGGAGATCCTGCCCATTCGTTTCTAATGAGGGTCGAACCCCAAATCGAAAGTATACGTGAAAATAATATCAATGACTTCAGATTGGAAAAGTAAACGTTACAAAACTACAAAATCTGATAATATCCTAAAACAATATGCCCTGTATAAAAGAACTGCACTTTTACGTACCAACATGTTTGCAACATCCTACTAATATTATAAATGTGAAAGTTTGTGAGGATGTTTGTTCCTTTTTCACGCAAAAACTCCTGAACGGATTTTGATGAAACTTTATAGTAATATAGCTAAATTGTCCGCGTGGTCTGATGTATAAGCTCAGCATCAGAATAACACATAGGTTACTTTTTACTACTTTTTACACATAGACGAAGTCGTGGTCGAAGCTAGTAAATGCATAAATTCAGTAATGCATATTTATTTATTGTGACATTTCAGACGATACTGATGATAGGTAACTTCCTCACTATTGATGTATTATTAATTATTGTATTGATGTATTGTTATTGTATTATTGACAAACTCGGTGCTCCGGCGAGTGAGTAGCTAGCTACGACGCATGAGGTGGCGGGTTCGATTCCCGCAGCGGGACAAATTATTGCATGTTCTGCAGATATTTGTTTCGGGTCTGGGTGTTGTATTTATGTTACAAAGTGAAACTTTGTAACAGTCGAGTACCAGCGAAAACAAATCCGGCGAAAATATCATTACTAACAACAGAATGGTTATTTCGCTGCTCCAGATAACTGACCGGTGGCACTGAGGTTATAATACTCGCCTTACAAGCTAGTGGTAGAGTGTTCGATTCTAAGTCCAAGATAAACTTTTTGCAACTATTTTGACTTTGATTTAGTCAGAAGTAAAAGTGGAACATATTGTTTTATTAAAAAAAAAAATATATGTTTACTCGTGCTAGAACAAAGTTGCGAAACAAAGGCCCAGAAAACCTCTCCACAGGCGAAAAGGAAAATGTGGATGAAAAATTTAAGAATTTACAATGCAAAGTTAATATTTTAAAACTTGACTTAGATAAAGAAAGAAGTCTTACAAAAACATTACTTAATGAACAAGACATGAATACTAGAGAATTCAAAAAAGTATTGGGAGATAATTTAAATTTAAAAAAGAAAGTTCATGAATCAGTGGAGGGGATTAAACGACTACAGGAATGTATTGAAAATTTGACACAGGATAATGAATCACTCAGAAAAGACCAATTTGAACTAGAAAATATTCTTGTCACCAATAGAAGGATTTCTTTTGAAGAAAATATACAAAACTTACAACTTGACTATGATGCGCTAAAATTAAAGTATAGTAATTTGCAAACAAAGTTACATAGAATAAATAAAAGGGAAATTTACACAAATCCCTGCACCACTGTTGTGAAGGTACTTGACACTAAATATAAAAAACAGAAAAAACTAATAAAATGCATTAGAAATCTGACGCAACAATCAACACAACTAAAAATAGCTCAATCATTAATCGAAAATGAATTAATTAGAAGAAACTCAACGATAAAGGAACTCCAAAACTAATGTGAACAATTTTTGGAAATGATTCGACAATATGAGATGGACATCAACCAAGAAAGTCGGATACAAGAGAAAGTGGACTTCTTGGAAGAAAAACTAGGAGAACTGCAATCATTTATTGAACAAAAATCTGCAATCTATTTAAACAAAAGCAAAGATCTTGAAAACAAATATACTAAAATAGACAGCTCTAAGTCTACTGAAAAAGTTCTAATGTTCTCTGATGCCTATGGCCGAAATATGTCAAAAAATCTCATCAATAAACTTAAACCATCAAAAGAATTGATCAATTACTGTATGCCTGGTGCCAATACTAGGCATATTTTAGAAGTGTTTGAAAAAAATACCAATATTATAGAACCGAATGACACTGTTATATTATTAATAAGTATGTACTCCAAACAACAAGGAAATTATAACATTTACCCAAAACTAATAGAAAAGATGCTTCCTGATTTAAAATGCAAAATTATACTTTGTTCTTTCAAATATGACGGAGTTAATGACGATGATATTTTCAGACTGAATAATGATATACACCACTTGACAATTATTAACGAAAATGTGAAATACCTGGAGATTAATGACCACATTGAAAATGTTACCAAATTACATTCTTCAAAAGATCTGTTTATAAAGAGATTATGCTACAATATAAACAACTTTAAGGGTTCAAGTTATCTCCGGTTCATAAGACCAACTACATTAAACTTGGACCAAAGTACGGGTTTTCAAAGTGCAAGGCAAATACTAGAAAAAACATAAAAATATAAATGAACGCTACATCAATAATAGGACACCAAAATGTTCAAGGCGTTAACGGAAACACATTATTAGTGGACTTGTTTTTAGAGAAAGAAAATATCGATGTTTTTTGTATGACGGAAACATGGTTGAAAGAAGAAGAAATATCTGTTTGTAATTTTAATGACCATAAGATTTTAAGTGCAAATTATAGAAAAAAATAAGACCGTGGCGGTACAGCTATTTTAGTTAGAAATGGTCTCCAGGCTAGAACCTAGAAAAGATGTTTATAAACTTATTATAGAAAAAGTTTTTGAGGTTAGTTGTGTAGAAATGAAAAATTATATAATTGCTGTCGTGTATAGATCTCCTTGTGGCGACTTTAAATTGTTTCTTGACCAGCTAGAACTTTGTCTATGTACCCTGACGAAGACTAAGTCGAATATTCACAAAGACATCATACTTTGTGGTGATTTTAATGTAGATTTTAAAATAGACGGTAATCAATGTAATATTTTATTAGACCTACTTGGATGTTACACCTTAAAACAAAAAATTCATGACGTAACAAGATTGACCAGCCATAGTGCAACATGCATTGACAATATTTTTTCAACTTTAGATGTCCTAAATTCAAATGTACTGATGGGTGTACAGTCTGATCATTTTGCTCAAATTGATCCTCACGAAATTTCCAAAATAATCAGATCCCTGAAAACAGAGTCAGCACCAGGTTGGGATAACATTAGTAATAACCTTCTTAAACATGGTATACATTTCTTTTCACCCATTATAGCGTTCATCACAAACCTGAGCTTAACCAGTGGAATCATGCCAGACTCACTTAAGATAGCAAATATAACACCTATTTTCAAAGCTGGTGATCCTCAAACTGCTTCTAACTATCGACCGATATCACTCCTTACTTCACTGTCCAAAATAATAGAAAAGGTGGTCAATAAACGCCTTCTAAATTATTTGGAAAAACAAGGACTGATCTCGGATAATCAATATGGTTTTCGCTACAATAAATCTACTGAAGACGCAGTCACGAACCTTACAGATTTTGTGACAAAACAATTAGATCGCGGTAAGCGGTGTATTGGTGTCTTTTTGGACCTTGCCAAGGCCTTTGACACAGTGTCAAGGCCAATCCTATTGCGTAAAATGGAAACCTATGGCATCCGAGGCACTCCACTGGTATGGTTTGATTCATATCTCAGCGCGCGTAAACAAAGAGTAAAGCTAGATAATTATGCCAGTGACTTGTCTGAGGCTGAATTTGGAGTACCACAGGGAAGTGTTCTAGGCCCTACCCTGTTTCTCATTTACATCAACAGCTTATGTACGATGAAACTGGATAGAGCTAAAATGTTTGCCTTTGCAGATGATACGGCCATTGTCTTCCATGGAGACTCATGGAGCGAAGTATCCCAAACTGCACAGTCAGGCTTAAGCTTTGTCTCTAAATGGCTTCAGCAAAACCTGCTAACACTGAATACTACTAAAACCAAGTTTCTTCCTTTTAGCATCTCTAGAAGAACCTCACCTAGGTCCCTTATCAATATCAAACTTCACAACCATGTAGAGTCAAGCTCAATGGTAGGTTGTACTTGTCCAACCATTGAAGAAGTTGAGAGTATCAAATATCTGGGTATTTTCATTGATAAGAACCTGACTTGGAAAAAACAAATTGCAGCAACGTGCGGCAGACTTAGGAAGCTTATCTATATCTTCAAGCACCTTAGATCCTTTGCTGATGCAAAAACTATTAAACTGGTCTACCAAGCGCTTTGCCAGTCGGTATTAACTTACTGCACCTCTGCATGGGGCTCAGCTTGCCAGACCTACTTGCTCCGCCTAGAAAGAGCACAGCGAGCAGTGTTAAAAGTCGCTCACTACAAACCATACCGATACCCAACTGAAACTCTATACCAAGATGTTAAACTCCTAACCGTAAGACAATTATTCATACTAACCACACTCAAGTTTCACAAAAATACATTTTTGAGCACCCTTGAACCACATGCTAATCGGCGGCTCGTATGGAAAACCCCAAAAACTCGTACTAGTTTTGGTCATAGATGTCACAACTACCTAGGGCCATACATATATACAAAGCTTAATAAAAAACTTAGTCTAGTTTCTCTTACCAGAAAAAGGTGCAGAAAGATCGTATCTGTTTGGCTAACTACTCAAAATTATTTGGAAACTGAAAACTTGTTGAGAATTCCATGCTAACTATGCGCACACACACACACACACACACCCATACACGAACGCACGCACGCACGCACGCACGCACGCACACACACACACACACACACACACACACACACACACACACACACACACACACACACACACACACACACACACACAAACCTTACAAATACCTATATTCTTTATTTTTGCCTTTGTTCTATTTGTACATAACCCATTTTTTATTTTATTTTTTATAACATAAAATATACAATTTTGCAACTTGCCCCGCCACTACAATAACGCCATTGTATACAACTCACATTTTAAAAAAATTTAATTAATTCGTTGCACTCTCTTCAAGCGTGTAAAACTTTATTGACGCGATTGTGCGAAAGAGGCTAGCTACCCGCAACACAGGTTATCCTAGGGTGGGAGCTAGCGAACCCACTTACAAATAGATTAGAAACATTTATCTATAACATTTACTGTTTTTTTATTATTTATTTTATGTGTACCGAGTTTTTGAGTAAATAAATAAACCAAGGAAATAAAAGCTGTCAGTGCTGTTACTCAACTTATTAAAAATACTTATATAAGAAAACGTATAATTAATAATGATTCTATTCAACTGTTGAGATCAAATATTAATAATGAATTCAAAAATCGTCATGTAACTTGTTTTAAGGATTTTTTTTCTACATTCCTATTACAACTCGATACGGCTATGCCAGTTAAAACAGTCTGCAGAAGGGTTAAAAAGTCGTTTAATGACTGGGCAACCCAAGGCTTAAAAAAATCACAAGCTAATATGAAGAATTTATATTATCTCCTAACACTGACGAATGATGCAAATCTTAGAATTTACATAAGAAAATACAGTAAAATATTTAAGCAATGTGCTCAATTGGCCAAAAAAAATTACATGCGTAGGAAAATTTTAGCTTCCGACAATGTTATAAAATCTACATGGAACATAATAAAAAAGAAACGGGAAAAGCCACAGTTTGTTGCAATAATATTCCTAAAATAAGAGACATGAGTAACGATTTCCTTACATCACCATCTCAAATTGCCAATTATTTTAATCGCTTTTTCGCCCAAGTTGCGACTGTTTTGACAAAAGATCTGATGAGATCGGAAGTGGAAGCTGTTTCATTTCTTCGCAGATTTTCTGCACCAAATGTCATAACTTTCTCATTGAAAGACATTTCTCCTATTTGTGTTATAAAAATAATAGAGAGTCTTAAATGTAAAAGTTCATGTGATTTATGGGGAGTATCCTCTGTACTATTAAAAAAACTAAAGTTTGAGCTGGCTGTTCCACTAGCAAATATTATTAATGATTGTATTCATAGAGGTAACTTCCCAGACTTGCTAAAAATTGCGAAAGTAATCCCATTATTACAAGCAAAAGGTTCTCACTCGGATGCTAATAACTATAGACCCATATCTCTTTTACCAGTTTTTAGTAAAATTTATGAAAAATATATAGCAAATGAACTATACGCGTTTGTAGAATCTAACAAAATCATTAACAGTAGACAGTTCGGATTTCAAAAGAAAAAAAACATTGCTCAAGCGATAACTACTCTGTTAGAGAAAGTTCTCTGGGACTTGGACAGCTCTAAAAACGCGTATGGCTTGTTTTGTGACCTCTCTAAGGCATTTGATTGTGTATGTCATAAAATTCTTCTGGCAAAACTAAGTCACTATGGTATTCGCAATAATGAGCTTTCCATTATCATGTCCTACCTTGAAAATAGAAAGCAAATTACAGAATGTAATGGTTTTAAGTCCAAATCAAGTGGTATAGAAATGGGTGTTCCACAAGGGTCCATTTTAGGGCCCTTATTATTTATAATTTATATAAATGACCTTGTGACATTTGTAGAAAACGAAACTGACATAGTTCTTTTTGCAGATGACACTACTATTGTAGTAAGCGACAAAAGTAGAGAAATAGTTTGTATGAAACTAGATAAATTAATATTGAACATTAATGATTGGTTCAAGGCAAATAATTTACTCTTAAACGTTGATAAAACAAACATTGTTAGATTCTTTCTGGGAAATGTTCAAGGGGCAGAACCAGCTCAAAATACAATTGTTAAATATTCTATCAATAAAATAAATGACGTAAAATTTTTAGGTATTCAAACTGACAGTAAATTGACTTGGAACAACCATATTGACAGTCTAGTAGGGAAACTCAAGTCGGCGGCTTATGCAATAAAAACAATAAGACAATTGAGCGATATACGATCTGCCAAGGCTGTATACCATGCGTATTTTCACTCATTGATGACGTATGGTATACTGGCTTGGGGAAATGCATCGCAGTCTAATAGAGTTTTTGTGTTGCAGAAGCGGGCGATACGGTTCATATTGCAAATTGACAAATTAGAATCGTGTAGACTAAAATTTAAGCATTTAGATATCATGACATTTACTTGCGAATATATTTATCAAAATTTAATTTATGCTAAATTACATATTGACAATTTCAGATTAAAAAGTGACATTCACAATTACAATACACGCAATAAACATAATATAGTTGTTCCAAAACATAGACTTGCTAAAGTTGATAACAGCTTTTTATGCGTAAGCATATATTTTTTTAATAAATTGCCTTTGGACGTAAGGTATTTAGATTTTAAGGAATTTAATTCTAAAATAAGGTGTTTTTTAATGTCAAAATCATATTATGACTTTTGTATGTAATCATACTCGTTTGTTTTTTTTTCTTCTTTAGAATGTATTATGTACCTATAATGTATTTTATAAACTATAATAACCCCACCACCTTAAAAATGATAAAATGACTTTTCCAAGTGTACAATAATTGTATCTTAATGGAATAAAATATATTGAATTGAATTGAATTGAATTGTTGCTTATCATTTAGCAGAAGCTAGTGTGTTATAATTTCATTTCAGTTTCTCAGTATCTAGACGCATCAGGAAAAATCTGTTATTTTTGTTAAACTATAAATAAAGTACAAAATATAGCATAGGCACTTTATTGCTTTATTAGTGGGAAATGTTTGAGCTTTCGACAAAGCACCCTCCCGGAGGTTATAAAACGAGCTTTCTAAAATAGGATGGCGTGTGGGAAGGAAGAACGACTTACCGTATATTTATAACTTTATATGGAGGGCTTTATTGAATGAAATTGTTTGCAGGTATTTTTAAAACCTTACCTACGTACATATTTTGTTGCACAATGATGTTTTGTCTAGTACTAGTAATTAGTACTAGGAAATAATAAAATTCCATTTGACTCTGACTTTCCTCTAAAAAGATATTCTGTTTGGTACGAGCATAAGAAGGCTTGAAGTGCCAATACTAACCACTGGAGCATAAAATTTTGCCCTCTCGTATTCAGTGATCCATTCGAGTGGAGCTCTGGGGATAAAGTTAGTGCTTCAAAATAAATAAATATTTAATGGTTCCGCGGTCACCATAGTTTTACCTTCAGAAGCGTCGGCCGTCACGCTTTCCAGCTTCCCACCCTGACTATTCCTGACGTTATTGGATTTGCGAGCAAAGCGACCGCGCTCGACCGCAAGCTTTCTGCTTAAATACGTTATAGACTTTGTGAGCTCTACTTTACTGGATAAGTAATGAATTTGCGGTTTAACGTTTCGGATTCTCTCAAATACGGCCAAGGCAAATTAAGCTATATAATTTACTTTGGTTGTTTCTGAGATAGTGTGAAGTTGGGTCATTAAAGTGTCTATCTATAGGTAAACTACATTTTGAGAAGCCGTTTTAGGGAAGGGTGTTTGATTCGGAAAATTAATAGAGTAAAGTTAAGTACGCCACGTAATGAATAATTTGGGAAATGGAAATTAGAAAAGGCTATTGTCAACTAGGCTTGTCAACTCATGTAAATTAATCCACTTGGCCAACCCTTGAGCCACTTAGCAGCTCGCCGCTCGTTTTGTTGCTTCATGTCTGCCACTGACATCGATTTCAAATAAAGTGACGTGCCAAGACGTGCCGGGACACGCTATGTAAGGGTTCTGAAGTTGCATGCCTCATATGTATAAAAATCATCATAGAAAATCCATCACACCAATATTCGTTGCCCGTTCCAATGCTACTCTATTACTTTTGCTTCATACTTCCAGGATACAAACAAGTTATAAAAAGGTCTTCGAAAAGTAAGAGCTTCGAATCAAAAATATTTTTAAAGAAACCTCAAGGTGATTTTCTAAGACCTGTTAGAGGACATCCCGCGCAGATCGGTGCAATGAGCAAATACAATCTTAACTACTTTACATGTAAGAGTTTGCGAAAAAGGTAATGTTTTATATGGTGTTATCATCGACCCACTTACAAACAAATAAATCGATGGGTGTTATTTTAAGTTTGCCTGTGAACTTGTTTTATCTTGTGCAATAGAGCATTTTCTATATCATTTCTGTTTTTTGGTTGTTACAATACGACCGTATACCAAATTGTACTTTAATACGTTTAAAGCTGAGGGAGAACCCGAAATATGGCACATGAATGGCTATTTGGCTTAGGCACCCTAAAAAGCTGCTGAACTGTAAATGGTTACAGTCGTGCAGTGCCCATGTTTATTGTGAGGGCGGCTGAGGTACCAATGCATGCTACTATATTAGTAATACCTATATAAAGGTAATCGAATCGACTAGAAACAAAGTTTAAAAAAATCAGATAGCTGCGAATCTCGTTTCCACCACTTCATTACCAGGGATGGAGGTATCGATTCAGTCGTACCTGAACAGATTTTTGAGATAAAATGGGTCATGAACATCACTCGTTCATGACCTACTAGTGAGGTGCAGGGGGAGGGTTGCGGGGCCGGCGTTTGACCCACTTGTTGCCTTCTTGTTGGTTATTGTTATATAATCTGTGCCCTCAACCGCTATTTACATTACAACTCTAATTGCTATTCACGGCAGGTGTACTTAGACTTTTACTTTATCAAACACCTTGGGATCGACTTCGTAAATAAATAGGTGCTCCCCGTAAAGCTGTTAAGATTTTAATTTCAAAGTGTGAATTGGTGTATCCTTTTACAACAAAGAATTTTTACAGCATTCAGGGAATTTCACGCAATTTGGAGCGACAGGCCATAATGGTTTTCAAAACTTTTTGTTTTAAAAACTAACCGATGCTCATCCAAGAAATCGTAGAGTTAAAGTTGATAAAGAGAATGATCCCCTTTATCTATTTATTGAGGTAGTACATAACCATCATAGGTACATATAGCATAATATATCAATAGCATTGAATTATAAAAATTCTGATTAGTATGTATGATAATTGAGAAGTGTACACACTTCTAAAAAAAGTATGTAAGTAGTTTAACAGTCATTTAGTTCCCATAATACAAGCTCCGCGTAGTTTGGGGCTAGATGCTTTGTGAAAAATGAGCAGCTTTATTTATTTTATTTTTAATTCTACCTTTTTGGTATGGCAGTAAACGATCATTATAGTCTGGGACTCGAAAATTCACTTAAAAGCTGCCTCTTAACAGGTACCCGCACCAATTTTGATCGCAAGATCATTAAACTAAAGCTTATAGCAGCATACTCAAGACCGTGACACCGCGCTGGCAGCAAATCTTGGTATGATGATTGATAACAGTTTTTCTTACTAAATCAAAAATGCTTACTATTTGGCCTAAAATTTCGGCATATTACGAATCATCAAGACGTCATTATGGGTGGAAATGGTCAAAGACCGTTCATCATGCCACTCTTTGGGGGAGGCCTATGTGCTCTTCTATAAGCTGTTTAGACGAAAATGAATCAGGAATACTGTCCGGGATATAGTTTATATGGATCGGTAACTCTTTGTGTCGCTTGGTCGCTTGAAATCGCCTGCACGCTCTCCAAGGTTACTGTACCATTTTAGCGTGCCACTTTTTGGCTGTGATATAATCCCTCCGTGCCATTAATTTTCGATTTATTTTGTCACAAAGTTTATCTAACCCACGAGTATTTTTTTCTTCGTAAATCCCTAAGCAGCACCTACTTAACGAAGTTAGATATAAATATAAAAAAAAAAACGACAAAATTATATGTATTAAGCTTTGCTAGACACAACATAAATAACCTGCACATCGCTTTTATTTTGGATAATTGTTATTTTTATACTTTTGCCATTTAACAGGCCATAATGACACGTGAAAATTCAAAATGCCTACAAAGCACGTTTAAATAGATACAGCTCTGACGGACGGACAGATGGCGGGTGTAGGGTAAGTAGGATCCCTTTGTATTATTATTTCGCGCTTACTGTACCTCCCTGTACACCTGCAGCCTGTGGGCGAAGTATTCACTTTCAGCGTACAGCGCCATTCTGGTATGTTTGTGGCGGCGCGGATCGACTGCTTTCATGAGTCCCTGTATTGTACGTCCATGTAATGCACAACCATGGAAAGTACACCCCTGGAAAGTACAGCCAGTATTACAAACCATTGGTTTCAAATACTTGGTTTGTAATACTGGGCGTACATTCCTGGGCGTGCATTCCCTACACGTGTTGACCTTGTACGGCCAGTTTTGTACAACCCTGGAATGTACAGCCATGGAATACGAACCAATTTCATGCTCTGTTTTCATGTGCGAGTGCTATCAAGGGGCAAGTGCTGTGTTGCCATAGTATTTTACGCTATTAGTAAATTAATGTAGATGTAGTAAGTAGATTACTTATTTATGTCGTTTTTTTGCAGATGAACTAACCGGTTGGTTTTATTTATTTGAACCCAAGTTTGTTGGATAAAGTTCGGATAGCAATCCTCCTTTTCTGAGTGGTAATAAAAAAAAACCTAATAACCTAACCAATCCAAGACGGATTTGCTTAGGAAGGATTTCTCAGGCCAACATTAACTTATTGTTTACATTATTTATCAATGGCAACTCTTGGTTGAACATATTAGAACTTGCGACTTATTCGCATCGACCAATGAGAGCTCACGGATATGACGAACTCTCGACCAATGAGCGTCGAGAATATTGGTTTGTAATCCGGGGTGTACATTCCAGGGGTGTGCAATACCGTCATGTGTTTAGTTTGTACGGAGCGTATTGTACGACCATGGAAAGCACACCCAGATAATTCAAACCAAATGGTTTGTAATACTGGCTGTACTTTCCAGGGGTGTGCATTCCATGGTTGTGCTTTGCATGGACGTACAATACGGTCTCCCGCTTTCATGCCACTCAGCGCAAGCGCGCCACCTCCATGGTGCGCAGGCTGCGGGGGAGCACCAACACCATCCTCGTCATGATTGCTTCTAGGGTTGATTGCACTTACACGAGGCATTGTTTTAGTTTTAGGTTATTTTTTTTGTTTCTTTTTCCCATATGAGTACCTATTTGTCTACTTGAAGTTTTTTTTTCATGTGTCACCCTGTGGACGCCGTACCCTAATAGGCAGTTAATTATTTGAGATTAATGTTATTTGCATGGGATAACTGATAATATGACATCTAAGAGAAAGAAACCATCTGAGCCTAACCAATCATAAAAGCATATAGACGAATCACGATCTAAGTTACCTTCTTCTTTGAAGCCGGTATAAAACTTTATTTACTGTAACAAAGTAACCACTCTATTTCATTCCACCGATTGATCAATTAATTAAACGCCAAAGGTGTCATTTCTAGCCAGTCATCGATTTTTTCTTGTACAAAGAGGCAACAACAATAGCTGAAGTTCGTTCACGTGCTTGGCCCCGCGCGCCCGCGGCTCGAGTCTGAAGGCTCGAGGGCCCGGCA
Source organism: Perizoma flavofasciatum (assembly GCA_958496245.1). Taxonomy (NCBI): domain Eukaryota; kingdom Metazoa; phylum Arthropoda; class Insecta; order Lepidoptera; family Geometridae; genus Perizoma; species Perizoma flavofasciatum. Next base: position 6,312,573 of record OY292431.1, read on the forward strand.
GGACTCTACAAAGGAATGTAATTACGCGCCAGACACACGACTAACCCATTGCTCTTATTTCAGGCCACTGTTTAATATTTTACTTCGACTGTGACATGTGAGATACTGTCTTGAACTTTAGCGATACACAATGAAACGTTTTTAAGATTAATTTTGATGGTAGCCTGAGTACCTACCTAGTTTATTGTATTTATTTAGGTATCTACGCCAATAATATGTATGCCTAAGATCCATTGCATTTAAGTATCAGTTGTAGGATGTAAATTTATGATTGACCATGAAGTTATAAGTGATTAAAATGTTAATAATAGAAACGAAAGGGTGGTTTCACAACCAACATAAACCCCATAACTGTACCCCTATTAAAAGTAGGAGTTTCCTTACGAAATAATTGCGGCGGGGCTACTTCGAGCGGAACTACTGACGAATAAATCTAAATCAATGTCGCTTGGACGGAATCTACGCACCCAAATCTAATTTAGAGCTGTTTCTTCAGAATCAACTCCTCTTACACTGTACGTTTGTTATTTCAATACCAATTAAGAATTTTATATGCATGCTTTAATAGGAAATTATTTGAAAAAAAAAGCAAGCAACTACGTTTATAGAGCGGCAGCCGACGAATCTTCCAAGTACTTTCATTACTCATGAAAAGTTTGAATATTCCCCGCAAATGTTACAAATTCAGTGACGTTTATTGCGAATAAGATTAATTGAGCAGTAGCGATCTGTGAGGCGTGATTTAGCTAAAAGTAAGTTGGAAAAATCCTAATTATCCGCATTAGGAGCTCATATACCTACAGACGAATGTTCTCGCATCGCATGTGTTGATAGTTGATGCGTTGATGTAGAAAAGTGAAAGTGAAAATAAAAATCGTTTATTTCTATAGAATTTCAAAAATCGCATCGACAGGTAATAAACAAATTCTTCGCGACCGAATCTTCAGAAGATTCGGTAACTGAGCAACAAACTGGGCTTGGTAGCTTGTTGGGTGATTTATGCTTACGAAATAAGAATTAACTTTTTTTACAGATTTTTTTGTACAATTTTTTTTCATTTTAATAATCAAATCGCTTGGAATTACAGTAGCTTACAAATTGTCCTCTAATCAATACACATATTTTTTGAGCCAACAGTTGAGTTTCTAGTCACACTGGCTGAGTGTGGATCCTGTCTGAAGTACTAGTTTAAAATAAGCAATCAGCATGTAACTTTATGTATAATTATTCATGTATGTACCTATTGCTTGAAATGAAATTAATATACTTTTTACAAAACAAAACTACACAATGCAAAACAAAAAACACTAAAGCACTCTATACTTAGGTACAATACTATCGCACAACAGTCACTTCACTAATCACTGGGTATAGCTTCTTTATCAATTCGTTGAACTCAGCAGAGCCCGAATCGGATACTCAGTGCATGGCATTAGAATGAATAACATCAGCTATGCGGATGATATAGTTCTGCTGAGTCCGTCGATCAGCGCCCTTAGACGGCTGTTGTGAGACGTATGCGGCGACCCATGGGCTCAAGTATAATATCAAGAAAAGTGAGTTAATGCTTTTTAAAGCTGGCAAAAAAAAATACTCTGTGCCACCAGTAAAGCTGGAGGAAGCTCCCCTTAAGCTTGGGTGAAGCAGTTTAAATACTTGGGCCACTGGGTCACCGAGGACTTGTCTGATGATGTGGATATGGAGAGAGAACGCAGGGCATTGTCAGTGAGGTGCAATATGTTGGCTCGCAGATTTGCACGTTGTACACCACCAGTAAAAAACACGTTATTTAAAACGTATTGTACATCATTTTACACGTGCAGTCTGTGGGCTAATTATACACAGAAATCCTACAATGCCTTGCGGATCCAATACAACAACGGTTTCAGGATGCTGTTGAGGCTGCCGCGATACTGTAGCGCATCAGGAATGTTTGAAGACGCACGCACTGATGACTTTTTTGCAATCAAGCGACAAAGAACCGCATCCCTGATGAGCTGCATGCGTAGGGGCACTAACAGCTTACTGACCGTTGTTGCAGAGGATATGTACTCCAGCTACATGAGACACTGGCTGGTAGTGCTCAAGCCGACCTCTCGCCTAGTGTCTAAGTAGGTATTTTATTTGCTTTTATTTGTTTATGTATACTAACATATTATGGATCATTGGTCTGTAATAAACATTATTATTATTATTAATATATTATTATTTTATATTTTTCTATTCTTATACGAAGAAAAAGCTAGGTGGATACTGTAAAAAATAAGAGTAAAATTATAAATAAAAAACATATATATATAATTCCTTCAATTAATTAACATTCAAATCTTGAAATGAACTGTCGCTATGGATCACTTCCCGCGCTTATAATATATACCGCGTAAATAAGGCCGCGTTCTTTCTAGTCCTTTCTCGAAAGGGGCGTTTCCCGCTCAATATTCGAGATACATTACTGTCTTTTACTAGCGCAGTTAGTGCCTCCAGATAATACTAGACAGCAGTAGAACAAGTAGTGTGTCCATTTGATAAGAAATGGCGTTATCATACCGTATTTAGTTAGCCGTGCACGTCATAGTAAGTTATTTGTAAATAGAGTCAGAGTTTGACTCTAGTAAAGTCAGAGTGCTACAATGTAGACATAACTTATATTTACAGGGACGCATCTATTTCCTATACACATAAATTTCTCTAAAACAGCGAGTTGTTCCTATTAAAAATTAAATTTTGTTGAAGCAAGCAAGTATTCTAAAGTAAGTAGGTAAGTATTCGAGCGTAAGCCTTTATAGCAGGGTCGGAATAACATAACCTCGGTAAGCCTTTCATCTACGTGGTCGAGTCGACCCAGGACTCAAGTCGCATAATTTTACCTGCTATAACTCACCAATCGTAGGCCTTTATATTTTCACTGGAAACCGTCTTTATTACGATGCTTTTTATTATAAGATTTTACAACACTGACTATAAAAGCTTAATGTATGCGTTACGATCTTGCTTCGACCTTGATAATTGATATGAACTTAGTTTAAAAGTTATTTTTTTTTTGTGTAAATTATAAATTAGACTCTTATTACTCGTATAACTTATGCAATAACACGCATATGTCAGCTCAGATACAGAATCAGATGTCAATAATGTATGGCAGAAAACTCTGCCACCATAAGAAAATTATTTATTAAAACATCAAACTGCACTAAACTTCGCAAGCTCGTAAGATCAAGCCTAATGACAGGCGTCTAAAGAAAAACTGTAACTAAGACATGCCGCTTTTACTCTGGTGCAGACGGCCATAAGTATACCTATGTATAAATGGAAAATCCCCGAGAGTTCGAAATCAGGGCAGTGTTTAATTTCAGTTCGCAAACACTTAAAGTTCTCTAACGAAATATGAGTTCTGGCTATGTGCCTTATTTAGTATTAAAGTAAAATGAAGTGCGATGTGAAGGTTGCATAAATAGTTAGATAGCGGTGAGCAAATATGGTATGTACTGATACAAATTGAAAAAGTTTGCAATAGTTGAATAAACAAAACTGCAACTGCAATTGCATGCAGCGAGCTGACCGTTTTGCGAAATTTCTATTTAGAACGGAAATTTAAAGGCACCGAATTAGCACAGCAAGACCGCCACACTTATGACACAGCGCTGTCAAAAAATGCAACAACATTTACACGTAAATGACTCTAATTTTCAAAATAGCGAGATTCCATTTTTTTTGCTGCAGTAACGCACACAACAAAAACACACATTTAGGCTTATTCTCTTTTAAACTAGTTCTTTTCAAAACTTATTAAAGTATAGTATTCAGTTTTTTTGCAAGTGCCAAGTATACGGCCATTATTTTATCAATGTTGAAAACAACAACATTTTTAGTAATATGATATGTAGCATAAAATTAGTTTAGTTTAAGGCAAACCAAACGAATCTTTTTATTTTTTTATAGTTGTTGTATTTTCAGCTTCAGTACCTTAACCATAGTAAATGATGCAGAGCAGTGGGCGTTTGGAAACGGACGTGTCTCACGGCACAGTCTCGAATTATGATTTGCGATTCGCGCGGCTTAGCCGCTGCCCGCTACCGTCGGGTTCGCAAAAACTCATAGCCAACGAACTGTTGGCGTTCATTCAACACGCCATCGACACAATGGACGAGGTCACCATCGTGCAGATCTGCAAGTCCAACTTCATGGAGGAGGAGAAGGTTTGCAGTGGCAAGGCGCTTCCAGACGCTCCGGATACCGTCCCGTCGAAGGGATGTCCCCGCGAGAAAAGTCTGCAGGACTTCATCACCCTGTTCAAGGAGACCAACCCTGACAATGTGCCCGCGATTGTTTTGAAGCAACTGCACAAGCTGCCTCCCGTCACTTTCGACCACGTCTATATGACCAGGTTCCTGAATGACATCACGTCCTTCAATGCCAGCCTGCACTCCAAATTGGAGGCATCGAACAACACTTATCAGTGTGCTACGTACTTAATTATAGTAACTATCTACGTGATAATATAACGGTATGTAGTTCACTAGAGACGACGAATTCTCGACGTGGAGCTCAAAACAACGTGTCGGTGTCGTCAGCGAAATTGGAAGCGCCACCAAACGCTACCGCTACAGTCGATGTACCGCGCTCCCCCTACCCCGTCGCAGCTTTCACGTATGGCCGCCGCCACCCCCTACCCTCCACGCGCATACGCCGCTGCCAAGGGGAGGTTGCAGATTGTGAACCCGTTCTCAGTACTGCGCCGTCGGCTCTTAGGAACGGAACTGATAAAGAGGGTTTCACTGATGTGGTGCGAAAGAGAAGGAAGCCCTCTAGCCGAAATCAGTGAGGCACTACGCCGACCGGGCTAAACTATCTGTTGCGCGCGGCTTTACCCGCGACGCTGCTGTATGTGTCCCGACTACACTATACCACGAAAGTCGAACAGATAGTGGAATATGTGAAGGTGAAATCCAACTTCCAAATAAGAGCCGAACAGTTGGAGTCATGCTACCATCGTTTTAAATATTTTGTGTGTTGTGTCCCGACTTCACATGTTTCGACCTTCATGACCGAGGAATTTTGGCCGAAAAATATGTTGTTTCGACGTTTATGTGGGCGACTACTGGACACAGCGCAATTGCGTAGCACATCGCAGTCTTTACGTGTAAACAAGTAGTGATAAGTTATAGTATTAAAATAATTATGTATGTTAGTATCTAAGGTATTTATGTTATGGGCCTACTGTCATCATTTTAATTGTTGTTCATGTTGTTGCCCGAAATAAATGTTTATTCAGTGCACGCTAAGATTAGGTACGTACGTAACCAAAGTTTCAAATAAAATAATTTATTGTTTGTGAATTTAAACTAGTGTTACATTAAGATGGTAAATTAAAACTATTCACTTCACTAAATCCTGCCCTTAAGCTTAAATTCATGTATCAAAATAAAGGAAGCGTCAGCCGTAATGGTACAATGGAACATACAAATCAATTTCAAAATACCACATCACAATCCGATAAGCCGTTTCGGAGATAAATTGTAACACATAAACAAACAAATAACCTTTAACCTGAACCGCATGCAAAATAAGCAAAAATACTAGATTGTGCTCAAATTTTGCTTGTAGTTCATGTTTTGTAGAACACACTTTGTAGTTTAGATAATCCTACTATTTAATTAATTAAGTCATACTAATTATTAAGACATAAGTAAGCACCACCAGAAACATATGTGGCGTTTCAACGTACCTACATAACTCGTACTTTGTGACCATGGTAGATACGCGTAACAAAGTCACAAGTGTGGATGGTATTAATTGTCACGCGGACAAAAGACCAACGCGGCGAGTCATTGACATTCCCTGTCACATGTCATTGATAAAATGTACGTTGGATTGTTACAAAATATGTCCACATATTTTGTGACAATCCAACGTACATTTTATATCGCGGTCGTAAACACGTCCCGGGCCAGCGCGGAGCCTTAATTTTGTTCTCGTTCGTGGTGCATGACCTCACCGTGTGTAGACTCGGTCGCGATCGGTTACCAGATTCACCGTGAACAAGCACAGAACGAGTTGAATAGTTCGCTTCCCAATTCCCTTCCCAATCTGATAGATAGATAATAGAGGCACTTCAGCTTTCTCAAGATTCATCTTACGATTGTGTACTAGACATACCTACGTTCCCTAACGAGCCTGCTATCTCATATCAATATCTGTAGGCACTTGAGATAACGAGTACCTACCTAAGTATGAATACCTACGAATTGGAATCTCTTCCATAGATCTCGGTTCAGTTCATCGAGTATCAGAAGTTGAGCAGAATCAAAATAAACTGAATTAATTTGCATGAACCCGACTCGACTTAAGAAGAAATCAATACTCGTGACTCTAGACAGAGACATTTAAAGATTCTAATGTAGTAAATTGTTATTTGTGAATGTGGTGAAGCATTGGTAGAGCTTAGATTTCAAATAGCGTTATTTCCTCTTCGCTATCGTTGGAAAATGATAAGGCGACGTAAAATTATACCGTTGCTAAACCACGTTTGCATGTACTGGGGCTAATGTATACCTACCTGGATTATAATAACCCTTTATCCATGATAAACAATGATCGATATTTCAAGTGTCCCTAATTCTATTTTTTGATCCTATGATTTTGATGAAATTCGGAATGTAGATAGTTTAGGATCTGGAATAACACATAGGCTAATCTAATTTTCGAAAATCGACCCCTAAGGAGGTTAAATAGGGCGGTAAAATTTCTATGAAAAAAAATTGTTTGATTCGCTCAAAACTCTGTACAAAAAAAAATTAAAGTAAATAATGAAACACGTATTTTTAATTTTTCAAATCTACCTTTTGGGGGTGTGCAATTGAGTTCTAAACTTTGTATAAATTGTAATCCTTAGTTCGATTCATTCAAAAGTTGGTGGACATAGTTTGAAGCCTAGAGACGGTCATATGCTACTTTTACTATTATATCATGCGGGCGAAGCCGCGGGCAACAACTAGTGAACAATAAAATCAGAATCGTGGCTGGTTTATTAATCAGAGCGCATTTCGTTCGAGGTAAAGAGGGGCATAACGCCGAAACACAATGAATGCTAGCGACGCGTCACAACTTTCTGTGACAAGGGTTGAATTTTCTATTATGCAAACAAAGGTGCCTTTCCTACTTTAGATTAAATAGTACTTGACGACCGAGCTTTGCGCAGGAATTGAGATGTATCTAAGCTTTGTGTCTTGTTTGTTTTTTTTTCGTCCAACACATGGAAACTTCTCGAGTCATTCAAGCGGTTCGAACTATTTTGGTTTCAAATTGTATAAATTGGCTAACAATCTGTACTTTGCCATCAATATTGATAGCAAAGTATAGATTCACAAGCTTACAAGCACCGAGGCCACAGCCGATATGATCATAACATTAAACCGTGACACGTAGCTCGTAACTTTTACAGAATGCAAAACATGAAGTAAATGTTGCAAATAACTGTGAAAGCTCATTGAGACTGGGAAATCGAAAGAGGTCCAGTGACGGTGAATACAGCATGCACGTAACGGCGACCCACTTCGACGACTCTATTAGCACAGCGCTGCATAAAGCCCGCTTATCAAAGCGCGCATATTAAAGTGACCCTTTCAACCGAACGCTATACCTTCAACTTCTATTTTTCGATGCTATAAGGAAGCGAGCGTTTTGAAAGTCGGTTCAAAATGCACCTAAAGTTCGTGTGGAAAAAATTGTAGTATTTGCATTTTTCATATATTTTGTCACATATACCTACTTACTTTGAAGGGTTGTACCAGAGATAACATGAAAAATATTTGGTCACATACGGCCAGAATACACAGCCTTCAGAAATACTTTTTATGTTAATGTTTATTTAAAAGGTGTTTTTATGATCATAAGCATGTCTCTTACACAATATAAGTAATTACAGTAAAGCATGAACCCTAACACATTCTGCTAACAACTACCCCAATAAAACCTGGTATATAATCTGGTCTGTGTAGATACTATTGATGCTTAGTCTATGTAGTAGGTATTGGAAAACTAATTTTGTGGTAGCCGAGTAAAGAAATAAAGCAATAATCCAATACCCATCATACGTGCCACTTTCTCTGATGTTAATAATATATTTAGCATAACTGTTTACCTATCCACAGCTTTCAGAAACTTTTGAAAGCAATTTAATTTAGTTTCACGCTATTGAAGGAAAACAACGTTAAATGAACGCCTCTTAAATAGGTTGTGCGTAGTTATATTTTCCTTTATAATTTCCTTGGATGTAGGATGAGCACCTAGGTATTTAGCCGGCTAGTAAGCACAATTGGCCTTCAGTTATTTATGTGTATCTGTTTTAGTAAATTCTTAAAAATGTTACAATTTTTTCACTTTTTGTTTGCGACCCAAAGAGCTTGTGTATTTATTTGTCTATTAGAGCAACCAACGGCGATACAAAGTGTAATAACAATCCTTAAAATATAAAATATATCGTAAGGCTAATGATTTCTACGTTTGAGCTTTGTACGCCCGAAGTACGTATATGTATTGTATATGTTTAAAAACAATAGCCAGGGATTTTCATATTTTAAAGAAATTTAAAAAAATCATAAAAAAAAATAAGTAAAAGTAGAATATTTTTTAATACCTACGTAAGTACCAGGTCACTCAGAAAGTTTTGCGAAAAATAAGTGTTTATGAACTAATCAAAAATTTGGTTATTTAAAAGTAAAAATTTGAATTTCGAATTTCCCTCCACATTTTTTCGAGAGTCAAATTAAATTTTCGTATCTCATTTAAAAATGGATTTGCATCGAGAGCATTTTCGTGCGATGATTTTCTACGATTTTAAATGTGGCCTAAAACCTGATGAGTCATTTGATCGACTTCAAATGGCTTTTATGGATGAAGGACCTTCAAAAGTAACCATCTACCGTTGGCATAGCGAGTTCAAGCGCGGTCGCCTTACTTTGGGGGATGAACAAAGGAGTGGTCGTCCTACGACGGCTGTCACGGAAGAAAATGTGCTGGCAGTAAAAAAAATAATTCAAGAAAACAGGCGAATTACATACGAAGAGATTCAACATACACTGCAGATTGGTTCGGGAAGCGTTCACAAGATTCTTCACGAGCACCTTCGCGTGAGGAGGATAGTTTCGCGCTGGGTGCCGCACAACCTCACCGAAGCTCAGAAGCAGGCCAGTGTGGAGTGGTGCCGTGATATGATTAAAAAATTTGAAGCAGGCTCGTTTCGGTGCGTTTACGACATTATGACAGGTGACGAATCCTGGATTTATCAATACGATCCAGAAACAAAGTGTCAGTCGACAGTTTGGCTGTTTCAAAACGAACCAACGCCTACGAAAGTGAAGCGATCCAAAAGCGCGGGTAAAATTTTGATCGCTAGTTTCTTCACTTTGACGGGGTATCTGGTTTCAATTCCATTACGAGACCAAAGCAGCATCAACGTCGAATGGTATACCACAAAATGCCTGCCAGAAGTTTAGTCTGCAATGAGCAATAAGCGACCGAACAACGGGCTCCGCGGGGTATTGCTGCACCATGACAACGCGCCCGCGTACTCAGCGCTCAAAACTAGGGACTTCCTGGACACCACACCGGTCAGAGTCTTGGGCCACCCTCCTTATAGTCCTGATCTGGCACCGTGTGGCTTCTTTTTGTTCCCTAAAATAAAAAATCTGCTGAAAGGGATAGTTTTCATCGCCGGAAGACGCGCTAGCAGCGTTCGAGAAGACCGTGGAAGAGGTATATGCGGCGGACTGGCAAAATGTTTCGAAAATTGGTTCAGACGCATGAAACTTTGTATAGAGGCTGGTGGAGAGTTCTTTGAAAAGATTTAATTAAAATATTTTATCCATAGAATTTAGTTTTTTAGTTTCTCAAAACTTTCTGAGTATCCCACGTAGTAGGCAAGTACTTAGTAAGGACTGTCTGAAACAACTGATACTCTGTCATATCTGTCAACTGTCTAAAACAAAGCTCTTGGAGAACCCAGCTTTGCTAGTTCAAAATCAAGAATGGACGGTAAGGTAGGTAGGTATACATTCCTGTAGCCATCAAAGACACAAAGCCACGTTTGCTTCAAAGCCTAGTAGGTACCTATACACTTCAAAGCTCAATTTCTAGTGTAGGAAAATAGCGCATTTTTAACATTTGGTGTTGTAACGTACCTAATTGTATCAAATACAACAAAAAATTACAGAATTTAATGTTCTTCGTCGTTTTGATGTGAAGAATATTATAAAGTAATTTGTACCTTTAATCTTCTGTTTTGTATTATGTACTTTAAACCTCCCACTATTCGGCTCGTTGCAAACAATGACGCTTAGCACTTTAAAGTATTAACTAATACTCGTAAATAAGTAGATGCGTGCACGATTAAATTGTTGCACTTACGAGTAGTTAGCTGCAGGTAGACGTACTCGGCAGGCATATGAGTGTAAAAGTGCACTTTTGCACTTGCACTTGCTGCAGCAAGTCACAATAAAGGAACGATGACAGACATGCCCAATACGCATTATTTTGATCGCTGTCGTTATTTCGGTTGCGATTGTTTAACTTTTTCTAAGTGTAAAATTACATCCTAGTACTATTATAAATGCGAATGTTTGCGAGAATGGATGTTTGTTACTCTTTCACGCAAAAACTACTGAATGGATTTTGATGAAACTTTACAGTAATAAAGCTTATACATCAGAATAACAAATAGGCTACTTTTTATCCAGGTACCACGCGGGCGAAGCTGTGGACAGAAGCTAGTAAATGCAGTAATGCATATTTATTTATTTTGACATTTCAGACGATACTAACGATAGGTAACTTCCTCACTATTAATGTATTATTAATTATTGTATTGATGTATTATTATTGTATGATTGACAAACTCGGTGCTCCGGCGAGTGAGTAGCTAGCTATGACGCATGAGGTGGCGGGTTCGATTCCCGCAGCGGGACAAATTATTGCATGTTCTGCAGATATTTGTTCCGGGTCTGGGTGTTGTGGTGTTGTTTATCCGGGTATCACGCGGGCGAAGCCGTGGGCAGAAGCTAGTAAGTAATATGCCCACGGATTCTATTGTATCTATAATTATCTTGAAATAAAGACGCTTCTGCTCGGTGGAGCGTTAATTAACCTCACATGAATATATCCACTCAGTAAAAGTATCAATAATGGGGCACGTGGATACCAACTATTACTTACATACTGAAATGCTTTAGTATAGGCGTATTATGTATGTTACCTACATGTACTGGCTAAATACGTATAAATGCAATTTAAATACCTACCCATGAGCTTTTTACGTAGAGCGCAAGCCTCTGAAGACCATACTTCCGCAGTTAAATTCAATCTACGGAAGAATAAGCGCTCACCTCCACCCAACTTCATATCCCCCCAACATCTGCCCGCAGGACACAATCTACTGTGGCCGACCTGGAAGTCCATGAATCGATTCCAGACTCCAGTCGGCCACAGCGCTGTAGACAAAACCTCTGTAAGATTGTGGAGCTCCTATGCATTCCTTGGCTTATTTACTCACTGCTTTGTGCCTTACCATTGCACCTGTACGTCCTCAACAAAGTCACTGATATCAAGTGGCGAAATTTTGTTCGAAAGTCGGAACATGAACCAAATAAATTGTTACCTTGGGTGCCAATCAACATAGACCTCACTTATACCTCACGATCGTTACAACGACTATCGGTCTGGTGCACCCACCTTTTAGTTGGTAGAGTAGTTAGTTATATACACTGACTTCCTGTGATTGTAATAATGTCATAAGTTATTGAATGTGATTATTATGGCCTGGTAGCCTACCCTTGTCACTCGATTCTAATCGCAATTTGGGATTAGGATCGAATTTATGCAATTTGGTACCTCTTAAATGCAATACATACAGCGCACGATAGAAATTAGTTTTTGGTGGAATTTTATGGTACTTTACTCTACCTATTTCTATTTTTTGACGACCTCTGTGGCGCAGTGGGCGAAGGCACTTCCTATATATATGTATTATATAAGTATTTACAAAAAAAAACGTATATAAGTAGTATATCAGTCACAGTACAAGCTCTGCTTAGTTTGGGGCTAGATGATGCTGTGTGAAAAATGTCCAGCATTTTTATTTATTTGTAGGTAGTTTTGATGCGATTTTGATGCTGACATTCGATTTAGGAGTAGAGTTTGCGATTGAAATGTCACAGGCTAAAAGAAATAAAAATGACAAAACTGGAATGGATTAGAATTAAATTTAGATTTTAACGAGTGGCAAGGGTAGCCCTCCTGTTCATTGTATTTTCATTGGGACTTCAATTTGCTTAGTCTGTATCTAACGTGAATAATGTAATTACTTAGGTACCTAATTTTCATAGAATTTTTATTATTATTATTTCTAAAGAATAAATGCCGTGACAGTCGGCTTCTTTAGAGTATAAATGCTTTTAACGGATAGTGATTGATTGGCAGACGAGTGCGGAGAGCAAAACAGGAAAGTCACGTTTTCAGACACTCCGCAGTTACCTTAAAATATTATTTTCTACAGGTTTGCCCGCCATCAATCAATATAAAAGGTAATATGGAACCAAAGTATGTACATTTTATCACAAAAATAACCGAACTGATGGGGATCAAACCCGTTATCCTAACCTAGATAGGTGCGGGGATGCGCTAACTAATTGTCGGCTTTACATCGGATCGAAACTCTTGAGATGGAATCGGGACGAACCATACCTATTGTATTTATGTAAGTATTTACATCAGTGGAAATCAAAGTACATATGAAAGACAACATTTTTTGATTGAATTATTCCCAATGATAGATTAACGAATCCGGCTTGGTACCAGAAAACATGGTTTTTCAGGGGATATATAAAAACAACATATTTATAAATTTCTGTTTTTCCCATCAGTGCAGTAACGGGAATACGCGAATTGCAATTTGATGAAGTATAATACATGAGACCTACTACCTAAATTTAGTAGTAAGCAAGGCTACGACGAGTGCTGCTTCCCCACTGAAACCATGCCGAAGTGATGGCTCAGTTAGAGACGCCTCGACTTTTATCGAGGCCTCGATTCGGACGAACCGAATACTATGTAGGTATATGGTAGGTGCTTATGTACGTAAGAGGGCGGAGGCAGGTATTACTGCTCAATAGAATATTTTTGTGACTTTTGGCTAAGTCGAACATTCTATAACGTGATTTAACTATAAACTCACCTTCTTCATGAAAGACATAACGTTGGTAGGCAGCATGGTGGCGTTTTTGTTCTAGCGATGACACTTTGCAATTTCAAAATCACATATCACATTACACCTCTATAACACGGCCCAAAACTGTCTTACAATAATTAATCGGGGATTAGTACACTTCCACCGAAACACGTCATCTTCAAACTGATGATAATTCACAACACTGGTTTTGTCCAAAATCCAATCCTGAAACAATTTGAAAAGACTTTAGTATCACTTCACATTGATTTTATATTAATCATTATTTAAAGAAAATATATTCATGTGCAAGTAACAGTTCACAGAGCAGTGGTATAGTAGCCTAGTATCAACTCGACCGACCGACGCGACGGTTTGACTTCGCGGATTCCCGACCGCGCCGTCGGGAGAGCGGGGATGGAATGAGGGTACCCCGGCCGTATCGCTAGCTCTCAATTCAACAGGTATCTACTTTGTTCGTATTTCTTTTGACATGATACTTAGTAAAGATACCTAATATGGACCTACTTTTAATTGGTCTCATACAGATCATTATGAAATACAACCAAGAAACTTGTGCAGAGTGCTTACCTAAACCTGAAGGGTAGATTAGGTTTGGTCAAGCCTAGCTATTGAAAATACCGGTATTCGTCCATAAACATTTTACATTTTTCTTAAAAAAATCAAGGAAGATTGTGGAAGTAGGTTGTGCAAAAATATGTGCGCTCGCTCGTAATCTGCTCGCAGTGAAGCCATCCAAATCTTGTTTACCTTCGGAGCCGGAGAAGATTGCATCGCCAGTTAATCGATACTCGATATCTAAGTTAGGCATTCACCGGATGGCTACGCGAACCGGATCAAGGGCGGATCTAGGCTTTCCTACCTAAAATTTACAATAAACAATCATAATAATTTGTGTGTGAACCTAAATAGGGTCTCGTGTCTATAAAGACTGTAAAAGGCAGCAGCAGGCAGCGTTCATGTCATTCGCCTTATCTTTTCGGCGCTTGTTAGGAGTAAGTTGGCGAGCAGCGCTTGTGTGTGGAACCCGCAAGAGGTCACGTATATACTCATGCTGGAAAAGTTCCAGAAGGCAATCCTGCGGTTTCTCTACAATCGCTACCATAGATATTACCTATTATCGCTACCATAGATGCCTATGGTATAATTCACTGGAGGCACGGCGATTTAACGACCAAATAACCAGTCTGTAAATTCCTTCACAACACAAGTGACGCCTTAGACTTGAGCGACGAGCTGTGTCGACTCTAGGTCCTGAACAATTATAGCCGCAGTTGGAGGCAACTTCTTTGCCGTGCCTGCATCACTTACCCCGCGGCCATAACGCTCATCTTTCTGCTAGCCCTGATCTTGACATGTTTGCAGATACGTGGACAAAAGTTCTAAATGAATGAATGTTTTTTTGTGAGCGTCAATGATTTGTGTTACTATTATTATTTATTTTTTTACTATCTTGATTGACAATCTATATTTTAATTATTGATCTTAAATAGTCAGACAAACTACTTATACAATAACAATTAATTAATTAATTAATTGTTATTGTATAAGTAGTTTTAACAATGTTTTAACAATTAATTAATTAATTAATTGTTATTGTATAAGTAGTTTGTCTGACTTATTTTAAACTAGATATAATTTTAGTCTTTAATTAATGTAATTAACCCTCGGCTGTCTAATTAAACTAAACAAATAAATAAGGTGGGTACAGCCAAGATAGAATCACTTTTATGAAATCTAGTAATCGGACAGCAGTAACCTAAAAATGGTGGTGTCGACTGTCCGACTTTATTATCAACTGCCTTGTTACAAAACTAGACTTGGCTTTTCGATGTTCAATTTTTGAAATAATTCCTTAGAAATCATATAATGACCGAATATTATTTTTTATTTGAATTTATTTTGGAAAATGGCACTGAAAACGGTCTACCCTGCTGCACTAGCGTTTCCTGGCAATATCGTTGGAAGTATGCGTCAGTGCGTTTTTCAACTAGAAGAAATTTTAAAAAATTACCGCAAAATTTCTAGAATTTTTACTGTAATACAAATACAATTGAGGTGAAAGTGAACGTGACTATTTATTTGAGAATACCATCAAGTGAAAATGAAGATTTTTACTACTTCTATGGAAATGGAGCAGAAAGGCAAATAAATAATTCAAGTTTTTTTTTTATTTGTACCCAGATATTTTTTTTTCTCGAAGACAAAAACCTATTCATACTCGATTCTATAGATAAACATATGGTATGAAATGGCTCGTTCTATTCCCTTGTTGAATAATCTAATATTCTGTATTTTAGTGTTGTTCATAGTTTGAAAGGAATTTCGGTTCTTGGTCATTTGGACACACGACCTTCAAATCTACCCTAATCGATGATCTTACATAACTCAGAGCCACAGTCACTGTAGGTTCGTATCCGTAGCACTTTGTGTAATTTTGATTGTAAACGAGAATAATCGGTAAGGCGGTTAAACAGGGTGATAAAGCTTGTATGTTTAAAAATAAACCTTAAAGCAAAGGACAAAGTTGTAGTACCTAATTGTCTGTTCGATCAAGACAATAAATATTAAAACCGTCCTATCAAAACTTTCACGATTAGTATGAAGGATCAATCGCGCAGTCATAAGTATCCGACTTACCTTATAAGAGTGAAAGTTTTTGTGGATGGATGTTTGTTACTCTTTCACGCAGAAACCACTGAACGGATTTTGATGAAACTTTACAGTAATATAGCTTAAGTATAAGTTCTTCAAAATAACTCATAGTCTATTATTTATAATGATACTGTGTGATTTGGCTATAATATAACGATAAACAAGTATCAATTAAGTCAGTAAAATTATATCGGAAATATCTAAACCTATATGTTTCACGGCTAAACCGCTGAGCCGTTTGTGATGAAATTTGATATGGACATAGTTCGAAGCCTGTAGACGGTCTTACGCTATTTTTATCAACATATCACGCGGGCAAAGCCGCGTTATAATACTATTATTCTTGTATATCACTGCGGCCGTGAAAGGCCATCACTTAATATGTTTTACTTGCGTTCATGGACGCAAGTACCTAAACGCCCAAGACTTCCGCAGTGATAGTGTTGTGCGGCTTCTGTTCGGGGCTCTAGTGCGGAGCAAGCTAGAGTCAAGTAGTTCCGTCTGGAACCCGCATGAAAGTACGTACGCACTGTTACTGGAGAAGGTTCAGAAGGCGTTTCTGAGGTCTCAGTACAAGCGAGAATTTGGGTATTACCCATATATGTACCCAACAAAGTTTCTCCAAGGGTGTCTTGAGTACAATTCCCTACAGACCAGAAGAGCGTATGATCAGACAGCAACAATGTGCAAGGTGCTCCGTGGTACGACGTTCCTAATCTGCACAACCTTCTGTTTCGACGCTACCTTCCTGATTACCTTCGCAACAGAAGCCACAGACTTTTCTCTGTGCCTTCAGTAGAACCGTCGCTCGGGCCAACTCCCCACTGCCTCGCACCCTCGCCGGACTGAACAGACTTCTTGACCAGAACCCAGGCTGCGATATCTTCGCAGAAGAATGGAAGAGTTTAATGTTGTTATGCCTGAGGTGATTAATGAAAGGATGCTTGTTTGTTTTGTTAATATTATTTTAATTTGTACTAATCATTTCAATATTATGAAAATCTAATTTATTTATTTATTATTTCAATTAATTTATTTTCCTCATTTATCTAAAACTATTTAATTTTTAAAACTATTTATTCTGTATTGATTTATTTTATAAAATGTTTTTACAATAATTTTAATTTATTAGATATAAATGATGTTTTTAATCTTAAGTAACTAGATAGATAGATAAATAGATAGATAAACTCTTTATTGTGCATAACACCAATTTACAATATCAACACAGAAACATAGTAAAAAGAACAAACAAAAAAAAGAAATGCACAATGGGCTGTCTTATCGCTGAAAGCGATTTCTTCCAGACAACCTTAGGATGGAGAGAACTATTTAAAAGAATGACGGTGCCTGAATAAAAAGTGTGAAAAATAAATATAAAAATACAAATTAAACATTAATTTTGATATAATACCTAATACCCATATCTAAATATATATTAATACCCACGTCATAAATATATACATATTACATACACAAACTCACATATTTGAACTTATATATCAAATCAAATTGAATATAGTAAAAAAAATAGTTTGACACGATCTTTAAATGAATGCAGTGATGGAGCATGCCTGATCGATACCGGCAAAGAGTTCCACAGCCGTACATCTTGCACGGTGAAAGAGTCAGTGTAGAAAGAACTACTGTGCACAGGAGTCTTTAGAGAAAGAGTTTCTGATGACCGAAGTGAACGAGAATTGGAGAAATGAAGAAACTCATAGCGTTCTTTGACATAAGAAGGAGCGGAAGGATTAAACAATACATTATAGAGTAATGAGAGAATATGAGTATTCCGGCGAAGGCGAATTGGAAGCCACTTGAGCTTAGTACGGAATTGGGAAACGTGGTCATATTTGCGAAGACCAAAAATGTATCTGATTGAAAAATTTTGAAGGCGCTCCATTTTATCAAGCTGTTCCTCAGTTAGATCCAAGTAACAGATGTCGGCGTAGTCAAGAATCGGAAGTAAGAGAGACTGTGCAAGCGCAACTTTTGTGGCAGTCGGCAGAAAATTACGGAGTCTCTTTAAGGACGCCGCAGATGCAAACGTCTTGCGACTTACTGATTGAAGTTGAGGACCCCAAGTAAAGTTTTGATCTATAATAACACCTAAATTTTTGACATTTTGGCTGTATGATACTATAAATCCATTGAAATTAACTGAAGGAATGGTGGTCATATCTATTTTAGACATCATACGAGATCCGCCAACCAACATAACTAGTGTACCTAATTGGTTTGTAAATCGTGTTAGTTACTTTAAACAATAAACAATGGACTAAAGTTCATTTTGAATTTAGAAAGGTACCTACTTACGCTGGTAGGATAGATTAGGAAAGGAAAAAATACCGTTCGTAGGGAAAGAACGGAAAGGGACACAGGCGCGGAGACAGCGCGCGTTTCTCTGTCCTAGTTAGCGCTTTAGAATTACCCTATAATACGTATGTATGGACGTAATGTTTCCATTTGCCTGCCGAGAATAAAGCGATAGCGCCAACGAGTACCTAGCAAATTACCTTCGTAAATATTTCGCTTGCGTGCGGCACATTCAGCGCGATATTAAATCGCGGGTAAGTCGATTACAGCAGCATCTCCCCGTCACGCGCTGGAATTCTGTAGGTAGATCTTCGGTTCGTTAAGTGAATAGGTACCTACCTACCAAGTTCGATTAAGGGGCCGAGCGTAGTAATTTTTCAGGCACCTACAGTCAACTACGTACCTTAGTAGATTAACATTGTAATAGGAACCTATACATTTTTCCACGACACAGAGAATCCTAGATGTGGGGTCAGGAATAATTAATCTACTTTTGGATGTTTTAGCCATACCATGCTTTTAAATAAGTAAAAAAAATAATTTGGTTTAGTAGTCTTCTTCTGATACCTCAGCTTTATTCTGTAAAATTTAGTTACACTGTAAATATTCAGAAATACCTACAGTACAGTAGGTAGCAGCTCGACATTC
This sequence comes from Perizoma flavofasciatum, assembly GCA_958496245.1. NCBI lineage: Eukaryota > Metazoa > Arthropoda > Insecta > Lepidoptera > Geometridae > Perizoma > Perizoma flavofasciatum. The sequence continues at coordinate 6,331,432 of OY292431.1, forward strand.
GTGAATCTATTTTTTTATTTTCTTGCAAACTTTGTGTGACTGCTACAGTCCGCGTTATGGTTGGGATTTAGAAAGCCTTCACACGAATTTAAATAAAAATAGGATAGGTGGTGGAAGGGACTGATTTCCCCATTTCAACTGGACTCCCAAAGATAGGAATTGAAGTTTCCGAGAATATATGTTTTTAAATTTTGTAGAAAATTCAAATGCGAGCATACTTTGTATGAGACATGTGCCACAAAATAGGGTTTAATTAGACCATGTGACTCACCAACAACATCAATACGTTGCGCTCGGCCCGTGCTTGAGTTTTTATTTTCCCTAGTATACCTACCTACTGAAACAGGGTCCATTTCGGTTCTGGCACTCCTGCTTGCGTTTTTACGTTTCCTAGTGGACTGACTGAACAGTGTCGCACTGAAATTAAGATTTGAATAGGATCCATTACGGACTAGTGTAAATATGGCAAATCGGAATCCAGGACACATATTCCAAAAAAATTAAAAAGGAAAATAAATTCATTAAAAACAAACAATTATTTATTTCCGCGCTTTAGTAATGACCATCTATTTATTAATTCTATGCATGCGCCTTATAAAACTAGCCTCCAACTCCAGTACCTACATACATTTTATTTTACAAACCTTTACCTTAAAATGTTTCAAAATTAATTTCTCGGAAACTATTCAATTCCTGATTTTTTCATCTTAATTCGTGCGACAGCTTTCTAAATCCCACCTACCTACCTTATCTACCAATAGTGGTGGGTGGGCTAGCCGTTAATCATAATAAATAAATAAATAATGCTGGACAGTTTCACGCAGCATCATCTAGCCCCAAACTAAGCAGAGCTTAGTTATTATTATGGGAACTATATGACTGATAAAATAAAAGAGATTAATGAAGTATTTGATTTTTTTTATTTACTTACCATTTTCTTCATTAATAAAGTACCTACCTAACCTAGTCTTGCAATTGTAAGAAAACAAACCATTAGGAAACTTAAGTTCTTATATAGTTTTAATCTAAGTGGGGACTTTCGTTATCTCTACAGATTGATTCATTTTAATATAGTTATAATTTAAAATACAGATGCTAGTAGAACATTAGACAATTATTTAAACCCAGACCAATTGATTATAATTTATCTTTCATGCTGCACACCGGTTTGGATAACAAACACAGCTTCCACAGACTTATTTACTCAAGCTAAATGTCACAGTAATAACAATTGTCTCACATCCATTTGTTACAAGCCTGCTACAACAATTTACAGATAATTCTAAAATCCATTAATTCAAATACAATGAAAAGAAATATCATAATGGAACATATTTTTTTAATAATGTATCAAGTCAAATATTATACAGGAAATTATAAGATCCGTTTTATGGATATAACCATTATATATTACAATAAGTAAAAATAAAATTTACTTTACAAATTCACTACCATATTAAGGCTTCCCCGCACAACTGCTCACGGTCAATGTTATAGCGACGCGTTATTGTGTCCTACTGGTATTGCGACGTTATTGTCGCAACAGTGTGTAAGATCGCATACATACTATTACAAAATGTACTAAATACAGATATCGCAAAAATGCATCGCGTTTCATCGACATAATGCCACTGTGTGGGGGAGCTTTTATGATTTACCTCACGACTATAGAATAAGATTTTTGTCAAGGATCATATTGAGATCTGATAACATATCTGGAAAATGATTGTTTGGGCAATAAATAATCCAAACAGAGGCTAATGAATGATGTACCACCTCTATTTAATTGGATTGCACAAGTTTTATCCCTTTGATTACCTACATTGTTATTGTATTGCAGGCAATTGCCTGCTGCCAATCAAATCAGTTTAAAGATTTTACTCAATCTACTTGAGTAGCTAATAGCCTAGATAGTGAAAATCAAATAGCAAAAACAAATTTACAATACATTGACCCTAACATTTTAGGTACATTGTCATAATGTAGAAGGGCTCATTAATATTTTATTGTTTGATTTAAACAATATAACCATTTAGAAGGAACAATCAAATGTTTTGAACAATTATAACTATTGAATGTATCCCTATTCCAGAATGCAAAGAAAGAATATTTGGGTTAAATATATTATTAGCAGGAAAACACTTACATTTTGCAACTTACAAGTGATCAAAGTACCAACATCATTATTGTATTATTTGTAATTTGAATAGAACAAAACAAAGTCAGTAATCATCACAGGAGGTGTAATACTAGACAGATTTGAGATAACAGTAGTTAGTGTCTTCATATACTCCTAACACTCAAGATACACAGCTCATCTGTACCATACAGAACAATAGATCACCACTCTGCATCACCATTGGCCTTTTGGAAAACAAAATCTTTACCAGCTAAGTTCATAATGCCATCTTTTAGATAGAACTTCCACTTGTTGCGACTACGTGTAATTTTGTCATATTGGCAGACAACAACATTGTCCGTGTCGAACATGTCTCCGGGCTCTTCATCGGAAACATCGTCGCCTGAGTTGAGCGGCTCCTCATCAGCACCAATGCCCTCCTCACGCTCCTCTTCCTCCTCCTCAGCTCGCTCCTCCAGTGACTCCTCTTCCTCATCCTCCCCACCGGCCTCATCCGACCCCTCACCTCCCAGAGACCCTTCCTCATCCGATGAGTCTAGCGCGCCATCCAGGGACCAAGGCACGGGCGCCGCGCCGCCGCTGCGACCACCTCCACCACCCCCATCCATATCGCCCAGTTGCCCAGCCAGCGCTGAATTTATATGCTGCTGCAGAAGAGTAGCAGCCAATGGCTGAGGCAGGCTTATTGTGGCGTTAATGATCGGTCCCGTCAGGACTTGGTGAAGTTTATTACCGTTCAATGCTGATGCAGGAATTTGGATAGTGAATGATCTGGGTTGAGATCCAGGCACACCAGGCTGAGCAGGTAGTGTCAACTGTACTGGAACTTTGTTATTCGGATCTAGCACATGATGGGGATGCGTGCCGGCGATGTTCGAGGGCGCACCGTGCTCTGCAGTGGAGTTCTGTTGGCTTGTACTCTGAGTGGACACTTTAGGTAAAATATTGCTTTTGGAATTGTGGAAATTTTGAAGCAAAGGAGGAGGCGCCATGGAGGACTCGGGCTGCGGCGGGTCCATGGCGCCGCTTGCCTGCAGCTTCGTCTTCCATAGCTGCTTCAGCTCCTGCAACACTTGCTCGTCGACCCCATCGTCCAGGAAACAGTCTCGCACTCCGGCTATCACGTCGTCGACAACTGTGTTGTACAGTTTTATAACAGACACTTGACTCATCGTCATTTCGATATCTTTTAGGTAATACCGATTGCAAGCAATGATATCGATCAGTTCACAGATTCAGTTTATAATCTTCATGTACTTGGAAGATTCCGCAATGACGAATGTTTATGATTTTGTGTTTTACTTACTACATTTCAATTCAACTATTACTCAATGTCAAGAAACAAATCAAGACACACGATCAATAACGGAGGTAGGATGTACCATCGACAGGACTCCTCAGCTAGTGGCACAGTAGTTCACAAGAAAAATTATAGTATCGGTTTACGACCACTCCATTTCGACGTAAACTTCAAGATTATTTAAATTTTACAATTTTATCACTAAAACATAACCTATAAACAAAAAGATTTGCGTTTTACATGACAGATCCGACAGCTCCTTCCTACGGTTCCACAGACTAGTTAAGGACGGATCCCACAAAAAATTGTCTATGGTTTATTTATCGTACATATTGAGCAACACAGATAATAAAAATACGATACGCGTGCGCTATTGGCTTAATGCCACGCATGCGCACCATGTTTGACATGACTGATATCATGACACGCCCGACCAAAGAATTTGAACAACGCCGCGCCGTAGAACGCCCGGCCCGACCAAACCTACACACTTACGCAGCTCTTTCACGTATTACTTACTAATCTGTGCTTACGCAGCAATTCAAGATTTGAATTAATGCCCACAGATTGTATACGCCTACATTAAATTGTTTATGAACTGTTGTATTAGTTATGTATGTATCTACTAACCTACTATCAACGTTTGAGTTGTCAAACGTAAATCATTTGACTTTCAGATAGGTGCCTCCTAAGGGGCCTACCTACTTATCTGCCTAAACAGCAGTTAAGGCGGAGCAGTTCATAACCTCATAGTTCGTCTATGCAAATTGTTAAATATTTGAAAGTATGTTCCTACCTACCTTAAGGTATGGACGTTAGTCATTCAGTAACCGGTTAATCGAAATAACGATTTTATTTAGATGTATGAAGCTACAGGTCACTTACAAACATAACCCGAATTACGGTTACGTTCAGCCGATATTTCAAATACAAATAATGGTTATAATAGAAATTATGTTCATAATCATGAGTCTCAAGAGTCAGAAGCTAATTTAAGTTAAAACTTTGGAGTAGCTGCGTTTTAGGCTTACTCGGTACGAAAGGTAAAGGTTACATACGTTATAATATTAAATGCAGTAATATCAGTATATAATAATAATATAATAAAGCCCGTGCGTTTACCATAAGAGGTTGTTTATTTGTTTGTTACTCTTTAGTTGTATCTATTTTTATTTGTATGGATGATTCGACACGGCCACGTTTACCCTACCGCCCTGCTCCTTTTGCACTGTGGTCTGTGGTGCTTGAATCAGCCTATATAAATTAGGTGCTCGCATATACCCGTCTACCATTCGAGATAGAGATGTTGTAGGTAGGTACTTATCCTGGGTTGCCGGCGCTTAATATTTTGCCCAAATAATTATTATGTTCATCGTAACGAGGTGGTTGCTGATAAAACTCAATGCTCAGACTCTTGAAAATGAGATACAATTGCATTTTATGAAAGACTAAAATGCTATCTAGGTATGTAGGTAGGTACCTACCTACTATACCTCCCCCCATAGTCTGTATCTGAAAGTCACTCAGTGACAAACGTTTGACAAGTCAATAGATTTCCACATGCACATAGCCACAGAATCAAAATCAAAATGACCACAGAATACGGGCTTGTGATGATCATTTACCTGTTCTGTTACATTATCGAGTGTGCCCTGCCCGTACACAACTCCTAACGACTAGTCTATAGCAAGCTCAAACCTCGAATACTCAAGTTAATATTCTGAGCCCAGCAGGCACTCCACCCACTATTCATTAACAACTTCATGGAAAACTTTCCAAACTAGAATACCTACCTACAACTTTAAGGCTCGGGTACAACTTGATTTCAGAATCAGAAGTTAAAAGCGGTAGGTAGCGGTAAACTAGTGACGAGTAAGCACATCAAAAAGTAACTTACCTACATTTTTTCGAAAGTTAGTTAGGTTAGTAAAGTTAGTTTAGACCGGGGGCTTACAAAACCGCGCGAAAAAATCCTGAAAATATAAATCAATCAATAGGTAGGTATACCTACATAAATACATGGCGATTTTGTAACTTTTTTTGGCAGCGCGGATGTCGTAATTGTCTCTGTCTTGCATAGGCTGTTATATATTTTTTTATATGGATCGTGTGTTTATTGTTTTTTTTTAACAAAATTGAAATCTATATACCTACTTACATTGGTACTACAATAGCTAGTACCTGTTATTCATTTTTAACCGACTTCAAAGAAGGAGGATGTAGGTGCTTAATACATCTGTATTTTCTTGTATCTTTGCCCATTTAATGATTCTTTTTTCAATAAGCTTCCCGTTTTTTAAAGCCGGTTTTTTTTCCTGAGAACTAAGATAATTATGGATGAGGTACTGTGTAAGGCATTATTCCATAAAAAGATCTGGTGATCAATTGTTATAAAATGTAACCATTTTAAGGATTGTGCCGGATTTGTGCCGGAGACACAAAAGAGAAAGTTAGGTTACCTACCTATCTAATAACGGAACCTCGCCCCAGCATCAAAGTTTTTGATATTGTTCCTCAAACTTCCTAATGGAGTCGGCCAGGTGCCTATTTTCGTACTAAGTAGTTTCACATAGAAGCAGTTGCCAGTTGCATGCTTGAATCTTGCCCGAAGGAATCTCAACCTAACTAACAACAACTGGTCATGCTACAGGTGGTTGATACCACTGCGGTGCCCTCATATTACTTTACGAGTTTCTCATAAACGAGTTTATTGTCCGTGAATATAGTGAAAACTAAAGCGAAAAACCAACTTCCCTTGTTGAGTAAGGCTGAAAAGTCGAAGTTTCAGCTTATCTTACTCTTATCTTACGACCGAGTATAAAAATTATACTGTAAATGTGATAAACGTAGTGCATACTACCTTACCTATAGATAGTCACAATGGGGTTGCAAAAACAAATTACTTATATTGTCACAAAATCAAATTTTGCAAACTATCACTATACCCTTGAAAGCATTAATTGTTGAATAATATTACTGTCACTAAAACATGATAAAAAAATTAATACAAAATACGGTTAATTTCTTTCTTATTAGAGAACCTACTCATCCTTCATTAATTAGACACACTTGATGGGATTGATAATAAAGTTTTTTTTAACCTTTCTTATCTCAGGCGAGGGAGTTCCCGCTGAGATGCAAAAGGTGTGATTCGATGCAAGATTAGGTTTGTTTAAAACAAAAATGAATTGAAAAAATATCCATAAAGATCGAACGCGCGACTTCCCTCTAGCTAGTATAAGGACGCTCAAACCGGGGCGCGCGTGTCGAATATAATTTTATTTTCACTTTAGCTCATTGAAAAGTTAGCAACCATGACTCGCAACTCACGGTTGATTCGCAACCAAGTCGATGAAAACATTTCTCCACGAATAACAAGAAAATCCTCATCGTTCTAAATATGTACTTTAAAAATGGGGAGGGACACAACCGCGTATATTTATTTATCGAGAATTGTATCCACGACGGGACGGAATTGAGATATTTGTGCTCGTAAATATTTCAATCAAGGCGAATAGATCTCGAACGGCAACGAGAATGACTTCATTAAATACAATTATGTAGAAACTTGGATAATAAAAGGTGTAATAGATAATAAAATAACCTTAGGTCGCCCTCAAGTAGTTGCCCTTCGTAGATACATTTTTGTTATAAAAAAAATACGCGAAAAGCAAATGGGCAAAGCATTGATAGTTGATTTTCGTTACGTAGAATAGTTGCGATTCAAACGATTGCTCTACATGTAGAGATACTTTTACTTTACTGTATGGAAATTAGATAGTCACGTAACTATTGTAATAATAGTAGAAACAAATAAGTCAAATAACCCTGTTATGTTTAGCTTTGTAATCATACGGAACATCCTGTTAATAATAGCAATTAGGGTCTGAAAGCTTCCTGGTACTTATTGTACAAAATAAAACTGTAAGTACGTATTAAAAAGCAAAGGTAGAGCAATACACAAACGTGGCGTTAGAAGGTGAAGGAAATGAAAGACTGAGCAGGTTAGTTGCGTGCAATCGGTTGGGGTAATTGGTAATCTGTCGAGCGGGCGACACCCAGCAAATTCACACGTGCCTCGGTGGTACACGAACCGTAGTCCGTACAAATACCTCTACACTGTGATCGTGTAAATCCCATATCGACTCAAGCCATACCCACGCTTCCACGTGAATTGATAGAACGAGATTGGTTTAGCTGTTTATAAGCATTGAATAAACTCTGTAGTACATGCTACCTATGCTACCTACAAAAATACACATTAATACGAACACGTATGCAGCTATAAAGGTTATATAGATGAGAAAGATAACTTTTATCGATGTAAGTAGGCAGATACTTATTCTTGGCAGTGGTAGTATGATCAATTGCTTAGTTAGATTGAGTAATTAATTTGGAACAGTCAACCATGTTTACCAATTTATATCAGAAACCGAGCATACAGGATAGTAAGTGTCAGATACCTGTCTCATGCAAACCCCTTGTTATTTAAGTTTATTACAAGGGAAGGGTACAGGGAAGACGTATTACAGTAGCTAACTACTAACATAAATAGATTGTACAGCAACGTAGGTAGGTATTTACCTACTTAACTTAATTTCCTTCATCTTGTAATAATATTTAAACTTCTGCAAACGATCTATAGAAAGCTCAACCGAGCCAATCACTTAAAATGCTTTGGCACGCTGCCACGCTGAATGACAATGCAGCTCTTGTTTTTTAAACTTCACTAAATAAATCAAATTGGAATTGTTCATAATAACGTTATATCTATTATGAATATTATCATCTTTCTAATCTATAACATTACTTAACAATTTTCACTACTTTTCAGTTTTTGAGAGCTAATAGTTTTTTTACATCGCATGAGAGTTTCGAGAAGGTTTAAATCTAAATCAGGAATCGCACACATTAAGGTACACATTCAATCTAGCTTTAGGTGAGTAATAACGTTTTAGGATTCTATTCCAGCCAGCCAGCCTATTGATATTCTGATTGTGTTTTTATCCGTCATAGAATGAAAACTTAGTAGGTACCTACCTATGTTGCTATTTGCTATAATGACGGAGAACAAAGAGGGTAATTAAACCCTCTTTTACGAGCTGTTCTCATCTGTCCCACCCGACCTCTCTCCAGAGTCCAATTTGCCGGAATGAACAACATAACGTCAGCCTTTGTACTGTTAACCTATTTCTTTGATATCTTTAGACTTATATACATATTCAAATATAGGGTTCTTTCAACACAAAACGTCCATAAATCCTAAAATAATACTGAAATCGCCCCAACTCTTTAAAATTTTATGCATGATAGTGTGGAAATGCAAAAGCCTACTGGCACAAAGAGAAGTCAGTAATCACAACACTAATAAGTACATCGCCTTTGCATTTAGGCAAGCTGGTGACAAAAGTCTATGCTATCATTCGACATATATCTTTGTCAGGCGAAATTGAAGGTTTCTCAGGCACAACCTTGATACATAAACTACTCAATGTGATAAAGCTGTGAATCTTATGAATCTTATAGCATCTTTGGGGTTATACATTTGTTAATTACAATAGGTATCGGCTATTTTTATTTCTGTGTTATTTATATGTACATAAAAAATATAATAAACTATCTACATAATATAAAACTAGGAAAAGAAGATTGTTTTCTACCTTAGTTATTTATTCGAAAAGATGCTTTCACAATTGCAACATTAAAAATACAATAACATTTTGTTCGAAACTAGGCGAATTACGACTACCTATAACTACGTCGTTTATACGGGTCATTCCCACCAATGCCAAATCTATTGTTCTCCAAATTATAAATTCCATACATGGGTTCCCAAGCAATCCCATGCCTTTTTTAATATAAAAATAAAGAAGTTTTCTTTCCCAGTCAGTGCCACGAGCACTGACACTTAGGTAGGTTGGTAGGTACAGTAAACAGAAAAAGCCTAAGACTAATTTTTTTTCGTTTTCCTACCATTGTACGAGTAGGTGGTACTCTATCTACATATTCTTTCACTATTTTTTTGTAAATCTCTGTTATTGGAGTATGAATGTTTTTGACGTTCTCAATACATTCTTCTTTGAATGCTTGTGATACTGACTTGAGCTGATCTTGAGTACACAAATGACGATCCAACGAAAATACATTGTGGCATGTTTATTGTGCCTCCTGAATGCTATTGTTTGTATCGCAGTCGCGCATGGCCTGGTGGGGTGTTTTTACAAATTATTATTGTAATTTAGTGTAATATGATGATATTGGCTAAACGTTAACTATAGAAAAAGGGTTACAGCAAACAAGTTTTTAGGGTTATGTACCCGAGGGGTTACAATATTGCTCCCGGCTAGGTAGAGAAGGCCGCAGGCAAAAAATGGATGTGAACTGTCGAGCAGAGGAAGTACTCCAATGGGGACTGATTGGAATTATTCATAATGACCCTAGTGTGTCTCATCGTATAATTCAGGAAGGATTATCTATTTTTGTGAGTAACAGATAATTTGTCTCGAGGCCTATAAAAATATAATTTGTCCCTTCACCAACGTAGGAACAGACGCGTGACCATGACGTAATTAATAAAGTCGTGACCGTGACATGACTTGATAATAAAAGCGTATGTCACGTCCGTGATGACCTATTTTCTACTAAACATTATTTCCGATGAATGTATGCCATGATTTGAGAAGAAATATGGGCCGCATATAAACTACTGATATGTTTGTATCGAGACATGCACACGCTACGGATGGTTCCACGTCAATGGTTTAATGGATCACTGCAACACATCCTACTAATATTATAAACGCAAAAGTTTGTGAGGATGGATGTTTGTTACTCTTTCACGCAAAAACTACTGGACGGATTTTGATGAAACTTTACAGTAATATAGCTTATTCATCAGAATAACACATAGGCTACTTTTTATCCGGGTACCATGCGGGCGAACCCCCGGGCAGAAGCTAGTATTTTATAATTCATAGTAACAACTTGTTTATTATTATTTTAAACAAGTCAAGTTCAAAAGTAATTTTAATACAAAACGAAATGTAGATGTGTGATGAAACTGTAAACCCGTGCAAAATGGAACACTTATTGGCTACTCTTCGCAAGTTTTCCGCAATATATTTTGTCAGATTTACCCAGAAGGGTCGTCGTTGGCAAGTAAATTTCTCGAAGGTATATTCCTATTGTATGAATGTAAATATACCTAGTAGAGTTAGTGGTGGTATAGAGTAAGGACACGTCAATATGAAGCGAGCCCAGCCCAAATCATGCCCGCCTCTGAATATAACACTCCCGCTTCAAAAATATTTGTACACGCTTTCAAATGTATACACACACTGACAATATCAGTAACCCGTAGCATAATTGGCTGACCACATACAAGCCCGCATGTGCTAAATATGTCAACTTCCAGCTTTTCCTTGCAAACATGTGTGATTGTAAAATCACATGAATGAACGCTAAAAATCGAGTCAATAGTTATCTTTTAAATTTAAGAAAACATACAAGGTCACCATGCATATTGGAAAACATGGGTGCAAATGTTGACAATTTCTGCCTTTTGGCGTTATAATTGAATTCACAATTTAGGTGACAAGGGGACTTGTAAATTTGATACAATCTTATTATATTGTAAGCCGCAGGAGGACTTGCGAGCTTACTTGTAGCTCTCTGTAGCTGTGGGACGTGGATTGATTGGCGTGCCGTACCAGAGCAGGCGAAATTTAACAAGTTAATTAAAGAAGATCTATCATTTAGGTTCAAAGTCCGTGAGATAAGAATCGAACAAAGACAAAGGTGGCTCTGACTGACGTCGTGCATTTTAAATTGCAGATCCCACATCCGCATTCCAACTGAAACTATAAAATAACTTTGCTTTTTATTTGGTCCCTGTGATATCACAACCATCTTCTTTTGTGTCTCTAGCTTTCACAGAAATTACATTTACAAACAGATGGCATTCCAGCGTGCGGTAAAATGATTCCATAGTAGCAAGCAAGCAAAGATCCAAGTTCTATTCCAAGGTAAGTTTCTCACATTGTGACTCATTCTGAATAACATTCATACGCATATCTACATAGTACTGTATACTGTACTACATAGTACATGCGCTGAGCCTAAATGTGCTCGTAAACGGGTTAATTTTAGGCAATTTCTTGCTGCAATTGTGCGACGGCTATACAATTGCAGCAAGAAATTGCCACAAAACACGCCTGTTTATGCGCGTCATAAGGAGACATACCCCCGTATTCTAAGACATCAATCACCTCGAGAATTACTCGACTCGACTCAAGCTCACTTTTGTGTTTTTGATATACTTAGTGTGCAAAATGTTTACAACTCTAATTCTCCTCGACAGATTTCCTTGACTTACGAACTACCTTGAGCATTCCTCAAAGTTAACGTTTATGACATTTGACAACAGCCATAGAACAACAAGTTCTGCAGCCGGCTTAGCAGCTAGTATTACAATATCTGTGGCTTGGCTTTTCAAAGTCTTCTCTTATAACTCTTTCTACACATCTTGATATCTCTTCTTTTCGAGCATAAGAGCAAAAAATAATAATCTGTGCATAAGGCGACATCAAGACTCGCGTCTCTACGTAGAGATACACATCATCGCCCTGTCCATAGCAACGGGAAAAACAAAAGTAATCCTTCATTCTTAGCGTTCTATTTTCAAAAAAATACGCTACACAAATATATAGATAGATATAATATAAATATAATTATTAACACGAAACGAGTATAATTTTAACAAATTACAATCATTAAGCGGGCGAAAATAAAAATGACGAATATCTTGTACCGATTTTGTATCACTAACTCGTGGTGATAACACATAATAAAGAACCATTCCAGTCAACCCAGCCTTTAAATAAAAAAACTGCATTGTACTAAAATCGACCTATGATGCCACAAAGTTTCTAGTCCCAAATTTATTCGGAACGCAAGTATCATTAATAATAATAATGTATCGCAAGTACATTATCAAAATAATGTTAAATTTGTATTTTTATGATTATTTTTCACACTTTTAGTAAGGCAATAACACCTTCATTCTTTTAAATAGTTCTCTCCATCCTAAGGTTATCTGGAAGAAATCCCTTTCATGTACTTTCCCTTTGTGCATTTCTTTTTTTGTTGTTCTTTTATTATGTTTCTGTATTTATACTGTAAATTGGTGCTATGCACAATAAAGAGTTTATCTATCTATCAAGATAGAATCAGAAAAGGGAGACCCTGTGATGAGCCAGGAGAAAGATCTCCCCTCAGCTTTTGTCAAAAAAACAGTACCATTCATTAACTAACTTTTAAATTTTGTAAAACCGCTCTTCGGCAAATCTAAAGCTCCTGTGAGCTACCTTACCGAGTTTCTCTCTGCCTTTCTCTCTAGGTTTTCAGCATAAAAACCAAAAAGATGGGTTCGGTAACCATTCTTTGTACTCCTATTATATCTTAGCATAAAAAGTAGACACACAAAACACGAACAAACTTTTGTCTACGTCTCTCGAGATGTAGACTATTTGAGAAGAAATATCTCTAGTCCTAAATGTCAAAGATAAACAAAACATGGTCGCCATGCTCGACGATGTAGATTTTTGTTTCGGGAAGAGTAGAAACTATTTATGATCGGGGTAGTAGAAATGCAACAGTCTACACCCAAATGCCACTTGTGTCTTCTCTGTCATAGACAAAACCGTTGTCTTGGGTGATCATGTTAAGCCGGCAGGACATGACGTAACGTGTTTGACTAAATAATTAGCTCCAGCTCGAATCACTTTTGTAGGAATCCTAAAGAAGTTCAACTAAAAATACCAAACACGTAGAAGTTTTGGAGGGAATCTCAAGACGCCCTGAGTCTAATTAGATTGAAGGGATATTTGGTTAAATGTCTAAAAATACGAGGAGTTGCTTGCACCTAAACATAATATCTTCTGCTTACATCAATACTTATCTTTCACGAGTTTGTAAAGTAAAATTATAACCGTTAGTAATCAGTAGTTAATCCAACTGAAGGTAAGCATTACTGTAAAAATAAACGTAATATGCGGCATCTGTGACACGTTCCCGTGTCAACGTTACAATGGATACGTTAACCCTTGTCAAGGTGATTTATTTTCTTATATCTCTAACTAAAATTACTAACAAGTCGCGCTGCAGGAATCATCACCGCTAGAACAAAACCATGCTTGCGGAAAGTTAGTGAATGGATATATCTCAAGACTCTTTTCTGTAAACCGCAAACAGTGCTAGATTTTTTAGGCTGATGATGATGACCATCTAGTGAAATTACATGTTGTAATAAATAATATTATAGCATGAGAACACTTTTCTTGTATGCAATATTTCCGGAAAGTTAGCACATTTCTCGACGTAGAAATAGGAAAATTCGTAGTATCGCTGCTACGAAGCTACGCTGGCTGGCAGCAATGAACAATTTCGCCTCGGGATGCGCCATTATAATTATCATTCTCGTTGAAAGTGAATAGCTGATGTGGTCAGTCCTTTAATGAAAACGCAATAACGCAAAAACTGCAAAGTGAAGACGAGTCGGGCTTTAGCAATTAGATTCACACCATCTCGTGAAACTGTCTTTTGATAAGCGTGTTATATGTTTTTGCAAATAAAATATTTGAACATTCTCATTTATACACGTGTCGTATTCGAAGTAATATGCTTTACAATTTAATTTCTCGTCTCGTAGTAAAACAGGTCTATCTCATAGCCTTGTTTTATTTCGAGCATAACGTAACAGCCTCGACCGCGTTTCGTGCTACAGCCGTAAATAAATGCCAAAGGGTTTAACATCACAATACAGACGTTAATTAGTTTATGTTTACATAGGACACCAACCTACAACGATGGAGTTAGAACAATATCATTTTCATATATTTCCAAAAATACCTGATTAACATTGCCATTTTAGTGCAACTTTAATTCAGCGCATATTAGAAGTTATGTTATATATATATATTTTATTTATGAATCAATATTATACAATCCATTGTATTTTCCAAGGCTCTGTATTTTGATTCTGGATGAAATACTAGTGAGGTTGCTTACTCTATCGTTCTTAACACAGCGCAGGTGTAAAAAACGGATATCACAAAACGCATTGCAACTATTGCCGTTCATATGGCGCCTGTGTGGAAGAGCCTTAGTTTTGCGTTACCTAAGCAAGCATTGGTACGGAATAAAGCTCCAAGCAGGAATTCACCGGCATTGTGTGCGGCGGTTTATCACTAAAATTCGGCGTAATCTTCAAGTCCCGCTTTACGGCAACATAAGACGTCGTTTCCTTTCAGATTAGCCGGAGTGCCGTCGTTTGCTACACATCACTGAGTTTTGTTACGTTAATGTTTATTAAGCATATTTGTTTATTAAACAGTATTAACGGGTTGAAATGGGGAAAATTATTTTACATTTTATATCAAGCTTTTGGAAGAAAAATAAACTATCTCTGCAAAACACCAAATTCAAATTATAAAAAATAAAAAAAGGTTTCTATCGTATAGTATTTTTTTATTATTTAATTATTTTTGTAAAGAGACTTACAAACCTCAGTGGTTAAGAAAACGCTACGAATTAAAATATTTCATCATTAAATCCGAAGAGATGATTATTGATTTTATACTAACAATAAAAGGCCTCTCAAGGAGGTATTAGGACCGAATAGAGCAGATAGGTAACTATTCAAAGAATAATATTTAATATGAAAAAAATTTAAAAGCCTATTTTGCTCTAAATAATGTGTAAGTACTAAGGAGACTGGAGACGGAGGCCTCGCCTTTTATAATTCAAATGCTCATATTTAATTTATGATCTTGGAAACTTCACCTAGATTGGCTGCCGACCGCATCCATTATGCCGTACGATGATTTGAATTGTAGTATGAGTAAGCAAAAATGTTTAGCTAATTAAATCCATGATATCTAAGTAAATTATTATTATGCTAGAATCAAATAATAAAATCACAGCTTACCACTATCAAAGAGATAGTCATGAATATTTCTGGATTTCGTAAGCCCGCATAATTTATGCTGTAATAGAAGTGCTACAGATGTTGCCACATATTTTACATAGATAAGGTATTAAAGGTTAAAACATAAAATTGAAATGTATTAAAAAGGATATCAACAATATATTTTGAAGAAGAAGAGAGTTCAATACATGGACAAAGCCTTCCAATAAAATAAAATTTAAAAGCATGTTCCGTGTACATACCTCGTGTGTTCATAAGTTTTGAGACGAACTTATTTAATTAATTTAAAAAGAAAGTAATTCATGCAACCTTTTTTAAACTTTTAAAATTTGAAATTTCGAATGTTTTGAATTAGAAAAAATATACATTTGAATATTTGTTTCATTCTCCGTGAAAATGGCGCCAACAAAAGATTTGCGTGCGACTGTAATTTCACTGTTTCAAGCAGGAAAAAAACCAATGCAAGTTTTTAGTGAAATCCAAAGTTTGGGATGTAGTCGGAACTTTGTGTATTATACCATAAAGAGGTACAAGGAGACCGGCTCTTTAGAAGACCGTGGAAGATGTGGCCGCCCGCGGTCTGTAAGGACGCCCGCCAACATCAAAGTAATCAGAGAGCGAATTCGTCGCAACCCTTGCCGGACTCAAAAGAAATTAGCTCTGCAGACCAACATTTCGCGAATATCGGTGAACAGGATACTAAAATATGATCTTAAACTAAAGGCCTACAGTCGAAGGAAAGTGCATTATTTAAACGAGCGTCTTCGTAAATTGCGACTGGAACGATGTCGGAACCTATTGAAGAGACACGATCCAAAAATATCCTGTTTACCGATGAAAAGATCTTCACGGTGGAAGAAAAGTTTAACCGGCAGAACAATAAGGTTTACGCCAGCAGTTCAAAGGACGTCCAGCCATCTGTACGCAATGTCCAGCGCACTCATCATCCAGCAAGTGTGATGGTTTGGTGGGGTGTTTCCTACGAGGGGGTCACTTCGCTTCATTTTTGCCAGCAAGGCGTCAAGGTGAAGGCACAAAATTACCAAACCGACATATTGGAAGCGGTGGTTAAACCATAAAATGATACGCTATTCGCTGGAAAATACTGGGTTTTCCAACAGGACTCTGCTCCCTCCCATAAAGCTAAGACTACCCAACGTTGGCTGGAGGCCAATTTGCCAGGCTTCATTCGGAGCTAAGATTGGCCCTCGTCAAGCCCTGACTTGAATCCTTTGGATTATTCTTTATGGACGGAATTGGAGCTGAGGGCATGCAGAAAGTCTCACCCAAACCTGGATTCTCTCAAGCGAGCCCTTATTAAAGAATCGAAACGGATTCCCATTGAAAAGATTCGTGCCGCCATAGATGAATGGCGCACGCGTTTGAAGGCCTGCATTGAATGCAAAGGCGGCCATTTTGAATGATTTATTTTTAAATACAGATCTAGATGTCAGTAGTTTTAATTTTAATATCCAATAAATGAATACTCAACTTAGCTCCAAAAATATTTTAGTTTTACTGTGTCTCAAGACTTATGAACACACGAGGTATAATATGAACAAAACTGTCAACTGTCAACACAGTGCGGCGTGGAATGAACAGCGTCGAGTACGACCGACACGACATAATTTAGCGATGACGACAGCAGCTGCAAAATGTTGTGTTTCACTGAGAGATAAGGTGTTGTAAAAGTGATTTTGCAGCTGAAAATCGTTTAACCGTAACTTCGATTAAAGATTTTAAAATTGTGCAATGTTTTCTTTCTGGTGAGCAGTACTGTGAAATCTTTCCTTGTACCTTCTGAAACATAATTGTATAGAATTGATTGTATTACTAGGAACATAGTCTTTATAAATTCGATAATATTCGTCGGTCGACAAGAGCACAACTGAAAATAAATATCTGTATAAGTAGGTATATACAAAAAATACAGATTAAACCATATAAAGACCATTGCAAGCTATCTATAGATAGATTAACTGATCCAGATCACTACCAGACGGAAGCGTTCCCAAAATGCTGGGTACACTGCTATGCTGAATGGCAATGCTAATGCCAATGACCCAGATAAAGGTAAGCTCACGCGTCGCTTTCACCAATACCTGTAAATAAGCACTTCAAATAATGAAACAGTTTATCCCTTACTAAACGAAAATGAACTACATATTAGAGTGCTGTCTTTAATCAACGGGTAATATCGGTGTTACTGCAGCAATGTCTGAGAGTGCACGTTGATCTCAGCCGTCACGTCAACTGTTCAGGCTACCAGCAAAGATCAACATAAACGAGCTACTACCCCTCGTAGCCACTTATGAAAAGTTGCAGAAAATAGTCAAGAATAATTTTCCGCTTGGTATCTACCTAGCTAAATTAATTTGGAGTTTTGAAACGGGCTGGGGAACTTTTCGGCGGAACACTCATTTGAAGATGGCCTTCGGTTAATTGCTCAAAGGGCTATTAGTAATAAAAGCGTCCCTAATCGCTTCAATAAAGCGCAGACACATGCGCATCCTACCATAAGCCGAAAAGACCGTGGTTTAGGCCACAGTCTAGCAAAATTTGCTCACTTAAAATTATTCGCGCAATTAAACATTGTTTGTTAAGCAAAGTAATGAAATAACTTAAAATATTGCCCATAAATAAGTAATAGCTAAGTTTTTTTGGTTCGTAACTGGTTTATTGTTAAACGTTCGATATTCATTAGTTGCATGTTGTATCCCCATGATAAAAGTTCATCTATTATTGTTATTCATCAATCTCGATTAGTATCCACTAGATTTCGAAGAAAGAAGGTGGTGGAGAGTAACCTCCTATATTAACATTTTCTGAGTGTATGTGCGAACGAACACTTGGTGGTTATTTGTACTACAGTATGTGTACTAGTTATTCGTCTACTACACAAATCACCAAAACTTACTTGAATGGTTTTTCTTTGTTGTGAAGATGGTGATCTCCATGTAGCCCCACAATAATATTATAAAATCGGATTAGTAGTTTTTTCAAAAAATCCTAAAAAGCTATGTTTAATTATTTTTTTATGCACGAAACAAAAAATGAAATTCGGTTTTTTAGAGTTACGAAGAAAAAAAGGCACGGAAACCAGGTTCGTCGTATTTGTCTGTCCGTCCGTCCGTCCGTGTGTCACACCCCGATTTCTTATTCAGTTTAATAACTGATGATAAATAATAATAATAATAATAACCCCGCAGGGCGCGCTTGTGGCGAGCGTTCGGTGCGTGGCGACGCCGCGGAGCCCCATTACTCCCTGGGGTCGACAGAGACCCCTGACCCTCGGCTTGCCTTAGCCAGCCGGTCGGAGGTAGAGGCGCAAGAGCGGAACCTATGCTTCAAAAGTGGAAGTGTTAAAGGCGTAAAGCCGGGAGTAGCGTTTAGTGAAACTGCAGCACACCTCTCGACACCCTTTAGCCGTCCACACCAACGTTGCATCTACGCTGCCTATCGTTGGTGGCACTTATGGGGCCGATTTAGTGGACGGCAAATCATCACTTGCCTATGATTTGATTTCATAATTGGCAGGTACCGTTTCATCCTACATAGCCAAGCAACCATTCCTTGAGCATATAGAGGTATACTCCTGCAATAGCCCAGTTTATCACCCTATATTTCCAATAGTTTGATCAGTCGCCATCCACAAAATAACGTTTTTTATATATTGTATTGTACAAAAAGGTCTCTTAGTATTAGTTACACTCTTTATGTAAAGTATTCCACTAATACCTTTACATAAAGAGTAAATAATAAATAAAGAAGAATAATAATAATAATGCGTATGTGTCAATAAGTTCCTAAAATCATTTTAAGATTACCTTAATAATTAAGCCTCCAAACACGAAATATAAGACTTCAAAGTAGCTAGAGCTGCCCTCCCCCCTTGAACCTTTTAACCTTGAGTCCTAAACATATAAACAAACAAATTAAGCGTTTAGCATTTGATATGAACTGCCACTGAAAATTGATTGACGGATTTCCGGTCATAACTTTAGGAGTTATGCTGCTAATTTTGCGAACCTAACACAGTATGTTTCAACACGCCTTGGACAGCTTTATTTGACTTGAAAAAGATGATTACGTCTAATTTTCCCACCAGCAACGACATTCTAGGTTGCTTATGACTTCAATTCTATAGGCGTACACACTTGTTTAATAATACCCCAATACGTCACTCGAATGTTAGCCTTGCCTTCCACTACTCTGTTTATAAGCCTTTGATAGCAGTTGCATAGTTTGAGCAGAGTATTGCACAAAGACTACATATGTGTACATCTATATCGTGTGGATTTGTATTAATTACTAGGTCATCAGAATATGACAGGCGGGCTCAGTATCTTTGACTATCTTTCTATCTTTGACTGGACTGTAGTACCTACATTAACGTGGCCATTGTTCTGCACGATTGGGGTAAATTGACGCAGTCGATCTACTATTCAAAATAAGTAAAAACTTTCTAGAGCTGACTGTAGCAGTATTCTTGTGGAACTTAAATGGTCTTGAATGAAATGGGAAACTAAATAATTTCTTAAAAAATAATTTGTAAAGCTTAATAATTTCTCATGTTTTTTAGCAACTACGATGAAATGTATTATATTTTGGCATCAACATCGCCCATTATATTTTGGCCCTGTATAAAATCAGCGTAATAAACAAAACTTCAGCTAAAACATTCGTAAAACCGAGAACCTTAAGGTTCATTTTTATCAAATAGCGGTGGGACTCACTCCGAGTGTCTGAGTGAGAGCCGGGCAAGGTTTATAAATATCTACCATTATGTGGGTCTGCTGCCCTTTGAATCCGAGATGAGTGTCAATTAAGCAACATTCGCTACGTATCCACAGTTTATTTATAATGTATACCCTCAATATAGTACTAAGCCCGCCTGTCATATTTTGATGCCGGTAGGTAAATATAATCTAGGATTATCTGAACTTTATTAGGGTAATCCGCTCTACGCTGAAATGATTCCAATTTGATTGAAATGTTAATCATGGTCCATCCCAAATGACTAGCTAGAACCGTGCCATTCAAACCATTATTGGCAAAGAGAATAATCTGGTGACAGAGGCACTCATCGTCATCCTTGGCGAGGTGGTCGGCCGATTAAACCCCAATTCAAATTAAAGTAAACCTCTCATTCATGGACTTCTATTTAATTTCACCGTAAATTAGAGTGGATAAGTAGCTCTATCAAATTCAATACGTTAATGAATTTATGCGTTTTACAGAAAAATACTTATTCACTACTGCAATCCCTGTGATGAACATCTTTAGATCAATAGGTACTCAGTACGTGGGGATACTTGGTAGATACTGGTGGTCGTGCGACTAAACATTTTATTTAAAAAACGTGGGCATGTGCCCCATATTTTTGAAAAGCAGTTAGCATTCTAGGTGATATATAAAGCCCATCGCCGCTTACTGGAACACTAACCGATGTCACATGCCTTTGAACTGTTTTT
The DNA here is from genome assembly GCA_958496245.1 of Perizoma flavofasciatum. Lineage (NCBI taxonomy): Eukaryota > Metazoa > Arthropoda > Insecta > Lepidoptera > Geometridae > Perizoma > Perizoma flavofasciatum. Next base: position 6,352,332 of record OY292431.1, read on the forward strand.
TTGATTAGCCGAGTATGCGGATGTTTTTAGAAAAATGAACACGACCTTCGAATCAGAAGTCAGGACAGCTCATAGGTCAACTCAGCACCGATTATTTATTTATTTATATAGGACATGTACATAGGCCAGCTTAACCCTAACAAGAGTTTTCTTCCAGCAAACCTTTGAGGATTGGGACAGCTGATAAATAGCGGTGGGTACGTGTACACAAACGGGAAAAAATATACAATAATAGCACACATTTTCATATAATATAATACATAAATAGGTACATAGTATAAATATATACAAATACATAAATATATATATATATATATAACTCAAATTACACATACATACAATTTATACATATTAAATATTCACAAGGAGAGGCTCTTTAACTCTAAGATTGAAGATGCTTAGCGATGGACTAACGCGGACAGAGTGGGGAAGAGCATTCCACAGTTTTACAGCGTGTACAGTGAAAGAACCACCATAACAGCTGGAAGAATGAGAAGGAGTTTTAAGTAGAAGGGATATAGCTGTCCTGCAAGGCACATCACGCGGGATTAAAAATGCAAAGCGCTCACGGAGGTAAGAAGGAGATAAGTAATGAGAAAAGTAAGGACGTGAAAATCACGCCGGCGACGAATAGGGAGCCATTTTAATTTAATTCTGAATTCGGAAACGTGATCGAACTTGCGCAAGCCGAAAATAAATCGGATACACAAGTTCTGAAGCCGCTCTAATTTGTTCAGGAGTTCCTCCGTGGCATCAAGGAAGCAGACGTCAGCTAAGTCTAGAAGAGGTAACAAGAGAGTTTGAGCAAGCATGACTTTCGTTTCATAAGGTAAAAACTTTTGGAGACGCTTGAGGGATTGGATTTAGCCCGCGTTTTAATCCTGTTTATGTCAGTGTTGATTAGGTGAATGCCTTCCGAGATCTCATCAACTTTGAACTGGCGGTATATTTGTAGATCATCGGCGTAGAGATGGTAGTGAGAAGAAATAATATTGAGTGATGGCGTTAATGAAAATAGAAAAAAGAAAAGGAGAGAGAACACCGCCTTGAGGTACGCCAGCAGTGATATCACACCAGTCGGAGCAGGACTCTTCCGAGCGTACACACTGCGAGCGACCTGAAAGATATAAATATATAATGGTCACGTTCCTACTGTTTGTCCCTAAACTGTGCGAAACAGACACTGCATAAGTATGGTCTACGTGCACGTCCTTTCGGATCCCTCACGGGAAACAATATTGTCGTGTTCAATGGTACAAACCCCGCGTGGCCGCAAGAACTATGGTACCAAGTCTTGTTCTGCAATGATCACGATTCGGTTTCAAGCTTGGTAGGAGAACAGTGAGGTTGTATCGTCGCCCAGGAAACGTCTAAAACGTAACGAGGAAGTGCACCCAAACAGCAGCTTGACAGTAATGGTTTGGGCTGAGGATAGCTAAAGACTAAAAAACCTATCACGATTTTTTAATGACAACCTTAATGCTAAAAATTATGTGCAGCATGTGCAAACTTCCTATGTGCGTTGATTTGCACAAACAATGAGACTGAGTTCACATTTATGCACGATAATGCCCACCTTCCAACAGCGAGCCCACAGCCCACAGCGAGGCAGACTCAGGGATGGCTACAGAGGGGAAAATATCCGCATTTTACAGTAGCCAGTTGCCTGACTTGAATCCCATTGAGCATGTATGGGATTTGCTCCTAAGAAGAGTCCTGAAAGACATCGATGGGGTTCAAACGGAACAACAGCTGAAAGATCTGCTCAAATTTCGTTGGAAATACTAGAATCGACTGCCTCAGGAGAATATCAATAACCTTATTTATTTCACGACTTGAACATAGAATGCACAAAATGTCAAAAATTCAATACGATGGCTATGTAGCCATATATATACTATAGTACTACCATACTATATGGCGTACATACATACTATATACATATAAAAGCCATAAACGACTTCCAATTAACAAAAAAACAATCAAAACCTGATGGATAAATCCGGTATCATTGGATTCGTCTTAGCCTAGAGAGTGACATCTTACTAATCCTACTAATATTATAAACTTGAAAGTTTGTGAGGATGGATGTTTGTTACTCTTTCAGACAAAAACTACTGAATAGATTTTGATAAAACTTTACAGTAATATAGCATACACATCGGAATAACACACAGGCTACTTTTTATCCGGGTACCACGCGGGCGAATCCGTGGGCAGAAGCTAGTAGGATATAAAAATACGAAGTGTCATTTAAAAATATTATTATAGAAAACTGCAGTCGATTTCTTTGTTTTTAAACTGATTACTTGTTGTTTATTTGTATCGGGAGTCACAGTCACAATATGAGTCTACTTTTAATACATAATTTTTTGCTAATAATTTATCGAGATTGATTCACTAAAAGTAACAAAGAATAAACATTTTATAACATATAATAAACATAATATTAACATAATATTTTTATTATATATAAAATGTATATAACATACATTTTATATATAATAAAAATACTATAAAAAATATATTTGAAAAATTTTCATGTGTAGTTAAAAAAAATTCAAGATTTTCAAGACTTGGCATTGGCACTTGCAGCAAACTTTAAATGACATACGGCTATCTAGATTATTTTAAAACTGTTCCAAAGTTGCTGGTTTGTCTCAGAAGTTGGATTACCAAAATAAATCATTAGTTTTCTGGGCCGTAAATGTAGGTTTTCCCGGACGATATTTACTTATTTATTTATAATTGCGAACCACGGTATTTGTGTAAAACATTAATCAAAGGGTGTTCATAAAACCAACTCAGATATATTGCACAATCTAATATTGATCTTAAGCTGGAAATAAGATATAAAGTACTTACATATTAAATATAGTTTTTTATTATACAAGCAGACCACCAAGCGATTTAGTCTATTTTTCCATATCTGCTAACATCAACTTTCCACTGCACCCCATTAGAACAAGTTCTCTAAACAGTCTCTTGGTTGACTATTCGTTGATTAATTATTAATTTCCAGTCAGTCAGTGAATGATAATAGTCATAATGATTTTATTGATATAACGTTTTTTGCAAGTAAATATTCTTAAACACAAAGTAAAAATGTTGGATCAAAAATGTAGAAGAGTCAAGATTATAATCCTTGGACTTAAGAACTTTTAATGAAATATAAAAAGATGGATATCGTAAATTACAACGCAAGGCTGGAAAGGCCTAGGATGACATCGGGCGGCGGCGGCGGGTGGCGCCTGGCGTGGCATGAGCCAGCGTGGGTAGACGGTACAATCGGGTAATTAGCTTTATACTCCTTCTACTTTCCATCAATATTAAATAACAACCACCATCTTACCGCACATTTGTTTGAAACATATTTTATCTTGAGGCCTATTTTAGCGAGTCGACTATAATAATTTTGTGACTGCTGATCGTATATATATAAACAACTACATTATATATAATAACTTATATATAAGAGAGTAACTAATATACAATTTCACGCAGTTTATTTCTCATAAGATTTGGTAGGCATATTTTTCTCAAGTTTGTTGCGCAGGATGTTTTTTTCCTTCAAAATTGTTGGTTGTTATTGTAACATGGAAAGTGGTGTGGCTATTGTATCATTATAGTCTCTCTTTCATACTAACTTTTCCGCCAGATCCACCATACCGATGTGTAACTGTACGGTGGTAGTGGAATTTAGTTAAGATGCTTTTACTGACTATGTCATAAACTCAATTAGGCTTAGAACTTTGTGTGACAGGTTTTAATGTCTTTTAGGTAATATCAGTACATCAGAGTAATCTCAGGAAGACAATGTGAGCTAATGGAAGCGTTAGCCTACCCAATTAATCACTTGCTACACTTGACATACTCATTTGTCACCTGTTCCTGATTCAGTGAATCGCAGTTATCAGGAGTACCGTGGTGGGTCAAATATCTGCAGAACATGCAATCATTTGTTCCTAGCGGGAATCGAACCCGCCACCTCTTGCGTCGTAGCTGGGTACTCACTCACCGGAGCACCGAGTTTGTCAGTCATATACTCATATAATAATAATACATCAATAGTTATATAGGAAGATACCTATCGCCAGTGTCGTCTGATATGTCACAATAAAAAAATATGTACATTACTGAATTTATTTATTTATTACTTACTTTTCAATAAATCTTTTGTGTTGCAAAACGACATTAGCGAAGAATTAAACGTTTAATTGATACTTCAAGATTTAATTTTATAGCAGGTTATTCGTAGAAACCATAAATTCATCACAAGTCTCTTATCATTCACTATTTTACGTTATCCAGCCGCAGTAAGTACCTACGTAGCACGGAGAGACAAACGCTACCATCAAAATTAATTTGTTGGCTTGGGCAAGTTATGCAATACAATTCCTGTATTCAAATCGTTTTATCCGAATAAAGCACATTATACATAGGAAGGTGTTACCAACGTGTTCCTGTATGGTCAAAATATTACTATCGAAAAATCCAACCATATCACGATTAATTATCTTCAACGGTCAAAATGAAAAATATTGTATCTAGCGAAAAGTCTAAAATAACAGTAATAAGTTGGTAAAATTACTTGACCAAAAAGCGGGACTTTTAGGTGGGTAGATAACTTTTTATTAATTTTGAACGTGGCATAACGGGACTGTGACCAACGGGGACTAAGCCCGTGCGAGTTTCAAAGCCAACCCCGGATTCCATTATGTGAATGGATTTTGTGGTAAAGCATCAGTTTAATATAGGATTATGGTTCAACTATGCATATTCGAACGTAATTCTCATAGGTAATTATAATCTTTTATGTATATAAGTAGTTAAATAGTAGCAGCTGTAGGTAGGTTACCTGAGTAGGTAGGTAGGTACTAATGCGAGTAGCTGGTATCTATCGATTGGAACCTCACAGGAGGTTGGGTTGATCACAGTTCATTAGAGATTCTAAAGCCAACTCGACGAGAAAGATATTGGAGAAAAAAACTTTAGCTTGTGTATACCTACATACTTATTTACACGTCGCAGGATTTACTTCGGACAAAGCGCTTTTGATGCAAGGTTGCTCAAAAATCTAAATAATATGTACCTATTTAGAACGGGAGCTTACAGTCGTCAACCCTATCTATCGAGTACCAGAACGGATCATACGTAACATGCAAGAGGAAAAGTAAAAATAGCGTATGCAGTCAGGGCGCTTCGTGGCAGGATTTTTTTCTTGATTGTAGGTACCTTATCTAGCCGGTTGGGCCTACTACAAACATATAGACAACTGTAAACAGAGAACTATGTTCTAGACTGGAAGAGAAAGTAAACTGACCTACTGTGATACCTATTCTCCACATATCTAATCTCGGTTTAAGAAGACAAACATCCACAGGCAAGGCCACCCACGCTACCTAAGGTAACGCTCCCGATATAGTTATAGAAAATTTCGCAATAAACGTTGCTTTATAATGTTCTCTTTTCTACCTGCACTACCTAACTATTTCTCTTGATTCGTGAAATAGAAAATACACGACGATAATATATCCAAAATCAACAAAATTTCGTTTGTACAAATATTTTTTCTAGTACGTTAGCAAGGGTTCAAAGGAACCACATCAAACCACCTCAATACGACGCAGAGTTAAACTACTTTAGGGCCCTAGCCGCAGTCAACCTTGTACGCTGTTGACAATCACAGGACTACGACGAACTATCTCCATAAACTCTCATTTTATACTATTATTAGCTCTTATATGTCGTAACCAAAAAGTATAATCTGGATTGTTATTCGGCTAAACAAAGGTACGCCAAAACAAGCTTTTTTGAAAAAATAAGAACTGCATTTGTTTTCAAGCTAGTAGTTCTTGAAAAAAATGACATTTTCCTTCTTTTCCTGATTTTTACAAACTTGGAAAACGGTGTATTTCTATTAACAATTGCAGCGCGCCTTAGTGACTTGTGGCAATAAAACCTATCTATGATCTATCCTTGAAGACAAACAAATCTACTGCCAAGAACCGCATAACAATCCGATAAGCCTTCTAGAAAATAAATGATAACAGCCAGATAAACGAAGAAACAAACAAGCATAAACCAACACCCCTTAATGGCAAACGCGCAAACGCATACACGGACTCCTTAAATTGCGGGTAAAAATATAAATATTAATAATAGTATCAATAATAATTTTTGCTTGTACTAAGCTAATATAGTCAAAGTCAAGTCAAAGTCAAAATTCATTTATTCAATAAAATCACAAGGACCACTTTGAAACGTCGGTTTTTATCTAGGTGCCTGTTCCTCCACGACCAAGCCAGGAAAGAAAGGCAAGAAAACAAGGCTGGTTATTCTTTTTAATGATCCTTTTACAAAACAATAGGTTCGAGTTGGAGCATTTTCAATCCCAAGAGTTTTTGTCATCTAAATAATCAGAAATTAAACGGTTAAAACGTAACTACGTTTTTAAATTTGTTAATTGATAATTTTTGTATATATGTTGGGAGTTTGTTATAAAAGCGTACACCGTGCCCTTTAAACGATTTACTAACTTTATGGAGTCTACAAGTGGCAACAGCGAGTTTATCTTTATTTCTAGTATTAACATTGTGATTATCGCTTTTTTTCTTAAACAAATTAATATTTTTGTGAACATACATCAGGTTTTCATAAATGTATTGACAAGGGAATGTCATTATATTTATTTCTTTAAACTTTTCGCGAAGTGATTCTCTGGGGCCCATATTATAAATTGCTCGAACAGCCCTCTTCTGCAGCACAAAAACGGTATTGATATCAGCAGCACTCCCCCACAGCAGTATACCGTACGACATAATGCTGTGGAAGTAGCTGAAGTAAACTAGTCTAGCTGTGTCAACGTCTGTATAAAGACGGATCTTTTTGACTGCATATGCCGCAGAACTAAGTCTCTTCGATAACCCATCAATATGAGGACCCCATTGAAGCTTATTATCTAGGGTGATACCTAAGAATACGGTGGTGTCCACAAGAGCCAACTGTTCATCTTTGATTTTGATATTTGCTTTAATTTGTGTAACATTGGGTAGTGTAAATCTAATACACTTTGTTTTCTTTTCATTAAGTAGGAGATTGTTAACGTTGAACCATTTTACAACCTTAGAGATTGCATTGTTTACATTGTCAAAATCGGTTTGTCGTCGCTTTAATTTACAAAGTGACGTGTCATCTGCAAACAATACAACCTCATGATCGTCCCTTACAAGGTGGGGTAGATCATTAATGTATACTAAGAACAAAAAATGGTCCAAGAATTGATCCCTGCGGTACATCTATAGTAACCAGAGACCCCGGAGACCGTTTCCCATTCACGTCAACTCTTTGTACTCTGTCACTTAAATAGGAAGTTGTACTCTGTCACTTAAATAGGAAGTGAGAAAGTCTAGAGCAACGCCCCTAATACCATAATGGTGTAGTTTCCTGATCAATGTGTCATGGTCTAAAAAGGTAGATCTTAATTTGTATATTATATTGTTTTGTATTATGATAATTTATGTCGAATAAGAATGAATTGTACCCAAAACAAGTCATGTAACAAAACGCGTGTTCCAGTTATAAAAAAAGTTCCAGTTGTAAATTGAATGTTCTCGCAGTCATATTCCACAACCAATGCTTTACATAGGTATGTACGAGAGGGTTTCCATTACAAACGTTACACTTTTATCTTTACGCTTCTTCTCAAAGAGTAGACACGCTTTTTAAACAAAGGAGGAAAGTGGTTCGTAATCTGTGATAAGTGCGCCCAGGTGCTACGTGAGTGCTCCGAGTGTGCTACGAGGCGCTACGAGGCACTACGCCGCCGCCCAGCCCCGTGCGTCTCATATCAACAATGACTCGTTCTCAGAATAAAGGACTTAGATGGTATCAGTGTTCTCAAGTACTTGCAGTTAATATAAAGGCAAAACTGCTTACCAAGTCTTTTTATCGACACTGTACGGTCTACGAATACAAATATATGCTTGAGGAGTTTATAAAGGACGAAAAGATATTGCAGTGTACTTGGCTAAAGTTAAAATAGGTACTTGTACATATATGGTACTTACATTTGTCTATGAATCAATGCAATTTAATCATGTAGTTATTATTTATCTTTATAATGTAATATACAGGGTATCCCAAAACAGGTACACTAACCCGAAAGGGAGTGATTCTGCCCATGAAAGTAAACAAGCTTTCCTGAAAAATGTGAATTTTTTAAAATTTTATGTCAGGAAAATCCTATGTACAAGGTACAATGTGCTATTCAGGGTACGTTTTATTTATTTGTAATTCTTTTGTTTTGTACTATAGGCATTGAGAGCATCACAGGCTAACACAAATAAAATCAATAAATAATAATGCTGGTAAATTTTCACACCGCATCATCTAGCCCCAAACTAAGCAGATCTTGCACTATGTGAGTAGTTCACATGGCTGATATACTACTTATATATTTTTTTGTAAATACATACATATTATACATAGGAAACACCCAGACCTGAGACAAATATTTGTAGATCATACAAACATTTGTCCCGCGGCGGGAATCGAACCAGCAACCTTCAGCATCTCATGCAGACAAGACCGAAAGGACACTAGTAATAGCGGCTGCTCCTCGGCTGATACTAACATTCTATTGACATACATACGAATACATATTATGTATTTTACATACGAACTTTCGTTAGAAATTCTGTCTGTATTTTTCATCTTTAGTAATAAAACATTTAGTAATTTTATTATTATTATTTATTTATTTGTAAAGATTATCACTATTCGAAACTTCTTTTTCAAATGTAGAGAAGCTTTCAACTTTTAAAATAAGTCAGTATGTACTTTATATGCTTCTAATTCTGAGCTATGCTAAGGAAGCGCGGCCCTGACCGACTTCTGTGACCGATATTTGTGCAGCGAACTGTACGGGTTGTCACACGTCATTCTATGGATCAAAAAATTATTCATAAAATAAATAAATCCGTCGCGTGACAAACTGACTGACTGAAAATCAAACCGCGGAAAATCCTTTTGATGTGTAGTGGTCAATTAGGCAACTGGCAATTTGCTAAAATTCTAATCCTAGGAAGTGTAGCGGGAAGATGAAGTTTGTATTAAAAACCCTAGTTATCCATATTAGAAAACCATTAATCGTAAAGAAATGACGACTTATACGACTTTGAACTCTCGTCAGAGTCAAGTGGAGTAGAATTATGAAGTTTTATTTTAGAACTCATTTGCCATCATCGCCATGATAATATTATAGTATCAATAGCAAATAAGTAGGTACTAACGTGAACGTGGCTAAGTTTGTGACAACCTTTTGCATGCAATTCACAAACCACAAACGCTACCCTCGTCCCTGGAAACAGCAGCCACAACCGGCCGACATCAAACAAGCTGAGGCTCCGGCCCTATTCTCTACTACCTCAGCTCTCTGCTATTAGACAATCTTGCCGTTACAACTGTAACTCTGTATGTACTTACGTTGTTGATTGCTAGATGACATTCTTTTTTGCTTTGAGCTAGATTATCGTTAAATATGGTTTTGTACTCATGAGAAGAGTGAAATAAAGAAATGCGCTAGCCAGTAACTGAATTATTTTTTCGTCACAAGTAGGTACCTACATGTTTTTATTGAACGAGCAAGGACAAACGGAAACACTGGCCACACTTCAATAGCGAGCTTGCAACGAGTCAGCTATACTGGATTAAGTCCCTACAGTTTGAACCAAGACAAATAAATTTGGTCTAGTGTGAGACAAACCCTAGGATTTTGTCTAGTTTTTCTCAAAAAATATTTATTTATTTATTTAATTTAAAATAATTCATAAGACATTATGGTTGAAATTTACCCTACCATCAAAAAAATAATCATTATAATCGGTTCACAATTATCACAGATATCGTACAAAAAAACATACAGATAAATTGAGAACCTCCTCCTGTTTTGAAGTCGGTTGATAATAATTAAATCGCGATATTTGCGATACGTCTGTAGTCCTAAGTTAATTTCAATCCTATTGGTACTCTATCAACAGATCCTCACGTGCTTACCCTATTTTTCTCACTCGGGATGACAATCTTTCGAAAAAACCAAAATTAAATTCGCCATTCGTAAATGTTTCGGCTACTCATTGTTCCATAAGATGATCAGGTTTTTTAAGTTTTACGGGAAAAATAGCAATCCCTCATGAATAAAACGTTAATAGGATCACCTCGGGATCAAAATCAGTTAGCAATTGGCGAAGATATCAAGTAACAAACACACACATAAAAAAAATACTGCCGAATTAAGAACCACCTCCTTGTTTATAAGTCGGTAAAAAATCTTTTTTTTTAATCTCGCTTAGCTTTAAACACGAATACATACGTATGTTTACTACATATACAAAATACATTATTATATGTTTGTACTTACTATTTTATTTTATTTATGAGTAACAAATAAATAAAAATATTTTTGCTAAAGAAGAATATTTAATGGAAAAACTTTTAATGAGATTTGATGAACGGAACGGAACCTTCCAATAAATTTCTTAAAAGTTATATTCTTTTCAGATTTCGTAAATGTCCTCTGAGTAAGAATAATGATTACCTACCTACCTACGCTGGTAATTCACTTTATAATGAAGTTAAATCACAACCAACTTTAGGTACGGGCTACGTGTGTCCTGTTGAGTTATTTGGTTATTGGAAAATTTGGTTGTCTGATGCAAAATAGTTTTATTCATGTTTTTGTTTTTTTTTTTATGTTCGGCAAAGTCCGTCATCGTGCCCGGCTTTTTCAGTGACAATATCTTTGCGACAAAAACATCTGACAAATTACTTAAGATGGATCGCACATACCTTCTTCCATGGCAAATCTGCGTCATTTTTTTGAAGACTCTTAAAGTTTTATGCTTTATGATTTACACTTAAAAGAGCTTCAGGTTGCATATTTTTAAAACGTATGATCTGTAACAACTTACCTTTAGCAGATTACGGCTTTATACCTGAAACGAGTACACAAATACAAATTAGTTTGGCCATATCTTCCGTTTACCTACGAGTCCCGTACCGGAGATCGAAACCTAATTGGCCGTTTAACCCGAGGTCGAAAAAACTATAATATATTATAGTAATTTAAGGATATATATTTCTTAGATTAATTCGGGTTCAGATATATTCAACAAATTCACTAAAAATCAAAACCGTCCAAGATTTTTTCCCGTCATATTTTCCAAGCTCGTTGATTTTTCCCAGCTTAGTTATGGGATAGATAGTCAGTAAATAAAAGACCCCAGAGCAATTAAGATTCTTATAATGCAGCTCGTACTGGATTGTTAGATAAATTTGCAATTACTTTTGGGCGAACACCGGACTGCCCTGTAGTTTAAACTCCAATGCCGAAATGCGACAAGTTTGTTCGGACGATGAATAGGAGATAAAACCCCTATCCATCAGAATAAACTCGGAGTAAATTGGAAATCTTATGACGTCACTGGGCTCAAGAAACGAACGGCAGATCTCAAGAGCCCTAGGGCTCTTGAGATCTACCGTTCGTTTTCAGTTCGCAGTCGAGTGACTCCGAGTTGATAGTATATTTTGGTAAATATGTTGCTAGACAGATTTTAGCCACAGAGAAGAATTTTAATTAATAAAGAGTTTTGATTTAAAAGTTTCAATTAGATTGTTTGCGCCTACGAGCTCTACCACTATGTACATAATTAAAGTTATAATGTCAAACATTAACTGCGATTCTTAGAACATGTTTTTGTTCAATAAACACTCAACAAAACACTCAATTTTTTTTTATGTGTTCAGTTACTGAGCAGACTAAAACTAGTCTGTAACGCGGTAACAGCTGCTTTCACCAATATTGGCTTGTTCCGCCCTGAACGCTCAATGCTTACCAAATACCTACATGTTCTGACGAATCGATACCTGCTAGCAGCCATCATAGTTACCTATGTTATATTCGTAGCTCTGCATGGTTTAATTCAAGGTACCTATGTCACAGCCAAAGTGATGAGTTTACTGAAGTAATAAAATTATGTAGTACATTTGCTTCTTGTTATTTAAAAATTAATGTTAATTTATTAAAGTATGTGCATAAGTACGTAATATTTTGTAGTTTCAAGTATTTATTTATAGACACGGTGTCCAAGAACAAGGGGGGAATCTTTCCATTAAAGTGAATAAGTTTTACTGAAAATAAATTGGACATAAGCGCTTATCGGATACACAGTGAAAACTTCCGAAGCCAGCACGGCTTTATAATTATATTAAACCAACATTTTAACATTTTAAAAAGTTAATTATAACTGTCCTTAAAGTTTTTTACTTCATAACTTTATAGGCGTTACTAATGCCTATTACCATTGCAGTTTGAAAGCGCTAAAGTGAAGTCTACTAGTAAACGTAGGCTGGCAATACTATATAATGTTTCCTTGTCGGAAGAATTTCGAAACCCTAAACAGGCAAATACCCTATCCACGTATTTGTATAGAAAAAATATCAAATGTTGTTTGTCCTTGTAAGATTAATATCATGAACAAGATGTCTGATATCAGGTCATGTACCTACCTGAAATGGCAAAATGTATTGTTTTTTTATCTAAGAAGTTTTTAAAACATTCATTTTACAAAAGATGTGGAACTAAAGTATACTTTGAGCATGGCTATACCGTATGGAATAGCATACATATTCTGAGATATCCTGCCCTACAAATACTAACTATTAGGATAATTATAAGTTTAACGGGCCTTTATCGCGTTTACTTTTTTTATTATTTTCCCGACGTTTCGACTGTATTGCAACAGCCGTGGTCACGGGATGACCCGTAAACGCGATAAAGACCCGTTAAACTTATAATTATGTTATCTAATCGCGAAAGTTTGAAAAAATAACTATTAGTAGGCGTTACGAGTTTGACAAGCACGTGTCTTGACCACGTATATGTTGACAACGAACGCGCGCTTGCGGGAACCGTACGTGCGAGCCAAGTGCGGACCCGCCTGAGCGACCACCATGCCGTGCGCGTCGAGATGGAGTGTGAGCCACGGGGCCCCCCGGTGCTTGCTACATATGCTAGGGGAGGGTCTGTGTCTATGCTTTAATAGTTGCGTTGCCTAGCTTGCTTTTGCTTTCTGGACTCTCTAGTTTAAGCCGCTTGCCTAGTATAGATACATGCCTGACCTACTTCGTCTCTTCAAGATGGGTAGGCCGCGAATGGTCTTAGGGGAGTGTAGCGCAACAGTCGCCGATCCCTAAGACAAGTCTGGTGGGAATCCTTCACGTGGTTGCTCCCTGTTTTTGGTCTACTTCACTTGGAAATAGACGTAACAAAAACCACCAGACGAACGCTGCCTGGAATGGTGAGGTCATGTTCCGGCGGGTTCATCATTGTGTGATAAACAGAATGGTGGATAGCAATGACCTCCTGCGTGTTTGTGCCGTGCGCAGGAACCCGTACCGGAGGATGAAGGAGTCCTGGTGATTGAGATCGTAGCGAGCCGGTGGTTGTGCTTGCTACCATCAACACATCTCTTTGGTCTGGATTTCTCTTCACACGGGCGGTCGTAAGCTAGCCACTTACGATCAATCGGCTGTGACGCCCCGTCTGAGGGTCGTTGGCGAGGGTCCTCACCTGGGGGGTAGGCAGGCGGCGAGGCGCGGGACCTGGGGTGAGCTTGCGGCTTCCTCTTTGGTCACGGGCAGCCCCAGCATCCTTCGCAACGTTCAGTCTCGTCTATTTTACAGGATGGGGGCCCTAAGTTCATGTAGTAACTCTGGCGATCGCGTGCGGAGCACGCGACGTCCCCGACTGAGGACTCCGTGGCGGGTGGATAACTACATGAATGATCTCTAAACTTTTCCCCACCATGGCTTCTAAAAGAACGACCAACCCCACACAGGCCACCCCGGTGGCATCTTCAAGTACTGCTGCGGCTTCGGCCGCGCATGCTCTTACCACCCCTCGAGCGTCTTCAAACGCGAAAAACGCAAACCCAACCGCATCTTTGAACGCGCTAGGCTTCCGCAAGGCTGCGTCTCTGACAATGCCGAGCGGAAACCCAGCTGCTTCCCTGAGCGCGATAGGCTCCATTACTGCGTCCACGTCAGCGCCACCAATGGCTGCGACCAAAGACACGGAAATAGAGCTGTCCGCTCTTAAGACTGCTATACCCGCGCAACAGACAGAGCCAATCTGGACTTTAGTCTCTCCGCGCAAAAAAAATAGGAACAACAAGCGCCAGAAGGCCAAGGCGGACACTCAGGCAAGGGCACAGGCAAGACAAAAGGCTGCTGACGGGGGACGGCAACTCCACCACGGAGCCAAGTCACCGACCCCAGTAAGCTCGACCTCCGGTCAGGCCGAACAGGTCCAGGCGCAGGTGGTGCCCGAGGCAACACCAGCGACAAGCGAAAGTAGCCAGACTCGCCGCAAATCCAAGCCTAGAGGGAAACGCGCAGGCAGACTGGCAGCTAAAACCCAGAGAAACACCGCGGCACATCCCAACATGCCGTCTCAACCCGTCACCAAACGGTCCCGGCCCGAAGATACAACCACGCCTACTGGAGACAGCAAACGTGTGAAATCGGGGACCAACAAACACAAAGGGTCGGTCAGCTATGCAGCGGCGTTCAGGGCCAACGAGCTGTGCGTGGCAGTCATGACCGAACCCTTCAACGACCTCACGGCTGAGCAAGTCACGAGCATCCGAACTTGTCTGGAGACGAAGCACGAGGACGAACTTCTCGACCCGGCAACGTCGTCCCAAACATCCAAAGTCCGGTTCCGTGGCAAGGCGCACTATAGCGAGGGAGTCCTCAAGTTGTGGTGTGAGGACGACGTCGCGCTAGTGTGGCTCCGCTGCGCGGTGGACAACGTTACATCGCCAATCGCCGGGACTAAGCTTGTGGTCAGACCTCAAGCTGAAATCCAACGGCGCATCCTCTGTGGTCTGTTCATCCCCGAACCCAACAAGGATATCGACAGGCTGCGAAGGATTTTGGCGATGCAAAACCAGTTTGTCAATGTCAACTCTTGGTCACTAGTCAGAGCGGAAAAACAGACGGAGCGGGAATCACCTGGTGTCCACCTGCTCCTTCGTGTTCCAGAGTCTGATGTCAACAAACTCAAACAACAGGAGCGCCGCCTTTACTGGCGTATGGGTAACATTTACATCCGAATCCTGGAGGAGGATTCTGGACCAACCCAGGCGAAAGGCGACGCTCAACCCAAACCCACCCCTCAAAAACCCAACGTTGGCGAAAGAACATCAGAGCGCCAACTAGAAAACATAGAGATGGAAACTGATCCCCCATCCACACCCAAACCCGAGGACGAGGAGTGCTTTCTGGACGTCGAGGGGAGTGAGGTCAGCGACAGCTGCCTCAACTCCTCTCCGATCCGACACTCCTAAACCGTTCCCCATTATCCAAACCAACCTCCAGCACAGCCTCACAGCGACGGCTTCTCTGCGCAGAGCGCTGGAGGAAAACCCCCAGACCATAGCCCTAATCCAAGAGCCGTGGATTAGGAAGGGCAGAATCTGTGGTCTAAGCAACACCAGTGGAAAACTCCTCCTCGACACCACCGTAAGCAACCCTAGAACCTGCATTATCACTCCCAAACACCTACAGACACTATTAATTAACGAATTCTGTTCCAGAGACCTAACTGCTGTTAGGCTCACTACTGGACCTAAAGAGATACCCCAAGACGTAGTCCTAGCATCCGTCTACCTGCCAGGCGACGAGGACATACCTACAGCAGAGGTGGTATCCCTAGTCGAGTACTGTGAGCGGGAGAAATTGGAACTCGTTATCTGCACCGACTCCAACGCGCACCACAACCTTTGGAGCAGCGACAAGACAAACATCCGAGGAGAAGAACTGGTAAATTATCTTTTTACTACTAATCTCACAATACTTAACAGAGGCTCAGAACCAACATTTGTAACCTCTCGAGCCCATACCATCATTGACCTAACAATAACTACAGAGAAGGTGTCCCACTCTATCACCGACTGGCACGTCTCTGACGAGGCGTCATGCTCGGACCATAGATGGATTAGATTCAATCTCTGCATGAACCTACCGACACCGCAACCTAGGCGCGCCCCACGCAAGACAGACAGGACAAAATTTGTAAAAATGGTCCGATCAGCTCTTGAGTCTGAGAATGTGCCATCAAACAACGTAAGTGTAGAAGACATCGAACACTACGTGAACAAACTCACCCACATCTTAACCCACAGCTATGAACAATCGTGCCCTCTCGTCATGCCCCCGGTGGGACCAAAGCGACACTGGTGGGGCCCCGAACTGCAGAGATTACGTCGCAAAGTAAGGAGTCTGTTCAACAGAGCAATAAACACTCGCCAAATCAAGGATTGGGAAAACTACCAATCCACTAAAGCAACTTACAAAAAACGTATAAGAACTAGGAAGCTGGAATGCTGGAAACGCTTCTGTACAAGCATAGAAAGCACCAGCCATGCAGCACGAACGAAAGGCATACTATCAAGCGAACCTGAGCGTACACTTGGATGTCTCAAGAAACCAGACAACACCTATACAAAATCTGATGCAGAAACAAGCGAACTGCTGCTAGAAACACACTTCCCAGGGTGTCAGATTACAGACAATCACGAATGGGACATGCGCACCGAACGAACATCCAGTAGCCAAGACTGGATCGTAGCCCATGACCTCATCGATCAGGAAAAGGTTTTATGGGCCATCAACAGCTTCCTTCCCTTCAAATCAGCAGGACTAGACGGGATATTCCCGGGTCTCCTTAGATGGAGTGGCGACCTACTGGCTGACTATCTTGTTAACATCTTCAGAGGCTGCGTTGCCCATCGCTACATACCTCGCAAATGGAGGGAAGTGAAGGTAGTATTTATCCCAAAACCAGGAAGGAGCGACTACACACTGGCGAAATCCTTTCGACCAATAAGTCTCACTTCGTTCCTTCTCAAAACACTGGAAAGGCTATGTGACCTGGAAATAAGAGGGCGCACTCTATTGCGCAAGCCCCTACATCCACATCAACATGCCTACAGTCAGAACAAATCAACTGAATCAGCACTTCATAGCGTGGTAACACGAATAGGAGACGGATTAACCAACAAGTTACCGACTCTGGGTGCCTTCATCGACATAGAAGGCGCCTTTGACAAAACATCCTTCAACAGCATAAGCCTGGCACTAGAACGCTATGGCGTAGCCCCAACGCTAGCAGAATGGATAAACAATATGCTCAGATACAGAGCTATACAATTCACTGTTAACACAACAACCAGAGGCATAGTGGTCAGAGGCTGCCCACAGGGTGGCGTTCTTTCACCACTGCTATGGAACATAGTTGTAGACGAACTCATCCAGAAACTGAATGGTCGAGGACTGTATACAGTGGGATATGCAGATGACCTTGCTATCCTAACGACTGGACATTTCGAGAACGTACTATGTGACCTCATGAAATCAGCTTTTAAAACAATCGAAAACTGGTGCACAAGTCATGGGTTATCGGTCAACCCCACAAAAACGGAACTCATAATGTTCACCCACAAACGGAGCCTAGGAAACTTAAGACTCCCGAAGCTATTCAACACCGAAATAAAACTAACTAACGAAGTCAAGTATCTAGGGATCATCCTAGATAACAAACTGTTATGGAATAAACATCTTGACTACAAAATACAGCGAGCCTGCACAACCTTCTTTCAATGTAGCAGAATGCTTGGGAAAACATGGGGACTTTCCCCGAAAATAACCATGTGGCTCTACACGGCCGTGATAAGACCAATACTCACTTACGGAGCAATCGTATGGTGGACCAGAACCGAATTAAGTACCGTAATCGCCAAGCTTCAACGATTTCAAAGACTCGCATGCTCCGCCATTACAGGCTGCATGAGAACAACCCCGACGGCCGCACTTGAGATCATTCTAGGCCTAGCCCCGCTTGACCTCTACATACAGCAGGAGGCAACTATGGCCGCTTTGAGGCTCCAACACCAGGGCCTATGGGGCAACCCTAGAAGCCTGCATGCGGCTATCCTGGATCGTGCAATTACACATGAGCCTCTATTAGCTGCCCCATGTGACAAGACCTCCAAACAACGAATATTCCAAAAACACTACTACATACAACTATACGAGGAACTAAGAGATCAATCAGGAATCAATGAAGTCCGTGTCTACACCGATGGCTCAAAAACCAAACAAGGAACGGGCGCTGGAGTACACTCGATGGATCTCAACATCAACATTTCAATGACACTAGGCACACACAGCTCCATCTTCCAATGTGAATGTGTGGCCATCACCGAGGCCGCAACCGCGATATACAGGAGAGAAATCGAAGACTACAACATACGCATACTCTCCGACAGCACAGCAACACTAAGAGCTCTGGAAAGCCACAGCTGTAACTCCAAACTCGTCTACGAGTGCCACCTAGCCCTAGAGAAAATCTCGGCGAAAAACAAAGTGACTCTACAATGGATTAAGGGACATAGTGGATCACTTGGCAATGATGCTGCAGACGAATTGGCCAGAAGAGGATCAGGAACACTCACAGAAGGTCCCGCCCCACTCCTCCCTCTGCCATTCTCTCAGCTGCGCACGTGGATGCGACACCGCACCATAAACCAACACAATGAACGATGGGGACAGGCCACGGACTGCAGACAGTCAAGAGCAGCTCTACCTGCCATCTTACCACGACTGACGCGTCGCCTACAAAGTCTCAAAAGATCAGACCTCCGGATCATCGTGGGGACTCTAACCGGTCACTGCCCCTTGAACAAACACTTCTACAACATCGGAGCCACAGACAGCCCACTCTGCAGAGGATGTCTAACCGAAGAGGAATCAGCTGCCCACGTAATCCTGGAATGCGTGGGCGTAGCAACTCACCGCGCAAAAATCCTTGGCAACCCAAGGTCACTCCGCGAAGCCTGTGAAGACCCCAGGAAACTTCTGTGCTTCTGGGCGGAGTTGGGCTGGCTAACCCACTAGCCAAAACTCCCACGCACAATGAACCAACTAAAGAGTTTAAATGCGGAAAAGGGAGTCCACACACATACACATACATACATACATACATATGCTAGGGCGTTCACAAGAGCCAATAAATGTAACTTTGTTGCATCTTTGGCAAGCGTAGACTGGGTACAGATCTCTCAGATTTCGTTTCTGTCGGCAAACGGACTAGCTAGTGCAATAGTGAATGTCATAAATAATAAAATAGGTATTTGCTTTCCCATTAAACGCGTCCCCCCGCGAAATAGTAAATCGACTTGGGTATCTAATGACATTGTCAATTTAGAGTACCTATTACGCGACATGAAGGCTGTAAAAGAAAATTTCCCTGATAACGTGGCTTTAACGAACAAAATTGACGAGTTTCAAAACCGGTTTAATATGATTTTAAAATCAGAGAGAAGTAGCTTTTACTGCCATATTATAGAAAAATCTTCCAACATAATCAAAACAATGTGGAATGTAGTAAAAAGAGAAACTGGTCGAAGTCGACGGAATTGTGACTATGTCGAACTGTTGAGGAGACCTGATGGCTCGGAGTTCCCGAGTGACATCGCTGCCGTCAACGCAGTCAATTTGCACTTTGTAAGCGCCGCAATGACGTGCGGCGCACCGGCCGCCGATGTGCCATCAGCGCTGCGCGCATTGGTCGGAGCTCGTGCGCGTGTTGATCGCTCGCTAAGGTTCATTTCCTTCACGCCTATGGAAATTTTCAGAATAATATCTAGGGGTATGGCGCACAAGCCTACGAAAGATATTTATGATATTTCAATATCTCTGCTGAACGAGGCTGCTGCTCCATTATCCGTTATCCTCTCAGTCCTGTATAATAGATGCCTTGTTGATGGCGAATATCCACAGATACTGAAAAATGTCAGAGTTTCGCCACTATACAAGGGCAAAGGGACAAAGGATAACGTTAACAGTTACCGTCCTGTATCTGTGATACCAGGCATCGCCAAGATCTTTGAACACGGCCTTAGTACGCGGCTCACGGTGCATTTGTCGAGAACGGAGTCGCTGTCCGACCGGCAGTACGCATACCGGGCGGGGAGATCTACGACAGATGTGGCAAAGGAGGTGGTGTGTCGCGTGATACAGGCAAGAGAACGAAGCATGCAAGTAGCGGTTTTGTTCTGCGATCTGTCGAAAGCGTTCGACGTCGCAGATCATGCCGTTCTAGCAGCGAAACTGAAACATTACGGCATAGGCGGTCGGTCACTACGATTGCTGCTAAGTTCTATGACCGGACGATCACAAACCGTCACTGCCAGAGGAGGGCAGATTAAGTCAGAGCCAATGTCGACTACTATTGGTGTAGCACAAGGCTCGTCGATATCGAATATATTATTTTCCCTCCTATTGAATGACATACCCGACTGCATCAAAGATGCCCACATTCTTATGTATGCGGATGACGTGGCAGCAATCGTGGAGGCTCCCAAGTTGCACATACCGGAGAGGAAGTTAAATTTGGTAGCAGGAGAATTGCAGAGATGGTTCCATCAAAATGGTCTTATTTTAAATGTGACTAAAACTAATTTTATGCTATTTAACTTAGCGGGGCATAACTGTGAGCCAATATCAGTGAGCCTGGGGAGCGAGAAAATTGAACAAGTCAATAGCACTACTTTCCTTGGTTTCACTCTAGATACAAGCTTGACATGGGCAGAGCACATAGACAAGCTATGCAAGAAGATAGGGCGGTCATGTTTTGCGCTATGGCGTCTCTCGGCTACTTTGACTAGAGAGATGGTGAGAAATTTTTACTTCGCCTCGACAAACTCGCTCCTCCAGTACGGTGTGGAGCTTTGGGGGCGTGCAGCTGATTGGGAGCGCGCCTTCAGACTCCAGAAAAGGGCAATACGTGCCATTGTAAGAGTTCCGCAGGACACGTCTGCGAGACCGTTTTTTGAATCCTTGGGGATTTTGACCGTACCCGCCCTTGTAATATATCAAGCTGCCATCTATGTACACAATAACTTGGGCGAATATGCAAGGTACGGAGACGGTCATAGATACAACACGAGGCATGCGGACAGGCTGAGGGCGCTTCCGCGCCGGCCTACAAAGACATCGAAGTTGCTTCATATGATGGGGCCTGCGGTGTACAATCGTCTCCCGGCAGCAATCACCACCGCGCCATCGACGCAATCCTTTAAGTTTAAACTTAAAAAGTGGCTGATTGAACAGTCCATTTATGACTACAATGAATTTTTTGCCATAAAATGTACTTAATTTTTTCTGTAATTTTGAATTAGAATATTTTATGACATTGGAATGACTATTATTATTATTTTTGAATTTTTTAATGGATGTATTTTTGACTTTTTATGAGAGTGTACTTTCAAAGTATAATGTTATTTATTTATTTTTTAAATGTTCATTACCACTATAATTTTTATTTGACTTGTAACTTATTTGTTATTAATAAATGAACTATGAACTATGAACTACCAAACATAGCACGGTAAGCGCGCGACTCAAAGCAAACAATTATTGCTAGCGTTCGTGAGCGGCAGCAGTCCACAATAGCAGTTTGACAGATATTATAATACTAGTTACTTATTTCCTGCAACTTGCAGGACTAATTTCAAAATTTAACCCTTCCATTCCCCCCCCCCACCCCGACTTTGATCTATAGATATTAAAAAAACGAAATGATACTATTCCCCCTTTATTCTATAGGATAACCCAACGCGTTCTCATTTACATACTCACACTTTGCTGACCCAACACCGATAAAACCCCTTTTATCGCACAGAAAAGGATTTCTGAAGTTCAACAAAGAATTCTTTATTTACTACTAAATAGAAACAGTACACGGCCCGCTATCCCGCGGGAACCATCACATAAATTACTAAGTATATCATTAGTTTAACACACGCAGAAAATACAAAAGCTAGCTTCTGTTTATCTGTGAAAACCTTTGCTAGCTAAACAAAATAGGAAACCTACCGTGATCCATGATTTTGTATTTGTCTTTCTACTGTATTTATGTAACTTCTACTAATAGCCAAATTTGGACAGAATGAGGTAAACAATTTTAAGTACCTACCCAAAGTTAAATTTACAAACTGCTTTCTTTTGTCGAGGAAGTTTTTGAAAGTTTAAGAAATGTCAGAGTTTAAAAAAATATTATTTTATACCTACTACCCACTCGTATCTTAAGTTCAATTAAATAATAATAAAATTGCTTTCTTTTGTTGGGAAAGTTTTTGGAGTTTAAGTACCATGGTAGATATGCTACGAGTCTTCGAGAAATACCTCCTAACAGAGTTTTAGAAGTGATTTGCATACTAAGTGTTGTGCGCCACACCACCGTACCCTGGGAAATGACCCTCAACAGGACTGGCTTTCCAAAGACATGGCTGACTTATTCGGATTACCTAATGCCTAAAACTGCCAAGATAAGACGCCTGGACTTAAGTAGGTACTGACTTTTAATTAAGGTCATGGCTACTTGATGGAAGGGTAAGTTAAGGCACATTCAGAAATCAACAAAGTAGGTAAGAGTTATGTTTGACATGCAGGCTGTCTGTAAATTCCAAAAGATACAAATAAAACTGTAAACATAGGTGTGCCACAAGGTTCTATACTGGGGCCACTATTGTTCTTGATCTACGTTAATGACTTGGCCAACTGCTTGCCAGATTGGACCTTGTAGTACAAAAATTAAAAAACTGGTTCGAAGCAAACGGCATCATTCTAAATGCAAATAAAGTACTATTTTAAACTACACATGTAAGAGGAATACTCAAAATGATATTCTGAGCGAGGTCACATTTTTAGGATGTACGTCAGATTCCACTCTATGTTATGATAGCCATATAGAAAAAATATGTAATAGGTTAGCCAGCGCTAATAATGCGTTGTTTAAGCCAATAATTGATAGAAAAACTCTTATTTTGGTTTACTATGCTTACTGCCATTCTATAATGAACTATGCGATAACGGTATGGGGAAATGCCTCCCAAATTGAAAGAGTTCTTATTTACCAAAAGAGATCCATTAGAATCATATACGGTTTACATATAATAACTTCAGTCAGAGCATATTTTAAGAAAGCTAGAATATTAACAGTTATAGCTCTATTTATTTTTAATTCTCTAATAGAAATTAATTTAAAAAAAGTCGATTTACCCATGAAAAAACATTTACACAATTATAACACCCGGAACAAAGAAAAATTATAGGTTCCAAAAACCAGACTTATTAAGACTTATTAACTGGGTATCTGTCAAAACCTCGACGTACAATAAATTGCCATTAGATATCACACGGCTTCCGCCTAACCAATTTAAAACGAAATTTTTTATCATATTAATGAATACATGAGTTGTTCATTTTCTGATTTGCATGGATAGTAGAATATTCTAGATTAAGAACTTATGTACATTTTGACATTTCCAGATTAAGAACATGATTATGTAAACTTTGACATGCCAATGTTATGTAACTATAACGAAATGGTTAAATAAATAAATATCAAATATAAAATAAACAAATACACTCCGGACTGTAATGTCCGCAGTGGGTAACATTAGATCCATACTCAGTACGCAGGTCCGTAATGATACCAAGTAGACGATCGTCAGAGGCACGTCCAAACATTATATTTGGCACAAACCGGTTTGGAAGTAAGCATTCTACATGAGAGTATGCAAGTCCATCGACGCTTATAAAAACTCTAACCAATGACACATGGATCAATCTCCAAAACAAAAATTTTCTGTGTCTCAGTGGAGAAGTCCAACTTAAAGTAATAATTTTGAATAGGAGTTTTTTTTGTTGGATATTTTGGCTTGTTATCTACCTTGGGCACTCAGAATTATTTATGTAACTTTATTGTAAATATAATAAAAAAATCGGAAACCTCGAAAACTTGATTACTCTGGGCTGTCCTGACTCCAGTTTGATTCAGAAAACAGTTCGTAACTTTTTGTGTTGAAAATTTTAGACATTTTATTTATTTATCTAACATAACAAAAGGTTTATTTGAATGGAATTAAATTAGATTATAATAATTAATATTAATTAATTGTTATAATCTAATTTAATTTCGCTTCAATTCGAAAAATAAGTTGTGTTCCCACGTTTTTGTTCATCGCTCTGGACCAACATGAATCCGTGTTCACATTCCTAGCTGAACGCTTTAACCAATCGGTTTTCACCGTGCGCCCTGTCATCAGCTGTGCTCTGTCTACCGAGGGGGACGGGCATGATCTGCTTTGCCGTGGTGCCGAGATAAAGAGGTAAACAGTTGATTACTCTGGCTTTGGATTTGAAAATATTTGACTGCTATGGTAATTTTTTCTTATTTTTTATTCACTTTGTTTATGTTTCAATTCAATAATTAAAAGGTTTAGGGATATATTTATCAAGTAGAAATTATAGTTTTAGTAGAAATTATATTATTTTGCATCTCAGCAGAATCATTGATTTAGTTACTTTTTTTTATTGATATGGCATTGATTGCTCAATACCATATCAAAAAGTCAATTTCAAAAAGACCAGATCGATCAAAAAAATACATTTTATGATAAATAGGAAGATTTTTTTACACCTTAAAGTCATAAAATATTATAAAGTGCAGATGTCCATCTTGTGTAGTGCTTCTGACTATGACCATCATCGAAGATCTTGATGATTTGAGAGGATGTCTACCGTGCTTATCTTACGTGTTGTCGAGTTATTTACAACTAATAAGGCATTTGCAAAATCCGCGCGACTTTCTCTCAGTTATGGAAAGACGTTCTTACAGGATTCCTCTATCTAAAATTGAGTCCGAAATAGCTAGACGTAGCCCGACTTTCTCACTTCCGTATACTTACAACAAAGTCAGTAAATCATGTGAAATAAAAGATAAAACCTACTTCAAATGCAAAAAACTCGTTAAAGGCTCCACGGTCTGTCTTACACTGATGCTGGGTATCTAATATAGACTTTAATTAAATGCGTAACATACAAACACACTCATAACATATTCTATTATTCATACACACTCTCACACACACACACACCCCAACCTACTCTCGCCCCCACATTCAGAAACTCAAACCCTGTTATACTCCCACACAAACACACTCACAACACCCATACACACATACCCCAACCCACCCCCATCCCCACACTCATACACTCAAACCCTGTTATACCCCCACACAAACACACACGCATGCACACACCCCACTACACAACCAAACAAATCTGCCACTGTCCTAGGTACTTTAATTATTTGTCTAGTTGCTTGTTTTTGTCTTTCAACTTTAACCTATTTTTAATTTTGCCAAGAACAGTTAGCAATTGGGTGAATTTCGTGTAGAAAACACGAAATTCACCCAATTGCTAACTGTGTCAAAGGAATCTTGATAACTCATACTCCAGAGACTCAAGATACAGGCATGCACGCCTTGTTTGGGTCTCGCAGCTAAACATATTTAAACACTTGGATATTACTTAATAAGCTGTAAACATTAATCTGTAACACATGTTTTGGCAAAAAAATATTTTATTCTATTCTATTTTGTTGATCGCTCTGTCATCAATATTGATTGCTCTAGTCTCGAAAAATTCACACCCAAATATTTTAAAAACTGGTTGAGAAAATTAGGGGCCAATATG
Source organism: Perizoma flavofasciatum (assembly GCA_958496245.1). Taxonomy (NCBI): domain Eukaryota; kingdom Metazoa; phylum Arthropoda; class Insecta; order Lepidoptera; family Geometridae; genus Perizoma; species Perizoma flavofasciatum. The sequence goes on from OY292431.1 coordinate 6,378,000, forward strand.
AAAATATGCATATTTAGACACCTCCTTTTCGAAAAAAAATACAGAACAGCAATAATATTAATATTTTAAAAGCACCAGAGTGATCAACCAAATACGCTGATTTCGAAGGTGCTTTTGAATTTAAAATTATTTAAGTATTGAATTATATTTAGGAGTCAAATTTTACTCTAAAATCTATCATTTTAATTTCTCCAAGTTATATTAAAAAAAGTGGTCCCATTATCTTACTACGTCCTATTTTATTAATATGGCCGCATGTAAGGTGTAACAGAAGTTATGAATTTTGTTGCATGAATGCAGCAGCTTTTCAATTCGGAATAAAAACGATAAAAAACGGTAATTATGGGCACATCCGCTCAAAAACCACGAGGCGTGCCCAGCCAACCATTTTCTTTCTATTGTTCTAAGTTCGGCAAACGTATTTTCTCTCTAGTGCAGAAAATTTAAAGGTTTCCTAAAATGACTTAATGGGTTTGTATAGTTAGGTATGTGCCATTACCAGTTCTCCAGCGACGCTCGGTTTTCTAATTGTATCTGTGTGTTATATTATTTGTTAAGAACACGGAAAAGCAACATTCGAAATAAAATGAGCTTCAATGGAATATATATAAAAGCTTTTTTGCCCGTTTACACTTAACTTATCCAATTTTCATACTAATAACCGTCTGCACTAAAGTCAAAAAGCTTAAGCAGAGAATTAAGTATGTCCTAGTGACTGTTTTTCTGTAGAACCCTGTCACTAGGTATTAAATGACAAAGTTTAGTGCAGTCAGGCATAAGACATGCTAAGTCTTAGCCTAAGCTTTAAGATATATGCATAATATACAAAACAAATCCCAATAAACAAATAAATTTCTTTAGATCCTTAGCACCGGATATAACAACGCTCGAGCGAACTATACTGTTTATTAAATTTCACATTATCCGAGCTCGTTTTAATGGAAGGTTTTTTTTATCATGGCAGCCAATTTACTCCAATCTAGGTACCCATTCTCGGTTCAAACCAAATGAAAACTGCATACCTACTTTTAATAACCAAGCGTGGTTACTCTTTAATAAGTTTAAAACAATGGCAGCTTTTAGAAGGATATTCATCAAATTAATATCTCTACACAATTTCGGTACCTGCATATATACCCGAGTGGTATATACATATATATATGAAACTTTACAATTTTGTCTGGGAATCACATACACGTGGATCAGACTGGATCGTGGGAGGTATTTAGCATGTGGGGCAAAATACCTCCTGTGGGCTTGCCCACCAACCTCTGCTTACCCACTTACTTATGTCACGAGTTGGTAGGTAGAGGTAACTATTTTCCTATTCAAATAAAAAACCTTGTCCGTTTAAAAGACAAAGCCAAAGCTTAAAGAACAAGGGATTTTCCCGAATATTTTAATATGGATAAAAGCTTCTTGCAATAAAAATCGCCGACATCGGCTAGGACTGTGTAGGGAGAGCCCGAGAGACTTGGACCTTCATTACAAAAAACGGACGAAGTCCTAAGAACTTATCAAATAAAATTAATGTATAACTTTCCAAGTATTTGTAAGTTAATAGTCGGTAGGTTATATAAAAAAACTTCAGAACATAAATAAAACAGATATTTTTTTTAACTTAAATTTAAGGAATTTTGAATATAATACTTGACACACCTTAGGTGTATGAGGTATCGCTTTACAAATATGTAAAGCGATGTCATGATTAAAGCATGTCATGAGATTTTCACGTCTCCGCTACCACTGTATAGTTCAAATGTCTCGAGACACTTTTTTTACGTAGTAGTTTCCGTAAAACTACTTGAATCACACAGATATAAAGGTTGTACGTCTCTTTATATTTGTCTACGTAACATGAAAACTACGATAGAATTATTTAACTTTTTTGGCCCGGAAAAAAGTTTGTACCTTCACTAACCTTACTTGAACCAGAGTGATGACGACCAATATGTGCAGAGTGCTCAACTGAGCGTCCAACGATATATTCGTGATGATTAAAGTCTCCCGCCTGGTCAGTGGTGTCTCACGGACTTCCTCTAAGTAAATTAAATAAAGCTCGGAAGAGTATCGGTATCCTCCTCGGCGATTGATTCCGGTAACAGTTTAGCATGTTCAGAGATCTCGTGGATGGATTACATATAACATTTTTAAGGTTACATACTTTTACAAAAATCTGTTATAGGGACAGGGTTTGTCATTTGTCAAATAATTTGATTGCAATGCTGGACATTGTTCAAAAATTTTGAAAACCGCTGTGGACATTTTTTTAAAAGTCGACTTCGCCGGACTAACTCTTCCAGATATTGCTAAAAATCTTGTTAACGATTATAGTACAATTCGTTTATCTACAAACTTAAATGTTTGAGTTTAACAATACTTAGTATTTTATTTGCAGAAACCCGGTTTCAAGAAAAGACAACGAACAGCAACGTTGCCTAACACTTATGCCTTCGTTTAAACCCGTTGGTTACAGAACCCTAAAAAGACAAAGCAGCAAACATAGGTAAAACACAATCAGAGAGCGGAACGAGCCTTCATTTTAATTGCTTAAGTAATTGCTTTTATGATCGCGAGGTTTGAAAAATACGAACTAAACCGTTCATGTTATTGTAAGGTACAAAGAATGTTTCAGGGTAAAGATAAGCCAATTTTATTGTCTCTGTCGCGTCGCCGCTCGCCCTTATCTTTTTAACTGTTGGCGCGGACCGGCATTAGCAATATGCTACAAGTTATGCTTTAAAACGAGACCTGGAAGGGCACAATTACTTTTTTTACTTTCGTGTAACTAGTTAGACACGACACTATGTATCGGTATATATAAATTCTGGTCACCTTGAACACATTGTCGGAGGAAAATATCGCCGGTGACCATCGTTTTTTGAACAAATAATATTAGCCGAACTTCTGGACAATCTAATGAGTGATTTCTGAATACAGTTCGAACTCAAAAATGCATAGGTAACCAAAATGAGTCAAATTGCCATTGAAGTGAGTGACGTTTATTTATTTAACAAGAGTAGGTACAATAGTTAGTTAGTACCTATGTAAGGTTTGTCTAGACATTAGGCTGTCGAAGTGTTAATTTATTTGGAACACTTTTGATTTATAAAAACGTATAACATTTAATACTGAACATTTGAATTTACAGTTTGAATTTGAATTTACTGTAGAGAAACCTTAAAAAAACATCTGAAATCAAACTTGGGAAATAGTATTTATTTTATATATACTACTAACTTCGCCCGCGTTGTACCCGGATAAAAAGTAGCCTATGTGTTATTCTGATGTATAAGCTATATTACTGTAAAGTTTCATCAAAATCCGTTCAGTAGTTTTTGCGTGAAAGACGAACAAATATCCATCCTCACAAACTTTCGCGTTTATAATAATAGTAGGATTTTACAAGTTTATAGGGTAAAGGATAAATTATAAGACATGAAATGTCCACTCTGACTTCCAATAACGGGAAATTGACAAAAAGGTCCAATATGAAATTTCATCACCCATCTTTTCATCCTTTGGAGTGGGGTTTTTCATATAATGCGACCACTCTTGAAGTATTAATCACCCATTAAAAATAATCATTAAAATCGGTTCATAATTGGCGAATATATCGCGTAACATACACAAAAAAACCTACAGACGAATTGAGAAACTCCTTTTTTAAGTAATTAATTCGTTAATTAGTTACATTTTTTTTTGTACGCAATAAAGCTGGGGTCGCTTGTTTTAATTAAATTTTATGTTTTGGCTATTTAGGTTATAAGAAGGTATTTATTGAGCTAAAATCGTTATTGTGTCCTTAGGTAGGAAGAACAACATAACATTTCTAACTCTGTCAAAACGTGATGTCGAAATAAGAAAAAACCGGACAAGTGCGAGTCGGACTCTCCCACCGAGGGTTACGTACAAATTTGTAGGTACATATTATAAATAGTTCAGGAATCGAGTCCCGCAGTTTATTCCGAGCTTTTTCCGAAATTCAGTTTCAAAAACCACAAGCAATTACAAATGTATAGTTTATATGTTGTTTCCTGTACTTGTAGTATAAGATGATATTACTTGCCAAATTTCATAGTTCTAGGTCAACGGAAAGTACCCAATAAATTTTGATTCTCTTGAGAGTGTCGAAATATACATTTTTTGCGGCATAAACGGCCGTATCTTTTTTTTACGTTAACTTAGAAGTTTAATTTTTTCACAGCTTTAAGGAACTGTATTCCTGAGTACATAGTTTTAATTTCGAGTCGATACCTCCACGCGTTCCCGAGATAAAGGGTCTTGACAGACAGAAAGACGGACAATAAAGTGATCTTATAAGGGTCCCGTTTTTTCCTTTTGAGGTACGGAACCCTAAAAACAATTATTAGGTCTTTATTCATATTTCTTTTTTGAATGCTTTTAATGATTTTTTTTATGAAGTTTTAGTCCTAAATAGACCACAACTTCAAAGCATAAGCAGATATTGCTAGTTAAAGTTAAATCGCACAAAACTGGGCCAAACTGAGCTAGAAGTCAGCTAGAAGCCTCTACAGTTACCTATAATGTTTAGGATGCTAGTACCTACTTTGATACTTTGCTGATAAAGTGACAAGTAAGAGATCTGGGTATATAATCATAATACTGTATAAAGGAGTTTATCGTGGTTGACTGACTGACCTTTGGCAGACAACGCAGAGCCTAAGCCGCTGGTCCTAGAGACTTGAAATATGGAGGGTGCATTCCTTATAGCACATAAACAAAAAAAAAATAGGAACGCCCAGAATAATTTTGTTTTCAAAACAGCCGTTTTGAAAACACAAGTCGTTAGCTGTTAGCACACCAACGTTGCCCCTATGCTGCCTATCATTGGTGGTACGGGTCCCGTTTAGTGGACGGCAAGTCATCACCTGCTGATTTGATTTGAATTTTAGTCAGAATTGGTAGGTGCCGTTTCATCCTACATAACCCAGCAAACATTCCTTAAGTTTTATCGATTATCGATTTTCACTCTTATTGAAATCACTCGGAACGTTTTACTCTAACAGCGCACTGTTCGGTGGTGGGTGTAACCTCTAGGTAGCTTCTGATGTGGACGATATTGATAAATACGTTACGTTTTACGAAAACTTAACGAAAACTAATGCTAGTTTGTATATTAATTTTAGTTTCTGTGTATAATGGATATAAACATTGTGACGTTCAAAAACGCAAGTTTTGGTGAATTCGCTGATAAAACGAGGTTCACGTTTGCACGTCCACGCCAGCAGTTCTGTTTACTCGGTTCATACTCCATTAATCAAATCTCTTTGTGCATCACTTCAAAGAGCTTCCGATTACATCAAATGTTTGCTGAGATAATAGTTAGATACGTATCATCTTATCTCTTTGAATCTAAAATCTTTCTCAAAGGTGAGCTTCTTATATACCTACCTACCAATCAAGCTTTCTATGTTTTATCTCATTGTCTAGAAGTTGAAGTAAAAGCTTATGATATTATCTACGTACTCGTAAGTACTTAAATTTATCTTCACGGCGACTAGAATAGAATATAATTTATTGAAAAATAAAACTTCATTGTTTACAATTATTATTAATCTTAATTAAAAATAGTCAATGAAGTAGTTCGATTCAACAAAATGTACAAAATCGTTATTTTTATGAACATTTTTATTAGTCAATTAATAAAATCGATGTTGGAGCCTATAGACCACCTATTATGACTGTTTTTTTGCAGATTAATAATACGAAAGTGGTTAAAAATAATTGCTCACTCAATTAAATATTCTTAGAGAATTAAATATTTGTTAATAAATAAAATGTTTCAAAATAAAATGGGCCAATGGATTGACTAAAGTGTCCCAACAGTTATTCAGAATTTAAAGATCGTATCTACCAATTCAAATTGATGAAACGGAATTTTGATTTAAATAGTATCTATTCTCTACTATCTAAAATAGGCAGTGAAAATTAAGTCGAGAGCCCTGCATAATGCGAATTGAAAACATCATAGGATCTAAGCTCGTTTCAGTGATTGCAATTTTTTACTTTTAAACACTGAGATTACATACATTTGGTCAATTTTTATTTATACATTGTTATGTAGTAGGTACCAGGCATATAGGTAGTTAGGTCAGATGCTCTGGTTTAGGATGCTGTTCACACTGACCCTAGGACAACGAGAGGTACATCGCTAAGTCTAAAGCGCGTCCTGCCAGTCAATATTGAATTTGACAAAGCGTCAAGTACATTTAACGCAACATCAAGAGTATCATGGTTATTAATCATGTTAATTGAATGGTGATGATATCATTATGAATTTGTTTCGTCATGCATTCAACAGGTAAGTAATTTTAAGGTATGAACGCGACTGTAACCCAGGTAGCTCACAAAAGGTGAGAATTGGTGCCTCGGCACGCTCTGCCCGTCACGTCAGGGTCAGAATGTGACTCCTAGCCTCCGCGAGAGGGCGACAGACGCGGGTGCGTCCACGATCTACCTACGGACATAATCTACAGGTAAATTATGTCAGTGAGGGTTACTTACGCGGGTGTGCGATGATGAGGCTAGCACGGCACGTGACGAGGCGTGTGTGAGGCCGCGTGGCCGGGCTACGGCAGACTGTTGCTCGCACTCCCGGGCCCGCTCGCCCGCTTCACTTGTTACGTGCCGCCAGCCCTGCGCGGCCGAAGGCGCCCCATGCGCACCGCACTTTCTCCCCCTCGCCTCGCATACCCCACCCCTCCCCGACCTCGCCGCGCATCGGTCGCATCTACTCACCAATATCACGGGTCCTTCAATTTGCAGCATCCTTGGCAAAGGTGAGCGGATGAGCTACACTTCTGCAATCATAAACACAATACAAATAACAACAGATTTATTCATTCTGATTAAGCGAGCATGCCAACTTTTTCTTTGTTTTATCCTCTAGCTCCGATCGTTTTGCTGTCAACTCTTTGTTCGTTAGCGCAACGTAGAGGCTATGAATGATAGTCATAATAATTTCTCACTACGACAGTTTCTATTAGATCTTTGTTCGTTAGTAGAGTATGGATTACTTACTTAAAATCTATTTGACTACCTACATTCCTAAGGATTGTGCTTATAGTGATCGATAGAGAAGGCCAAAAGGTTAGAAATTGTGTGGTGAGAACAGTCTTGCGATAATCCTTAAAATTAGGCCATAAGCACGTCATCTCAGCGCAGCGCCACCAATAGCTACTTACCCGCTTACATTTTGTAAATAATTCAGGCTGAATGCGTAGAAAGAGACTTTAAGCTACGTTGTCCACAACAGCGTTTACCAAAAAAAGTGATAATAATTTGCTAGCGAATCGTTTCAAAATAATTGTACATATTGTATAGTGCAAAGCTTTTTTACCGATTCTATCTCTGCCTTCTGCCCACTGCCTGTCTGGGACTTGGTATTATAATCCCACGCATGTTAAATTATATGTTGTTGTACCCTTACTAAACTTACCTACCTAGCAGCTTAAAACATTCCACGCACCTAAAAGCATTTAATTTTTACTCCTGTTGATGATTTGACGAACGATAGATCTTCTTATTCTTAATTAAATTGTAGAATCGTTGACGATTCTACAATTTAATGCATACCAGCAGGTGTTGTATTGTCTGAGTGGGTTCACTGCAGTCACACTGGGTAGTTTGGGATTGCATGATAGCCATGAACCAAATTCTTAACTTGAACTTTAAAAACTAATAAAAAATACTCAAGCGCTAAACATTGTCAACTCTTGAGTAGAACGATGAAGCCTATTGAAAAGTTTCTGCAGATTATCGGTGAAGGCACCGACTAAGTTTCGACTCATTCCGAGAGTCTTCATCAGGGTGAGTGGTTGCGACTTTCTCCTTCCGCGGAGCCTTCACCAATAGTGCAGTACGTGAAAATTCCCGTTTTTACAATATGAATATTCAAGTACACGATAGTTTTTGGAATAAAAAAGTTTCTACAGAAAAAGTTCTAGCTACACTAGACATGCTAAGTATTTTTGACTTTAGTGCAGACGGAAAATTATATTTGAGGCCCCTAAGACATAATTTAGGGAATTTTAGTTTTATGAGAACTGAACAAATTGCAAGGATAACTACTTTCAAAATTAAACACTTCAATTCATTTAGCAGCATTAATATTGCAAAAGAGGATTAATATTGCCATATTTCTGCATTACTGCAGTTTCTAACAGCTGCAGGTGGTGAATTTTGAACACCCCTCAAGGTACAGAGAAAGTAAGAAAGTCACCTATGTTTATCTATTTTTTAACACACAGGGTGACAACTATGTTTTATTTTTAAGAAATAAACAAATGGTTAAGTGCGTATCGGGCCACGAGCTGTGTAAGGTTCCGAAGTTGCCCATAAACTTATATTTACTACCTGTTTTACACAACAAACAACTAAATCTAAGTAATTTTCAATGAAATTTATACGATCGACACTCTTTAGTTTGTAAAGCCTACTAAACTATAATAGTTTTCAGATCAGATTTTTTCACATACCCAAAAACAACCGTTTAGCTAGCAGGGGGCACACTTGACTCTAATAAAAATTTTCAAAAACATCTTAACATAAACTACGTGTAGGGTAAGGTACCCTAAAAAAATTAGTTCAATATTTTTATTTACCACTTTGTCGGCGTGATGAATATGTATACCCATGCCAAATTACAGCTTTCTAGTACTTTATGAGTCTTAGAGCTAAGCCGTGGACAGACGGATAGTCAAACGGACGAGCATGGCGAAACTACAAGAGTTCCTTGTCGACTACGGAATCCTAAAAAATTAAAAAATAGGTGGTAGGTACCTACTAAGTTGATCGAATAAATATAAAATAATAATAAATAAATAAATAATGCTGGACAATCCACACAGCATCATCTAGCCCCAAGCTAAGCAGAGCTTGTGTTATGGGTACTAGATGAAATGAATGGCATATCAAATGAAATGAATATAAAATGAATGATGTCTGATGTTTAGATGTTTAGTTGTATATTTGGATGTATCCGAGTACAACCCCGGCAAAGCCATGAGCATAGGCTATAGTTATATATAAAGAATAAAATGATTTGCAGGATGACATCATAGTACCACGTACTCTCCTAAACACTCTCACGGGTGTTGTAGACAGACTTCGTAGAACCTCTAAACTACAGGGTTAGGACTGAGCCTTTCGTTTAACTTGCACAGACAATGGAATTCCCGATTTTGTGTGTAAGTTGCAAAGCGGTAGAGAAATATTATGTAGTTTCATGTTATTTTTTTATGTTTATTTTACAATTGAAACATTTTTATACATCACTAGCCGATGCCTGTGGTTTTACTCGCGAAGGATAGATAATTGATAGGTGAGGTGCCTGATACGTATTCAGTTCTTTTGTATTTTAAGTATCCAAACTAAGTTTACAGCAAATCGAAGCACTCGTTAAAACATTTCTTAAAGAAACTTAACATACCATCCTACCCCCTTTGAGGGGTAGTTTAGAAACAAAATGTATTTTTCTTTTATAATTTGTACTGAATAATATTAATGCCGAGGGGTAAAATTTTCCAAATTCCTCTCTACCTCTACCTGCACCTCTACACCATAAGAGGAATTTACTCTCCAAATTGCATGCTTCTAGGACTTATGGTTTAGACTGTGCGTTAATTCATTCACCCCTTGGACTTTGTCACCCCTACATCCCCTATGAGGGGTATTTTGAGAAAATAATTATATAAGATTTTTATGATTTGGATTGAAGAATATTTATGTAAAGTTTCAAGACTAAGTTTAAGGAATACGAATTTTCATACAAAGGTTTTCAGCCCTTTTTACCCCCTTAGGGGTAGAATTTTTCAAATTCCTCTCTTATTGCACCCCTACACCATAAGAGGAATATACCCTCCAAGTTTCATGCTTCTAAGACTTATAGTTCAGGCTGTGCGTTGATCCGCCAATCAGTAACGGAACAGTTTTATATATTATATTTATATTTTGGTGGATTTTTTATATTCGATATGAACTTTCGTGCATAAAATAAAAAAAACTGAATAAATGATTTTAAAAACTGCTTTTACAATAATATGCTGCCTGGTAGAAAATGCTTTAGCATTAAGTCCGCCTATTGCTCACTTTTAATAAATAGGCAATAAAGAGTTAATAAATAATATCCAGAACATTTACCTGAACCTTCACCTTTACCTGAACACATTCTTGTCATTTTAAAGGTAGTTTGTTAAAGCCCCTCTTGTAAAAGTCTTCTGCAGTAGTACGGGAACTTACAAAGTCTTTAAAGGCGTTCAAAATTGAAATGTTTACCTAACAAAAAGTTATCCCAACAACGGCTAAACAGTTATCCCACTGCACAAGCAATGGCGAGGAGTAGTTCACCAGTCTCGATAGTTTGACTGCGAGCTTCTCCAAATTGTCACCATTAACGAAAGATTAGCTTTTTCTGACTAATATTTTCGTTCTGTTCGCTATTTGGCTTGGGCACCTGGAACTAACTATTGCGATGAACGCTCACCTACTATTACCAAATAGGATCCACTTTACATGCAGGTAACAATTCGAGTCCAAATTCCTTCGTTTCTATGAAGATTTAGCAATCTGAAGCAGTCGTGAGGTACCTACCAATTTGTCAAGATTCTTTATTTTGCCGATTTGCCAAATTCCCATAACTGCTTTGAAATCTTTGAACCTTGTTCTTCGTCATCCATGAGTTTCTTTTGCGAGATCAAAAACTCCAGAACGATAGCGGTTGAACCAATTATGCATTGTTCGTTCTTTGGTAATGTTAGGTCCTTGGACATAGAATAACAATACCTACTGTCCTTGGACGTCGTTAATATTGCGTACCATTTAAGACGCAATGTTACTACATCCAGACATATGTATATTCGAAAATAACGCAAGTTTTCTAAATTTAATGAAATTGGAGGTAAAACAGAACCCAAAAGAACAAATAAATACCCTGTGTTAAAAACATAATTTTTTTGAATTTCAAATTCTATATCAAACCCTGTAGTTCAACACAACGGTCATTTCATAGACAAAAACATAATACAAAAAACCTATTTTTTTTTAATATTTGACCAGTGTTTGACTAAAACTCCCTAATTTTTCTATTGATTAGGGAGTTTTAGTCAAACACTGGTACTTGACATTCGGTACGGTAGGTAGGTAAGTAGGTAGGTACTTAATTTGATAAAAAAAACTACTTTGGCCCGAGTTAACCAACACACTAACGGGCGGTTAGGTCCTAATCAAAGCTTTTTGACACATTTTTTCATAGATATCTGTCATCATCATAATCAATGTTTATACTTGATTATCCGTTTATTTTGTTAGTGTACCTACTTAAGCTTTAATAATATTTTGTTCCTTCAAAGGTAACAAGGGGAAAATTCATAAGTTAGTAATTCGATCCAAAAAAATTGATATTGCCAATTTAGTCATCCATAAGGCTAATTCAGATATAAAATGTCTCAATTAGTCCAAAAACTCAGATCATGGCTCTGATATTTTATGGTTGTGTAAAATTCATTTCTATAGGTCTAGATAGATACCTAATGATGTCTTCCTCCATACCCTGGAAAATTATAACACCAAAATTGTTGAGTTACTACGAAAATATATTAAACTCCACAGTTCGCACATTGAATCTGAGCGTATGAAAATAAAAACGTCACGTTTTGATTTCCTCGTTGACCTTTGTTCATTTTACAGGGCCCTTTTATACTAGTACCTACTTAAGCACCTATTAGAAAGGTTCTATCTACAATCAGTTTGTGTAGATATATTAATATTAATGCTTTGATCGTTTTTAGAATTCCGAAAAAAAAAGAAAAACTATCACAGTTAAGTAGGCTTTGAAGTAAAAAGGAAAATCTCATACAAATTTCATTGAAAACTACTTAGATGAAGTTGTTAGTTGTGTAAAACAGGCCTACCTAGTAAATATAAGTTTATGGCAATCCTACACTGCGAGTGGCCCGGAAAGCACTTAGCCGGGCTTTTTTTTCTATGAATTTAAGCCGTAGGCCGTGGGCTGTATCCAACTTTCAAAATGAAAGACGTGGGTGTGAAACCGCATAAAAAAAAACTTAAAATGCTGGTACGTGCGCATTGACACTTGCTGAAAACACCATAATGAAACCGGCATTCCTACTCTGGAACCAAAATGTTCGAAGGAATGTGCCTATGTTCACCAATTAGCGGCGATGGGCTTGCAAGTTGCAACCTGTCACGTGGAATTGGAATTCTAACTTCCATGCAAAACGTGGGTGTGTGCCGAATATAATGTTTGTACGTAACTCTGACTACTTGTATCCTCAGGAATCTGTGTACTGAGTATGGATCTGAGTTTTCCATCATGAGGATTACAATTATTTCTTATATTAATATTTTTTGGACTTTTTGGAGTGGATTTTTAACTACATTTTGTTTAAAAGGGCCAACAAATAACGATAACGAGAGGAACCATATATTACAAGCTGTTGCCAGCGGTTTTTGCACGCGTGAATTCATGTTTTTTTTTTAATTACTGATACTCCCATACAAATTTTCATTTCCCCTCTTTAAATGTGAAAATCTAAAAACCCTATAACATGTAATTTTTTTATTTAGGATGAGTAGCAACAACTCCAATTTTCAAGTTCCTACCTTTAAAATATCAACAAATACCTACGCAATACAAACTTTGTTAGGTTTGCTGGAAGAAAACTCTTGTAAGGGTTAAGCTCGCCTTTGTACACGTCCTTTAAGTATCTTTTTTGTCTGTATTATATGTGTGTACAATAAAGAATAAAGAACTTCCACCCCTTTTTAAATGTGAAAATTCAAAAGCCTAATACACGACAGTATTTATTTATGTCCAGTACCTAGCTGTAATTAAAATTTCCATGTTATTGGAACATCATCAAAGATTTTCATTCAAACTTTCTCCCCCATTTCCCCACCCCTCAAAGTGGAAATTTCAAGGCGGAGGTCATTCTCGAAATACTTAGTGGCAAGATGGAGAAAAAACTAAAATCGTGTGGTCGTTCTCCCCACTAGCAGTCTGCTAGCTATAGGCAGCGTAGACAATTCTTCCTAATAAGTAGGTACCTACCTACCTACCTACCTACTAGGTAAGTACTTGTAGGTACTTACCTACCTACACACAGTTTTATATTTAGAGGTTGTCGTCGGCGTCGTATCGCTGGCAGTCTTTGGCATTAGTAGATATCTTAATGACCCAGTTTGAACTCGCCCTTATTCTCACTATTATTGGAAAAGTTTTCCTTGTGTCAAGATTATTATGGACGTGATAAACGCTACGTTTTTATCTCATTAGAGATGTCTCTTGCTGTTGTAAATAAACTTGTTTATTGTTAGCCTAGATTCTAAATTATATGACCACTGAATAAATTCTGTAGGTTACGGTTTGTAGGCTAGAGGCTACCTACAGGGTTACCTATAGCACAGGCCAGTTAAAGTAAATTGATTGATTTGGTCTGTGCCTATAGTAATCTTAGTAATATTATAAACGTGAAAGTTTGTGAGGATAGATGTTTGTTACTCTTTCACGCAAAAACTACTGAATGGATTTTATGAAACTTTACAGTAATATAGCTTATTCATCAGAAAAACACATAGGTTACTTTTTATCCGGGTAACACGCGGGCGAAGCCATGGGCAGAAGCTAGTATAATATATGTGCCTGTATAATATACCTCTACCTTCTGCAAGCTCTAGTCTAGCAGAATCACAGAACAATTTTACTTCAACTTAAATTAGTATTGCTGCTAATATTACATTATTAATATAATTTTATCATGTAAATACTTTGATTCAATTCAATAAAGATGTGTATCGGAACACATATTTTTTTGAAAGTAAGAAGTTAGCACAGTAATAGTTACGTCACAGTAATTATTACAAACAAGTCTTAGCCTTGTTTTCCAATCCCTGATTAATAATTCAATACCTAATTACAAGACTGATAACAAGCGGTAATTAATAAAAGGCAGCAATTGGCTAAGTAGGCAAGTATAAGTTAAGCTGGTATAAGTTAAGCTAGAAATAATCAGGATTTTTAGCCGTATATCCGTGAATAACATAATTACCAACTGCATTGGTAATTTTTGAAAATAATTAAAACAATAATTCCGCCATCGCATTCCATATATTGTATGAAAACATAACAACCTTGCAAAGATCATGTTCTACAATTAATTTGCAAAAGCAATAAGTAATGTACATAATCACAACAACGAATGCGACCTATCCTCTAAAGAAAATGAAAGATGAATAAGGCGCCAACAATATTTTATCTGGATGTTACTTAACTAAAGATGAGTGAATAACATGTTGCTCGAAACGATCCGCTTAGCCGAAATACAAACAATACATTTCAGACTTATCTACTTAACATATAAAAATATATTATTACACGTTAATCAAAAAAAGGTAAAACTCCTTTAACGCTTCTTCTGGGAGAAATCGCCTAGCGCTTTTTCTATGCGCGGTTTTGAAATTATTCTGTAGCCGGAGCGGAGGCGGCGCTTTTATTTGATGAGGCCCTTAGCCTTGAAGAGGTCGCGCATGAGGCCCTTCAGGTAGCGGATTTCGCGCTGCAGGTCAGAGCACTTGTCACCGAGGTCACCGTGCAGCTGGCGCAGCGTCGCCTCCTCGCCCAGCAGCACCTCGATCTCGGCCTTCTTCTTCTGGCGGTAGCGCGTCGCGGCGTTCTTGTTCTGCTCCTTCTTGCGCGAGCGCCGGTCCTCGGGGTGGCGTGCGTACGGTTTGGCACGGCCGGAGCTCGAGCTCTCCTCGTCCGTGCTCGAGGAGCGCGGCGAGGAGGGCGGTGACGGGCTGAGGGAGCCGAGCGACGGCTGCGGGGAGGGAAGGTGCGCGGCACGGTGCCGTACCAGCTCGTCCACGCCCGCCTCCTCGTAGGTGCAGGGGTAGTCGAGATGCAGCGGCTGGATGTTCCAGGGCTCCGGCGGCACGCCCTGAGCTTGCTGCGCGTAGCTAAGGAGCAGCTGCGTAGCGGGCCCGGGCCCGGGCGGGCTTTGCGGCGGCGTGAGGTGCGTCAGCTCCACCGCGCCGTACACCGTCTCAAACTCGCGGAGCAGCTCCTCCGTGTGCGGGGCGGGGGCGGGCGCGGGCGCGGCTACGGTCGCGTACAGCGCTGGCGCGGGCACGGGCACGGCGCCGGGCGCGGATGGTTCCACGCGCTCCACGCCTTGAGAGATGCTGTCGAAGATGGGCAGGTCTACCTTCTCCTCCAGCCAGTTGGGGAAGAGGTTCTCTGAAACAATTAAAAGACAACATTGAAATAACGTTTTTATTTTTCAGGTCAATAGTATCCTATCCAATATAACAAATGTGAAAGTTTATTCCTTATAATGTTCATAACGGCTGAAATTCGGTATGGATGAATTTTGGAATTTCTTTTGCATTTTATAATCAACTGTTTATGTATGAAGGATTGTTTCTTATGGCACAAATAACAAATACCTACGATTTTAAATTGCATATTTTTAGGAGTACTAGATAATAGAAATTAAACCATTCTACAAATATTAAACAAACTAAACGAGCTCTCCAACCTACAACGTCAAGCAAGAATTACATATTCATAAAAGTACCGGTTTGTTTGGAAATTTCCTTGAGCTATTGAACAAATTTATACAAATCTTTATAATTAATTTGCAACAATAAGCTATTTGCACCGCGTTCGAGGCAAGTAGGTATCCGCCCTGAACTAAATAAACAATGTCTACTAGCTTTGGAGTCAATAATGGCTCAGCTAACGTAGAGGCAGGCTTTAGACCTCGACCATGCGACAGTAGCTCTTGTACTATTGAGTTAGTATTATTCATTATTCTGTGCTATTGGTACTGTGTTTGCATAATCAACGCGGAACACTAACTGTGGTCAAATGATACAAGTACCTACCTAATAGTCGTCGCTCGTAGGCTGTATGTTCAATTTACTTCGAGAAAGGTTAAATCGGATCAATTTGGTCGTAAAGCGTGATTGTTCCTGCAGTAGTGCGCAAGCAGTAGAAAGTGCTCGCGTTCTATATAAGACAACGTTGTCTTATGATGGGTTTTTTTCCTTGTAGGATTATAGTTTACGGACTACTAATTCACTAATATAGGTAAGATACGTTCTTGGGAAAGTTCAACAATAATGAATACTAATTATTTAAAGTTTTAAATTTCAATTTGCCAATCAATAATAAAATTGGTCGGTATGTTACTTTATATTGATACTTGTTTAATAACACCAAGGACGTGGGGAGGATATCCGCGTGAATTCGTAGTTCCTGATAGTCGTAGTGTGAAGTCAAGACTCTACAGGCACTTACGTGGCTGTTGGGTGTTATTTAATACTAGTCGATGCTCGCGGTTTCACTCGCCTGGTAATTGATAGGTGCATCAAAAAAAATTATATGCCTTGCACCCTTAAGGGTTTTTTTGAATGCCCTGATACGTATTCAGTTCTTTTGTATTTTAATTATCCAAACGAAGTTTACAGCAAATCGCACCAAACGTTAAACATTTCTTAAACAAACTTAACCCACCATCCTAAGCCCTTTGAGGGGTAGTAAATAAAAAATAAATGTATTTGTCTTTTATCATTTTTACTAAATAATTAAATAATATTTATGCAGAGTTTCAAGCAAATTGGACCACTCGTTAAAAAGTTCCCATCGCTTCTCACGGGTACAGACAGGCAGCCAACGATGTTGCAGGACGACCTGGCTGGGTGTTTTTAAATGGCTGGGTTTACGAGCCTTGGACTAGCCTATTTTTTTGCGTCCTCGTCCACTACACGGCCCGTCCACGGCACGGAGAGGTGTGAGTGGCCCTTTACTAGCGATATAACTGATACATGAAAATAAAACATCATGATATGACACTGACGAGGTTGGCCGAGGCGGCAGACGTACCTAATCAACGATCAATTGAACATAAATTGGTAGGCCGTTCGTTGTATCGCGGAGAAATTCAACGCATGCACATTTTAGTTCATTTCTACCTATTGAAGTTATTATTATGATTTCAATCTACCATACAACCATTGGTACCGTAGAGGATGTTTGCATGTTTCCAATTATGACTTAACTGATGACCTGTAATGACCATCCCAATAAGACAGAGCTTACTTATTTGAACCTTTTGGGGTTGATACTCTGGGTTCGTGGGGCCCTTCGCGTTTTCAAAATTCTTTCAGGGCCTGACAAATAAATTGGTCGAAGCGAAGCGTGACCAGAGAGCTGGCTCTTATCTGGGTCAACGCATTAGCATTGCCATTCAGCGTGGCAATGTGGCCAGTATTTTGGGAACACTTCCGTCTGGTTGTGATCTGGAGCAGTTGAGCTATCTATAGATCGTTTGCAACGGTCTTTAGATAGCTAGCTGTTTCATCTGTATTTTTGCTTCCACACATAATAGACCATTTTGAGAGTCCGAATGCGAAAAAGGGAGTTCACCTACATTACATCTGTATTTTTTGTATTTACAAACTTGTACATACTCGTAGTTGTATGAATAAATGTACTTCTATTTTTCCCAAAGCTCAAAATGTTGCTGTTTCCATTCTTTATCGATTTAGAAACAGTTCTCTGTTTCAAATCGGCGCGGGCGCTCGATAGTTTCACTTAGCGTCATATTCCACATCCTTCAATGCCTTAGATGCTCGTTTACTCTGATTTAGTAGGCGTATTTCAGTTAAAATTAGTCTGAACGAATTTATTTTTCCCAAGCAGCACTTAAAATTCGATTTAAATCTAGTTAGTTAATCTAATACCTTACGTGACTGGCTTACTTAACTATTATTAGACAGCTAAGGGGGATAATAAGACATCCTCCTTAAGGGACGATGTAAGCGCATTTTTTTTATTTTATTTAAATAAATAATAAAAAAATGCCATACAGCATCATCTAGCCCCAAACTAAGCAGAGCTTGTATTATGGGAATTACATGACTGATATATATATTGTATACTTTTTTTTGTAAATACATACATATTATACATAGAAAACACCTAGACCCAAGACAAATCTTTGTAGATCATGCAAACATTTGTCCCGCGACAGGAATCGAAACCGCAATCTACTTCTCAGGCGGGCCTTCGCCCACTGCGCCACAGAGGTCGTCAAATAAGCTCTTTCTAGATCTATTATAAATTGTTTGTATAAAAAGTACCTATAGCAACAAATGGTTTGCGATTGGCTGCAATACCCTGACCCCAGATGAACCTGCAATCAGAGCCCGCAGCCACTGTGCCCGCCCTCGATCCAAATCGCCAGATAACTCGGTGAGCGACGTCGCTCTCCTACAGATAACCGAAACCGCTAGAGTCAACGACTTGTATTAATTAGGAAAATTCCACCCAAAATACGATAATTATCTCCATTGAGGTAAGATATTTTAAAAGTTTAGCTAAATATACTGAGCAAATAGCTAACCCAGATTTTAAATGTTATACCTAGAACCTAGTAATAAAAATTACTGTGTTCTAGGTATATATACTTCGTTACTAATGAGCACCTTGCGACTGAGATGGAAAGTTTTACAAACAATGTAAGAGAAGCTTATCAAGGTAATGCAAGTTTAAATAAACCGTGTATCTATCTCTATTCACGTGCAAAAATCGTGCTGTGTATTGGAAAGGCACACCGGTAGGTCATAATATTGGTATCAATACGTAGGAATTATAACAAGTGGTCAATATGTCGCTTTATTTATTGGGAGAACAGCAAGCGAGGCCGCCTTGTCCGCGAACTGGTTTATCAGAAGCAGCGACGCAAGTCACAGGAGAAACGAACTTATATTAACAGTAATTATGACGAATTTCATAGACATCATCATTAAAAGATTAATCTTATAATAGATTAATTGAAGTGTTTATAAAAAAACGGGTTCTCGAATATTTGCCCTTAAATGTGTTTTATCTTAGAGCAAAACTGTGTTGCTAGGCTATTTTAGTGAGGGCTATACGATATCAGTACCCATTTGTTTGTAAACATGGTGCAATCGATAACTTAACATTAAAAGTCAATGCATCCGATTCCTTGGAGTATAGTTGGATATTCAAGAAGACGAACGCATAATGATTTAAACCACCGTCTAAGCATGGCATACTCTATTATACAACAAAGCAATATAAATTCCATCAACCAGTGCCAGTACGATAAAATGATAAATAGACTAAATTAATGCAACATTGCTGCACACAAACGTGTCAACATTTTGCATGTGCATCGAAATCAATATATTAGTTACATCAAAGCAAATCCTGTTTGTTGTTGTATTGCATTATACTGCACGGGCATGATACAAAGCGTTTTTAATCGACGCAAAACTACATAATGTCAACAATTCTGTATAGTCGCGTTAGGAAATTGAAATGTGTCGATATCGAACAAGCAGCAAACAAGTTTGTTGCGCAGTTAAGTTATCGCTCGAAATAATGACTATGCGTCCAGTTACCGACCTGATTGAGCGCTAAATCGGCATAACCAATATAACCAAATCTGTAAACAAGTACAATTTTTATTACGTTAATAACCGAAGTAAGAAGTAGAGCACGCAGGCCTTGAGAGCCTTTCCGCCACGATGACTTTCAATAACAATCAAAACAAACAACCTTAAACTGTAGGAAGGCAAAGAGTCAGCAGCAGCACGTACCCATATACATGTCCGCCAGTGCCATCACGTAGCCCAACTTTATTCCTCAAATGCTTAGTCCTTCACGAACCAAAAGTGGCGTTTCGTCCTTACTGCTAAAATACAGTCTAATGTTATTTGAGATTATATTATGGGCAATTATGTATCCTTTATAGTGGAATCCTCTTTAGCGAGCGATGGTCGTCGTTGGGGGATCAGGGCAGGCTCCCGGCCTAACGTCTCTTTACAAGTTTCTGTGAGTTGAAAACTATCTCTTTGTTCCAAATGCAACGATAGTGGCACTTCATTCTAACGGCGTCCAGCAGGAGCATCGGCGACGGAGCACGACATAGGCAGCGACGCGAGCGCAAGCGCCCGAAGCGAACTTCAATAAGCGAATTTATTGTCACGGGTAAGGTCTAAAGGCAGTCACTAGTAAGCGCGACGCTCCGCGACGTGGTACTGAGGCGCGCGCGCACGGCTCGCGCCACCTCCGCAGCTCCGGTCCTTCCCCCCTACCAACCGATCCCACCAACCGAGTGCCAATACACAGAAAGTGCAGTACACGGCAACATTCACATTTCCACATCACCCAACTACTGCTCCTTAAATCAGCATTATTTTAATGTAGAGCAATGGAGTAAACATTGTTGTTATGTATAGTTACGTCCAATAGTTGTACTTTATTTTCCTGTTATTTAAGTTCTTCGGTAAACATGCATAAGAAACTTTAAGGAAATTAAACGGCCTTCGCGATTTATTTATTCGTCTAACCGAAACACAACTCAGTCAATATAAGGAAATTACACGCCGTTTTAAGAGTTGTAGATCCTATTATCTGTTCGATCAAAACAATAAATACTACAACCGTCCTATCAAAACTTTTACGATCAGTATGAAAGATCAATCGCGCAGTCATAAGAATTTTACTTACTATAGTTTTTGAAGTTACTCGTAAGTTTTTTTGGATGGATGGGTGTTTGTCACTCTTTCACGCAAAAACTACTGAACGGATTTTGAAGAAATACATTTATAATGATATTGTGTGATTTGGCCATTATATAAAAGTATCAATTAAGCCAGAAAATTAAATCGGAAATATCTATACCTTTATGTTTCACGGCTAAACCGCTGAGCCGTTTGTGATAGTTTGTAACCTGGAGAAGATCAAACGCTACTTTTATCAACATACCACAATAGTTATGTAGAACTATTATTTATTTTGCGCCACCTGCTTTACCAGTTGCAATATAATAAAAGATTGCTGGATATAAGCCTGGAATAAATAACATACAGCTATATCTTATTCCACTTACAGAAATAAGAATAAGTGGCAAGATGTTCGTTCGGACTTCGATTGTCTTAGTCAATTTGAGGTAATAATCAAAACAACGTACATATTACAAATATAGGTACTATTTGGGGGTCAGATATATTATTAAAAAACCTTGACAAACTTTCTCTCAAGGGACCTCCAAGATTAGTACAAGCCTTTAATTAAATCGAAACAAGGAGAAACGGTTACTGTATTTGTACGAAATTGATTAAGTGTATTTGTATGATAATATCAGCGCCTAGGGTCGATATTCGTCTATATTCGGAGATATTCGTCTATAAAATATATGTGGTTCGTTCCAAGATAACTAGGCAGTGTTTTATAATTATAAAGGCCATTCACACGTAATTTTGATAAATATACTTTTAGTCTATTTGATCTTTGATATTTTTTGTATATACCTACCTACTTGTATATATTTGTATGAATAAATGTAATTTTAGTAAAAATATATAATACCTACCTAGTTATCGTATAGTAATAAATATATTTCATTTCAATTATACGTGCCGAGGATGATTCCGCGCACGGGGCTTGTTTGTAGGGACCAGAGGGCAAAATAATATGAGTTGGTACGATACAAACGGTCGTGGACGTGTATCGATAATCCGTTATAGTGTTATAACGATACAAAAGTAAGATTTCGTTGATACCAAGATAAGAGCTTCGTGGTTGAAATTTAATTGGTCTGTTTTGTAGGGGACAGTTAAATAAAGTTGCGATTAGCAACTTTCAATTAAGATAATTAAGTCAACGCTTAGCAAAACTGTTTTGTTTTTTATTATTGAATTTAAAATACATAGATATTGAGAAAATTATTTATTACAGAACTAAATAGTACTTGGTACACAGGCGAACTTAATGCTAGATAGCATTCTCTTCCAGCTAACCTTTGTGTTATATGGAAAACAGTCTTGAGGTAGTGCATGAATAACAAGAAAAGTTATAAATTATATGCTAGAGCATTACTATACCAACAGAGGGACGTACCTACCTACTTATTTTGGAAAAAAAAATAAAAAAAAACTATTCCTTAAATAAACACAATTACATATGCACAATCAGTGTTTGGTTATTCAGTTAATCAACAGCTTAATAGTACATTAGTGCAGAGGCC
This sequence comes from Perizoma flavofasciatum, assembly GCA_958496245.1. Lineage (NCBI taxonomy): Eukaryota > Metazoa > Arthropoda > Insecta > Lepidoptera > Geometridae > Perizoma > Perizoma flavofasciatum. Next base: position 6,400,103 of record OY292431.1, read on the forward strand.
GCGAAATAGGCAATAGCAGGACGAGTATCATCCATTTCACTTTCGGATCTCATTTTTATTTATGTATTTATTATCAAAATAACAGAATGGAGACGACCATTTTCTTTACCGCCATGTTTTTTTCTATTTTACTGCTTGTGCAGAAAGGTAATGGCGTCTGCATATCCAAATTCAAATGAGGCTATCAAAGAAAAAGTTTTGTTGTAGTCATTATTGCTAGCGTGCTGGGTGCATTCAAAAAAATGCACCCAGCACGCATTTTGTGCGCTGCTGGGGTGCAAAATCTTTATACGGTCCGTGGATTCTGTCGTCGGTGTTGCTTTTAATCGCTTCTGTTGCAAGGCAGACGAAAAGCCGGCAGGGAATATGAGAAACTAATCCGGTTCAATTTCCGCTGCAGGACTTTTTTTTTTGCAAGTTCTATGACGACCTCTGTGGCGCAGTGGGCGAAGGTCCGCCTGAGACGCAGAAGGTTGCGGGTTCGATTCCTGTCACGGGACAAATGTTTGTAAGATCTGCAAATATTTGTCTCGGGTCTGGGTGTTTTCCTATGTATAATATGTATGTATTTACAAAAAAAAAGTATTTAAGTAGTACATCAGTCATGTAGTTCCCATAATACAAGCTCTGCTTAGTTTGGGGCTAGATGATGCTGTGTGAAAAATGTCCAGCATTTATTTATTATTATTTATTTATTTATTTATTATATTTTTTTCTATTTGGATGTTGTGGTTCATTACGATGAAATCGGATATAGCATTCCATCCACATTTAGTATGGTCCTAATATGCCACTGATTCTGTTGGGTTTAGCTATGTTTTGTCGTTATTTGTTTTTGTGTAAATTCAAATATTTAAAACTTTATAGGCTGACACTCGATTGTGATCGCAATTTGGGATTAGGATCGAATTCGTGCAATTTGGTACTCTTGAATGCAATACCGGCCGCATGATTGGAATTAGTATTTGGTGGAATTTTGCGGAACTGAATTAAATCAACTACGCTATTTATTGGTAGGTACTTTTGTCGCGATTTTGACGTTGACATTCGAGATTGGAGTAGAGTTTGCGCATACCTATTGGTAAGTACCAATAGGTATGCGCACCTACCTTTTTCAAGTAGCATTAAAACTTAATTAGCTAGAAATAAATATACAAAGCTGAAATGCAGACGATTTAATATTAGTTTATCATTTTTATAATAAATATTTGTAAATTAGTTAGCTATCTCCAACGATAAATACTATCTAGTCACGCGGTTAATTAGTGGAAGACACCATTGAGAGGTGTGTCTTGTCGTGATACGAGTAGGTACATACCTAACTACAACAAGTAATTGATTGTTATTGTATTATCTCGCTAATCTTTCTACGTAATCCTTGTTTCGGTCAACAATTACGCACATCGAAGCTATCGAAAAAAAAAAATTGATGATGATGCTATTATTAGCGGGCGGTCACAGACATAATCCTATACTTATTAATATGAATTATTTGTGTGAAAGAAAGAATCTTTGGGTATTTGCTACTTAGCATTGTAATGGTTGACTCGATTTGGATATAGATGTTAATTACATAAATGACAATAAAATGTATTCAAACAAAATAAATCTATTGCAAATCTTAATTAATAGTCCTAAAATTTACGTACGAACGAGTGGAAATTAATTAAATAAATAAATAATGCTGGACATTTTCACACAGCATCATCTAGTCCCAAACTAAGCAGAGCTTGTATTATGGGAACTACATGACTGATATACTACTTATATACATTTTTTTTGTAAATACATACATAGTATACATAGAAAACACCCAGACCTGAGATAAATATTTGCAGATACAAACATTTGTTCCGTGGCGGGAATTGAACCCGCAACCTTCTGCGTCCCAGGCGGACCTCCGCCCACTACGCCACAGAGGTCGTCAAATTAAAATTTAAGTGCGAAATATTCAGTGTATAGGCTGATTATCATACATCCGATGATAATCAGAATTTACAGACACTGATTACGGAATCAGTGTCTGAACGTGAATAACGTAACATGTCGGTACCTACTCCTGCTCACAAAAAAGCCTGGTCATTTATCGCTGGCTGAAACAAGATCATTTTTGAGATACTGTGTTATTATGTTACAAAAAACCACTTAGTTCTGGCCATCACCTCTAAAATACAAATTAATTAAAAAGTGCATATAGTCTCAGATATTATAATGAAATAAAAGAAGTAAAAGTAAAAGAGAATACAAGGACTTTGATAACTAACACTTGCGCTTTTTTTATACAAAGCACATAATCAGTTCAATCTTTACCTTTCCTCATTTTTATTTCAAGTAATTTATTTAAGTTTATTTAATTTTGTTTCGAGATAGTATACAAAATAAATATGGATATTTTAACTTCATTCTAGTTGGGGATATTATTTTAAGAATTGAGGGTCTATAAAGATAAAGATCTTTAACCTTTAAGTTGTTTAGCTCAACTATAGATATTATAATAAGAGTGTTTAGTTTTCTACTGATTAATTTGAAATAATACATTACTGATAGAGATAAAGCAGTGTTTAGTTAACCAACAGTTTTATCTTAAATCTTTACTTATAAGGCCCTGTACAAAATTATTATATTTTTATATTTGACCTCGGACCCTATGTGCGTAAGACATGCGTTATCAACTAAAACTTGAGCGTCATTCATGAGAATCGACTTCGTGCGTTGCTTATAACATTGTCGCTATTATTCCATTTTCCTCCTATTTTATTCAATAAGATTTTCTATGAGACTAATATTTATTTTTCAAAAACAAAAAATAACGCACGACTGTATTCCACAAGATGCACATCTTCAGATATATATTCAGTAGATCTTTGAGGATACCAAGTAGGAGTAGTCAGAGGCATGTCTTAAACATTAGATTTGGAACATGCCCGCGTTTAGCAAGTAGTTTGAATTCCACGTGACAGGTTGCAAGCCCGTCGCCGCTTACTGGAACACAATTGATGGCACATGCCTTCAAATTTTTGGTTTCCTCACGATATATTCCTTCACTGTTTTGAGCACGTGTTAATGAGGAAACATTTATCGAGTGGAAAAATCTTTTAGTGCACGACAGGGTTCGATTCTGCGACCTCGAAAATCGGGGTACTACCCACTAGGCCAACACGGCTCATTTAATTTTACATACAGATATAAAAATCATATAATGCGATGAAAACAGATATTTATTATATTTATTTAGAGAAATGACGGAAAATGCAAACATTTCAGTTCAGTATTTAAGTAAGTATCAATTCGCTAGATGACGTTGTTTACTCATTTTTCTCAGCTTTAATAGAAAAAAACTTAGTTATGGGCTATTCAGTGTGGCATTATGTGGTCTGTTTTTTGTTCTCATTTGAATCTGCAGTTAAGCATGCGTATAATACCCTGGGCGGTATTCCCCCTAGTGACGTGTGACGTTAAAGATTAACTAAGAGCCTTTTCGCAAAAAAATGGATGACAATCGGCCGTTTTACATTCCACCTGAGCAAACGTGTTGTAGGGGCGCCCCCGGCTACGTGGAGCGATGGCTTATGAAAGGCGGCGAGCAGAAAGTGGGTGAGAAGAGCCGAACACCGGGCTCAATGGCGCGTATTGGAAGAGGTCTCCACTGTCAAGTGGACTGATGTGGGCTGATAATGACATTCCATCATCTATTGCTACGCCCTCAATGTCTTGTTGCGAACAAATTTAAGCTAAAGGGTAAGAGGTTATTCAATAGACATAAATATAAGGTAACAGGAAACAAATAAAGAACAGAAAGTAAATAAAAAATAATTGATTTCTATCTAATCGAAATATTTTGTCGTTCTTTCTTGTATTTATTTTCTTAGAAAACTAACTTGTATTATCTCGAACTATTAATTCTAGAATATCATTAGATAAATAATTACTAACTAATAACCCTGTTCTTTACGCATATCAGAGCCTTAGGGTTACGAGTGGAGTGTCAGTTCAAGAATACCCTACCGACCCTCCGACCTACCGAACTAGTTGGAGACGATGAAGATTGTGTGAACGCGTTTTGCATCGAGTTGGACTCAACGAAGACAGAGAGATTAATAATAATGATGGACATTATCACACAGCATCACCGAGCCTCAAAGTAAGCAGAGCTTGTGTTATGGGACCTACATGACTGGTATACTACTTATAATATACTTTTTTTTAATACATACATATTATACATTGAAAACAGCCAGACCCGAGACTATCCAGATACTAACATTTGTCCCGCAATCGAACCCGGGAATAGAATCTACAACATTCTACGTCTCAGGCGTGCCGTCGCCCACTGTGCTAGATGTCATCAAAATTATAACTAAGCGCAATTATTTACCGTAAGTATATCTATTGAATAAGCTCTTAGGTCGCGGGTAAAAATTACGTACCTTGTTTGCATTGGCTTTCTAGCTGCTGCAGAAGGTCGCTGGCGAGCTCCGCCGGGCTGGGCTTGCTCTCGACCGGCGACGGCGGGTACAGGCTGCCGGATGCCTCATCCTGGTGGTACGCCACTTCGCTCTTCGCAGCGCTTGGAAAGTTTTTGAGCAGATCTGCGGACAAATGTCATTGTTACGAACTGTGGACCTCGGACCTTGAGCACAGACTGATCAGTGGAACTGAACTTCGATTCTGAGGCTGATTTATGAGTAAAATATATGAAGGTTTAAGGACATGTATCGTGATCGATGACATGCATTTCACATCATGTGAGGTGGAAAGTTCAATTGCTTCATCATCATCATCCACAGCCCGACTTCACCCTTCACCCTTGGGTATAGTTAATTTCTCGTTAAACTGTTATATAAAAAAGAAAAAAATGTCTGAGAGACGAATGTAGAGCCAAAACCGTAAGTCCTGCAGACCTAAAAGTGAATGGATTAGGTTTTTTTGGTGTAATCGACCACCAAGTATTTTCTGAAATTCCACCCTTACAGGGTAGAGCGAAAGATTGCGTTCGTATAAAAATAACAACATGGTCAAATTCGGGTCGCTTTCCATTAGTTATTTTTTTTATCAAAGTCAATAATTAATATAATAAATAATGAAAATCAATTTAATAAAATAGGTACCTATTTTGAATTTGGAAAAAATATTTAAATATAACTTTGTTGTTTCCACTGCTTACTGTAAAAGTCAAGGAATTATTATTTAAAATTCCATTATTAAAATAAAATAAAGATCTTACTATGCAAAAAGGCCAACTGGAAATCTCTGCACATGTCACACATTATGCCGTTATGTTTAAGACAACACATTTTCACAAAACTCAAACTTTAAAATGTATAAGTAAATATATTACTGTAATAATTATTTAATATAATTATCGCAATTTGCAAGAATATATCGAAGAAGCTTCAAGGTAAGGAGCTTAGATAAGCAATGGACCAAATACAGCGTGGAGTATGAAGCCGTCGATATTTATATGAACGATAACTGTCACACGATATTACGTCACAGTAACGCCCAGATGTGGCGATTCTAAATCTTATTTGATAATGTCACAACAATTATTTCTTGTTATTTTAAAAATAATTTCAACATATAGGCCACAAAATCTCTATAATAACATTTCTCGTAACCATAGCTACTGACAACATTTCTCGTTAGCTTCTGCGACCAGCCTTACTTACAGTGTACCCTTAGAATAACTAGCCTATAATTACTCTAAGCAGTGTACTCAGATAACAAAAAGCATTTGTGTTAACAAACTACATTCACTCTTAATTTTATCCAAATTGATTCGCCCGCCTCGGCGTTAATAGGTAACAAACATTCATTTCTTCTTCCACATTTATAATATAAGTAGGATTGTAGAATTTTGTTTTGTTCCATAATTCAATAATTAACTTGCATTTTATAAATGTACCTATCGTATAAAGGACCTCCTCGTGCAGATTGTGACAAACAACATGTTGTAAATCAAATGTCAAAACAGAACATATTTTCATTGGATACAAGATAAATAGTGGAAAACAGTCAAGAAGCGATATGCTATTGAAAACATGCACAGGGGCCAGTAACTTAAAACAAATATGTTTTTAGAAGAACGTCTTGACGTCATCATTATCATACCTACTAGCCAGTCACTTGTTGGGCAAGTGATTATCAAGACACACCCACGTTTTCGGCACAGCAACATGATCATTATATATAAATAAAATGTTGATAACATAATTTCATTTTTTGAACAACGGATAATTTCCAATCCGAACAAGCAACAACGGTAAGTGCTACTTTAAAATATTCTATTTCGCTTTCCATATCCTTATCTAACAAGAGGTTCAACTTCAAATTCATATGACAAAATATTTCCGTTGTTTATTAGCTGGTTGGTAAAATAATATTGGAAAAATTAAATCTAAAAAAACAAAACAAAAATTAGAAAACTCCCATACAATTATAATATCTTGTCTGGATTACATTGTTTGGTTTTAAATTAAAATATTTATTTTCGCTCTGTTACTAAGTATACGACTTTGCACAAACAATGTGTTTGCTCTAACAAAAATATACAGGCAAATTGCACGTGAAATATTTACATAGGTTTAGGGGAAATATCATGAAAGAATGGAAATAAACACGAATGAGAATATTTTATGAACAATTAAAGAGACGCAGTTGACCCAATCTAGTTATCAGCGAGCATGAGTCGGGTCCGTGGGGGGTACGGCATCATATCACGAACACTGAGATTATTGTGAGGTGTCAAACGGTCAATGCTTATCGTTCATGCTGAGTCGATCACGTCGCCTGATATAATTCTAATTGAGAGTATTAATCCTTCGCAGGGGATAACGCCGTTTGTTTGAAGTTCCATTTATTTTCTAAAATTTAATAATAAAGCCAAACGATAGCCGATGTCGGTCGGACCATGGAATCCCGGACGACCAACCGCGCGTTGTGTTCATGACAATGTCAAAGTCGCAGGGCATTATTGGAAGAGAGAGTTACACACGATAAAGAAATCTAGCTAAAACAAACTTAGGCGTATACATAGTGGGTTTTTTATTAGCGATGGGCGTTGAATAAACGAACTAGTTGAATCAACCGTTTACGTTGAATCAACGTAATCAACGTTTTCAAATAGACTCGCATAAAAATAAAAAGGAAGTTTTAAGTTTTACGGCACATTTCTTCGAAATTTATTAAATTCAAAGAAACGTGGTAATAAGATTCGATTCTTCGGTCGAGCTACGTCTGATACTACCCGGTAGATACTATCGACTAGGTAGACATCGTCGCGAAGTTTAGAATGTCCGTCAATATAATGAAGTTGAAACATCGACTAGTCGACGATTTTAACTAGTCGATGGACTCGTTGATGAAAGAAAATGAACGGTTTCGTTTATGATAATTACGTTGACGATCCATCGCCTTTTTTTATGCAATAAAAGTGGCATACAAGCATCCGGTTATCGTAACGGTGTAACTCTCATCCAAGAATGCCCAGCGACTTTCGACATTGTCTTGTTATAAACACAACGCGCTGTTGGACGTCCGAGATTTCAAGGTCCGACCGACATAATCCAGCTTTTATTATGAAATCTTTAAAAATAAGTGAGATTTAGAACGAACGGCATGAGGAGTAATTAATAGTCGAAGTAAGTAATTCGTGATGGATTTAGCACTAACGATAAGCATTGACTCAGGGTTTAAGGGTCGTTTGGATGAAATTTGGAACAAATATAGTTCGTGACCTAAAATGTTTTATGTTAGGCTACTTTTTAAGTGGGGAACTACGCGGCCGAAGCTGTGGGCAGGGGCTAGTGTTTAATTTATTTGTCCATTAATCTATCAATACTTCTGGATCGAATCGATTGGACTTAAATCTACTTTACATATCATGTTAAAGTAGAGTGGAAGTTGGACTTGACCAAGATTTTTCTTAGCTTCCTTGAACAAGACGGTATTTACGATTTCACCATTCATTAAAAAAAAAATCAAGCATCATATCAAACTATGAAATAGAATAATCATTTTTTGTGATCATTTTTAACAATACACGTAGCGCAATCTATCGTCGTCTTATTTAATTTAAACAATTAACCAAATCGCAAAAGGTTTTGTCATACGAAAATCTTTCGACTTCTGAATTTCTAAAATTTCAATTTACAATACTTGTGGTGCCATCTAGGGGAAAATTAATGAAAATACTTTATTGTACACCTTAAACAAGTGACATATAAATAAAAATCTTATTCTAAAGACAGAAAACACAATGGGCGGTCTTATCGCTTAGCAGCGATCTCTTCCTGGGGAAAGCTAGATAAGTCTATCGTCTAAAAACATATGAATTATAGATTTTGATGAATGAGGTATCGTTAGACGCATTATGATACTGATAGCTACCTGCAGCAAAGCCGGCAACGCGAGCGACCGGCCGGCTGTATAAAGAGCAGCGCGAGTGACGCAAGCTCTTCCTCCTCCTCTTCTCTTCGAGACTTTGCGCTGTACGGACGTATTTTATTGCGTTCCTGTTGTTTTACCGCTAAACTATTGTTGTAGTTGTTTTCTTTCTAAAATCTAATAATAAATCGCCCAGGGGATTTGTAATTTTCCTTTTTAAAATTTGGTTTTATTAAAAATCCCCAATAATACTAAGAGTGAGATAGGCTTTATAATATGTCAAGAAAAAAAAACAGAACGGCCACAAGGTACAATAATGTATGCCATGTCGAAAAACATTTCCAATCTAATTTATATGAATATTATGAATATCAAATCAAGATCTTGATAAGACGAGCACAAATATAATACCTCGAATATTACTACCATCTTTTTAGATCTTATGAAATAATGTAGTCGGGTTTTTATTTTTTAACTGAACTTTGTGAACTCTGGTTAATTATGATAGCAGGCCGTGCTGTTTCCCTGACGCTTACTAGATGGCACTAGATTTCACATGTAAGTCTGAGAAACAATTGAAACGAATTATTGTGTTTTCATTATTTCCTTCTGAGCCGTTCCGAAGGTCGCAAGCTCGAACTCGGCTGTGGTACCACGCGGTACCACGCGGGCGAAGTCGTGGGCAGAGTAATAAACAAATAAACAATATATACGGGTTCGTATCATGAGGGGTGAAAAACACTATCGTATAACAATCGTACCGCCTCTCAAGATTGACGCGGTGTCTGAAGTTGACAGGCTTCTAAATTCGGACAATCTCGTATATGAGACGATGCGTATTGGGATAGGCTAACATTACATGTGGAAAAACGGATTTTTGAATTGGATAAATTTATGTGCTCATGAGCACGTGCTCAATACGGTGAAGGAAAACATGGAGAGGAAACCGGCATGCCCTAGAACCAAAAGTTCAAAAGCTTGTGCCGTTGATTAGTGTTCTAATCAGCAGCGATGAGCTTGTAACCTATCACGTGGAAAGCTAAGCACTATGCGAAACATAGGCACGTGTCAAATTAGACCTAGTCTAGATGACGCTTTCTGCGCTTGACTCGACTCGCGTGATTTCGAAATAATAGGGAGCCTCGATATGCAGACCACATCAGTCGCGCGTAGCCTAATATCTCGCATAGTAAAACATCTGTAATGAGTTAACCTATATCATTATTTTAGTTTCTACAAGCATGTTTATAAGGCGAATTATGGCTACTAAATATAGGTCCATTTAGTAATTTTATAATCGACCTACAAAATTTATGAATATAATGTAAAATTTTGCATGCTATTTTAGTTTTGTTGATCATGGCTGTACAACACTATTATTTTTATACTGTCTAATGAAATAACCCATGTATCGCATAAATAAAAAGTTGTATCTAATTTGTATGTTAAAAACAGCCATAATACAATGTATTCAAGTGTCAAATTTAGGCGCATATGTACCAATAAATAAATCCCCTCCCCTATTCTGGCGCATCGACCCCGAAGTGGATCCTGGCCTCCGACACAATAGAACGCCAACGGTCTCTGTCGTGCGCCGCCTCCATCCAGTCCGGTGCGAGGATTTGAAGTGAGGACATTTCGGGATACAATCGTGAGCGTATTTGTTATTTATTTCCCTATTAGCTCCAGCTCCACCTTTATCTAAACAACTGTAAAATGACACTTGCCACAGATCAATAAGAGAACCACTTATTATGAGTAGCTCAATCGTGTTTTTGTATATAAACCGAAACAGGGCCTCTAACAGTCCGTTTTTGTTGAAATCACGGTGCAAAACTCTGAATAGGGCCTCTGAGCAGTGTCACGTTCATTATCTCTTATCAGTCGTGTAAAGGGGAACTTCAATGTATCCGGCAGTGATGAGCGGTTTTGGCCAGATCAACTTATCCGAATATGTTGACCTGGCCGACTGGCGAATTGATTAAACTAATTACCGAGCTGTTTTTAATTACATCCGTGTATACTCTGACCCGACGCACTTTTCAAACGTCGTCGAACGAGACAGGTCAAACGCATACATATCTTGTACATATCTCGCACGCATACATATGTCAACCTGGATGGTGTGGCGGGCGAGTAGCCGGCTGCGACACAAGAGGTGCGGGTTCGATTCCTGCTGCGGGAAAAATATTTGCATGTACTGCAGATATTTGTTCCAGTTCTGGGTGTTGTGGTACCCCGGTACTCGTAGTTCCTGATACCCACGACACAGGGAATCCTAGTGTTGGGTCAGGACTATGTATGTGACTGTTGGGCGTTTATTTATGTATTACTTTGTGATCACGTGAATTGCGACCGACCTTGGTCATATAAACCGGGAGTTCATAGTCATCAAATATATTAATCGAATAGATGGAAGAGTGAAATAGGACAAGAAATAACGTCAATAGAACGTATGCTGCTAGGGCGCAGCTTGGCAGGATTGTTTAAGTACTTTTTTCTTGACTGAAACTAATCTAGCAGGCTGTGTCTAGGCAGCGAAGTGTTTTTTGAACTATCTTTTATGACCATAGCCATTGAAATCTGGTTGTCTTGGTTTGGTACCATTTTAGGTTATTATTACGATTATACCACGTACTGTACTATTCTCCTGCTGACGTTTCGTTTGACCGTTTAAAGGTCCTTCCTCATGAGCACACTCGACAATCGTAAGACGGGAACTTTTTCCTTGACTGTACCTAATGTAGCATCTAACTAGATAATTATGACTTCTTTCAACCCGTGTATGTTTCTTTTTGTATTCATTTTTTTGTGTTTTTATTACTATAAAAACGTAATAACTAATTTATAAAAATATCGTTTTTATAGTACTTACTTAAGCCAAAATATTATGTGGTGTGAAATTAAGTCTTTTCTATCTATTCATCTATCTACTAATAATATTCGGCTAAACCGATTGGCATGTGACAAATATTATGTTTGGACGTGCCTCTGAATAACCCCTACACACTTAGTATGTATCTGCGGACGTCCAACACATGTATTACAGTTGTAAGCGTGTTTATTTGTTTTAGTTGAAACATAGTAACTTGGGAAAATACATAGGTTGCTTTAACCAGACACAATATGAGATGGCGAAAGGTAGAAGCTATAAAAAAGTCATCATCTTCTTGTCCTTATCCCACATTACGTGGGGTCGGCACATGTTTTCTTCTTTCACTCTCCTCTATCAGCCCTCATCTCAGTACTCACTCCTTTCTTAACCATGTCATCCTTCACACAATCCATCCATCTTTTCTTAAAAAAAAGCTATAAAAAAGTAACAAAACAAAAGCATACGCACCGTCGTCATTAAAGATGTCAATATCGAGCAGCATGAAGCACTCTTCGTTAGTGAGAAGGCCGCCGGCCGAGGCCGACAGCCGGGTCAGCTGGCTTGCACTCATAGTTTGAGAGTTGTTGGTTCTGAAATTTAACAATTTCTATTATTAGAGGGATTGAGAACAGAAACAAGTAGAATGGGAATCTTTGAGTATGTTGGCGCAGTGGGCGGTACCCCGACTTCTAATCTGGAGGTCGTGGATTCGAACCCGGTCATGCATCAATGGATTTTTCCAGTCGAAAATGGTGTACGCAATTACACGTCAAAACGGTAAAGGAATGTATCGTGAGGAAACCGACATACTATAGAAGCAAAAATTGGAATGCAAGCGCCATCAGTTTGTGTTCCAATAAGCGGCGATGGCCTTGCAATATGTCACGTGGAATGATAATGGTACTTGCAAAACGCGGGCATGTGCCCTCGCATTTATTTCTTTTATTGCTCAGTTTCCCTAAGTGTATGTCTGAACAAGGAAGTCTGTAGAAAAACTAAAATCATCGACGTGGATATTAAAAATAGCAAATTGAAGTGGCAATGAGCAGGACAGGCTCGCAGAACCGACAACCGCTGCGTAAAAAAAGTTCTCGAATGGCGACCACGAGCCGGACGCGGTGCAGGAATTTTCGTTTGTCGGTGAGAATAGTTAGCATTTTCTTCGACACGACTTGACCGATAGTAATGCGATTCTTTTGCACTCGTTTTGTATGACTTTGATGAAGGTTCTTTGATAGGTTTTATAGCCACACGTCATGTGACTGCAATTAGATCTATGAAATACACATCGAAGGATTTTAGATTTAACTTGTTCAGTTAAATCTTTTACTTACTTTGCTTCAGGACAAGAAGTTATTTTGTGTTGGAACACGCTCAGTTCCACAATGTCCATCAAAAGTGGTATAAGTGCGGGCGAACTAAACTTAAAACTCGTAGTGTACAAAATCGGCACTGTTGGTTGGTACTGCCGTGAATGATCCAGAGTTTTGTAAAAACCCTTAGACTTGCAGGAATTTTGAGGTTATAGTGGTTTGCTGGGGAAAACTACCGATGTATAAAAAAAATTGTCTTACCACAGATTGAAGTAACAGTCCAGGGATGATGGTCGATGTAGGATGTGGTGGTGGCTTTTCTTGGTGTCGAAGGACAAACTTGTCCGGTAAGGGCGCCATGGTGGCACTGAAATAAAAAGGAACAACATTCTAATTAGTTATTACGATGGACTTGGTACACTAACTACTTGCAAAACGTGGGCATATGCTAGATATAATGTTTGAACGGATCATCCCCCTACGTGGTACCCTCAAGGATCTACTCACTGAGTATGCATCTGGGATGTCTATCATGAGGAATACAGTTTTGTATGTGGGGAGGCGTAGGTAGGGAAAAAAATAAAGATTATTATCCTACTAATATTATAAAAGCGAAAGTTTGGATGTTTGGTATAATCTGCGTAACGGCTGAACCGGAGGTTCCTTTCATGCAATTTCATGCAAATGTCATCAAAATGGCGCTCTGGCAAGTATTGAAGTTAAGTTAGAACACCAAGGAGTGAATATAAGTAAATGTACTCGTAAGTGTCGATTTCAAATGTACAATAATTAAATCACTAGATGGAATTTATTACGTTACTATAAATACTCGTAAATATAAACACCTAACAGTCATGTAAATAGCCCTGACCCCACACTATTCCCTGTATCGTGGATATCAGGAACTACGGGTACCATGGTACCACAACACCCAGACCTGGAACAAATATCTGCAGCTAATGCAAATATTTGTCCCGCAGTGAGAATCGAACCCGCTCAGCTTGCATCTCAGCCAAAATCGTCAAAATTTTGCCAATTATACGTAGTTTAAATTACGAGTATATAGCAGATTCTTCTTGAACAACTAAGATACATGCATGTTGATAAAAACATGACTCAAAGTCAATTCAAAGGATAGCATTATTTATTATGGATTCGTCAGTAAATTGTACCATAGAATACTACGACTACATAGTATTATATACTATGTACGACCAAGAACTGGACGACGAAGTTTAGAAATGACCCGAAGGATGGAGCGGTGGTTCAGGACCGTTTGTCATGGCACTCTTTGGGGAGGGCCGATTTCCAAGAGTGGATTTCACAGGCTGATGATGTTGATGATGTCTACTACGTGGGATTTTTAAGGGTTCCTAAGTTCAACCGACAAATAACGCATACAGTTTTGCCAATATCCGTATTTGTCTATCCATAGTCAGAACCATTTCAAGAACGACTTTTAATGGTAATATTGGTTGTTTATAACCATATAGTTCATAACCCACAATGTCATGAAATAAAAAACTTAAAAATGTTTAAAAACAGTAATAAATAAATAAGAACTTCATCATCATCATCCTATATTAGTCCACTGCTGGGCATAGGCCTCCCCTAATGAGCGCCATAGCGCCCTGTCTTCAGCTTGCCGCATCCAGCATCTGCCTGCAGTCTTTCGCAGATCGTCATCCCACCTGGCCAGAGGGCGTCCTACACTACGTTTGCCGAGTCGCGGTCTCCACTCAAGAACACGTTTACCCCAGCGGTTATCGGTTCTTCGCGAGATATGACCGGCCCACTGCCACTTCAGCTTGCTAATTCGTTGAGCTATATCGATAACTTTGGTTCTCTGACGGATGTATTCCTTACGAATCTTATCCTTCAGAGAGACTCCGAGCATAGCTCTTTCCATAGCTCGCTTTGACTTTTCTTTCCATAGCTCGCTTTGACTTTGAACTGGTGGACCAGCCCTATCGTGAGTGTCCACGTCTCAGCTCCGTAGGTCATGACGGGTAGGACGCACTGATTGAAAACTTTCGTTTTCAAGCATTGCGGTATGGATGACGAGAAGACTCCACGTAGCTTTCCAAACGCTGCCCAGCCTAGCTGGATCCTCCTCTTGGCCTCCTTCTCGAAATTGTTTTTACCCAACTGCAGAATCTGCCCAAGGTAAGTATATTCGGGAACAATTTCGAGGTGGCCATGTACAACCACCGGTCTTGGAACAATGTGGCCATTGATCATGACTTTGGTTTTATCCAAATTCATGCCAAGACCGATACATCGGGAGGCTGAATCACTATCATCAACGTGCACTGCTGGACATAGGCCTCCCTAGACCTAAAGAGTGGATGTGTAAGAAATACAAGATTAGGTACTTATTTTCCCCTACAAGAGAATGTTACAACTCGGAATCTACCTAGATACCTACTTTAAAACAAAAAAAAAAACAATTAATCTATCTAGGTAGGTTAGGTCGAACTAGGAAAAGAAGACGGTTTTCTACTTGCAGTAATAGAATATACCTAATTATACAAGTAGAAAAAGAAAATTAATTGAAATAAAACACAGAAGGTATTTAAGCTAAATAATAAATATATTTTTTAATACAATTGTTTGAAAAGTGAAGTTTGTAAATACATAGGTATAAGTAGGTAGCTTGAAATGTAAGGAAACCTACCTAACGAAAGTACCTATTAAGTAGGTAGGTATACCTATTGATGTTGGGGTAGGTACCAAAACATACGTACCTATGTTTGGTGTGGTTGGGTGTGTATGTTGATAATATGTTTTGATATTGGCACAGATTTTATAATACCTACTGTATTGGTGTGTTTATTATTAACTAGCTTCTGCACACGGTTTCGCCCGCGTGGTATTTGGATAAAAAGTAGCCTGTGTTATTCTGATATATGAGCAATATTACTGTAAAGTTTCATAAAAAACCGTTCAGTAGTGTTTGCGTGAAAGAGGAACAAACATCAATCCTCACAAACTGTCTCGTTTATAATATTAGAACCTAGGATTGTATTTAATTAGGTAGGTATGTTTGACTAATTGAAAAAAAATCAGTAATAACTGAATGTTCAGAATCTGTTTGCCAATTTTCATACAATTTAATACCTAGGTACCTTACAATTACAAGCAAAATCGTACCGCCGATGGTAAACCCGCCGCGACATTTCCTGCTTTATAGAGCGGGCGTTGCCGAGGCGCGGGAGGGGTTACGACTATGAGTAAGGTACCTGCGCGGCTCAGACGCACAGTAAGTAGATATGTAGGTAGGTACATAATACGTTTGTTGACAACCTCTGTGGCGCAGTGGGCGAAGGTCCGCCTGAGACGCAAAAGGTTGCGGGTTCGATTCCCGCTGCGGGACAAATGTTTGTATGATCTGCATTCATTTGTCTCGGGTCTGGGTGTTTTCTATGTATAATAATGTATTTACAAAAAAATATATATAATTTGTATATCAGTCATGTAGTTTACATACCACAAGCTCTGCTTACTTAGCTAGCATTATTTATTTATTTACTTATTCACGCAAAAACTAATGTGCCGATTGCGATGAAACTTGATAGGTAGGTACATAGCTGTTACGTTTTATCCCGATATTCCCACGGAATCGAAATTTACGCGGTTGAAACAGCAGAGTGCAGCTAGTTTATTAATAAAAAGCAGATAACATTCAAATTTTAGGGTTCCTACTTTTAAAAAAACCAAAACTACTAGGTATATAAATTTTACACCTCCATTCCTCATTCCGCCCCGTAAAGTGGAAATATCAATAAATCCTTTCTTAACACATACCTACGTCATTATAATAAACTTATATTCTAAATTTAGGTAGTTACCTACCTATATTTCGTTACCTATATCCCATACAAAATAACACGCAAACGTTTGCAAATAGTGTCATCTATCACTATGCAGCACAAACTAAACAAAACAAATCTTGCCAAACTCAAAGTAGTATTAATGATTTTCGCTTGAAAAATGACAACATCGAATTTTGAGAAATTAAGAAAATGTGATTTATGAGCTCATTATTTCATTTTCTAATAAAAAAGAGTTTTTTTTAAATATGGACATACCATTTATTTTATGTTTTAGGACCTAATTTAGAGTTATTCTCAAACTTCAATAACAAAGCGATACCTATATAACACCATCTATTGAGATTTTTTCGAAATAATCTTTTTTACTTAGAGATGAGATCCCGTGCTATTGGTTAGAATTAGAACGGTTTCTAAGGACGAGGCCCAGCACCGTGATGCCCACAAAAAGAATCCAGCCCGATGGTTTATACTAGGTAACTACTTCCCAAAAATAAACTCAAAGTAGAGTGTCTACTGTTACTAGCCTGTATTCCAATTACAGACGAAAATAGACGTCTCATTCCCCGTCACACGACCGTGGTCGCGTGATCACGGACGATGGTTACGCGAGAGGACCTCTAAACGGTCAACGAAACGTCAGCAGGAGAATAGTAAAGTACGAGGTATAGTCGTAATAATATCTCTTTTTTCTATGCAAAACTTTGTAATATTCTCAGGGAAAACAAGACGTACTCCGGTCATGACTTTAATTGGAACCGATTGTAAGCGTAAACTATTTCTAACACCCGGATTATCCTACTACTATTATAAACGCGAAGGTTTGTAAAGATGGATGTTTGTTACTCTTCACACAAAAACTAAAGAACGGATTTTGATGAAACTTCTACATCAGAATAACACATAGGCTATTTTTTATCCGGGTACCACGCAGGCGAAGCCGTGGCCAGAAGCTAGTTATTACATAAGATAACTATCAATCATACACTCATCATATGTGACAAACTGTAGAACTTGATATCTAATTTTAGTGCAGTATTTACTGCACTATAAATAAATATCAAGTTCTCCTACATTTAATTAGATATAACCAACAATAAAATAACGCTTTTTTCATAAAAAGTACAGAAGTGTTGAGCGAATTGAAATTGAACTGCAGTTCTTAGATATAAGAAAGGTAGTAACGACCTCAGTGGAACGGCGGCGGGCGAGTAGCCGGCTGAGATGCAGAGGGCCTATGCTGAGTTACAAATACGTTCAAAACTTGTCGAAATGTTAAATGTTTAATTTACGTTTCGTAAATTGTAGTATGGAAATACTACAATCCTGTCGATACAGACATCGTTTTTACTTGTTTTAAACTCAGCATAGACCCTCAGAAGGGTAGGGACGGGTCCAATCCCCGCTGCTAGATATTTGTTCCAAGTCGGAGTATTGTGGTACAATGGTACTCATAGTTCCTGATACCCACGATGCAGGGAATCCTAGTACGATTATGTAACTGTTGGGTAACGTGTTAATTTCTCCCTTTGTTTAATCCATCGATCTAGTAATTATTGACGATCTGTGTGGTGCAATGGGCGAAAGCCCGCCTGAGACGCAGAAGGTTGCGGGTTAGATGCCCGCTGCGGGATAAAATGTTTGCAAGTTCTACAGATATTAGGTGTTTTCTATGTATAAAATGTCTTTACAAAAAAATGTATCTAAGTAGTATATCATTCAAGTTCTTATAACACAAGCTTTGGTTACTTTGGGGCTAGTTGATGCTGTGTGAAAATGTCCAGCATTATTTATTTTATTTACGTTACTTACGAGTAATCATCATAATCATATCTCTAAATATAAAATAATGCATGAATTTGTTTTCTCTATTTTTTATCTTATCACTGCTCAAGTAGGAAGCGGCTTTTTCTATGAATGAAGCAACATCTATTATTATTAGACTCGTTGTTAAAATTATCACAAAACATGTCATTGTTGTTAATTAATTGTTAATTGTTCAAATCAGTCTTCCTGACAAAAGCTGCAAAGCCTTCGATACGTAAAATACGATACGATCCTGAACAATAAAAAATAAAACAACGCGATTAATCCGTTAACAAATATTTTATTTTATTATGTCTAACAATCGCGAAAACCTAAAACATTATTGGTATTATATTATTGATCAAAAAAAGGCGACGTATGTACCCTTGTATGAGTTTGCCATAAAAAGTTGTTTGTTCGTGTGTTGTTCCCATTTACCTACAAAATGGCTCATCATATAGTAATGCGGTTTTTTGCAATCAATTTGTATGTCTTAAATGATGGTTCTTGAATTGGTTTTTATCACCACAGGTCACTAGGGGGCTATGCAATAGACGACTGAATAGACGCCGAGAGTTTTGTAAATTTTACATAAATTAACTGTTCTTTCCTTTGTTGGACAGCAGCAAACATGTTCAATTCTAATGCCAGTTATGCTACTAAACATGTAAATGCTTCTGTTTTTAGTTACACAGAGAATGCAAACTTTAAGGTATGTATTTTAAACATCTGTCAGCGGTAATCTTGCACAATCTACCTACAAGCAGGTGGGCCATCTCCTAAGATACCAAATTAATCAAACCTCTCTTAGATTAAGCTAGTTAAGAAATATAGCAATTGGCATGATGGTTGATCTTAACTTTAGATTAGACTAACCACCAGAAATTAAATAAATAAACACCCAACAGACACATAGATACATAGTTCTTACCACACACTAGGATGGATACGTTGCAGTTCGTGCGTCGTCATTTTGGAGTAAATAACAAGTGAGTTGTACGTGCGTGCTGCTACGCGGCGAAAAAAATACCTAAACCTTTTGTTGCATTTCGTGCGTCGAGTAAATTTATAATTATGTACAACTAAGTTTTACCATAGAGCAGCCAAACTCTTAGAAGTCTCATTATAATTATTAGAGGTACCTATCATATTTGTTCTATATTTGAGGGATTCAATAAAAAACTAGGATTTGTGTAAATAAAATGTATATATTTTAAATAGATCATGTTACATTGTTTTCCTTATGACAAGTAAGGTAGTCAATATTTTGGGATAAAAAAAAGTGAAGGTGTACATAGTTAATTTTAGATAGAAAGATACATAAATAAACTCTTTATTGCACACCAAAGCAAAATACAAAGGAATTTATAATATTATAAGGTCCAATGGACGGTCTTATCGCTAAAAGCGATCTCTTCCAGACAACCTTTGGATGGACAGGATAAAATAGAATCAAAAGACGGAGGTGTATGAGTACCTAAACCTATAATAATATATATATTAACAATAAATACGTACATAAATTAAATATATACATATCCTATATAATATACATATAAATAATAATAATAATGTGAGATAATAAGTATGTAATAATATAAAAACGATTTACAAGCAACTATGAGACATAGTAATGAAATGGTTGTATACCATAACTTTAAAAATAGCAAGTGATTTGGATGATCTAATAGAAAAATCTTGAAAGATCTTTACTGGTCTATCTTTAACAGAAATTATTTATACGAAAGATTTCTTAGCTGTTTGACCAGCAGTGGCCAGCCGGCTTATCTATGCAATATAGGTACGGATAACGCAGGTAGGCAATACTAATATGACATACACCTGTAAATAAATAGGCTAAGAATAAGGTCATAGCTAAGCCTTTGTAGCAGAATACACTCTCAACTCACTTCTTGTTTACTCCAAAATGACGACGCACAACCTGCAACATATCCCTAGGATTCCTTGTATTGACAGTTATTTTAGACTTTAAAGTGCCTATCATTCTAATAGTTTCAAACAATGCTAAACAAATGTTTCAGCTAAAACCATATTTTTATCAGCTAATTGATTTGATGCAGTATAACTTGCATTACAAAATACTTACCTAAGCTCAAAATAAGAAATATGCATTAAGTAACATTATTGATATGTGACACTGACTTCAATAGTTTATTATGTGCCTATATATCAACACATTGTACTGGTTATGTTGAAATCTTCAGAATGTCTCAACCAGATATTATATTAGATGTTACTCAAGTGTTGAAGTTTGAGCATTTTGTAACACAAAAGAGAATGTCTAACTAAAGTTGGTTAACCAAGTTTTCATATTCAATTAGAATCAAGTAATATTTATTTGAAACCTGTGTCATATTATCATAAAATACCATGGAACATTATTATCGTGGTAGGTACATATGTACCTGAACCTGAACTAAAAAATATTTAGGACCTAAAATCTTATAATTTTGTTTGATGAACACTCATTATGCTATTATAGCTATCATTTCATAGAATGGTTTTTTTTTTAATTCAAGCATCCCAGTAGTGCATTGTCATTATACTTTGTCTTGTTTATAAATAATGCAAAAAAATGCTCGCTTCGCAGACAGAAATCAAACAATCTTCTGTCATGCATTAAAGGTAATTGGTATGAACTATGCATACACACCATGTACGCGTGAAAGGCATGATTGAATCTGTCGCGTCTATGCGTTTCAACATAATAAAGGCCTCCCACCACAAAGTGGTGGTGAAAGCAGGTTATGCATACCTACTCACAACCCTTTGTATTTTTACTACACATTTTGTGGCCAAACTGAGTAATGTGTAAAGCATTCCTAAATCACAGCGAGCAATCAAGAAGGCTAGGCAATTCCAGAAAGATATTACATGAACATTACATGTCTAGTATGGCAAGAGGTCTGAGTACTTTTGTTAGGCATAAACTAGATAAAAACTGTTTGTACTTACAACATTTTTATAACGTGTGTACGGCACACGCAGGTGTGCAGCTTTGGTTACTAGAAACCCATCTTGAATGCGATGAAAGCACGAGAAAAATAACACACGTCTTTTAACTTCGAATCATTGATGAGTAATAGAACAAGGGGACGGAAGGGGGCGAGGAAGGCGACGCATGTGGGGCGCGGGAAACTACGTAGAGTTGCCAGGCTAAAAATGAAATAAACTTGAAGATTAACGCCATCTGCCCAAATCTACTAAAAGTTTTGATACGGTTGTAGTTTTTAATTATATTGACAGATGGAGTTATGAGTAAAACATTTTTTCAAACTTAGAAGTTTATTAAAAAATATTAAGTACTTTACCCACTTCTCATAATTAAATTACTCTTATGAAAATGCCATGCTATAACACTCTAGATTAGCCAAGTTGATAACTGCAACTGTCTGTGTTTCACAGAAATCGGGGACACACACTAATCTCACTTGTTGACCTTCCTCTCCTAAAACAAAGAAATATGATTTATTTCATATTTAAAATAAGTGATACAAAGGATGGCCTTATCGCTAAAAAGAATCACTTCCATAGTAACACACCTTTGGATGAATAGGAACAAATGAGGATAGAGGGCAGCATGCTACCTACATGAAAAACAAAATAAGGTAATTTAAAAATGTGAGTTTTATCATTAAACCTTAAAAGCATCTTGAGAAAATCAAATATTAGCAATTTGAATAATGACTGTTAAGCCTATGAAAGGCTTAATAGTTTCATTGAGCAATATTATTTTGTATTGAGAGTATTATGGGCATACTTACAGTATTGCTGTAGTATTGCTTTCAACGTTTTTATTTAAATTATGATTCCAGTGGTTACAAATCGCAAATTATAGCAATACTATTCCTTATCTGGAAACCTCGTTATTGAAGCCAGGGCCAAGCGAAAAAGTTTTATATTTAAATTTTAGGAGTGCAGAATTTTGTATTTAATCATAGGGCAGAATAGATACATACCTTTGTACAATTCAGTGTCGAATTGTTCTGAGTTTCCACTGAAGTAAATAGCTGGGCAGTTGTAAATGGTGAATGGATCAGTATCAGTGCATGGGGTAGAAGGAACCGTGTCAGGGCATGTTGGGCCGAGGTGGCGCCATTCAAGGGTTTTTCTCATAACATCCATGCTATTATCTATCTTACTGTAGCGCATTACATCTTTGATCGGTTCTCCTGAACTTCCCAGGCATAAGAAACCTAGAAAATTAATTAATTAGAGTCTTGATCAATTTGGCCATTGATTGAGCTGATGCTGGCTACAAGTGGGCGAAACGAAGATCTTGATTCGAGTTCCATGTGGCAGAGTTCTTTGCTCACATTTAAATTTTTTTTTTTCTTACCTCCAATATCACATTCATAAGGATTGGACACTCTGTTAAATGATTTGTATTCTGTCGCTATTGGAAACAAACCTGGAACAAAAAAATAAATTATGATCATCATCAGTCGTTAAATGTCTACTTTTAGACACATTATAAAGCTTGTTTGTCCACCTATCATCATAACAAAGAGTAGATAGAGCAATATATCCAGACTTCTTGCTACTGTTACAATGTTAGTGGAAATTTCCTACACTGCTAAGAGGCAGACCAAAAATTTTAATTAGTTAATTCAGTAACACATGGATTAGGTTGCCAATGCTCATCTGCACTAAGCTTAGGGAATAAATTCATGTCTTACTGATTTTTTTGTCTAAGTGACCACTTAGACAAATTTAGACATTTAGAGAGGTTATTGCATACAAATAACTCACAGTAATGAAAAGGTTTCTGAGGCAACATTATTCCAGTAGGGTCTTGGCAACCTGGCATGAGATCTAATGGAGCCACTGCGCTGATGGACGCCGCAAATGAATCCACATGTCCAGCTGATGCTATCACATCTGACTCATTCAGGACTTTCTCAGTTGAATGATTTGCAAATATACCACCTGGAAGAGAACAGAGTTAGATACTGATCTTGGTGCAATGCTTTATTCTGTTTTAAAATGACAACTAACTGTCTCACACACATCATCCAGCCTAGAATTTCAAACTTTAAGCAGATAAAGGGCAAACTAATAAAATAACTTTTTTTCGCAAATGTAGTCTTGGGCACCCCCTGCCCTGAAGAAGCAATAACTTGAGAAAAATGTCAGCCCAAAGTAGATGAGAACAGTTAAAAACTGGGCTCAGTGTGTATTGGGAGAGGATATTGTCCAGCTGTTGACTAATATGGCTGATGAGGAAAAGACTTTTATAACAAGTGTGGATGTCTTTAAGAGATTGAAAAAAAGAGGAGGTTCTCAATTTAGCTGTGTATTTTTTTTGTATTCTTTGTGTTTGTTACTTTTGTTGTTGTCTAACGAATGATCCCGAGGTGGTCCCATAAAAGTTTGATTCCTAAGGGATTGTTATTAATCCCATAAAACTTAGAAAAACATTTATTGTGGGTGAGTTTACATTTGTTTTTAAAGAGTGTTAAGACACCGGCGGGTGAGCTAAATTACGTAAGCATGTGAATATCTGATGATAAATTACCTGCAGGATAAAAACCGTAAACTTAGGACTGCATTACATATCGCGATTTAATTATTATTAATCAACTTCAAAAAAGGAGGAGGTTCTCAATTCACATGTTTTTTTTTGTGTGTTACACGATATCTTCACCAATTGTGAACTAATTATATATATATATTTTAATGGGTAGTGTATACTTCAATGGTGGTATCATATATATTTTATGAAAAAATCCCACTTGTTAGGTTGAAAAAATTGGGTGTTGAAATTTCATATTGGACTTTTTATCAATTTCCCGTTATTTGAAGACGGTTTTAGATAGATAGATAGATAAACTCTTTATTGCACACCAAAGCAAAATACAAAAAGACACAGGAATTCAGAATAATATAAGGTACAATGGGCGGTCTTATCGCTAAAAGCGATCTCTTCCAGACAACCTTTGGATGGACAGGATAAAATAGAATCAAAAGACGGCGGTGTACGAGTACCTAAACCTACAACATATATATATATATATATATATATATATATATATATATATATAAATACCTACATAAATTACAAATATATATACATATCCTATATAATATACATACAAATAATAATAATAATGTGAGATAATAATATGTAATAATATATAAAACTATTTACTAGCAGCTCTGAGACATAGAAAGGAAATGGTTGTATACCATAACTTTAAAAATGGCAAGTGACTTTGATGATCTAATAGAGAAAGGTAGGGCGTTCCATAGTCGTACAGCTTGCACCGTAAAGGAGTTACCATAAAATTGCGAACTATGGACAGGAGTATGAAGCTGTAGAGTTTCGGAAGAGCGAAGGTTTCGATCATGCGCGTGGTGTAAAAATTCAAAACGCTCCTTAAGATAACATGGTGAGGAAGGATTAAAAAGAACACTATAAAGCAGGGAAAGAATATGTGCATTCCGGCGAAGGCGGATGGGAAGCCACTTGAGTTTTGCGCGAAATTCTGAAATATGGTCATACTTACGTAAGCCAAATATGAACCGGATACAAAGATTTTGAAGGCGCTCAAGTTTGTTTAACTGGGCTTCGGTGAGGTCGAGGTAGCTGGCGTCAGCATAGTCTAATATAGGGAGTAGAAGGGATTGTGCAAGCATAACTTTGGTACTGGTTGGCAAAAAGTTACGAAGTCTTCGCAGCGAAGCAGAAGACGCAAACATCTTGCGACTGATCTCGGCAATGCACGGCTCCCATGTCAACTTGGAATCCATAATAATACCCAGGTTTTTCACCGATTTGCTGATAGGTATCGGCGTGCCGTCAAAAAGTACTCGCGGAAGTTGTGCGAAATCTAGCCTGGGTATCATTTTGTGACTGCCAATGACAATAACTTGTGTCTTTTTGGGGTTTACTGTGAGGCCAAAAGATTTACTCCAGTCACAAATTAGGTCCAAATCAGAATTAATTAAGTTGATTGCTCCGTACATGTTTTCAATTGTTGACTGTGTGTAAATCTGTAAGTCATCCGCATACAGGAAGAAGATAATTTTTTAGCAATAGAATGAATAAAAATGGCAAAGAGAAGTGGAGATAAAACGCCGCCTTGTGGAACACCAGCAGTGAGGCTGCACCATGAAGAGTAATTATCTTCAATTCGGATGCGTTGCCGGCGCCCAAACAAGTAACTACGAAACCAGTCAATAGCCGTCGGAGATATGTTAAGAGAGCGTAATACACCCAGAAGTATTTCGAAATCAACGTTATTAAAGGCGTTGCTGAAATCTAGGAGTGACAGCACTGTCAACTTTCCACTATCCATTCCACAGCGAATATCATCAGTTATCTTGATGAGTGCTGTCACTGTGCTATGTCCTGGACGGAAACCGGATTGGTTTGGATTAAAGAGGATATTTTTGGAGAGGAAGATGCTTAATTGTTGATGTATAAGGCGTTCTAGGACTTTAGATAAAAAGGGAAGAATGGATATGGGACGGTATTCGGAGAAGGATGATGGATTGGACTTTTTAGGTAAAGGAATTATATGTGCTTCTTTCCAAACGCCAGGAAATGATCCAGTATCTATTGAAGTGTTTAGGATATGCCTGATGATAGGAATGATTTCGTCGAGGATTGGCAAGATCATATTGCGGCTGATACTGTCACTGCCTACCGCATTTGAAGTGATAGCTGTAATACTCTTCTTAACATCACAATCGGCAAAATGACTAAAATGGAAAGATGGAAAGTCTGGGATTGGTTGAGAAGAAAGATAGTTAAGCGTATTGATTTTAGTAGTTCCATTGAAATTGGAAGAATTGGTGAAATGCTGATTAAGAAGATCAATGTCTAAGTTTTGAGGAATATTTTCTTGTTTAGATTTACCAACTCCCAGTGTTTTAAGAAATCTCCATACTTTAGATGGATCATTGTTGTCTACAGATTCATGAATGTATCGGCGTTGCGCGTCCCTACACAACCTGTTGCAGTGGTTTCGGCGATCGATGTATTTGGCCTTATTATTGTCAGTTGGTTTACACCTCATCCGAACCTTTGCCATAGCCTTTTTATGCATTGCCGAGCGGATTTCGTCAGTAAGCCATGGTGCTGGGAGATGCTTTAGTTTAATGGCACGTATGGGGGCATGTGTGTCGTAAAGTTTAGTCAATTTTTTGTTGAAAGCGCCCACCATGTCATCAACACAGCACATACCCAGGACGTCGTCCCAGTCGATTTGATGAGCATCCGCACGGAGGCTCTCCAAATCCATTCTACCAAAGTTACGCTGCAGAACAATTTGAGGCTTAGCTTTGGGCGGTCGGACTTTGTAAGACAAAAATATCAAATCATGGTAGGAAAAAGCAGACGCCGAAGTTTGACCATGTTTAACAACATTATTCAGCGAGGACACTAATATTAGATCAAGAAGAGATGGTGTACAGTTAGGGAAGAAATGTGTAGCAGTTGAAGGGAGAATAGTCAAGTTGCTAGCCTTAGAGAGTGTTTCAAGGATAATAGAACGGGAATCCTGCTTGAGAAGACAGGTGTTAAAATCACCCATAATAATGGTGTGACTATAAGAAGGAGTAAGGTCTTCAAGAAGCTTTTCGAAAGAGGGAAAATAATTATTGCGAAGATGATTGCTATAGAAGACTCCGAGTAATACCTTGGTGTGTGAAAGGAGAACTTCAATAAATAAATGTTCACCCGCACCAGGAGACGGTGGCTGTGGAGACATATGAATTACAGCATAAGGCAAGTGAGAGCGCAGGTATATAGCAACGCCTCCACCACGACCATCAGTGCGATCGTTCCTGATGAGAATGAAGCCTGGCAATGAGTAATAAGTAGATGGTAAACATGGTTTTAACCAAGACTCGGAGACTAGTATAGCATGAATGTTTTTATGACAAAAGGACGCCAACATATCGGGATAATGAGCCGGAATGCTTTGCGTATTAATATGCACAACATTAAAATTTTTAGAAACGTCCGAGAGCTGATTCTCAAGTGTTTGGGAGAGCGTTGGTATACTGCAAAAACTACCATCATCACTGCTAAAGTTATCGTTGTCACAAGAAGAAAAAGATAAAAAGTGTTCACTATTACTACTAGCTATAGACATAATAAATATATATAATATAAAAAAAAAAAGCTTAATAAATTACCTATCAAACTAAAGTACCTACTTAAAGTAGGTATGACTCTTTTTAGCAAAAAACTAACTAGCCTGTCCACCTGCCAGTTGTGCTATAAGAGATCAAACAGTGTGAAAAAGAAAATCAAAACACAGAAAACAAATAAAATTAAAAACAAAAAACAAACAAATAAAATATTTAAAAGTAGCCAGAAAATTAAAAATCAGTCCGCTTTATGCTAAAGTTTGTTTATAATGTAAATTGTGATCTGGAACATTGTAAGCTCAATTATCTGTGACAGTGATGTGACAGCTGATGACATAATTTGATTTTGACACTGACAGATTGAAATAAACAAGTTAAAGAACGAAACAGTAAATAAAAAAAACAAGAAAAAGTTAAATAAATGTTGCAAGGCAAATCAAATGCGGGTGAAAGATGCCATACATACATGAATTCACGCCTGTTATCCAAAGGGGTAAGCAGAGACCACGTAACCCTAGTGAAAAAAAGTTTACAAAGCGGACCATTGGAACCTTGATTGCCGTTCTTGTTTCAATCGGACGCTAACGCTTGGACGCCGCCGCCCGCTTCGCTTTCGGCGCCACGGGCTCCTTGACAACTACCGCTGGCCTCGCTGGTAATGCCGTCGATGGGGACTGCTGCGTCGCCTGTGACGCCGCCGATGGAGACGGCTGCATAGCCTGCGAGCCTTTTATTTTGTCGAGCTCAGCTAGGCTACTCACGCGGCGCCTGGTATCATCTGGCCCGACCACGAAGATGTAGCCCTCGCAAGTCCAGCTCTTATTGATGCCGAAACGTTGCCTCGCCTGCATGAAAACCTCGTGACGTGCTCGTGTCAAGAACTCTGAGAGAGTGATGCCGGTGTCTTTAAGATTGGTCTTGGAAAACCATATCCTATCACGAACAGCCACATTCCGAAGCTTGACCAGTATTGGTCGGGGGCGGTTTGATGTTAAGCGACCCATCCTATGGCAACGATTGATGTCTCCAGCTACAAATCCAGTCATCTTTACGTTATTCACTACAACCCTCACAACAGTGGCAGCGGTGTCTTCTTTCTTCTCCTCGGGTACCCCATGAAGAAGAAGATGCTTGCGTCGGCTTCTCATTTCAAGCTGGTCTACAGCCTGTGTTGTGGCCTTGATCTGGTCCTGGAGAGCTCGCATGGCAGTCAGCACAAAGGTCTTGAAAGCAGCAAACTCAGTAGCCAGGCTGACTGTGGTGGCTGGTGTCTCAGACTGCTTCTGCAGCTTACCTTCATACACAGCCATCTGTTCAATAAAGACAGCCTGCATTTGTGCCATAGAGCCCTTTATTTCTTGTAGATCCTCCATTTTGAAATGTTGCTGTGAGTGATGATGTGTACAGAAATTTTAGGTTGTGTTTTCTGTGTTGATTCTAAAGTGATGTGGGAGATAACACTTTATGGCAGGTACCGTGTCTCAAACTTTATTTTTAAACATAAATAATAACTTTTTGTAAACAAATTGTAAATTTTTCACAAAAATTAAAGGAGATGATTTTTACAAGGTGTTTCTTTTATGACACCTACCGCCCAAAAAAAAATGTTAAATGTTTTTGGACATTTAATGTCTTATAAATTATAACAAGCTGTCCTAGACATGAACAACACATAAACTGAGAAAATGCATCAGCAATATGACTATGGTAACAGCATTTCATCAAGTGTACAGCCGTACACCTATTTGCTTATAAGTAGCATTAAAAGAAAGTGCTAAGTTCTATCAATCACCCATTCCCATGATGACTCGGTGAAACGTTGCATTACCTGTTAAAATACATTTCCATAATCTCAATCCAACAGAATAAGCCATAGTATTCCATACATTTATTTATTAACTCTTTATTGCACATATTATATAAAATGTTAACAATAGGCGGACTTAATGCTAAAGCATTTTCTACCAGCCAACCCAACTTGTAGTGATTGGCGGTAAGCATGCTACAAATTTTACATACAAATTTTAATAGATTGCAATCAATGCAGTCCTACCCATTTCCAATGCCATCAATCCAAGGAGCTGATCTATTACGGTATAAGATTGCCATTTGAGAACTATTATGCCCCAGGAATTGTCCTTTAAACTTACAAATTCTGACAGAAATATTTTATTTATTTAAAATGTTACCTGCAACAATGACTCGAACAATATTGGAGATCTCTCCTTGATATTCAGATGTGCCGGCAAGTCCGCAAAGCCACTCCATTAAGAGATGCAGTGAAAACATGTGTTTGCCTATCTTTGAAGACAAGTTCAGGCCAGACATGATCACTACATACCTAGAAAATATAATTTATAAGAACATCAACCTAGCCGAAACCTTTTTTTCATCATCTCTAGTTCTTATTTTATCACCCTCCACTGAGGTATCTCAAACAGGTGTTGTCCTGGAATACCCTTTTGGTGTTAGAAGATAGTGTGGTTTTAGGTCTGAACTGAGCTCTGAATCAAAAGTTCTTGATCATGTGTCATGTGTTTTATTATTATAGACTTATATAAGAGCATGAGTAGACCATTTAAAAATCAATAAATTCGTTTATAAAAGAACACTCATCAGTCACTTATATAGTCCTGACCCCTAACTAGGATTCCCTGTGTTGTGGGTATCATAAACTATGAGTACCACAACACTCAGACCCAGAACAAATTACTCAGAACATGCAAACATTGATATTGTAGGGGAAATTGAGCCTGTTGTATCTCAGCAAGTAATCCTGCTGTTCTATCAAGGTCCTCAAATAGCTCTTAAATGACATACCTGTCCTCACTAAGTTTTGGAAGAGGTTTCTGTATGTGACACCCAGGCCAGCAGACATCCTTGACTGTGAATATTCCATCATCATCTTCAGAACCTAGAAATATTTAAATAAGTCACAAGTTTAAAAAAAAAACAGGTTTACTTGCAGCAGAAGCATGTAACCAATATAAAATAAAAAAATAAATGCTTAAATCTTTTCTTTCAAAAGATAATTGCTAAGAATATAAAGTTTATTTACTTTGACTGGCCAAAATGTAGTTGCAGCATTGCTGCATAACGCCAGGGCAAACTGACAGTTCTCTTTCTAAAATAGTAATATAGCATTTTTTTTTAGCATTTGTTGTTTGTTGCATCAGAATTTCATGATGCAACAAACAACAAATTGTATACTTCTAATGCTTGCAAAAAAACCTACCCAAAACTGCACAAACAACACCAGTCACTACTTGGTGAACATCAATGCAATCACCAACTAATTTGATTCTCTGGAGTTCATCTTCCAAAACTAGACTGTCAGAGTCATGGACAAAGTGAGTTCTGTAATGGAATTATCATATTATACATAAAGACAGATTATAGATAATTAATTTATAATGACTATGAATACACATTCAGCAACATTACTTTTATTTACCTTGTTGGTTGTGGTATAATTTCTAGTTGATCAGACAGTTCTTTTAGAATGCTAGGTTTCAATTCCTGATGCTTAAAGATGGTACCAATAATGATACAAGCGGTTCCTTTGTCCCGAAGGTCACATAGTTTCAATATCTTGTAGTTATTAGACCACTTTTTCTTTATCACTGGAGCCAAGATATTTCTAAAGGTATTGAGTCTAGCAGAATAAATATGAGCATACTGTTTTGAAAAATCTCTCGAAACTTGATAAAAGCGTTTTGAACAATCTGTGTAGTCTACGCTTTGTCGCTCTATTTCTAATGTTTGAAATTCGTTTTCAAATTTGCTTATTGTTCCAGACTTGCCTTTAAATAGCATTTTCCCTTTTATTCTCAAAACTTACAGCACGAAAATAAATCATTCACAAATTCATTTGATTCGCAGTTCAGATTAGTGGTGGGTCCTCAGCACGTGTGGCACCACAATTGTAGCTACACACTTCCTCGAAACGAGGCCTCACTCTTTTCGTTTGGACGAGCTACCACACCACACCAACACAGTTGCACAATCGTGCTAGACGCGAGGCGCGAGGCTCGAGCCGAGCCGCGAGGAAAGATCGTGTTGGCTCGCACATCGCTGTGCATGCGTGCAAAAGTGAGGAAGGTGAGGTGTCGTTCGGCTCGCGAACTATAGCGTGTTGTGGTTGTGTGCGAGCGAGTTATGTGATGAATGTATGTATCTGCATTATCGGTCGGTCGGCCGCTCTCTCGAGTGAAGGATTTCGTTGGTGTGTGGTGTAGTGTGGACTGTGGTGACAGTTCGATACCTATCGTATCGATCGAGTGTTGTTGAGTAGGTAGGTACCTAGTCGGCCTTACTCGACCGACACGTTCCGTGCTGTTCAATTCCACGCCATGTGTATTTGCATGTATCTACAGTGTGTGTGTGTGTGTGTATTTTGGTAAAATTATTCAAATTGGGTACATACCTATTAAAATTATTATGTTAGAGAAAATTGTGTCAACAAAAACTAGGTACCTACTACCTACTAGGTTGTTCTTGATCTAACAATACATACATATAAATATTACGCTTACCTTGGTACCTACTTACTATTCCAAAACGGCTCAGCCGTTCATTACCAAAATTCTTAAAACAAACATTCAAAACTGACTGATAGATACCGGCTTCGTAGGTACCTACCTACCTACCTACCTCTTACCTAAAGTAGGTAACAATAATTAATTGGATCGTTAAATATAGATAGTTGAATAGGTATATATCTGTCTTGTCTATTTGCACCATTCCTAGTTGACTGTGGCTTGTAGATTACTTACTATTTTCTAACAAACATTGTGATACCTAACCAACCTACCTATTTTCGCATTGTTATGAAAAGAGATCATTCTATGACCAATTGCTCCATTAATTTTCATACAAGAATGTTTCTGCCTCTTCCTCAATACAAAAGTGACCACACAACACAATTGTGTAGAGTAGAGTAGGTACATGCTCGCCGGCACACAACACGTGCAGCATGCCGCCCCGCACATAGCACTCCAGTCCATTACCACACCACACAACACGCACAGTGCACACTGTGTTCCCAAGACTGCCTCACTCAACTACGTTCAGAAACTGCCTCGCTGCCTCGCCTCAATTGTGGTACCACAGTGTGGTGGCTCAGTTGTAAAACTGAGCCCCTCGCACGATCCTCGTTTTCAAACAGTGTGCTACTCATGACTAGTTCAGATATCACTTGATCACTTCGCGCGTTTATTTTTTATTGATTGAATGACGTATTGTCTGACAGTGACATAACGAAATGAATATCAATTAGTTTCCAGTACTGTAGCGTGGTATGTACGTTTACCGTGGTCCATAGACATGTTACATAGACAAGGGCTGGCTGCAAACGACAAAATGAAAAAGAACCGCCCGCGCCCGTTCGCAAACTTGATGTTTGAAGTTTGATGAATTTAAAAGGGCTGGCTGTCGCAAGGTCATTGACAACAAAGTTAGATAGGTGCCTGAGTCGCAGTAGGTAGCGGGTTCGATACCCGCTGCACTGCGGGATAAACGTTTGTTGAAAAATAAAAAAAATATATATACGTATTTTATTAGTCAATTCCCATAATACAAACTCTGCTTAGTTTGGGGCTTGATGATGCTGTGTAAATTATTATTATTCATTTATTTCAGATTATAAAAATTCATACAATATTATTACTTATACATAAACTTAACACTATAAATAACAGGATAAAAATTTAGTCATTAAAAATATTTAAATAAAATGTAATAGTAAAGCTGTCCAGCATTATTTATTATTATTATTTATTATCTTTAGGGAGGAAATAGTTAATAATAAAATGGCAATACTCAATGATAGCGATATGGAAGTGACGTCAAAGATCATACAACCGGTAGTTGGCTTGGAAGCGGGAAAACTAAAAACGCGTGATAACAAAAATGGCGGGTGTACGAAAAGTTCGTCTAAATAATTTAAATCCAAATCTAAATAATGCTCTTATCATAGGTATCGTCATAGCGAAAAATAGCCCACGTGTAATAGGTTCGAAGAAGAAAAATGGAGAATCGAGAGGAGTTACTTCATTTACCTTGAGGGACTCTGATGTTGATACGATAAATGTTGATGTATGGGGATCAGAATACTTTGTGCTAACATTTTACGAAAGATTTCTCGTAGGTGATGTCGGTATGTAGACTTTAAACTATTTAACTAACTATTTTTACTTCAATGATTCTCAAAATGCAGTCAACATCTGTTCCTAATTTTTTATTTCAGTTGAAATTTCATCGCCAAAGATAAGTGTGAAAAGTGGCAACAATGAAATGTTTAGACCTCAGGTAAGAGTTGGTTCGTCATAAGGAACGTGCTCGTACGTTTTATATAATGCCTTACACGTCCCACCATTGTTTAATCTAAACAATATAATTATGTACATTTGAGTGGTGCCTAAAGTACTTAGCATAAGTACTTAGCGCAAACTTGACCCTTGTGATTTTTACCATATCCGAAACAGCCTAACGGATTGTAATGCGGTTTTTTGCGATCCGTTCTTCAAGGATGGTTATTAAATCTCTCCACAAAGCATGTCGGGATAAAAAAAACATATTACATTACAGGTTTCATCTCCATTCTATCTTTCAATGAACGAAGGATTATCTGACGTCAGCATTCACAGTGGAGAAACTTTCGGTTCTTACTTGCCTCTGCTCCATATCCCCACCAAACTTTCTTCGGGATACTACGGACTAGCAGAAGTATTAAAGTTACCAGGTAAAAACAAGTTTGCATCTAAAAAGTTTCAAAAAAAAAAATCTGCTTAGCAATATCTCTCGCCACATGATTGAGATACGTTACTACACAACTTATAGATTTTTTCATTTAATTTATATGGGATCACCCTACCCATTCAAATCATAGTTCACAAATTGGCAAAGACATCGCATAGTAGGTACACACAAAAAAACAGACCACTTGAAAACCTCTTCCTTTTTTGAAGTCTGTTGAAAATGGATTAGCCCGGTGGAAGGCCTTCCCCTTTGTAAACGTATACCACATAACCCGCCTTGCTATTTGATCTGGGGTTATGTGCTCGATGCGTGGGACTTACCACCAACCGTGTTTTCCATACTTAACTGTTTCGTGTCACAAGAATCAAATCAAACCTTAAGAAAATATTCCAAATGTTTGAAAGCTTCGTTAACGTTTCCATTTAAACGGTGCATCATTCAGCATTCAGTATTTTACTTGCCTTTTACCATTGATAGAAACGGTTTATGCGTTTTACAGAGCGCGCCAATGTTTTTGTGGATCTATTGGTGGTGGTGAAATCCGTAAAGCCGACGAAAACCATAAAGACAAAAGCAGGTGAGAATTAAAGAAACCATTCACTCACAACGCTGATAATCTTACTTCCTATCCGACATAGCTCTCAACAGAAGCATAAAATTGATGAGGCAATGGACATATATAGGTATTACTATAAAGTATCCTGCCTTATCCGCTTCCCAGCTGTGTGTCAGTGCCAAAACTTCTGAAACTTTGAATAGAATTGCTAATAAAACTATTATGTTCAGCGATGAAATTGGAAAAAACATGGGCCAGTTATTGACTATGAAATTGGGACATTCAGTCATAAATCATTGTGTACCTAATTCTAGCCTTCATGAAATTATGCCAATCATTTCAAAGTATGAATCTGACAGTGAATCAAATCTGATTATTTGGCTTGGAAATAGGGGTAATGTGAACAAATCAGAACTTATAAAATATTTTGATACTCTGTGTTCACTACAAATTAAAAAAATTGTAATGTTCACATTCCCTTATAGCAACAGCTTGCCACAAGCAGAAAATGACCTTAGATATAAGTTAAATATGACTCTGCATACAATATGATGCAATAATAAATTAATTCATTTAATTGACTCTAACTCTAGTGTTGTTAGTAAAACATATTATTTGACCAAAGGTAGATACTACCTTTCTAACTTTTACAAACGACAGATAGCTGTTTCGCTATCTTATTATTTTAGTATAACAGCCAAAAACTTGGCTAACCAAAATGCTTTTTTTTAGCATTGTCCGAAAACTGAAAACCAGACATTGGAAATTATTCCATGTAATTTAAATTACCAGACATGACAATAGAGGAAGTCTCTACCACTAAAAAGTCATTTTTTTTTTAAATAAACAAAACAAACAGTTGTTAAATAATAAAAATGTGAAATATACCAACTTGATGCACCAAAATATTGATAGAATTCGTTGTAAAGTATTAGAACTAGAACTGTACATGAACTCAAATTACATTGACATTATTTGCATTCCAGAACATTAGCTGCGAAGCCATGAGGTCATGTTCAGTTTTAGTAATCACCAAGTTGGTAGTTCTTTCTGCAGATTACATGCTATACGTGGTGGCTCATTAATCCTACTTAATAAACAGATAAAACTTAGAGAACGTTTAGATATAGTCCACCTCTCTGTAAAGACACATTGAAGTTGCTTGCATAGAGTTGGAGCAATTCATAGTTATAAGCGTTTACAGCCCACCATCTGCCTCATTTGACATTTTTGAAAAAGTTATGGAAGAAATTTTGTTTAAATTATCTAAATCAAATAAATATATTATTACGTGCGGAGATTTTAATGTTAATTAACTCGTTAAATACTAGAATAATTCGTTTATTTCAATCATTTGATTTAAAACCTCAGTTTATGGAGCCTACTCGAATAACCGACACTACGACCACATGTATAGACTCTTTGCCAACATTAAAATTTTAAATAAGAGTTTAATTAGTAATATTAAGTCGGATCATCTTGGTCAAATAATTAAAATAGAGGTTCAAACAAAAAAACTTGAAAAAAGAAAAATTACTTGTATACCTATGACCAAAGATCGATTGGACAAACTAAAATTGAATTTAACTTCTGTATTTCCATGTTTATATGGTAATTATAATCCAAATAATTTATACAAAACATTTTTTAAGAAATTTAGTGATGTGTTCAATTAAATTTTTACTGAAAAATAATATAATTTTAATGAGGAGTTTAAAGAACAAGTCAAAAAGTATTCTAAAATTTTTAAAAATGTTTGTCGTGAAGCAAAAGCGCTTCATTTGAGTGCAAAAATTAAAAATAGCCAAGATAAAGTAAAAGCCTCTTGGAAAGTAATCAACAGTGAGACTGGAAGAGTCACAACTAAGAAAAATAAGTTTAATTTAAAAATTGGCAATACCACCGTCAATCAGGATAGTGATGTAGCTAATGCGTTCGATTTTTTTTTACCGATATTCCAGTCTCTACCACAAAATCCTTAAACTCCTCTCCCATAGAAGCAGAGTCATTGTTAAAAGAAAACTTAACAGAATGTAAAATACAATTCAAATTTGATTATGTAAATAGTGATGACATCATAAAAGCTTTAAAACTCATAAATGTTAAAAAACCACGGACCTCTGGGGCATCTCTGTTTGCGTTGTGAAATCAATGATTGGCATAATTGCGCCCGAACTAGCTTTAATATTCAACAAGTGTATTGACTGTGGTGTGTTCACTGATTTAATGAAACACAGTAAAATAACTCCACTTTTCAAATCGGGTACATGTTCTGACCCTGCTAATTTCAGACCTATATCAGTACTTCCTACATTCAGTAAAATTTTTGAAAAACTAATTTTAAATTAATTGCAAAGACATTTTAAATTAAATAATTTACTGCATAATAAGCAATTCGGATTTAGTAAGGGTCGCTCAACCACTGATGCTGGTATTGAGTTAATATCGCACATATTTGATGCCTGGGAGGAATCTCATGACGCTTTAGGCGTTTTTTGTGATTTGTCAAAGGCATTTGATTGCGTAGACCATGACACATTGATCAGGAAACTACACCATTATGGTATTAGGGGCGTTGCTCTAGACTTTCTCACTTCCTATTTAAGTGACAGAGTACAACGAGTTGACGTGAATGGAAAACGGTCTCCGGGGTCTCTGGTTACTATCGGTGTACCGCAGGGATCAATTCTTGGACCATTTTTGTTCTTAGTATACATTAATGATCTACCCCACCTTGTAAGGGACGATCATGAGGTTGTATTGTTTGCAGATGACACGTCACTTTTATTTAAATTAAAGCGACGACAAACCGATTTTGACAATGTAAACAATGCAATCTCTAAGGTTGTAAAATGGTTCAACGTTAACAATCTCCTACTTAATGAAAATAAAACAAAGTGTATTAGATTTATACTACCCAATGTTACACAAGTTAAAGCAAATATCAAAATCAAAGATGAACAGTTGGCTCTTGTGGACACCACCGTATTCTTAGGTATCACCCTAGATAATAAGCTTCAATGGGGTCCTCATATTGATGGGTTATCGAAGAGACTTAGTTCTGCGGCATATGTAGTCAAAAAGATCCGTCGTTATACAGACGTTGACACAGCTAGACTAGTTTACTTCAGCTACTTCCACAGCATTATGTCGTACGGTATACTGCTGTGGGGGAGTGCTGCTGATATAAATACAGTTTTTGTGCTGCTGTTCGAGCAATTTATAATATGGGCCCCAGAGAATCACTTCGCCAAAAGTTTAAAGAAATAAATATAATGACATTCCCTTGTCAATACATCTATGGAAATCTGATGTACTCGTATATGAATGAATGTTTGTTGATCAGAATCTTAAATTCGTAACGGCTGAACCGAAACGGATTATATTTGTAATAGTAGGTTGGTACCTACTACCTACTTAGAGTAAGAATCCTTAAACCACTACTTTCTTATCGAGTACACACGAACGAAGCCCTAAATAGGTAATCCCGAAGCCAACATAATGAACGGTTTCGTACTGAATCTGATAGAAATTGATCGCAACGAAAGTGTGGTAACAGGGTCACTGGGCAAAAGCTAGTAGGTAATTTATTTATACCAAGTATGTACTCAAGCAGGCACTGACTAACCATTATTCATTTGAAAGGTACAAACATGTCAGTTCGCAGCGTAGAAATAATGGACAATACAACTCCCGCTGCCCTCACATTGGACATTTTTGACATAGATACGATACAAAGGTAAGAAACAACCCATGCCTGGTAGGTAACAGCTATTATTATTATCATTAAATCAATATTATGACTATTATTATGACAGCACCTGTTTTCAGATTCCATGATGTAAAAAGTGCATTACTATAGCCATTGTATTTTGTAACAGAGCCGAAGACTGGCGCGCTTTAGAGAGCGTGCTTTTCATAGCAGACGCTAAAGTGGCATGGCGCGCTCGCGCAGTGAAGCTGCAAGTGTGCGCGCGCAGCGTACTCACGCAT
This sequence comes from Perizoma flavofasciatum, assembly GCA_958496245.1. Lineage (NCBI taxonomy): Eukaryota > Metazoa > Arthropoda > Insecta > Lepidoptera > Geometridae > Perizoma > Perizoma flavofasciatum. The sequence goes on from OY292431.1 coordinate 6,438,746, forward strand.
CAGCCGCACACCGCCGACGCCGAGGCACTGCAGATTTACATGCGGAACCAGGCTAACACACGTATACTATACTAGCTGTTGCCAGCGGCTATGCACACGTGGAGTCGTGTTTAAAAAAACATAGTCCCATACAAACTTTCATTATCATTCATTTCCATTTCTCCCCTTAACATGTGAAAATCCAAAAACCCTGAAACAAGTCTTTATATATTTTTGACTATAAAGCAACGTTGTAGTCTGCGGTGAAGCATTCATATCAAGAAAGTATTTCTCAAAGACTCGAGATTAAAAAAAAAGAATATCGGAATAAAATCGGTTAACATTGGCGAAGATATCACGTAACATACCTACCTACACACCTGTAACCTACACAAAAAGCAAACAGACAAATTGAGAAACTCCTTTTTTGAAGTCGGTTGATAATAATTAAATTGTGATATTAGCGATAGTTCAAATCAAATCAAAATATTTTATTGCGAATATGGGTATGTCAGATGTTAAATTTATAATAAAGTATAACCATACTTACCATAAGTATGGTTCACCATAAACAACTTTCTCGCATGCAAATATAGTCTTAAATCTAGTCATTAGTCAAGTAAACAAAAAATAAATAAAAATAAACCTACGTGATTAAATTAAAATATCTATGTCATACATCATTGATTGAGTCATCTAAATAATCATTAACACTATATTACAATTTTTCAAGCAGTAGTTTTATAACTTTTTTCTTGAAATTATTGAAAGAAGCTGTATCCAGAACATCAATAGGTAGATGGTTATATATTTTTGGAGCCATACAAAATATGCTCTTACTTAGTTGTGATGTTTTTCTATGACGGCAACATATTTTGTGCTTATGGCGTTTACTTTTAAAAGTAGAATATAGATTTAAGTTTTTTCTTACAAAAAGGACAACCTCAAGTAAGTACCTGTACATGGCAATGTTAATATTTTAGCTCACTGAAATGTGGTTTGCAGCTGTCAGTTTGCTTCAGCCCTCACGCATCTCTTTTGTGCCTTAAACACCAAATCTTTGTCAGTAGAATAGCTCCAGAACAAGATGCCATACCTCAGGAGGGATGCCACAAACCCATGATAGGCCATTAATAGAGTCGATTTATCAGCGGTCTTCGAGAGCATATACAAAGCATAGGAGAATCTATTAATTTTCAAGCATAAATTCTCAATGTGAAATTTCCAATTCAAGGTACTGTCAATATTTAATCCTAAAAATGCATTATATTCAATTTCTTCAATTCTATGTCCGGCGTAGTCAATGTCAATGTCGTCGATTTTTATGGCTCTATTTCTAAATATAATTAAATTCGTTTTACTAAGATTAATCTTCGAATTATTTAATGTCAACCAATTTATTATTTTATAATGTATTATTAATGTCATGTTCAACCCTTAACCTATCAGTGCCTGTAAATAGAATAGTACTGTCGTCAGCAAATAGTGTCATGTGATGATTTGTTACCTCGGGAAGGTCATTGATGCAGATGATAAATAATAAAGGACCCAGCACGCTACCTTGCGGTACGCCGAATTTGACTGTCCTATAATCTGAGGTGTATTTTACTTGCTTTCTTAGTTTGTGGCAAATCCTAGTTATTTCTGTCGCTTGCTTTCTGTCACTAAGATAAGACTTGATCAGATCCAGGACATTTCCCCGAACTCCATAAGCATCTAATTTATTTAAAAGAATTTGATGGTCAACGTTGTCAAAAAAGGCCCATAAAAAGCGCACAAGCTGGAATTTTTCGGTCCAGATTGTACATAACAGTGTTTAAAAAGTTGTAAATAGCCATGTCGATTGTTCTATTTTTTCTAAATCCTGCCTGTTCTTTCGCAAATAAATTACGTTTCTCAAAATATGAATAAATACTTTGGTAAATCAATCTTTCGAAGATCTTGGACATTACAGGAACTAGTGCAATGGGGCGGTAACACGTCATGTCGTACTTATCATCTTTTTTAAAAAGTGGCTTGATAATGGTACGTTTTAGTTTGTCGGGAAAGATTCCATTAACGATACATTCGTTTAAGACGTAACTTAATGGTTCAGATATTTTTTTCGAGACCATCTTCAATATCTTAGTCGAAATTCCATCATACCCCATACTGTCAGTATTTTTTAAATTCATTATTACTTTTTCAATGTCTTTAGGAATGGTAGGTGCCAGAAATAAAGATGTGAATTCTCTGGAAATATTAATAGATGTTGCAGATGTACCCACTTTTGATATTTGGTCAGTAAAAAAAATGTTAAACGATGAAGCTATATCTAAAGGATTATGGATCATTTGGTCATTGACTTTGATTTGTAGTATTTCCTCTTTCACTTTATTGTTTTTAGCACGGTTAATGACGTCCCACGTAGCTTTGCATTTATTATGTGCTTTATTTATAGTTACCTACGCTTGCAGTCTCTAGTTTACGGTTTCTATCCTGCAGGTACTCTAACAGCATCAGATCCTCACGTGCCCACGTTATTTTGCCTACTCTTTCGAAGAAAAAACAAAATAAAAGTCACCCGAAAAAAAGCCAGTCCCAGTCCCAGTCCCAGTCTTACGCCAGCCTGCTACGTGACTAACTGAGACGTGAACTCGAAGGTTCCTATATATTCCAGGCTGTGTACAATGAATGATCGTTTAGCAATATCTGATTCCTTTGAAGTGGTCTAATTTGACATTTTATGCCTTATCCATTATGCCTATACGATAAAATGCGCGTACCAGCTTAAGATGAGCTGTACGTTCAAAGGTTCCTGTACATTCCGGGTTTCAAGTTATTTGGCCCAAGTTACTGAGGCCTGTGATGTCTGTAACTTCTGAACTACAAACCCGATGACCTTGAAATATATACGGGACAATCTTGAAAGTACTTCCTTTCTAACAAAAAAAGAATGAATGAAATCGGACTACGCGTTAATGAATTACAACTAAGTACACATTTTGACTTTCATCCCCTCTCCCAAGGGAACCATGCTGAATTTCGGGATAAAAAGTATCCTAAGTCCTACACCGTACTATGACCTCAAATCATGCCAAGTTTCATTTGAATTCATTCAAACATGAAAAAAATACATTTTTGGCTTCAGTATCGATTAGTGCCATCCAAAAATTTTTTTCAAAATTTCTTCAATGTACAGAATTTGACCTGTTACATTCTTATTATAGTATAGATATAGATATATAGATGAGTAGCTACAATTACAATTTTCAAGTTCCTACCTTTAAAATACCGATACTTCCATACAAACTTTCAACCCACATTTCCCCTCTTAAAATGTCATTATTCAAAAATCCTGAAATACCTCATCGTTCATTTATTTATGATGAGTACCCAGCTATAATTCCAATTTTAAAGTTCCATTCTTTAAAAAACTATACTCCCATACAAACTTTCACCCCCGGTTCCCACCATTAAAATTTGAAAATCCAAAAATTCAGAAACAATGTTAGTAAGGGGGCGGGGCAGCAGCTGGTACCGACTTGGATGAAATTCGGAATAGATATAGTTCGTGACCTACGAGGGCCATTAAATAAATACTTAGCCTACAAAAAGTACACGAAAATTTTGGAAAAGTGGCAATTTATTTTTCAACATAGTCTCCTTTTAGTTCGATACACTTAGCCCAGCGATGCTCCAACTTTTTTAACCCGTCCGAAAAATAGTTTTTGTCAAACTCTGCAAAATAGGCCTCCGTGGCGGCTATGACCTCATTTGATCCATATCTATTCCCGGCGACGTGTGAACCGGTGCTTTTTTCTTCGCCAGATGGGGTCGTTTTTTCTTTAATTCGGCGTCGAATCGGCCCAATAAATCGGCATAGTAAAGCCCTGTAATTGTTTTACCCTTCTCGAGGTAATCGATGTAGATCACACCTTGTGAATCCCAGAAAACGGTGGCCATAACTTTTCCGGCCGATTTTACAGTTTTCGCCTTCTTTGGAGCACGTTCCCCGTTCTGGATGCATTGTTTTGATTGCTCCTTGGTCTCTGGTGTGTACCAGTGGATCCAGGTTTCATCGACGGTCACAAAACGACGCAAAAACTCAGCTGGATTCCGCTTAAACAGCACCAAACACGTCTCCGATGTGGTCTCACGGTTGCGCTTGTTTTCCGGTGTGAGTAAACGCGGCACCCATCGCGCCGACAGCTTTCTCATGCCGAGTTCCTCGTGAAGAATATGATGCACTGTTCCTTCTGAAATGCCTACAGTCTCAGCTAGCTCCCGAACCTTCAATCGGCGATCTGCCAATACGAGATCATGGATTTTTTTAATGTTTTCCTCCGTAGCAGCTGTTTTCGGTGCACCTGGACGTGGTTCATCAAAAACCGACGTACGGCCACGTGCAAACTCGTTGAACCAATGCTTGACGGTGGCCATCGATGGAGAAGAGTCACCGTACACAGCATCCAAGCGCTCTTTGATTTCGATGCGCGTTTTCCCTTCCAAAAATAGGAATCGAATCACCGAACGATATTGCTCTTTTTCCATTTTTGTAAAACCGATCGACACGTTCGCTTCCATAAGTTGTCAAATTAAAACAAATGAAGGGATTGGAATGAAAATTTGAAAAAAGAATTAAAAAAGAATGTGCTACACTGTGGTAAAACTCTTTTGAAACTACAGCGCCCTCTGGCGATGAGGCTAGGTAGGTACTTATTGAATGCACCTCGTATACCTATCGCTCAATAGCTATAATACGTCGGATACAATAGATCGTTTACAGGCGTAATCCGGCAGGTGGCGGCGAAGCGGCGGCGTGGGCGGCGTGGAGTGGCGAGCGCGCGTGCGCTGCCTCCGTCGCGCAGATCCGCGACCGGCTAGCCAGCGCGAGCGCCGAGCCTTTCTGCGCGTCCCTGCACGCTTTGCTCACCCATCTGGACTTGGACGAGCTTGTTTCTCCGCTGTACGTTTGCTTTGGAGTTTTCTTGGACACCTAATAGTCACATGCATAATGAAGTAACAAGGATATTTAAAAGTAGTAGAGCTTCTTTCTGTGAAAAGTCTCGTCCGGGGAAGTGCTACCTTCAAGCCTATTTCTGCCGCCAAGCAGTAGATAATGTTCTCACTGCTGTGTTCCGGTTTGAAGACTATAGTTGCCAGTGAAATAACAGGCGCATGAGATCTTTCATCTTGATATCACAGGGAGGCCCAAACAATTACTATTATTACCTATCAAGAATTCAGTTTTCACCATCCGTTTTCATCGTCAGATAAGCCTACTGCCACCATAATATCGCATTATCATCGTATTTTGACATAAGTAACTTAACAGGTACTTAATTATGTCATAATTCAAATATGATCATAGAAAATGCGTCGGAATCGCCTACATCGCATACATACGTAATTAATTAGTCCTAAGTGTTATAATAAGTAACTTATGATGTTAATAAAAACAATAATATATATTTACAATATTCGCTTTTTTTAACTTAGAAATGAAGATGGTCGAGAGCTAGCGTGTTCTCATGGCTAGTATAGTTCGCGACCATGAGTGATTTTTGGCATCTGTATTTTTTTATACAATGAGATTTACATGGACGAAAACTGGCCATTAGAATGCTCTCATCCATAAGATTCAAAGTCATAAAATTGTTTTAATCATTTGTCATACATTATTTGTTATAACACTTAAACTACTTCGAGATTGGACAAGCAAACTCTCGACCACCCGGTCGAAAACTGGGTGTTCTATGAAATACGTAATCCGAGTTCTCGTCCACCTCATTTTACTAAAATCGAATTAAACAACCATTGAACCATATTATACAGATCATAAGTAAGGGGTATAATGGGTATCATCAACATAGAACAATTTTGCGTGAAAGTAAAGTCTCGCGGCTATTTTTCTTGCACGATTCGACGCATCCGGACCTGTTTTTTGCACATCAAAAATTCATATTTTTTTTGCCAAATTAAGCTAGAACAATTGAGTGAGAATTGGTGCATGTGTTTAGCCAAGACATTCAAGTAACCACTAAAACACACTTTATTAAAATATGAATTATGAATAAAATATGAAAATATGATTGTCAATTATTCTATTTTTTACTGTTATCTAGCAGAGATGCGTTTAAAGGTCGAGAATAGGACGTAGTTCGCGAACCGGCGAACATACCCTATCGAACCTTCGACAAATTGTCAATTAATCATGCCTATTTAATTTTCTGTAGTGATATCTGTAGTGAAGAGCTGAGGGTGCGATTCACGGACCACACAGGAGAATTGAATGCACGTCTACCGATCAACACTCTTGAAGACACTTTGGGATATTCTGTAAGAATTGTATTTTCTACCACTTACTGTTATTTTGCTGCTGTTAATTGATAGACCAAGCTAGATCTCTGAGTCTTGATCTTGGACAATCCGGCGTTTGTATCTGTTTGTTTGTTCGACAATAACTGCCGAACCGTTTATTCAATCTTGATGAAACTTGGTAGGTTATACAATTTTGAGGTTCGAATATGAGTTTAATCGGTTAGGCGGTTAATTAACTATGGGGTCGCAGGATCTCAGTTCGTGGCGAACTAATGGTATAAAAAAAGTTTTGTAAAGATATTATTTTGTTTTAATTAAATTGTGGACCTGCGGCGTAAGGAGTCCGTTGTCATAAGTTGTTTGTCTGTTACCAATTTTATCATCGAAACGGCTTATCCGATTGAAATGTGTTTTTGCAATCGATTTGTACGACTTCAAATATGGTTTTTTCATAGGTTTTATCACAAGGCACTAGGAGGCGCTGCAATAAACGATAAAACGTCGAGGGAAACGAAAAAATACGCATTAAATTACTTGTTTTCTACAGTCAGAGCAATTAAAGGCGATGTCCGCGGAAGACAGGGCTGCAGTTAGGTGGAAAATTCTTCTGGAACAGTGTACTGCTAAACTAGCGGCTTCTATGTCCCGATTGATAGTGCTGACTTTAAGACGTGCCTCTGCCGCTGATCCTATACCATTGTATTGAATGTGAAACTAAATAAACTTAATAGCATTTCCTGATTATTGTGAACATTTTTATTTTATTACATGAAGTGACGTGACATGTTTAACGTAACGTGCTGTGACAAAGCTATGCTCGGAATTTCATCCATGTAAAATCACGAACGAGGAAATCTATACAACTAAAGTCACCGACAGAGCTCTTAGAATTTAGCAAGTTGAAGTTGCATAGGGCAGGTTATTGAATGGTGACCGCTAACCCGTCAAAGCATGTAGGAAGGCCGATATACTTAAACCAACCGGTGCCGGTGACATCTTAAACCATTTATAAATTCACCATTCATGACATTCGTCATGGCACTCGTAAAGGAAGACACAGGATGTAGTAGATGATGATAAGACTTTAAAAAATATAGAGGTTCATAATTTGCCAAGCCTTTTCATTACCATTGATATATCAACAATACTGAATACCTATAAATCAACTTAAATGAGCATTGCATATCGCTTTGTCGATAACTATAGACAACGCCAAGTTTAGACATTCCCTTCGTGGGTTCATTGATCAAACTACTTGACAACATAGGTAGGTAACATAAACACCTTGTTTTGAACTAACTTGCATCCAAGCATGGTTGACAAATCGGAGAAGACGGAACTAACGTACGAATACACAAAACGCAGAAAGTACTATGGAAAACAGCTTTTATTTGAAGACCATGGACCAGAAATTACAGTCAGTATTCCTTGCAATCCTTCTCTATATAAAAACTATATTCTTCGGAATCCAGTGCATATTGGCATACAGAATACGGGAACAATGTCTGAACATTGGGTGAATTCAGTGAGGTAAGTACATATCTTTGCCTACAATTATCAAGCTAACCGATGTGTTCTGTTTGATTGCGATACAGACATTTAATCATCCATGCATAAAATTATAAGTTTTTATTAGGGCCGAGTACACAAGCTCAGGCATAAATCACGTTGAAGGTGGATGGCCAAAGGATATTAACTTGAATGATCCTGAAGCTGGACAGAGATACCGACGAAAAATAGAAAAAGATGACGCATATATCCACGCTGTTATGCACCTTGGACATGTAAGTTACTTAACGTTGTAACTAATACTCTACATGAGGAAAGTGTAGTCACGTAGGAATAAAAAAAACTTCTTCCAGCCGACGACGGATCTGCTCTTACTATCGACATCGCCCGTCGGCTGGGAAAAGTTTGATGATTCGTTGAATATATGAAACATCAAACTTGTGAAAACATATGATATAATGTTATATTTTCTCTTCAGAGCATGGAACACAACATATTACAAAATAATGCGATAGACATGTACCAAACTTATTATACGGAGTTGCCAAATATACCGCCGGTGGAACAGAGCAGCTGTCACACTGTAAACGTGTACCGAGAACCTGGAGCCAAAAGGGCTGTAAGGGCGCTTTCCTGGCAGTCAGACGGCGGTGCTAAGCTAGCAGCCGCGCACGCTGACGTCGAACTGATGAGAAACAACAGAAGCCCGCAGTATTCTTACATTTGGGACATTGGTACGCACAGCGCAGTATTGGTATACAGCGATTAGATTGTAAGTTAAATCTATACTAATAATAAAACTGAAGAGTTTGTTTTTTTTATCTATCACAATGAAACCAGTACCTAGTACAGGTAGTTTGGTGATTTCCATAAAATCTTTGGAAATAAGTTTTTCCACTAACTTTATTCGACAGACAACGCAAATGCTCCGGAGCTCATCATTAAACCGCCACAGCCTCTACTTGATCTGCAGTATAATCCGCGAGACCAACACACTCTCGTAGGAGGAATGATGAATGGGCAGGTATGACGATATGAAAATTGAGCAAAGGAATGGTAGCTAAAAATGTAAGAGGAATTTCCTAAATATTTTGTTTTTCAGGTGGGCTGGTGGGATATGCGAAAGGGCGGAGAGGCAGTAAGCATTTGCCCACCTCACGTAGCACACCGCGACCTTGTACGCAACGTTCTCTTCATAAACTCTAAAATTGGGGCCGAGTTCATCTCCTCTTCGCCTGATGGCGTTGTTAAATGGTAAGTCAGCGAAAACGCAATCGTTGAGGAAATACCTATAATTCATTGACAGAGATAAGAGTACCATATTAATAACATTGTTTTAGGTGGGATACCCGAAACATGAGTGAGCCAACCTATAACATGATTATAGATTTGGTGAAATTACCAACTGACACAGCGAGTATCGAAAACGCAATAGGAATCTCAGCTCTTGAATATGAGCCAACTGTACCAACAAGGTACCAAGGTATACCACAGTCATAGAATTAAATTGTTGGTTATATAAAAAATACTGTAATTTAATTCTTAACAACAGATTCATGGTGGGGACAGAAACTGGATTGGTGATCGGTGGAAACCGTAAAGGGAAAAATGCCTTAGAAAAACTTCCCTCAAAGGTACCGAGATTTTTAAGTCAAAGTTTTTGTTACTGGTTTTTGTAAATACACTTGAATTTATTGTACTTTTAGTACGAAGCCCATTTTGGTCCTGTTTATTCTCTGAAACGGAATCCGACTTTTCTGAAGAACTTCCTATCCGTAGGCGATTGGACAGCCAGGGTGTGGAGTGAAGATTGCAGAGAGTCATCAATACTTTGGACTTATTCGCATCGAACCAAACTCACTGACGGAGCTTGGAATCCCGTTAGGTAGGTAAGAGCGCGGCGAAAGACACTGATTCACTTTTACACTGCGACTTCAGTCGCGAATTCGCATTTTCTTCATACTTGAAATCGAACGCCTCGAGAACTAGAACCACAGCTTTGATGCGCGCTGTACGACTTTTTTTCCACACATTATCGAACTAGTATTTTACGGGGCGATTTCTAAATGCTACTTTCTTAGTTGTCTTAGGGCTCCGAGGTTCCTTGGTCAGTACCTACCCTACATCTTGGGCAAGTTTGTTATGTAGGTACCATTATTAAACTTTCGATGGACAGAATGCACCCAAGGAGTCCGTTGAATACAATAGGGTTGCCAATGCCGCATCGTCATCATAAGCTTGAAGAAATTATGGACCACTATTGAAGCATAGGTCCTTAAAGAAGGGAATCAACCCACTTCCAGCACCTTCTTTACAATGTCATCGAACCATCGGGTAGTTACAAAAGATATACATGATTAGTTATTAGTAACTAATCATGTATATCTTTTGTAAATTTAAATTCTTGCAGATTTTCGGTAATGCTTGTAACACAATGGGACGGATGTCTTTCAAGCTGGGATTTATTGCGTCGTCGAAGTGCTCCTATCGTCACAGCACAGCTTTGCGACGAGCCTTTACTATGCTTACGACCACACGAAGGAGTAAGTTGCTTCAAAAACAAGTTATTCACTGGAATATTATATTTATTCTATGAAGACATGCAAAAAGTATATTTTAATGCAAGCTTCAAAGCAAATTTTAGTGAAAGTAGATATTAGATAGATAGTGTACATTTATTTAGAATGTACTTCACATTCATTTACAGGGTTTACTAGTAGCTTGCGGTAGCAGCAAAGGCACGGTATACCTTGCAGAGCTTTCCACGAACCTCGGTACAGCTGATAAGAACGACAAGCAGCTTCTTACCCATGTAAGTATGAACAAAACAACTTTTATAGCTTACTATTTAATATGATCTGAAACTGTGGTAAAATCAAAGCATAATTTTAGATTTTTGAACGCGAAAACAAACGAGAACGTATATTAGAAGCTCGGATGCGCGATATAAGATTGAAAATGCGCCTAGATCGCGATGGTGGGGCACAGGCTACTGAGAGTGACACGACCACTACCGACAAGGATTTAGAAGAGGCTACCGATGAGTACATGCAAACTATAAAACAGTTACAGGAACAACAACAAAATATTCCATAGATAAATTAAGGGAGATCGTGCTACCACGGCAACAACGATATAATGAACTAGAGTCTAGTCTATAGACTAAAAAATTACCACTATAAAAAACGCTCTATTTCATGCTGTTCCGTTAATTTTATTGCTTGGCGGATGCATGAGTGTACAATGCTGTTTTACACAGATTTTTGATTCTACCTAATTATAATTTCAGTCAATGATTGTTCCTTATCTTATTACCTACTACAAAATGCAATCAGTAAAGTTATTTATGAAAACGCGCACTTGTATTCTATGTATATGATAGTTAATGGTTAAATATGTGCGGATAGGCCGCCAATAAATCAGTTGGTTCCTGGACTCTTTCCTTTGGCTGGCTCTCCTGATTATACTATATATCTAATCTAAACCTTAGCATAATTTATTTTTTGTGTCCATGAAAGTCAATGATATGCTTAACGGCTTGATACGTCGACGACGACGTTTACTTTTTGTGTGTTAGGCGGTGTCTCCATTTTCGGTTCTGAAGGCTGAGAAAGACCAGCGGTGCTCAATATTGGCGCCGACTCCGCTAGTGTTGCGTTCAAACACATCGGTGTGTTTTTGAAGGACTTGGTGGACCGACGCTTGAGTGACGCTCGGGAATAAAGCGCGTACGTACGACACTACGTAATCCAGACTAGCACCATGCGGGTGGACCTGCGAAAATAATATTGATTATTATTACGTCACTTCGTTCTTCAGATATACAGTGGTGGTCATATAATTAGAAACACCAACCCTGTCTTCTATTTTCATTACAAATTAACATCATAACTAATTTTTAACGTGCCATAGAGGGCTCCTACGTATTTATATGGATGTATCGGTTCTTTTAAAGTATTACTATACGAGTTTAGTAATAACAAACAACAATTTTGATATAAAAATATAACATTTTAATAAAAAGTCTATTAAAATACATGGACTAAAGTGGACAACTAATTAAAAACAAAAAAAAAAACAACAATATAAACATTAACTAAGTGAACAAAACCACATTTAATTTGAATAATACTATGAATACTACATCCAAAACCGATTAGTACTGTTAGTACTTGGTAGGGTACCCTCTGTTGTCGATTACAGCTTTACAACGACGTGGCATTGATTCTATCAGTTTTTCACACGTTTCCAAAGGAATACATCTCCAAGCTTCTACAAATGCGTCGTAAAGTTGGTTGATATTGGTGATATGCTCATCCGACAATGTTTTTTTCACAGTGTGCCACAAATTCTCTATCGGATTTAAATCCGGACTATTAGCAGGCCACTCTAACACTGTCACCAATTGTTGTCTGAGAAACGCTTTAACGCTGTTTGCTGTATGCTTTGGATCATTATCGTGCTGAAAAATCCAATTCACTGGCAAATCATCTGAATATGAGATCATTGTCTCCTCCAAGATTTTTTTGTATTGAAACTGATCCATCAGCCCTTCAATCTTTCTCACGGGACCAACTCCGTATTCGGAAAAGCATCCCCATACTTTAACATTTCCACCGCCGTGCTTAACTGTTTTTATAGTGTACTTGTTATTCAAAGCCTCGTTGATTGGTCGCCGTACGTATCGTTTTCCGTCGGAATTTACCAAATTTACTTTAGTTTCATCTGAAAACAAAACTTTTCTCCATTGATGAACAGTCCAACTGGCATATTTTCTAGCGAAGGCTAGACGATTTTCTCTGTGTCGCCTGGTGAGAAGTAGCACTTTCCTAGCAAGTCTTCCATACAAATTTCCTTCAACCAACCACCTACGGACTAGTCTTGCGGACACGTTTCGAGGGTCGTCTTGTGAAAATACTTCTTTTCGTATAACATTAGAACCTTTAAAGGGATCTGTCTTAGCCAGACGAATCATAAGCCTGTCTTCTTGAACGGTGGTCTTCCTTGGCCGAACTTTTCTAGGCACCTTATCGGATGTTCCATGTTTTTTGTGATGTGCAATGGCGTTAAATACCATCTTTACGGAACACTCTAAATGATCGGCGATCTTTCTGTAAGACCATTTTCGTTTAAAATGAAAGTTTACTATAATTTTTCTTGTTGCTGCATCACAGCTCTTGTTTTTACCCATTTTTAATAATTAAATCTGACAAAAGGTAACAAATCCGAATGAGTAAGAAAAGGCGGCAAAATGCATAATGCGGTGACATTCCGAAAGGTGAATTTTAGTTTTAAAATTCAATTTTAGAACCTAGTCATACTTTGTTTCTAATTAGTTGTCCGACTGCCAGTACTAAGAATATTGATTGATACTTTTGTTTTTTTTTTTTTATAATTATTGTATTGGTTGTCTGTATGTTATTGCTTATTATTATCCCAGAGATATAAATATACATTGTGATTTCGTAAATTAAACTATTACCTCCAATTAATTGAATTAATAATGTTGGTTACATTAAAAGACTACCAAGTGACTAAGTGTTTCTAATTATATGACCACCACTGTATGTATAATTAACAGGTAGGTGTTCAGAGTTTTATTATAAAAGATATTTGTTTAAACAAAATAAACATTTTAATTCCCACAGTAAAAACAAAATAAAAATAATACTTTTTATGTACTTAATTAGGTTTGTACTTATCAAATCAATGAGCTGAGAAAGTACAACAATATTAAAATAATCATAATTCATTTGGATGCTCGTTAGGTAACGAGCAAACAGACCTAGCAAAGATACCTTCATCTAATACAGGCCGATTATAAAACCTAGCGAAGGTTTGAGATGAGCTGGACCAGCAAGCTGTCTTTCTGATCGTATAAATAGATAGTCCAGCGGAGACCGCCGCAGATGTAGAGGCATATCGAGTGCTATGAGCAGTGAACACACCTACATCTACACCGCTCTCCGCCAAAGCTTGTTTCATCCACCTACTAATAGACTGAGAAGAAGCTTTCTTATAAGGCTTTTTGTAGGTGATAAAAAGGTGGTCTACATTATCTGGTCTCACACTGTATGTCTTATGAAGTTCGTTTGATCATCTATTTTCACAAAAACGAGATATTTATCATTTGCATGTACCTACATACCATGATCACAGGAGGAACTGAAATAATTGCAGGTGGATGTTATTATGAGATAATCGATCTACCCCCTTTCTCACTCTTTTAAGACCGCCCATTGTACTTCCATAAGAATAAGATGTTACATGTTTATTTTGTTATTGGTTTATGGTGTACAATTGTGTATTTTTATGGTGTATTTTCATTAATTCATTCATCCCACTAAAATTATGTTCATAACCATTTCATCCGGTGCTGAATATTGGACGTTACCCCAAAATCAGGTCCAAGGGTTGTGGGTTCGAACTCGGACGTGCCCTAAATTTTTCCACTCGAAATATTTATGTACGCATAATAGTGCTGGTTAGTGTTGAAATAAGCGGAGATGGGCTTCCAGTTCCTACTTGTCAATAGAACGCCAAAAACTACTAAACAAAACGTGGGCATGTGGCAAGTAATGTATGAACTTGGCTCTAACTATCTCTTTCTAGGTATGTGAAAAGGGATTGTTATTGTGCTATGGTGATATTACCGCGCCTTTCTAGCTTTTTGGTTTGTGGTTTGGTTTATGAGTTAAAAGTCTTCACGGATTTGCGTACTGATTCTGGATGGAGAATGTCCATCATCAGGTTAATACAGTCGTAGGTATGTTTAAAGTTATTTTGCTAGGATTTTTATCGCCCTCTGTTCCTCTAGTTACGGTTAAATCAGCGCGGGCAAAGCACGGACTCGAACGTTCAAATTGGGTACTTGTAACTTTTCCTATCATAAAAGCTTTTTGGTATAAGGACGAAGTATAATGTACCTGTAGGAATGCAGACATAACGCCAATGAGTTTGGCTTCGCCGCAACCAGCGTCAACAGTTTCCTTCACGTTGACCTTAGCGTCCACGTCTTCAGGCAGCGGCGGTGGCGGTGGCGGTTTTGTCAATGGCATCGGCAATGGCGGCTGGAATATAAAAGCACCTACGTCAAACATGTAACCTCCAACCAAATGCTGAAACATTTTACAAATCAAAATTACAATTACATTTTTACTATATTTGGAAATACTTGACTTATGCCCCTTCGATTGCAATGCCCTCTAGTGACTTGTGGCGACAAAACCTAAGAACCATCCTGGAAGACATCAAAATCGATTGCAAAAAACCGCATTGCAATCCGATAAGTCGTTTCGGCGACAAATGCTAACAGACAAACAAACAACCTTTCATGGCAAACGCATATACGGGCTCCTATTATCGCGGGTAAAAATACGGCATAGGGTTATCGCACCGCTTCGGTGACGACGCGCCGACAACGCGAGACGCCGACGGCTATGGGCCGACTTGACTTCAACGTATCGAACGGAGGCGAATTGAGGCGTGCCGATCCGTTTCCGGGCTGATATGTGAACAATAACCTTTATTACCACTGGTATTCATCAATTTGCTGTATTTCATTTGTATTCGCCGATCTACCGTCGAACGCGGTCGCGGACGGCTTGTGATGTAGAGCTACGAAACGTCAGCAAATCGACGAAAACAATGGTAATAAGACGTCAGAATTATAAGATTATTTCCAACCATCTAGTTTAAATTTTGGTAATTATATATTGGCCAGTAAAAAAACAAATTAAGAAAACACAGGCGATAAATTATATTAGTCCAATAGGTGCGACAATCTAGTCCACAATGATAAATGAAATGAAAATGAAAAATTACTTTATTGAGGAACACAATGTAAGTACGTCCTAGAAATGGTGGTCTTATCGCTGACAGCGATCTCTTCCAGACAACCTTCTAAATGTTTATAAAGATGAAGTAATTATTATTATTTTGATTTGGTTCCCGGCTTATGTTATATGTGTTCCTAAAAGTTCTGATGGCTGAAACGGAAAAGTTAATATACTCACATTCTTGTCCAAGGCTCCTTGTAAAGCCTGTCGAGCGATAAACTGAGCTTTGAACTTCTCCATTTCCTTCTGAGCATCAGATTTGATGACATCCACTTCATTCTTGTAAGCTGTAAGCTGGAACTGCAGACTATCGTTCTCAAGCTGAAAAAAAATAATGGTTATTAACATTATTGCAAGATGTGGCGATGATAGGTTGAGAGCATGACAATGGCTGAATAGTGGTTACAGAAACGTAGGATCTATGACAAGCCTACATTAGGTAGATACTAGCCTAGGCTATACTTATTTCGATAATAATTTATGATAGTTTATCCTTCATTCAAAATCCTTTAAATCACATATAGTTAGGTCTATTACATATAGGTCATAATTATATTACTAGGCAGTTAGATCAGTAGACGAGCGACATTGTCATCATCGCGAGCGTCGCTATCCAGGTTAGACACGAAAAGTTATTGGTTTAGGTTCGTGATTTTTGACCTATTCTTTAGGGATTGCCCAAAATTCTGCATTATACATAATATAGATGTTTGATTTACTTACTTTTAGCTGCTGGACTTCGTCAT
This sequence comes from Perizoma flavofasciatum, assembly GCA_958496245.1. Lineage (NCBI taxonomy): Eukaryota > Metazoa > Arthropoda > Insecta > Lepidoptera > Geometridae > Perizoma > Perizoma flavofasciatum. The sequence goes on from OY292431.1 coordinate 6,455,121, forward strand.
TATTACCGCCCATGTCCAACGTTTTAATTCCGAAGCCGTTGGTGTAAGCATTTTCGTTTTCCTCAGCATAAAATTTCTCATTGAATTCTTCCTTCAGTGTATTGAACTCCTGAAAATACAAACATGATGTTAGTAGTTAAAATTGGCGATGTTTCATTTGTACGATATTACACTTAAAATTATTCTAGAAGTTACCTAGTTTAACTACTACATACCTGCGTTTCTGAGATCTCCTTATGGCGTCTATCACGACGACGGACAGATGAAAACCATTACCAATTGCTTATAGGGTTTTTTCCTTTGGGATTCATGTTGAATTCATTTTTTGTTTTTAAATAATACTACCAGATATAAAGATAAATTGATGTAATATGCTGACTGCTGGCATGTGCTAACATCGACAGTAAATATTACTTACACCATTCAGTTTTAAAACGAAATCATGAATACCTGATTCATTTTCTGCCACGTCTCTATATTCTTCCTTTGTGGCTTAGTGAAGTGGTCCCACACACGCTGGTGGCCCGCCGCCGTAAGCACTCTCGCCACCTGTTCGACTGAGGTTCACAAAGAATCGTTATGAGAGGTTGAAAGCCACTGCATGACCGAACATACCGTGATACTGTACATTAGCGACCGGACGTCCCAGGTTCTCAAACATTTGTCGACAGGATCTCCCTGTTTTCACGTTTCTACATCTACCCGTAATGCGCGAGAGTTCTGGCTGTCGAGAAAGCCGCGGACAAACACGGGACAGTGTGCTGCCGCAGACAGGGGCCCATGAAGTGTTTGCCACCGGTTCCGGCTTACACTGGTTTGTCGTGCTGGATTGCAAGGTGACTTTTCAAAGAACAGCAACTGTGTTTCAATACTACCACGTTTTTTATGACTATGAAGATGCGTGCACTGGCGAATGCGCGCCGAACGCGCAAGTTACCTGCATGCATTGGTCCGGGTACTGCAAGTCAGCTACTTCTGTAGAACCATCAGCGCGTTACGCATCTCCGGGAAGCTAGCAAGTTTAGTCAAACAGGGAACGCATTTGTACTAATAACACAATATATAATAGTACTACGTACAGAAAGCTTATTTACCTCCTGCCGATCCGACTTACCTCACCCCGCCCGAATTTCAATAGACACTTCATTTGCTCTAAGCAGAGGGACACACATCTTTGTTTTGTAAGATTTAACGGTTAATACAACGCGCGAAAGAATGCCATCACGCACTAGCTACGAGTAAAATAAATTGGTGTCAACCTTGAACATTTCTAATTCACTCACAAATACAGCGACACCGTTCACGTACACAAACCTTGCATGTGTTGATTACGGAGCGATTGTTTCATACATTTTATCGATTAGGGCCGGGGTGTTCTAATGATTTCGTCGCTTGACTGGTGTCAGAAAATAAGCTAAACCTGTGCGTAGTAGTAGTATTTCCTTAAACAAGCGAGTTTGGTGCACTTATTCTTCCATGTGTACGTACCCTAATAGTTATTTCCTCAGTCCAGTACGACAAACAGTGGTTTAGGTGGCAAGCACTTAATTTATGTGACAATTTACTTTTATAATTTAAATGCCAACTAAAACTGAATTTCAAAATATTGTTATGGCTTTGTAAGTTATTATATAAAAGTAATATGTCAGAACACTTACAACAGATATCTATTACCAAAAATATGTAGGTACATTTTGTTATGTCCTTGGGGAGATTCGATTAGTTATCTCATATTTGAAGGCCTCAGCTCAGCACAGCACTGGAGAATGGAGATCCGTATTGTAAGATAGGCCAGACCATAGAGTATGCAATGAATTAAATCATTACAAGGCTTATAAATTACTACATTATTTAATGCAAGACGTTTTGCATTAATATACCTTGGTTCATCACGTTCAGACTAACTCTGCTCCCATTGATAGAGGACATTGGCATAATCTTACCTTTGAAAAATAAAATTTCAAACTGGAGATTTATTTTACAATTTGAAATCATGAGTGAGTGAGAGAGGGAGATAGAGAATTTGACTTAGACGACTGTGAGACTGAGAGAGTTGACCCATTTCTTTATCAAAATAATCATAGAAACAAACAAACTCACGCTGATTGATTACGTTCTGAATGTTATTCTTAACCCTTTCCCTGCATTCTTGCAATTCATCTTCAGCTTGCATTTTTTCATTGAACAGACGGCGTATGTGCGAGTTTGTAGCTTGAATCATAGAATAGAACTGATTTGCGTTCTTTTTGGAGCATTCACCGCGCTCCAACCAGGCTAACAGGGTCTGCAATAATAACATTTAAATCAACAAAAGATGCAATTGAAAGCGGCCTGAAAGTAGACTGACGCAACATTATATCGAGACTGGACTGTTTTTTTTATACCACTTAAGCATACTCTTGGTGGTGAGCGTTTAAGGTAACCTTTGGACGCTTGCACCACCAAGCGTCCATCTATCTAGCGCGGTATCTAGCGCGTTGTCGATCCTGAGACATAATGGTGAAAGTCTCATGTGCCTGTAATTTCACCGGCACCCATACCTTCAAACCGGAACACAGAAATGCGCTTGGAATTACTGCTTGGTGGCAGAAATAGTTATGGTAGTAGTACTTCCGGGCGAGCTCTTCACTAGGAGCTCTACTACTTCTGACTGTGAAATAATTACCGGAATTCATCATCTAGGATTAAATTGTCAACTTACAGGTATGGAGCTGGCAAAATGTTCTTCATTCTTGATTTTCTCCGCAAGCTGCACAACCGCTGTGGTGGAGAAAGGTTGGACCCTGACGGGCGATGGCGAGCGTCGGTAAGAAGCGGTCATGCTGCGGCTAGCCATCTCCTGGGCTGTTAGCTGCTGCATTTGCTGCTGTTGAACGCGTATTACTTGTCTCTGGCGCCTTTCATACTCGTTTTGGTCATCTCGGCTCTGGAAGTATTAGAAATGGAATGAAAGGCTTGTTTTAGTTATATTTATAGCTATATATATCTTGGTCAGTTCGGCCAAGAACCAAAAACAACAAACACGCTCACGACTGGATGATGACCCCATGATGGATGTCCTCAGATAAATACTCAGTGCATAGATCGGTGAGGAAGTCAAGTAGAATGTAATCAGATGCATGTCTAAACATTATATTAGGCACACGCCCGCGTTTTGCAAGTTGTTCGCATTCCACTTGACAGGTTACAAGCCCATCGCCAAGAAGCAACTAAATTTAAAAGTAACACACGCTCGGGAAACATTTCATAGCTTCCCGTTACAGGACCTTATGACAGTCTACAACCAGTGCGTGAAAACATATGGCACTGAGACTTTGTCGCTAACTATTGGCCTCATAGGTACATAAACTCAAGGTTGCACAAGGGGGGCATCTAGGACAAGCTTCTAGGAGTTTCAATATGTGATAAAATCCGAAACCAGGAAATCCATAGAACAACTAAAATAGCTCATTATGAGCTACTCACTCATAGCTCTTAGAATAAGCAAGTCGAAGTGGTAATAAGCAGGTAATATAGCTTGCAGAACCGACAACCGATGTGGAAGAAAGGTGCTGTAATGGCGACCACGAACCGGACGATACGCAGTGTAGGTAGCCCCTACCCGACGGATCGATGAAATCTTAAAGGTGGAAAGTCGGTGGATGGAGGTAAAACAAGGTTGGTCGTCATGGATCTCTTTGAGGGAGGCCAAATATCCAAAAGAACGCCAATGCCCAGAAGTGGAAGTCTTCAGGACTCGTAAATGTCCTCTCATTCTGTATAATGTAAATGTATTTATTGGTGTACAATAAAAAAAAAAGAATGGAAGATTTGTCATCAAGTGGTGCCTTGGACCCTGAACCCAGATCTAGAATATTGTTCACAGTATTGGTAGCTTGAAAGTTAACTTTTCAAGTTGTACTCAAATAAGAAAGAAGTGGCCCTTACCGCCGCGTAGTCCACATGCAACCAGCCAGTTATTGAATGTGTATCATCCTCTGTAGCATCGTGATCTGTGACGTCAGTTAGGGTGATACGGTAGCCAGATATCGCCATGGCATCATCAACACAATTTTCTCTATCATAACGAATATGGCAGAAGTTCTTTTTGGACAATCTCAGAGTATGAATTCGGCCATAGACTTCGAAAATATCTCTGACTACATTTTCTCTAATTTTGTCCGGTAGGCCACCAACAAAGATAGTGCGACAGCCTGGGGGTCGGGCCCTGCGTGGCGGTTGGGGAGTACCTGGCTCGGGAGGGGACAGTTTGCTGTGTCTAAACACAATTTCTTTCTTATCTGGCATTATTACGTCAGTGCTCATGCTGCTTGGGTACATAGCCATCATTGCTGGATCAATCATCATTCCTCCCATCATATTCATGTCTGTAAGGGTTCCGGATGAGGCTTGTCCAGCCATTGGGGATATATCCATGGATGGCTGGGACATCATGTCCATGCCGGTGGCAGAAGACATCATATCCATTCCAGTGGCCGGCATCATGCTTGCCTGCATCATAGCATTTGGCATCATCATGTTTTGGTACATTCCACCCATCATGATATTTCCTAAAATATAATAAATCATTATCATCTCTCCATACAAAGGATGTCTGGAAAAGACCTCTTCTAGGCGATAAGACCGCACATTGTACTTAAATAAAAATAAGATTGTGTTATTTATTGTTTATGGTACACAATAAAGTATTTTCATCCATTCATTCAATCATATAATAAAATTCTTTGTACAATAATGAGTGAAAATTGTTTATACAAATTGTAATCATTATGAATATCACAGCTGTTTGTTTTATAAAAAGTAAAAAAAAATATATATTGAAAGTTGCTTTATTATTTTCTATTTTTATTTTAAAGTAGTTCAATTTTGTTAGGAAAACTGTGGCCATAAACTCCATTGAGTTTATGGCCACAGTTTTCCTAACAAAATTGAACAATAAAACAATAAAAAATTTAGAAAATTTTAAAGCCTTTTATGCATTTCCATCAAGGAAAGATGACATGACAACTAAATGCATGTGACTGGAATAATGAAAAATAGACACTAGAGAAAGAATACAAGTGTGAACTCGCCCCCTAGTATGTGTATTACTTGTGGCGATAAAACCTTTCTAAGAACCATCCTTGAAGACATACAAATCAATTGCAAAAACTGCATTACAATCTGATGCTCTTTCCAAGATAGATGGTAAAAACAAACAACCTCTTATGGCAAACGCATATACTCCTATACTAGGTACTTACTTCGTGGGTAAAAAATACAGTAAACTATTACTAGGAAACTTAAAACGTGATCATACCTTGGCTATACATATTAGACATCATCAATTGGTTCATCATGTTTATGTCCCCTTTGTTTCCACCATTTTTGCTATCTCTTCTGAGACTCAACTTATCTACAGGGGACCTAGATCGATCTCTTCTACCTGTGTAACAAAAAAATAATAGCTACAAATAATAGATGTAGGCAGGCCTTTGCCCACTGAGACAAATAGGACTATATAACTCATTTGTTTTCACCCAACTGCCCAAAAGGAGGATAATATTTTCGGGAGTATATGTATGTCTATGCCTTTCGCTCTAGCTGTAGCCTTAACGGCTGGATCGATTTTGATAAATGAGGTGTCATTGGATTCGTCTTTATTTGGGAACTAACATAGGATATATAAAGTGTGAATAAATCTAATATGGCGTCTACAAACCACCATACTCGATTTCCAACGAACCAAAAATGCTTTAGCTTATCCTGTAGCATAAACAGCTTGATGGATTTCGTTAAATGAGGTGTCATTGGAATCATCTTGATCACGAAAGTGACATAGAATGCGCAAAATTTCCAAAATTTTATTTGGCGACTCTATGCCGCCATAATCGATTTTCGATTTAAAAAAACAATCAAAACCTGATGTCAAAGTCAAAATCAATAGGTTTTTATTCATTGAAATCACAAGGATCTTAGAGAAACGTCAACTTAAAAACTACGTAAAATTAATATTTGAATGTGAATTTACGCCGATTCCTCGTAATTCCATAGAAGAATCAGGCAACAAACTGCTTGGTTATTTTTTTGATAATCCTTCATTCGGCTTAGCGTGGTGATGGATAAATATAAATGCGAATGAATGCGGTGTCATTGGTAGCTTAAAGAGTAACATTCTACTACTATAGTAAACGCGAAAGTTTGTGAGGATGGATGTTCGTTACTCTTTCACGCTAAAAGTACTCAACGGATTATGATGAAACTTTACAGTAATATAGCTTATACATCAGAATAACACATAGGCTACTTTTTATCCGGGTACCACGCGGGCGAAGCCGTGGGTAGAGGCTAGTAGGATATAATAATATGAAATGTCATTTGTTATTCAATTTTAAAAAGGAATATGGTCATTTTTCGTTTCCTAAATCACGAACCAAGTCCAACTTGAGTAAGAGCTGCCAAATTAATAAGTGTAATGTTTACTTTACATCAGGACGACCAGATTACTATACTTATTCAATTCTAAGGTTATAATATTTATGAACAAACCTTGCATCTTTGTCTGCTTTGATTCAACACAGGTTTCCAATTTTTCATCCAATGGAAGAGCGTTAAATACGACAATAATAGTTAACAGCTATTCAATTTACTTTGAGTTACGTTAGATTCCACTCCGAATGACTACGATACGTACGATACGAACGAATAACGAAAAAGTTTGATGTATCAATGATGCACAGACTAGAGACACCCGTATCAGACAGAACCTCTTGAGTATTGTTATTAAATGGACAGAACGAGTTCTGTTCTGTCTTTATCAAAAAAATACCGTAGACTAGGAATGATTTTTTATTGATAAAGGACAACTTACTTTTTATTTTTTTACAAACCACAGATTGTAACTGTGTAGATTTTATAAGACTTGGACATGGAACTTTTGAATAATGTTGTGGCTTGGATATTAGTATTTTGAGCCAAACATCACTACAAAAATCCAAAAGTGCGGGACTTTTCGTGCTCATTCAAATCTTGATAAATTCTTTGTTTAATTTGTCTGTGTATGTACTTTAGTAAGTAACTTAAATTAAACAAAAACAACAAATATTAATTAATCAGAATACCCTACTTAAAATTGAAACGCATCTTAATAACACAGCTCAGTATTCTGAATCTTTGAGGTAACAAAAATAATTATCAAAATCGGACTTCCTACTCAGTAAAAAGTTATGCGTTTTATTTTGTAAGTATGATCACATAAAAAAAATATAATACGAGTCGACTTCGCGAACCTCCTCCGTTTTTCGTCGGTTCAAAATTGACGTGAAATCCGTGCCGCCACGCCGTGCTTAATCAATCTTAGAGTAGACAGTCCCGGGGTTAAGTTAACTGCTTGATGCTTGCTTACATTTTAAATATCTTCTTTCTTCTCTTTCTGATATAGGAACTCATGCATAATCACTAAATATTATCCCTCCTAGTCCTCCGTCGGCACCACCAAGCCGCCATGGTGGTACCACGGCGGCGTGGTGGCGCTGATGGTAGCGATAGCGGTAGCGATCAAAGCTAAATTGTTTTCAAAGGTGGCGTCTAATATAGTATAATCTAAAAGATCTGCGGTCGTGTGAATGTCTATTGACCGCCATGTGCCACCCCTTCTCACCGCTTTGTTTCAGTTCAGTTTGATCGGGCCCACAGACTACTAGGTTGCTAACGATCGTCCCCTAACTAGTCTGTACTGTGTCATAATTCATATAGTAATTTAACCAATGATAGGTTTGTCACCAAAACGTTGTTCAATCAAGAAGTCCAGTCAATACGTTGTTTAGGCTGTTGTGTTTTAAAGAATGGATGCTCTGCATTTCTAGAATAGTAGTAAGTCTGTGCCACAGACTACTAGGAGGATGCTAACATATGTCAGTGTCATACGTAAAAGTATCCGTTAGGAGCAAAAAATATATTTTGTGTTGAAAGAATGCGCGATGAATGTTTAAATTTTTTTGATGGTACTTTTAGTAATTTAGAATATGTTTGTTTTATCAGAAATGAAAGATGTTATCCGAATTACTCCAGAACACTTTCATCAAAGTTTAACGGATTCTATCACTGTTTTACTTAATAGGAAACTTGCCAATAAGGTAAACAATAACATAACCTATATTTGGGTTATTGTGACTTATTGTTAGTAACTAAACCTTCTCACTTCAATCAACATTCCGTTTGCAGGTGGTTTTGAATGTTGGTTTGTGCATCGCATTATACGATATAACAGAAATCGGACACTCTTACATATTCCCTGGAGACGGCTCTTCACACACAGAAGCTAAATTCAGATATATGGTATTTAGACCTGTAGTTGAAGAAATATTGGTTGGTAAAATCAAAAGTTGTAGCAGAAAAGGTGTCCATGGTAAATGTTTTTTGGTGCATTTTGTCTGCTAAATATTTCAAAAATACAATGGGATTTAGAAAGCCGCTGCAAGAATTTGATAAAAAAAAAGCAAGGTTGTTCGTATTTGAATTTTTCAGTATTTAACCTACACTATTTAAAACATTATTTCTCGGACACTATTCAATTCCTAACGTTGGGAGTGATACATCCCATTGGAATGGAGGTCTACCCCTATTTTTTTAAATCTAAATCCCAATGATAATGTTTATGAAAATGTTTTTCTTTCTTCATTACAGTTACTCTAGGATTTTTTGATGATATTCTAATTCCTGTGAATGCATTACAACACCCATCCAGATTTGATGAGACTGACCAAGCATGGGTTTGGGAGTACCCAGTCGAAGATGGAGAAAAACATGATTTGTTTATGGATTCAGGTACCTACTTATAATCTATGAATAATGAAATTGTTCAGATCTAAGTCGTAGTATATTTGTAAGAAGGAACTAACGTTGGAATTCATAGTCGAGATAAGGGGCTTCTCTAGGGGACGATTCAGCCACTGTGTGTCAAATTCAATTTTTATGCATTTCATAGACAAAACAAATCCCCACTTTGAAAGAAGTTGGCGGCTGGATGCTGAATGCCCGAATTTGGTCCTCCAAACAGACCCCTACTGTAAAGTATTGTTTGTTGGTGTAGGTTTGTAGGTATAGTCAATCAGAGGATTTTTTTCAAAAATGCATGTGGAGAATGACCTTTCGACTTGAAGCCGATCTAATAGCCGATGAAGCTCTACAATGCGGATAATAACAATGCCCAAGAGATACATCTATATTATAGGGATTCTTGATCATCATAACCTCCACTGAATTCAACAGTCATAATTGATTTCGCATTATTTATCCATATTTTCATAAAAATCTTCAATAATCCCGCGCAAAAACATTGTTTGTAATGCCGGGTACAGATTGGTGAAGAACTGTTCAAACCCTATGTATCTGTTACCGAGTAACGAGTACATCGCCTGACTCGAAGTTTGTAGTTTTTTTTACAAAGTACGAACAAAGTCATGCCGTATGCGACGCGACTCGATGCGATGCTTCATGCTAGTGCTTAATTTTATGAAAGTAACAAGTAACATCTACGAAACAACCGTCTATGCTAACCGTCCGACCGCGCAACTTGTTATGTTCTTAGCATGCGCATGAAATGCACCCAGTCGATGAGAATTTGTTACAAAATTTGTTACCTACCTTGCATGATACATAGGAGCAATTTAAACGGCAAATTCTTTCATTGAGTGTTACATTGCATGTTACCGTTCACGAGTCTGTTCCCGGCATAAACCAGTACTGTCAATGTCACGCACGTTATTACCTGTGTGAAACTCTGTTCAGCTAGGGGATTCTCCAGTGATTGTTTATGAAAGACAAAAAATATTGATTCAACATTCAGCCTCTATGCGAATGCTGAATGATGGATGGAATGACGTTTCAGCCCCCGACTATGAATCCCAGCGTAAATCTCCTAACTGAATGAATGAATGAAAATACTTTATTGTACACCCTAAGATACAAATGAAATAAACAGTAACACATTATGATAAAGGTACAATGGGCGGTCTTATTGCTTAAGAGCGATGTCTTCCAGACAACCTGACTGACCATACCAATAACACTTTATAAAAATAATCAAAAAGTTTTGATAAAGCTGTGGGCAGAGGTTAGTCATAAATAAAAAAGTCAAGTCAACAGTACATTCTGGAAAGAAGTCTCAAATCATTGAAGTCCTCGCCTGCGGCTCAGCCTTCAAACTGATACTCGTCCTGCAGTTGCAACTTCCGCCAACAGTGCTTTTCTCAAAAAAATGCATTCTTTTGACTCTTAACAAAAACTAGCACTTTAAAGCTTAATATTTTGCAAAAGGATCCATGAATCGTAAAATGGTTTTAACACACATGCAGCAAGTGGTTGGCTAATAAGCAAGAGATGCTGGTTCGACTCCCGCTACCAGACAAATGTTTGCATGTTCTGCAGATATTTGTTCCATCTGGGTTTGGGTGTTGTGTTGTGGTACTATTATACCAACTTGTAGCTCCTGATACCCACGGCAAAGGGAACCCTAGTGTGGGGTCTGGACTATGCATTTTATGGTTGGGTGTTTATTTATTAATTATGTACTCCTCTGCCCAAAGCTTCGCCTGCAGTTAATCTAGGTCATTCATTAATAAAAGTTTAATCTGTCCCCCTGTTGTAAAAAGGGAACAGATCGAACTTTTTTCCAACTGTCCCTCTAGTCTAGGAGGACAAAGCAGGAGGACAGATGGGAATAATTAAAAACTATACCTGTTTCAATTTTCATCCAAATTGGTCCAGCTGTTATGGTTAATAGCAACAATCAAACTTTCGCATTTATCATATAAGTAGGATATAATTGTCCTTTCTTTTGTGGTTAAAACCGTTTTCTTCGTTGCTCAGTTGCTCATGTTACTGTACATAACAGAGAATAGATTTATGCTGTTGTTTCAGGAGAATCTATCAGATTTCGAGTAACTAGTGAAATATTTGAAGAGTGTCTGCCAACTGGGCCACCTGGTACAGAATGCAGTACAATACAAACAGTGGCACCTTACAGAATAATAGGCGGCATCAATGAACCGGGGCTAGGGCTGCTGACGTGGTGGGAAGCCCCGGGACAAGAAGGGCAGGATGATGATGATGAATAAAATATATAAAACTAATGTTTTCTATGCTTTTATCTGAAAAAAAAGTCCTAATTTACCGTTTGTAGACAACGTCACATACCTATTGTGTGACACTCAATATGTGACGTTAAAACCTGTCTTACCTTTCTTAAAATTATATGAAACAATTACAATAGCTAAGTTCATGACAATTTTAGTTCCCTGTTTGGGGGAGGGGGCAAACTGGGGCACCTGCCCCGGGCGGCAGTTTCAGGGGGCGCCAAAATCATAAAACAATGTTTGAAAAAAAAACTTGTTTCACAAAGTGCCTAGCATCGAGCGCACGCTCTATCGATTATATTCATTTGATTTTAAAAACGCCCATTGATGAAATGTCTTGATTGTCTTTCCTGATTTCCTATATATTAATTTATGTCACACAACTCAAAAGTTATTAGCTAATAGGTAATAATGTGTGCAAAATTACTGAGGGGTCTTATTCTCCAGGTCACAAAAATGCCATCCATTACATAAATATTTGCGAGACTTTTTTTAACAATTCGCTTGTGAGAGGGAGTGCCACTATTAAGATTCTGCCCCCGCTCGAGGTAGGTAAGTAAAGAGTGGGGTTTTTTTTTCTCATCGCGCCCCTTTTGTGTTTGGTATCATTGTTGGACTCTTTATTTAGGCTTCCAATTACCTATTTCTTTCTGCATGATTTAAAGACAAGTGGGAAGCAACGAAGCTACCCATCTTGCTTTTCGCAATCAGCAAACTAGGGTGTCTTTGAGTATCTAATAAACAAATACAAAAAATCTGGTTATGAAACAATGTATATTTTTTTTTACTTTTTTGAATGCGCAATCTGAAAATACAACAACAGGAATACATTTTTACTAGTTACACTTAAATTAGTTTTACTTTATTTTATTCTAATCATATCACATTAGGGCCGTGACAATTAACAATTTATGTGGCAAGTAACTTATTAGAACTTATGGAATTGAAATTATCGTGGTTTGGTATAATATTCTAAACTATTCTCCTGCTGACTGAGGACCGCTCGTGAGACGGAAACAGTTCTCGTCTCACGACCGTCGGACCTCTAAACGGTCAACGAAACGTCAGCAGGACTTTTAAGACATAAATTATTGTTGCCGAGTTTTAATGATAATAAAAGAACTATGACTAGATCTAAAAATGGATTATATGTTTGATTACATTATTCATTGGCAAGGCCCTGTGTTTGCCCTATACATATTTGCTACATACAGTTGGTAGCCCTAAATTATCACAATAAATCACAAAACAAATAATTCCTCCTTGGAATTCAGTGCCCACAGCAAGCTATCTTAAAATAGTCAACGAAACGGCAACAATACACACAATTATTTGCCAGTTTAAGATTTTGCAATGAAAATCATATACTCTTTTGATTATTAGTAGATATTTGATTGTAGTATTCCATCAGAAAAGTTCACAAACAGTATTAAGTTCTTAAAATAATGTCAGATGAGCTTTACAAAAATTGTAAGTTAAAAGTATCATAAGTACATAACAATAATCATAAATAACAATGTAAATATACTAATAAATATGCCAATTAATTTCAGAGTCACTCGTTTCATGAAGGAATTGGTCAACGCATTTACGAAGAAGCTTATCGAGTCCCCGCAGAATCAGAATTTTTATGACACATTTATATTTAATACATTAACAGCCTAAAGACTTTGGTCAGCTTCAGCACCAGAAGCTTTATACCGTAGTTATAACCGAGCGCGAATCACCAATAATGTACGTTAATGTTAAGTTTGCAATAGACAGCATTAGGTATGTATAAAATTAAGTAAATCAAGATATAACACATTTAAGCTTCACTGACGCAAAGATAATATAATTAGTAGCTTAACGTATAGTTAACATGAATCTTTCGTGCTTGGCTCTCGGTAAGAAATAAATAGAAAATATATAAAAAACGAGTTCCTCACTGACCAACCGATATGCACAACTAGTGCCATCCCAAATATTAGTTCCGTTAGAACACAACTGAAAAATCCTTTCTGGGTAGATCCGAATTAGATAGGTTAGGTTGTTACGATTTTTTATGACTACCCAGAAAGAGTGATGTCTTATGCAACTACTAATGCCAAGTTGTGTCTAATACGGAACTACTGACTAGTTGAGCCAAGTTGTGGCACAGCTAGTTGTGTGTATCGGTCGGTCTATGAGGAACACCTGTATAAAAATATATTCAGCTTACGCTGATTGCACATTTAAAATAAACCGTCAAGATTCTTACCTGCCCAAAATAATCAACAAAAGTAATCTAAATGCTAAGGTATCTACCAAAGATGAGTAATTCGAACTAAAAAAGTAAAATCAAACAATTCGCGATTCTATCGCGTAATGATAACGTGATGCAGTTTTTATTCGATCCAATTGGTTGATTTACTATTCTGCTCTGCTTAGGTGAATGGTGGTCCTAAAGAACTAGCTCAACTAATAGGCTCAACATACTCTTTTCTTTTACTGGATCACATCGCTGATAATGTTTTAATGGAAGTGCTTTAACCAAAAAGATGTCAGCTCTCTTCTAATCACTGGACTTGAGGTAGGTATTACACAATTATTTAAGAGATCATCAGAAGACAAGAAAGAATAAATACTTAACAAATAGGACATCACAATTATATATGTCGAGCAATAAAGTGGAAGTGCTTAACCGACCGAAGATATTGCTTCGGTGGCGACAAGTCGGTGAATGAAGGCGGCCAAAGACAGTTCGTCATGGCACTTTTAAGGGAGGTGTATGTCGAGCAGTGGACTTCTATAGGCTGATTGATGATGAGGATGCCCGGTCGCTAATATAAATTTGATGAGAATGATTCGTTTATATTGTAAAAACGGGATTTTTCCCGTACCGTACCGCACTATCAGTGTAGGCACCGACTACATTTCGACTCATTACGAGAGTCTTCATCAGGATGAGTGTCAGTGTACGACGCGACGCGGAGGGAGAGCGTCGCGATCACTCACCCTGACTTACGGTGCCTACGCCGATAGTGCGGTACGTGAAAATTCCCGTTTTTACAATATGAATAATCAAATTCACTATAGTTTTTAGAATTATTCGTGTTTGGCCCCCTGGAAAAATCTATTAGTTCTACTGCTCAGAATGACATCTGGATTTGAACAAATTGTCTAATGGCCGTACACCTAGTTCTACAATAAAAAATAGTCGGAGGAGAGAGAGGAGAGGAGGGGGGGGGGGGGGGGGGTGTTCTAGTTGAAAGTGTAAAGGAGGGGCGAGTTGAGGAAGTGATGGTTGTTGTTGAGGTGTGCGATGAGCCGGCCCGCGAGCAGGTGTCGGCCGTACTGCACGGCCTCCTGCTCGTCCTTGGCGAGGCCGCAGCTGATCAGCCAGCGCACGAGGCACGAGCCGCGGAACACGTCGCGGTACGTACGCATGCGCCATCTGCAATCAATACTTATATAATTCTAGCTTCTGCCCACGGTTTCTCCCGCTTGGTACCCGGATAAAAGCCTGTGTTATTCTGATGTTTATGATTTATAATAGTAAAGTTTTCGTTCAGTAGTTTTTGCGTGAAAGAGTAACAACATCCATCCTCACAAACTTTCGCGTTTATGATAGTAGAAGGAGATAGTGATTTTGACATTGTCGATATGCATAATTATGTCGCAGATGGATTGCTTGATTAGATATTTTTCAAAACCGCACTGTTTTTTCAAATTAAATATACCTGGTATCTTTGGCGATTGCTTCCTTGCATCGCTCCAAATGATGCGTGATAAATTGATCACAAACGTGCTTTGTTTCGAAACTCAAGTCTTCTATCTCCGGTAAAACCACTGTATCTGCGCCGTGCCTGTTAAATATTATGAGAAATTATGAATACGTAATGAATTTCATAATTTTCGTCTAGCCTCATTATGAGTAGGGCTTATTTACTTCATCTTTTAAAACCTATTATTTCGTTATATAGGTTTACATTCAGATTTTATGGTAGCACAAAATAGGCCGAGCAACCCGAAGGTTATACGTGGAACACTTCAACTGACCAAAGCCAGGACCAAGTACACACTTGGAGGATGGTAACAATCTCACCATTTCTTCTTGATGAATCTGACGGTCGGCACCAGTATCTCCTCTGGGTCTAGGCCGAATAGAATGAACATGACCAACGCTTGCCCGTAGTTCGCCGCGATGTCCAGGAATTCAATCTCGATGAAGACTCCGCTTTCGTCTTTCGACATCATTCGCCATGCAGTGTAAGTTATTCCCTGGACAAACACAAAATATCATTACAAACTAGCTTTTGCCTTCGATGCAAAAGCATCGAAGCATATCCAAGTCGGTTCGGTCTTGACGACAACGCGTTTCAGTACCTACCATAGACTTTTTTCTGTAATGAACTTTATCCCTGATGTGGTAAAAGTAAAGTTAAAGTTGATCCTTTTCCCTTTAGCTAAGAGGGGTACAGCCATTTGAATAGCGCAACAAGGGGGCCGGTAAGACAGATACAACGGGTGGTAGACCGATACTTACAATAAACATAGTCAAGCTGTAGAGGAGGATGAGGACGGTGTGCTTGAGCAGCTGTCCGCCGCGGCCGCGCGTTTGCTCGGGCGGCAGCAGGCCGAGCTGACTCGCGGCGCGCTCCAACTCGTTGAGATATGTGCAAGCGCCGGGTTCCGTGCAACGATGCTTCTGAGACGGTGGACAGGCGCATTCCCTGCACAATTATAAATAAATAAATAATGTACGACATTTTCCACACAGCATCATCTAGCCCCAAACTAAGCAGAGCTTGTATTATGCGCACTACATGACTGATATACCACTTATATACTTTTTTGTAAATAGATAGATTGATCGAAAATACTTTATTGCACACATCAGCTTAGTTAAGTACTACAAACTAAAAATATACACTATTATACATAGGAAACACCCGGACCCTAGAATAAATATAAAATATTTGTCCATATCATACAAAATTTGTCCAGGGGCGGTAATCGAACCCGCAACCTTCTACGCCTCAGGCAGGTCTTCACCCATTGCACCACAGACGTCGTCAATAATACATTATTAATAGATAGTGGATCGCCCCGCTATTTTTTGCCATAAAAACATCATCTTCCCACTGCCCTCTCTTGGGGAGGGGGTGATGCACTCCAAATTTCAGGTCTCGAACTTACGGTTTAGGCTGTACTTTAACTAACAGTCAATCAGTCTGACGCAATAAGATGTTTGTATATGCTAGATTCAAATAAATATTAATTAATTTTGGTAATATGTTTTTTAACAACTTACTTGATGTTATTGGCAATGTCCTCGATGTCGTGTGTATGCGAGACGAGTCCGTTCTCACAGTTCAGGTCATCGGAGCAGCAACCGTTGATGTTTCTGTTTGGCGATGGGGAAGCAGTTATCGTTCTGTAGCCGCAAGCTGGAATATAAGACATTTACTAGAGTAGAAACAACTACGAACAAAAGATTATAGGATGTTTTAATAGTACATTGTAGAGGCCGCGAAACAGGCAATTGCAGGTCGAGTATTCGTTCGCGAGACAATCATATACAGTGCATAATATATAGTGCTTTTCTAAAAATACAGGGAAATAAAAAAGGTTTCTTATGCACTTTTGCGTATTTTTATTTTGACTTCACTGAAAGCAGGTTTTCCATCGCTAATTTGGCTTCCGACCTTAGATCTGATGAAGTGCAGTCAATATCCATTTCACTTTGGAACTAATTTTTATATATTATCAAAATGACCGAAGATGTAGTAACGAGAGTTGAGAAAGGTATGTTGAGATGGGTTGGGCATATAAAAAGGATGGACAAAAGAAGATTAACAAAACAAGTATACAAGGCGAGCGTGAATGGGATAGTTGGAAGAGGAAGGCCTCGGTGAACGTACTCTGACTAAATTGGAGACATTCTAGAAAAAGGCCAGGTTAGAAGTACACTAAACCGCCGAGCTTTTATGAAGAATTTGATGAGAATGAATGAAGCGAAAGAGGTATGCCAGGATCGTAGCAAGTGGAAATCCTTGGTCTCTGCATACCCCTCCGGGAAACAAGCGTTACTATATGTATGTATGTATGTATAACTGAATCATGATAGCATTTTATTACCGCCAGATTTTTTTTCTGCATGTGCAGTAAGTTAAAGGCGTAAGGCATACAGCCATTTAAACGCAATCTATTTGTACCAAACTTGATGAAAGAAGTCCAAATTCATATGAGGCAAACAAAGAAAAAGTTTTGTCGTAGTATACGTTAGCATCCCAGTAATCTTTGCTCGTACTCATTATTGCCGGCGCGTTTTTTTATTATATTAAATTCAATACTGATGCTGTGTACGTAAATAAATACGATACTTCGCGTGTTCTTTTATCGAAAGTAATGACAATATTTCCGTGCATGATTGAGAAAAATTACTTACCTGCATCCTCTGAAGCCAATGGAAGGAAATAATATCTTATTTACACAGTTTTATAGTACAAATATAGTAATTCTACAATATGGGTCACTTCAAGGCAAGAGTGAATAGGTATCTTCGAGATAGACCTTCGGCCATACCATCACATATCATCAGGTGAGATTATGGATAAATTAAGGTCTATTCATGATACAATCGCGCGCGAGGAATCGGCGTAAATTCACTTTCAAATTTTTATGTTGACGTTGACGTGATTTCAATGAATAAAAACCTATTGACTTTGACAAAACAGTAGTAACAGTAAACAGTACCTACAGTCAAAACCCAAGAATGCAATTAATACAGTTTAAAAAAAAAATATACAAGAATTTCGATTCAGTTTGAGTATCGACAATGTAGTAACTTACCGCCATTATTAGAAATGGACTGTGTGTGTGACATCGGGTCTGCATTGTCCACAAGACTGGTGGTTTCGTCGGGAGGACTGGCGGTCGCCAGGTCAGCAGAGAGGGACGCGAACTGAGCGCTGCGCCGCCGGAACCGAATGTACACTATCAGACATCCTGTCGTTACTGTAACGAAGAGATTAAGATCAAATTATGGCCTCGGCGGCGCGGCGGACGAGTTGCTGAGAGGTGCCCGAGGTGCGGTTTCGATTCCCGCTGCGGGACCCTGATTCTCACGGCACAAGGCTACTAGAGTGAGGTCAGGACTCTGTATGTGTCTGTTGGGTGTTAATTGAATTTCAAATAGTTTTAAAATGAACTTATTTGTCGGCAAATAAGCATACGGCCCGCGATATAGTAAGCGGTTTCCGTTGCCTATGACATTTGTACAACAGGGCCATTGCTAGAGAAAAAGTTGAAAAGTCTTATGCGCCTGTAATTTCACCCGGGACCCTACCCATCTAACCCATATACAGCAATACAAGCATTACTGCTTTTGATGGAAGAAATAGATACGATGGGTTTTACTTTTCCGGACGGCTCAATCACAAAGGCTAATATTTCATCTAGCCTCAAAGTGAACAAAGTAGGATTATACCCAGCTTGTCTAATAAGTGTAAGAATTTATAATATTTCGATCAAACTGGTCCTGCATTTTTTTCATGTAATCGACAATAGTCATATTGTTTTTCTTTAGAAATTCACTCCACTCACCAGTAAGACTAAAGACGAGCAGGCACATCCGTATCGCGTCAATGCACTTAACGTCGAGTTCCGTGGTGGTCTTGGTGGCGAGTAGCACCGTCACCATCACAGCGGGCGCGCCCCACGCCACGAACCCGAGCACCGGCCACAGCGTCGCCACGAAGCATGGTCCGCGGCTCTGCATGGAAACACCACCATGCATGGAATCATACGTCTTTTTGTTTATGGTAATAGGAGGCAGACATGCAGGCCCACCTGATTGAAAGCGATCACTTTGAAGCTTGGTTATGTTTTGTGTAAAAATATCATACTCGACCCCGCGAATTCCCGTTTGGTACGCGGGTGCTATACTAACTAAGCGAAAAGATCTTTACCTAGTCAACATTCTTGGGATGTTTCGGCTCAAAACGCCGAAATGTTATGGTCACTGACATAACATGTATGCTAGCAGGAACCGCGGAAGTACTCCGTGACGGGAGAGGGGGGCAATTTTATTTGTTGACCCCTTCAATCTCCAGCCCTGGCTTGTTAGGCGGGTGATGACCTTGTGATTTTAGGGGGGGTATTTGGTCCCCTCTGCTCCTCACTTCCGCGGCCGTTGTATGCTAGCTCATAGGAACGAACGAACGAGCAGCATCTGCACTCACCTCTAACATAAGAACTCCGACGGACAGCATACAAGTCCACATCGTACACGAGAACATGCTGAATGTGCAGAGAGATTGCTGCAGAGTGGCGTGCCAGGACGGTGTGTAGTTCGTGCCTGGCCCGCCCCAGATCACACTGATTGCTAGCAGCACCTAAAAGTTATATAATAATAAATAATAATGCTGGACATTCATATTGTAAAAACGGGAATTTTCACGTACTGCACTATCGGTGAATTCACCGACTCATTCCGAGTCTTCATCAGGGTGAGTGATCGCGACTTTCTCCCTTCGCGTCGCGTCGTGCGTACGTGAAAATTCCCGTTTTTACAATATGAATAGTCAAGTTCACGATAGTTTTTGGAATAAAAATGCTGGACAATTTTTACACAGCATCATCTAGCCCCAAACTCAGCAGAGTTTGTATTATAGGAGCTACATGACTGATATACTACTTAATATACTTTTCTTTAAATACATATAACACACAGACCAGAGACAAATATTCCCTTCGAGAATCGAACCCGCATCATTCTGTGCACTACCAACACATTTTTTTCCACAATACACAAAGGTTATCTGTAAGAGAATTCTTACAGATAACCTTTGTGTATTGTTAAAAAGCATTCGCTTTTTAGCATTAATTTCGCCTATGTACTACTATTTTGTGCAATAAATAATTTTCTATCTATCTTCTGCATCTCAGACGGGCCTTCGCCCATTGCGCCACAAAAGGTCACAGAACTAACAGCAGAGTTATCGTGTTTGGGCTCATTGGAATGGTCTCAATAAATAGGTTATAGATAGATGGTGATCAGGGTCCGATGAGGGAGCAGAAAATAGAAATGACGGATTCTAAAACTATGTAAACCACGTCGCGGGTTTTAAATTTTGTGAAAATTTACTATAATTAATAATAATTAGATAGATAGAAAATTCTTTATTGCACAACTATAAAGTACTGTACATAGGCGAACTTATCATTAAAAAAATATAATTGATAATTAAAAAAAAACATTTTTAATTTCCTCTTTTTACGAGGGTCATTCAATAAATACTTAGCCTACAAAAAGTACACGAAAATTTTGGAAAAGTGGCTATTTATTTTTCAACATAGTCTCCTTTTAGTTCGATACACTTAGCCCAGCGATGCTCCAACTTTTTTAACCCGTCCGAAAAATAGTTTTTGTCAAACTCTGCAAAATAGGCCTCCGTGGCGTGGATGACCTCCTCATTTGATCCATATCTATTCCCGGCGAGTGATTTTTTCAGATTAGGAAACAGAAAGAAGTCACAAGGGGCCAAATCTGGAGAATACGGTGGATGGGGCAGCAATTCGTAGCGTAATTCGACCAATTTGGCCATGGCAACGGCAGAAGTGTGAACCGGTGCGTTGTCGTGGTGAAACAGCACTTTTTTCTTCGCCAAATGGGGTCGTTTTTTCTTTAATTCGGCGTCGAATCGGCCCAATAAATCGGCATAGTAAAGCCCTGTAATTGTTTTACCCTTCTCGAGGTAATCGATGTAGATCACACCTTGTGAATCCCAGAAAACGGTGGCCATAACTTTTCCGGCCGATTTTACAGTTTTCGCCTTCTTTGGAGCACGTTCCCCGTTCTGGATGCATTGTTTTGATTGCTCCTTGGTCTCTGGTGTGTACCAGTGGATCCAGGTTTCATCGACGGTCACAAAACGACGCAAAAACTCAGCTGGACTCCGCTTAAACAGCGCCAAACACGTCTCCGATGTGGTCTCACGGTTGCGCTTGTTTTCCGGTGTGAGTAAACGCGGCAACCATCGCGCCGACAGCTTTCTCATGCCGAGTTCCTCGTGAAGAATATGATGCACTGTTCCTTCTGAAATGCCTACAGTCTCAGCTAGCTCCCGAACCTTCAATCGGCGATCTGCCAATACGAGATCATGGATTTTTTTAATGTTTTCCTCCGTAGCAGCTGTTTTCGGTGCACCTGGACGTGGTTCATCAAAAACCGACGTACGGCCACGTGCAAACTCGTTGAACCAATTCTTGACGGTGACCATCGATGAAGAAGAGTCACCGTACACAGCATCCAAGCGCTCTTTGATTTCGATACGCGTTTTCCCTTCCAAAAATAGGAATCGAATCACCGAACGATATTGCTCTTTTTCCATTTTTGTAAAACCGATCGACACGTTCGCTTCCATAAGTTGTCAAATTAAAACAAATGAAGGGATTGGAATGAAAATTTGAAAAAAGAATTAAAAAAGAATGTGCTACACTGTGGTAAAACTCTTTTGAAACTACAGCGCCCTCTGGCGATGAGGCTAGGTACTTATTGAATGCACCTCGTATGATGCAAATGCAGATGCGATGTTATTATTACGTATGTAATTGGATCGCTACACCCGAAAATAACATATAACTTTGCTTACGGCCATAATATAACAACATACTATTCCACTGAATATGTGTTACTATGAATTCAGTATTCAGTATTCATTTATTTCAAATCATAGGGACATAGAGAACACTTGGTTATGTCAGTTTACAGTTAGGTCTCAATTTAAAAAAAAAAAACAGGTTTGTACCTGTACCACAGAAATAACTATGATGCAGCTGTATAGGGGCTTTGTCAAAAAACTAAATGTAAATTAATGTAAAATCTTAATTGATATGTCACATATATAACAATTTTATATTTAATACATAGCGGCGGTATTTACAGAGGCCTTGTCATTCAAATATCATAACATGTCTAATGGTGGCAGTTGTATAGAGGCTTTGTCAGTGAACGTTTGCGAAGTCACAGAGCTAGCTAAAGAAGTATGTAGACACCATGCGTTTTTATCATCCAAGTAATCATTAATAGAATAATATGCTTTGTCAGTTAAGTTTTGTTTAATACATTTTTTAAATTTGTTTTCGTTCAGATTTATAATGTCTTTAGGAATTTTATTGTAAAAACGCACTGTGTTACCCATAAAGCTCTTGTTCGTCTTCTGCAATCGAAATGCTGAGTTTACTAATATGTCTTTGTGTCTTGTATTTATGCTATGGACATCACAACGCTTCTTATAGTTCTGCATGTTTTTACGTGCATACATAATGTTTTCGTAAATATACAACGAAGGAACAGTTAATATTTTAATTTTACTGAACACATCTCTAAGAGATGCTCTTGAATTAAGATTAAAAATAGCTCTGATAGCTCTTTTTTGGAGAACAAAGACTATATTTACATCTGCTCCTGACCCCCACAGCAATATTCCATAACTCAATATGCTATGAAAATAGGCGAAGTAAACAAGCCTAGCAGTTTCCACATCTGTCAGTTGCCTTACCGCTCTTACAGCATAGATAGCAGAGCTTAGCCTATCCCCTAGTTGAGTAGTATGCGACCCCATTGTAACTTACTATCTAGTGTTATTCCTAAAAATGTTGTAGTGTCCACTAAATCTATATTTTTATTCATCAATATGACGTCTCTGCTACTTTGTATTTCATTTATCAATGAGAACTTGACATAATTCGTTTTAGATGGATTTAGTACTAAATTATTTGCAGAGAACCACTTGCTTACTAGTTCTAGTGCGTCATTCATTAGATTTACGTCAGTAGTTTTTCTTTTAGCTCTAAGTAACAGAGATGTGTCATCTGCAAAGAGCACAATTTCATTTTTTGTTTGTTTATGTACCATGAATGGCAAGTCATTTACAAACACAAAGAAAAGAAAAGGGCCCAGTATGGAGCCCTGTGGTACTCTCAATTTAATAATTGATCCCGAAGATTTAACATCGTCTACTGCTACTCGCTGTTCTCTGTCAGTCAAATATGACGTGAGTAGATTTAACGCATTATCTGTTACGCCATAGTATCTTAATTTCATAGCAAGTGTTTAGTGGTCAACGCAATCAAATGCTTTAGAAAGGTCGTAAAATATTCCTTTTAAGCCTTTGGGTCCTCCCAAGCATCTAGTATATAAGAAGTCAGTTTTACACCAGCGTCTAATGTAGATCTCCCTTTCGTGAAACCAAATTGCCGGTTATGTAGCAGTTGATTTTTGTTAAAGTAAAACAGTAATTGGTTTAACATAATCTTCTCAAACACCTTACTGAGAGATGGTAGAATTGATATAGGTCTGTAATTTGAAGGGTCTTTTTTGAACCACTTTTATGTAATGGTATTATTTTGCTGTAGTTCATCAAGCTAGGAAATATACAAAGATTAGTAAAAAAAATTAGTTCGAAAAAATATCAATAGATGGTGTTATAGGTATCGCTTTGTTATTGAAGTTTGAGAATAACTCGAAATTAGGTCCTAAAACATAAAATAAATGGTATGAGCTCATAAAACACATTTTCTTATTTTCTCAAAATTCGATGTTGTCGTCATTCTTCAAGCGGAAATCATTTATACTACTTTGAGTTTGGCAAGATTTGTTTTGTTTAGTTTGTGCTGCATAGTGATAGATGACACTATTTGCAAACGTTTGTGTGTTGTTTTGTATGGAATATAGGTAACGAAATATACAATCTAACGTAGGAAATCTATCTTTACTTATAAAATCATATATCCTGACTGCCTGACTCACTGACTGACTATCAATGCTCAGCCACAGATATTATAATACAAGGCTCAGCCAAAGTCTAGAAAGCTGAAATTTAGAATATAAGTTTATTATAATGACGTAGGTATGTGTTAAGAAAGGATTTATTGATATTTCCACTTTACGGGGCGGAATGAGGGAGAGTAGGGGTGTAAACTTTGTATACTTAGTAGTTTTGATTTTTTTAAAAGTAGGAACCCTAAAATTTGAATGTTATCTGCTTTTTATTAATAAACTAGCTGCACTCTGCTGTTTCAACCGCGTAAGTTTCGATTCCGTGGGAATATCGGGATAAAACGTAACAGCTATGTACCTACCTATCAAGTTTCATCGCAATCGGTACATTAGTTTTTGCGTGAATAAGTAAATAAATAAATAATGCTAGACATTTTCACACAGCATCATCTAGCCCCAAAGTAAGCAGAGCTTGTGGTATGTAAACTACATGACTGATATACAAATTATATATATTTTTTTGTAAATACATTATTATACATAGAAAACACCCAGACCCGAGACAAATGAATGCAGATCATACAAACATTTGTCCCGCAGCGGGAATCGAACCCGCAACCTTTTGCGTCTCAGGCGGACTTTCACCCACTGCGCCACAGAGGTTGTCAACAAACATATTATGTACCTACCTACATATCTACTTACTGTGCGTCTGAGCCGCGCAGGTACCTTACTCATAGTCGTAACCCCTCCCGCGCCTCGGCAACGCCCGCTCTATAAAGCAGGAAACGTCGCGGCGGGTTTACCATCGGCGGTACGATTTTGCTTGTTATTGTAAGGTATTAAATTGTATGAAAATTGGCAAACAGATTCTGAACATTCAGTTATTACTGAGTTTTTTTCAATTAGTCAAACATACCTACCTAATTCAATACAATCCTAGGTTCTAATATTATAAACGAGACAGTTTGTGAGGATGGATGTTTGTTCCTCTTTCAAGCAAACACTACTGAACGGTTTTTTATGAAACTTTACAGTAATATTGTTCATACATCAGAATAACACAGGCTACTTTTTATCCGAATACCACGCGGGCGAAACCGTGTGCAGAAGCTAGTTAATAATAAACACACCAATACAGTAGGTATTATAAAATCTGTGCCAATATCAAAACATATTATCAACGTACACACCCAACCACACCAAACATAGGTAGGTACGTATGTTTTGGTACCTACCCCAACATCAATAGGTATTACTTAACAGGTACTTTCGTTAGGTAGGTTTCCTTACATTTCAAGCTACCTACTTATACCTACGTATTTACAAACTTCACTTTTCAAACAATTGTATTGAAAAAAATATATTTATTATTTGGCTTAAATACCTACTGTGTTTTATTTCAATTCATTTTCTTTTTCTATTTTATTTTTATTTTATTTTATTTCTTAGGGACAACAAACAGTAATACATTAGTAAGTAATAAGTAGCTGTAACACAATTAAGTAAGATTAAAATATTACCAACACCATTATCCACAGCATGCAGTAATAGTTATAAAATATAAGAGATCTTGCTACGTCCTACGGTAAGTACTAGAAATTACGTACATTACAAAAAAAAGCAATTGTTGCGAACATAAACGTAAAAGTTAAAAATAAAAAATAAAAGAAACCATAACATATTCTTATAAGTAGATAACCAACCTACTCACAAATACTATTTATAACAGCTTTTTTAAATTTGCTACAGGAAAGCGCAAAGACGTCGATGTCCTCAAAATGAGTGTTATATGAGTGAACGAGTTGATAGATAGGGGCTCGAACGCCGGCATTAGTGCGGTATGAGTGAACAATCGGCCCGCTCGTACCGCACGTCTATGCACTGTCCGTGGAACACTATAACATAGTTTTCCGGTTGTGTGCAGTCAAACCCATTGTGACATAAATTATAAAGCATCATAGCTCCCAAAAGTTTACGCCTTTGTTCTAGCGAGAAGAAGTTATATTTACTAAGGAGTTCTGTGTAAGGAAGATAAACTCGGAAACATCTATAATTAGTGATGCGTAAAAACTTTTTTTGTATTTTCTCCAACGAGTCTATATATTTTTGGTAATACGGGT
This sequence comes from Perizoma flavofasciatum, assembly GCA_958496245.1. Classification (NCBI taxonomy): domain Eukaryota; kingdom Metazoa; phylum Arthropoda; class Insecta; order Lepidoptera; family Geometridae; genus Perizoma; species Perizoma flavofasciatum. The sequence goes on from OY292431.1 coordinate 6,481,106, forward strand.
TCCAAATCTGGGTTGCATACTCGACCTGCGGCCTAACAATAGCATTATATACCTCGTGTGTTCATAAGTTTTGAGACGAACTTATTTAATTAATTTAAAAAGAAAGTAATTCATGCAACTTTTTTAAACTTTTAAAATTTTAAATTTCGAATGTTTTGAATCAGAAAAAATATACAATTGAATATTTGTTTCATTCTCCGTGAAAATGGCGCCAACAAAAGATTTGCGTGCGACTGTAATTTCACTGTTTCAAGCAGGAAAAAAACCAATGCAAGTTTTTAGTGAAATCCAAAGTTTGGGATGTAGTCGGAACTTTGTGTATTATACCATAAAGAGGTACAAGGAGACCGGCTCTTTAGAAGACCGTGGAAGATGTGGCCGCCCGCGGTCTGTAAGGACGCCCGCCAACATCAAAGTAATCAGAGAGCGAATTCGTCGCAACCCTTGCCGGACTCAAAAGAAATTAGCTCTGCAGACCAACATTTCGCGAATATCGGTGAACAGGATACTTAAATATGATCTTAAACTAAAGGCCTACAGTCGAAGGAAAGTGCATTATTTAAACGAGCGTCTTCGTAAATTGCGACTGGAACGATGTCGGAACCTATTGAAGAGACACGATCCAAAAAATATCCTGTTTACCGATGAAAAGATCTTCACGGTGGAAGAAAAGTTTAACCGGCAGAACAATAAGGTTTACGCCAGAAGTTCAAAGGACGTCCAGCCATCTGTACGCAATGTCCAGCGCACTCATCATCCAGCAAGTGTGATGGTTTGGTGGGGTGTTTCCTACGAGGGGGTCACTTCGCTTCATTTTTGCCAGCTAGGCGTCAAGGTGAAGGCACAAAATTACCAAACCGACATATTGGAAGCGGTGGTTAAACCGTTAAATGATACGCTATTCGCTGGAGAATACTGGGTTTTCCAACAGGACTCTGCTCCCTCCCATAAAGCTAAGACTACCCAACGTTGGCTGGAGGCCAATTTGCCAGGCTTCATTCGGAGCGAAGATTGGCCCTCGTCAAGCCCTGACTTGAATCCTTTGGATTATTCTTTATGGATGGAATTGGAGCTGAGGGCATGCAGAAAGTCTCACCCAAACCTGGATTCTCTCAAGCGAGCCCTTATTAAAGAATCGAAACGGATTCCCATTGAAAAGATTCGTGCCGCCATAGATGAATGGCGCACGCGTTTGAAGGCCTGCATTGAATGCAAAGGCGGCCATTTTGAATGATTTATTTTTAAATACAGATCTAGATGTCAGTAGTTTTAATTTTCATATCCAATAAATGAATACTCAACTTAGCTCCAAAAATATTTTAGTTTTACTGTGTCTCAAGACTTATGAACACACGAGGTAAGTGTACATAAGTTGGTGGCTTTTTAAAGTATTTACTAATCCTCGTTATAAAACCAAGCATTTGAAAAGCTTTATTCTTAATTATATGTATATGTGAATCCAAATGTAGTTTGGAGTCAAGTATTACCCCAAGGTCCCGCAGGAAGCCAACTTTGTTTAGATACGTGTCGCTAAGTTTGCAATTAAAGTTAAATAAATTTCGATTTTTTGAAAATATTATGGTATTACATTTGGAAATACTGAGATGAAGTTTATTTACTGAGCAGTATGTAGTTAAACGGTTTAGATCATCTTGAAGAAGCATACAATCAGAGGAATTTGTTATTTGACGATACATTTTTAGATCATCTGCATAAAGCAAGAAATTAGAGTGTAAGAAGCATTTGTGTATATCATTTATAAATATTATAAATAATAGAGGTCCTAGAATAGAGCCCTGCGGGACGCCCGAAACAACAACCTTCTGAGTACGATTTGTAATATATGAAATAAACCAGCGCAACAGATCACCGCGGATACCATTATATGCAAGTTTATTTAAGAGAAGTTCGTGATCTACCCTGTCGAATGCTTTTCGAAAGTCCGTGTACACAGCATCAACTTGTATACGCCTATCCATGTTTTCGAAGAGGTAGTTGGTAAATATCATTAGATTAGTGCAGGTTGATCTCTTCTTTACAAACCCATGCTGTTCTTCCATAATAATGTTGTGAAGAACAGGATAGATTTCACTGTGTACCAAGCGCTCGAATAGCTTCGACAAGGTAGACAAAATGGATATGGGGCGGTAATTGGTTATATCATCTTTTGCTCCACTTTTATAGACAGGAGTAATATTTGCCTGTTTCCAGATATCTGGGAATACACCTTCACAAAGACATTTGTTATAAATAATGTGTAATGGCTCACAGATGTAAGGGGCAGTCTTTTTCAGAAATAACGGATGAAGACCGTCAGGGCCAGTTCCTTTAGATGGGTCCAGTTTTATAATTTCTGCAAGTATTTTTGGAGAAGAAAGATAGATGTGACTAATAAGGTGGCTATTATTGGCATAACTTTCAGGGGGAATCCACGTGTATTCGTTGAAAGATGAAGGTTCATATACCGAGTTGAAAAACGATGAAAATAGGTTACTTATTTCTGAAGGTGTGTCTGCAGTTCGACTATTTAGGAACATTTTTGAAGGAATACCAGGCTTACTTTTCAAATCAGAAATAAATTTCCAAAAGAATTTAACGTTCGTATGAATACTGTCTTGAACTGACTCTATATAGTTATTATAACATAGTTCAGTCTGTGATTTGAATGTTTTCCTATAATTTGCAAAAATCTCGTAATCTGATACGTTACCATAAGTCTTCCATTTCATCCAAGCCTTAGACTTGTTCTTAAAAGTACGTTTTAATGAAGGAGTGAACCATACGGGAAAGTGTGAGGTCTTAGAGGTCCTTATAGGGACGTATTCTTTAATAATTTCATAGATTTTATCGTAAAACACACTCACTGATGTGTCAGCGGGCAATTGATCTAGTAGATCATGCAATGCAATATTTTTGAGTGTATTATTAATTCCCTCGTAGTTTGCCCTATGGAAATTAGGTTTAGTTATGGGTCGGAAGGGCATAGCAACGGCTGATGTATCAAAATACGTGGAAATTGCAAAAGATGGATGATGGGGACTGACTTTGGTCAGTGGCGTGGCAGCTTGTAAAATTGGACCATCTGAGTTAGTTATGAAGAGATCAAGGTACCGCCCCATCGAATTACATATGTAGTTGTATTGACCTGCATTAAGTATAGACATAAGATTTGTTATTTCAACACCCAAAGTAAAGGAGTCACTGCATGATAAACCTCTGGCGTTACTTGAGTTACAATGATGAACGTTTCCACGTTAGTATTATTTAGTACATTAATTAATAAATCAAAGTAGTGAATATATATCTTGATCTTGATTAGTATTAGGAGGTATGTAGGTGGCATTAATTATATTTCGTGTATGACGACTACGGCTAATAATTTCGACAAACAAAAATTCTACACGAAGCGAGGTACTGTAGGATATATCACAGATTGTTGGTTTTAAATCTTTGAGAATGGCTATTAGTACACCTCCGCCATCGTCTTTATTAGTAATAAGGCGATTACGATCATTCCTGAAGACTTCATAACGTTTATCAATAAATTCACTATTTGATATTTCCGGAATAAGCCATGTCTCAACAATAATTATGACATCATACGAGTGAGACAGAATGTTCATATAAAGTGTATTTAATTTAGTCCGAAGGCCACCACAGTTTTGATAAAAAACTATCAGATTAGAATCCATTTTTGGTTGAGGTATTAAAATGGGTAATATATCTAATAGAGACTTTGATGGAAGTAATACGTTTAAGAACTATTCCCCTGTGAGCCTGGAGTATTATCATTGGAAGGAGAAAAGGCTTTCGCATTGTAAATAATAACAAAATGGTGAAAAAATTTACTCGAGGAGCAATGATGGTTCTGTAATGACACTTGACATTAGAGACTAAGATTATTAACATTTTTAAGATACAATTTGAGTTTGAGTGCACATTCACAATATAAAAAGAAAGAAATAAAAAGTAAAGGATACATAAGACTTTATAGCTACACATAATATTAGGTAGATCTAGGTACGTGGCTTGATGAGGCCAGCATGACACGCGGCGTGATCCTTGACAAGTCACTCTGTGACCTAACTGCAAAGATTGCAGAATTGTCTGATTCGCGCACCAAGATGGTGGCATGCCGGACCCACACATACTTGAAGCCATTTCGTCTGGCTGCCTCGCGCGTTTCTCGAAAGAGAATTTTATTCTTAAGAGTTAGGTGTTCATTCAGAAACACTGCTTGCGAGGTCCCCTGTACACCCAGCTGATCCGACTTTAGACCCTTAGCTAAGCGAAACGAACTCAAGTAGTTGTCACGGAGTATCCTCGATGCAAACTTCACGACGATATTCTTGGGCTTGCTATTACCGGGCTGGGCATGAGGAACACGGTGGACGGATATGACGTCAGACTGAGATACAGTGCAGCTTATTACGCTCCCGATGGCCAAGATCAGAGAAATCAAGTTTTCGTTCTTTCGCTCGGGGACATTAGTGACTTCAACGTTAAACTGCCGCGCTTGCTGCTCCAGGGAGTCGATTTTTAATTCGAGTGCCGTAACTAGGCCTGATGTCTGGTCGCAGGCCTTGGCTTGATTTTCTAGATGTGTAATGCTGGATGTAGCAGTAATTTGTTGGTCAAAATTAAATTGACTTGACTTCTTTAAGGCTGCGATATCTTCCAGAGTAACGGACTGGTTGGCTTCCAATTTGGTTATCCGTTTGTCTATTGCTTGCTGTTCCGTTCTGAGTTTAGAAAGATCGCTCTTTATTTCGCCCATGGTTATTTTAATGTTGGACAACTCTGTACCCATCGCGGTAAAGTGCTCATCTAGTTTATTGAATTTGCTCGATAGGTCGCACTTCCAGCTTTTAATCTCGCTGGCGAGCACCATGAATGCCTCCTGTAGGTCGTTGTCGGGTTGTTTCCGTTTCCGAAGAACTTTGGTCCTGGAGCTAGACGTCTCTGATGTTAAATCTGGATTGGAACTACACCGATCACGCGTAGGGGATTGCGACATTGTACAAAGTGGTATATGCTTATAAGCTCGTAGGTACCAAATTTTCCAGTAGTAGGTAGGTACGTACCTACGCGATAATGCAGTGTAATCACAAAAATCGCTATTTGGGTCAATCAGTTGGTGCAGGTTAGGCCAACGTGCGTGCCTGCGGCCGGTAGGTAGGTAAGGCACTAGGTATGCACCGCGAAGAAATTATCGGGCAACCGTCAATTAATTAATTAGAATACTGACACGGACTAACTCAAAACATAAAGGTCGAGGTCTTGACGATCATAACCAGAATTTATCTAATATTCACTTTTAAGTTAACACGTTAGAAACATGTAATATCGCGCGTAACTATGTAATGTAATACAGAAATTAGGAAATTCGTTGCAAGTAATTAGCAGATAAAGCGGCGCGAAAGGTTGTACGCGGCCGAGCGTAGCAAGATCTCGAGGCAAACTTCTACTTGTATAATTAGGTATATTCTATTACTGCAAGTAGAAAACCGTCCTCTTTTCCTAGTTGAATATGATGTAGGTAGGTACCCACCTAGATAGATTATTTGTTTTTTTTTCTTTTTAAAGTAGGTAAGTAGAGAATGTACCTAGGAAGATTCCGAGTTGTAACATTCTCTTGTAGGGGAAAAATAAGTACCTAATCTTGTATTTCTTACAAATCCACTCTTTAGGTCTAGGGAGGCCTATGTCCAGCAGTGGACTTCTTCACGTTGATGATAGTGATGACGATCAAGGAATAAAGTATTGCAGCATCAGTCGAGTCTGGTAGTATTATAAAACTGTACTATCATCTAACCTGTGGCGGCCGTAGCATAAAAACACTAATGTATGTAGGTAGATAAGTACGTATAACACAGTTCACAAGCATCATAGGTACCTACCTATTTTGAATCAAAACCCTCATTAGGTTTTATCGCCATCTATTTGTTTATATTTTATTAGTAAGTTAAATCCACCTACAGTACAAGCTAGATGGCGCTCGCTACCCACCGCTCGCTAGCGGCATCTAGTACATATTTATGGCAAACAAAATAGCCCGAAAAATAGCCCGAGTTAGAGCGATCCATTTTTTTGTATGGGATGAGGTATCTGTACTAGTATTATAATATCTGTGCCACGGCTAAAACGATACATACAGGCGGACACGGCTTACTCCGCATTTATACATGCGTCAATCGAGCTCACGCACGTTTACTACTTAGTACTAATCTGTGATGGAATACTCATACATTTTTCCGCCACCGATTAGTACAATGTAGTCAACATTCGTACGCGAACGAGGTGTGTAAATGCGGAGTTAGCGATTGGTTCCCGTTGGCAATCTTTGGGTACAGAACCCAAAAAACAAGTCAATTTTGTTTGTTTGTCGTTATCTTTAATAAGTGCACATATTTACTTTAAAGGGCTTACCTGAGAGACTAGAAGACACAGCGTTAGTCTATGCGGCATGCGTTTAAACTTTTTTGTGATTGTGAATACCAGTATCACCCATAGCGATGCAATGAGCGCTACTATCGATAAACTGAAGCCGAATCTCTTAAGTTGTTCAGCGTAATCCTTGTTAATCGATATCATTTGTGCGGACATGAACATCATTGGCGCTGATAAGAACGTGCAGATTACCATGGATGACGCCATCTGTATAGCAAAGATAGCTGCTTTAGAATGTTATTTTCTTGGTCACCCTGTTTCAAGCCTCCAATTTGAGGTACCTACCGGTAGGGAAACTGAAAGAGACCTTATCTGAAAGATGTCCACAATTGGAATAAAAAAACTTTAATGTATAAACAAACAACAACAAAATAACTTTTTTTTTAAATTTATTAAAGGCTTTGTCGCTGAGCGACCATATCGCCTAGTCGGAAAACAGACAAAAATATATTCAACAAAATAACTTATTTGATTTAAAGTAAAATGGGCGCTCTTATCTCTTAGATGCGATCTCTTCTTGATTTTTGCTGGAGATGATTCTATGAGATTTTTTGATAGCCCCATTACTACCGGCTGACTGAAACGGAGCTAATAAAATGCACTTACCAAGTCCATCTCCAACTGGTACAAGTTAGAGAAGACAAACACAGCTGGTGCAGTAGGGATGGTTCCGTATAGAAAGGCATACGTCGACAGTGATCCTGTTTCAGATTCGTTCGCGCCAGGGTCAAGTGCACTGACGGATTCCCTCATCACTACTGGCAGGACAATTCTGTGAATGGTTTTTAGAAGCTTTATTTCACCCTGCCTTGTACTACTCATACATAAGTGTAAGAATGGATAACAGGCTGTATGTATAGAGTGCTGGGTCACAAGTTTAATTTTAATCACCCAATAGAACCTTTAATCACCCGCAAGGTGATTAAAGGTTCTCAAACAGGGTGATGCGTGATGGCAGATATAAACTGTTATTTGATAACTTATAGATGAGACAAAAAGCTTAAAAAAATTACACAGAAATTATGTATTATAAAGTTTCCTGTATGCTGTATGTATGCCCCATTCAAATTTTCAGGAGTAATCTCATTACAAGTTTGTAATCAGGTTACTCCTGAAAATTTGTATTTTTTTTAATTTTTTAGACAGTTGTCTATGATGTTATAAATTTACTTACAGTTTGACCATAATCAATACACAAGGTAGTAAGAGGGCTGGACCTCTTAGCCTGTGTATCTGACCGACCATGCGTAGGCCCAGCAAGAAAAGAGCAGTGGCAGAAAAAGCTTGTCCAAACACCTGGTGAAATATCAGATTTTTTGTTAGAGGAAAGAAGGTAAAGCTTACAGACAAATGTAAAAAAAAACCTTTTATCTGTTTCCTATCTATCTATCCATTAATTAGAAGTTAGTTCCACAAAGTAGGGGAGACAAGATTCATCTAAGACGTCTGAACACAAACCTAAAATAAAAAAATCTACAATTCCATATACTTACCTCCAACAATCCTTCCAAATAAATAGACAGCTGATGTTTAAAGACAATATTTCCATTTATCCCTAAGACTGTCATAACAAGCACTGGATTGTAAATAATTCCTTTAGCAATCTGTTTCAGTAGATTCACAGTGCATAGATTTAAAGCAAGTTGGCCAGAAGCATTGAATGCTTGGGACTGCTCTTTTTGTTTGTGTATTTCCATCAATATAAAAGCCACTGGGTTCAAAATGGCCAATGATATTGGAGCCATCAGGTATAGGTAGAGTGCATATTCTGGATGAGTCTTCTGATAGAGAGCACTGACTGAAAACAGGCATATCATGATAACCTTGCATTTATGTGATAATACATTTTTTTAATTAATTTTAGTTGTACTTAAATGTATGGGGGTTACTGGTGGTTGGTTTGTTCTACATTAGCATGTTTTTAAAAGTTTAAAAGTTATGCCATCTATTTATCAGTATGGATTAGACAAACACCACAATAATTTAGCACTAATTAAAGGCATTAGATACAGGTGTATTATAAACTTACTGATTGGATATCCCAATGCAAAATCATTACTCTGTGTGCAAAATATAGCAAAAATCCCTGCTCTGCCTAAGTTAACTGGTTTAGACACCAGTATCGTGACAAACATAACTCCGAAGAATATGAGTCCCTTAGCTAATAATATGGCCAGTAGAAACATCCAGTTGACCACACTGAAGTCCAGCTTTGCCAATGATAGGAAAATGAGAGAGGGGAGGGCAAATGTCCCTACAAATGTGGCAATGCCCTTTGATTCTGTGGATGTGACCACATTGAGTCTGCCTGCTATGTACCTAAAACGAGAAATAGTTGATAGTAGTTATGAACATCACAAGGTATACTTTTCCCATTACCTATCCCAACTTACCCACATAAAATTATGGTAAAGCATTGAAACAAAGCTGGATACAGGTTATCTGCTGCAGTATCCGATAGGTTCAGGGTAACTTGATCCATAGTTCTACATGGAATGGAATACGTATCAATTCTTTTTACTTTTAAACCTACAAACAAAACTGTTATTCACAAAGGTTATCTTAAAAAGAGTTCTTTTTTTAACTTTCCTGATTTTAAAGAGAGAAGATAGAATGATCTTCAATGTATGTTATTCCAATACATTTAAATACCGATTTTTTCATTATTTTCATATTATGTACTATTTGTGTTCTTCAATTTCTTTTTTCATTTACGTCACAGATTAAAAAAATATTTTACTTTAGCAATGTTGCCAGATCTAAAAAAGATCAAAAAATAACCTTTCATATTTTTTCCAAGTAATAAGGTGCTAAAAGTTGATAGACAAATGTTGGTTATATTAACTTAACCATCTCGTTCACCGTTTTGATATGCCATAAACTCAGCATGGACCCCTTACTGACCGTTTTGTTCGGTTGAACATTCAAGTTGCCCCTAATATTAAGGGTTTAAAAAAACCATTGTTGTCTATGCTACAACATGTAGCTTCCGTTTCCGAGTGTGGTTGAAGTATTGCCAACTTACACGTTTTTCATGTTATATTTAGAATGTTTTTACTCTGCTTAGTACAAAAAATAGCAGTAGTATCATATTTGGAAGAATTTTGCTTGCAAAGGCAGTTCTTCAGTGAAACTGAAGTTCTGTTCAGTGAAATATGATAACTATGATGGGAAGTAGCAAATGGCGTGCAGCCTTTTGTTTGGTTTCAGCAGTTTGGAAGGATTTAGCAAAGATCTTAGCCCATCAGTAGGAAAGCATCAGTTAGCAAAACAAGTTTTGCGATATATTTATACAAGGTGTAAAAATACCCATCACCAAGCCAAAATCTACGCATACTGTTCATCTTAACGAGTTATACTGCGGGAAAATAATTGCTGAGAAACAACTTTTAATTTTGAACCTACATGCCATATTATTAGGTAGGTATGTCTTTTATAATTTAATTGTTGATTTGTATGATCAAGAAAATATAATGAATAAGGACCAGAAACAACTGATTAAAGATTTTTTCAATCAATTAACAGTTTATTTTCCTTAAAATAACATTACTGGAAATAAGATTTTTTTAAGAAAAACTTGTTCACTTTCGTAGAAAGCATGTACTTCTTTTGGGTTAGTATATGTATAACTATATAATATGGTACCTAGTACATGTTCTGGGACAAAAAATATTTTCATCGAAATCGATTTTATATTTATTTATTTAACAAACTGAGATACAGATTCAGGTTCATTTATTTGCTTGGACATAAGACTGCTTGCAAGACATGACTGTGCGATACTATGAGGTTTCTGCCAGAGACTGAAATGAGATAATTTATCATTATTTATCATTAAGGTTCTTAAAGGACTTAGGTATTTTGTTATAGATTGAGTAGGTACAATAGTTAGTAGTATCTTAAACCCTGTTAGGTTTGTCACACCAACAATCGAAACAAAAATGCGCAACAATAATATGAGTAATAAGTAGTTTTCTTTGTATACAGCTAATATTTCATTAGTAAGAAGTTAAGAACAGGAACTTGTTACACCTGTTTACTCTGAGAGGTTTCACCAGAGATTTAGCCTAAAATGTACTGTGCAGTTGGCAGCTCCATCTGGTAAGAACGGAACGGCAGGGGCAGCCATCATTATTTCATACCGAGTTGTTCTTTCACCGGGTCTGTGAAAAGTTCGCTAGTGAATGAGAAATCTACAAAAATTCTAAATTCTCTCTAACCGAGAGGTAAGTTTTGACTATTTGTGTGTTGAATAATGTTTGTAAAAGTTGCTAAATCAGATCCTTGGCATTATATTTTTTAAGTGTTGTTCCAGATACCATCACTAGCGACAACACCTTACAAATCGATAACTCCTCGTCGATCGGCAAAATGCAGTACAACGGATTTCACAATCAACATCCTATGTAAGTGTCTGGTTATTTTCTATATCAAATTTTCTTACCTGGTCGTTCTGAATAGAAACAAGACCATGCGAAGCCACCACACTTCCATACTGCCTGCTAAGCAGCGGCCATTTTGTGAAGTGCATTCTACTCAGCTCAGCTGGGCACCTGCTGGGTCGCGCAACCTACATAATCAATACATCGAAAGCTTTTGTACAAATTGAGTTTTTTCCTAAAGGTGTGTCTCACTTATTGCATTTGGTTGATTTTCAACACTTCATAAAAATAAATGAATTGGTTTTGCTATAATATCTGTGATGATAGCTACCTCCAAATAATGCAAGGTAGCAACATTATTTTGTATGTTTTACCCTCAACACTAGCAAAACACTCTTATAGCTATGGGAGTGTTTCAGTCATGTTTCTTTTTTTTACATAATCCAAACAGGATTATGTAAAAAAAATATTGTCTAGTGGTTAGGCAGCGGAAGGGATCAATCAAATCATTCATTCACAGCAATTTAGGTTGAACCTTGTGTCCTAATACATACTGGGTATTTAATTTTCTAAAGCTGGCTATTTTCAAGTAATATTATTATGATATTTATTTACATAATATTTTGTAAAAAAATAAAAAGCTGTTCATAATTTGTCAGAACTGACAACTGCTAGTTTAATATTGTTTATCATGGTTGTCTTTGGGGAGGGCTATGTTCAGCTGTGAAGATTGTTTATCATGGTTGTCTTTGGGGAGGCCTATGTTCAGCTGTGGACTTCTACAGGCTGTTGATGATAATCAAGCTTTGTCTCAAAGCTATTATGCTGGGATATAAAGAATTTTCACTAAAGAGAAACAAATTTATTTTCAGGCCCAGACCAGACCGCAATGAACAATTCGGTAAAATGCCGTATTTCAATGGCATGCCTGATTTCGGAGGCCCAAAAAACTTTGGTCCTAGAAATATGGGCAATAAGAATTTTCGCCCAAGAAATGATTTCAATGGTATAAGGAATGATTTCAAACAAAATGATGGAAATACTAATGACTTTGGAGGACCAAAGGAATTCAGGCCTAGAAACAATTACAACAACCAACCCCAAAAGACCTACGGAGATAAACCACCTGGTGGAAATGTGCAGTATTATAATGCCAAGAATGAGTTTGGTGGGCCAAACCCTAACTACCAAAAGAGCTACAACACGAATAATGGTCAACAGAATTACATGCCAAAGAAAATTTTCAACCCAAATGGGCCACAGCAACCACAAGATTTCAAAGGCCGCAAACTACAAAGCATGAAGGCTAAACACCCTGGAGACAGTTTAGTAAAGCCAGTTTGGGATTTGGGTAATCTGGAGCCCATTGAAAAAGACTTCTATAAACCGCATGCTGATGTAGAAGGGCGCTCTGATGAAGAGGTGGAGATGTTCCGTTCCACCAAGGAAATCACTGTCAGTGGTAACAACATTCCTCGGCCCAACCAAGTTTTCGATGAGGGTAATTTCCCTGATCATGTTATGAGCACTATCAAAGAGCAAGGTTGGACTGAACCTACAGGTATTCAAGCTCAGGGCTGGCCCATTGCTCTGTCAGGTCGTGATATGGTTGGTATTGCTTCAACTGGGTCTGGGAAGACTCTAGCATATATGCTGCCTGCTGCAGTTCATATTGTTCACCAACAGCGCATCCAGCGTGGTGATGGACCTATCGCCCTTATTCTTGCTCCAACTAGGGAGTTGGCACAACAGATACAGTCTGTAGCTCAGGCCTACAGTGCTCGGGGCTCAATCAGAAACACATGCTTGTTTGGCGGCTCCCCTAAAGGACCCCAGGCCAGAGATTTGGAGAGAGGTGTGGAAATTGTAATAGCAACACCCGGTAGACTGATTGATTTCTTGGAACGTGGCACAACCAACTTGCGCAGATGTACTTACCTGGTGCTGGATGAAGCTGATAGGATGTTAGACATGGGCTTTGAACCCCAAATTCGCAAGATCATTGAACAGATTCGCCCAGACCGTCAAGTGCTTATGTGGTCTGCTACATGGCCCAAGGAAATCCAAGCCTTGGCTGAGGACTTCTTGACTGATTATGTCAAGGTGAACATTGGATCCCTGAATCTGTCTGCTAACAATAACATCAAGCAGATCATTGAGATTTGTGAAGAGCATGAGAAGGAAGGGAAGCTCACCCACTTGCTGAAAGAGATTGCATCGGAGCGAGACAACAAAGTGATTGTGTTTGTAGAGACTAAAAAGAAGGTAACTAATCATTATTTTTATGCTCATTGATCATGCTCAGTGGTGTAAGTTATACATTATGATTTGATCACCTGTTTCAGGTTGATGATATAGCGCGGGCTGTACGCCGTATGGGACACAAAGCCCTCGCCATTCACGGCGATAAGTCTCAGCCCGAGCGCGACGCCGTTCTCACAGAGTTCAGGAATGGGGCCACCACCATTCTGATTGCCACGGACGTCGCTGCTCGCGGCCTTGATGTAGAAGATGTCAAGTTTGTAGTCAACTATGACTATCCTAACTCTTCTGAAGATTACATTCACAGAATTGGTTAGTAAATTGTTTCATCACTTTTAGCTGATAACTACAAAGTGTATTAATTCAACTCAACATAATATCCTTTAGGACGTACGGGTCGTTGCCAGCAATCTGGAACTGCATACACATACTTCACTCCTGGGGATTCCCGACAAGCTCGTGGTCTGCTGGCTGTGCTCCGGGAGACTGGACAGAACCCTCCCGCTAAATTAGCTGACCTGGCGCGTAACTCCAACAACAGTACTGGTATGTCTTATTTTGTTTGTTTTTTATGGCTCAACTCAAGTAATAAATTAATACCGGCAAAGTGGGGGGACCCACACAGTGTAAACACAATTTCTATGGAAAATTATGAAATCGTTATTAACATTCTTTGAGGAAGTCCCGCCCTTGGGTTTTGACTTGTTAAATTTTTTGATAAAAGTCTGTGTAGGCTTAGTAGTAGGGTCCAATGTATCCCTATTAAGGGGCACTTTCTCAGACAAAAGTTGGCTGACTATTACTTTATTGTTCCTTTTACAGGTCGCAATCGCTGGCAGCAACGCAAAGAAAATAACAACAGCAACAGCGGCTCTAGCTCTCCACGTCAACAGAGCAACCAGTGGAATAACAAAATGGCCAACTCCAGTGAAGAGAACATTAACTCATACCAGAATCGTAACGCCACTCAAGCCCCTAGATTCAACAACCAAGGCAACCAGGGCTACAGGCCAAATAACTATCAGAAGCCTCAAGTCCCTTTCCCCAGCCCCAATGTTTTTGAATCTATGGGCAACTATCAAGGCGGGTACAGCAGTGGATACCAGAATACTTACCAGAACCAAAATGGTTATGGTCAACGCCCCTACAACAGTGAGTTACATAATTACAATTCCAGAGATGACCTGCAGATTGATCATGCCTTTAATAAGGCATTTGCTCTGCACTCTAAAGTCTAGCGACTCTTATTCATTGAAATACAAATACATTTATTTACCAAAAACATAAAAATTACAATAAAACTATAGTTGCTGTTGGTCCCTGCACTAGGTCGAGCCCGTGTCGAGAAAACAACAATTATATAGAAACATCAGCTTGTAAACTATGTAAATGTAACATTCACAAGTGAATTTATGCTGATACCTCATTCTACCAAGCCTAGCCTTTTTTTATAATCTTTAATTCTCTCAAGGTTACCTCATTTATTGAGAAAATCTCAAAGAATTAATTAAGTCTGCACTGGGTCTCATAATAATTATAACAACTGTAGATAAAAATATTACCTTAAAAATATTCTGGTCAATTTACTTTACACTTTTTTTATGACTAAATAACATTGTGATTACAGATTCCCGCAACATGGGCCAGCAGCAGTACCGCGGCAACAATACAAACGGCAACAAGGCGAGCGGGTCGGGTTCGTCCTACGGATCACCGCCGCCTCACTTCGCTACCCCACCGCATTACCCACAAATGCATCCCCATCCTCAAGACATGCTCAGTAATGACAAGTTTTTCCTAAAATTTTAATAAAATTTCTTGTTTGCTATCATGTATTCCTTAGTATCGTTGTAGGCTAATACAACCTATAAGGAACCTTTTTGAAGTCATACAAATAATAACTAAAAATCTTTTTAAAAATTTTGATGGTTGATAAAACATTTGAGCAACTTGATGTCACAAGACTATTACAAAAAATAGCATTAATAAAATTGCATTTGCTGTTTTAGACCAATGCTAGGGTGAGGTAAGAGATTGTTAGTTTGTCTGTACAAACTATCTCAATCTCTTACCACACCCTATAATTTTCAGGTCCTGGCATAGCAGGCTAATTTACTGAATGAAATTTTAATATACGATTTGTCTATGTAGGCGGCAAGTACTACGGAAGCGGAGTCGGTGGCGGAGGCCCGTGCGGTTACCAGGCGGCGGTCGGCGCCGGCGTGGCCTACCCGCATCTGCCGCCCGGCCCGCTGCTGTACGCGGCGCCGGTCCAGCAGTAAGCCATCCCTGTCTACTGCATCCAGCTCTCGCTTAACATATTCATGCATATTCCAAATATAAATGTGGATTTAGGTAGGATGATTATTCACTTTGTTCTCTCAATACAAGATTAATGTGAGCTCTTATTCTTGTCTTTCAATATTGATGTTGGATATTGTAGAGCTGATTCATAGAATAATTGAGCAAGATTAGTTTCAATGCTTGTGATTAATTTAACTTTATTTTCATTACTATACTTATATTGTTAGATCTGAGAAGCTTACAAAATTAACATTGATAGCATTGTGAAAGATAGTGCATAATGTGTGTAATTATTAAAATTACGTAGGTCAAATTTAATTTTAAAAGCTGTCTTTGCACTGCTAAAACTATTTTGTGAATTCTCTTTCAGATCCAATTTGAATAACTAATGTGTGTTAGGTTTTAAGAAATTAGTTGTGTTCTTTGTTGGTCATTCTATATAGCAAGTTGGCATTGTATTCGCATGCATGTGGCCCAATGTCCTCAGATATGGCTATGCTGCTGCTGTTATATTATGACCTGTCCATGGTTTGTTCTGGTGAATGTTACTTTTGATGACCAATGAAGAATGCAATATGGTAGTTTTCAAATTAAGGTTTTTGGTGGAACTTGTTTAAATTCTTGAAGTTCCACAATTAGATTTAATCATTATATTTGTTAGAGTAGTTGGTGTCGGTACCCTCCTGTGTAATCCCGGGTGCCTTTCGTTTCTTTAAAATTTCTGTATGATGTACGAAATGCACGAAACATTATAGAAGAAGTAAATTTTTCGAGGGAGGTTTATTATTGCAGATTACCTATAATTAAAATTTATTTTATTGTTAATGATTGAGCCAATTGTATAATGGGACAATTTAGTATTAGACAATAATACTTATAAAACGCGTAACTTAAATGCTTTTGATAATTCAAGATAACAATCTGTATTGCCAGATAAAAATGTGAATATTTTTCTTATGTGATGTCAATGACATTTCAGTCACTGATTTTATTTTTTATATTAAAGATTAGATCTTATCTACTTGAATATAACGCCTAGAGATTTTGGTCAGAGTCACAATATGGCGCTAGACAGAGTTGGGCTTTGCTCGTTTGCCATTCTTAAAGTAGAGGGGTATGTATATAAAACATGCATTTATCCGTAGGGAGATAGTATTCTGAACATAATACAAATAATGAAACACAAAGGTTACTTTCGTAGCTATTTAAGTGATTTTTTTATTATATTTTGTATGACATGATTATTTCGAATATTTCTTCTGGTTTCTACTAGAGTTTCTTTGTACGTAAATGGGTTTATATTAGTATCAATAAGAAGTCAATAGGTACAAATTATTCTTACCAACTCTTATAATTTGTCGTTTAAACTCAAGACACCCTTTACTGTCCAAAGATTTTGAAAAATCTGTGATATATCATTGCTATAGAGCCCGTCATTGTTTTGGTCAATTGTTAATACATAAGTACACTTCCTATTATGAGGAGTGTGTTTTATTAGACAAAAAGATATATTTTTTGACTATTTGAACGAGTTTCATATTTGTGACAACAAAGCTTGCAAGTCGTTCACAGATATTAAAATAGTTATAAGGTTTAATAATTTATTGTTATTCAATTTAGTTTTCAGTTTACTGTTAGGTGACGAAATTGAACCAGTTCAAAGGGACGTAAAAGTTATTATCTTTTTAAGAATACCGTTTGGTGGAATGGTGTAATAGCAACAGGCTTTTAACGGATATAAGGGGTGAACAACGTGTATGAATCTCGCGTAATATACCTACTCAGAAAATGCGAGATTTACTTTCTTATTGTGTACATTGTAAGAGAAAGACTGCCATGAAAGGATGTGGATAAGTATGTGCATAACTCGTCTCAAAGATGATGTTTATATCCCTAAGCTAGCCTGTCCGAGTAGATATCAGTCAGGGGTTGTAATCCATAATTCAGATGAAAAGTCTAAGGCAAGGTCTCTGTATAATGTTATCTAGTGGCGTTAGGACGGGCGGGCTGCGTGTGTGTTTTCGGATCGGCAAGAGTCGTGACGTGATCGTGAGTCGCAGGTTACTCCTGTATTATTATGTACAAAGTACTACACCCACCTCTACTAAACAACTGTGATAATAACACTAAGTAGCGTAGCAGGCGATTTATATACTAGTTACGTCCAAGAGAAGGGATGACATCATATCTGACATATTGTATTGTGATAATAAATATCAGGGCGTGCTCTCCGCGTTTTGACGAAATGTTTTTCTCTAAACAAGACTGATTATTTCTTATTAAATGAATAGTTTATACTTGTTCCATTTCGACTGAATGAATTAAGACGCCTGTATTTGTATTCGTAGTATTTTATTATCTCAGCTGTGTTTTTCAAAAAGATATTGTCACTATGTTGGATATGTGTCAAAAAGCCTTTCCAAGCGGTCACCAAAAAAACGATATTCTGTTTGTTTTATTTTATTCATTGGTTTCCTTTATTTATTGTGATGGAAAATGTTGTTGACAAATTATGTGGCAGCGACAGTGTAAACTACCTAACTGTAGAGTATAATATTGTTGTTGATTTGCAAAATTTTATTTATTCAACCAATATCTCATAGGCACCTTGCTTTACTATTTAAGAGTTTATTTCCAAAAGAAATTGTGAAAAATATACATAGATTTTTAAGTATGTGGCAATGCAGATCATCATACATATTGATAATAATAACAAACAACATAGTAAAGTTTGTATTTATTCAATTTATAAAGTATCTATGGAGGGAAACTCCTTATTAAAAACTGTCCCAAAGGGAAGTCTTCTGAATGTTTCTGAAAAGTGCATTTCTTCTATGTAATACAGTATTAAATTCAGATTAATAAATGAATGTATAATTAATATAGCATTTTTGTTGGAAGAGTCGAGGAATACCAAAACAATATTCTTTCCCACCGATGGTTATAGGCCCAAGTTCGCCTCAGTATCTGTGAGAGCGACGGGTCGTCGACGTAATTACGTAAATGAAACGAAACCGTTAATTTTCGCTCATCAACTAGTCCATCGACTAGTTGAATTCGTCGACTAGTCGATGTTTCAACTTCATTAAATTGACGAACTATTTAAACTTCGCGACGACGTTTACCTAGTTGATAGTATCTACCGGGTGATTACCCGGTACATACGTAGCTCGACCGTAACTTAAAGAATAGGTAGGTAATCTTATTACCATATTTCTTTGAAATTTAATAAATTTCTAAGAAATGTATAACTTAAAACTTCCATTTTACTTTTTATGCAAGCCTATTTAAAAAAAAATACATTTTCAAATACAGATCAAACAGCTAGATATCTAAAGACTGTTGCAAACGATTTATAGATAGGTAATTTATTTCTCAAAATAAATAAAATATAGGTTTAATATAATATAGGTATCTATTTATTTGCAATAAAAAACTTCACTTCATACTTTTCCAGTTTCATTATAAACTCGTCTATGGACGTGTGAACGCATCGTCTCGTCGCATCAATTTAGCCATCTACGATTTCAACTAGTAGTGAATCGTCGATGCGTTGATTCAACTGCGTGAACGTAGAAGGTTAATACCGTTTACGTTCACGCATCGTTTCGTCGCGTTGACCGTCGATATGAACGTTGTGGAATTTCAGTTTAGCCGTCTACGATTTCAACTAGTTGAATGAGTGACAGTGAACCGTCGATACGTAGATTCAACGTAAACGGTTGATTTACTAGTTCGTTTATTCAACGCCCATCGCTAATCTGTTGCGGGCACATGGCGCAGTAAGCGCAGTTGCGAGGCGATGCGGTAGGCAGCGTAGTAGTTGTTGAAACGCGAGAGGTAGGTAGAGGTTTTTATTCCTGCTGCAAGTATATGTTTGTATGATCTTTCACTAACTTTGGCATGATACTACTTAGTTATTGTAGTAAACAATAATGCGTTTAATTACAGTTATTTTTTACAATATTATGTCTTGTTTTCTCGACATTCGTCCTAACAACTCGTCATACCTATTAAATATTCACTCACATTCGAGATGTACGAGAGTATTTGCCTACTCACTGACCTCAACGATATCTCAAGATCATCTTGCGACGCGCAATTGACCGATTTAGACAAAAATAAATTTTGTTTGCTTTCTCTGAATTTGTCTAGCTGAAAGAGTTCGACATTCTGTTGGTCCTGCCATCTCTACGTAGACTTAGGCGAAGGTAGGTTAGCAACATCTCTGTTTGCCCGACGCGAACAGCGACCACGCTTCGCTTTCTCACTGGTTCCGGCAGGGGGCACCACTGCACTGGCTGGATTGATTTTTTTTGTAATTTTAATTTTAGTAAAGCGAAGGCACAAATTTGTATTACAAAGCAACTATTTCTAAGATTTAAACATACGTAGTGGGACAAGAAATCACTCATTCTTGACTTGACAAAATAAATCTAGCAGTTATTTTGTTGTGGAGACTCGAAAACCTTTTGCGAAGGGAACCCACTAGATGGCGTAAAATTAAACTTACACACTGTGTAAGTTTAATTTTACTGTCGTCACGTCATCTCCTCGATCGATACGCTGTTTGTCGAGTTGAATGGCTGATAGTGGCAATTGTGACTGGAATATCGGGAACTAAAACTGTATTTTGTGTGGTTAAATTAGTGTGTTTTCAGTCCAAGTTGAGTGAATTTACGAAAAACATCATTTGGAATATTTTAAAATACATAGTTTACGTGTTGCTAATTGCTTTGAAAATTTTATATCGGGGTTGAATTTTGCAATGGCTGAATTTGTGATTGTTGGTAAGTAGGTAATCTTTATGAATTTGTGTTAAGTTTTGGGTACGTTTCTACTTACAAAGTAGGTAACATACCTAGTATGGTTTTTATTATGGTGTTTGCTAAAGTGGATAACAAAATCCATCATAGTCATAACCCAACTTTTTCCAACCAACATTTCTAGACGTAGACAAGACGGCCTTGAATCTAATCTTGTCAAGTCAATGGCGTTATCATCAAATTTGTCTGATCTCCATTCAAAACAAATGTAGGTATAAGAAGGACCTACTACCTAACCTACCAGTAGGTAGGTAGGTACTCATATTTTCTCGCAATAAATGAAGAGGTAGGCAGCGTTAGTGTTCTCAAATAAAGCGAAAGGTAGGAAGGTACCACTAACATATAAAATATACCAGACAACGGTAACGCCGATAGTAGGAACATATAGGTACCTACTATATAAACTCTACCGACCTAGTAGATAGGCTACCTACTTATCTACTTAAAAAGTAGGTTTTTGTAAACCGAGTGGCCTTCGAAGATTTGGATGTAGGAGATGTAGATGTAGGTTCCTAATCTGTACCTTCGTTTTTGGCCCTCCGGAGAGGAGCGGTAAATCTATTACCGCAATATTTTTTAAGGAATGTTAAGCGTTGATTTAGTCGCCAAAGACTGGTGGGACCATATCTTGGCGACTTACAGGCGACAATCCGCAAGACGCACTAGCGAGCGAGCGAGCCGTTTTACGGCTAATACCCTTATAATCGTGATACAATAACATTTTGAAAAGAAAACGGCTCTCACTCCACATCAGTCTTAAGATTCTATGTTATGTAGAATGTCTGGAAGTTGACTACGTGGCGTGTTATAACGCCAAGACGCTCCTTAAAATAATATAGCTTTTAGATACATCAGAATAACACATAGGTTACTTTTTATCCAGGTACCACACGGGGGAAGCCGTGGGCAGAAGCTAGTTAGGTAACGGACGAGAGGCTAACTAACCGCATTAGAGAGAACGTATTCTCAGTTGAGGTCCTTCGGGCTGGAAGTGCTCGTGTAGATCGTTGTAGAACTCTTCAACAAGGTATTAAACAACGGTCACTTGCTGAGTGCGTGGAAAAACACTGTAGTCACCATACTCTGCAAAAAAAGGAGACGTCACAAAAATTGCTAGTTACCGCCCCACAAGCATTTTTCCCAAACTTACAAACTCTTTGCTAAAGTGATGTGCACTCTCACACGCTAACTTGATGGCTAGGACAGCCGTTTATCAAGCGGATTTTCAACAATCTCCACATCCATACCGTGAAGCAGCTGATGAAGATATGCCAGGTAGGCCTTGTGTTTTACATTTATAGACTACGAGAAAGATTTTGACTGCGATACAGCGTAAAACACTGGGCCATTCGCTGCCACTTCGACGAACTTTACGTGGATGTCCTGCGGAATCTGCGTATAGACGCGGGTTCCAATCCAATTACAGTTTGTAAAATAATGACGCCCCGTTTTTCCTTGAAATTATGTAATGAAGTTACAGTTTTTCACAGAGCAAGAAGACGGCATCCATTTACCGTTATAATTGGAATCCGATATTAATCCACGCGTTCACAAACGATTTACTTTAAAGCATGTGTTGGCCACTCTCAAGTGCGCATAGGCTTTCTGACTTCGTGGCCATCCAACGAGGCGTTCAGCAAAGAGACATCATCTCATCTAAGTTATTCACCAGTATACTCGAGGACATTATGAAGATAGACTGGGGTGAGAAAGGTATTAACATAACAAACTACAAAGAATGCTTGAAGACATTTTTAAAATCGCTCAATGCCTGAAGATCAAGGTAATATGTCCTGCCCATACTTACATGCAGATTCTCAGATCTGCGTTCCTTGTGTGATGTGTTCAACACATACGAGTATGTATACTATTATAGTAACACAACGGGGATTGAGCGCGCCATGCTCGGAATTTCACTTCTAAATCACATACCCAACGATATTTGACGACGTACTAAGGTTGTGAACGTGGGAATCGTAAGGCTGAAATGGAGATGGGCAGGACACTTGACTAGAAAGAACGATGGGAGAAGGACGAAGGCTGTTACCGAATGGTGGCCAAGAGACAAGTGACGCTCGGCGAACGAGAGGCAGACCACCCGCTCTTTGGTTTGAACGGCTACGACAGCGTAGCCGAGAATCAGTGGCTGAGAATCGCAAGGGCCCGGAAATAATGTCGGGCGTTATAATAAGGAGGTCTATAACCAACTGTGGGTGAAGAAGGGCTAGTTGATGATGTGATGAGACAGAGAGACACCACATACCAAGAGCCAATCTTAGCTGGAAAATGGACGCTTACAGAAAAGATGGTGCTAACTCGCTTCGTGTCTATAAGTTGTCACTATGCCGCTTTCGCAAATGCTAGTCCCCCTTATTCCTTAAACGAGCAAGCTAGTTTGTCTGTACAATAAATTTCAAACGGTTACCATGAAATTCCCTGTGAATTTCATAGGGGTATTTGGGTATTAAAATACTGTCCCATATACTGGGACTTGTAAAAATCCTAGAGCCGTGATTAAGATGTTCAGATAGTAGGCCAGCCGCTCGCTTACTTGAGAACACATGGGTTGTATTGCTAGCTCGAGATATAGATTTGGTTCTCCGTTTGAGCTGATGACCTTTCCTCTCTCTCTCTCTGACTCTTCGTGTCACTGGGTCTTTCTTGGTCTCTTCAATAATGAGTATTGATTGATACTCAATAGTTTTATTTTGCCCAGGAATCGTCAGCTTGTGGGCAGATGGCGAACAAGGGCACTGCAACTAGGTTAAGGCGTCATACGCGTAACCGGGTCGCCACTGCGGAACGACTCCGAGGTAAGAAACACAACCTTGTATGGTATTGTAGCGACTGTTATAAAAATGCGTTGTAAACACAGATTCGAATATTTGTGCAGGGTACTTTACTTTCTATCCAAATTAATTGCGTAATACGTTTCGCTCCTGCCAGGAACTATGAGGACACTCAAATATGTTCGGTGGGTACCGAGCACACTTTCTTCCCAAATCATCGCAGTTTACGCCTGGTTTAACCACAATTGTTTTCTTTTGTTGGTGGTCCAAACGTTTTTATCGCGTATTTTCTTGTCATCTAGACCTAATTGGTAATAAAAGTCTAGTCAGAGTATTTTTGACTGTTGAAAATTAAGCTCTTTCTGGTCGTATACAGTAGTTTGCAATATTTCCAATGCAGTACCAACATTTGTTTGTCCTACAGTCCATTTCCTATTGCGTTAATTGCCTGCAATTTCGCTGCTTAAGGCATGCATAACCTCGGTTAGAAGCTACATGTGTTTATAAACAAATGAAACGTGAGAATGTGTTCGTGAATGACACGCACCGCACGCAGCAAAGCTGTCACAAGCCTAGCACATTGCACGAGCATGTTGCATTCGTTGTGAAAGCACTAAGTTGCATACAACTGCCTTTCTGCGCCAGTTACTTTGATGTAAAACTATGTTCAATATATAAAATTGTTATTGAGAAAACAGCATAGATTGGATAATAGTTAACCCAAATCTTTGTGCTTTCCTGAATAGATGTCCTGATAACGTAACTTTCTCAGTACACAACGTAATATTCGCTGGGTTTTAAAACAAATGCGTACCTACGCTAGGTTTCGTAATGCAACAAAGGCTGTTTACAAACAACTCGTTTTAGAAACAAACAACCTCCCGGCATTGTGCTGAAGGTCTTCACGATGTTCTTTTGGGTGTGCCAACTGCGTTCATGTCTGTTATCGTTGGCACAAACTGCATGAAAATCACCTCTTCCTGGTTATCAGTTCTATTTATACGCGTAAATCTTACGCAGTGGAAATAATACTGGAACCACAACACCCCCGCAGCTGAAGTAATTTTGGATTAGTCATAGTGTTTTCGAGCTTGCACGTGAAACTATCTTATCATCTATTAGTTGGTAGATTATGTATTTTGTTGCATCTGTTAAATACCTACGTTGTAAAATCCACAAGTATCTGAGCAGAAAAAGCGACATCCGCGACGCCCGCCGTAGGAATGCGAGCGGGTTGCGCAACTTGTTTTGACGGTGCGAAACGCTCATTGCTTCACAACACAGACTTCACTCACTTTCCACCTTGATACTAACTACCTCCTACTCTCAAGTCGAAACATGTCTTTTACTACGATTATAAATTACTAAAAATAAGACATTATATGTTTTGTTTGTCAAATACTGAGGAAGAATTTATACAAATTGTTTTAGTGGGAAAAAAGATCTAACGAAATCGGGCAGGTAGAGGTACTGGGCATCGCGATGATTTCATAATCATCAAAGAGCATAGATTTTTATGAAGAATTTGAATTAAACCAAAAATAAGTGCAAATCAAAACAGTTTCCAATTCCATTTTGCTGTTTTTATTTTGTAAATATAATAACATACTGCTGTTTGCGTCATTCGAGTAGTAAGGTCGTAATCACGTGTACCTACCTATCTACGCACGGACTTAGACACGGGTAATTCTGAGAAACTGTTATATTTAACGGAACAAGAGGCGGTGCATACAATTTGAACTGCTGGTCACGCAAGGCCAAAGAAGCCACTTTACAAGAAAAAAAATCCACGAAGAAGGTTAAGCGCCGGAGACGCAAAAGGTTGCGGGTTCGGTTCCCGCCGCGGGACAGATATTTGTATGATCTGAAAATATTTGTAGAATATCAGTCATGTAGTTCCCATAACACAAGCTTTGCTTACTTTGGGGCTAGATAATGATATAAGATATATATTTTTATTTCAACTGATCCTATTAAAATCTTGTAAAATAACATCTAGATACTTATTATATACTATTAAATGTAAGCAGTCCAAGATATGCAACAAATCTTTGTGAGATCCGGCTATTGGCGATGTCGACAGCCTTGCCAGAGGCGGTGTTTTTGCAAAACAAACACTTTCAACAGCCTGGACACCGACGATTGACTCTCTCTTTCTCACCGTATTGCGAATGGACTGCTCACTGCAAACCGGATAAGCGACTGCGCATTTACGTAACAAAGCTACAATAAATCGTTTCATTTATGAAATAGGCTTTTGATTTATCTTAACAAGTCTGAAACCCTGAGCATATTTAGTACCTACCTAGGGGGTGAGGTATCTTGGCAGAGCTTGATAAAAAGTTCGTTCCCGAAAGTAGACTTTTAAAGTCGTGAATCAGGTCATATCTGTAGTTGACTTTACAATAACTTTGGGTTTCCCAATATTTGATGATAAAATGAAAATTAATGCCATCTGACATTCACCGTTTAAATAATTCATGATCATCAAATCCCTTTTATGCTAGACCAAATCGTGACATTTTCTCTTATTGCGAAGAGGTGATTGCTTCACAGACATTGTAATCAATATTTTCACCGCAGCAGGACCCAAGATTCGTATTTGTAACAATAAGATTAACAATATTAATCTTACACAATCTAGAGTAGGTAGGTACCTAGACTAGTAAGAATTTTGGGAGATTTAATTCGAAAATATCATTGTAAGGTTTGGCGTTGAAATATTGAAACGGCCTAATTTGGTTGAAGTTTTGATTGATTTTAGCTAGAATATCCGTTAATTTTGTTTTAGCTGTTTATTGGCTATTCTCTGTTTATTCTGTAGCTTTTCTTGATACCTACTCAGTATGCTTCTTTCTATCGATCTTTGGCAGCTTTGAAGTCCGTCCCTATGGAATTTGCTATATATGTGAGTATACAGGTGTTGACTGTTTTTTTATTGTTTGAATGCCCCTCACTATTTCTTTTGCGATTCTCCTCACCCTCTTGCTGATTTCATGAGTCATTTATATTTAGACCCATCGCTTCTCAGACTTTACTAGCACATCCTACTACTATTAGGATAAACGCGAAAGTTTGTGAGGATGGATGTTTGATTGAACGAATTTTCATGAAACTTTACATTAATATAGCTTATACATAAGAATAACACATAGGCTACTTTTTATCCGGGGACAACGCGGGCGAAGTCGTGGGCAGAAGCTAGTAATAAATAATAGTACAAGTTCGGAGTATGCTCACCTCCACAAAACTGGAGCATCGGTTGGATCGATCGTGAAAATGGCAATGTCACGTTCACACTTTACACCGGGCTCGGCCAAGCTGGCCTAGTTCAATTCATATTCATTACATTTTGTTTTGTAGAGTATTGTTATACCTCTATTATATCGATCGACTGACTCACCCCACATCCACTAAGAAAAATACTCAGTTGGAGTGGCTTTACTCAGTGGTTTTTTTCTGTTGAATTTAATAATACTAATAATAATGTTGTATTTCAGTAACTTAATCTACTAATACTTTTATGGGTTTACCTGTCGTACGGACTCTTGTTATTCCGTATTAAATATAATATAACACATCAGATGAGTTGTATCTTTCTGGTATGTGTCAATGTTTAGTTAATCGCAGTATATTAACTAAAAATAAAATTATATATAATTAAGGATCTGAGTTTATAAGCTGACGTTAGTAAAATGATTTTTGTGATCGCAATGAATAAATACCTGTTGACTTTAACTGCGAAACTCTTTGATTATCAGAAGTAATTTTAGTTCCAAAATACAAACTGATAGAGCCTGTGTACAAAAGAAAACAATTATAAAAACATATTGCACAATTCTCCAAGTTATTAGGTAACTTGTCAAGCCCAGCGACTATGCTAATCAGTGACAATGATCTGCTTTGCATTTGAAATTTGAATAATTATGTAGAGCAATTATTTTTAAATTAGTAAAATATTGCTGTTTTTCATTGTTTTAAAATAATACACTGATGTAAGTGAATATTACGAAAATAGTGTGAGCTAAAAGCCCTGAAATCCTAATCTTGGATAATTTTTAAAGAACATATTTTAATCTGCTTACTCAAATGTAAACAAAATCGTTTCAAACTTCGATTATATGGTCTGCTTGGAGACGAAAATAAAAGTCACCCCATGGCCCCTTCGAAATTATATAGCTTTGTTTGGGCGTTCACAAGTGGATCAGTATCCCGTTTCAAAGGGACCAAAAGAGAAGGGAGGGACAGACGATACAATAGATCTAGTTTCTGAACAAATGCGAACGTAATACAAAGTCATCTCGGCTAGAGTCAAATGACGGCGCGGCAAGGTCGTCTGCGCAAACGCCGCCGGCGCCGCCCCGCTGGGCTGTCACTCACGTTGCTCCGTTTTGCTTTATTGTTGTATCATACCATTATTTACATGAATGTCTGACACCTCTGTAAATGTTGTGAGGTAGTAAAATTATAGATGTGGGCGAATACTCCTTCAATTCTCACAACATGTTCAGCTGCTGTGCTCTAAAAATCGCATTTATTTGATGGATACTCTATCTGTAGGTGTTCACATTATTATGTGACAATGCTTGCCTGGTTTTAAGATCTAACTTTCCAACATTAACAATACAATCCTATCTGCTCTTCGGCTCTAATTCACAATTACCGAGACAAGTTAAACTTGGCATTGTCATGGCACAATTTGCTCGTATATATATTAACATATTAAATGGAATGTTGAGTGTCATTCATATGCAATACCTCTGACTATGCTCTACACAACACAGTGACAACCTACACCGAGTGTGTCGAAATCGTGTCAGTCACCATAGTTGGCTGTCGCAGGGCTTCCTTCACGCAGCCACCGAGTGGCCCACTGCGTCGCGTTTTGCCTCTCGGTCGCCCGTAACTGGGCTAAGGTCGCTAATGCGCATTTTTCATTGCACCTATTTAACGTTTACCTGTGTAATAAGTGCATAACATTAAATACACCAACCGAACTGTACGGCTGCAAACGAATACATTAATTCCAACAAATCCATTCACACACGCGTAGCTAGTTTCGGAGATCCTGTTTTGTGTACTTGAACAGAACTAGTAGCTATGAATGTCTGCAAACCGGACATTTGTTTGATTTTGCATAATTTTTAGTATAGAGCCGGTGTTGATTGGTTGGATTAAGATTATTTATGTATAACATGTTGTCAGATAAATCGACCTTTTCTCTCTTCGACATTAATGTCAGTCTCGTGATTGTAAATTGGCAGTGCAAAACTGTTATTGCTGAAATACTACCGAGGTTAAATTATTTGGCGGGATTCAGATCTGCATTTAAAGATCAGCCACGCTTGAATTGTTTTCTGGAAAGTTCGTTGAGGTACGAAAGAAGGGAAAGGAGAAGCGATGGAGCGCTTTCCAAGTGGCACTGCGTTGCAGCTACGCCGCCGTCCGCGTCCCACGAATCTGGGTCGCACGAGAAAACAAATCCATTACTTATACACGTTTGATTTACTATCTTTCCTTTTGTCATATATTTTTTTTGCCTTGTCTGTACCAACCACTATTTTCAATTAACCTAAACCTGTCTCCGCGTACAACCATTAAAACTGACTAGCTTAGTGGTGTGGTGTAATGTTGTGCCATTATTGAGAAAACTTTACTTAGCATGTTACCATAACTCCTGCTTAATTTGTTTTTCATTGCTTGCTTGTTTCAATGGAAAATGTATTTTGATACCTCCCCAATTTACATTAATATTAATGATAGAAACAAACTACATAATTTTGTTTCTGCCTGGTTCAAATGTCGAAACAACTATTTATTTATTTCCTGGTAATGATTACATTATAGTTTTGATATTCTGAGGAGCTCGTTTATCGAATGAGTTCACCAGAAAAGGCACTGTGCAGGGCGGCGGACTCGCCTGCCTGCATGAATCATGCCCGTATCTCGTGCCCGACCAGCAGACGTACCCAATGTAGGTCACCTGCTCGCGATGGTTTGTTTGGGTCCCCCCGAATTAGATTGCGTTAATAATACGACAACCTTTGCTTACCGCTCCCCTCCACGCTCTTCGGTACACTCCTCTATTTTTACCACAAGTTTTGGACGCATGACGGGTCCGATGCATTCTCAACCTGCTGAATCTCAATTGTGTGTGTGTAAGACGAGAAATCTTTACCCTGACGCTTCGCGGAAACTTACTTAACTAATTGTTGAGGATGTTGAATTGATTTTCCTGTTACAGGTTGTTAACTGGAAAAACGTTAAATATCTACATTAAACTGTGCAAATAGATTGTCTCTACGGTGAGGTAAACGTACAGTACACATAGTACCTTCAAAGTTTATTATGGTTTTGACCTGAATTTGGGTGCATGGAGTATTTTAATTCACTCGATAAACAGGTTCGAATCACATATTGTAAAGAAAACAAATATTTACATTTTTTACACATTGATGGCCCCGGTGGCGCGGCGGGTGAGTAGCCAGCAGCGACGCATGAGGCGTTGGTTCAATTCCCGCTGCGGAAAAAATGTTTGGATGTCTGCAGATAATTGTTCCAGGTCTGAGTGTTGCGGTGCCACAGTACTCGTAGTTCCTGATACCCACGACAGATCCAACTAGAGTACCCTAGTTTGGGGTCAGATCCATGTATGTGTCTGTTGGCTGTAACAAGGTTTAAATTGAATTAGTGATATTGGACGTGCCTGACTTCTCACTAGTTAGTATCCTCAAAGTTCGTAGATCTGAGTATGTATCTGACTGGGGAGGTCCATTATGAGGAATACAGTTGTAGATGTTTTTTTTATGTGCACTCAAAACCTTTTCATTATGAATGTAGGATTCCAAAATAATAGGTATTTAAATTTAGTTAGGGTACAAACTATACAAAAATCCAAACATCTAAACATTCAAACTTTGGCATTTATAATTATGAGGTAATTATAATTAGTAGGATAAAATGCTTATTCGTAGTTTAGCTGTACGAGGTAGAAAATAAAACAGACTGTGAGTTTTATAGCCGTTTTGGCTGGCTTTGCCGTATTCCAAAATCAAGTTATATTACCAAGTAACATTGGCACACCAATGTTCAACATCATAAAATGATCTTGTCGACACTTGGTAAATTCATAAAATTATCCCATTCTGCTGATTCCCCAACAGTCCCAACAGTTCCGATTTCGGCAATGAAGGAACAGTTCATCTTCAATTTCCTCTATTCAATCTTTGTGAGTTGCATTTCCTCGTAGAATTGCCGGAGCGGCGTTGCATCCGGTGGCCTAGTAGACGTAAATAGGGCAGTTGCTTACGGCGTCGTCGTCGGTAGCTATCGCGTTTGTTTGGGTCTCGTTTATTGATCAAGCTCGCTCATGCCACGCTTTTATCCCGAATTATGTGCGCACGCAGTTCACCCTACTGGGTCATGAAGTCGATGCAGTCTCTGCACTGCTATTGTTACGTAACGCTTCTATTTTTAGACATTGTGAATAGCTACTGTACAAAATGTTTATTCTCTATCAATGTCTTGGTTCCATGTTACCGTGTCCCGTATGGTAAGGTATGTCTTGGAGGTAATCGTAGTTGGGTCATGAAGTCGATGCAGTCTCTGCACTGCTATTGTTACGTAACGCTTCTATTTTTAGACATTGTGAATAGCTACTGTACAAAATGTTTATTCTCTATCAATGTCTTGGTTCCATGTCACCGTGTCCCGTATGGTAAGGTATGTCTTGGAGGTAATCGTAGTTTGGCTGGAGTAGGTCTCCTTCGGATCACCCCTTATAAAGTTTGCAAATGTTATGATTTTCTAATCTGGTCTACGTAGATATACTCGTACTATACACATTCAAAACACTACTAAACATTACTACATATGTTTATTACGTTCTTATCTGAAAGATTAAAATAAAATGCATAATTTGTAATTAGTATCGTACTTACCTACGCCAACACTTCGGCGCACTACAATGCACTATCTGTGATAAGCTAACGTAATGTAATCAACTCACGTGTCCTTTTACAACATTTTCCTGAATAGGTACGTATTAGGTAATACGTATTCTTGGATTTAAATAAAACGTAGAAAATGCAATCTGTATTTGCAGTAGTTCAAAATTATTTTAAGTGCTTCTAAGACAATCCTTGGCGGACGCAATTATTGCAAAATTAGACTGAGTGCAATCTAGTCCAATCGTTCTCAAGCGCGTAGTTGTAAACTCGAATTATCTAGCACGGCTCATGAAGTGGTAAAATCGACAAGTAATCGATTTCCAGCCAGATATTTTTAGTCTACAATAGCGCAAACACGCTGCTGAGTAAGCAAAGTAGTACGAGTCGGTCACAATAAATTATTATGTGGATAGAGTTGCGTCACCACAGTGATGCGCCCCGTGACGTAGAGAGATTTTAATCCGTATCTGTTAGATAAAGCATTTACTGCATCCGGTTATGTAAGTTAATTAAAATCCTCGTTCTTTATCATCATCATACTGTGTGATTGTGGCGACAAAGTTTTGTACCACCTACGATTTGGCAGGTTTGCTTGGCTCGAGTTTAAAGTATTTGGGTCTCATTACGAAAGGTTGTTTATATCGGTGGTTTATCTTTTAGATATTATGACTTTCGAATCCTGATTTTCAAGACAAATTTTTGTACAAAGCTAACATGGTTTAATTGAATGTTGAAATTAAATAGGCGACAGTCTATTTGACATTTCAAAGAGAGGTTCAACCACAAATAACTGCTAAAAGGTAAACCAGGCGGTTACCTAGTTTATTTCTATCATAATTCAACCTCTTTTTAAGAACCTAGGTACTTTATTTTGGTAGCCAATCGATTTTTTTTTTTTTTTTTTAAATCAAATAGTCATCCCGCGGTAAGTTGAAGTTATTTTATATTTAAATTGTAGACTGTAATAGTCGCTTTGCCATAAAATTATTTTTCGATAAGGTATATTTAAAACTTGTTTTAGTGGCTTAGACAGAAATTGAGTTGAACTCGAGTTTAGACCACTTTTCGTAATGAAACCGTTTTTGTCTTGATTCACATACCTAGTAGGTACAAAATTCGAAGCTTCAGAGATAACATTGTGTTGCTTCCGTGTGCTACGCCGCCCGCGCCTTAGAATTACCAAATTATTTTGCGTCGTACATAGTTAGTTTTCTGCATGTCCACGATAAAATTAATAGGTTAAAATTTGGATATAATAAAGATCCTCGGGACGTGTCAAGACACGCTATGTTGGGGTCCCGAAGTGGCCTCATAAAGTTATATTCCTAAAGTTATCATTGAAATCCTCCGCAATTCCTATCGACTGCTACTCGTTACATATTGTTTCATGACTATAAGGCTTAAATAAAAGTTAGGGGAAACAAATTTTGCTACTTTGAAGCCTTATATCGCTATTTGGGCACGGAACGCTTAAAATGTGCAACGATATTACATTTACAATGTCATTGTAAGTGTTGGTCTTGTGATCTTAGAACATTTAGAACAGAGACCTTGTGACTAAAAATGCGCATTATTCGTATGATGGTAACATTTACATGTGTTATTGGCTGTACGAAAGTTCAAAAATTATTGAGCTGTGTGATTTTATTTAATGAATAAAAGTATGTAATAAATAAACTTACGGTTATCTGACACATCACTAGCAACTGTGACACAAGCAATTATTGCTGCAGCCTTGCAATCGCAGGCAGAGCCACGCCGACCCACCCTGCGCTACTAGGAACAAGTAGGCCACGGCTACAAGGTACTTGTCGCGATTCCCCGTTTTGTTACATCACCATTATCATTTACTCGTTTCTTTACATTTTATGTGTACATTTGATGATCAACCTATTTAAAAGTTGCTAAAGTTTGTTGTAATGCATTTAATTTATTCGCATCCTTTGTCATATTACGCGTTCTTGGACTAGTTAAATTAACAAAATAAGGCACATGATATATGTAGCAAGACATTTTATACAAACATTAAAAAACACTACCTACCTTTTGCTACGAAAACATCGTCAAATGGATATGGTACGAGTATGTGGCCTAAAATATTTGACAAATATCTGCATAACTTAATTTACAGTCTGTGTAGTTAAACTTATACCGATGTTCATTGATATCGATTTTTTGGTTGAATATCTAAAAAACTCAGCATCTTTATATGTTGAAAAGACATGGTTCGTGACCTGTTTAGGCACTTCTGGGGTTTATCATGGTACTTCCTTCACGCGATTGAAGTTGAGGCAGAAGATATAATTAAAATATTGAAGGTTCTTGACTAGACTGGGGGCGTATAATCGCCAAATCCCCTGTATTTTAGCCAGATACCAAGTTCGGAGAGTTCGCTGAGAGTGACGTGTT
Organism: Perizoma flavofasciatum; assembly: GCA_958496245.1. Lineage (NCBI taxonomy): Eukaryota > Metazoa > Arthropoda > Insecta > Lepidoptera > Geometridae > Perizoma > Perizoma flavofasciatum. The sequence goes on from OY292431.1 coordinate 6,514,477, forward strand.
GTGTAAAGTTGGACGGAAGTCAGTCATTCGTTGTACTTACAAAAAACAAGTAGGTACCTACCTAAATAAAGTAGCTGCAATGAGGAAAACCAAATAAATTGTAACTGCTTTTAACTGGCAGTTTAAGGAGGATGTTTTTGTAGACTGCTATGCAGACTTTGGTAAAGCGTCTACAAAGCCACGTGGACTGCCTCATTTTGCCACCATTTCCCCGTTCGATCGTATTACGTAGGATATAACTACGTGAAACTTATTCGTAAGTAGGTCGGTGGAAGCGGAGCGGTTTGGGTGCGCGCGCAGCCTGCCACCTACACTACGACGTCATTATTGATCGCGCACGTGGCGCGCCGCGCCGTAAGTGACGTAGAGCCCTGATAGTATGCCCCCTCCCCGTGAAGCCTCGTATTGCCCGTCTCGCCCGCCTGACCTGACACCGACCCTAGTCTAAGTTCATTATACTGCAACCACTTTCAAGCGAATCCTACTTATAAATGTCAAAGTTCCGATTAATGTTTGGATGTTTTTTGCTAATAATCTCCGTAACGGCTGGACCGATTTGAGACAGGTGTGTGTTAGTGACTTAGAATAACACATGAGATACATTTTATCCGGGCACTACGCAGACGAAGCCGTGGGCAGAAGCTAGTAATAGATAAATAAATACTACATTATGATAGTTTAAAATCAGTTTTCATTCACCGTTTTCCAGTAACTTAATTTGTTAGGGTAATAATAATAATAATTTATAATTAAATAAATACATTATAAATCGGAAATTATATATCCTTAATTCTATACTCAAACTACATAAAACTATTAAATATAACCACTCTATATTAAACAAAAGAAGAAAAGATATCGTAATTATTAAAACTTATGTAAAATCAACTTATGCAACACGACAATATTTTATACAATCTGCTCTGCTATACAACAAAAAACAAACTTATAAGCATATACCCCATGAGCAATCATTCCTGTAAAATAAATTTAACCAACTGGTTACGCTACGCTACGATGATGCTGAAGCACTTTTGGAGACTATGTCATAAACTAGGTACAAAAATAACAGATACAGATGTTGGTAAATGTAACTCCACAAACACAACATACTACAATCGCACTATCACCAAATCAAAAACACATACACACACACACACACACACACACTCACACACACCCTAACTCACATCCTCACTCACACACACTCACACAACCACACGCGCACGCATACAAACACGCGCACACACACACACACACACACACACACACACACACACGCGCGCACTTCACACACATACACACACACATACACATACACACACTCACACACAACACACACAAACACACAGACACACTCACACATACACACACACTATAATTCGCATCAGTATTTTTATTTAAAAGAAAATTTCATCATTGTTAATATTAAGTATCTTTTGGACACTCAAAAAAAAACATTTGTATTTGTATTAATAATGCTGACATTTTCATCATCATCTAGTCTCAAACTAAGCAAAGCTTGTATTGTGGGAACTGCATAACTGATAAACTACTTATATAATTTATTTTTCTAAATACATACAAATTATGCATAGAAAACACTCAGACCCGAGATTAATATTTGCAGATCATACAGACATTTGTCCCACGGTTGGAATCGAACCTTCGCAACCTTCTGTGTCTCGGGCGGGTCTTCGCCTACTGCACTTCTGTAGTCGTCAAAATAATTAAATTGTATAGCTCGTTATTTCATAGAAGCACTATGTAACTTCAATGCTATGACAACAGCTAGGTGTGCTAGTTATTGGAATTCAATTACGTGCGTAGGTTTTGCATTCTTCGATTGTAATACGTAGAACCAATAAATTGCGATAGCTCGGTTGACTATTTCCTGTTATTTTTTGTTTGTAAAAGCGACTAAATGTCAACATAACCGATGCAAGAAGCAATTTCAAAGCAATTTCATTGTATTCAAAATAAAATCGTGCGTTGTCAGATTTATTTATTACAGATAAATCGAACAGCTTTTATTCGTGTAAAGCACAGGTTCTCAAACTTATTTTTCCCACCGCCCACTTTGAGAATAAATTAAACCTAGAGCCCCCCAAAGTTTTTAAACATAACAACCTATGCTTTCCCTTCTAGACCGCCTTGGCGCCCCCAATATCTTCTAGAGTCTTCGAACGCCCCCCTGAACGCCTCCAGCGTATAAAGTATAATGCCCCACAAGGGGGCATTATACTTTGAGAAACAGTGGTGTACAGATTCAAAGATTTCAATTTGCCTATTTTAAAAAGTGTTTGTCCTGATTAGTTCTTGGATTTTGCAATTTTAAGGGGGAGAAATGGGGGGGTGAAAGTTTGTATTGTAGTATCGGTTTAAAAAACAAAACACGTATCCACGTGTTTAAATCCGCAGGCAACGGCTAGTTAAACATATTTTCTTAAAACGATCCGAATATATGGTTACTTTGAAGATCTGGTGAATTAATTAGAATAAAGACTCTGCCCAAGACGATAAGTAAAGACACGCTATGTTAGGGTACCGAAGTAGTATCTTTTAGAGAGTGTTTTGGGGGCGAAATGCTTTATCTAGGTGCCATATCTGAGAAAGAATCCACTGCCGGGAAAATCTCCATAACGGTAAAAAATACTGAACTTATTGCGTACGTATACATCAGTTTACCAGGCAAGCCGTCACCATTTCAACCAGAACCGCATAGCAATGTTAGCGCGAGAGTTTTAGAGGATTCATAACTGGGATTGTTGTCGAGCAAAGCTCGGTTTTCTACTGGTTATTATTATGATACAACATCATAATTATATTAAGAGCCATTAGCTTTTCCATTCTTAACCCTTTAATTTTTTCAGGGTTGTCATAACTACGGGCATATTTCATTAAGATATCTGACACTGCTACTGTTTTATAATTGCGTAAAGCTTTCTGTAGTACCGCACCGCAAGTAACGGTTTAATTTTACGTTAGGAAGGAAGTTAATATTTAATACAATTGTAAGTTTGTATTTTGTACTTATTTATTACGATGTAGAATAAATACGTTTGGTTCTAGGAGAGGCAATGATCTGTTTGCTTACTGACATTCTTACAAGTTCCGTTAACTATATTTTTATGCGGGTTTTCCCGTTACTCTGAGAACGCTTCCTTCCTACCTTCCTTAGTAGGTTCCATTGTATAGTTGAAACAGTTATCATAAGATAATTGTTATCAGTTTACAATCCGATATAACGTTGTACTTTATCTTATTTGGCGCCATATTGCTTTTGCAATCGACATTTTTACAGCTATGACGTAATGCGTAGTCATCGGTTTTTGTGACAGAATGGGGTTTTCAAGATGTTGTACGAAAATACCAAAGTTCAATGAGGAAAAACCAGAACGCATGCTCCATAACTGAAAAGTGCTAACCTGCAGTGCACGGGGCCGACGCCGACGCGACGGCGCGTGGCATTGTGGCGCCACCAGTATACCTAGATAGAACTACCTTAGGTTACACGTTTATATTTGCTTCATGTTTACATGCTCGCACGTAACCATCGGCTCAGGCACGCCGGTGTGCCCTACATAACGCCCTCCGCTGTACAATAGAATGCACTCCACGTTATGTTACGCAGGTATTGTATGTAATGTCGTATTTGATTTTGTGATTGTAACTATTGTAGTGCTGCTGAAACCAGCAACAAAATCTCTGTTCCTCAGATAGGTATTTAGATTAAATCTCGGATCAGTTCGGAAATTTTATGCATCTGTTAGGACGCAAACAGGTGCCGAATTAGCACAGCAAAAGTAGCCGTAAGATCATTGAATTTGTACGCAAGACCGCTTACGACACAGCGCTAACAAAATATATGCGAAAATCACGCATTTTTAGCATTTCTCTTTCAAATGATTACTTTTAGAAAATGTTAAACAACCAAATTCTTTATTTGATAGATAGGTAGATAGATAGTCTTTATTGTACACCAAAGTAAAATACAGGAATTCATAAACATAAAAGGTACAATAATAATTAATAAGTTAAATATAAAAAATAATTAATTGAGTACCTAACTATATTATATATAAAAAATATTTAAAAAAAAATTAAATAGTCGCCCGTAATTGTGTATAAAATTATTTAGTAAGTCGCAGTTTTTTTCACGAGTGTTATATTTTCCGACTGCCACAAACTAAACCGCTATAAAAAAATGCGTATTTTCGGCTTCAGACAAAACTGCCTCTAACTAAGGTGAATTTGGTTGCAAACACCGGTAGCTTTTGTTTAAATGTATCTTCATGACATTAACCTCATTATACCAATGAGTATGATTAACCGACTTTATAAAAAGGAGGTTCTTAATTCGGAGGCTGTACTGTTTTTATGTGTTTTTATTAACGTCGGCTACCCCATCATTGTTAGTTCTACATGACTATGTTTTTCTTTGTACTGTGATTATCCTGGGATGTTAAATATCCCATAAAAATCGGTCAAACAGGATTTTATTCCCAAAAAAAAGCCAATTTCGTTTCGCTTTACATTTTGCTAATACTTCTTACACAGCATGTTTTAGTCGGTATTTGAAGTTAATATTTTTGAGACCACAAATAAGTATGACAATGAAGCAGCAAATTCGTTGTGTATGTTCATATTCATTGCATACATATTTGCAGCTTATTAGTAAGTATATGTACCCTGTCAGGCAGGACGCTACAATAAGGCTTGGGCACAAAAACTAACATAAATAGGTACAATTATAATAATTACTAGCTTCTACCAACGGCTTCGCCCGCGTATTACCCGTATAAAAAAGTAGCCTATGTGTTATTCTGATGTATAAGCTATATAACTGTAAGGTTTCATCGAAATTAGTTCAGTAGTTTTTGCGTGAAAGAGTAACAAACATCAATCCTCACAAACTTTCACGTTTATAATAGTAGCAGGATTACTAATAATCAAACTAGACGAAAAATAATCATTAGTTTATTGCACAATCAGCCTTTACTACGAACCTTATAATTAATAGAATATAGTAGATGTTTGGGATCGACCTAGGGTCTGAATGAGGTACTTACTCTAATATTGTTTATCCAAATTGAAATTTTCTTCATATTGCGCAATAGTGAGACATACCATAAACGTAAAACAACCTTCATGCAACACGTAGTTGCTTCGTCATACTGCGTCATGCATGAGAATTATTCCTACCTACACGAATTAACAAAAACCATTTGAATTGATAAATATTTCTTAACCCTAGACGCAGAATGTTCTAGATCTCTACTCAGGATGTTCATTATTAGCCCCCTTCTTATCACTCAGAAAGTCACTCAGTGACGAACGTTTGACAATTCAAATGATCATCACAAGTATGTATTCTTTGGCAATATTGATAGTGTGTGTGGTTTTACGTGTAGCAACTATTGCGTGTCATACGTTTGTCATAATTCATCAGTTGTCAAACATCAAAAAGTGATTGAAATACATAGGGTGTTGTTACAACAATGATTAGTAAATTACGTAAATATTTCAGTGACACGTAAAACACGTTGCTGGCCCTTATGCATGGTCTATTTTAGGGTACTTCAGTCGCTATAAACATCAACTCAATAATGTTATTTAAGTTTATCAATAAATAAAGAAAATATACCCAATTAACGTTTTTATAAGAATACTTTTATATGGAGTCTCTCAAACTCCTTACACCGCACTTAGAGGAAAAAAATATGCTTTTGTTTTAACTTTACCAAAAATATTCGTTAAATGATAAATGGCATATTAATAAATACTCGAAAAAAAAATAGAAAATGTAAGACCATCTCGCCGGAACGCCGCTGCTGGGAAACCCTGTAAGCCAGGATGGCATAACACAACAAAGACTCGGGAGTAGTTCTTACGAAGTCAAACCTAGAAAAAATAGAAGTTCGTTTCTTACCCGCACTTCAAAACCACGAGTCGAAGTATAGACGACAGACTAGACTTATGACATTATGTTGGTAAATTGGGCAGCTGCTAACAGTTTTGTACCCTTCGTAGCTTATTACTTTTGTGAATTTTTACACTAAAAGTACACTCGGTCTCGGTCATATTTGGAGAGCTCCATTTTTATGCATAACGATATTTTTTTCGAACATTTATATAATATAAATGTTCTTAAAAATATATGATTTGAAAATTATTACTAAAAAAGCTTTGCAGTGTGAAATTCAAGGAATTCTATGATTTTTTGCTTTAATTGACAGGAAAGATATTGCCTACAAACTGTAAAAGTTACCTTTTGATTAAGTATTGCTTGTTTTTTTTGTTTTTATTATGTTTTCATATGTAGTACTGTAAAATGGTGTTATGCACAATAAACAGTTAATCTATCTATCTAATTTTAATGTACTTGTCAAGTGCGGCAGCGTCGTTATACTCTTTAAGAAATACTACAGTCATGCGTTCAAAATTTGTATGGTAATGCTCTAATGTGCTACATATTTGTCTTATGTGCCCTTAAGTAAAATGATCGCCGACACGGTATCATTCGTCTATCGAGGCCGATGATGGCTATCGATTTTCTCGTGAAACATTCATGAAACACTTGATGCTAAAATATCGGCCTACTTTGGGACTGATTTGATGCTGTGTGAAAAATAACTACCATTATTAATTTGTTTGTTACGTATTGGCCTTCAGTAAACATGAATGAATGAATGAATGAAAATACTTTATTGTACACCTTAAGATACAAACGAAATAAACAGTAACACATATGATAAAGGTACAATGGGCGGTCTTATCGCTTAAAAGCGATCTCTTCCAGACAACCTTTGGATGGAGAGGATTATATATGATTTTGAAGCGGCCGGGGGTGTACTTTGTGTAAACTACCTTAAATAATATTATTCATAAAACATACTACAGCAGAATATAATAAATAATAACATATATACCAATTACCTATTCCTATACATACCTATACACCTATATACCTATACATACTAATACAATACTTACCTATAAATATATACTTATACATACGAACAGCAACTATAACTTCTGGGATTGATAGAAAATTTTAACGCGAGTTTTAAATATGGCTAGAGACGAGGCCTTCCTCACCGATATTGGTAATGCGTTCCAGAGGCTTACTGCTTGAGTCGTGAAAGATTTATCATAGAAGCTGGTGCTATGTGTAGGGGTTTCAAGCAGGAGATTTTCTGATGAACGAAGACACGGGAGGGATGGGAACTGTGGAGAAACTCAAACATGATGAGTTGATCGCTGAAAAATAATTGTATGATATCTGAAATTGACTTGCAGGGAATTAGAACTCCTAATGCTTTTTGAAGTCACCTCTATTAAAATGTTGAGGTCAGTAGGTTATGCAATACGAAGCGGGGTTGTGGGAGCGGGCCGACGGAGGCGGTACGTTGGCAGTTGGGTTGCGTTGCGCGGAGGCGATGCGATGACGGCACTGTGCCAGATCAGAAAGGGCAGAGGTCGTGGCTTGGTGCAGTGCAGCTGCAGCGAGGGTGGGAGGCTTCCTCAGGGTGGGCGGATAAGCTAGTAGGCGGGCCCACGCGGCCTCGTTACGTAAGCCCACAATTATTGTACTTAGCGAGTTCCGCTAATGTCGAAGGTTGCTGCGCGTAAGGTCACCCGTCTGGGTCACATCACGGCATATCATAAGTGAATTGATTGTGTATTTATTACAGCTTAGTTCAAACTAGCCGCAAAGGCTCTCAATTTTATCCGTGTTAAGAACTTATTTGTAAAAATTAAATATTGAAAGTTCACATACAACAACAAGTACATACTCATCTAGGAGAGGATACTTTTATTAATTTTGTTATGATGTGTCAGTCGGCTTGAAAAAGTCCCCGTTTCCAGAAATTTACCTACAAACTGGATGATAAAGATCGGACACAAGCCGGGACTGCGGCCACTCATTGATCCTTAAATCACTATGTTCGACATTGAACCGCGTGCATAGACAACATAGGGCATTACAAAAAACCCAAATTCGTTTATTGTTGATAATGACTTACCCACGTCACTTATGCCTATAGTTTTATAATATCTGTGCTTATTCCTAATGAGGTTATCAGTTAGATAATTGAGATAATTATAGGATCCTAAACATGAATGTATACCAACTATCGAAAATCGACGATTTCACGATTAATGTAGGAACATTTTCCTTTTTATTTGTTTATGTTATTTAGAGGTCATTCGGGCCGTATGATATAGCTACGGCCCACCAGACTTAGAAGATATCGCATAACATACACACAAAAAACATACATATGAATTGAGAACCTCCTCCTTTTTTGTTGATAATAATTAAATCGTGATATTCACAATACTTTTGTACTTTTACAGTCCCAAGTTTTTGGTTTCTATCCTGCAGGTACTCTATCATCAAATCTTCACGTGCTTAAGTTATTTTGGTCACTCGGGATGACACTCTTTCGAATAAAAAACAAAAGAAAAATCGTACACAAAAAATGTTTCGGCTAGTCTTAATAAGATGATGATGTTTTTTAAGTTTTACGGGAAAATATCAAGCCTTCAGAGAACTCACACTTTTACGGAACCACCTCGGGATAATTTCCATTCCCTATACAACAACAAAATAGTCATCAAAATATATCGGTTAACAATTGGCGAAGATATCAATTAACAAACATACACAATAATAATGATAACAAAATACAGCCACCTCCTCCTTTTTTGAAAGACGGTAAAAAATATAAATACCAATCACCATTTCTCGTGGTTGCACAGCGAGCTATGGAAACGATTATCCGACAGAGAACGAAAGACATCGAAAACAGCATCTTTGTATTTGGTAAAGACCTATGTCCAGTCCAGCAGTGGACTAATCTAAGCTGATTTTATTTGTTGGGCTGATGATGTAGCATAGTCATAACATGTTTTTATAGCAACAGTGCTTGTCTTGAGAAAATTACTAAGGATAGGATCTATGTTTGTTTACGAAGTGAAACGAGGACACGACATCTTTCTTGCGAAACGCCTCAAGCAATGACTAAGTGAAGTTGGCAAAACAACTTGCGTCATCATTATTGAGTCAGGAGCGAGTTGAGCCGCTCTTATCAAATAATCTAGTGATTTCGAAGGTAATATCGGATTCCTCGTAATCCTAAGAGGCTTTTACGGGAACTGGTAGGTGTAGCTTTATTTTAACTTGAAACTGATTATTTAAAAAAAGGATTTTTTTTAACTGTTTATCGATATTTCTGCACGGTTGCATGCACCATGCATGACATGAGAAACTGATCTTTGAAAAACTGAAACTACCGGGTTTTAATATTATTAATAAATAGCTGCTTAGCTAAACAGGCCATGAGTCTTCTAAAGTGATTAGGTTTTTTAATAATTATCATCATTTTTTTTTCAAATGTAGTTTAGGAAGTAACTTTGCCATATTAAAAAAAATCTTATTAAGAATCTTATTATTAAAAAATAATATCTTATTTTGGAAACAACCAGAGTCTTGGTAATATGATAAATAAAAACATAATATGTTTTTCATACTGCCACAAACTAAACAGATATAGCAACATTTTTAGGCAGTTTTTTTTTGCTTCCGCCTCATAAATGTAGGATAAAGTCAAGGACCTGATGATGACTCTTCATTCTCACTTTGTACAACTTGTAATATATTCGTGTATTCCTTCACGTATAGTGCGCGTTACATAGCGAGGACATTGTATCGATTGGTTAATTCAATATAAATGGTACATTTCATTATAGTAACTCTTACTACCGTTGCCATTCATTGTGCAGCTGTCTCACTCAGCCATTGAGCGGATGTTTTGTCAATTCGATGCTCATGCTTATCGGCGATCGTGTTTGGTTATCTACTGTAAACAATGACGCCTACGTTTGCGTACGGTCCATCATGCAGCCTACATTTAGGTTTGATTACAATATGTGCTCATTTGAATCATTTAGAATTGCAGTGTGTTTCCGATCATGGCGTCGCGTCGATTGTTTGTAGAGTAGATTTGATTCATTGGGTAATTTGCTTGGGACCAATACGGCACCTGCTTAAATGTATTCCTTGTTATTCTAAATATATATCTTGCTGCATCTGCCTTTGATAAAAAAATATTAAACACTGCTTATTTATTTAGCAACTCATGCTACAACAAATCACACAAATCCCAGTTCGTCCAATATTTGAAATCTCATACAAATGGTAAAAAACAAAATTCAATAAAAGTTGTACTCAAGTCTAGTTGTATAAGTTTAATCCATTCAATTATTTTACTAACTTATTGTCGTGGGTATACCAACATCTTATCAAACTAATACATAACAGGCAAAAGGCTAAAATAAACAGTGTTTGTTTTCGTAACAACCTTCCCAAGTTATTTTAATAAATGCGATGTTGTTTGGGTAAAAATATTGTAATAATTTCATTCATATTGTAAAAACGGGAATTGTCACGAACCGTCGCGGAGGTAGAGCGTCGCGATCACTCACCCTGATGAGGACTCTCGGAATGAGTCGAAACTTAGCCGGTGCCTTCACCGATAGTACGGTATGTGAAAATTCCCGTTTTTACAACATGAATAATCAAATTCACGGTAGTATTTGGAATAAAATTATTTAATTGCTTAGAAAATATGGGTTTGTATATTGGTTATACACCATATCATTAATATCCAAATCCATATAATATACTACCATACCTAGATTGTGTTTAATGACCATGGCCTCTTTGGTTTGCAACAACATACATTATAATATTTATAATGGTTATACAGTATACGTAGAAGTAGCTTTTCTATAATAACTCTCGGCTCCATCTGCGTAAAATCTACATAAAGTACTTGTTGCTCATGTTTTTGTTATACACTTTTGTTGTGGATACAGTAAGATTAATAACACTTCAAAAACCTTGTATCTATACAAACCTAGCATAGGTTTTAAGATGCTAACCATTGTAACATATCGCCTCCTCTTTTTACGTAGTCTGCACCGTAGATCTTCTACGCCACTTAACTTCGAGTATGTTGAATCAACATCGCAGCCGGTTTATGATGAATAACACAATTTTAAAGTCTGAGATATACCAGTAGGTAGTTATAAAGTAAGTAAAGTGACTTTGCAGGTGAGGGATGTATCATCGTAGAAGATCCTAGACCCAAGTGTGAGAGGAACTATTTGGTTTGGCCACAGTTATTATAAATACAAGGTTTGGCTATTGCGCAAATATTACAAAAACTTACACCTGATATCATTGAAAGGTTATCACAGCTTATTATTGGTTATCTCATTTGGCTTTTTCGATTTTACGCAACAAAATAAACAAAAACAATAATTAATGCCGAATTCATTAAAGATCACTTGGTTATTATGTCATTTGATTCACCATTAAATAAAAATTGTACCGCAAATACGAGTTGATAACAACAATCCAACAATGTTCGTTAAATTATTTTACAAATTAGGTACCTACGACTTATCTTTTGTCGGTGGTTATGTTAGGAGTACAAAGAAAACCAAACGTGAGCTTGTGGTGTAGAAAGACGGGTAATCGCGTGTGAAATTTGTAAACTAATGCAGACGTCTAGACAAGAGTAGATAGGTACCTCAACGTAGTTTTGTCTAGACGGGTCATGGCCCCTTTAAGACTGAATTTGTACTTACTGTTATAAATTATACATCAGGCAAATCTACAAAATATATCTTTTATCATCCACGACAGGAGTATATGCGGGTATATGCGTTTGCCAGAGTTTGTTTTTTTGTCTGTCTGTTTGTTACTTTTTACCTCCGAAGCTGCTCATCTGGTTGTAATGCAGTTTTTTTGCAATCGATTTTTATATCTTCAAGTATTCTTCCTAGATAGGTTTTATAAATAAGTAGAATTTAAAAACAAATTAAAATTGGTTTCCAATGTCACACATTTTATGATATCAGAGAGTTTATAGTGTGGTAGATTTATTTTTCGCTGTTATGTTCATTTTCTGATTTGTAGGTTGCGTTATGCTTTAATGGACCTTGTTTTATTATATAACTTCGTGATATGTGGTTCTTTATGTAAAATTATGACTTGCCTGTTATGTATTGTAACGTTAAAGTAAATAAATAAATAAATAAACTGAACCGACACTAGACACTTTGGGGACGCTGTAATCGATGATGAAATTAAACCTAGGGGGGTTTTAAAATTCAGTAAAAAAATATTATGAAATGTCATGAAAAGTGATCTTAGAAAAAGAAGAATTATAATAACTTACTTATCAGCTTGCAACTTCGTTTGTTTGGAATAAGTGTTCTCAATAATTCACTATTTATCAGGGGTACTAGTTAAAAATCCTTAAATATACATATGTGAGGTCTTTTAAATTTTGAAACTATTAGGTCTTTACCTATGAAATTGCTGTTTTGTCGAGCTTCTCACTTTGAACTGAAATATCTGCTGCTGGACTTGGCATTCTAAATACAAATAAATTTTGTTTATAGGTATGATACACTAAAAAAAATTTTTTTTTGTTTTTTGTGTGTACCTCCAGTTTCATTACACTTGCAAACATGGACTCTGAGAAAATTTTCGAATACGAGGTTTATCAAGATTTTATGATTGTATTATTTGTATAAACTTTTGTTGAGAATATGTGATATAACATCAAGCAATTCTTCAGCTATCTAATGACGTTTTGTTTATTATGATAACTATTATCTGGATAGTTATAAGTTTGGATGATATAGGTTGTTTATATAATCAATCTGTTATTATTATATGTTTATTTTTTTCTGAGTTTTATTTTGTTATATAATAGAGGTATAATGTTGGACATGTCGGGGATTATGGAACTACAATTTTTTTACATTTATTACTTTTTGTTGTCCGCGGCTTCGCCCGCGTGGTATGTTAATAAAAGTAGCATATGACCGTCTCCAGGCTTCAAACTATGTCCACCAACTTTTGAATGAATCGAACCAAGGATTACAAATTATACAAAGAATAGAACTCAATTGCACACCCTCAAAAGGTAATTTTGAAAAATAAAAAATACGTTTCATTTTTAATTTTAAAGTTTATGTGTGTTTTGAGTGAATAAAACCAAGGAATATTTTTTCCCTGTTTAACCCTCATAGGGTTTGATTTTCGAAAATAAGATAAGCCTATGTGTTATTCCAGAACCTAAACTATCTACATTCTAAATTTCATCAAAACCGGTTTAGTGGACATGTCGGGCATTATGGAACTACAATTTTTTTACATTTATTACTTTTTGTTGTCCGCGGCTTCGCCCGCGTGGTATGTTAATAAAAGTAGCATATGACCGTCTCCAGGCTTCAAACTATGTCCACCAACTTTTGAATGAATCGAACCAAGGATTACAAATTATACAAAGAATAGAACTCAATTGCACACCCTCAAAAGGTAATTTTGAAAAATAAAAAATACGTTTCTTTTTTAATTTTTAAGTTTATGTGTGTTTTGAGTGAATAAAACCAAGGAATATTTTTTCCCTGTTTAACCCTCATAGGGTTTGATTTTCGAAAATAAGATAAGCCTATGTGTTATTCCAGAACCTAAACTATCTACATTCTAAATTTCATCAAAACCGGTTTAGTAGTGATGATATGTACGTGGTAGCAAACATTCACACACACAGACTTTCGCATTTATTATATTAGTAGGATTTTAGGATTTATAAGTAGAAAACGCCCAGACCCAGACAGATATTTGCAGATCATATAAACATTTATCCCGCGGCGGGATACGAACCTGTAACCTTCTGCGTCTCAGGTGAGCATTCGCCCACTGCGCCACAGAGGCTCAGAGGTGTTTGTTAATGACTTCATGCAGTAAGCCGACGATTTGCTTCCTTGCCAATTTGAATTGACACTTACGAATAAGTTTTCTCTCAAGGATGAAAGATTTTCAAAAAAAATTAACAATGGATGTTGTGGAAATATGGAAGGCAGAACCGCAATTCGCGTCATTGCTTAACCAAGCGAAAAACAAAATTGTTTATTTTCCCTGCTTTATTGAAGTTTCCTCATCACAATAACATGTTTATTGTTTAAATCGGTGTCCATTTAGCTTTATCATCACGCTGCGCTGCTGTGTTTACTCAAGTAAACACTATTACAGTGCTCATTGTCGTAATGTTGCAGTGGTTGATATACCTGTTTTTCTGATCTCATGGAGGACGGAAAATAAGATAAAATATATAGTTAATATTGTGCCTAATCGTGTTCAAAATCTATTGTAAATACTTTCAACTGAAAAATATTTGTACATGAACTCAGCTGTGTTAACAATGTAATAATCACATGGGTCTGGTTTAACTTCGTCCATCGTTTTTTTATGGAGCCCTTCTCACCAAATGTTTCTTACGACATTTCGAAACGCTTTTGTGGAAAAGCCCCATACACAACACACACAAATTTATTATTTGTAAGCTGGAATTTTTTTTACAGTAATGTAATTCACGCACGTACCTACTTTAGGAAAACACGACATCGTCTGATTCTGGGGGCAGGAAGACGGCTAGAGCTTTTATTGAAAATATAATGGAAGCTCACAACATTTTGCTCTACACTATACATAGAATCTTTGTGTGGGAAATAAATAAGAAACAATTCAACAACATCCTGCCAGACCACAGAGCAATAACTAGTACAACGGATAAAATTATAGATACTAATAAGCAGTCGTTGCGGTAGACATGTTTGATCTCGCGCCTTCACGTGGGAACAGAGCGCAGGCGCATCAAGAGTTCTCACGTCACATTGTCTTTAATCAAACCGATCAGCTCACGGCTCTGCTTTTGAAAAATTTGTCACTGCTTTTGTAAGCAATGGAGCTTTTAAACCAATTATAAATCACCTTCAATACAATGTCCTTTTAAACAGACAAAATGCAAAATATTAATATTCAACAAACTAGTTTCTCCTCCAAAACCGTCATAGTATTTTTTAAGTCTGCGTAGGTAGTCATAAAATAGTTGCTAATTATGCCTATTGGAGAGCCACGTGGTCACATGTCGCAACCGAATGGTTGCCATTCGTGAATTAAATCTCTGTTATGTAATTGGTCCGTATAAATGAATACGTTTTGCGAAGACAATACGTTTTGCGTCGTTCTTGACGCCAAGGTCGGGTTCAATGAACCTATTTACGTCTTTCAGAAAGAGGCGCCGCCACACCAATGTCTCGTCCGTCTCTCCCCGATGTGCCTCGCACGTAGAAATAAAGTACATCATCATATCGTCACTAGCGAAATAACTAATATTTACACACATTAACATCAGTATGTATTTTTATATATTGTACAATTAAAGCATTACCTAGCATGGCGGATGACTATTCGCCCGTCACCCGTTTTTATATTTTTGACGCAACACGAAAAAAAAAACAATTTATTCTCAATTTTAGTAAATCTGAAAGAGAAAATAAATAGGGCATATTGCAAGTTTGTACATGGAGTGGTTTTCTTGCTTTGACAGTCTAAGAAATATGCATACAAATTGACTTTTTAGACCGTCAAACTAGGCTGCCACATAATGAAAAAGAAAACTCCACAGTACGACCGAGACAGTCAGAAATAAAAGAGAAGATTGGTATTAACTAAAAGGGGATTTGGTTGATTATTTGAGAGCTACATCAATTCTTTACTCCAACGACAATTTGCCACTCATAATTTTGGCGATAATGTTTTGAAACAAGCTTAGTCCCCATGTTCAGATCCATCAAATGTAAGCCCTCTAACATTATAATATTTGGCACCTTGATGCAATGGAACCGCTTTTGTTTTTGTTCTAGAATATGTTGGTTTCCTCTTGGTTATCGGCTAGACAAAGCCGGTGTCGGTGTAGGTCGTCGTCTCGTCAATAATTATTTTTTCTCCGACGTTTTCGTTGTGTTTGGCCTCGTAAACAAGGCATCAGATTGGATTTCGACTGACTCATTACGCGTATGCACTTGCGCGTCCGCTTTATTATATTTTTTAAGAAACGGTCAATTTGCAATATTTCCTCTTAGTTTTTTTTTTGCATCTTTTGTTTACTTTTAACAGCAAAATAACGAAGGTTAAAGTTCATAGACTCAAGATAATGTACATTAGCTTAGCATGCACGACGCTCATGTTTTGTTATTGACATACTGATTTCAGCGTATTTTAATACAAGGTTAAAATGTGTATCTTTTTATGGGTTCATTATAAATATTTTTACTTTGTACATACATTAACACATACCTGTTACAGGTATCACCCCCATGTACCTACTTATATTCTAAGTTCTAGGTAATTCAGATAGAACATGAGGTTCTTGACCGCTCTGATGTTTTTGGCCTTGCTTACTTGAAGTATAGTTGGTAAAAGTACATTTACCTGCTATTCAAATCAGGTCTTTACCAAGAATACCTTTATCGAGTTCCGGTGCTAACGTTTAAATGAATGTATTTGTTTACTGTTCTTTCACAAATTAGTTTAGAAATCCCCAAAAAATACACTTCGTTCAATTGGAAACTTTTTTTCAAGTGCTCGCAGTAATATTATCTAACTACCTAAGTAGTTACCAACAACTGCGTGGCTTAATTTTACAAGAAGGTAAATGAACTTAGATGTTAAAATCTTTGGGTAATTATTGTCCAAACAATTCGAAGTCATCTAGGAATCAAATGGATGGACCAGCATACAATTTTCTACCGTGACATTTTAATTTTTAATACGGATCCAGTTACTGTTCTCAAAATGTTAAAATAGTGTTTAAAAAGTTTGAAGTTTTAACATTTTCAAGTTTTAAAAGGTTTACTCAAACGCTAATTACCGTTTAATCACGACTTATGGACGATTCGAAAATTGCCTTTATTAGTTTATATGCATTGCATGATAGCACTATCTCTTGCCAACTTTGCTCAAGTCTTGAGTAGCTTTTCAGTATTTGGCCGTTAGATATTATCTAATTAGTAGGGAAGGGACCCTAGTTTTGTTCCTCATAACCAACGTGCGTTGGTTATTTTTGTTCGTTCCTGTTCACTACACTGATTAAGGTTATACCTAGGTTAGATTAGCACGTCAGAAAGTACGAACAGTTTGTACCTAGTTAATATCTTTCTCACATTTTAGTGCTATAAACATTCCAGGCGCCCGATAAGGAGTTGAACGCAATTTTCAGTGAAAACTTCGTATAAAACAGCTTTTCTTTGTTTTTTTTTACATAGAATATATATATATGTATATGGTAAAATGTTATAAAACTGAAAAGTTTACATATAGATAAAATGTCAATATAAAAATATGTATTTTTTTACATTTATCTTGACTCTACCTCGTGTGTTCATAAGTTTTGAGACGAACTTATTTAATTATTTTAAAAAGAAAGTAATTCATGCAACCTTTTTTAAACTTTTAAAATTTTAAATTTCGAATGTTTTGAATCAGAAAAAATGTACATTTGAATATTTGTTTCATTCTCCGTGAAAATGGCGCCAACAAAAGATTTGCGTGCGACTGTAATTTCACTGTTTCAAGCAGGAAAAAAACCAATGCAAGTTTTTAGTGAAATCCAAAGTTTGGGATGTAGTCGGAACTTTGTGTATTATACCATAAAGAGGTACAAGGAGACCGGCTCTTTAGAAGACCGTGGAAGATGAGGCCGCCCGCGGTCTGTAAGGACGCCCGCCAACATCAAAGTAATCAGAGACCGAATTCGTCGCAACCCTTGCCGGACTCAAAAGAAATTAGCTCTGCAGACCAACATTTCGCGAATATCGGTGAACAGGATACTTAAATATGATCTTAAACTAAAGGCCTACAGTCGAAGGAAAGTGCATTATTTAAACGAGCGTCTTCGTAAATTGCGACTGGAACGATGTCGGAACCTATTGAAGAGACACGATCCAAAAAATATCCTGTTTACCGATGAAAAGATCTTCACGGTGGAAGAAAAGTTTAACCGGCAGAACAATAAGGTTTACGCCAGAAGTTCAAAGGACGTCCAGCCATCTGTACGCAATGTCCAGCGCACTCATCATCCAGCAAGTGTGATGGTTTGGTGGGGTGTTTCCTACGAGGGGGTCACTTCGCTTCATTTTTGCCAGCAAGGCGTCAAGGTGAAGGCACAAAATTACCAAACCGACATATTGGAAGCGGTGGTTAAACCATTAAATGATACGCTATTCGCTGGAAAATACTGGGTTTTCCAACAGGACTCTGCTCCCTCCCATAAAGCTAAGACTACCCAACGTTGGCTGGAGGCCAATTTGCCAGGCTTCATTCGGAGCGAAGATTGGCCCTCGTCAAGCCCTGACTTGAATCCTTTGGATTATTCTTTATGGACGGAATTGGAGCTGAGGGCATGCAGAAAGTCTCACCCAAACCTGGATTCTCTCAAGCGAGCCCTTATTAAAGAATCGAAACGGATTCCCATTGAAAAGATTCGTGCCGCCATAGTTCGTGGCGCACGCGTTTGAAGGCCTGCATTGAATGCAAAGGCGGCCATTTTGAATGATTTATTTTTAAATACAGATCTAGATGTCAGTAGTTTTAATTTTAATATCCAATAAATGAATACTCAACTTAGCTCCAAAAATATTTTAGTTTTACTGTGTCTCAAGACTTATGAACACACGAGGTACTTAGAGATGTACCCATCCAAAGATGACCAATCAGATCAGCACCACCATGGCCTAAATAACCATTTTGCAAACTCCAGCTGTCATACTAAAAAAATACCTTTTTTTTGTCGGGGTTAAAATAAAATTTAATTTTATTAAAAAAAAAATTAGACTGAAAAAGTGTGGGTACGCTCAAATGTCAATAACTATTTTATGATTGTGTTATTTATTATGTGGTCTTACTAAATCCCCGGTGGCGCAGCGGCTGAGTAGCCAACTGCGAAACAAGAAGGTCAGGACTATGTTTGTGTCTGTTGGGAGTTAATTAATTATTTATTTAATGGGGCCTGATCAAGGGTTTGAACTATGAAGTGGGCATTTTTTACTGATGCAGAATAATCTGTCAGGCATGATTTTGTTCAATTATATATTTAAGTAACCTGTATGTAGTAGGAATATTCCATCCCGATCCGTTTAATGAATATCAATAACTAGCTATTACATATACCTACCTATTATTTTTATTTATAGACATTTTATAACCGCACATCGATATTTTATATGTGTTTTGTTTCTCTGTTTACTGTGTATCTGAATGTTATGACTCTATCGCATAGTAGGCAAGGCAATAGTTCTAGAAATAACAACATTGTATTTTAGCATGTGATTCAAGTACCTGAAGCTTATAATGTAGCCATATAATGTAGTTCCCACTCAGAACAGTATTTCGTAAACAGTATGAATGAATGATCACGAGTCTGTATTTGTGGCTCGGTGCAAGCGACCGGGTGGGTATTTCCGGTTGTACCATATTTGTGTCAGTCCGAAGTCGGAGTCCAGCGGAATATTCTCAGAGATGTTTACATCGTGCACCTTGTTTACTGTTTACCAGTTTGGTCGTGTATGCGTTGACCGCGTTTCACCAAATATATAATATGAAAATAAATAAATAATGCTGGAAATTTTTCACACAGCCTCATCTAGCCCCAAACTAAGCAGAGCTTGTATAATAGAAACGACATAACTGATAAACTACTTATATACATGTTATACATAGAAAACACCCAGACCCGAGACAAATATATGCAAATCATACAAACATTTGTCCCGCGGCGGAAATCGAACCCGCAACCTTCTGTGTCTCAGGCAGGACTTTGCCCACTGCGTCACAGAGGTCGTCAAATAATTGCCATTAATTAGTATGCTCATGCATGCGGTGCCCAAAATCATCTTAATTTATATATATATCGTTCAGCATAACTTCTATTATATCCACGACAAACTATAATTAACTAATAAATCCCGCTTTGTTTACTGTTGTGTGCGCCGCACGCCACTAATATTCATTCAAGTGGCCTCTACTGTCGCTCAATAAACTGAATATGACCTCTCGATATAAGTACATACATACATCTGAACGTGTGTAAAATGTGGGAGCCATCGTGTTATGTTTACAAACACGACCTTTCGATAATGGGTTATCGCAAATACACACGGATTCTCTATTATTAACCGGATAATGAATGAATGTGTAGGAAAAGTATTACAATACCTTAGTCCGTTTCTGTTGAGATGACGATACTGTTTCGCTGTGAGCGGAATTCTAAGAATGAAACACTATTAGTATTAGAAAATACAGCGCCGCGGCGTTCTATTCATAGTAGGATGATGAGATATTTGATGGATGGGTGACGCGGCCTCGCCGACACAGGCGCCGCGCCCGCGTCGGTCGCGTGAGTTTCTTGTTTGTTGCAACTCAGTGTATTGCCAGTTCTCTCTATCGGGCAAATCGTGCCCTTCACTACTCTGATATCTAAAGCCCTTTTAGGTTCTTTTTGATCAGTGGCTAGCGTTTTTTTTTCACTGCCACTGGTCACACACGCCGCTTGTACAAGGAAATAGTGACCGTCAAAAATTACAATTCTATTTTTTTCCGGACATTAAATAAGATTTTGGAATTCATCCTGGCCTGTCAAGAGAGCTGCCACCTATAAAAAAGAAAATGAATAAGGACATTCAATGAAGATCAAGATATAATAATCCGCACATTACATTCTACCTTTAACCCGAATTTATGTAACATAGGTACATAGATTCGGATTCGACATAATTTTGATGGAACTTGTGTGAAATAAATAAATAATTATTTATCGTCATTATTATTGCTATCCCAAATTGTAAAGCAAAACCATACATATTTCTATGTATGCAAAAGGTATTGAATGAAACGGAATTACAGTCACTTTTTGGGAAATCCACCTGGGTGTCAACTGGTATCACCAAGTTTCTAGATTGGCGCCCGCCGGGGCTTGCGTCGTCGTCGCTTGCGCCATCTCCGCCTCGTCCGCATCCCTCGAATCACGGGACCAAACGACCAAAGATCATAATAGATACTCGTCCATATGCGTTTCACTGATACTCTGCCTCAGACGTGGGTGGCGTTCTTGCGCTCGGCGTTCAGCGAATGTATAGCATAACAATGTCAAGTTGATATGATATAATATATTCGTTACACGTTAAACATTGTTCTGGTTCTGTGAAATCAGCCAGCTGACCATTGTATGTAATAAACACCTGAAATATTTAAAATTACTGTTCATGAAGAAAACATTTTACATTTTGCTGCCCTATCATTAGCAATGCAGTACTTGTTATAACATAACCTGCTTAGTTTGTAAAACACTTTGATTAAATGAATAATATTTTTTTTGATAAATTAGCATGTAAATATACAAAATAGATAATTTGGCGTTCAAATTGTCGGCCTATTGTTGACCTATTTATACACCTATTTATATAGATTTTTAATCTTGGATATATTTTGTAAACATAGAAATGACAGTTTTTCATTTAAAAATGACATTTTGATAGGTTCATAAAAACAGTGTGCATTATAATTAATTGAGTTTTAAAAATAAGTAAGTATAGAGTTGTTCACAAAATAATAAACAGCTAATTTTGATCAGTAAACTACAGCTGACAAATAAATGAATACAGCAGAAGTTTTTAATAGATTTTACAAATCTATAAAAAATGCAAGCCGTATGATTACCATTTATGTAAAGCCAGAAATAAAATCGTATTCTATGACACACCACATGATGGTGGGTGTCGCATCGAAAGTGAGAACAATGCACATTGGGAATGCCAATGCATTTCATGAATAGGGCTAGGTTAAAAACGGATCGAGTCATTGCGGCAGGACCGATTTGGTTGCGGCCCGCCCGCGCCGCCTGCCGTCGAGCGGTGACTTCGCCTACGCATCTCGTGATTCATTCATTTGGCCGAGCAACGGTAAACATTACCTTCATTAAAGTAAGCTGCTAGAATGACATTCCACCTGGTATGAACTTGAGCTCGTAAGGAGATGTAACATCATCTACTCACAAACTTTTCCTGATTGATAAGGTAGATCGTTCCAGAACTATTCTACAATTATTAAGAAGCAATAAATATAATGACAAACTACTTAACGCTCAGCCTTCAAACAAAATAAGGAAGTCAAGGCGGTCGGCTTTGAAACGACTACGGGACGAATTTATCAACGCATAGTGCAACAATCATAAGAATCGGCCCTTAAATTGTGTCTTGTAAATTGCCGGTGCGTCAGACTGAACAATTGGTGATGTAACTTGACATTGTTGGCGGTGTCGTGCAATGACGCAAACTGAAATTTGTCGTAGAAGGAATAGGTCTATTTCGTCATTGCTTATCGCAAAACTGCCTCATTCTTTTACAGAATCCACGACGCGCGGCAATGACGTTGATTAAACTTTTTAGGCTAGTTAAAAACTGGATATTACGTCGATGGTAACGTGCCCATTGTGTTTCGGTTTATTGTTTGAGAATACAATAATTCTATACCTTCTCAATATAAATTTATTTTTCTCATTGTATTATTTGTTTATTTAGGCATATCGAATCTTGAATCATTATGATATCGACAACAGAGGTTTTTATATTTTTTGTTTGTCAACAAAATTGATGGTGCTTGTATACTGGGATAGCGGTGATAATTAGAATTATAGTTATTAATTTTTAGTAAAGGAATGTTGATCCGAAGAAAGATGATAGCGATCAATCTGTAGTAGCAAAACTTCGTTGCCTAGTCCGTACCTTCGATTTGTCTTGCTTACAGCGGAGAATTGTTACAGATACGCCACACTATCGCCTGCATTTTTCAACGCTTTCACCGTACTTTCTGTAGAAATTGTAATAAATATTTAATATTTATCGATATCTAATTATGTGTGACGCATTTGCTAAAGTAGTCGGATTACAATAATATATTTTCTATCAGGACTAAGTAAAAAAAGCACAATGTGAGAGTAATCTATTTATTATTGCTAATCACCATAATTTTCTTGTTCTTATTCCACATTACGTAGGGTCGTCGGTACAACATGTTTTCTTCTGTCACTCTCATCTATCAGTCGACTCACTGCTTTCTGAACAATTTCATCCTTCACACAATCCATCAATATTTTCTTTGGCCTACCCCGTGCTCTTATTTCCATCCACATCCGTATTTAACACTCTTCTCGTTATGTGACATTCTTCCCTTCTCATCACGTGCCTACAAACCTGCCCTGCCAAACTATTACTCCTCAACTTTTCCGTCACTGGAGTTACGTTCAGACCTCATATGCTCATTCCTTATTTCGTCCATTCTTGTAACGCCACACATCCATCTCAACATTCGCATCCTCGCCGCATGCACTCTTCTTTTATCAATCCCTTTGGTTGCCGAACACTCCGGGCCATACAATACGACAGCTCTTATTATCGTTTTGTATTTTTTCCTTTGAGCACTAAGGGGCATTCGTGGGTCACATGTGGTTCTTGTAACCTGTCGCCACTTCATCCATCACACATTTATTCTGTTCCTCACGTCCCGGTCTATTTCGCCATCGTTCTGGATTAATGATCCGAGTTACCGAAAGTCAGAGCAAACTGGCAGATACACCATCTAAGGCAGGAGTGAAATTGGAGGGACCACCAAAGTCGCAGAACAGATGTTCAGTTTTCGTTCTGCTGATCTTCAGTCCGACATTCCAATTTTTCCTGCCATTTTACTAGCCTGCTTTGGACCTACCTCAAGTGCATTTTCTCCAACATGAACAATGTCGTCGGCAAAGAGCATGTACCAGGGTATATCCTCCTGTAGTCCTCCGATGTCAGCGCATCCATAATTAGGAGGAACAAATAAGGGCTTAAGCCGATCCCCGGTGCAAGCCTACATCCACATTGAACTTGTTAGTGATGCCAGCTTCGGACCGGACGTCGGTGTTTGCTCTGCCATACATAGCTCGAATAAGCAAGTATATTCCCCATTATTGCTAAGCACTTATAAATAAAAATGAATAAAATTAACATGTACCTTCTGAATCTACATAATGGGTTCAACATTATAGTTCATTAACCAACTAAAATATAGTAAAAAAACATGTCTCCTTATCAAAATTAAAAACAAAATTACGACAAAACATGACTTTCAATCTACGCTATTTCCTACGTGCTATATCTAAGTACAATATACTGGGAATGTTAAGCTACTTTTCCGTACATGTTAACAGACACGATCGTGGTATCTCTTTGATATTTTTATTGTCTCTCTTTGGCAGATAATGTGCCTCAGACAGGTAGTCCAGTCGTTGCACATAGTGCGCTATTTACTACTGGTTTATTTCTGCATACGCTTCAATGTTATTTGTTTGCGTTTATTTCTGCGTGAGCTTCGATGTCGAGTCCGCATTTAGACGCAACATGAGCTGCCGGAGCTGCCCTGCCCGAGTGCGGGCGCCGCGACGCATCACGCACCGCGCCGTTGCATCGCGCCAACAATAGGACGCAAATACGCTGTCTTTTTCTACATTCCATTCCTATGGGTGCATGATGTTACTAAGCGCAGAGCCAACTCCTCTTCTCAACCGTAAGACTCTATTTTTATCTGAACTATAAGATACAAGCATAGCAATGACTTCGGATGGTTTTCAATCTTTTGTAGATTTTTGTCATCTATTACTGTACAATCATCACAAGCAAGATAAATCAAATATAGCGTCAAATAAATCGTGATAATTATTTTAACCTTTTCTCGCTGTGGACACCTTGGCAAAGTAATTGTTTGTCAAGTTACGATGCTATTGTTTACGTCAGTCCACGACTCGCCTGGTCTGAATGACTGAATTAAGAATACAAATAACGCAGACATTGCGCCCTGCTGATCTGTTTCCATCTCGTGATGTGATAAAATGAAATAAATGTTTTTTAACGGTCACACAACATTATTATTTGAAATTATAAGTCGAGAAGAACTTACGCATGGTTGGGCTGATTTAACATCAGTTTTGAGAGAGTTTTATGCTAGTCTTGCGCTACGGTTTTTCACATGCTGTTATAAAAAGTAAAGTTAGTTATGCTGCTTTCTGATTTACTTACCTAGAAATCATCTTAAATGATTGCTTACATTCATAAATATTACATAGCATTAACGTTTTTAATTTACAAAATTGTTATCTTTTGTTTAATCAGAGTATTAAGTATTCTTTAACAATTTTACCTTCCTGAAATCCATTTATGAAAATAATAAAATCCCATAAGAAACACACACCCAGTGTGTGATTCTGCATAAATCGGAACGTAAATAGTATTGTGACGGTAGTCATGTATTCGTTTCTTTTTGAAGATTTGTGGAAACACCTGTCAATTAGATTGCACGCAACCAAGAAAGCTGCAAAACCCGTCAGGGATGACAATAAAAACACGATAATTTACATAAAAGTGTTTCATTGACAATTTAATCAGAGCCAACTACTTTACTTACTAGTCTACAAGATCTGTTATACGTTTAGTGTCATCATGTACTCTTATCTCATCGTACATAAATGGTGTCTGAAAATACACTGTTTACTAACGTTTTCCATAATCGGATAGGCACATGTGTCCAGCAAACGTGATGTATAGAGCCACAGAGGTGATTGAATGACCCTTCGCCTCCCATCCACGTGTCTATCCAGTGAACTACCTACGTCGTGGTTGTTTTCATTTCGTATATAGCTCTAAAACGATAATGGAAAATTTCATTGATTTTTCGTGATCATTATTTATTATTTCTTGTCGTTGATAAGCAAGTTATGTTGCAGGGTTCATTGTAGTGTATGCAACACGCCACGTGTAAGAACTAGCACGCGCCACTTTTACCTACTTAGCTACATACTTGTACCTTGTTTCTGCAAACAGCAAATATAATAAAATTGTGTTGAAGGTATTATATAATACTGATTAGATTTTATAGCCTTTACGAAACTGTAAATCGATAAATGCAGCCATCTACGTACGAATCCTCTTATCGGTACACGTGTTTTGGTTCACTATGCTGATTTACATTACACTCCATGGTTACAACCGTGAAAATTTGGCAAAGTTCGTTATTTGGTGCAGAGTATAATCAGTTGTTATACAAAATATTGTCTTTATTTAACTACAGAACTTACAAAACACACGTTACATTCTTACTTTACCTTCAGTTCGAGTAGCACCTAATATTTGAAATCACCTATTGATAATAATAATAATGCTGGACATTTTCACACAAGCCGCATCATCTAGCTCCGAAGTAAGCAGAGCTTGTGTTATGGGAATTAAATGACTAATATACTACTTTATGTTTTTTTTTGTAAATACATAAAAACCTAGACCCGAGACATATATTTGCAAATCATACAAATATTTATCCCTCGGCGGGAATCGAATACGCAACATTCTGCGTCTCAGGCGAGCCTTCGCCTACTGCGCCACAGAGGTCGTCCATTAAATTAGCTTTTTTGTTATTTACGTATATCTCTATTATTATACCAAAATTGTTGCCCGCATAACTACACGGCGCGTGAGAAGTATCTTAATTTAACAATTGGTATAATATCTATCCAATAACTAGTGATAAAGTACTTTTCTCACATAAATCATCCACGAAACTGGCACGACCCGACGTTTAATGTTTATAAAATATTCGTAGTGAAAGTAAAGAAGCGGGATCTACTCGGTTCAGAAATGTCGACATTTACGTTGATAATACAGGCTGTTCAGCATAAATAGGAAATATGAAACTTATTAATTGAACTATAATAAACATATTTTTTTTTAACTATCGACTTAGTCCTCTCACTGTGCTATTGCGGGCCGAAGCTATATTAAAGCTTTGATTAACTTACTTCGAATTTGTAAGTATTCTCGTTCAAATCTTTCAAGCCGATCTTCCAGACATACGGCTCCGTAGTTAAATCGAGCTGAATTTTTGTAGACTATTCGATTACGATTTTATAGATAACGAAGAAGAATTATTAATTGGTTAACCTTTAATGGTCATAAACAATCTCACCATTATTCGTAACGAATGATTTCAAAAATATAGGCGTTTAACTTTGCTATTCCCACTACACACATAATTTGAATTTAAAACGTAGGTAGTTAAGATACCGCCGGATATTCTCTCTAGGGTAAGCCCAAGGTGAGCAGACAGCGAGGCGACGGGACGAGACGTACGGCGACCTCTACGTCGAACTTACTGGTTTCTAAATTAAATCCAGTCTTTGATATTCTTTATGGAAATTCAATACTGTCTGGCCAACACAATGGATATTCACGAAAATGATAATAGCTCAAAACTTATACGTTCCGCAGCAAAAAACACCTGCTTATAAATTGAGTTTCTGACACGTTCTTTAAAGCATATTCTATGAAATGAGTGTCATCATCATATCCGATAGCATCGTGAGCTCGGTTGATGAAATAATTTTATGTTTTATTTGGAATGTTCTTGATGTTGGATATTCATTGAATACACACATGACAACAGAATAGTGACTTTGTGTTCAGGAATTATTGTAGAGAAGAAACGGCACGAATGTCACCCACAAGGAGTGAGATACTTGTAATGGTTTCTTCTTCTTTTCGAGTCTTCGTTTTAATATCCCGTTAAGATTTTTTTGTTCTTATCTCAATCTTGAGAGGGTTGCATGTAATACGCAGATTTTATGCGAGTTTTAACGCTTAGAATAACGCTGTGGTGTTCAGCAATATCTTAATATCTTAGCTGTAATCCCAGACATAAAAGAAAATCTTTTGTGTTTCGACCAGCCCCCTAATTACACTAGAAAATAGCTATGGGAACGAAACAATGACATTCCTTTATATTGGCTTAGAAATGTTCTAAACTTTACCAAAAGTTAGAAAATGTAGATTCTCAGTTTTAGACGTTTGAACATTGCTAAGCCTGTACAGTTGAGCTGTCTTCAAAAATAAATAAATAATTGACCAAAACATAATAGCTTTCAGTGCATAGTAGAACTCATATGTGACTTGATGGAGTCATAAATCATTAAAATTAATGTACTAAACACTTATTGTGCAAATATGACTTGGTTTAATACATTTTTATTGCATTGTAATTTAGAAGTTCTAATATGCCTAATTGTGTGTTATATTTGTTCAAAGGTACACAAAGAGCGGATAAGTACTGATATTTGTGGACATTGGTCGGGGAACTGCTTCGTTTCAGAGTGAGTTAAATAAATTACTTCCAATTTATGAAATAGAATAGACTTTTATTTGGTTAACAAGTTTACCCTTGCTATTATCAGCGGCGGGCGGTGACGAGACGGTCGCTCTCCCGTCTCGGCTGGGGCGCAGACGAAAGAGGGGAAAGAACGATATTAAAGTACTTAGTGAGTCGCGCCTAGGGTTGGCCAGGTAAGGGCGGGCAACGCACCATGTGGCTATGACCGGGATGCTCAGGTTAATGTACTCCAAGACACGCACCCTTTGCGTTCGGTGCGTAGTGTGCGTAGCGCGTATAACGTGGGACTTCGGACCCATATCCAATATCGATGCGTCATACATTTTCGTGAGAGTAAAACTGCATTACAGGGACTGGATCTATCGTAACTTGCAATTTCGATTAATTAGAAATATTCGATAAAAAATATTTGATCATGTAGAGAAAATATAGTTTGCTAGAGCTTTACCTAAGTATAGTCAAGTAATTACGTAGCTCTTAAGTATAATTTTATTGGCTTTAATTGAACCCTTACCTCGTGCCGAATTCAGTAGATGCTCTCCTAGGTCATAGAGTCTAAGATTGTATGGAGGCGCGAGAAAAATTAACTTCCGAAGATATGAGATCAATTGGTCGTGCTTTCTGAGGCTATCTATGAGGTAAACAAGTCAAATAAAAATTGCATTATAACCATAGTGACTAATGTTGCTATTCATAAGACCATTAATAGCTACTAATTAGAATGAAACATGAAAAGTTATTATTTGACTTGATGGCATACTTCTTTTGCTTCATTCATTCTTATCTCATCGTTCATTCAAGTTCGTCGGTTTAGGGTACTCCTGACAGGGCCTTTCTGCAGAACGTCTCTAATTTGTATACTTGTGTTGTTTAAAATTATTTTATTCATCCCTTCTAAATGCCTAAACCATCTCAACATACCGCTCTCAAATCTCGTTACTACATTTTCATTGATCTCTACACTGCTCTCTAATCGCGCTGTTCCTCACTCTCACATATACATACTTCTGAAAGCTTTCGTCTCCACTGCATTTATTCGACTTGACGTTTCTTCTTCCATAACCCACTCTCATTACCATACATTAGGGTTGGCACGATCACTTCTTTATGTACGGCTAGTAAGTCGATTCGACACTGCTCATAAAATAGTAAAGTACCCTAATATACTTCATTTCCAGCATTTACTCTCTTTAAAATAACTTCCTCATGCTTCCCATCCCTAGTATACAAACTCTTTCATCTGTTCCACTCTCCCTCCACCGATCACAATATCACATGCGGTCATGCCATTACCATTACTTTCTTACTTACATTAACATTCATTTTTTTTTTCTCGAACGCTTCGTTACCATCTCCTGTAATTCTTCCTTATATGACGCAAGTATAACCTGATCATCAGCGTAGAGAAGACATTTGCTGAGTAACGCATTCATTCATAAATTCATAATTCACATTCCCTATCTTTCAAATATTTCAAACAACTGTCCATGAATAGATTAAACATCCACGGTGACGCTACACATTCATGTCTAACACCTTTTTGCAATGCATAACTATTCAATTCAATTAGGCTGCTGTCCATGATACATCGACAGTACCGACCGTAATTTATTGCTCATTATTTTAACATAGGCTGTTTTAAAATTCACGAAAGTGGCTGTGCACCGCAAGGAAAAGACCTGATCCGTGCATTTAATACTCTTTTGAAATCCCGCTTCCCGTCCGATATTCCTTCATCGGATTCTTTAACTAAAGCAACGAAAAAATAAAAAATGAACACATTTTTTTAAATTAACTTTTACGTGAAATACTACGCCTAAACAGCATCACCGTAAGACAAAACAGTCAAGAACATGCATGCAATAAAGATAATTAAAGCAGAATAATTTTCCAAAGTCTCTTTCTTGTCTATTACGTAGTGGTGGTGCTCAATACATTTTGCGTCGGTGGTTGTAGTCAATGCGCAGTAAGAGGAAAGAGCCGCGACTTAGAATCGCCTGAGTTGAGAACTTTGCAGAATGGCCTCGACAACTAAGGCCCAAATAAAAATATATGAACAAAGAGTATTTTAGCTAGAGGGTGCTGTTCAATTATCTAAGAATACGCATATTTAATGATCTGCGGTGTTTATAAATAAGTCTGTTAATCATTAATTATACAACTTTCTGATTTTCATTTTGTTGTTTAAATCAGAAAGAGAAAACACTGATTGGATGATTAATCAGTCGCAAAACGTAATAGGTTACTAACACCTGTGATCAGTTTCTGTAAAGAGCCAGTTCCCACAATACAATCGTCAAGGGCAAAGTCGTAAACAAATCAAGATTTCATAATTGATATTATCATCAACATTTCATAGCAATTATAAGAACGTCACTTTTATGCCAAAATAATATCACCTGTGTAATATCAACAATTATTAAGTTATTCTAATTTAAAAACTGATTGATTAATTTTATAGGTATATAACGTGACATTTTGAAATATTGATGTCATAAATGTATTTTTAGCATTACGTATTTGTTTTATCTTGTCCAATAAAGTATTCTCCATTTTTTATTGCACAAGTAAATGCATACACAGATGGTTGCAAAATGATATGACTTGTAAAAAAGCGCACTTAACCCTAAATAGAGGTATCTAACAGGAAACATTTGATCATCTTTTGATGCCAAAAAGACACCAGTCCGTAGTGGTAGCTCTACGAGCGCGCCGTCTGTATGCACTGACTCACAGACCACCCACGCCACACAAGACGCCTTCTCAGTTTCCAACATTTCAAAACTACAATCAGTTAGAGCCTAACATAGTTTCAAACAAGCAGTCAAATAATGCTGTGGCGCACCGCCTTATACAAACAAACGTAAACGTAGCAGGCGGTGCTCATAATGTAGAGCTAGTTACTGAATTAACTACGAAACGTCAGTAAAATCGACGAAAACAGTGGTGGATTAACCGTATTTTCAAGTTTTATTTACAATCGAAACTTATTGGTCATGTTTCCATTTGACATTTAACCATTTGTTAAACCATGACGAATAAGGTACACGTTATAATAAGGTTTAGCTCCTCTCTTTTGTTAGAATAATGTTTTTTTTTATTCATAACATATTTCAAAATAATGAGTAGAATATACTCATTATTTTGAAAACAGTCTGAATTATAGCTGAATGGATCCGATTAAAATAAAAAAATGAAATCATTTAAGTGAAATATGTTTGCTCTTTTCTAATATTTTTATCAGTGTTTGAAGATGATGGTTGAGAACGTCTGGGTGTAATAACCTAGGCCCTTATCCCCCTCACTATGAGTCATGCAAGTCCAGTAAGCTCCTGCCGCATTCATATAGAACAAAGAACTTATGTCGGTAAAATAAACATTCCATCAGCTTATTTTAAGTTTTCTTTTAATACTTTCCTGCTCTTAGTGTTATTACACGTCATAATTACACCGTATTTCCTTAGTACATTTACATGAAATTGATATCGATTAATAATAATGTTAATCGTAACTTTAGTAGTCTATTTATTTATTATAATCGAAAGGCTTAAAATTATATTCGTTGGAAATTATAATAGCGGATAGCTGCCGTTTTGTCTATCCACTCTTTGGATATCCACTCTATCCACCCAAAACTCCCACATAATCCGTTGTTATGGGTTTTAAGTTAATTACCTGTAAATTGCCATAGATTTGATTGGACTTAAGCGTGGCTTGGTAACTGGCGAGACGAGGTAGGTACGCACGGAATGTGGTCGCTCTCGCGTCTTACGAGCGCTGCAACGACCACCAGTAATGGTACATCAATAAACGTACGCTACGGACGATGCTGCGTTGCCGCCCGCCCTGATATCGCCCAGCTTTCCTTATTGGTCCGTAAAGAACTCGCCATGTATTTTGGTACAAATAATACATTTTTTTCTGTCTTATCGCTTACCTACACACATTTTAATTTACGTTATTATGCATAGGATATTCATAGCTAAATAAACGGACTGTGCAATGCGCGAACATGTTTGGAAATTTATGAATTTATTCTAGAACTAGCGGGCTGCGCCCCGCGGTCTCACCCGCGTAAGTTTCGATTTTATTTATAGTCGTGATAACTTCGAAATTAAATGTCCGATTCGAATGAATTAAAAAGTATTTTACTCCTACATAAATATCCTTGATGATAAACTATTTATTTGAATAAGAATTAATTCTACGATACGAATATAACCCACTTTTGTTTCTACCGGCGATCTAATTAAATTTTAGAACACAAAAGCTGCTATTGTGACTTAACTATGACAGTTAGATATATTCCCTGGAGGACTTTTTTGTAGGTAATAGTGAGTACTTTAATCATGTAGTGCATCATTTTTGTGTCATCAATAGTTTTCTCAGCGTGGCGTGCGCTGATTAATGAATTTTATAGGCAAAATTTTACTACTTTGGGTTACATTATTGCAATTTTCTTAAGGATCTCTCAAGTAAGAACCTGACATAAAGGGTTCTAGGGCAGTATTCGCTTACGTCAACCGCTCAGTCAGAGTTTTCCTCAATTTTTGAATCTTGCATTTCATTTATGGAAATAAATATGTCGCTGCCCATCAAGTCCTCGATTTCTAGAGTCTAACAATAACAAGCCCAAGTCAATTAATTCAAGTCAAATTCCCTTATATTTCTGATTACATGCTCCTAAAATATACAGAAACAATGTAGTTATGTACAATGTACCTTGGAATTTAAATTCATTTAAAACATGCACCCACCCATCTTAATCACCTTTCTTTGCATAGTTTTAATTATAATGCAACAATTCATGGCAGTCTTATTATTTGGCCCATAGCAAACGTTAAACCTTACAAATAAAAAACAAGAATGTGGAATCGCTATTCCAGTTCGGTATCAGGGTCCAGATTCACATGTATTTGCGATTGTATAGGTATACCCACCCCACACGGGTAGCAAAGCTTTTTGACTCGCACTTCTAAGTTCAACGGCCAGACACATCAGATCTTTAAATTTTACGCTACAACATCTTTTCAGCGCATTACTTGTTCCTCACTTATTGTTGTACTATTGTAATGGCTAAGTACTTAAGATGCTGGCGTTGGAACATACTATTTGTCTAAACGTTGGACTCAAATCCGCACTACCAGCTGTGGAACTCGCCGAGTTACGGAGGACTTCTTTGCGTCTTCGAGAAGGTTCTATTTATCTTCGCATGTATTCGCATGTATAATTTTAAATGAAACGGTCACTGGCGCTGTGGAGTTGGTTAAGCAAAGTTGAACGTATCGGCTGGCATCTCATCCTTCGTGGAATTTGCACCCACACATTCTAAAGACTGCACATTTATGCCGCCGGCCGCCCCGCGCCGCTGCATGGCTTTTATACCTGCCTTTTTTTGAGTCAGATTTTTTCCAAGAAATCTCGAACTTCGAAAGCTGTGCCGTCTAAATAAAAATAATTTTGAGATCCTTTTGAGATCTTTAATCAAGCAGAATGTGTATTCGTTTTGTTTTAAAATGGATTGCGCCAAAACATGAGAAACTGTTACTGTAATTAATTTTATTGACTTTATTTTTCTTTAAATACCTAATCATTCATCTGAATATTGTTCATATCAAATTATGGATTTCATTAACTTTTCTTGCATGATCCTGTATTTGAACGTACAACAGCCAAGACAAGACCACGTGGTAGGCAGCCGCCATCTTGGAATCGTTGGACAATTTGGCGCGAAACTGGCGTGTATGTAGTGTAGAGCCACAGAATAAGCAATGGTAGAGCGTAGGGTCACAGATATTATAATACCTACTACTACATGGGGTGGTAACATTTTAGAAACGACATAAGACTGTCGTGTGTATTTTTCGTCTTTACTATCGAAATTTTGAATATGGCTAAAATTTTGAAAATTTTTAGTATTAAATGTTTGCTCAAGTACCTAGTTGTATAGAAAACGAATAAATATAATAAGTATAATTACCTTCATTTTATTATTGTCATTAAAAAAGACGAATTGCTACTGGTCGATACCAACAAATACCTCGGCTAGTTCCTGTATTGTTCGGATGGATATTGGCGCCAAAACGTGGCGTGGTAGTACTTCCACGTTAATGGCCGCCGTTCATTGCGCCCGCCTTGGGTGTATTGGCCGCGGCTCACCACGCGCATCCTGCCTACTACAATTCTTGTATCCTGCTTGCACTCATCTCCCGTGTCTGTAAAGAAAAGAGACACCCAGTTCACGTGCAGCGATTTTTGTGCCATAGAAGGACGCCACCACAGATCAATGCACTTTCCGAGGACAGCGAGCCCGTTTTTATTAATCGTTAGTGTATACACCATCTTCGAACGAATAGGGCTCTTATGTGCCAGCCCTAAGAGCTGGTTTGGCAGAATCGGGAATATTATATTAGAGGTTGTCGTCTAGACGCGCGGGAAGTGATTAAAGTTGTGAGAGGGAAACATTCCAATAGGGCTGTGCGTCTTCCAATACAAGTTATGGTTAAATCAGTCATTATAACTGGGACTAATATCGTTCACTTATCATAATCAACTGCCTGTAGAAGTCCACTGGTGGACATAGGCCTCCCCTACCATGACAAATGATCTTGGGCTTATATCCAAATTCCCGCTTTTTTAGGTAAAATAAATTCGCATTAATTCAAGCTTTATTGATTAAAGAATATAAAGCAGTAGAATAATGAAAAATTATAGATATGTTATGTGCTATGTTAGAAAATACAACCAACTCGTAATAAAAAATAAATACCCATTTGGTTTTCATATTCTGCTGTTTATCAGACTCTCTGGATAGCCCTACTTAACTTATCCTACCAACGGACTTTCTTGAATTTCCAGTTTGTATTACAAATTCCTGTTTATTTTTAGATCGCGTAGTAGTTAAAATAGATTCCTTTTATGTCGGTACTTAAAGGTTATCTTCGTGTAAGTGTTATAGACAAAACTCGAAGGCATCGACTAAGTTTCGACTCATTCCGAGAGTCTTCATCAGGGTGAGTGATCGCGACTTGCTCCGTCCGCGTCGCGCCGTGCACTACTACGTGAAAATTCGCCGTGTACGTGAAAATTCCCGTTTTTACTATTTGAATAGTCAAGTTCAAGATAGTTTTTGGAATAAAATAGTGTCTTATTTAACCACGATGAAATAGTTAGTTACTTACCTAGTTTAAATTTGTAACCTTTTAAAATAGCAACAACTCAATATCAAATACCCACA
The DNA here is from genome assembly GCA_958496245.1 of Perizoma flavofasciatum. Taxonomy (NCBI): domain Eukaryota; kingdom Metazoa; phylum Arthropoda; class Insecta; order Lepidoptera; family Geometridae; genus Perizoma; species Perizoma flavofasciatum. The sequence continues at coordinate 6,549,885 of OY292431.1, forward strand.
TCCTTCCTTTCACCGTTCTGGGATTTCCCGTACCTACAGTACAATATTAGAATTTGTATTATGTTTTCCTTCGTTTTCCTCAATGCTTACTGTGCTGTGTTCTGTATTATCAGTTACAACATAACATGCTTTAATGCATGTGTTAGATAAATAGATAGAGCAATGAGAATATAGAGATTTTACCAATATTAAAGTTATTATTTTTAAATTGAATAATACAACTAATGACAAACCTAAATATGTTTGTCATTTTAAGAACCTACAACCAGAGTGGATAGGGAAGTTTCTTTATAAAAGATTGTAGCCAGTCAATTTAAGTAAACAACAGTAATTTTATTCATGGTGTATTTCAAAGTCAACAACTACTTCATCTTATAGAATAGTTGTATTAATACATGCCAATAAAAACAATAATTAAGATCTTCAACAATTATAATAAATGAACAGTAATAAGTAGGTATTGGTGCAAAGAAAACATCAAACATAATCAATAAGCATAATCACAGAAAATAAGAATATACCAAGAAAACATCAAACATAATCACAGACAATAATAATAACAGGTAACAATAGTGAATAACAAAGTACTTAACTTGCGCCGTATTCTGCAGTGGATCCGTAACTGATCAACCATAGAATTACATTCGGCTTTTATACACTTCAAACATCATTAAGCAAAGCGCCATTTTAAACCAATCACAGACGATTGTTGATGTTACCGAAAATAACTCTGAACATTGGTGACTATAGCTAAATATAATACGGTGAAACACTTTTAAAACTTATTCTAAGATTTGTGCTATTTTTATAATCATTTGAACTACAATATTTGTTAAAACATTCCATCAACAACATACCATGAACTATCACTTGAGAAACTAAAAACATCAGGAAAGCAAAGTATACATATGTACAATATTTCAAAAATCATGAATTATTTTATAATGATGAACTGTAATTAAATATTAAAGAAATCTCATCAATTTACTAAGAGTAAACAAACATCACAATGTTTTGTTCGGTACTTTGAGTTTAGTTCAGAAGTGTTGCCAGTGTGTAAGTGTGAAGTGTTGTTGTACAGAAATATGCTCGTGAACCACAGAGCATATTTCAATACAAAATATATGACAGTGTTTACAAAGCTTAAATACAAGGATAGCGTTTTATAATAATTTCATATTTGACACGGCCATTCTGATTATACTTCGTCCCGAAGTATCTAAATAATCATTTTAAAGTTTTGTAAATTTTTGTCAATGAGACAATAACATTATTTGTATTACTAACCTAATCATTAATACACACAAATATAATACTTAATCAACGAAATAAATTCATAATTACCTAGGTCACTTATTTCATTATAACATTGCTACTGTCCAACTTTTCACATTAAGAGGACATAGCAACGGTCAATCGCTTTAGTTCTTTCTAGCCCCACACCTGCTGCGCATGAGACGGACCAGAATAAAGCAAAAGACTTCAGCAGTTCACTTATTTCATTATAACATTGCTACTGTCCAACTTTTCACATTAAGAGGACATAACAACGGTCAATCGCTTTAGTTCTTTCTAGCCCCACACCTGCTGCGCATGAGACGGACTAGAATAAAGCAAAAGACTTCAGCAGTTCACTTATTATACTATATAAAGCTATTTCATTATAAGTACAAGGTTTTATTATAAAGAGGATTTATTAATTTACAATATGTTTCATTGATCAGGGAAATGCCTTAATTTAGCTTTGGCTACCACTATTTTTCTTAGATTCTTAACTCAATTTAGTAATACAACCAGTGAGAAGATTTATGATAGATTTGAACTGTAGAACTGTAGATTTTAAACGCCCAATTCTTAATTTTGTTTTTCTACAATCCGCTTGGCCAATCTGACAATATTTCTAATCAATCTGATTTTAATAAAACAAACAACTGAATGCAGATATACATCTGGATGTATATCTTACTTTAAATTATTTTGTGGTAATGTTGTATAGTTTGTTTTTTTTAAACACGTGGACATTATCTCTCTGTAGTCCCGTGGACATGATTCATATTAAAACTTTATTAGGTATGCTAAGTGAATTGGCATTACATTCCACTGCAATTCATAGCCAAGATGGGGGCTCCCGTAAACACAAGTCAGACACTGTATGGTGAATTTAACTTTTATGCATTTCCCATACAAAACCAACTTCTAATTTATGAAAAATCTGGGTCAAGATACTTAATGGTCCAATGCCATCATCCATTCAATCATATAATAGAAATATTTGTTATAATATAAATTTTGAGAAATGTTTTTATACAGGATTTTTTTTTTTATTTTACAATAATATACAGTGAATGGTTTTTTTCATGTCTTGATTTCTTGGCGTATGCCCTACATGAGTATAGCTAAGGATATGTTTTGAAGAATAATAGATCAGAATAGAACCAAGTTGATTGTTATTAAATTTAAATAAAACAACACAAAACGTTAGAAACTTTCCACAAAGTCACGCAAAACACTGTTTTGTAGTTATTTCAATCAATATCATGTCAAAGAGAGAAACGTTCAGGAATGATCCGTCGATCAAGATCACCGAAACCAGGCACGCTAGAATTCTACAGTTATTGTTTATGAAAGAAATGATTCAATATCCAGCCTTTATGTGAATGTCAAAAGTAGGTTATTGAGGAAGCTTTCAGTCCTACGACTATGAATTCTACTGAAAGTAATATCGTTATAGAAGAGACGTGTAAATCCGACACTTTAATATTAGGGGTCATTATGAGCTTTCAGGATAATTATTCGTTGTTATCGATGAAATAAAGATTTTTACATTATGGTTTACAATATGCAATAAATAAGCTAATGAATATAACCATTATGTAATAAATTGCCAGAGATGGCATAGTACTAAATGGTATATTTTATATCTTTTATGAAACTACAGTTCCATTGTTTTATTTTATTTTCAGCTGGGAATAACTACAGCCAATAATTTTATAAATCCTTTGTCTTTGATAAAGACCTACATTTTGATTACAAAACAACGTTATTTTTTAAGTGTTTTTTTTTGCTACATTTGAACTACCCTCTAAATATAAGTCAACATGGGCCATAAAGCCACAAATGATCGACTAAGCTAAACGAATTGAGATATCCAAATCTTTCATTAGCAATCTAGCATTTGTCTATTTGTTTTCATTTAATTTGAAGCGACGATAAACCGATTTTGACGATGTAAACAATGCAATGTCTAAGGTTGTAAATGGTTCAATGAAAACAATCTTCTACTTAATGAAAATTTAACAAATTTAAAAACGTAATTTAACAAAAACTTTATAAAAAAAAACACTATATAAAACATCTGATTATTTAGATGACAAAACTCTTGGGATTGAAAATGCTCCAACTCGAACCTATTGTTTTGTAAAAGGATCATTAAAATCAAGTATCATTTAGATACTTCGGGACGAAGTATAATCAGAATGGCCGTGTCAAATATGAAATTATTATAAAACGCTATCCTTGTATTTAAGCTTTGTAAACACTGTCATATATTTTGTATTGAATATGCTCTGTGGTTCACGAGCATATTTCTGTACAACAACACTTCACACTTACACACTGGCAACACTTCTGAACTAAACTCAAAGTACCGAACAAAACATTGTGATGTTTGTTTACTCTTAGTAAATTGATGAGATTTCTTTAATATTTAATTACAGTTCATCATTATAAAATAATTCATGATTTTTGAAATATTGTACATATGTATACTTTGCTTTCCTGATGTTTTTAGTTTCTCAAGTGATAGTTCATGGTATGTTGTTGATGGAATGTTTTAACAAATATTGTAGTTCAAATGATTATAAAAATAGCACAAATCTTAGAATAAGTTTTAAAAGTGTTTCACCGTATTATATAACACTATATAAAACATCTGATTATTTAGATGACAAAACTCTTGGGATTGAAAATGCTCCAACTCGAACCTATTGTTTTGTAAAAGGATCATTAAAATCCTTGTGATTTTTATAAAAAAAATGAATTTTGACTTTGTCTCTGTCTCTGTCTCTGTCTCTGTCTCTGTCTCTGTCTCTGTCTCTGTCTCTGTCTCTGTCTCTGTCTCTGTCTCTGTCTCTGTCTCTGTCTCTGTCTCTGTCTCTGTCTCTGTCTCTGTCTCTGTCTCTGTCTCTGTCTCTGTCTCTGTCTCTGTCTCTGTCTCTGTCTCTGTCTCTGTCTCTGTCTCTGTCTCTGTCTCTGTCTCTGTCTCTGTCTCTGTCTCTGTCTCTGTCTCTGTCTCTGTCTCTGTCTCTGTCTCTGTCTCTGTCTCTGTCTCTGTCTCTGTCTCTGTCTCTGTCTCTGTCTCTGTCTCTGTCTCTGTCTCTGTCTCTGTCTCTGTCTCTGTCTCTGTCTCTGTCTCTGTCTCTGTCTCTGTCTCTGTCTCTGTCTCTGTCTCTGTCTCTGTCTCTGTCTCTGTCTCTGTCTCTGTCTCTGTCTCTGTCTCTGTCTCTGTCTCTGTATCTGTCTCTGTCTCTGTCTCTGTCTCTGCCTCTGTCTCTGACTCTGCCTCTGACTCTGCCTCTGACTCTGCCTATGACTCTGCCTCTGGCTCTGCCGTTGACTTTGACTTTGACTTTGACCTTGACCTTGACCTTGACCTTGACTTTGACTTTGACTTTGACTTTGACTTTGACTTTGACTTTGACTTTGACTTGACTTTGACTTTGACTTTGACTTTGACTTTGAATGTTTATTGTTCCGACGATAACTGCCAAACTTATAAGTGGTTAATTATTACAAATAGTTGTTTATTAAAAAAAATGACATTGGGTCCCAAACTAGGCATAACCTGTATTTTGGAACAATAAACATTCAAAGTCAAAGTCAAAGTCAAAGTCAAAGTCAAAGTCAAAGTCAAAGTCAAAGTCAAAGTCAAAGTCAAAGTCAAAGTCAAAGTCAAAGTCAAAGTCAAAGTCAAAGTCAAAGTCAAAGTCAAAGTCAAAGTCAAAGTCAAAGCCAAAGTCAACGGCAGAGCCAGAGGCAGAGTCAGAGGCAGAGTCAGAGGCAGAGTCAGAGGCAGAGTCAGAGTCATAGGCAGAGTCAGAGGCAGAGTCAGAGGCAGAGTCAGAGGCAGAGGCAGAGTCAGAGACAGAGGCAGTGACAGAGACAGAGACAGAGACAGAGACAAAGTCAAAATTCATTTTTTTTTCATAAAAATCACAAGGATTTTAATGATTCTTTTACAAAACAATAGGTTCTAGTTGGAGCACTTTCAATCCCTAGAGTTTTGTCATCTAAATAATCAGATTTTTTATATAGTGTTTTTTTTTATATAAAGTTTTTGTTAAATTACGTTTTTAAATTTGTTAAATTTTCATTAAGTAGAAGATTGTTTTCATTGAACCATTTACAACCTTAGACATTGCATTGTTTACATCGTCAAAATCGGTTTATCGTCGCTTCAAATTAAATGAAAACAAATAGACAAATGCTAGATTGCTAATGAAAGATTTGGATATCTCAATTCGTTTAGCTTAGTCGATCATTTGTGGCTTTATGGCCCATGTTGACTTATATTTAGAGGGTAGTTCAAATGTAGCAAAAAAAAAACACTTAAAAAATAACGTTGTTTTGTAATAAAAATGTAGGTCTTTATCAAAGGCAAAGGATTTATAAAATTATTGGCTGTAGTTATTCCCAGCTGAAAATAAAATAAAACAATGGAATTGTAGTGTCATAAAAGATATAAAATATACCATTTAGTACTATGCCATCTCTGGCAATTTATTACATAATGGTTATATTCATTAGCTAATTTATTGCATATTGTAAACCATAATGTAAAAATCTTTGTTTCATCGATAACAACGAATTATTATTATCCTGAAAGCTCATAATGACCCCTAATATTAAAGTGTCGGATTTACACGTCTCTTCTATAACGATATTACTTTCAGTAGAATTCATAGTCGTAGGACTGAAAGGTTCCTCGATAACCTACTTTTGACATTCACATAAAGGCTGGATATTGAATCATTTCTTTCATAAACAATAACTGTAGAATTCTAGCATACCTGGTTTCGGTGATCTTGATCGACGGATCATTCCTGAACATTTCTCTCTTTGACATGATATTGATTGAAATAACTACAAAACAGTGTTTTGCGTGACTTTGTGGAAAGTTTCTAACGTTTTGTGTTGTTTTATTTAAATTTAATAACAATCAACTTGGTTCTATTCTGATCTATTATTCTTCAAAACATATCCTTAGCTATACTCATGTAGGGCATACGCCAAGAAATCAAGACATGAAAAAAACCATTCACTGTACCTCTATATTATTGTAAAATAAAAAACATTTCCCGTATAAAAACATTTCTCAAAATTTCCATTATAACAAATATTTCTATTATATGATTGGTTGGATGATGGCATTGGACCATTAAGTATCTTGACCCAGATTTTTCATAAATTAGAAGTTGGTTTTGTATGGGAAATGCATAAAAGTTAAATTCACCATACAGTGTCTGACTTGTTTCCTACGGGAGCCCCCATCTTGGCTATGAATTGCAGTGGAATGTAATGCCAATTCACTTATCATACCTAATAAAGTTTTAATATGAATCATGTCCACGGGACTACAGAGAGATAATGTCCACGTGTTTAAAAAAACAAACTATACAACATTACCACAAAATAATTTAAAGTAAGATATACATCCAGATGTATATCTGCATTCAGTTGTTTGTTTTATTAAAATCAGATTGATTAGAAATATTGTCAGATTGGCCAAGCAGATTGTAGAAAAACAAAATTAAGAATTGGGCGTTTAAAATCTACAGTTCTACAGTTCAAATCTATCATAAATCTTCTCACTGGTTGTATTACTAAATTGAGTTAAGAATCTAAGAAAAATAGTGGTAGCCAAAGCTAAATTAAGGCATTTCCCTGATCAATGAAACATATTGTAAATTAATAAATCCTCTTTATAATAAAACCTTGTACTTATAATGAAATAGCTTTATATAGTATAATAAGTGAACTGCTGAAGTCTTTTGCTTTATTCTAGTCCGTCTCATGCGCAGCAGGTGTGGGGCTAGAAAGAACTAAAGCGATTGACCGTTGTTATGTCCTCTTAATGTGAAAAGTTGGACAGTAGCAATGTTATAATGAAATAAGTGAACTGCTGAAGTCTTTTGCTTTATTCTGGTCCGTCTCATGCGCAGCAGGTGTGGGGCTAGAAAGAACTAAAGCGATTGACCGTTGCTATGTCCTCTTAATGTGAAAAGTTGGACAGTAGCAATGTTATAATGAAATAAGTGACCTAGGTAATTATGAATTTATTTCGTTGATTAAGTATTATATTTGTATGTATTAATGATTAGGTTAGTAATACAAATAATGTTATTGTCTCATTGACAAAAATTTACAAAACTTTAAAATGATTATTTAGATACTTCGGGACGAAGTATAATCAGAATGGCCGTGTCAAATATGAAATTATTATAAAACGCTATCCTTGTATTTAAGCTTTGTAAACACTGTCATATATTTTGTATTGAATATGCTCTGTGGTTCACGAGCATATTTCTGTACAACAACACTTCACACTTACACACTGGAAACACTTCTGAACTAAACTCAAAGTACCGAACAAAACATTGTGATGTTTGTTTACTCTTAGTAAATTGATGAGATTTCTTTAATATTTAATTACAGTTCATCATTATAAAATAATTCATGATTTTTGAAATATTGTACATATGTATACTTTGCTTTCCTGATGTTTTTAGTTTCTCAAGTGATAGTTCATGGTATGTTGTTGATGGAATGTTTTAACAAATATTGTAGTTCAAATGATTATAAAAATAGCACAAATCTTAGAATAAGTTTTAAAAGTGTTTCACCGTATTATATTTAGCTATAGTTACCAATGTTCAGAGTTATTTTCGGTAAAATCAACAATCGTCTGTGATTGGTTTAAAATGGCGCTTTGCTTAATGAGGTTTGAAGTGTATAAAAGCCGAATGTAATTCTATGGTTGAGCAGTTACGGATCCACTGCAGAATACGGCGCAAGTTAAGTACTTTGTTATTCACTATTGTTACCTGTTATTATTATTGTCTGTGATTATGTTTGATGTTTTCTTGGTATATTCTTATTTTCTGTGATTATGCTTATTGATTATGTTTGATGTTTTCTTTGCACCAATACCTACTTATTACTGTTCATTTATTATAATTGTTGAAGATCTTAATTGTTGTTTTTATTGGCATGTATTAATACAACTATTCTATAAGATGAAGTAGTTGTTGACTTTGAAATACACCATTAATAAAATTACTGTTGTTTACTTAAATTGACTGGCTACAATCTTTTATATAGAAACTTCCCTATCCACTCTGGTTGTAGGTTCTTAAAATAACAAACATATTTAGGTTTGTCATTAGTTGTATTATTCAATTTAAAAATAATAACTTTAATATTGGTAAAATCTCTATATTCTCATTGCTCTATCTATTTATCTAACACATGCTTTAACAAGTGTTTTCGGAGTGTAACGATAAGTAATGTTATCTCGTCATACATTCTTGTACTTTGACCCATTCTAGTATCTTCATTCTACATGTGAGTATACAAACAACTCATAGCTAATGTAACTTTTCAAAACCAGATAGGCCAAGCATAATTTTGCGTTTTTTTTGTCACTCAGTTTTACAGTTTGTAATGCTATACACGTTTCTCCTTTCCACGGTAATCCTACTAAAATGTTGTTTGTTCTGAAACTTCTTTCTCGTTGTTGTTCTAAATAAGAAATTATAAATGAGTAGGTCTTCTACGGTATAATGAATTATTTTACGACAGTATCCTTATTTCATATGTAGCCGTAATTATTTAATTTTCTCTGCGTAAGGATTCGTAGACGCGCTACGTAATTTTGGCCCATGTTAGAATTCTGCCAATTCGATAAATGCCGCCTTGAACACTCTGAAATTAGCCGTTTGGCTGCATATTTTTGTTAATGATTGACTTAATGCTTGTTAAGTAAAGCTTAATTACCTATATTGGCCATACTGTAATAGAACTGGCTGAACATTAAAGTGACATTATTTTATTGTTCCCCTATTTCTAATTACTCAATGAGCCTTCATATCGTACGCTTTGTAAATGTGTGTTTTATCGATAAGTTCTTAACTCGTCGTGGGTGGTGACTTGGACAGTAGTTGCATACCATTCATATGACTTTTTATGAATCATTTAGTAAACAAAGCGTCCCTTTAGCAGAGCACATTGACACATCGGGTTTGTTTATGTTGTTCTGGTGACTGGATTGAATTCTGTGAAATACTCAAATTCATTCATATTCATATTTATTTATTAAAATCAACATTGGATCATCATAATAAATGTTAGTTATAAATTTCTTATTCTAAGTTAGTTATTCTTATTCCTTGAACTATTTGGCTACAAAACAACAAGTAAACAAATAAATACGTAATTGATACAGTAAATGTAAATTTTTTTTTAGAAACAAACTAATTGAATTGGAATGGAATGTCAAAATTACTATGTCAGAAAGTTAAAATGTCATTACAACTAGAATAAAAAAGATAGTTTATTATTAAAATGGATCATAGAACAATGTCTGAGATAAGTTAAGTCAAATCCATCTGAGAATACCCTCAGAATGCTGTTGGAGCTGTCCCGGACCCTGCGCACTAGAGATGTGCACCTCTTGCGCATGGTGCTGTAGAAACAGTCCACGCGCGCCTCGGCAAACATCCCCGACGCGCTACAGAACCGGGGCAGCCCCATCAGCACTCTGAACGCATTGTTATATTGCACGCGCAAGGCGCTGTACTGTTTTTGCGTATGACTTGCCCACAGGCTGCATGTGTAGAAACTAGTGCAATATGCCTGGAAAAGTGTTGTTTTTACCTCTTGCGAGCACCGTGCAAACCTGCGGGCTATCATGTTCGCTCTTACAGACAGCGCCCTCCGCTCTCTCTCAATGTCAACATCGTCCGTCATGTCAGGAGTTAGGAAATGCCCAAGGTATTTAAATTTCTCAACTCTCTTTAGAGGTGCTCCATATAACTTTATCGGTGGTATAGGGGAGACTGGACAACTTCCTTTGGCATGAAAGACCATGCATTCACTTTTATTGATATTATATTTTAGGCCATGTTTTTGAGCATATTTCTCGCAAATGTAAAGCAATTTGGCTAAACCACACGTAGATGCACTCAACAGCACCATGTCGTCTGCATAGCTAATATTGTTGACACAGACACCGTCAATATGGCATCCGACATGTGTGCTACTAAGCTCACCGATCAGCGCGTCCACATAGAGGTTAAAGAGCTTTGGAGACGTCAGCCCCCCTTGCCTCACCCCACACTCCAACCTGTACTCTTCCGAGTAAACGCCCGACCATCGTACTACATTGACCTGGTTATGATACCAGAACTCAAATATGTAATTCAGTTCTGGTGGCAGCTCCAGATCTTTTAACTTCTGCCACAATACATTGTAATTAACCAGGTCGAATGCTTTCGATAGATCGAGGAAACAAGCATAAATTGGAGTTTTGCGATCAGTGTAGTACTTAACCGTCTGCTTCAAACTCAATACAGCCGTTTCTGTTGACAGACCTGGTCTAAAACCGAATTGATTGTCGTGTGTTTTCACATAACGACTAAGTTGAGCGTCAAGCAGACTGTCCAGCACCTTGGCCACTATCGTAGCTAAGGAGATCGGCCTATAATTGTTCTTATCACTTATGTCGCCGGTCTTATTTTTCACAATGGGCACCACTACAGTTTTCATCATTTGAGCAGGTAGATATGAATGCCCAATGCAAATGGAATAAAAATATATTTGTGTTTAGTAGGTACATTGCTAACCAAGGTTTGTAAACGAAAACTAGTAGGTTTGTGTACTTGGCTAATGGTCACGCACGTCGGTTACTTGTGCTTATCGCTAGTTCAAGAATGGATTAAATGTTTAAAAGGATAAAAATAAGATAAAGTAAAAGCCACTTCGAAGGTAATCAACAGTGAGACTGGAAGAGCCACAACTAAGAACAATAATTTGAAAATTAACTAAACTTAACGGAATGTAAAATACAATTCAAATTTGATTATGTAAATAGTGATGACATCATAAAAGCTTTCAAACCCATAAATTTTAAGAAAACCACGGACCTCTGGGGCATCTCTGTTTACGTTGTGAAATCATTGATTGGCATAATTGCGCCCGAACTAGCTTTGATATTCAATGGGTTTATTGACTGTGGTGTGTTCCCTGATTTAATGAAACACAGTAAAATAATTCCACTTTTCAAATCGGCGTCTTTTGTGATTTGTTCAAGGCATTTGATTGCGTAGACCATAACACATTGATCAGGAAACTACACCATCATGGTATTAGGGGCGTTGCTCTAGACTGTCTCACTTCCTATTTAAGTGGAAGAGTACAAAGAGTTGACGTGAATGGAAAGCGTTCTCCGGGGTCTCTGGTTGCTATAGGTGTACCGCAGGGATCAATTCTTCGACCATTTTTGTTCTTAGTATACATTAATGATCTACCCCATCTTGTGAAGGACGATCATGAGGTTGTATTGTTTGCAGATGCCACGTCACTTTTATTTAAACTAAAGCGACGAAAAACCGATTTTGACGATGTAAACAATGCAATCTCTACGGTTGTAAAATTGTTCAATGTAAACAATCTTCTACTTAATGAAAAGAAAACAAGGTGTATTAGATTTATACTACCTAATGTTACACAAGTTAAAGCAAATATCAAAATCAAAGAGGAACAGTTGGCTCTTGTGGACACCACCGTATTCTTAGGTATCACCCTAGATAATAAGCTTCATTGTGGTCCTCAAATTGATAAGTTATCGAAGAGACTTAGTTCTGCGGCATATGCAGTCAAAAAGATCCGTGTTTATAAAGATGTAGACACAGCTAGACTAGTTTACTTCAGCTACTTCCACAGCATTATGTCGTACGGTATACTGCTGTGGGGGAGTGCTGCTGATATAAATACAGTTTTTGTGCTGCAGAAGAGGGCTGTTCGAGCAATTTATAATATGGGCCCCAGAGAATCACTTCGCCAAAAGTTTAAAGAAATAAATATAATGACATTCCCTTGTCAATACATCTATGAAAATCTAAAAAGCGATAATCACAATGTTAAAACTAGAAATAAAGATAAACTCGCTGTTGCTACATGTAGACTCCATAAAGTTAGTAAATCGTTTAAATGGCACGGTGTACGCTTTTATAGCAAACTCCCAAGAGATATACAAAAATTATCAATTAAAAATTTAATAACGTAATTAAACAAAAACATAAAAAGGCACACTATAAAATATCTGATTATTTACCTAGATGATAAAATCTCGGGATTGAAAATGCTTCAACTCGAACCTATTGTTTTGTAAAAGGATCATTTAAAAGAATAACTAGCCTTGCCTTTCTTTCCTGGCTTGGTCGCGGAGGAACAGGCAGTAGTTAAAAACCGAGATTTTAAAGTGATCCTTGTGATTTTATTAAATAAATGAATTTGGCTTTGTTTTTACACCAGAATCATAACCATGATAATTATCATTAACAGCCTGTAGAAGCCCACTCCTTGGCATAGGCCGCCCCTAAAAAGTTCTTATATTAATTCTTATGAGCCATATCGACCTATTACCAGATTTAAACATGATAGTTTAAATGATATATCGGGTCAGATTAATAGTTTACATTACATCCCTTAATTAACAAACACTAAAACAAAATATTAAAGCTACTCGTAGATCTACAATTGTCGCACAAACTTTGGAACATTTCGAATAGTGTTAGGTGTTCAATCAACAGGAAAGAAGCCGGCTAAGGATAAGGATCAAAATAGTTTACATCTATGTTTATTGAGGTATCAGATTACCTGAACAATACGCTTTTACTATTTTAAATTCGTAGGTAACGTACACTAGGGTTTGTATTCGATTTAGCTGGCTTTAGAAAGTAAAAAGTTATTTTTTGCAAAATTAAATACCCTTACGTGTTTTCAATCATCTGTGCCAGTGCAGGCAATATAGATTTTACTGCTACAAGTGACTAGTTGACTGGAAAATTTACGAAATCAGAAGACAAAAATGCCCCTAGTTCCAGAACTGTAATAAATCGTAAGTACATACATAGGTGATTCGGGTCGGCCACGGGGTCCCCCATCGCCTTTCTCCTTTTGGACCATCGTGCCTCAATCATGATATAATGCATCCTGTATAATGCAGGTATGCGTACAATTTTAATTTGTTTACCTACTTACTTATTTTTTCACTTCGGTGTACTAACATACTCGATCGGTTGGTAAAAATACTAAGAGCAAGTATGGTAAATAAATATCCTCTTTAAATGTTTATAAATCTGTCAATGAACTGATAATACTCACGTTTTGAGTTTAATAATACATATTTCTGAGCACTGGTTTAATAATAGGTAAGTATTCAAGTGATTCCCCTATTTGAGTTATCACTATCAGAGTGTCAACTTAGACGGTTTAACAGAAATTAATAGTATAGTGTAGATTTTTAAAGTACACCGATGCTCAAACAATCCGACGGTCCTGCTCGAGTTGTTTTTTTCTTTGCTATGTAGAAGGTAATCCCGGAGTAGTCCTAAGAAATTGATATCTTAACAGGATAAGTAGTTCCTAAAACCTTAAAAACTACTTGCGAATAAAATTATATGTGTATGATTGTTCTCAACGCACAGCACACCACATTGAATTTTTTTATTTGATTAAATATATCATACGCTTAAAATCATGGATATCCATGTTCGATATTTTCATTTTCCAAGTAAATACCTAATTGCTTGCGCGAAGTCTAAGACAACTCGGCGCGACGGCGACGGTCACTGACGGTGCCGTGGAGCTATTCAGTTAAATTTTAAAACGGTACACACCTTAAGCGAGGGGCCACAATTTGAAGGTTATCAGGAAAATAAGAGCCTGGCCCTTGAATGGGTCATCGCTCCTGAGACATACCGCGTGTCGCAAGATAATCAGCCAAATAAAATACTGTTCAGTAAAGTTAACATCATTTGTTTAGTACAAAATACATACACCATTTTTAAAAGGCCAAAGTCAAATATTCGAGCTAAATGCCATCTCAATATAAATTGACAAAAAGTTAACGAAACTTGTTCCTAAATCGTTATCTGATAAAGAAGTCGGAACCGGATGATAAAACGAAATGTGTTTTCATATCTGAAAGATGGCTCTGTAAAACATTGGCGCGTCGTTACTAGAATTACTTAGGTATAACTAAAGTTTATCAAAATATTTGAACATCTATGTATTTCAAAATTTGTGAGCCGTGTTTGCTTGCTCATTAACATTTAATTTATAGACTATGTTTTATTGACATGTTATCAAAGTAGAATTTCCACAGTAAAAATTACTTATTATTACTTTATTAAGCAGTTGTTTGTTGGTTGGCGCTTAAGGTTGAGTACCCTTAGGACGATGACCGTTTTGCTCCGTTGGTTTAACATAATCATAGTATATCACTCTGGGTGATGATAATGTTCATCATATTTACGCAGGAGCCGCTAATATGTTGTGGGTAGGCTGTTTTAATTTTAATTTGTTAAGATACTTTCATTGGCAGATCTTTAATATTCTTTAAATTCTTAATTTAGTGAGATTATTCCATATACCTAGTACACTATAGTAGTTTCATGTTTATTATTGTAAATTTGTGTAATAATATATCAGAAAAATCCTAGAGGAGCAAAAGCAGGTGCTCTGTTAGTCCGTAGGAACAGCACATTCTTGACATATTTTAAACTCGATGCGTACTTAACTATCTACTTGCTTAAACAACAGTGCGTTTGTGGTGACGAACTGGCAGGTGTTTTACTGGATTGTTGGTTGTGAGTGTGAGCTACCTTTTCTTGACAACTAAATATGTAATTGATATTTATTTGTGTATTTCTTCATTTTATTTCATAGTCAGTCAGTCAGGACTAACGATTTAATAAATATAGATAGAGAAGATTATACACTTTCTATACTTCCTCGCACAATATATAAATTATTGTATTTATTGTTAAAAGGGTGTAGTTTGTTGGGTTTTCCGTAGTATTTTCGAAAAAATATATAGTTTTTATATATACAAAGATTATTTCTGGAATAGGTTTAACTTATGATTTCTGTGAACATTCTTGTGTTAAAAGAACTTGTGTTGTTGGGGAAATTACAAGATTTTACAACCTAAAATTTCAACACCGAACTCTCGACCTTCCGCAAAAAATTCCGCTAGCGTTGGACACAAAATAGGTTTAGGTACCGACCGTACCAATAAGAAAAATCATCATAATTCTGGAATTCCCTAGTAAAAACCTATTTTAATTATGTTTACTGTTGGCATGAAAATCTTTATTTCATTAGGTATAATGACCGCAGCGAATGGAAATGAAAACAAATTATTATTTTTAAAGTGCGCGGTGTTGTCTAATACCTACATGAACGTACGAGTCCAGAGAGCATTGACCATAGCATTAGTGAGTATAAAAAAAATAAGGAGCTGAAGATTTATGATTAGTGATAAATTTATCGCGCACGTTGTGATCACGACCGTTTAAATATGTTAGGGGCTCTCACACAGGTGGTACGGAGTAGCCAGCGGATGTTGCTTCCAACGTAGGGTCAAAGGACCATTCAAGGCCCGCGACATTTAGCGTCGATAACCTTCGCTAGGCGCCTCTGTTCTGCCTATCTGTATATAACAGCACATGGCTCATAAATACATACCATACATTGAACTAGAGATTATGTAATAGTTACTTGCCTCGATGATACCATGTAATTACTTGGTTATTCTAAAATTATGAAAAAAAAATATACGCGGGAACCAGTAATGACTTGCTCTCTTTTATATAGATTGGAAGGCATTTAATTAATCTAGATAGACTCAAGCAAAGCATAGTTTTCTATAAATACCTACAGAAAATGGACTAAAATCTATGCTTTGGTCACAGATATTATAATAAGTACTAGCTTTGGCCTTAATTCATTTAAAAATTAATTCGCTTTAATGGACATGCCTGAGTGATTCCATTCGCTTTTTGTAGTTTCCCTGTTTTATAAAAATTAAAAACACACAGAATGCATAGCTTTCTTTCATAAAACTTATTTTTTTACTTAAAAGTACAATAGATTTAAGCATGGTTCCGCCGTCATTACCTGAGTGCCGACAGTGAAAATTCCAGATGAATCCCCCTTAAAATGTGTAAATCCAAAATCCCTGAAACAGATCATTATTTATTTATGATGAGTAGCTACAATTCCAATTTTCAAGTTCCCACCAATAAAAAAACCGATATTCCCATACAAACTTTCACCCCCCAGTTCCTTTAAATGTCAAAATCTAAAAACATGTTATTATTTATTTATGCGCAGTAGCTGTACCTCATTTTTTTTATGCTTCTTACTTCAAATAACAAAGACTTTAATTCAATGTTCACATCCTCCATCCCCCTGGATTTTTGGAAATCCAGTCAGGAAAAACTATTTTATTAGTTTAGATTGATCAATATTTTTAAATTTTAAATGAAAAAGACACATAATTCGTTCGCAACCGGTGCTCGGAGTAAACACCTGTTACCTCGTCAGGATAGAGGGCAAACATCTGCCGCATCGCTGAGAACATAAAATTATATATCCTACAGTTGAAGTAGGAACTAGGGTACTAAACAATCAGATTATACAAAAAAATGCCCTTAATATAAATATATAAATAAATATTGCTGGACATTTATTTTGGCTTTTTGTTTGAAAGTTTTTTGTAACACGTATGTTCAAAATTTCGGAACTAAAAAATGTTTATATTATTTCGATGCCTGTTTTCCTCTGTGGTTGTTTGATACCTGCATACAGTTTATTGAATACTAGGTACAATATAACCACAAGCATAATAAAACGTCTTCTAACAAAGCAATTAAATTAGTTTAGCTTGATCTTTTGTGCCAAACAAACCCAATTTTAGGTACACTTGAGATAATTACAGGCACATGAGATCTTTAATCTTGATGTCTCAAGGAGATAACCTCTTTAGTAGTATTAAAACGTATTTTAGACTGGTTATAAAAAGATCCTAGAAGATAAGATAAGTTATAAACAACTTATATATTTAAGATAATGCTACATACGCTTTGTTTGTGTTTATGACTCGCCTTCGAATCTAAATACTTACCTCATTTCATAAAATTAACGTAATATCTGTTACAAATCACCCATAAATATGTTCGTTATCAGTCGCTGATTGTACACAAACATGATAAGGTTCAGAGGAATTGTAATTAAATAACAGGGCCACCTGCGTGCGTACAGAACAAAACAGAACGCTAGTTAAGGATTATGATAATCTTGAACATTGATCAACTTTTCGAAGAAAAGTAGTTTCACTATTCTTGAAACGTATTACTTTAAACGATTTCGCCTGCACACACACACACACACACACATATGCTCTATGCACTCATATATTTCCACAAGTACCATAGTACCAAGTACCATTTAGCACGTCTTTCGACAGATACATTTAATTTGTTATACTAATTCGAGGCCGTGTGTCTGGGCCCACTGTGCTATTCCACCCGATGATGGCGAACTGTGCGGTGGGGATGGAAGCATTCTTTGAGATACAGTTTTAGAACTAGTTGGAGGGACGACGGTGCATATCCATATCGTTCCACTTCGCTGTGTCGGTGGAAAAGTAAAACACCCATAGACTTAGTTTAGGTTAGCAATATTGCACGGCTGTCTGGACAAGATCGCTGTCAGTGATAAAGTGATTTTTCATTTCATTTCATTTTAATTAAAACATTATGGTGGTTTTAAGCCTATTTGAGTCACACAGCAGAATAAAATCTTAGTTAACCTAGTTTTTTTTGTTTATTCCACGTTCTCGATCAAAACTCAGTCAAATAATATTTATTTCATAATAACTGCCCATTTATAGCAGCAATATATATGCATAAAATAGTTTAATATGTTACCTAATTCATGATATTATGAACATTCCTATATATATGTTAAGTACATGCTTATTTCTAGAAAATTTTGAAATACGCAATGTAAGTTTTGTAATAGGTAATTTTATTGACGTAACCAAGTGTTCTCCATGTTCCTTAGGTTTAAATAAACGATTATCAGTATTAACATTTCTATCACTTTAATAGAATAACAAAATAAAACTGATGAGGTCTATAACCCTGACGCCATATGCCTACAAACACAACCACCTGGCTGTTTTTATGTTGGGATGGGTTCAGTGCACGGTGCAGCTTGCATCTAAACGACCGACGACGTTACCGGCGCAGGGGTTGGAATCCTCAGCCTTAGTCAGTTGAACACTTTAAAAAACCTCCAATAACGGGTTAACTCTTGGCAGCACATTAAAATGTATTACGTTAAATGTGGCGATGCAACCTGTCGCGTGGATCAAGTATTCCTAGCAAAAAGTGGGCATGTGCCAAATAAAATGTTTGTACATGTCTCTTATTAATCTCCACTTTGTATTCGCAAAGATCTATTTGTGAGCGTTTTTTTATGTAGAGTTTCCGGAGTTTACCAACTAGCGTGAACCAAAGCACAATAACTAGGTATATCAAATAATATCTTATTCATATTATTATATTATATTATATATAATATTATATTATTCATAACTTTTCATTTCTGTATTCCTGTACTTAGGGCGCGTACTCGGTAAAAGACCTTCCTAATTTTTCTAGTTGAATTTACATGTATAAATGACACGGGCGAAGCCGTGGGCAGGGCTTTTCATAAAAACTTCTTTTGAAAAAGTTCGTCTCATTATTCAGTGAGTTTAAAAACTGAATGAGGTAGGTTAGTGAGGCGCAGCTGTTGAGGCACGTGTTGGGTACCCGAGCCAGCCAGTGCCTTCTGGCGAAGGCACGTGTGTAGGTACTTTGTATTATAACTACATAGTATTACATTAAGTAAAAGTACATTAAGTGCATTTTAAAAAGTAAATCAAATAACTATAACGAAAACTAAAAACAGTCTCAAAAATATAACCTAACTTGCAGCTATTTAATAACATTAAAAAGTTATAAATACAAACAGTTTCTACACTAGTTTGCGATTTGCAAACTAGTACTAGTTGCGATTGGATGCAGGAGGCAATCTACGATTCCGGAGATGATTCGCAATAAACATAAAAACTTTCGCATTTATTGAACAAGTGAGTAAAGCGTACGGAGAGTCTACTTGGACAACGTTATTTTGTATATATGTATCTATGTATGTTTGTTTGTCTGACGATAAATTCCATACAGTTTATTCAATCATGATAAAACTTTGTAATTAAATAAATAAAAAGTTCGAATATGCGCCCACTGATTAATCAGTGGGGATTTTTGAACAGGTAAAAACGGGACATAACTTGATCTCAGTTCGTGTCAAACTACTATGTAATATTATTAGGATAGTAAGATTACTTAACGCATCCTGCGTTAAGTAATCTTACTATCCTCATAATAATAAATAATCCCAAACACAGACAGCCTACTATTTATCCATCGAAGAGTTCATCAAACGCAAGGTCCACTGTTCGCTTCGTCAGATTAGCTTGCTTGATAGTAAGGATAGGAAGACATATTGTTGATGATAGGATGTAGTGAATTTACATCGTAAGAAAACTTACTTTACGTCAGACTTTATTGGCGACTCATAAAATATATTACACATTTTTGACATTCGATGTGTACAGCTACTATACATCTCGGGAACATGACACGTCTAAAAATACCACGTTTATTGAAAGATGTCAAACCATTTGGGAGCTACGAATTAATAAAGTACTCGCTATTCATACATAGGTGAACACATTCCCTCATTCTTCGACAGTCTGAAAAAAGGCAAGTATGATCCTTCCATGTAACCTCGTCTTGTGCTTTACATTAGTCGTATTCAATTTACAAATAACACAACATAACAGAGACTTTGTTGCTCTTTAAGGTTGGACGCCACCAGCAGTAATAATAACTGTATTGTTTTCAACCACTTTTTGGTAATTATTAAATTTAGGTAGGCTATTAAAATTTGTAATTAAGTAGGTTCTGTTTCGCATTTTAAATAAGTAATGAATTTGTTTAAGCTCTACATAATTATACATTCTAAAATTATAAAGCTCGGAAATAAATCGCGATTGCAGACTTTAGTTGATTATATTTTATCTATAAGCACAGAATAATTATGCTAGTTGGAACTGTAATTAGCCTAGTTACAAGTCCTAATTAGATCGTCTTCTCGTCCTAAAAAATCCTTAAAAACGATCGTAGTGATTTCAAAGAACAGTAATATTAAAAATATATACCTACTTAACTACCATCGTGGCCTACATTCATAAAAACGGTATTCAGTTTTATATGTACAAAAGGTTATTTCTACTAATTACTTACCAATGTGTAGGTATTACTCGGTTATATGGATTATAAAAAACCAAGGATTTGTCTTTGAAATGAAGTAGGTACCTACCTATGTATGTGGGCGAAACCACGTGGCTGCACACATCGGAACTAACAGGAACAGGCGGCGCTTCAAACGCCACGCCACGCAAGTGGCGGGAAATACATATCCGTATCCGGTCAGCCCATGCATTCGTGTTATATTATAATGGTTGCAGTAGTAAATTGAGGTTTGGATTTTATTAAAACAATAATCTTGTACTTCAAAACTTCACGTCATGTCCCGCATGTGCTTCCACCCACGCACCCCCGTAAAAACACGTTCGATTTATCAGATCACCCTTCCCTACAGAGTTTTACAAAATAATGCCACGTGAGAGTCACGTGCTTGTTAAAAATGGCTTGTGTTGTAGTGTTTGTATTTATTACTAATCGATTTTATCAATTTAAACAGTAGTGTTTTGTCCAATTTTTTTGTTGTAATACCTAGTGAATAGTACTGTACTTACCTAGAATTGAAAATGTACATTTTGCTGAAAAAAATGAGGTCACGCTACACATCACCCGCTTTATGAGGGGGCTCGGTCGGAGGGTAGACAGGGGTGGTGTGGGGTGGGTGAGATAGGGTACGAAAAATGTACTTGGACTTCACCAAGCGAACGACGCGCGCAGCGTGCCGCGCCGATCCACCACTAGGGTTCCCAGATGTCTCACTGGAAAATCCTGACAAAAAGCCTATAAAAATGTCCTGACATTATTACCGCGAGTGCGCGCGATGTAATGTATCTAATACCTATTAAGTTAACTGTGCACAGTTGCACAGCGCAACTAAAGTTCATTTTTATGTAGATTATTAGAATTTACAAATATTTTCATGTTAATTTGTTTTAGTATTATCGTTCTTACAAATAAACTAACTTACATAGGTACTAACGTACATATGTATTTAATTTAATAAAAATTCTAACATTTTCAAAAAACCCCTGAGTCATGACCAATGTTTAAAAATCCTGACATGTCAGCATAAACCCTAACCGCCACCACCATGACTCTTCACCCCCGACTTCGTACACTACCGCGCCCCCCGCGCCCGTGTCGTCGAAAGCGCGCGATTGTTCTGTCTAGTCTAGCGAGCGGGGGACGTAGTCAATGCTTTGCTTGCGTTGCGTCAAGACGAGACCCTGCATTGGTTGTCTCGCTCGGCTCAGTCCGCAACGTGCCGTACACTAGAACGGTTGTTTTGTCCGCTTGCAATCTCTAAACATTTTCCGCCGTTTGTTTGATAACGTCACATGTCCTAAAACAAATTATTATTTTTTTAACGTAGAAAGTATATTATTAATTTCAAAAGTTATATGAACAGTGATCGTGTTTTGGACCGTTTCGAACAATAATAAAACTAATATTGAAAGTTTGTGACGGGTCGAAATGAGTGGATCGACCACAAGAGTTAAAAGAGGATCTCGGAGCAGTGTCACTCTTCTGGAAGCAGCCAACAGGATTCTGCGATTACTTGGAGTCAGTTCTACAAAGCGCGGGAAACAACCCTCGCCCAAATCTAAGGTAAGGTCAATGACTTGGCGGCGGTGCGGCGCGTACCTATGTCTGTTTTTGTAACCTTATTTATTTGTATAGTGTATGTCTACGTCTGTCTTTAATTCAAAGTTACACTGCTGTTTTTGGCAAAATACGTTACAAAATATATTACCTAGTTTACAAAGCACTTAAAAAACTTACAGTTCAATGTTGAAACTTAACAGAGGTATTTATAAAAGTAAAAGGCTGGGAAAAAAAAAATGAGTTCACAAGGCTGCCTCTAACTATTATTGCTGTATTTTTTCTTGTTAACATGAGTGAGGTATCCATATTTACCCGTTTTCATTAAAGGGGTCGACACCCCGCGTCGGCAACCTACCTGCCTACGCAGCCAGGCACTAAGTGTGGCGTTGAATGAAACGCTACCTCCTGTTTTACTAGGTTACATGGAACAGCTTCGTAGTTGGTAATTATGGTTAGGTATGTAAAAGTAAATATGCTGATAAACTTTCGCTACAACAACTTACACGATACGTAGTGATTGCGCACTTTCGTGCGCAATCACTGAGTGTAGTGGTAATTGGAAGGTTTCGTTTACGTCAGGGAATGAATAGTTCACGTCATCACCGGCCAATATTGCTTGTCGTATCAGATGCAAACGAAACTAGCTAGTTCTGTGGTGTAGATAGGCACGGCAAGCCTACGAGTTAGTGGGGCAGCGCGACGCGGCATTTGTTTGTTCACCACGCGTCGTCAGCGTGACCACCTTGTTTACAACTACCCATACTAGACTATTCACAATGCGCATTCATCACTCGCCTTGGTAATGAATTACATAGTAATAAAAATAATATTTTCTGATACTACTAGGTATAATCAATCAGTAACCCACAATACACCGTTATGGACTACATACCTATATGCGTTAATCTCTTGAGGTAAGGCATTATTAATTAAGATTAGGAATACTCCGGCAGCTGTTTGCATTCTTCCTGATTAAATAATTGACTGGGTAAGTACCTATGTAACTGGTTAAGTACCCAGTATATTAATATAACCTATCTAGTAGCAGGTATGTAGGTAGGTATCCTGCTGATCATTGTAGATGATTCCTCATAGTTTTCCTTTTTATAGGTAGATACAACATATAATCACTCTTGGCAAAACCCTGCAGACTAAAATAACTTTAACCTAGTTTAAATTCTTAGGCAGATCTTACAACAACGGAAACGGCCCCAGAGATTCAGAAGTACATATTTTTATACTTAGGTAGTACCTACCTATAGGAATACTACTTTATAATAGAATAAGTTTTATACAGTTACCTACCTAACATAGTTTGAAATGTTTTAGACGTGAGAGGAGGTTGGTGTAGGTAATAGACATGTAACAACAGCAGCGTGCCATATCCGGTTACATTTTGGAAAAAGGCCTAGCGCGCCGACCTCTGATTGAATATTGGTAAAAAATAAGATTTGGTTTTAAACTTAAATAATAGGGAAAAGCAAAAAAAATACAGTTTAGATGAAGAATTTGAGAACAAATCTTCGGAAACTTGTTAATAACTTTCACATTCTCGATGCTGTAATAGTTGTACGATTTGTCTGCTCAATTATAAAATCGGATGGAATTTAATGAATGCAGCGAAATGCAATAGTGTGGGATTGAGGTCGGCTACGAGCGTTGTGAGTACGGAATGAAGTACCGTTCGTTGGTTGCGTCGTCGTCGGTCGGTCGCTGTCGCGCCCGCCGCCCGCCGCCGCCCGCCCCGCGGAATGCGGGACCCACTTCACTTGGGCACTTGCGGCCTGCAACTTTATTAGTGACTCATTCCATTTGAAACTTCAATGGACCTCACTCGATGTTCAGTTCAGGACATGTTTATCATCAGCGAGCTGGGGCAAAGAATACTAAATGTTACTGCTGGAGTCTTAGAGGCGGGATTATGGGTTACTAACTTGTAAGCCACGTATATCCATTTTTAGTAGCCCGCATTAATTGCTGGGTAGAGGTACTTACATTTATAAAAATAAATCACTTACTAGTAGTTTGCCAATAACTGAGATCTCGCGATGCAGGTACCGTTTTTAACTTATTACTTAGAGTAAGGCACCTAAGTTTGCCAGTTGGAACATGGATACTATCGCTTTTTTAGCGTTTGTGTGTGGAGTAAACTTAACTTATTAGACGTGTGTGACCTTTCAATTTAGCTAGTCACTGTCAAAATCTACTATCTGTGCTCTACGTTGATTGTACCAGGTCGTATAGGTATAATATTTTCGTAATAATTAAAATTATCTCTACTCCAAATCCTAATCCTAGTTTACTTTTCTATAATTATTCTAAGATTGCCTCATCGCGATTCAAAACAGATAACTTTCTACTTCCGCCATCCAGTTTTTTTTTTTTTTTTTTTTTACTAAAAATAACAAATTTTAAAAGTAGTTTTCGTATTGTATTTTTTACTTCCACTTATGTGAGCAAATAAGGCTCTCTTTTATTTCTTAAGGCCTCTTTAACCCCATATTTCAAAATACCTATACCGATTAAGCTCATAAAATGTTTACGTCCGAATAGAACTTTGAAACTATTACATATCTACCAAGTTTAATCAATATTTAATAAACGGTTCGGCTTTTAACGTTGGGCAAACAAACATACATACATACTTCGGTTTTCCCAAGTAGACTTGGAATCTATAAACACAGGTAGATAGGTAAATACCACTTATTTTTTAACCGACTTCAAAAAAAGGAGGAGGTTCTCAATTCGGTTGTATTTTTTTTTGTGTCTTGATATATTTGTCAATTGTTTACCGATTTTGATGATTCTTTTGTTGATGATAGAGAATGATCCCAAAAAGGTCCCATAAAAGTTTTAATACTGAGGGATTGCTACTTTTCCCGTAAAACTCAAAAAACATCATCATCTTATGGAATCACGACTATCCGAAACATTTTTTGTAGGCTATTTTACTTTTGTTTTTGTTCGAAAGAGTGTCATCCTGAGTGAGGAAAATAACGTAAGCACGTGAGGAAGTCGGTTTTTTGATATTTAATGTGTTATATTATTTAGTCAGACTTTGGTTTATAACTATTACGTTGGTAGGTACGTAGGTACATAAAGACTGAAGAGGTTATGGAAAGGTCGTGTAATTTGCAACATTACCAAGGTATGTGGCTCCTATTCTGTTTCATCCAGTTTGTCATTGATAAACAGTAATTCATAACAGCATGCTATGAATTGTTTATCAATGACATTAATTTTATCTGAAAAGTTGGTACCTGCCTAGTATATGTAATCTGAGTAGGTAGGTATTTCTCGACCTATGCCAGTTGTTTCGTGAAACAGATGCAAATCCGCGTAGCCTACCTACTCTATGTATCTAATTAGCTGCGGTGTGTTGTGACCCAGTGGTAATTATAGTTTTCATCGCACCACGTCCTGTCTAATTCACTATGTCAGTTTCTTTTCAACTGCAACTCATTGGGATAATGTTATTTAATTTTAAACGCTATTTTAAAGTTCCTTGGTCTGTGTAACGGTATAGGTATAATCAAAGTTTATAGAACCTTAAAGTACCAAAGTAACTTTTTAAAAGGTTTTCGATAGTTTTTTTGGTTTCTGAAGCAAAATGGCTGAAATGGAACCGTTATAGTTTCGTCTGTCTGTCCCGTTCTCGCGCACCTTTGTGACCCCGACGCCCGCCAGTGTGGGAAATCATTAAATAGATATAAAAATTTGCAATGTACAGCACGGATCGTATTAAGAACTCATATTGCCAGACAGTTAAATTGAACTGCCTTGTAATTTCGTATTATGAACGCGTTATGCCAGTCAGTCAGCGGTCACGTGACGCTCTAACCGTTTTCTGTCTGAATTTTAGCTGGTTATTTCGTATTACAAGCTTTTATTTCACCGTGTTTTAGTTGTCAAAAAATAGTTACGAAAACCATTTCGACTCTTATGCAGAGCTGATTTCAATGTAGCTAGTCAGGCGTGCAGACGTAACGCTGGCCCCCACCGCGGCCACCTTGTATGACGCGAAGCCATCACCACCGCCGCCCATAAACAAGTGCCCACTCTCGAGGCGTTACGACGCGTCACGCGCGATTCTCTCACTACTCGCAGCAGTCTGCATCGGTCGGTTTTAACGACGCTCCCATAAACTCACTAAGTTAAAAACAATAATTCATATCGACAATATCCGTTGTTACAGAATAACATTCGAGCTCCGAGTGAGGCCCGAGCCCCTATTGCTGCTGCCGAGACGGTGGTCAATACCCCGGTGAAAATGCAAGCGTCGCCGTCGGAGGCTGCGCTAAACCCAGAGCCCGCCGCTTCGCCGGCGGTGCCCAGCCCAGTATACAGACTCCCCAAGAAAACACATGAGGACTACATTTTTGGCAAACTGATTGGTGATGGCTGTTATAGTACCGTCTTCCTTGCCAAAGACGTACATAATGGAAAAGAATGTGCAAGTAAGTGTGTAATTTGATAGGTACTTATTTAAAACTAGCCTTTGGCTACGGCTTCGCCCGCGTGGTAACGGTTAAAAGTAGCCTATGTATTATTCTGATGTATATGCTACATGACAGTAAAGATTCATAAAAATCCGTTCAGTAGTTTTTGCATGAAAGAGTAACAAACATCCATCTTCACAAACTTTCGCGTGTATAATATTAGTAGGATATTGAGGAAGAACGCTAGTTCATTCAATATCTACTTCATTTATATAAAGCTCATAATTATTACAAATAGTCTTAGTCTAAAAACACGTATTTAAAATGCTAATTTATATTTGGTCTTTCCAGTTAAAGTTTGCGACAAAAAGCACATCGTTCGAAGAAAGAAGGAGGAATACATAAAACGAGAGAAATTTGCTCTGCACCTGCTGGATGATGTCCCGCATGGGTTTGTCAAACTTTATTGTACTTTTCAAGACAAAGAATGTCTATACTTCGTGTTGTCATTCGCCAAAAATGGTGAACTATTGAGTCACATCAATCGTGTTGGCTCTTTTAAGCTCAACGTAGCTCAACACTACGCCGCTGAACTGCTAGTAGCCTTGGAGTCAATGCACGCCAAAGGCATTATTCACCGAGATTTAAAACCGGAAAATATTTTACTGGATGAGAATATGCACTTGATAATTGCTGACTTTGGAACAGCAAAGATCATGAACCCAGAAGATATTCGACCAAAGCCCATGGACATCGTCACAGAGGGACGAAATGAACGTTCCAGAAAAATCAGTTTTGTCGGTACTCCCCAATACGTAAGCCCGGAGTTACTGCATGACTGCGTAGATACCCGAGCTTCTGATCTTTGGGCATTCGGGTGTATCGTTTACCAGATGATCTCGGGGC
The DNA here is from genome assembly GCA_958496245.1 of Perizoma flavofasciatum. Classification (NCBI taxonomy): domain Eukaryota; kingdom Metazoa; phylum Arthropoda; class Insecta; order Lepidoptera; family Geometridae; genus Perizoma; species Perizoma flavofasciatum. Next base: position 6,577,282 of record OY292431.1, read on the forward strand.
TGCCTCCGTTCCGCGCCGCTACAGAGTTCTTAACCTTCCAAAAGGTACTGAAAATGGATTACGAGTTCCCGGAAGGATTCCCGGCTGTCGCTAAAGACCTTGTTGAGAAAATTTTAGTTTTGGACCACTCAGAAAGGCTTGGATCCAATGACGAAGGAGATACTTATGAAAGCATTCGCAGTCATCCATTCTTTGACGGAATCGATTTTTACAACATATGGGAACAGAATCCTCCAATGATCTGCCCCTACCTACCGTTTGGTAACATTGAAGAGGATTATAACGTGCCAGATTACCTTGAACCAGGCTTGGGAACAGATCAACTCAGGCGACTCTGGGAACTCGACATCGGTACATCTCAAGGTAATTTTAACTAAATTTTTGAAGAAAAGCATAATTTGCAGTTTCACAAATACTTTAGCTATTCTCTGCTGACGTATTAATGTGAACAATTACTAAGACTCGAGTGAGTGCAGTGAAGCGACTAGTAAGAGGCAACCGGTACGTCCCTGACCCAAATTCTTAGCGAAACACTAGTCTTGTTTCATAACGAGAAAACTGTGTTTTGTGTTTATTATCTTAAATCAGCTCTTTCGTAGAGGCATTCAGTACTGTAACTAGCTCCGTACGTTGCATGGTAGTGCTACGTCATCGCATTGACTGCTATTAACATTCGGAGTGGACGTCCTCAGTAAGTAGTCCTACAGAGGCAAGATGACGTCAGCCTTCCGGCACGCGGCGCGCCGCCTGCCGCCTTTATAGAGTCCGCGATCTCAACCGCTTGCCCCGCCACCATGAATGAATGAGTCTCACACCCGATACGCTTTCGTCGGCCTTGCAATCAGCTGACAATGCCATGAAGCCCGTTACATGGGACAATTTTATGAATGAACGAGAAGATTGAATGCATTATCTTTTCATATAATAATAAATTTGTATGTCAAACATGCAATTTAAATCGATATTTCTATCTTTCTAGGTGTTTTGCCCATAAGCCCCGAAGACAAACGCCACCGTCTGGAAGATCAAGCACGTAATAGCAAGTGGCATCAATTTGTAGACAGAGAACTCATTTTAAAACACGGCATGATCGATAAGAGGAAGGGTCTTTTCGCCCGAAGACGCGTGTTCCTGCTCACCACCGGACCACGGCTGTTCTACGTCGATCCGACCAACATGATCCTCAAAGGAGAGATCCCCTGGTCGCCGGAACTACGTGTCGAAGTGAAGAACTTCAAAATATTTTTAGTACACACGGTGAGTTACAATAATAGATAAGATAAAGTTTATTGTTCTATAAAAGGCGTGTCGGACAAACATAGCCAACTTAACAGGAAGCGTTGGACTTTTGTACCTAGGTTAACCTCTGTTCTCCACACTAGAACTGCAAAGCCTGTATAGCAAGGTCAAAGTGATTCGCCGTGTACTCAGCAATTAATGTCTGGCTTCCCCTTCTTCATTATTTAATCTACGTTCATGTATGTTCAAAAATGACCGAATCAAATCTAATAAGTTGTTTATTTTTTTACAGCCTAACCGTACATATTATTTGGAGGACCCAGCCGGGTTCGCGCTGGAGTGGAAGCGCGTGATCGACGAGGTGCGCATCGGCACCTATGGGCGGGACACGACCTAGGCTGCGGCGCGGCCCGAGCGCGAGCTGCGAGCCCGCATCATATCGTTCCGCAGCGCAGCGCAGGGCAGAATGCACACTTGTAGGATACTATTAGTCTCGATTTGGAGCATGGCAACAGTCCGGACAGAGTGGTATCGCGACGACGACGCCTGCAGCTTGCGCCGTTGCACCAGCCGAGCGCAACGGCTGACGAGCGACGCCGAAGCCCGGCCCCGCGTTAGACGTTGCACGAGATGACGACATCTGATACTGATCGATCATTGTGGGATACATCGACTGATTCCTATTAATAGTAAATGCCCCTTACTATCTTAAATTATTACTTTTATTAAGTCCTTATTTAATGTGAATAACCGCGATGATATGTAAATATATTTGTCGTAAATTATTATATCCGCGATCGCTTAGTGTAGTATAATGAAGTGGCCTCATTGTGAGAACGGACTTGTTATTCACCACCCGCGTGTTCACGAAGCCCATTCCGGCTGGTAACTAGGCAATTTATAGCTAAATTTATAATTATTTATTAAATTAAATTATTTACCAACGGAATGTGACTGTACAGTAATCATTACATTAGGAAATTTAATTTTGGCGGTTTTATATTGTCCTGAGACGTGATCGCCGACGATGCAGTGCGTTACATCTCGGAGGAGTATGGAGCCGCCGATGAGAAGGATAGCTTCTTAAATGTGCAGGCGCTCTCCGATTGTAGCATCTCGTTGAGAGCGTCACGCATTGTGCATTATTATTTTTGCACTGTAATTAATTAACATAGCAAGGGTATACGGATAAAGCCACCATAGGTGTAAACCAGCTATTGGATTGCTAGGTCATTGACACTATTCAACATTGTATGATTATTACCTATAATAGTTTTGTTGATTTGAACAAGTTAGGATACTTAATGGGATTGATTGAAATTTTATGTTAAATAAGGTAAGTACCTATCAATTTAAATTCGAAAATACTGTATGATTGTGTTATGTATGCCCAATCACTAGAGGTAGGTACCTACATACTCAGCTTACCAAACTTGTTAGTTATATCAATGTCAAGGGGTAGGTATATTCAGCTACCTACTATCATTTTAAAATATTAAATGCCTAAAACTTGCCCTTAATATTTCAATTTAGGGCTAATTGTAACAAGGGATGTTATCCATTCCTAGTAAATGAAAGTTAAACCCACATTTAGCAAATTGTAGATGATAGAATTTCAACTTACCTACTGTTATATACTTAGATAATCTGATTTCATTCTACATCACAGATACATAATTTGTCTGGTTTTAATATATTTATGACATTGCTGCATTTAAAATTTTAATAACTATTGTAATTACATATATTTTACACTTCTATTGCGTAAATTCCAGTACTTATAACAATATAAGAAAATGAAAAATAAAGTTGAGATTTTTATGATAAATAATTACCTATCTGTTTTTATTTACTTCGCAAATAAATCGAAAGAAAACCAAACAACAATAGGTACCCACGGTTACTAACTTACTACACTTAAAAAAACTGTATGAGAAACAGTTAAGCCATCTCAATTTGCATTGTCTATTGCAGTGGCCCCTAGTGACTTGTGGGTATAAATCCTATTTAAGAACCACCCTTAAGTCATACAAAACTATTGTAAAAAAAACACACATTTACAAATCGATTTAGCGGTTTTGTAGATGAAGGATAACAAAAACAAACAACCATTTACTCAAAAAACATGTAGGTGCATACTTCACTTACAGACTTACCTACTATTAGGGTTACCTACTAGGGTTCTACCTACTATTTGTCTGGCAGAGTGTAAACTAGTCATATCCAAGCCTTTTTTTCAATGACGATACGATAACTACGGATAACTTTATAGATAGGTACCTAGTTATTTTACTAGCGGGTGAGATCTTTGAGTCAATTTAAAGAATCGGTACTTGTACGTCAACAAAGTAGACCTAAATAAAAGGGATTGCTGTACAAAAAACTGCTAATTATATATAACAGAAACCGATTCCCGTTCATGTCGAGTTAATTATAAAAAGAGAGTAACATTCAGAAAATAATTTCTAACGCCACTTAATTATACACATACATTAATTATAACTTAAAAACAATAAAAATTATGCCTAGCTCTAATCAATCAATACAGGATTGTTTATTTTTATTTACCCATTTAGGGATACAGGATTGATTGATCCAACATCCTAGTAGTCTATGATTGAGCCTAAAGATTGGAGAGTTGAATTTTTTGTAGTATCCAATTTCCAATAGCATAATTCAATAAAAGTGTTTCCTTATCGTTCGTTTGTTTAAATTCTTAAATATATTATATAAAATGTTCTGCGTACTCTGCTGGGTTTCCTGGCAACTTACCAGGTGCCAGGTGGCTTACGAGGGCCCAGGTGTAAAGTTACCAACGAACTAATAGAGGTGAGTAATAAATAACGTCACGATGAAAAAATCACAGTGATCTGAAGTCAAATATTATCACTGTGATTTGTCGAAAAGTAACAACGTTACGTATGTCGTTCCTTCGTGCTCCAATCGCGCACCGTTCCAAGATATATTATCGTTCCTTCCTACTGACTGCTCTAATGACGCGCGACTAGCGGTAACTTCGGTTAGTTTCGCGCTTCCTCGGCGCCTGTTCCTGTTTATTTCACTATAACTCTCTTTATAGAGTTAGAGGGTAAGTAGGTACCTGTTTTCTAGAAATGGCAGATGAGAACAATCTAAATCAACTTTTACGTTATACACTCATTATCGTATTTGATATTAGTTGGGATAATGGACTTGAAGGTATGTGTATTTTATATTAATATTTAGGTATTTACTATGAATGAAGATAAATCGTTAATATGGTTAATACCTATAATTTGGTTGTAAGTACCTATTTAATTACTTTAAAAAAATAAAAATAAAAATAAGTAGATATTTTAATAAGTACATAAATAATAGTTATATAGAAATAGTTAACTAGAGGTACATACGGCTTATATTATAATGTTTGTGAAACAATGCCAATATTCAATTTGTGCAACTCAGTCCTGAGCCTGTGAGCCTGGTATTTAGGATCATTTAAAACAATTTTAGACAACTCGTTTCTCGTGACCTGAGTGATCGACGTGACAAAGTCACGTTGATTTTTCTGGTATTTCGGAACATTTAAAACAATTTTAGACATCTCGTTTCTCGTGACCTGAGTGATCGACGTGACAAAGTAACGTTGATTTTTCACTGTGACTTTTTTGGAACTGGAACGGCAGTCACGGTGATACGAAAATAACGCTTTTCCCCACCTCTACAACTAACTAACGAAATTCACGGAACGTGTCGTCGCATTATTTTAATTAAGTACCATAGAATCAAAATATAGCAACTTCAACTTTTGTTTATGGCTTCTGTGGTAAGAGTTGCCACAATTTTGCCAATGTCGTGTCGACAAGATTTAAAAAAATAAGGCGATGGAGAGGAGTTTACAGAAATTTTTACCGGTCTAAATAGAGGGAGACTCGAACAGTTTTTTTAACTATAAGTTGATTTATATAAACCTGTAAAGGACAACACAAATACAGAGACAAAACACACGAAATGTACATTTAACATTATGAGAGGCACATAGAGATATAAGTACATCAGCATAGTATCATAATTTTATTTTATTACAAGTTAAAAATTTACATAATAATACTATAAAAGGGGAGAAGACAAGGGATAGTATAAATTTGGAAGAGAGAGGACGAGGGATTTCTGGAGGGGTGACATCATGCAAAGATAGCCGTAGCTTAGGACAAGAGAAAAAAAGGTGATCAACATATCCTTCATCTAATCCACATTCACACAAGGAATGATCCCTGACCCTTATTTTGGCTAGAACAAAATATGGCAATGCCATCTACTTAAGCAATTTGAAGTTGACATACTACAGTCATGATGGTTCACTGTAGACTGTGACTGTAATATCAACTTCAAATCAGTTGTATTTCTAGTTGTTGGTTTCAAATGACAACTTACAATGAAATATTATTGAAAGATGACTAACAGACAATATAGGTATTCCGCAATTGTATGGATTTACAGAGAATACCCATGACATTCGTAAAACAAACGTTCGTCTCCGAGTGACTTTCAGATACAGAATGGGGGCACAGATATAAATATATATATTAATGAATTATTTCGCGTAATATGCTAAGTATTTTTAGTTATAAAATAAAAATCATTGATAGGTAAGAGATACCTAGGGATGTCTCCAGCTTTTTAAATCTTTAGTTTTGTTTGGGAATTAGAAAGTTGCGCACGAACTTAGCTTAAAAATTACAAGGAATGGTGGACGGACTCCCCCATTCCAATGCTACTGCTCCCAAAGTTAGGAATTGAATAGTTTCCGAGAAATTAAATTTTTAAACTTTGTAGATTAACTACTAAGAAATTAAAATGCGAGCAAACGTTTTATGAGGCATAATTTCCTCAAAGAAGAAGAAATAGGGTACGTTAGGTCATGTTACTCACCAACTATAATACATCAATACGCTGCGCTCAGCTCGTGTTTGTGTTTTTGTTTCGGACTGAAATTAAGATTAAAATAGGATCCATTTTGGATTAGTTGAAGGTTGGTCCATTGTCAATGTAGCAAATCGGAATCCAGGACATAAATTCGCATAAAAATAAATTCATTAAAAACACGCACAGTATTTCCGCGCTTTAGTAATGATCATCGTTCAATGATTTGTATATAAGCATGCACCTTACAAAACTAACCTCCAACTCCAGTACATCTTATTTTTAAATTTCTAAGAATGGTTAAATATTTATTTCTCGGAAACTATTTAATTCCTAACTTTGGAAATGATACCGTTGGAATAGGGGCGTCTACACCTTCCAGTACTTGTGATTTTTTTTATCTAAATTCATGCGACGTCTTTCTAAATCCCATCCGCTATTTTCCTAATGTAGACATATAGAAAACTTTGGCTACCTGATATGTTCAGAATTTTTAGAATAGATAGGACCTACCTAAACAATATATGCTATCGAAAGAAAGAAAGAAAGAAAATATTTATTTAGCACGACATAATATATATATATATACAACAAATTTTGGAAGTTAGGATGGTGGGATAATTTGTGGGAATACATAATAATAATAATTTATAAGTTTGGAAGTACCTACCTATAACTGAAACAGAAATGCACCACGCACCTTACTGCCTAATCCATCTACCTAGCAGTTTTATGTCGCACCAAAAAGGTATGAGTTCAGCATAATGCTAGGTAGGTGGCTACCTACTTAGCGCTGGTATTCTGCTGACCCTGCGCAGTGACGTCACAGACGCCAGAAGCAAACACTACGCTCAAGAGATTATTATGTGTATTTTATAAATATATTTTTTTAAACTGTATTTACTGTAAATTATTTACCATGTTCTAACTGTTATACCAAAATAAAAATGAGAAAAAAAAATAAAACAAATACCTACGCGCCTACTAAGGTGATCATTTACATTAATAATTATAATAAATTATACTAAATATACCTATATTATATTAAATGGACTAAATATATAAAGCTATCGCTTGTATTTAAAAACTCACTCCTATCCACATGATATACGTCGAAGAAAGAACGCGCTTACACATTCGACATAAGTGGCGAAGTGAATGACGAATTGTGAATTTGTGACTAAACGTAGTTTGATAGTTCCCTTTAGGTGACTAATAACTACGCTGAACTAGTCTGTGGTGCCGCCTAGTGCTTAATTATTTTTTAATCTGTGTTAGTGCCTTGATCCTGTTCTCACATAAGTACATAATTTTGGCAGAATTGTGACAAATAGATGTTACAAAAGCCATAATCAAGAAGTGAAGTGAAGCGAAGTGCATAATTTCCTCAAATTAAAATATACTAAAATAAACACAATGACTGCTACTGTTATAAAATACGTTGGCCGGACAACAGACTTCAAAGGAAAATCATTGTGGGAAATAGTTGGTAGCCTAAAAAACTTCGGTGTCGGAAGAGTTATTATTAGGTCCGTCTTCCAGAGATATCCAGAGCCTAGTTTCATGAAAATTGTGAAAGTAGAAACATGCCCGGATGAGGTCAGTGTAATTTGTTTCATAACAGTGTCATTAATTTAGCTAGATAACTACTCTTCTGATTCATTCTAAATATTTTATTTCCGTCTTCTAGAGGTTACAATATGATCTAATGTTCCCTGTCTTGGTACAAGGTTATTTGTGATTAAAGCCACACTCAGAAAATCCTCATATAATTACAGGAACGACGCAGAGTACGTGTGTGGGTTGAAAAAACATTTAGAGGAAGAAAATTGCCAGCTCTAACTGAAATTTATCGCACATCATACAAAACGGATTATCAATTGATATCCAAAAAAGAAGAGGCTTCCTTACTAGATGCTGTCAAAGAGCTAAACGCTAGTGAAGTGATACTTCCTAACAAAGTTGAAATGCCACCACTTATGAAGAAGTTTATTATGCAGGAACATGAAAAAAAACAATTGGAGGTTTGTAAACAATAATTATTGGGCCCCCTAGGATACGTTTGGCTGCTCACCAGACAATTCAGTCTTACTGATCTTATGAATATTATAAATGTGATAGTTAGTATGTGTATAATGTGATAGTTTGTGTTGCTAAATATATCAGGAGTTGGCTATAGAAGACCGGTACCTGAATTTAATGAAAGTATGAATGCAGGGATGCTAAACATTATAAAGTATTTTTTGGTACTGGAGATACATTTTTAATTAACTAAGAATAAAATAAAATATTTAAATATGAGCATGTAAAGGAACGCATTTCTGATGTTTTGGTCAAGCTGTCAAAGTTAAATTATCGAAAACGAGTAAAATTGTGTGAAATGAAACGTAACCCCATATGGCAGCCATGTTGTGGCCTGTCATTTCATTCCGTTTTGGGAGACTGTATTGTACATCCATGGAAAGCACACCCCTGGAAAGTACAGCCATGGTTGTACTGAGCAAGTTCTAATATGTTCAAGCAAGAGTTGCCATGGATAAGTAATGCAAGCAATAAGTTAATGTTGGCTTGAAAAATCCTTTCTAGGTAAATCTGTCTTGGATAGGTTAGGTTATTGTGTTTTTTTTTATTACCACTCAGAAAAAGTTAGTTTAAAAAAAAATTATAGCTCCTAAACTAGTAATCTCCAGGAGGGGGGGTTTACGGGGGGATATAAAATAAAATTATAATAAAGCTAATAGGTACAAAAGCATAGTTTCTGTGATGTCCCTTCTGATTTGTTTTTGAATCTTAAAACATTAATGAACTGCTGAGATTACAACAACTATTAAAACTATTTCTATTAATATTTTCAGAGCATGAAGGAGTACACAATGCCTTTGAGCTACAACCACAGCCCTAACCGAGTGAACAGGGTAGCTAAAGATGGTGAACAACCCACCATTCAGATCACCATGGGTCTTGGGAAACCAGCCAGCCTATCCCTCTATGACGGAGTCCCTCTTAGTTAAGCAAGTATACGTATTTAGCTAGTGTTTAATTTTTGGCTCCTATGAAAATAGACTTTGTTTTATGAGTTAAGAATTTTATTTCCTTCAATATAGTTCCTGTAGTAGTTTTCTATCACATTTTTTTTCTCTGGTCCATAAGTTTGCTGAGCCACAAAACATTGTATCTGACTACAAAAATTAGCAAAAAAGTTGAAGTCGTTATGTATTTTTGAATAATTAGGTTTTTTGACGGTTTAGGTATTGTCTTATGGTTGCAACTTCAAAATTGCCAGTGGTATGTCCCGCGCTCTAGCTTCTGTACTCCAAATCTAAAAGTTCTGATTTGGAATCCTACTAATACAATAAACGCAAAAGTTTGTGAGGATGGATGATTGTTACTCTCTCATGCTACTGAATGAATTTTGATGAAACTTTACAGTAATATAGCTTATACATCAGAATAACATTTAGGCTACTTTTTATCTGGGTACCATGCGGGCGAAGCCTGGGCAGAAGCTACTACTATAATAGGTAGTTACAGATTCATTTAATATTATAGTATACCTTCCAATTATTATTTTTAGGCCATGTCGGTTTCCTCATGATGTTTTAATTTAACGTTTTGAGCACTTGGGCACATATATTTTTCCATTGGAAAATCCATTGGTTTGACCGACTGTGTTTGAACTTCCGTACCGTAATTCGGGGTAACGCCCACTTAGCTAATACGGCTCAAACAAAATAAAACCACACAAATTCAATAAGCAATCATATTATACTAGCTACTGCCCACGGCTTTGCCCGCGTGGTACCCGGATATAAAGTAGCCTATGTGAATGTGTAAATTTCGCTTGCACAGTCAGTCGCAGTAAGCTCAAGTTACCCATACGCCTTCGCCGGAATACTCATATCCTAAATCTGTTATATAACATTCTTTTCAATCCTTCCACACCTTCCTTTCTCAAAGAACGATTCCAATATTCATCTCTCCCATGCTCGATCCCTGCGCTCTTCTGAAACTCTTCAACTTCTGACACCTGTACACACCTCCTCCTACTATGATAACTCCTTTACAGTGCAGGCTGTCCGTTTATGGAATGAACTACCTGTTACCATCAGACGTGCTAAATCATTACCTATTTTTAAATCTTTGGTCAAGGAACACTACTTGTCCTCGAGTCACTAACTGTTGCCTGTTTCTGGTTTATCTATGTTTTGGATCATACAAAAGTTATGACGTATAAAGTATGTAAATATGTAGGTATATTGTATATAATAAATTATGTGTATTATAATATTTTCATAATATGTGGTAAGTACACCAATTAAACCCCTTTTCAACTTTCTTACAGTCCGTTCCCTCCAAAGGTTGTCTGGTAGAGATCGCTATTTAGCGATAAGACCGCCCATTGTACAACATTGTTAAAGTTGATAGTACTTAACTAAGCTGATATGTTATTTGGTGTACAATAAAGTATTTTCTATCTATGTGTTATTCTGATGTACAAGCTATATTACTGTTAAGTTTCATCAAAATCCCTTCAGTAGGTTTTGCGTGAAAGAGGAACAAACATCCTCACAAACTTTCACATTTATAATATTAGTAGGAAGTAAGATTTAGTAGGGTAGGATTTAAATAAATAAAATATGCTGATTATATTGACGTCAATAGTTTAAATTTATTGGTTCTTTCTAGAATTATGCTCGGTTGCAAATTTTTTTGCTAAGAAAGGATTAGCGACGATCTCTGGAACATGGCGTTCCACCTCCAGTTTCTGAAAACAAAGTTACACGCAAATTTCAAAAGATTGGGAAATAAATGTATTTGATTATGCGTCTACTGCTGAGCTGTTATGTGATTGACATGTTCGTAAAACATTGCCACTTATACGTCCTTATACCACTTATACCTATGTGCAAAAATCTTTTGAAACGTTTCCTCGTGTTGCGCTTGTCGTAGCTGTAGGTTCTAGCTGGATCTTTTTCTCATCTTATTGTCTTATCTCATGTTTTCACCCCTAAAATGCACATCAAACTCAAGACAAGAGCAGAACATTGTGTGCTCAAAGTATCAGAAGAAGGTCTAACAGCTTGCGGAGAATACATTTTGAAATAACATGAAGTCTCTTATTACCCTCCAGAATTCACGCATTTCTTGCACTTCATCTTCCCTCTGCACGAAGTATTGGCGGACCGTTTTCTGTATCAATGTTGCTGCATACTCCTCAGGCCAGAGCCAAGATTTCGGATAGTATGGACGAGGTCTGAATTGTATTGAGAATAGTATAGAGACAAGTTAGTACTAAACGTTAATAGTAGTTTAGTAGTCAAAACTACTATTTTAAGGAAATTTCAAATATTTTTTAATTATTTAAGTGATGTATACAAGGTACAAAAGATTTTTAAGCACTACGCACTTTTCGATGAGATATTTCCGAATCCACGGCATGTTGAATAAATGCAATTTCTTCACTTTACGTTCAGGATAACGTGGGTTATTGTTCCATAGTATCTACAACAGTTAACTACATTAGTTAAATCATACTTTACACTTTGTTACTTTCACTGCATAGTAAGTTATGGTAAGTCTACCTGAACTATGTGGTCGATTCCATTGAAAAAACATTTCTGTCTAACAAGAGCTTCCCAAATCTTAGCTTTGTTCAGAGTTTCTTCCAATGCTGGTATAAGGTGGGCAAATACTTCGTTCTTAATGTAATCGCATTCCGTTTCTGAAAAAAAATACCCCTCTACTGATGACTTTCAAACTTTTACTGCAAACTATTAAAATTAGCATTGTGGATATTATGTCGTTGTCTACAATACAATACGTTCAACCAAGCTTGGTTTGTTTTTTGGCATCCCAAAAGACAAACGTAAGCATCCTACGTGGGCCGCCAAATACAGCAAAATTAAAATTGTGTTGTTTACTGGTGAAGTTTTGTCTGTGGTCTTCTATTCAAGAGTAAAGAGCAATATGTTGAAACTAAAACTTACTAAGAAATGGTGGCTTTGGAATTTTCTCCTGTTTGCTCTCTGCATACTCTGCTATTTCACGGTATCGTTGATCACTTTCCTCAAGAATTTCTTGCCAATTCGCTATAGTAGACTTTTTTGTCAGTACAGGGAATTCTATCTCGGAACACGGAAGACTGTCGGGCAGTGTGAACGTAGCCAAGGTGTCTGTTTGCTCGTTGGCGACCGATTTCGCGTCTTTGCCCTTCCCTTTACGATCGGTGGTCTTCCCGGCCATCGTGCGCGCAGTTTGGGTGCTCTGGCGATCCGACTAGCTTAATTATGACTTGTGAAATTCCCCTTCAGTTTCCCTTTTATTATTGCGATTCGTTTCTTGATTATGGCTTTTGTAACTTTTTCAATGACAACTTGTTGATACCTGACATAGAGGAAATAACCACTACGTTAAACCTGACCGCAAATCTTTTGATGTTTTTATTGAACCTTTCTCAAGCAATAAGGTTTTATTCGTCTAGCTAGCAGCTGCTTGCTGTGGGGTGATGGATGACCGACGACATCGATATTATATTTTTATCCACGACGCAAGGAGATCGTATATGTGTTATATGTCTTGATTAAAAAAAGATTCTTGATAAGTTTTAATATTAGTCGGGACTATTAAATGTTGAAAAAAATATCTTGTTATATTTACTATGTTTTATTAAAATACAAAACCTGCATAAGCAATTACTGAAATTCTCTGGATATTACCATCCAAAGGTAGTATTATAAATTAAAATTTTAAATAAGTCTACAATATGCCTACATATAAATAATGTTAAGTGAGATTCAGTCCTTTTGCTTTTTCTTTTCTTAACATTGTGATTTATGATGATTCTAATATCACGTCTTAGAAGTTTTAATAAGGAGAGAACTTTCCAGTAATCTGTGATATCCAATCCAGATAATGCGCTACTTTGACGTAGACACCGGGAACGCCGACCTCTCCGCAGCCAATGCCCCATGACACGACGCCCACGAGCTGCCAAGTGCCTCCTCGCTCGCACACCAACGGACCACCTCCGTCACCCTTGCATGCATCTTTGCCTTCCTCTCCGCCGGCGCAGATGAAACCAGGGTTTAGCTCATAGTTGTAGCCCAATCTTGTCTGCCTCAACTGCTGCTGGCATTGCCCGTGACCCAGAACCGGTACGTCGACTTCCTTCAGGATGTTTTGATACTTTCCGCCTTGCCCGAAAGCGTCCTTGCCCCAGCCAGTAGTCCAGCACCTCTGACCAGCATACTCTGTATACTTGTCAGGTAGACAAGCGGGGCTAATATGAGGCGTTTTCGTCCATTCCACTGGGCGGTCCATTTTCAAGATAGCCAAGTCGTTGTCTAAAGTGCCGGCATAGTATAGAGGGTGCACGTGGACGGAAACTATGTCTCTTTCGACGTAAGGGAAGAACTCGACGTCGCGGTTCACATCCCATTCACCAAGTCGCACTCGAAGGTCGAAGCCTTTATGTCTGCAACAAAATGGTATAACATTTAAATCTAGTATCACCGACGAAAGAAAGAAGAAACAAATAAAATTATTCGACACACAATTACAAAGAAAGGATATATGTTCGTTATACAGGTATATATTACAGCACTACCTTTGATACCTAGGTAGAATAACTAAACGTTCTATAAACCTGTGGTAGGTGCTGCACATAATACCCAGTCCAAAGAGGTTGCGGACCAAAGAGGTCCTGCACATTATACAGCTCCACACACCACCGGGTTGTGACACTTGGTTTCAAACATAACACAACTACGGAGTGTACCTCTATATAAATATAAATAAACCCCCAAATAACACGTAGGTACTTAATCCTGATCCCACAGTAGGATTCTGTGTCGTGCGTATCAGGAACTAAGAGTACCGTGGTACCTCAACACCCAGACCAGGAACAAATATCTGCAGAACATGCGGGCATTTATCCTGCAGCAGGAATCGAACTCGCAGTTGATTTCTCGCCCGCCGCGCCATCAAAGTGATCCTATCGATGTACTGTCTATACGTGATCCATATATGGAAAATAACATGTACTTATTATTAATATGCTTGTCATTGAATTAGGAAGGTACTTACGATTTGATGCAGTGAGCTGCTGTCATGATATGTAAGCCATCGATGAGGGCCCCTCCGCAAACGTACACAGCCTCTTTAGGATCCTTCTTCAGAATAGCCACTTGCCACGGGTATTCTCCAAATTCACTCTCGCCATCCACATATTCTGGTGTCTTTATCCTGCCGTTGATTCCTTGTGAGTGTCTGATTCCACACTGACCGCGGTTTGCAGCTTGAGGTGTCAGAGGTCTGCGGCAGCAAACTTGGTTTGGTCGGCATTGTTGTATGGATGGACGATTGAAATATCCTTGACGCTGTAGTAAAAAAAATAAACATTATTAAATTGCTCGTATATATCCCAGGTTTACTTAAACTTTGTAAGGTAGTGAGCTTACACTTGTGTCTGATTACCTCTTCTATTGTTTCGCTAGGGTTTTCAAAGTTAGTTTCTCTCTTCCTTCGGCTGTCGGGAAATCGAATGGTTTGGCCTCCCCGGTTTGCCCCAGGATTCGAAGGGAGGGTAAGGGAACGGGAATGTGCGTATCTATTTGCGTAGCTACCCTGAGCTAAGTCGTTAACAGAGCTAGCATTGGCTGATCTTTCGTAACCGTAATTGTGGTTTCCATTATGCGGATTGTAATAATCATTGTTATCATCAAAGTTATTGTTACCATCGTCATCGTAATAGTCCTCGTCTGTCGGTGTATTTTCGCGGACATGGTATGGATGTATATGGGGGTGTCCCTGTTCATAATGTGTGAAGTGAGGGGAGTACACTGGTGGTCTAAAGTGAGGTGGTGTAGGTTGATGCTGGTAGTGGTGGATCGCAGGGTGCGATGGGTAGTGGCCGTGGGGGATATGGGAATTTTGGTATGGGTGGTGATGGTGGTAATGCTCGTGCTTGTTAAGAAGATATAGCTTTTTCTCATGGAACAGGTGACCAATTTTGTTGACGACGTGCTCATTCGGTGTTACGTGTAAATTCACAAAAGGCTTTACTACTTTTTCTCCGTAATCGTTTTTCGTAACTTGGACGGATAATAAAGGGTTAACAGAAATCAGGCCTAAATTAAGACCACCTCCATTAAGAGCGGGGCCATAGGGGTTCTGAATGGGATTGCCGTTGAAAGGATTGATGGGGTAACCAGTGTGGGAAGGCTGGGGCAATCCAAAAGAGACACCAAACGTGGGCTGCACTTTTTTGTCGCCACCATTGCCGCCATTGCCGCCGTAGCCGGACAATCCAATGAGGCGCTGCGTGACATTCGTTTATGTAAATAATTGAATCTCTACCTTTATGTTGTGTTAGGTTTTGTCAGTGCCCATTGTTTAGTTCTACTTTTGGGAACTGTTACAATTTGACTTTAGTATTTTCCGTTTTTTGTACCTAAGTCGAACTGTAACAAAATTGCCCCAGTGTGCTGGATGAAAGTGATACCAAAAGTATGACGTTTAAAAATATGGAGTTGGTTGGAAATAGTGGGTGTGTTAAATGATCATTGTAAGTGCTGGTTGGTATAAGCATATTGAATGCAGTGACGTTAATGGTAATCAAAACTTACCGGTTCAGCTTCTTTAGTTGCTTTAGGCTCTTGATCTGCTTCTATCTCGCGCTTGCTGACTTTCTTTACATCAGATTCTGTAGCATTCTGTTTTACTTCGGTCTTGTTAAGGTTGTCCAGCTGTTCTTCAGTTAACGCTGTGATTTCGCTGCCTTTGTTACGCGGGTCGATTGGTAAATACAAGTCGTCTCTGCGCCCGATAATTTCTTGAGTGGGACACTGGTCGTAATTTACGCAGACACATTCAAATCCTTGGGCTTTTCCAGAGTGATAATTTTCTTGATAGGCATTTGCTTGGCCGAAAGTAGCGGGCCCTTGGTTGTATACGTTGTTTGAAGAACCTTGACTGTATACACCAGAAGATCCTTGATTGTAAAGGCCAGAAGATCCTGAAGATCCTTTGTTATACAAGTTGCCAGATCCTTGATTGTATAAGCTATTTTCAGATCCTACCTGCAGTTCCTTCTTGTAGAACTCAGAGTTTTGTGTGGCGTAAGCGCCTAATGAGTTCCCATACTTTTGATCTTCGAATGCATTATTTTGGTAAGGATTAGGCAACGATTGACTTAAAATGCTTGAGCCGCCTTTGTTGAAACCATTGTGGCCATATTGGGATCCATAAACTGTGTCGGGCTCGTACACTGGTCCAGGAAGAGATCCAGTCATAGGTTTGAATCCACCGGAGGTAATGGAGCCGAAATCTCCGCCCGAAGCGGTAATGATGTCTGATGAGTGCTGAGCGTCGAAGTTTTGTGATGCGAGATGTCCTACGGATCCTACGGGAATAGCGATTGGCTTGATAATCACTTTGGGGTCCTTATCAGCATCGCTGTGCACGTAGTGATGGTGAACGTGTTGTTGGACAACTTCAGACTTGGTACCGGATTGGGAGCTTGATTGTGCTTTATTGTAACTTGGCTTGGAGTTTTCATAGGAATAAGGACCTTCGTTGGCGAATGTGGGAGGCTTAGTGACAAAATTTCCCTCGTAGCCTCCATAACCGTTGCCGTTGCTGCTTTGAGAAAATTGAAAGTTGCTTCCTCCTACGCCATATTTTTCAGAGAATCCAGGGCGAGGATTGCCTCCGTACGGCCTCTTAGGAGGCCCCTTTATTGGACGTGATGGATAGTGCATAGGCTTGGGCGGGCCATACGCCCTAGGAGGTCCACGAACTGCAATGGAGGCGACAGGTTTTCCAATAGGTTTGATGTCTACGGGCTGAGCGTAGATAAGTTCATCGGGTGATAAGTAACGTTTTTCTTGGGTGTCTTCATCTTCACCTTCACACTGTAATAATAAAAATGATTGTTATGAGGAGTGTTTCTCAGATGCTAGTCTGATGATAGTGAAGTACAAAACATATTAGTAGGTTGATATTAAAAATATTTTATTATAATCATTTGAACTTACTTGGATAAGTCCTAGATTGCAAAGTCTTCCTTTGATTAGGTTCCTTGCTTCAGTATCATCTCCAGCGTCTAAGGCATCCTTGATTGTGGGATCACCGTACACATCATCGAAATCACCTCCTAAGCTTCTGCCTTGTTTGCTGCTAACCAGCTCTTCGACGATATCATCTACAGAAGCGCTTTTCGATTCAAAATTCTTGTCTTGAGCTTCGGGCAAAGTTTCTCCCTGTAGAAGCTCCGTAGATTTTTCAGCTGCTTGTTCCATCGGTTTGTCGTTTATTTCTGCTCCCCATGACCATTCCGCCTTCGTACTGGCTATAATTAATGGTAGCAGGAGAAGGGTAATTTTGGGCCACCGCATGATCTGGAAAATAAGGTAAGAACTGTTAGTAATTTGATACACAGATTGGATCCTTATTCAGTTAAGCATGCCATTGTTTCGAAACCCGGCTGGCGGAGAATCACTTTTACTTTCGCGGACAAGTTGCGGTTACATAAGCCTCCGTAGTGCCGGTAGTGTTCGCTGATGTAACTGCTATAGGAGCTGTGGTCGCTGGCCGTAGCGCATCGACCGCACTGGTTTGTGTGGGCAGCGAAAGCACTCATGTTGTGCTCTCGGGTTTTTGTATTACGTATCATGACATCATGTTTTGATTTCAAACCAGAGTATGATGTAAACGAGCGAGAGTTTAAAATAATGTTGGATATAATCTGGTTTGACGTTAATGACAGTATTAGAACAGTTACATTTATTTTGATCTTATGCAGAGAGGTGTTTCCATCTGGGTCACTCTTTGTTTTTATAGTGAAAAAAGTGCCGAATCCGTGTCATTGTCATGTTGTTCGACCCAAAACTAGCACATATGATAATTGAGTAGTCCCTGGGTCTTTTACCGCTGTGTCATAGATAGAGTTAGGTAACAGCGTTATGCAATTCCTAAGGAGAGGCTATATTATTACCTTGTTTACTTTATTCGAACCGTGAAGCGTTACACTACTAATTAGTTGCACACTTGTTTGTGCGTATGGAAATTTCTCCTACCATTGTATGTTATATCGAAAATGAGATCCAGAATGATTGTAAAGTAATTGTGGGAAATCCACACCGGATTCTGCCTCGGTTGGCTGCGTGTGATGTAAAGTTAGTTATGAAAGCTTTCTCCATTCTAGTGTCGCGATGGAGGCAGATGTACCTTTTTAGTCATTAATGAATGACAGAACTTGTGTGTGATACAATATATATGCGGTCTTGGTTTGTAGGTAGAAACTTGTTGATATGTAATGTAGGAAATTTTTATAAATTATTTAAAAAAAAATAAGTAAAACACCCTAATTACTCAAAAGAAAAGTATCATGGAGGTATAACTTGGTACATAGGTTGGTTATCATAGGCATGTACTTCATAAATAGCTGGTAAATAAATAAGTGTAAGAAATAAGAGTTAAAATTTCTGTTTCCCTTAAATATATAATTATTCTCTTACAAAACCTTGTTTTTTCATATTGTCTTGTTATTGTGAGATATTTTAATAACCTGCTACCAATATGATTAAATATCAGGTTATTAAATGCGTTTTTTTAGATTTACTAAAAATTTCATTCTTTTTATTACCAACACGATACCTATTTTGAGATAAATTAATAGATTAGATCCTTTTCTATGCGATCACACAGTCAATCCATATTTAAGTAGGTTAACACAACACTCAATATTTGCACGCAATAAGTAGGTAATCAAAAGAAAACTTACTATTGTTTGGGAAAAGCTCTTGATTATAAATTATTGTTTATTTTAAAATCTAAATTTTCACTACTTCACTGGCGCACTGTTTGCGTCTGAATGGCTGCTACATCTACCACATCGACGCTTTATACTTCGACCAACTCAAAGATGCATACGCTCCGATTTTGCAAGACGATTGACGCAGGCTGTTACCACTGTATACGGCTATTCTACGATAACTCGCTAAAACTGTTCAACTTTGTTCTTGAATAGCGATAGATCCGCTGTCGCCTGGTGAATTTGGTACGGGGGTATGACGTTCTTCAATATGTCATTGATCAACCCTTGCTCGTCTCATTTACGGGTTCTGAGTAGAGGTTTGGCAATATGGGTTTTATTGAGGTCGTATTTTGCGGATTTAAGTATGTTGCACTACGAATTTAAAACATGAATATCCTAAGCCTAGGGTCTCAAGGCTACACTATCGGATTTGGAACAAATTTAAAGTCGTGTGTCTGTGTCTTGTAACAAACAGGCAAAGACCTACTATGATGCTAATAGTATGTGTACCCCGCCTTCAAACACAAAAGTCATGGGTTTGAATTCGTGCGCTGCTTAAAGGTAAATAATATCGTAACAGCGTACATAAAATAATAAACAAATAATGCTGGGAATTTTAAACACAGCATCATTTAGCCCCAAACTAAGCAAAGCTTGTGTTATGGGAACTAAATCACTGATATACTACTAATTTCCTTTTCTTTTGTAAATATGTACATAATTATTATATATAGAAAATACCCAGACCCGAGACAAATATTTGCAGATCATACAAACATTTGTCTCGAAGTGGGAATCGAACCCCTAACCTTCTGCGTATCAGGCGGGCCTTCGCCCACTGCGCCATAGAGGTCCTCAGTAGTTGAGGCTGGTACTGATGATTTTGGAACCGGCTCAAAACCTTAATCAATGGCAGACGTTTTATAGATAAGCCAAGCCAGCCAAGCATAACTAACAAGGTGCCAAGCAGTTTCCGTTCAAATAATTTTATTTGAAAAATAAGGTCTGCCTAGTTCGTTGGTTCTACCGACGATAGTGCCTTGCTTGCATATTTAGCGATCTTTATGCCAACAGTTATACAATAATAATGGGCTATTTGCGCCCACCAGAGACGGAATATGGCCGTTCTGCCAAAACCAGCACATGGGCCACTTTCCCAGTCACTTCTTCCTTCTAAGGATCAACCTCTTGCTAACTGGGTTATACGATTGCAAATGCTTTCCTAAGAACGATAATTTCTAGCATGTGGTGAAAATAAAATGTACAATATCGATTCAAATACAGTTTTTTGAAAACAAAATTCACCTAAGTCAAGTACATTTCAAGATATACATGATACTTTTATTTAGATTTGATATTATATTTAACACAGATGACGTATTTAACGTTTTTGAAAGAGAAGTAATAAAAACCGACTTGAAATAACGGGAAATGAGTAAAAAGTAAATATGTAATTTTATCACCCATTTTTTCAGCCAAAGGAGTGTTTTTTTTCATAAAATGTATATGCGACCACCTTGGAAGTATTAACCACCCATTAAAAACAATCATTAAAACACACACCACACACACACACACACACACACACACACACACACACACACACACACACACACATACACACACACACACTCACAAACACATACACATACACACACATACACACACATACACATACACATACACACAAAAACATACAGACAAATTGAAAACTCTTTTTTTGAAGCCGTTTGATAATAATGATATCGCTTATGATACGCTTGCAGTCCCAAGTTTTCGGTTTCTAATCCTGGATGTACTCTATTTTCAGATCCTCATGTGCCCACGTTTTTTTGCTTACTGTTTCGAATAAAAAACAAAAAAAAAATCGACCACTAAAAATGTTTCGGCTAGTCGTGATTCCATAAGATGATGATGTTTTTTTAAGTTTTACGGGAAAAATAGTTATCCCTCGGGAATACAACTTTTATGTCAGCACCTCGTAGGAATCATTCTTTATGTATACAACAACAAAAGAATCATCAAACTCAGTCAACAATTTGGCGAAGATAGATAGATAGATAGAAAATACTTTATTGTACACCAAGTAACACATAAGCTTAGTTAAGTACTATCAACTTTAACAATGTTGTACAATGGGCGGTCTTATCTCTAAATAGCGATCTCTACCAGACAAACTTTGGATGGAACGGACTGTAAGAAAGTTTAAAAGGGGTTTAATTGTACTTACCACATATTATGAATATATTATAATATTTACATACTATATCCGTCATAACACTTACATAGCTACCAACACTTTTGTATGATCCAAAACAGATAAACCAGAAACCGGCATCAGTTAGCGACTCGAGGACAAGTAGTGTTCCTTGACCAAAGATTTAAAAAATAGGTAATGATTTAGCACGTCTGATATCAGGTAACAAACACACACGATAAAAAACATACAGCCGAATTGAGATCCTCCTCCTTTTTTTGAAGTGGGTTAAAGATTACAATGATAGCGTATTCATATATAACGTCATATAAAAGACATAAACGCGCTCATGCGCTACGAACAAATCGAACGTGTAGCAAAATAAGTTGTTAAATATCGAGATCGCTGATTTTATGATTTTGAAAAATATGCGCGAAATGGTTGTTTTGATCTTTTTGTTGATTGCTCGTACTGTGCTATACCTACGTAGACTAAGTTCTGGCATATAATTTTGGTGCTGGTAGCGCCTCATACAAGACATAAACGCGCTCAGCGCTCACGTGCTACGAACGAATAGACCGTGTAGCACTTGTATTGTTGGTAAGTATCTAAAATCGTGTAAACGTTGTTAGTTTCAGATCAATTACGAGGGGCACACTCAATTTTTTCAGAACGAATAAAAAAAAAACAACTATAGCTACGTGTCCAGTTATATTTAAAAAGTAGCAATCATACGCTTAGCGGCACTTTTCACGCGCGCCACTTTGGTTGGTTTTGGCTTATCTGGAAGACCCAAACGTCGTTTGCTGTTTTGGGGTCGAACCTATAAATCCAAGTTTTATCACCTGTTACTATGTCCCACACCAAATTTGATGCCCCTTCATTGAATTTAGCAAGCATATCATTGCACCAAGTGACGCGGTCCATTTTTTGAGCCTCAGTCAAATTGTGTGGGGTCGATCGCGAGCACAGATTTTTCACATACAATCAATCCTATAAATGTTTGTGTAGCATTGATTGTATCTGACTCATGTCTATGCCTAAGGATACCCGAATCTCATGGCAGGTCACCTGCCTGTCTGTTTCGATCATACGACGCACAGCATCGACGTTTTTGTTGTTCACTGCGGTGGACGGGCGACCATCACGAAATTCGTCAATGAGATAGACACGACCGTGCTTAAATTCTGCAAACTAGCTATAAATAGTCATCTTGCAAGCCGAGAGAAGCTCTGCTGATCTGTCAAATTACACTTAAAATCTTAGACATCATAGACACTTAATTTTTAAAATGACGCCACAAATAAAAAAAAGTGATACCTAGATGAAACAAACTGTTTTCTACAGCCAAAGACTTCTATTTTTAAATATTGTAATTAGCTTTTTAAGTATTGTTTATGTAAGTGGCCAGTTCCGGAAACATATAGTAGGCCCTATGTAGCAATATGATCTACGCTAATCACATAATATTAATGTTTCGCCTTAAAATTTTATTTAAAAAAGTAGCTAAATCAACTCACAACTTCTCAGATGGTAGACATTTTCAGATCTATACTCAGTACGCAGTCCATGAGTAGAGGGATATGAGATAATATAAAGCTGTAATAACTAACTATTAGTTATTATTATAGCTGTAATAACTACTGTCCCCGAACTATTGATGTCCAATAAATAAAAAAGTCCAGAAATCCCCTTTGCAGGGGATTGTCGCAGGGGATTTGTGGAATAAGCCAAATAATAACACCCAAAACAACATGTATACAAATACTTGATCCTGCATTACAAATCTCTGTGTCATGGGTAATAGAGACTACTATTATCGTGGTACCACAACATAGATCAGCCGAATCACACTAACAAAATGACAATCGGGAACGACTCCATTTGCAAGCTTACTCATAGCTATGTGGAAAACTTGAAAAGGGGACTCTTTTCCCGCATTAGGAATGAAACCCGGTGGAGGTCGTCATATCGACTTACATTACAAAATCTAATTCGCCACCAGGATTTGGTTGGCATTGCACACTAAGGTCGAACGACGTGCGCCGCGGCCCAGCGGACTTGCACAAGGCGGGCTTTCCAGCGCAGCCGGACCTGGGCGCTGACTATGCTTTTGCGCAATAGTTCGGTGAACCACATTGCTAGCTTGAACTCGCGTGTTGTTTGTTGGTAAATAGATGTGTCTGTTACAGCATTTTAGTTATACCTCCACTGCGGACCTTGTTACAGTGCAAGATCTACCTATAAATATATGAATAAATAAATAGCCCACACTAGGATTCCCTATATCGTGGGTACCAGGAACTAAGAGTACCATGGTACCATAACACCCAGATTCAGCGGCAGCGCTATTACACCCGGCAGCGGAACTTGAACCCGCATCTTTGGCATCACTGCTGGCTACTCACCCGCCGTGCCACCGAGGTCATTAAGGTCGACCTAAAATTATATTAGTAAAGGTTACTTCAACAGGATTAGTTACACCCCTAGTTCAGGAAAGGTTAGTAGGTAACAATGTTATCTCATTTGTCGAAACACATTGTATGTTAATGAATGCACTGTCGTTTTCTTTAGCAGATATTTTACGGGCGTGAGACCAACTTTTCCTTAATAGATGAATCATGAGTACATTAAGCTTGCCTATTTCAAAGGTTTCTAGTTCAGGTTACACATACTTTTTTTTACATCAGTATTATTATTTAATTGGGTTAAACAAATACTACAATATGTTAGTTTATATTCCACTTAGTTCATTTTATTCCGGCATTCAGTAAATTATTCAAACAAAGAATCGCAGTTGAAATATTATGTACGTATTTTATATGACGACCTCTGTGGCGCAGTGGGCGAAGGCCCGCCTGAGACGCAGAAGGTGGGGGTTCGATTCCAGCCGCGGGACGAATGTTTGTATCATCTACAAATATTTGACACTTTGATACCTACAAGTGTAAAAAGAAATGGGTGACCTCTTTTCGCTCATAAAAAAGTACCGTACTCTTATATCCAATTATAGAATAATGTTGACCAAGAAACATAAATATGTTGACGATTCAATTCCTAAACTACAATCCACTCAATAATTTTGCATCCTTGTTTTTAGTGATCTTTGTTCGTTGTTCGCAGTGTTGCTGAACATTGTTACTATGAGTCACACAGTCATACACAACTCAGCTGCATCAAAAAGTTACGAAATGGGTCCTGCTTGCCTGTCCTTGACCTGCCAAGAAAGAAAGATGAATTCAGTTTTAAAATGAGTCTAAACAAGCAAAGTTAATATGTTAAACAAAACCCAACTGTTCTTAATTAACTAAAAGGTTATTAAGGGTGGAAATTAAAATTTTCAACCAAATTCAAAAAAGGAGGAGGTTCTCGATTCATCTGTTTTTTTGATATCGTATCATCAAATATTTTGTTTTGATACCAATAAGGCTGATGACGGTTAAAAAAACATAAAAGTGTATGTACTTGTATTTGAGCTTGTCTCATCATCTTGATTTTGATACCAATATCAATTGGATTAAATTAATGAATGAAATAAAATACTTTATTGTATAAGATAAACTTATAACAAAATCTTATTCTTTTTAAAGTACAATGGACGGTCTTATCGTTTAGAAGCGATCTCTTCCAGGCAACTTTAGTATTTGAAAGTTTTCTTTGATATTTCATTTAATATTGTATCTAGTGGCTGCCACGTTGTTTTATTTTACGGTTTATGTAGCCCATAATGCGTCTTGGTCACATAATGCGTCTAGCGATACCTCATTGAGCCTAGGGCGGTTGTAAAAAAACCCACAACAACCTTCAACCATAAACAATAACAACAACATGTTACAAAACAAAAATATTAATTCGTGTTTCATAACATTCTAAAAACACCTTTATTACATTTCTTACGATAGATATTTTCACAAATAAGGCATTTCTTTTAAAGTTATACATATTGATAAGATTATTCTTTTCTGCTTAAGTATAAACAAATCATATACATAACGTAAAGGTAAATGAGAGCTGTACAAATATGTTACCTATTTTAATAACAGGTAATTATTGCGTAAAGTAAATATGGGGTTACATATGTAAATACCGGGTCGAACATTTTCATATATAAGTAAATACCTAGGATAGGGAAAACGAATTCATTTAGTTTCACTACTACATAACATTCATAGAAGAAATTGAATCTAATATTTTTTAACATTGACGTTACTTTTAAATTTGAAATTTCACATTGAGAAATTAGATTAATTGAGTTAGCCTCTAACGACTACAATTTTTTTTTAAATTGTAGTCTTTATTATTACCATCCTACAAAATTGATGTGATACTTAAATACTCGGTAGGTGGACTCCCTTTTCCGCATTTAGACTCCAAATTGGTCCATTATGCGTCCTCGGTAATATGCGTCCTCGGTCATTATGCGTCCTTGCTCCCAATACTCGGTACTTCGATGTTCTTTTTTTACATGATTTCTTATAAAAATTATATAGAAAAGTTTTTTTTAATGGAACTGAAAGCGACATACTTTGCTGCACTAGATTTTTGGCGAACGTTGGATGTACGCGACGGTACGTTTGTCAACAACCAGAAATAAAAAAAAAAGTTGGTAGGTTAGGTATTGCCGCGAAATCTCTAGAGTTTTACTATATCTATAAATAGCATAGTTATTTTATTTTCTCGCAATCTGTAGTGTAGTGAAAAGTAGAGTGTTTAATTCGGGACTGACACCCATTCACACTCGAGTCTAAAGACTATAGAAAATACCCTTACCTTACTCATTTATGAAAAACCAAGAACGACTTATAAAAAATGATGTAAAAGACCTTTATACAAATATATTTTTTACCAAAATGTAACATTTATAGAACCCTTTATACTAAAATGCCACATAACTTTAGTATCTTTCATGTCACATGCATCATCTATGTCGATTTATATCTTAGATTTGAGTAACGTAAGACAAAATTTATCATTTTTTTACCGTTTTTTTTCCAAAACTATTAGGTTTTCTTAGATTTTGCATTTTTAGCATGAAAGAAGCAAGAAATTTAAAAAAACTTTGCTATAGACCTCATTATAAACGAACCATAAAATAAGAAGATACAAATAATTTTCAAAAATAAAAATATTTTTTGGCTTTTCTTTTATTTTTGTCCCTTACGCTAAATGATACTCCCGGTATCGATATTCTATATAACATTGGGATATTGGGCGATTGGTTTTCTTACACCCTGTATGGTTTAAAAACCTGATTTACCACTATGTTTATATGTTTAAGGATTTTATGCTTTCTGTACAAATATAAGAGCCATGCAAGCCATAATCAAGAATAGAAATTATTGTGGTTTAGTATAATTTTAGGATATTATTACGACTATACCATACATTGGTACCATACATTGGTAGGTATAGTAGTACCCCCAACGGGCGGGGGGTGCTCATGACGAAGACCTCTAAAGGGCCAACGAAACGTCAGCAGGAGTAAATACGTCGTAATAATATCCTTTAATCATAATCAATAAGTCTAGTACCTAGCGCGTTATGTTACTGCAAGCTATAAGATCAATATCCAAAAACAAAACATGTAGCTTGAACATGATCAAAGGGTACGGAAAAAGTATACGATCAGAGTTTAGGTACGGTTAAAGTATGGTCGGATCATAAGTAATATGGAAAACCGCACCTTTTGGTACGTTCTGGCAACGCGGCTTACAATTCAGGGAATCCTAGTGTAAGGTAAGAACTTTGTATGAAAGTTTTTGTAAAAAAATATATCTAAGCCGTCAAAACGCAACTTTTTTTTGCTATTTTTAGATGTTAGCATTCATCCATGACAAGGCTTGATGGACACAATCGACATTTGAATTGAAATTTGCGAGTAGTAATTACAATCTTTCACAACTAGCTAGGTACCATACAGGGTGACTCAGACAATGTATGTTATCCTGGACCCTTCCAGAAAACATGCTCAATTTAGTTTGTGGAGTCCCTGTATATTCTCGTGAAAATAAGATAAAAATACAAAAGTATTTTAAAGAGCTCAATATCTGTCTTTACTATACCTAACACCAGTTTCTTAGGCTTTATAACACATCTGATAATAAAATTATATATTTTGTTTGCAAATTTATATATTCTTTTTTTAAAATAAACTGATAATTCAAATGTCTTAAATAAATAAATATTAACAACTTCGGTGGCACGACAGCCGGCTGAGGCACAAGAGGTGCGGGTTCGATTCTCGCTGCGGGATTAATGTTTGATAAACGTTCTGCAGATATTTGTTTCGGGTATTGTACTACTATGGTAAGTATGAGAAAGCAGTAACCGTTGGGAGTTTTTATAAACTTTTTAGTATATGTTAAATCACCCCCTTTTGGGGTAAGATAGATACATTGTTTTGCCATTACTTTTGTACACCCTGTACATAAACCTCAACCATGTAGTAAATGTTTACAACTTTAACTAGGTACTTCCTACATCGAAGTTTACTGACATATGCTTGCCATCAACTCTTGGCCAACAGTACATCGAACTTCGAAGCACGGTTTATCAAAAAATCATGCGCTCATAAAATGAACTCTAAAGAGTTGTGAATAAATATTATTTAGAGCACTCCCTAGTCGACTTAGCAGTCATAGCCTTCAGTTCATTCATCTTCCGAGCATGTTTACATTTTTTGCTAGCTCTCCACGTGAATCTTGCACGTACTTATTTCGTAACAACTTCTAGATCAATGACTCATAGCAAGATATAGCGGCTGTAGAACGTTTTTAGCGTGTTGTTTAAGTAATTTTCGTGTTTGATTGTATTTGGGAGAAATATCCTATGTATGCCTGATAACTCTTAGGTGATCTTAACGTGAGCGAGGTTATGAAACACAAAAAACTTTACGAAAAATTGACGAAACACGATGCTGTTTAGCCGTATTTTCAATTTGAAAAACTACCACCCTAAGGTTGTCTGGAAGAAATCGCTTTCAGAGATAAGGTCGCCCATTATGTTTATTATTTTTTGTATTTTGTACCGTAAATTGGTGTTGTGAACAATAGAGATTATCTATCTATCTATCTATGTATGAACCTTTAGTTTCTATTGGTAAATGGCTCCCTTGTTAGTTAGTTGTAGAATTGGTATATCGCAGGTTTTTGTTTTTGTATATTTATTTTTATAGATACCAAGAAATGTTGCAGTATTGCAAGGTAAAGACAGGGGTTTTCCAAATTGCGCCTATTGCAATGCACGGAGGTCAGACATGCGAGCGTTGTTGGTGGAACTTAGAGAAGAGTAGAGTCGTCATGCTATCGTAAGATAAATTATAAAAAAAATGTAAATTACGCGATTGTACCTAATCGATTTCCGACCGTATTGCTCTTTTCTCCCAAAGTTAAAATGTTTTCCATCAAACATGATATCGATATTTTTAAACTAGGAGCTAGTTTAAAGATCCATCCAACCATCAACTAAAATAGTAACTTTCTACTTGTCTATACTATTATTCTATATTACCGTAAAATGAGGCTACTTTGCTCCGTTTTTTGCTCCAAAATTTGAAAAAGTGTTACTACGTGTAAACCTTCTTTATTATGGGTTTTGTTAAAATGTTCACTGCCTATATAACATTCTAGCTATAATATTGCAAGGGAAAAAATATTTTTTTTATAATTAAATTCATGTTTTTTTTTTAATTAAATTTGGAGCAATGTTGCCCACCGTTTTGGAAACATTGCTCCGACATTTTACTTCCACTAAAATAGGCATTTTTATAAGAAAGGGGCAAAATTATCAGCTTCAGCTTTAAGTATGCTCCAAGAAAAAAGAATAAGGAAGCAAATATAGTGATTATAATCCTAGTTTTAAGGTCTGAACACAAAAAAACTCAAATTTTATTATTAGGAACTCTTTTATTTGCACCTACTATTAGTTAAATCAGTCTCATAATCATTTTCGCTTAACTCTACTATACTATTAAAATCACTAAAGGCAACATCTATCAAGACAAATGTAAACTTTCAGAAAATAACAAATATTTAGCTTATTAACAATAACAGCCATGAAAAATCACCTACAAAAACTCGTATAATCTACTAAATTGTTCTTTACGGCCTAAAAATAGTAAGCAATCAAATTATATGTCTTATTATTTTTAATGTATCATATCCCCCAGATTTGATCAAGTTCAGGAACAGTATAAAACTCACGACGACCAATTTTTTTTGGTGCTAATATACATCCCTTAACTTCCTTCCAATCATATTGGATCTCATCCTTCGGTTTTGGCCATTTCCAGTATTTAAGAGATCTTTTCATTGAAGATATGTATGGTCCTTTATCATTTATTTTCGTGATGACACCTGGGAAAACTTCGCTTTCGTATGTGAAAGCTACATATTGTCCTTCGGTCTTAATAAGTGGTTTTATTTTTTTTGTTTTAGAACTTTCGGTGTCATTTTCCGTGTTTGACTCTTCTAACATCGTCTCCAATAAGTCGTCCATTGTACCATCGTTTGAAGAGTCATGAAGAGATATTTCACTCTCAGCGTATGTGCTATCACTGGGAAATCTCGTACGACGAGGTTCAGAAGTGGAGCCCTGAGCTTCAGCTTCAAAACATGGTTCTTCGACATCCTCGTTTTCCTTGTTGTCTCTTGAGTGTCTATCAGCTCAGTGACACTTCTTCCCGGAACTATGTTCAGTTTTGTACGTCGTCTTTTTGGGTTAACGCCTTCAGTCCATTCCACTCTCTTCGCTTGAAGTGTTTCCAGAAATGAATCTTCTGCCACAGTCTTATCAGCAGGTTTAGGCAATCTCTCCAATAAGACATTTGCATCGATCGGACAAATCCCACATTTTCTGAAACCGGATTTTAAGTTTTCTTTTGCTTTTTCTTCCAAATCGTCAATAAGTCTTTTTAGTAAGAGTGGGAAACTACTTTTTTGCACCGTTTTTTCCCTCCTACCTTGTTCGCAACTTTTCCAAGTCGTTAGAATTTTCCGCCATGCAACTTTCATTGGGTGAAAGAAGGCGACATCGAGTGGCTGCGTCAAGTGGGTGCTGTTCGGAGGGAGGCATACAAACCTTATGTTATTTTCGTTGCAAGCTCTAAGAACATCCACCGAAATATGCAACGATAAATTGTCTCCTATGAGGACTTTAGCACCTTCCTGTTTTTTTAGTCTCGGCAGGACTAGTGAAAAAAACCAGTCATTAAACAAATTCATATCGAACCAGCCGGAAGGGCTACAATTGTAGCGAGTATATTTCGGTCCATTTTCTGTCCAGGTATTCCATAGCTGCTTAGACCTGTACACGACATAAGGCGGGAGAAGTTCTCCATCCGCACTTCCAGCAATCATGAGCGATGTAGAGCTCTTCGATGTATCCCTTATAACTTCAGGGTACTTGGTGCCTCTCTTTGTCAGAATCATTTTTTGCCCAGGGTCATCACACAAGTTAGTTTCGTCGTAATTCCATATATTCTCTGGTGGAACATCATTTACCACCTCAGTCAAATTTTGGATATAATCGGTGAGGGTGTCCCGATCAATGCCAGCTCTACTGCGTTTTATATTAGCAGCAATACGCTGTGACAACTCGGCATTTCTTCTCAAAAAACTGGACACCCATTCGAGACCTGGGCAATTGTTTTTAAACTTGGGAACTGTCCTTCCAATTTTATCCAGATAAGATTTGATGACTAATCGCAAATCGAAACTAGTAAGTGGAAAGCCATGCTCGCTCAATCTTTGTATGCATGATACGAATATTTTTTCTTCTTCAATTGTAAATGTAGTAGGTGCTCCTGGTGGTCTAGATGTTTCGTGGCGTCGTAAAAGTCTTAGATGGTTTATTATAGTCCTCCTTGGAATCCCATATTTGTTACTGGCCTTTCTTTGTGTTAAGTCTTTATTTTCTATTGCTGCTAGACAATCTCGAAGAGTCTCCTCTGAATAGTTTTTATAATTCCTTGTAGGTATTTTCTTAACGTATTTACGCGGCATATTTCCTAAAAAAAGCGATTTTAATGCTCTATATATTTATATTTACATTATTTAGTACTTACAATTTCATTCGAAAACATAATTTGGGTAACATTGCTCCAGGAGCAAAATATCCTCAAACATGGCGCATAATAGGAACGTGAAAGTAAAATAGGTTAGAATCCCACATAGATCAACACATTGAGGAAATACTAGTTGTTACCGTTAGCTTATTATATACCCAATTTCATAAAACTCTACTTACCTTAAATATCCAAGTATATTCATCGATGACGGTGGATTTTGCGGACTATTATTTTTTTAACAAAACATAAACTACAGAGCAATGGCCACGGTGAAAGAAAAAGAAATGGTGGAAACCGGAAGTGCATTTGGTATTGTCAATCTACGAAAACGTTAATAGGGTGCGTTCAAAAATATTTCAATTTCCTTGTACATTTTGAAATTTGAACCAGTTAATCTTTTTTAAAATTTGGAGCATATTTACCTTCACGGGGCAAAGTAGCCTCATTTTACGGTACTTAGTATATATTATTAAATTATTATGAAGAGGTCAAGTTTGTAAGTTTATATGTAGGGGTAATCTCCAAAACAACTTATCCGATTTTAAAAACTATTTCACTGATATTTAGAATGTACTTTAAGGGTGTACATAGGCTATATAACTATCTTGTTAAAATAAAAAAAGGCTTTTCTTGGAGATCGATTTAGCAACATAAGTCGACGAAAAAACGCTACTTTTTATCCGGGTACCTCGCGGGTGAAGTGTGATAGTAGCTAGTCCATTATAAACAAACTAAGACCCTAAGGGGTCCGCATTCTCCATTCCTTCTATTCCCTACCAAAAGTTATTAAAAGGTAGAATAGTTCGATTGCCTTGATAGGTTTGGGATTTGTGGAATAAGCCGCTTAAATCAAGGTCTATTAAGGTTATGGGATTTCATTAATCATGAGTAATACAGTCGTGACTATTTTTTTAATGAAGTTTTTATGAAAACTTATCAAACGATGCAGCTCATAGAAGTCTCTGTGCGATTGATTCGATGACCTACTTTGATGTATCAACCGTGTTATTCATAGATCGATTTGTACCTTTGGACTTCCCTAAGGCTCCTGTCAAGGACTCCCGAATTAATTGGCATTGGGTTTTCACTTGTGACTAAGAGGAAAAAAAACTAATTTACGGATTCTTTTGGTATACAAATCAATCTCGGCTCTATTATTATAATATATGGTCTCGTTGAAGTTTAGGTATGCTCTTCTAAAAATACAATAGGTAACTCTGATGCCGTGACTTTAGGCTTTAATTAGATCTAAAAAGTTGATCGACCTTAACAAACCCGTAGTTCAACCTGTAGGGCACGCAGTAATAATTTTTAGTATTCTTGTAACATAATTTATCGTGTATTTCATGTTGGATACAACCATAAACATACTCTACATACATACATACATAGTTCTTTATTTTACACACAGAAAATACAGTCACAAACTTAAATATAGGACATGTACAAAGGCGAGTTATATTTGCGAGTTACAACTAAGAATCTCATTAGTTGTATGTCAATATATAGTCTTTAGAACATTGTTACCCCCATCAATGTATGTGTGCGTTACTGCAGCAATAAAGTGTAATCTCGCTATTTTGAGTATGCAGTGAATTAGAACCCATTTACGTGTAAAAGTGCCCGAAATTTAAAATTTGTGCCCCCCGTCTTTTTTGAGTTATTCAAGAAATTAAGTTTTTGCTGCAGTAACGTTTTTTCTGGAAATAATTTTGTTTGTGGTTGAGCAAGATGAATAATATGGAGGTGGCTCTTCACCAATTGTTACCGTTGTAAACGTCTCAAGCTGTTGTTGTTGTTGCTGATTATTCTCGTATACCTACTCATTTCTCATAATGCCTAATAATAATAATATACTAATATACTGCCTGTGAGGTTAAAATGAGCGCAATCTAGAGGTTAGTATGTGTACTCTTGAAAGTCTCGTAGGTGAGCTACAAAGTCGTCGCACTAAATTAGTAAGAACCAACTGTTAGGAACATGAATGACGGCTTTGCTCTACAACATAATGTTTGAAGAAGTTCATTTAAAGTTACAGAGAGGGCGCTGTAACGCAAATTACTGAATTTTGATTGTTAGTGAGTCTGTTAAATGTAATTCGTTTAGATAGATAAGAGTTGAAGATTTGAAACCGATGAAGAAATAATAATATGAGTCTCAGAGTAAGCTAAAGAGGCAATAGTAGAGGCAAGGTAGGTCATACATTATTAGAACCGGTAACCGTTAAAGAATAAAGTTTGGTTTTCGAATGGCGCACACGAACCGAACCGGAAGATTTACAAGAATGTAGGAAGGTCCCCTTACTCGATGGACCGATAACATCGTTAAATTTGCTGAAAGGAGAAGGTTCAATACTATTTGTCGTGGTACTCTTCGGGATGACCTACGAGGTGCATTCAATAAGTACCTAGCCTCATCGCCAGAGGGCGCTGTAGTTTCAAAAGAGTTTTACCACAGTGTAGCACATTCTTTTTTAATTCTTTTTTAAATTTTCATTCCAATCCCTTCATTTGTTTTAATTTGACAACTTATGGAAGCGAACGTGTCGATCGGTTTTACAAAAATGGAAAAAGAGCAATATCGTTCGGTGATTCGATTCCTATTTTTGGAAGATTTGAAACCGATGAAGAAATAATAATATGAGTCTCAGAGTAAGCTAAAGAGGCAATAGTAGAGGCAAGGTAGGTCATACATTATTAGAACCGGTAACCGTTAAAGAATAAAGTTTGGTTTTCGAATGGCGAACACGAACCGAACTGGAAGATTTACAAGGATGTAGGAAGGTCCCCTTACACGATGGACCGATAACATCGTTAAATTTGCTGAAAGGAGAAAGTTCAATACTATTTGTCGTGGTACTCTTCGGGATGACCTACTTAGTCTTTCGCCCCTATATCCAGTTCCGACGATCGATTTGCACGTCAGAATCGCTACGGTCCTCCATCAGGGTTTCCCCTGACTTCGACCTGACCAGGCATAGTTCACCATCTTTCGGGTCCCAGCATCTGTTATGTCCAGCAATGGAATTATTGAGGTTGATGATGACGTTTTGCGTTTTTTATAAAGAAGGTTAGGTACGGCACTACCATTGCGGATCTAGATCGGCCTTGAAATATCTATAGGTTGATAGATACTCTGAACAATCTCGCAGACTGATTCCGGGTGCTAGCTACTTGCTTCAAAAATCATACAAGTCAATAGAGTGTATATTGCTGTATTCAGGTAGACGGTAGACAATTTATATAAAAATCACAAGTTTACTTATGCACAAGCTAGAACGCATTGATAGCGCGTTCTAGCTTTTGGTCACATTTTATAACGCCATCTAGTTATGAAAAACATAACTAAAACCCTCTATTTCTTCCCAACATACCAAGTTGTTATGTACCAAGGACAATATTTACAGTTATTGTCCTTCACATATATGATTTTACGTAATAATTTTAACATAACTACAATGACACATTAAAATTTACCAAACTACAACTAAACATAATATGATTATTAACCTTATTTATACCAAACCATATGATCTAACTTCAATAGCAAAACCTGTTCCATTTTAGATTGAAAACAAAATTATCTTTATTATGGACTGTAAAAAAATAAACCTCAACTATTAAAACTAAATTGTAAAACCTCATACGGAAAACCTAAACCTTTTTATATAATTATATTCAATAGACAAAACAAAAATCAATACTTCTATAGAATAACTCAAATACACCCATAGCTTACTTCAAACTATTCAAAAACTAACAATAACAGCGGATTGTATAAATCTAACGAAATCAAAACGTACGAACAGTACTCAGTGTTAAACCTAAAATATAAAGCCTTCTGTTACAAAAATCAACAGCACGTTTTCATCATGGCAACACAAAAAAAGCAAAACATTCTAATTATCTAACTTAAAAAACAACGATCAAGTAAAGTAAAAAAAAACAAAAGATAAAAATCATAGGTTATGCATGGAATTTAGTACACCTTTGAATCCTCCCATTTTGTGTGACTCTAATTACATATAAGTACCTACTATAATATTGGCTTTCTTGGAACGAAAACATATATGGTCTCTTAAAGAAAGGTGGTTTAAACCCAAGTTTATTCAGTGCCACTAAACCAAGGTATATCGTAGCGAAAATGTATAATCCGCTTTTTTATATATCACGGCTAGCGGTTAACGGCGGTTAACTATCACTTAACCAAAAGAAGATTTTTTAACACTAAATTTGTTGAGTAAGCTTTAATCTACATACATTTTCTAAATTTCCTCTCTCTGCCCACCATTAAATGCTTTGTGTCGCAAATAACTATAATTTCCACCGCTTTGGTTTTCTATATAGCCAATGCAAAACCACGAAAAGATCTCTGCGATATTTTTTTAGGCTCAAGCGTGAAACTGATCTTTCTGCTATCAAGTTGACTTCTTTTTCAACAACCCAGTTAAGAACTTGACATATTTCGAATTCAGTCACACGGACTACTGGCATCCAAGCGAAAGTCAGTGTTTCACCATCAGCTTTTGTTGTCACTTTAGTTTTCAAATTCTGCATTGGTTGAAATATTTCAGTTGCAACGTTACAACGGTCTCGAGCTACGAGATGGTCGGCTTCATGTATTTCATTTTTTCCTTGTAGATCAGCATTCTTCCCCATTTTTTGTTCTGTAGCAGTGATTTTCTC
Organism: Perizoma flavofasciatum; assembly: GCA_958496245.1. Taxonomy (NCBI): domain Eukaryota; kingdom Metazoa; phylum Arthropoda; class Insecta; order Lepidoptera; family Geometridae; genus Perizoma; species Perizoma flavofasciatum. Next base: position 6,613,188 of record OY292431.1, read on the forward strand.
ATTCCGGACTGAAACATCGAATGGAAAACCGATCGAACTTTTTATTTCTTTTGCAAGTTGAACTGTTTTATGGTCCTGATTATTCGACTTTCCATTGGTTTTTTCAATGATGGACGTGTTTTCCGCTATGGTTCTCTGTTTTGATGACATCATCACTCTTTTGAACAGTGTAGCATAATATTCACTATCACGTTCCAAATGTTCTTTATTTTGTAAAATAATATCATAAGTCTCCTTTCGTTGGTCTTCTAAACTTAGACTGACTCCATTCACAGGCATCTGCTCCATTTCCCTCTTGCAGTCAAGGTATATTTCTTCCGCCTTACCATACAAACATGCTGCATCCTCTTTCCATTTCGTGTCTAAGTTTTCAACAATAAGGTTGTGGGTCAACACAACTGATGTCCACAGTTGATCGAGGACCTGCAGCCTTACCTCGATGTATGTTGACGTCATTTTATATTTGGGAATATTTCTAAAATTATCTTGAGTTCTAGACAAATTACGGACATTATCCTTTTGTAAGAAGATTTTGCCTTCCATTTTGGCAGAATGCGCACGCAACAATTCCGCAATTAAAAAACAAAGTTCAAAACGTAAATCAAATCTTTAAAAAATATAAAAGTCAAATTTTCAGAAGCAAAAATGTTCAAAAATATTTTCAGAGTCTTTTATGATTATGACCGAAAAACGGGCGTGGATTCCCCGTCTCACCACAATTCTCAAAACTATTCTAAGTTGAAAACTACATCTACTAACTCTCAAAGTTTAAAAGTTCATTTTTTACAGCAAATTACTCACAGTTTGTCCAGTCACTTTTACAAGGAACACAAAACCTCCACCTGTCTACGTCACTTTTACGTTTACGTGCGCTACGTCAGCGCTTAGACGTAAGCGCGCGGGTCCACCTCTTCCTCCTCCACCGCGGCACCGGCATGCTGACTCCCACTGACCAGCTTTGTCGCAGGCCTCCGGCGGCACGTTGCCAGCAGGTCTGCAGATTTAGCACCTGAGCAGCGATCCACCACTCATTGCGGTGCTCCGGGGGCAGTTCCACTTTGGAACCGCTAAGAAGTAACCAGCAACCCCGAAATCCGGCTCTCGAAGGACCATGAATAATCTCGCCGACTGATTCCGGGTCCTAGCTACTTGCTTCAAAAATCATACAAGTCAATAGAGTGTATATTGCTGTATTCAGGTAGACGGTAGACAATTTATATAAAAATCACAAGTTTACTTATGCACAAGCTAGAACGCATTGATAGCGCGTTCTAGCTTTTGGTCACATTTTATAACGCCATCTAGTTATGAAAAACATAACTAAAACCCTCTATTTCTTCCCAACATACTCACAATACCTTAATCTGTACTCACTCTAACTTCGTCACCGTTTTTAGTTCCGACACGCCCTCAAGACTTATCTAATTTTCTACAAGAGAGTTGAGAAGTTCCTTCAAAGCTCTTGATATTTTTATTCTAAAAAATATCGTAAATTTGATTACCCATTCAAATTATCCCATGTCAAAACGGGATTTTTTAGTACGTACCGTAGATACTATGAAGACTCCCTGATAAAGACTCTCGGAATAGTTCGTAACTTAGTCGGTGCCTTCACCGATAGTATGGTACGTGAAAAATTTCAGTTTTGATAATATGAATGGTAGGTAGGTAATTTATTTACTGACCGTGCATACATGGTTATTATTACACACCAACATTATCTACGTCGGAAGCAGTGCAGAATGCCCTGGAGCAAGGTTGCCTACTTTCACAATGACACTTGACATTGCTTTTTCACTACCTAATATCGTTCTGGCATGTTAAATAATAATAAAATAATTACTCATTTCAACGCGGACGGTATAAAAGCGCCGAATTAGATGGTAATTGTATCAGTCGGCCGTGTACGGTTTGAAGTGATCTACTGTTCGTCAAATATAAAAAACAACACAGACCACGTTCAGGATGAATTCGTTGGTGGTGTTGTTAGCAGTGGTGTCGGTGGCTTGCGGGTCGGCGGTGCAGGTAGTGCAGCTGGCGCAGCCCGCACACCTGCCGGCACTCGTGCTGGACCCGCACGGCCGCCCCCTCGACACCGCTGAGGTGATTAACGCGCGCGCCCTGCACCTGCAGGCTAAGTACTTGGAGCACCAAGAGCCGATCCACCAGGCTCACTCCGTGCTGTACGCCGCCCCCAGCCCCGCTGCCGTCTCCCATCAGTCCCGCTACGACGTGCACACCTCCCACGCCTCACCCCTGCTCCTGCCGGCGCACTCTGCTCTGCATCTGCTCAAGAAGCGCTCGCTGGGAAACCTGGCGTACGCCGCCGTCGCGCCCTCCGCTGTCTCACACCAGTCTCGCGTGGATGTCGTCTCCAGCCCCGCGGTGCTTTCACACGCCGTCGCCGCGCCGCTGCTTGCCGTGGCACCTGCCGCAGTCTCCCACCAGTCCCGTGTCGACTACCGTTCCAGCCCGGCTCTCGTCAGCCACGCGTACGCCGCCCCCGTGCTCGCCCACGCCGCTCCCCTATCTTACTCAGTTTTAGCCAGTCCTTACATTCACAGTGCTGTCTCTCATGGACATTACCTCAAGAAGCGCTCCCTGGCGACCATCCTGGGTTCATGGGCGCCTGCTAGTGCGGTTTCTCACCAGTCTCGTGTCGATGTACGCACGAGCCCCACTATCGTCAGCCACGCGATTGCCGCCCCCGTGATCGCGCATGCTGCGCCCGCCGTGTACGCTGCTCCCGCCGCCGTCTCCCACCAGTCCCGTGTGGACGTTATTTCATCAGCTGCGCATGTCGCCCCTCTAGCTCATAGTGCTGTCTGGACCTACCCCATCTCACATTCGACTCATGTGTCCCTCTGGTGAAGCGAAACATTTGACGAACAACGAAACTTTTTGTAGTTTTCGTTTTGATAGATAATTACTTATTGAAATGAATAGACAAATAAAGTAATAATTTATATTAAACATACATTACTTTTTAATGCATCTACCTATTCTAAAAGTCATCTAACGTCGGATGGCTTTTATTAAATCTTTCCATAAATACTTGACTGAACGGCGGTACGTAGGAACAGGTAGTTTCTGCGCATATGATTTCTACCAAATTATGAACTACCTAGTGATCTAGTAGCGACAACGTGCCGGAAGCCGCAAAAGTTATATCGATTAGTTTAAGAGCACAAAACAAACTATCGCAATGTAAACTACGTAATCAAATAGCAATGTATCACAAACATAAACTTTGGTCTAGATATCACGATTATTATTATTTTTAAACTACTTCAAAAAATGGAGGAGGTTCTCAATTCGGATGTATTTTTTTTATCGTGTATGTTTGTTAGTTGCTATCTTCGTCAATTGTTAACCGATTTTGATGATTATTTTGTTGTTGTATGGAGAATGATCCCGAGGTAGTACCATAAAATTTTATTCCTAAGGAATTGCTATTTTTGCCCTTAAAACTTAAAAAAACATCATAGAGTACTGAATCGATAATAAAATCGCAAATATCGCGATAATTAAATTGCGATATTCGCGTCACCAATCTGCTTAAAGGGAGTTTCTTAATTGGTGTTTATGTTTTTATTGTGTATATGTTACACGACATAATAAAAATAAAGTATTTTGCAAATAAAAGGTTTTGCAAGGTTTGAAATACCTAAAGCTAAGGTAACTAAAAAAGTAACGTTGGTAAAAACTAATAAGTAAAGAATCGTATAGAATACTTAGGTATGAGCGTGTCAAAAAAACCTGTGTTCAGTCGATACATTGACTAGTCGCTTTAACTAAGTATAAACTTTATTTATAAAGTTTATACTTAAATGTTATACTTAGTTTATACTAAGTATAAACTAAGTATAACATTTACGCGAGGGATCCGTGCCGTGCTTCGACTAAGACAACAATAATTTTGTACTAGGACATGATACATTTTAACCTTGAAATGTGGTTAGTTTACAATGAAACAAAAAAAGAAAAACAAATAAAGATAAAAGAGAAATTTACAAACAATTATTAAATACTAGCTTCTTCCTACGGCTTCGCCCGTGCGGTACCCGGGTAAAAAGTAGCCTATGTGTTATTTTAATGTATTAGCTATATTACTGTAAATTTTCATCAAAATCTATTCAGTAGTTTTTGCGCAAAAGAGTAACTAACATCCATCCTTACAAACTTTCGCGTTTACTTTTTACGTACTTAAGTAGGATTTTTATTGAATAATAGTATATCTTTGCCAATTATTGTGAATCGATTTAAATGATTATGGAGGGTATTTTTCTCATATCAATTTTATGAAAAATCGCACTCCTCTGAGGGTGAAAAACTGGGTGATGATGTTTTATATTGTACTTTTTATCAATTTCCCGTTACTTTAGGTCGGTTTTTTGACATTTAATGTCTGAAAAATTTTATTGTAATCAGTTTGACATTTATCTGTAATTCAATATGCCAGTTTTGCAATATTTTTTTTTATTTTTTAAATTATGTAACCATAATATTTTACTTAAATATTTATTAAGATGAAAATATGTCATAAGATTTCATACGAAGTAAGGCATCCAAGACAAAACCTAGGTTCTTCATTTATTATTTAATGTAATAGTAAATACTTACTTAAGTACTTTAAAATTATATCAGGTATGTGACGTAAATCTTTATTTATTTAAATAAAAAATATAATTATGACATTCAATCATCTATAAATAAAAACTAAACTTCTACAGGTGGTTAATGATGATAAAAAATAAAATTGAACATTTAATATGCAATATCCAACCTAAAGAGGAGGATTGAAATCATCCAAAATGTATGAGCATTCTTAACCTTTCAGCCAGCAAGGTTGGCATAGGGGAGAAAACTAAAAAAAAACTACTAGATGAAAAACCCTAAGAATCTTGAAAACCTACTCAAGAATCCCACCGCTAGTGGGGGAAAGGGAAAAATTTATGAAAGTTTACTTTACAGTTTTAGCACTTATAAGGTCTAAACAGACAGCGAGACGGAAGAACAGTAAAGTGTTATAGTCAAAATCAAAATATATCTTTTTTCAACATAACATCCAATAGCGACATCTATTAGTCGTAACCCTACACTAGGGTTCCCTGTGTCGTCGGTATCAGGAACTATGAGTACCTACCATGGTGCAATAACGCTCAAAATCCAGATTAATTGTTTGTAAATCATGTAAACATTAGTCCCGCAGCGGGACTTTCAGCGTTTCGATTATTCACCTCTTAGCGGGATGTCTTGTGAGTGTAAATCTAGAAGAGAATAATGGCAACTAAGATGAGTTTATCTCTTCAAAGCCAAGGACCTAAAAGGCGGGTTCAATAGAATAAGAATAAAGTTGTTTAGTAAGCAATAAGAAGTTTTGTTCCTATGTTATCACACATTTTATTGATATAAATATATTTTTATCTTTTTGTCAAAGTTCAACTATATACAAATACCCTAGATGTTCGTCAAATTCGCTTATTCACCAGGCGTGAACCAGAGGAGATGAGTGTAGGAGTCCAGAGTTGGCGTAGGGAGCTGCCGCGTAGCTGTGAGCAAGAGGAGTGGCATACGCGTGGCTAACCAGGGTCGGGCTGGTGCGGTAGTCGACGCGGGACTGGTGGGAGACGGCGGCGGGAGCAGAGTACACGACGGGCGCAGCATGCGCGCTCACGGGGGCGGCAATCGCGTGGCTCACGATAGTGGGGCTTGTACGTACATCGACACGAGACTGGTGAGAAACCGCACTAGCAGGCGCCCATGAACTCAGGATGGTCGCCAGCGAGCGCTTCTTGAGGTAATGTCCATGAGAGACAGCACTGTGAATGTAAGGACTGGCTAAAACTGAGTAAGATAGGGGAGCGGCGTGGGCGAGCACGGGGGCGGCGTACGTGTGGCTGATGAGAGCCGGGCTGGAACGGTAGTCGACGCGTGACTGGTGGGAGACTGCGGCAGGTGCCACGGCAAGCACCGGCGCGGCGACGGCATGAGAGACGGAGGAGAGCACGGGAGCGTGCACGGCGTGCGAAAGCACCGCGGGGCTGGAGATGACGTCCACGCGAGACTGGTGTGAGACAGCGGAGGGCGCGACGGCGGCGTACGCCAGGTGTCCCAGCGAGCGCTTCTTGAGCAGATGCAGAGCAGAGTGCACCGGCAGGAGCAGGGGTGAGGCGTGGGAGGTGTGCACGTCGTAGCGGGACTGGTGGGAGACGGCAGCGGGGCTGGGGGCGGCGTACAGCACGGAGTGAGCCTGGTGGATCGGCTCTTGGTGCTCCAAGTACTTAGCCTGCAGGTGCAGGGCGCGCGCGTTAATCACCTCAGCGGTGTCGAGGGGGCGGCCGTGCGGGTCCAGCACGAGTGCCGGCAGGTGTGCGGGCTGCGCCAGCTGCACTACCTGCACCGCCGACCCGCAAGCCACCGACACCACTGCTAACAACACCACCAGCGAATTCATCCTGAACGTGGTCTGTGTTGTTTTTATATTTGGCTAACAGTAGATCACTTCAAACCGTATACGGTCGACTGATAAATTTTACTTGCCCTCTGCTATATTTATACAGACCGGATATAAGTTAAGGCAATTATTTTAGAACAATGTCGGTTGTCAATAAAATTTGGGTTAGTATGGCCTCGAAGCGTATGTGGCGGTCAAACGAAAGAATTTCGTGGCCGAAGTATGTAGTGCGCAACGACATCTAAACAGCATTATCATAAAATTGCAATCGAAAGAAGCCCAAGTTATATAACATTGTAATTATGTACCCAAGTTGTATTTATTTGTAGAAATAATAAAGTAACTAATTAGGTAGGTAAGTAAATATTCGCAATAATTTGAAAAAGTTCAGCCCTCTAAAGTCCGTGTCAACCGTTATATTTATAGATTTTTTGTTTCCGCTGTTGGGTCATTGCACGTTAGTTTCGTTAAGTTTTACAAGCTAGATATAATTAATTATAACTGAATAGATAGGACCTTATAATAATGATAATAACCTAAAAACAGAAAAAGCTTTTAACAAATAAATAAATCAATGTTAAGCAAAACACAATGTTGCCATGTCACTACATGATATTTTTCTACTATAAAACTACAATTGAGCGGATTGTCAAACAGTAAAACAGTAATAAAAGAAATGTCAAATAGTGGTTGATTAAATTACACTAATTGGACTAGTAAATATTTAATCTTTTTTTTTGAACAATTAAATTTTGTAATTCGTCATTAAGTTATAGTATTACCCAAAAGGCTGTTTGACGTATTACTTCATCGATTTTTTTGGGTATGAAGCCTTTTACCATGTCTTGTATCATATCTGTATCTGCTGATAGAGTTTTAAAATCACTGAGTTTTTTTTATATAGGTACAGTAAGCACTGATAGATGTAGGCCCCGGTAAATGTAAGAATATTCAACTGCTTGGAAGCATCACGACGGCACGTGTGCCTTCGTTTCAGACCTTGTCCAATAAAAAGTATAGATAAATAATAAATAAATAAATAGTGCTGGTCATTTTACACAGCCATTTTATTTTATCATCAACCCCCAAAGTAAGCAGAGCTTGCGTTATGGGAAGTGCATGACTGATATACTACTTATACACATATATTTTTTAAACATACATACTTATTATATTAATCAAATACCTAGACAAATATTTGCAGAACATACAAACATTTGCCTCGCGACGGGAACCCGTAACCTTCTGCGTTTCAGGCCTTTGCCCACTGCACCTCAGAGGTCGTCAACTAATAGAGATCACGGCCGGATAAAAGCGTCCCTAGTTAAGTTTCCTTAATAAGTAATTTAACATTAACCGATGGCACATTTCTTAATTCAAATTCTAAACTTTTTATTTCAGCATTTAGCCATAATTAAACATTTGACAAAAATAATAAATAAAGTTACTTAAACACTAATAAAGCTTAAGAGTAAGCTTAGAACGATGTTCACCGTTCGCATGTGTTAATGAGCATATAATTTTTTGAAATTGAAAAATCCACGGTTGGATTCGATCCCACGATCTTCGGATCTGAAGTTGGGGTACAGCCCACAAGGCCAATACGGCTCGGTTATAATATATAAACATAAATAATGTATAGCCGTGTATTTACAAGGAAGGTATCTACTTGATTCGAAAACACGGAGTAAAATCTATTATTTTATGAATGTACTGATGATAAATCCTCAGTCTCTTTACTTTAACTCTTGTCGACTTGGGAGTAGGTATTTTATAAATGACTATTCGCGCGGCTAATGAAAAGTAGCTCTTACCGTTTTGGCAGCGTGTTTTCGTCGACTTAAGTAGCAAAAATAGTCTTCAATTACCTTTTTTTACGGAATAATATAAATACTATGTCTACCCTGAACGTCCATTTGTTGGGATTTATTATGACGTCGCACGAATTTAGATTAAAAAAAAAACGTAATTTCTCGGAAACTATTAAATTACTAACTTTAGGAGTGGTACTGTTGGGATGAGGGCGTCCACCCCTTCCACTCCCCGTGCTTTTTTTATCAATATTCATGTGACGGCTATCGAAATCCCACCCGGTCCATTCTTAATATTTTTTAAAATCGCTTGATAAGTTTCGGAGATTACGTCCTTCGTCCAAACTTTACCTCTTTATAATATTAGTTTAAATATAACTTAATACACTACGAAATATACTATCATTTTCTTCCAATAACCTGGAGCGTAGAGAGCTTTTGATCGGACAAGGCGTTCACTCAACCGTGCAATGTTTACCTATAGTAATTTCTCGTTTATTAGGTTGGTAGGTAGCTATATTCTAGTTCCGTATTCTTATTTTATATAAACGCGCAATAAAAGTGCTCTGTTGAATTTTACATGCTTTAAGGATATATTATAAACTACCCTGTAGGATGACCCCGTATGAGCAAAGTAATGTAAGCACGTGAGGATGTGATGATAAGGTACCAACAGAATTGTAACCGTAATCTGGGGACTGCAAACGTATCGCAAATATCGCGATTTTATTATTACCACTTCAAAAAAGGAGGAGGTTCTCAATTTGTCTGTTTTTTGTGTCTATGTTATTCGATATCTTCGCCAATCGTAAACCGATTCTAATAATATTTTTTATAATGGGAAGGGTATTACTTAAAGGGTTCCGTTTCATTTTTATGAAAAAACCCCACTTCCTAGAGGTGAAAAATTTGTGATAAAATGTTATATTGGACTTTTTAACAATTTCCCGTTATTTGAAGTCAGTTTTTAACAATTAAATTTATTAACAGGACATTAAATCCTACTATCCTATCCTTCCTACTAATATTATAAACGCGAAAGTTTGTGAGGATGTTTGTTACTCTTTCACGCAAAAACTATTCAACGGATTTTAATGAAACTTTATAGTAATACAGCTTATACATCAGAATAATATATTACTACTACTTTTTACTACTACTACTTTTTATCCGGGTGCCACGCGGGCGAAGCCGTGGGCAGAAGCTAGTCTTACTAATATTATAAACGTGAAAGTTTGTGAGGATGTTTGTTCCTCTTTCACGCAAAAACTACTGAACTAATTTTGATGAAAATTTACATTAATATAGCTTATACATCAGAATAACACATAGGCTACTTTTTATCCAGGTACCACACGGGCGAAGCCGTGGGCAGAAGCTAGTCTCTTATAAATTACTTATTCGAAAGTGCCATTCCGAGTAAGTAAATTAACGTAAGCACGTAATAATCTGACGATAGAGTACAGGATAAAAACCGTAAACTTAGGACTTCAATCGTATTTAACTTTATTGTATTTTTTTCGGTGTTGTGTATGATAGGGTCATTATGGGAATCGAACGCGCAACCTTCTGCGTTTCAGGCGAGCCTTCGCCCACTATGCCACAATTATGGATATATTATTGGACATGGTGCTCGACATCAATGTTTGGGAAAACTTTATCCTGTACCTCCTTACCTGAAAATATTCAAATAGTAAGACTTGTTTTTATGCTAGAGTAGAGACTAGAGACGCATGCTACCATATGCGTCTTTCTGGTTTGACCAGTTGAATTTGTCATATTTAAGTAAGTAATTACCTGACTGCCTCAATTTTTTTCATCCCACACATTACTGTAAAAAGCATTCTAGACATGACCGCTTACACAGTCCCCTTAAAAGGTAGTCTCGTAAAAATACTCCAAAGTTATCTCAGTGGGCAATAAGCTTTGTTAATGTTTTGTACGTGACATATTTAGCTATTCACTGTTCGGAATAAGGATTTATTTGTAAGTCGTTCCTGATGCAAGGCACAAAGACATTTCGTCAGCTGTTTTTGCGCAAGCTGATTGAATAGATAGCTTATCGTTTGCAACGTAAGTGTTCCTGTAGCTTAAAAATAATTAAAAACCGAACGTACCGATATTGTTAAAGGTCTATTCTTGCTACACCGATCATTGTAAAGAGCAGTAGATAGTTTATTAAGTACAAATCTTTCAATTAATTGTGATTTCTCTTGTATCAGCACAACAAGTCAGGAAGGCATTCAATCACCCGAATGAAAAAACTAATTACAATAATGTCACTACACACAGAAACGACTCTGAAATCTGTTTTTTTATTCAAGAAAAATAGGCCCGAAAGATGTTGGGGAACAACTTCCAAATTCACACCGAAGCTATTTATTTTAGCCTCTACCTTTTACTACTCGCGACGTAAGGATCCCTTGTGGACATGCGTTTGCCTTAAAAGTTTGTTTGTTTCTTTCTTTGTCTGTTACCATTTAGACGATGAGACGGCTAATCCGATTTGGCATTTTTTTTGCAATCGGTTTGTTTGACTTTTATGGGTGACTTGCCGATGCCCGCAGTTTTACTCGCGTAGGATAGATAATGCAAATAAAAATAATTGCATGCCTTGCACCCTTAAGGGCTTTTTTGAATACCCTGATACGTATTCAGTTCTTTTGTGTGTTAAGTATCCAAACTAAGTTTACAGCAAATCGCACCACGCATTAAACATTTCTTAAAAGAAAATTAACATCCCATCCTACTTCCTTTGAGGGGTAGTTTAGAAAAAAAAATGTATTTGTCTTTTATCATTTGTACTGAATAATATTTATTCCGAGTTTCAAGCAAATTGGACCACTCGTTAAAAAGTTCCCATACAAACTTGGACACGCTCTACAACCCCATTAGAGGGGTATCTCTCCAGATAATTATATTAGTATTTTATCATTTGGATTGAAAAATATTTATGTGAAAATTCAAGACTGTAAGTTCAAGGAATACTTTTTTCATACAAAGGCTTGTTGCCCTTTACACCCCTCAGTGGTAGAATTTTCCAAATTCCTTTCTTAATGCATTCCCACACCATAAGATAAATATACCCTCCAAGTTTCATGGTTCTAGGACTTATGGTTTAGGCTGTGCGTTAATCCGCCAATCAGTAACGAAACAGTTTTATATATATTGATTGATCACTAGAGAGCGCTGCAATAAAAAACGTCAGGGTCTTAAAAAGTCACAAATACTAACTTGCAGGTACCTGTTCTTTCGACTCAATGGTTTTACTTCATCTGATAATAAAAATAGGTATTCAAATGGATATAAGACCGGCTAACAACAATATGGCAGAAGGCGTGGTAGATAAAATGGCACACTGGAGCTTCCTGATACCGGTCGGTTGATGAAGGCGAGAGCTACTACCATTCCATTCCATTATAATAGGTAACCAGGTTTAGTGGTTACATCACTTTATAAATGTCTTTAATATTTTAAATCACTTTATAAATATCAGCGAAAGGGCTATGGTACAATAGTCACCGATTTTACAAAGTTCGTATTTTTAAAGCTCGTAATCAATTACGTATTATTTTATTACTTCGCTACTATTTGACATTGACGATTTATTCAAACCTAGTCTTCCGCACCTGAAATTAATACGAAACGTTTTACGAAAACTAAATGAACGCTGATAATTACAATGTATTTTATTTTTATTTCCTGCTTAGGTGAACTTATTTTTATTTGAAACTGCAATGAACGGATTTTATTTGAAACTGCCATATGAAAGAGTCATATTCCAATCTATTTTCTCTCCACTATTTCCATAAGATTTATGAAAATAGTAGAAAGTGAAACATAACTGACCTACATCGATATTTTTACTGGTACTGATAATGTTATTCATGACAGTATAGCAGACGGCGATCAACTTAGTCAAATAAAACTGAGTTCAATTTGTTTTTCCGAACAAAATATCATACACATAATCGATCGAATTATTTTAAATCTATTTAGATCATATTTTCATGAGAGACGACCCCGGGATCATTCCCTGCAGGCAAAGAAAAAACCTTTTGACGGCGGCGACGACGGCGTAACACATCCATTAAATGTGTCCATCCATACTTCACACTCCAAATTTATGTAGAATAGTGGAAAACTGATTTAGATTTTAAAACGCTACCGCTATTGACGCTTTTTATTTTGAATAACGAAAAGAAGAAACAACTGCTAAAGACAAAAAATACTTTTACGCGAAGTTCATTCCATACAATAATAATCTCGTAATTTTTATTGGCATAAGACACTGACTCGTAGCAGCTGGTTTTACTAGATCAAGGCAATCCACGGTTAGTACCATATACTGCCCACAGGCTTAACACTATTGTACCTATACCCGACTACTTATCTATTTAATTCCTTATACTTTGTATTATATCCTACTACTATTATAAATGCGAAAGTTTGTGAGGATGCATGTGTGTTACTCTTTCACGCCTAATAATAGTAGGATAGGATAGGATAGGATTGATGTTGGTAATGTTTCCAAATTATTTTTTATGTAATCTAACATTCTCTCGTTATGTTATTTTGTCTAATTTTATTCCAAAAACTAACGTGAACTTGACTATTCGGGAATTTTCACGTACCGCACTATCGGTGAAGGCACCGACTAAGACTAAACTTATTTTTCTAGTTTTATTAAATGAGAGCTTTTATTTTTGAACTGTGGCAGTCCTTTCAATTATCCAATTCATATAGGAAGTGGCACAAAATCTCTGGAACTGAATAGAAGTAGATAGGTTACTTCTATTCAGTTCCAGATATACTAGTTATGTATTTTCACTCGTTTTAGGTTCGTTAAGGTCGAGGCCTAAAAAACGAATATTATGCTAAACGCTCGTTAAAAATAGAATGAGTTGTTTATTAACATAAAATTGGAATACAAGGAACAAAAAGTATAATCAGACGAGTTTAAAAAAAAAATGTGTTGTGTTTTCTTTAAAAACATGTAAGTAGTTGTTTTCGATGCGATTTTACCAACATTCAATGTTTATTGAACATTGAAGGTTGTATGGCTAGATTGTTACTAAACTCACAAGTTTTCATTAAATAATCAGGAAGTAGAAATGAAGTACTCAATACTTCTATGTTATATACAAACGAATACTAGGGCCCACTATTATTCTATCTAACCAAAAATGGTGACACGACATAGAATAAGAAAATACCTCCCCATTCATTACGTTCATACATTTACATATCATATTCATACATTTCATATTCATATGTTTTTATCAAGATACCAAAATGGTTAGTAAATATGCTTCGCAACTAACTTCCGGTGCCAATGCTAACATAGGTAAGTACATGTATTATAGTGACCTACATCTAACTCTATAAGTGGCCAGCCGACGGACAGCAATGCAAACTAATTTACCTAATGATAAGTTCAGAGTGGCACAGTGGGTTAACTTTATGTTAATTTTCGAGATAGTTGTAGTACTGTGGTAATTATAAATACTGTTTAACATTGTTACTGTCCGGAGACCTTGTTATGTTCCTGTAATAAAGTAAACTAGTGACTACCTAAATCATCATCATCAACAACCTGTAGCTAAACGCAATTCATGTAAAACTAGCGGGTTGGTTTTTATAACACTATCAAATGTATCGGTAACGTTCAAATGAAGATCGTATGTCGACCCTTGCATGTTATCAGCCCACCACATAATCATAACAGGAAATACTGGTTTTAGAATTCTGTATATTTACAAAATGTAAATTGCAAAGTATATACTGACTTGTTTTTTCGGTATGAGAGGATGTTTAGTTGTTGTTTATTTCATTTTAAGGTATGTCATTCTTTAACAAATCATAATAATCAATAGCAAAGCTCTAAAATTAACAAAGTTCATTGCCCTTCTTTCGAACTAAAAGGTTTTCTAATTTTATTTGAATTAACCTGACTCCAAATATTCGCTATCCCGATATTTCGCTGTTTAATTTAATAAAAGTATATCCGATTACGGAAACACATCCTTGTTCTGGTAGAGTAGGTATATTTTGTGAATGTAATTTCTCAAATTTATAAGCAGGTACACACGCTTTCAAAAATAAACAATACAATATAAAAAAAATAATAAACACTTAAATTTATTAAATAATTCTGCACACGGCTTCGCTCACTACTACATATACGAGTACCTGTTCCTAATTACATCTAAATCAATCAACAACAAACATCCAAAATTTGGCATTTATAAAAAGTAGGCTTGTAGATTGCAGAACTGTTAACCTACCTACCTATATAGATCAAACTAATTAAACAACTTTACGCTAAAACTTAGAGCTTTGCTTCAGCTAGGCACATGGCATGTGTACAACATATAACATGCAACGTGAACGCAAATTTCTCGAACTAAACAAAGGTTCTGCTTCAGGTTCCTATGCGTGTATGAAATAACCGGCTTGCCACAGATTAGTTGAACACAGCTAAGTACCTACCTTTACAGATCAAACTAATTAAACAACTTTACGCTAAAGCTTAGAGCTTTGCTTCAGCTAGGCACATGGCATATGTACAACATATAACATGCAACGTGAACGCAAATTTCTCGAACTAAACAAAGGTTCTGCTTCAGGTTCCTATGCGTGTATGAAATAACCGGCTTGCCACAGATTAGTTGAACACAGCTAAGTAATGATTGTAGAGCGTAGTGGCAAATTACAAGTGTATGGACTACGTCACAACAACAGGTTGTGCTTGTGTGCTCTAAGTTGATTACATATGAGCGAGTAATGCGAGTATCAATTCAAGTTCATGTATCAAGTTTGGTGATACTTTATTTTATTTTTATGAACTTATAAATATACCCATTTGGAAAAAAAGCAGCTTTAATAACATTAATGAGCTAAGTACAATTTGTGTGAGGGGGATTAGCCTTTGACAGTTTTCACTAATAGTTCTAAGTTTAAGACTCAGACTCAGTGCGTATGTATTTACTTATAACATCACCTTGCTACACATTATTCGTACTAACTTTGAGAATCGCATAGGTCTAAACTACACTCATAAAATAAGTAAACCATTAACTTGAGGCATTAAAAATTTATTACTTTATATTGAAATATTAATTCTCCAAATGGGTGCATTGACCTAGCCCGGAAGGAAGGGGAGCCATACTCATTTAAAGAGCTTTCTGTAAAATATGTTTTTATTCAGCTTAATTGGAATTAGAATCCCACCAGATGTCTGTTTTATGAACCGCAACTTTGAATACAATTATCATCTTATGCTTTGGATAGAAAATATCCTTAGTTTAGTGGGTATAACCAATCGTAATTGAACTTCAGAACTGTTTTAATAGTTGATGTTGTTAGCACATCCTGTTGGCGACCACGTCTCATAATCTCAATAATAGCACTGCAATGCAACAGCAAGCATGGTGTTTTGTAGTGCTTGCAGTGACAAGGATGGTGCTAGGTGTCCACAGTCTAACACTTTGAAACATGCCTTTGGTGTGGCGCTGGTCACTGAAGTGAATGGCCCTTATCAAAATGTTCAAGGTAAACTGGGAAACAATAACTGATTCTGGGATCTATCGCTATTACATAGAGTCTAATTTGGTTGCGGAATAACGCGCCAGCGGCCGTCCGACCACCGGGTGCACGCGCAGCCCCGTATTGCTTTTCTTTCTATTAACGATAGCCAACGCCCTAATTGCATATTTAGACAACGCCAACAAAGGTATCTGGAATAGGTTTGCCTACGAAATTGATTTGGTATAAAAGCTAACGCGAAAATGACAAATGCATCAGTCGTATTTCGATTAGAAAACAACACAGACCACAATGTTCAAGCTGGTGGTGTTGTCTTCCGTGCTTGCCCTGACGGCCGCTGCGCCCAGTGGGCTGGGTCCACTTGGACTGGGACTGGGCTGGGGTGGAGCGCTGGCTGGCCATCTGGGTGCCCCTCTAGCTGCAGCTCCACTGGCAGGTTGGGGAGCACCCTGGGGCGCCCCATGGGGCGCTCCTCTAGCAGTCGGACACGGAGGTGTAGCCGCCGCACCGGCGATCGCCGCCTACAACTACAGGGGCCCGCTGTCGCTGGCTCCGGGACAGCCCGCCAACATCCTGGCTCAAGACGGCAGGCCGCTCGACACCATCAACGTGAACCTGGACCGCGCCGCGCACCTCACCGCTAAGGCGCTGGATCCCGCCGGTGCGCACGGCGCCCACCTCATCGGCAAGCGCTCCGCTCCCTTGTTGGGCGCAGCTGCCTGGTCGCACTCTGCCCGTATTGACCTGCCCGCAGCTAGACTGATAGCGCCCGCTCCAATTGGCATCCCCGCAGCTCCGCTTGGCATCCACGGCGGGCTCGGCCTCGGCCCTGTCGCGCCTCTGGGCTTGGGAGCCTGGGGTCATGCCGGCCGCTTGGGACATTGGGGTGGCTGGTAAAAATGTACAAAAATTTTAGACTAGCAAACATTATGCCTACCTACTATAATTTTTATAAAGAGAGTTACCTATAAATCATTTATCTATTTACTGACCTTTTCCTAGTAGCGAATAGATAGAGCTTGTGAAAATGTATCTAACCTAGGTTCTATATTATCAAGGATACGACAATCATTTACAGTCAGAAACAGACACTAAGAGACATCTTTGACGAAAGATCAGGTTAAAATCACTTTATTATTACAAACTTATGAGTATAGATAAAATTTTGTTACAAACATGAAATTGCATTTTGAGTTCTATGTTTGCATGTACATTACCTGTGGTATTTTTTGAAACATACTATTGTAGGTAACAAAATAATGTGAACGATAATGATCATTATATTTCGGCGACACCAGTGTTATCTGATGCAAGTATAAATACCGTGGTTTCTGGCAGCCGCATAGCCCTCACCCAAACGCATACAAAAAATCTATATTTATGAATATTCCCGCTAAGCCTGCTGGCACAAATACCGGTAGTATTATTAATTAATAATTATTCTGTGCAAACACTAAGGAATGCGTAGGAAAATAAAAATATGGAGTTTCTAAACACCAATTTTTTATCATTATGAATAGCCACAGATAGTATAACACAAGTAGTATAGCCAAATCAGTTGCAAGCGTAGGTACATAGCCTTTTTTTCCGATGGGAAAATGCTTTTACGCATGTCTCTTGGCCTGCGGAGAGCCAAGGGGGTCTGTCGGGCTCACCAACCAGACCACTAACAAAGTGTTGGTGGGTGGTGGCATACCGACTAAAAACCCATCGATATTCCGTTTTTCACCTTAGGGCTAATGCGTCGTCAAACCAATCGTCATGAGACGATTCGTTTGACGGCGCGTTAGCACTGGACAGGGCTACGGGTTCCCGGTCGGATTCGACCGCAGCTCTGTCGGTGATCGCCCGCCTTTGGCGGACCCCTCGGTTCCCCCCTTGTGGGGGAGGGGGATGCCTTGGAATATTGAAGACATCCCCAGTCGCAGGATACCAGTGCAATGCAGGGGCAGGGAGAAAGATCCTCAAGCTGAACCGCTTCGCAGGCGGAGGAATTGCCGCCCCCTCCTTCCATTCCTCCGCCTGCGAAGCGGCTCAGCTTGAGGATCTTTCTCCCTGATCCGCTCTGCCGTCTCCTTCTGCAAGATAACGTCTTCGCAGAAGGAGATATAGTGAACACTACGCTCGACAGCGAAAGGTCCTGTCCAACAACCGCCTTTAACAACTGACGCTGTGACGCCCAGGCACTGCATATCTCTAGGGTATGCTGTGCCGTATCCTCGGGGGCGCCACAGTGCTGACAGGTTGGACTAATTTCCCTCATTGCAACTCGGTGCAAGTACCGTCCGAAGCATGCACGTATGCCAGACAGTACTTGCACCAACCGAAAAGTGAGAGCTCCGTGTTCCCGGTACACCCATTCCCTCAGGACTGGTCGTATGGCGTCAATGGTCCAACGGCCATACCGGGTAAATAGGCGCCGACAGGTTGCGCTAGGTCCACCTAAGTTGGGCAAAATACGTGCAAGAGATCCTGCCGCATTCTGCACTTTAGGGGTCAGGAGCTGGAAGTGGTCACATAATTTCCATGCTCTATCCAGCGTGAGCCCCAAGTATATCATGCGGGTCGTTAACATGACTCGCACGCCGTCTACTATTATGTAGGCACCTGCCGGTGGCCTACCGCCTCTCCCGTAGAAAAGGAGGGCCTCCGTTTTTTCCAGAGTCACCCTCAGCCCTAAAAGTCGTATACGGCTGACCAGAAGGGTGGAGCTTACTGTCGCTAGATGCGCGACCTCTTCGTAGCTGCGTCCCCGGGCAATAAAAAGAGTATCGTCAGCATAGCAAATAATATGCGTCCGAGGAAGCAGCGTACCGCGGAGTACCCAGTCATAACCGATGTTCCAAAGCAAGGGCCCATCACTGACCCCTGCGGAACACCGGTCATCATACGCCTAGCGCAGACTCTTCCTCTGCTATCGAGGTACAGTACGTCCCGTTCCCTCAGGTAGTGCTCCACAAACCGTCAGAGATAGGGTGGCACTGCATGGTAGCGCAGCGCTTCATCAATGCACTCGTAGGGGAGGCTGTTGAATGCATTGGCAATATCTAGTGATACTGCCAACGCACATTCCCCCTGCGCTACAACCTCTTGCGTGATGTTTTTGAAGCGCAGTAGTGCATCGATGGTGGAGCGCCCGGATCTGAAGCCGTATTACTCTTCAGACAGGTTGGGGCCCTCCGATGTCAAATGCCCGACGATACGTACAGCCACTACGCGTTCGAGCAGTTTGCGCATCTCGTCAAGCAAAATGATTGGCCTGTAGCCGGAGGGGGAGTCAGGTGGGTGCCCCTCCTTTCTGAGCAAGCAAAGGCGGTCATCCTTCCACACTTTGGGGAGCCGGCCCTGTTCAAGACAAGAGTCGAACAGCTCTAGGGCACGGCCTCCCAAATGTTGCTCCACCGAATTCTCCCTCACTGACAGGGGGGATTTCTTCTACGGTGGCGCGCTTCGTAGACACTGGGGCTGCCATACGAGGTGTTTCGTATGGCTGACCTGTGGGAAACAGACCTGTTACGACACTCGTCAGGAGTTGAGGCTCAAAAATCTCAGTAGAAGGCGCCGAGTTGCATATTTTTTCCGTACAGTGCGGTAAGGACGCCCCCATGGGTCTCTATTGAGGTCCTCTAAAAATTCGTCCTCAAAATAGCATAGGTACATAGCCTACGGTAACCGCTTACCAAAAAGTGGGCAGTATGCTTATTTTCCACCGTGGTGGTTTAAAAAAAAATGTGCCTGCGATTAGGTTAGGCTGAATCGAAAGTAATAAGAATCCGTATCTTTTCGTACTAGAACTATAGGCAAAAAACTTTTCGTAAGAAAAGTTTTGACCGTTTTTTCGACGATTAACGATGCAAATTATCCCTTTAAAAGCAATTTATTTAGACGGGATACTATACGGCTGTATAGTATCACCAATATTTAGACTGGACTTTCAGGGTGAACATAGGCTTATGTTCACCCTGAAAGTCCAGTCTAAATATTGGTGAAATAATTCGGATGAGTAGTGGATGTAGTTAACTTTGTTTGGATGGTATGTTCCTTTTGTTTAGAGGCGTGTACTAAAAGTAGCTGAAAGATGAAGTTTATCAAAATAATGAATCACTCAATGGATCCGCAGACCAGAGGGTTCCTTACCTTACTTGTTACCACCTTTGTTTGTAAATACAATAGGTACTTAGTATAATATTATGCAAGAATATCCAGTCCATGACCAAATACCTACTAGAACAAGTTTGCTACAATTTAATAAAATTATTGAAAAGTAATGGTAGCAGGAAATAACTTTGTTCAACGCGATTGTCAGTTTCTAGCTCAGTTCCTATAAGGTAACAAATCTTATGCTGTTGATAAGAAATGTTGACGGTGTTGAATGTATAAAATGTAGGCTTTTCATGGTCGACGAGTAGACGATGCGTTTGCATGCGATGCAGGTATAAAAGCTGGTTGCAATCTTAGAAGTGCATCAGTCGTCATCGGGTTATCAACACAGACCACTACACAATGATGAAGCTGGTGGTGTTGTCCTGCGTGCTGGCTGCGGCCTCCGCTACTGGGTTGTTGGGGGTGGCTCCCCTGGCTTCCTACGCGTACAGCGCTCCGCTGCTGAACAACTACAGAGGGCCACTCTCGCTGGCTCCGGGCCAGCCCGCCAACGTTCTGGGTTGGGACGGCAGGCCCTTGGACACTCTGGATGTGAACTTGGACCGGTCCGCGCACCTCGTCGCGAAAGCTTACAACGGTGTTCATCTCCTGAAGAAGCGTTCCGTGGCTCCCTTGATCGCGCCCGTCGCCGGCCGCCTGGCTCTGGCTCCCTCGCCGCTGATCGCCCCCACTTTGTCACTCGGCGCTGCTCATATCGCGCCATACTCACTCTCGCCCTACGCATCCATCGTCCCCATTTCCCCCTATGCCCGCGTTGCATCACCATTGATTTCTCACTGGTAAACATTTTTGCGAAACAAATCCTTATCTCGATCAAGAAATTGGCCAACACGTAAATAAACTAAGATGAGTTACAATTTAATCTATTTTATTTGTTTAATCTATTTTTGAAATAGGTACCCACTTTCTACTTTCTAACTCTATTCCTACGTTTTAATGTTCCGAAGTCCAACAAAGAACACTTATAGTTTCACGTTGTCCGTCTGCCCATCTGACCTAAGTCAGAGCCGTTTTTATATGAGACATGAGTGCTATCATGCTGCAGCACGGTAATAAATACGTAATAAATAAAAATAAAATAAAAAATGCTGGAAATTTTTACACATCATCATTTCCTCCTCGACCTCTGTGGCGCAGTGGGCGAAGGCCCGCCTCAGCCGCAGAAGGTTGCGGATTCGATTCCTGCCGCGGGACAAATGTTTGTATCTGCAAATATTTGTCTCGGGTCTGGGTTTTTTCTATGTATAATATGTAAGTATTTACAAAAAAAAAGTATATAAGTAGTACTCGTATATCAGTTTTGTAGTTCCCATAATACAAGCTTTGCTTAGTTTGGGGCTAGATGATGCTGTGTGAAAATGTCCTGCATTTATTTTTTATTTATTTATTTATCTAGCCCCAAACTAAGCAGATTATGCTTGGATTAATGCTTGGATTATGGGAACTACATGACTGCCTACAAAGCATAAACCACTGTTTGATAATACCTGAAGAGTTTAAGATGTATGAATGTACTGAGAGGTTATGTATAATGAGAGGTTAAAGTTACTTATTTGTTGTTGCAATCAACAACTCGTAGATGGCACTACTAAATATTGTCAATTCACGCTCCAATTTAGAACACATCGGTTACAATAAAAAACTGAGTTTATTTTGATTTTATCATCAATAGGAACAACATCTGAAGGAACACCCTGCGGTGTGAAATCGTAAGTTTGAAAAATACTAGTCCCTATACAGCATGCAAAACAGGGTAGAATAGTCGATTTTTTCGAGTTTTCATTTTTTAAACCCAAATACCCGGATTTTTCGAGTTTTTTTTCCTATTAAGGACTTAAAACGAAGTGGGTATAATGCAGAAATGTAATCAAAATAACGTGTATTTTGATTACATTTCATAACACTTGGGTATTTTTTGACTTTAGTTTGTGTTTATGTTATAAATTTCTCAGTGTTTTGATAATTTCGAATTATTAGATAAGCCTAGTAATTAGAAATTATCAAAACAGAGATTTTTTTTGTCATATACACAAGTTTACACGAGATAAGATATCAATCCACAGTAAGATTACTTACCTATCATTATCAACATAAAATTACAAACAAAATCAACGAAACATTAAAGTATTATTATATTAGGAACTTACCCTGTTATTCATAATTCTCATTTATTTTAGCAGCGTGCTATAAGTAGTCTGTCTCTATCATTTTTGTTTAGTGTTAGAAATTTCACACTAAACAAAAATGATAGAGGGCAAAATTGGCAATAAAAGTGGACAGGGCTAGTGTTCTATGAATTGTTAATGAAGAAGTTAAATATTTAAATTGTGAGGTCACCCATCAATAGTTTCTATCTGAAAACCAGCGCAGCTTCATATCCCGGTGGTGTGGATCTGCAAAATATTCTGAGGACACGTCCTAGATCCTGGGTGGAATATGTACCTGGATTTTTTTTGTGTTATTGTGTGTGTCAAATATTTTTTCCTCCAAATCACATTTTAGTCTACTAAAATTAAATGAGTACATCTCTATTATTTGAACATAAATCCCAAAATTCCTATGACTCTTGCATAATATTATATATTCATTGATCTGATCACTTTTTACCTTAATAACCGTAAGATTTGATCTAGAGATTTGTCGTTTAGTGAACTATGCTTTTTAATGCACATATGCAGATCGCACTGCATATGTGCAATAAAACTCACTCTCACTTAACGTTAAATTCAAAATGTTTAATCAATTCATTCAATAGGTTACGGATGGGAAACGGTAGTTTTTTAGAACTATTTGAGTATATTTTAGATTTTTGTTTAAGTAAATAATATGGATTAAATCCATCAACAAATACAAATCTGAAAAAAAAAACAAAAATAAGATTTTGCCATTATAGTAAAACTGAGTTTTAAATCAGACGAATTTCCGGTTCTCTGGTTTGCATGCCCTTAATACATAGTGGTTCAAATGAGATGGTCCACAATTAACAGGATGTTTGAAGACCACAATTTTGAGAACAATTTCCTAAAATTTTGTAAATAAAAATAAAATTATAGCTATGACCCATCCAAATCTCTGAATCACCAAACGCCGTTTCATAGTAAGGAAATGTTTTAATTTTTTCACAAAATAGCTCTATAACCGTCCAAAATCGTAGAACGCAGGGTAGATTTTAATGGGTCACGAGGTCTTTTTTCGTTGAACCATCTGGCTTGAACAGGGTGACTGTTCAAGTATTATGTAATTAGTCAGCAGCAACATTAGGTACCTAATTAATAACCTGTATTTTCAAAGTTAATATAAAAAAAATCAAATGACTTCTTTGAGGTCATGTTATGGTACCTATGGTTGGTAAATAAGGAAACAAAATAGCATTTTTTATGTTAATTGACTTTATTTACAGGTTATTGAAGAGTGTCGGAAATTGTGCGTGTCGTTTGTGTTACTAAAATGTTCACCATTGTGTCAACAAGGGTGTTCTGAAGTGGGTTATGGGGGCGATGTGGGAGATACGCGTGATGGGCTCAGCGGGGGTGATCAGCCGTGTATGAGTGAGGGCTAGTCGGGTACCGAACACAGGCGCGATCAGTGCAGCGGAGCGCTTCTTGAGCAGGTGGAAGCCGCCATTGTCGAGAGCCTTGGCTGTCAGATGAGCAGAGCGGTCTAAGTTGACCTCGAGGGTATCCAGAGGCCTGCCGTCTGAGCCAAGAATGTTGGCAGGCTGGCCGGGAGCGAGCGACAGAGGTCCTCTGTAGTTGTACGGCTGCAGCAGGGGAGCGCTGTACACAAAAGGACTAATAGGCGCGATCAGAGAAACAGAACGCTTCTTCAGCAGGTGTAAACCACCGTTATCGAGCGCTTTGGCGGTGAGATGAGCAGAGCGGTCTAAGTTCACATCCAAAGTGTCCAGGGGCCTGCCGTCCGAGCCGAGCACGTTGGCGGGCTGGCCCGGAGCCAGCGAGAAGGGCCCCCGGTAGTTGTACGGTGCTAGTCCGAGAGGAGCACTATACAGTAGGGGTGCAAACAACCCGGAGGCGGAAGTTGCGGCCAACACGCATGACAACACCACCAGCTGCATCATTGTGTAGTGGTCTGTGTTGATATCTTGACTCAACGACGACTGATGCACTCAATCATTTGGGATACGCTTTTATACTTGCATTTTGAGATTATTACTAAAGGCATATACCGTTGACATTGAAACTACTACTTTTAAATAATTTAAAGTTCATTTTACTGGATCGATTTTTTTCGTTTTCTTTGTTAACAAGTTGTTTATTAACTGAACGTTTCAACAACTCACGTCAAAGTAAATGAGAGTAGAGCTTTTACAATGTACAAAAGCTAACTAAATTTGTAAAAAGTAAAGTGCTAGATCTAGATGGAATTATTTCAAAATACATTGGTGACGAGTAAGTAATTGCAGTTCAAAATTTAATAAAGTCAAAATATTAACGTCGTAATGTTTCTAACGATAACGAATTCCGAATACATCACTCACCTTCGATTTACCGATGAGATCGAACTACATAAAACTACTGAAATGATTTATTTATATGGGTTATAATTTAGGACAAATCTTTTTATAATTATTTCTATAGATATCTATTTGTATCACATAGGGTTACATTTATACAGAACTTAATAAATTTATTTATTTAAATGTATTTGGTTAAAATAGATAATACCGGGCATAGCAACCCGCAAAGTTCGATGAAATTATTTTTTACGTGTTTATTTAATTTACCGGTCTCATGAGTAGGAACTCAACCCTAATGGTGACAAACAGATTTTCTCTAATACGATTATGTAGGTATCTACTCGTTTTCTAAGCAATTGTGAATTTTTGGGACACCGTATTTTCAATGCTTATTATTTTAGGATAGTAAAAACTTTTTAATTTCTAATGATTACGTTAAACCTCGCTATTAAACTAGTATGGTCCACTATATTGTAATCCAAAATCTTGTGATTCATAAATAAGTCACCGTTGAAGTTCGATGTAGTTTATTGGACTTTTTACAATGCCTGTAAAAGTTATATTGATGTGCTGACTAGCTGAGGCTTCTGGGCGACCTCGATTATCATTAATATCAGCTTCCTGGACAGCCTCCTTGCACCGGTTTGCCCTTTGCTCCAGTGATTACTTTCTATAAATACGATAATGCACTTTGCTTAGCATCAGTCGTTCATCCGAACAACATAGACCACAATGATCAAGCTGGTGGTGTTGTCTTTTCTCGCAGTGGCTGTGGCCAAGCCGAGTGGCTTGTTTTACTCATCTCCCCTGGTTTACTCTACAGTGTGGTCGCCAGCGACGACCACCATCACGAAGTCGGCCAGCAGTATCGTTCATCCTTCGCCAGTCTACTCTACCTACGCCGTGCCTCTGGCTTACAGACACTTCATCAAGAAGCGATCTCCGCAGTTCTACTCATACTATGCACCCAGCACCTTGGTCACCAGTGCGCCTCTTGCAACGCCTCTGATATCAACGTCTGTCGTCCACAACCCCGCCGTTCTGCCATACTCTGCTGCATCTTTACCTTTAGCCACTTCCCATTTCATAAAGAAGCGTTCAGTTCCGTTGCTGTCTGCCAGAGCTATCATTGCTCCCACCACATACACTACGACTCCTCTTCTTACTTCCACTTACACTGCCACCACTCCAGTTTTCTCATCTCCGCTGCTCACAACCCCTTTTGTCTACTCTACGCCTTTTACTCACTTCATAAAGAAGCGCTCAGTGCCATTTCTAACCACATATATTGCCCCCACCTCCTACTCGCATCAGTCTAGAATTGACTTGATAAACCATCCCTCTCCCCTTCTCAAGGTGGCTTCGTATCATGCTCCTTTGAACTTCCCGATTTTCGGCTGAATATGGAATAATCGCTGTGTTTGTTTGTCATATTAAATCTATAGATGACTGCAATTGTAAATTAGTTTTCATATTGAACCAATACCTGACGAATGTTTTAAGTTAAATAAAAATAGCTTAGATAAAGTAAGTTAAAAAATTTACAGTAACTAGTCGTAGGAAGTTTTATAGAATCACCAGTTACTACCTGACACAAATTTTGAGTATAATTCTATTTACTATAGATACTCAAGAGGTATCATTACGTGGAAAAATATATTCAAATGAATGATTTGAATTTTGAATCCTTCAAATGACGACTAGCCGTGACCTAAATTCGATGCCTTTCGATACCCAGTGATTTGATGAAACAAGACATCTTTTTCAAATTAACCACCTCGTTACACATTGTACAACCTTTACCAGAAAGGATATTTTAAAATCAGACAAATAAATGCTAATAACGTCACTTTTATTTTATATTTTACACTTAAGGCCTAAACTCGTAACTAACTTACTCAAAAACTAACTACTCTGCTACGCACTTAAAATACGCTACGCAGAAATCTAATCAGATTCGCTTTTTTTTTACGGCAATTGAGCTGTAAATAATTAAGAGGCGCTGATATTCATCCGGGGGTGTGTCCTATATCGATTCGCGATTGATGAGCCACTGCACTTAGAGCAGCGAAGACTAACGGAGTGAGTTGACTTTGCGTCTTACTTAAGACATACGCGAGGAATAATTTTCTAATCATCTTGTACGAGCAAGCTGTGACGCTGTGATAAGGTCGAAGGCAGATGAGACGTATCTTATATAGTGAGGTAACAGTGGTTGATTGCGCGGACGCAACGGGTTCAAGTTCTCGGTCACTGCTACTGGACGGGTCGTTGCGTCACCGCTCTTGGACCAGGGGCACTGGCCGGATTGAAATGCACGCCTGTTTAAAACGTCGTCCATATAATTAAAACCTATCAACTATTTAGTGAGTAAGTATCTTGTCTGTTTCAATGTTTTTCTCACAACGATCGCGTGGCTATTTTTGGTACTTCCTGGTTGAATATGAACTGTAGGTAAGCAATTTTATTGTTGCTAGGTACCAATCTATTGTGTTCGCAAACGCTAATCTATTTGTAATCATGCTACAAAAGGTAAATTCCGTAGTTTTTTACCACATTCACGATTTTATTATTAGAATTGATCCTGTCACTGTAATTCAGTATTCAAGTATAAGAAGGTTCTACGTTAGGGTATCATTTAGTTTGAAAAGTTAAAGTCTTGCTATCAAGATGTTCTGTGCCTTGTTGGCTTTCGCTTACCTGGCTGCTTGCAGTGCTCATGCAGTACTGCCGTTGGCACATGCTGTCGTACCTCCGGTCGTCCCTTACTCTCACGGATACAGTGGTCAGAGTCTTGCACACGGCTACACCAGTCACGGTCTCTTCAACCAGGGATATGGGGCACACCATGTTCTGAAGCGATCGTCGCATTTCATTCCAGTTGGATTGGGTGGAATTCGACACGGAGCTTCAGTTGGTCATCGAGGCGTTGTAGGATACTTAGGTACAGTGGGCCATGTAGCTGCAGTAGTTGCACCAGTTCCAGTGGCGGTCTCGCACCAATCTCGTATTGATGTTCATTCTTCGCCAACCCTAGTGGCTCCGGTCTTACCAATCGTGAAACCAGTTGTGGCATCTCTAATTCACGCACCAGCACACCAGACTCCTTTGGTGCCCTTGCATTATGGAGGAGGTTACTTCGGATTTCCTTATTCGCACTTGGGCCATTCAAAACATTAGGTTATTATTTTATATTATGTCAAATAAAAATGTTTAAAATTAAGGTTGTTATTTCAGTAAACAGTGATGGCAATGAAATTGTAAAACAGTTTTTTTTTGTGTTTTTTACCAATATATATAGCATACTGAAGCCTGAACTGAACTGAAGCCGAATTTTCGTATTTAACAAATAGCCAAAGTCTCAATCTGATAAACCTCAAAATCGGTATGGTATCGGCTAGTCAAGAATAATGTAATTTTTATTCTTATGGAAAATATTAAAGTTGATTTTAAGAAAAACAAACACGCTTACTGTAAGCGTGTCTATCCACATGATGGGCATCCTCAGATTCGTACCCAACGCGTAGATCTTTGAGGATACCAAGTAGGGGATAGTCAGAGGCACGTCCAAACATTATATTTGGCACATGCCCGCGGTTTGCAAGTAATCACAGACCTTCGATTTTTTGGTTCTAAGGCATGCCGGTTCTCTCACGATGTTTTCATTCACCGTTTTGATCCGTGTACATGCGCCTATAATTTTTCGAGTGGAAAAATACATTGGTGCACGACCGGGTCCGAACCCACCATTTCTGGATCGGAAGTCACGATACCTGCCACTAGACCAACACGGCTCATGAGATTGAGAGTGGGTCGAAATTCTACTGTATCGACTTTTGACACAGTACTTACAGACTTGAGTCTCGATACAAGATTCGAGCTACAGACACTAATACAAAAACTTAAAACTCAAGAAAACTAAATAAAACCCAGAATTCAAGCAAGATTATTTATCAACTTGCTATATTATGATGTACTTAGTGTGCTATGCTCTAATGTGACGGTTATCAAACTCAACTTCTGATGCCCTCCAGTAAAAAAAATAATCCTAACTAGACTCTGGTAGTTTGATAACTAGTGGCTAACTACAATATAGGTAAATCAGCAAGAATTCTATATTAGTTACGCACGTCACTTCCAATTAACGAAAATTGTAATATAATTAATAACAATTTTCGTCAATATTCGTCATGACACCGGTTCTTTTGTGTCGTTTTCTTTTTTTTTTTTGCCCCGCGTTAGGTGTGATCGTCAGTTTGAAGTCACTACGAAAATGCCTTGTGACTAATGATTAAAGAACCTGTGTGGCGAAAGGAATCCTATTACGACACTCTCCTTTTTAGCACGTGTCACACATTTTTCGAATTTTTGATTTTATTACTTATGCTTACTGACCGGTTTTCTCACGAGCATTATATTTTTTGCGAAATAATATTTTGGTCTTATTTTATCTATAAGGTGTGAAAGAAAAGTAGTTTTCACATTTCACATGCGTTTTTATTTTGGCAGTGTATAATATTATAATGATTTTCGAAATGATGTTGTCTTACCAAGGGTGTACACTGAGGGCTTTGGGAACTACGCCTTGGTAAGCTAGAGGAGAGCTCACAACGGGAGCAGAGTAGGTGGAGACCAGAGGGGTAGAGTATGCAGAGACGAGGGGAGCGGAATAGGTAGAGATGACTGGGGAGGAGTAGGCAGAGATGACGGGAGCAGAGTAGGGGCTGGAGTAGGCAACGGAGCCGTAGTGCAGGGGAGCCGAGCGCTTTTTGAGATGATGCAGACCAGACGCAGACAGGGCCTTGGCCTGGAAGTGCGCAGCGCGCGCGGCAACCACCTCGGGGGTATCCAGCGGTACGCCGTGTACGGGGTCCAGCACGACAGCGGGCGAGTACGGTGGCTGCACCAGCGCGCCGTAGCCGGGGTACACGGCCGCGCTGTACACGGAGGGAGCCAGGTAAGGCGAGCCGTGCACCACGCTGCTGCTATACTGCGACAGCGAGCTCGCGGTGCTGGCAGGCAACACGCTGCCCGCGCCATACACCAGCGCCACGCTTGCGCCAGGCCTGGCCGCCGCCATGCCTACCACACAAAGTAACACCACCAACTTGTACATTGTGGCCTTCTTGACGTCTTGGAGAATAAGGATCGTCTGATTCCTAATGCACTGAGATGGATGTTTTTATACCTTCCTATCGAGTAAATTAAAATAATTGTCTAAATAATTGTTAAAAAAATGACCTTCACAGCTTACATTGAGTACCTGGCTACTTTGGCATTATGTTTTGGCCGTTAGAGCAATTACACGTGAACTATATTTTTTGTCACACACCACGGAAGCTTTCTGTGATCGATTCATAACGATGTAATTATGGACCTTGTTTATACCTATAATGACGGGTAGACCACATTGAAACATAAGCTATTGCGATCTTCTAGGAATTGGGACCTACCTAAGTCTTGATTTAAGATGTTTATTAATATGCAGTTATAGCCATATTTTCTTATCATCCTAACCTAAGCTATCTTTATATTATATTGAATAAACTATCCTACTAATATTATAAACTACCGAAAGTTTGTGAGGATGGATTAAACTTTACAGTAATATAGCTTATACATCAGAATAACACACGGGCTACTTTTTATCCAGGTACCACGTGGGCGAAGCCGTGAGCAGAAGCTATATAAATAAGTCACACCTAAAAATCCCTTAGCCTGCGTTAGGAGTTACTTAAATATGTTTTAAGAAATTAAATGCCACATTCGTTTGTTCTTTTATTTACAAGCCATTTTACTCAGTCGTTCGGCAGCCTGAACCGAGGAAGATTCCTCGTTATCGTGGTGACGTTTACCAGGGGTGGATGCCGTAGGCCTTGGTGACGATGGGGGTGTGGAAGGCCGTGGAGTATGTCAGGGGAGAAGAGTAGATGGGTGCAGCGGCGTAGGTCGAAACAACCGGGGTGGCGATAGAATGGGAGTACAGGGGAGCGGCGAATACGGACCGTTTATGGATCAGGTGACCCTCAGCTAAAGCTTTAGCCTCGAAGTGTGCAGAACGAGCGGTGATTACCTCGGGAGTATCGAGGGGCACGGCGGGAGCCCCAATGGCAGCGGGCACCACAGCAGCGGTCTTAATTACACCGGGAGCGGCGAAAGCAGTCGCGAGGGCCGGAACGGCAATGCCTGAGGTAGCGAAACCAGCCTTTAAATATGCGGGGGCGGCAAAGGCGGTCTTCGCGTACGTCGGTTCAGCGAAGGCGGTCTTGACAATGGCAGGTGCCACAGCGGTTGCGATGGGTGCGCTGTAGATCTGGGGAGCTGACAGATAGGTACTGGTGATAGCTGGAGTTGACTTGATATCGAAGCGAGACTGCGAAGATACGGCAGATCCAGAAGAGTAGCTGGCAACGGCGGGAGTAGAGTAGGCGATTGGCGCGGCGATAGCGGCTGGAGCAGAATAGGCGAAAGGCGCTGCGATAGCGGCAGGCGCAGAGTAGGAGGTTGCTACTACAGCTGGCGAGCTCTTGATGTCTAGACGGGACTGCGAAGATACAGCAGATCCAGAGTTGAAGGCAACGGCTTTGGGCACAGAGTAGGCGACAGGCGCAGCGATAGCAGCTGGTGCAGAGTAGACCCCAGGTGCAGCGATGGCAGCTGGCGCAGAATAGGCCACGGGCGCAGCGATAGCAGCGGGCGCAGAGTAAGAGGTCGCTACTACGGCTGGTGAGCTGTTAATATCCAGCCGGGACTGCGAAGACACGGCGGATCCAGATGTGTAGGCAACGGGTGCGGGCGCAGAGTAGGCCACAGGTGCAGAGTAAGCTAAGGGCGCAGCGATTGCCGCCGGCGCCGAGTAAGAGGTTGCTATGACGGACGGCGAGCTTTTGATATCCAGCCGAGACTGTGAAGACACGGCAGCTGGAGCAGTCGCGATCAAACCCGCTGAGTATGTCAATGCATTACCATGCAGGAGACCGCTGGGGACGGCCGAAGCCAACGCCACCACAGATAACAACACCACCAGCGAATTCATCGTGGTCTGTGTAAGTTCAGGTGCGAACGACGAGTGAATAGGATAAACTGATGCTTTCTTCATATCTCTGAGTGTATTTATACCTACTAGCCGCGATGTATCTGGAATGAAAGTCAAGTTCGACGAGTCTTTATTCAACGTAATACACAATTACGAAGAAGTGACATTTATTGCACTTGCAAAAGTTAAGAACAAAATGTTGCATTTACCCAAGTTGAGGTATCTCTAGTAAGATGAAAATAGTTCATGAACTGAAATTAGTAATTAAGATTATATCGTTCTCATGTAAGCGACATCTATTTGTGTTTTTGAGAATAAAGTTATTTTAAACCTAAAAATTAAATTTCTTGATGCTATATTATTTTGAAGAAAAATACATGTATAATTTAAATATACATACATATTAATATAATACAACAACATAGGTCAGTACACAAAATTTACAGATGAAACAGTCTATTCTTCTAGACCGTTGGAAACGATGTTTTCCGACATTTGTTCCGATGAACCCACACCGCCTGCATCGCAGCCGGCTTCTCACCCGCGACGCCATCAATTTAGGTCAATATAGGTCGATTTACTTAATCGGTATTGAGAATATAATAATATAATAATTTTATATTTTTTTGACGAACACTTTAAAGTCACATACGTAGCCTGAGGATTCCCAGGATTCCCTGAGTCGTGAGTATCAGGAACTACCGAGTATTTATCCTCGGATGTCAAACTGTCCTCAAATGGCGTCAGCTGTGCCTACGCAGATCCAACTAAGCTAATTACATACTTATTAGTACCTACTACTGAACATATAGGATGCAAGTAACATGGCCCGAAACAACCACTGTGGTGATGGAGGACTTGAAAACTCATCCGTTTACTCCCATGTACCAACATACGAGTACATCTTTTGTTTGTTTGGATGAAAACAAGAGTGTGAGCAGCTGAGCTTCAAGGCGTGCTAACAATAAAACAAAATAAACAAGCTCACGACTGTTACCCCATAATAAAGATCCTCAGATCCGTACTCAGTACGTAGATCCATGAGGATACCATGTAGGAGTGTAGTCAGATACACGTCCATATATTATATTTAGCACATGCGCGTTTTGCATAACAGTAGGCATTTCACTTGATAGATTGATCCTTTCAACCTGTCAAGTGGATTCGCCGCTTATTGGTATACTAACCGATGTTACATGCCTTCGGATTTTTGGTTCTAGGGCATGCCATGCCGGTTTCCTCGCGATGTTTTCTTTCACCGTTTTGAGCACGAGTTAAAAATGCAGTGGTGCATGACCGGGTTTGAACATACGACCTTCAAGATCGGAAGTTGAGGTACAGCCCACTAGGTCAACACGTTTTTTTTGTGCTAAAAATACTATACAAAATGTAGCTGAATTTTGTATAGTATTTTTAAAACACTCTATAATGGGTCAATATTGCGTGCAGTATCGAAAAGTTTGCATAGAGGGCATTTTTTCTTATTTAAACAGCTTAATTACAATGTGATTATGTTGCTCTGGTTAATAAATAGAAGGCATAAATATACATTAATTCTGCAAATAAGCCTTATACAGAAACATGTGTTTTTTTTAATATTTTTTTATTTACATTAGATAATAATACTTTCTCAGAGTAAATAGCTTTAAATAGGCAGTTCCGAAAAATCGGCAGATATAACTAGGTATCCATTATACCTATCGAGCAGTGACCACTGCCCGCACAGTGCTCGTTTTTTGCGATGACGGATAAAGCGAAATGTTAAGGTTTTGGTGGCCTTGTATCGACTTTCATGCGGAGCAACTAGGCGTACGCTTTAAACCGTATGTTTAATGTATATGTATAGAGATGATAAAACTGTTTATATTATTTATTTTGACTCGATAAACATTAGTTGCCAGATTTAACTCAGCTAATTTGTACTGTACCTTTAGTTATCTTGTGGTTGTATGTTTGGATCTCTCTTCTCTCAAGACGTACTTTTATTCAACCGATTTAAAAAAAAAAGGTTGAAAGTTTCTCAATTCAACAGTATTTTTTTGTGTATGTTACGCGATATTTTCGCCAACTGTGAACCGATGTAAATGATTATTTTTTGAATGTTTTTTTTTGTAGCAGAAATATATAAAACACCCAACATAGTCATACATAGTCCTGACCCGACACTAGGATTTCCTGTGTCGTCGGTATTGGTGGGTCGATAATACGAGTACTGTGCTATCACTACAGCCAGATCCAGACTAATAGCTGCAGAACATGTAAATATTTGCCCCGCAGCGGGATTCAACCCGCAGCTCTTGCATCGCAGCCAGCTACTAACCCGCCGTGCCACCAAAAAAGTAAAAAAACTCGTAGCTTATTACGAAATTATTTACCAAAACAGACCGAACGTAGTACTCTGGTATTGTCACACTGTGAACCCACTCTATAGTAGTAAAGATTATGTACCTATCGGATAGTTGACATTACGCATACGAATAAATATCACAGCGTAGGTACCGGTACTAACCTGTAATACAATCCGTTGAGAAGTTGAGTGGTATGCGGAATTAAACTGTTCGTATGTATATGGACTTCTTATCTAAGCCACTTCTACTACTCGCCACGATCACTACCTTGTTATTTGTATGCTATGGTGTCAATATTTAGTGTAGCTTTCTCTATCCCTGAAACAACAAGGGAGAGAATGCGGTAAACTCAAACTACTTTATGTCGTGGCTATAAAATTAACCCATGCTCCCGTCATAAAATTATTCGGGACATAACAAGGTTACGAGGCAATTGCATAGGCAGTCATTATTATGTGACACGAATAGCTTAAATAGCTTGAGCAGTGTGATACCAACACATTGGTTTTTCAGATACGATGCTCGCACTCAACTTCTATTAAAATATTTTTTTTAAAGTATTTGCTTAAATTCAGGCCGTGCCATAAAATGCACTGCGAAACTTTAATCGAATCACGAGGATGACGCATGGAATTAGTACCTACTGAGAAGTGTTTTATAAGATTTATCTTCAAATGTTGGTTATGACTAGTTAGTTCTCCTTACGGCTTTAATGCACACTTTCGGGAGAGTTACTAAGTATCCAAATAACAAGAAAAGAAAATCAAAAGACATTGTTAACTGCATTTTATTCCAAACTCAATGGCACAACGTTCCAACTCGCTAAAGCCAGATATTTTTGCTCAAATTTCATTACTAATGTGCTTAGGACTACACTTTATAAATATAGGGTTGACTGTTGCTATTTTTGGACAAAGCCGGATGTCGTGGGCTTGTTGGCCATGGTTGGGCCTTGGAGCTCACCAGGCGTGGGCGTAGGGGGATGCGTAAGGTGAGGCGTAGGCGGGGGCAGCTATGACCGGAGCGTGAGCTACCACAGGGGAAGCGATCTGCAAAAGAGAATTCGATATAAATATTTTTTTTCAAAACAAACTAATTTAGAAGTTTGGTCTTGAAAGTTTGGGTGTGTGGGTATTGGGATGTTTCTTGCTAAATGTCTCCGTAATAGATGAATCGATTTAGATAAAATTTAGGACAATTGGTATAATTTGTCGCCTAGAATGACACACAGGTTACTTTCATCCGAGTATCACGCGAGTAAAGTCATGGGTGATAAATAAAATAGTTGCGTGACTCACTGTCTGACAGTATGACTGTCAATCATTCAACGCACAGCCAGAGACCTGAATTTTTTTGGTGTTGCTCTTGCCGGTGTATCGCGGATTTAGAAAGGATTTTCCCAAACTCCATTCAAAGCAGCGGGCGAAGAAACTTAACGCGGGTAAATTAGGGCACCGTTCGCTATTTCTGGATAATTTACTCAAAAATGTCTGTTTTTTTATTAAAGTATGAAGTTTGTTTACTTTCCTCAATAAATAAATGAAACAAATGAATCTTTGCAGAATATTCTTCGTAGGAATATAAAACAATATCATAGCTACTAAAAACCATTTGCATAATGAACATTCCTAAAACTGAACCGCTTTCGTAAAAATACGTTAAATGAATAATACGGAAAGACTTCAACGCACTCAAGGACTGCTTTCGCTTTAGTTTAGCTTATTTGCATAGATGTAGGTAATATTTTTTTTTACAGTACAGTAAATTTTTAATTATATAAAATTTCTTGATATAATATATATTGTTTTATGTTAGTAGATTAAGTATCGTAACTTAAATACAGAAACAATAAAGGTTACTATAGACTGACTTGCTTTGTGCTAACGGTGTTGCGGCTGGGTTGCAAAATTTATATGCCATCATTTACTAGCAAAACAACAGAATTTCCTGATTCTTCTATGTTCCCATAAAGAAAATTGTTGCGGGAAGTCGGTAGATGAAGGTAGCTCAATACCGTACGTCGTAGCACTCTTTGGTGATGGAACGTACTGATAAATATTTAGTTTAGTAGGTATTCACTTAAAGCAATAGTTTGGGTGCTGGGTACGTCACACTTGTAAACTTACCCTGACGGTGTTGGCGTAAGATGTAGCGACGGGAGCAACAGCCTTGACAACGGGGGCGCCGACTAAGGGAGCACCAACGAGTCCATGGCCCCACGGGGAGGCTAGGGGAGCGGCGTAGCCATAGGGAGAGCCGATGAGACCGGGGGCGGCGGCAGCGCAGGCCAGGAGGGCACTGAGTACGACCTGTAACAAAGTGTTTTTAGGTCGTGGGTCTTTGAGAATTTGTTACGTCTTCGATAAAGAACTTTCTAAAACACAATAAAAATAAAATTTGATTCTAAATATAAAACCAAAATAAACTAGAACTATAACTCTGTTTTCTATTGTAATATTACAACAGGTAGAAAACAGAGTTTGCCACCGACCGACCTTTCCTTATAATACTATAATACAATTTACCATCTACCTTCACAAGTTAGGTTTGCAGATATAAAAAGACAAAAACTTGTGTTTAATCAAATATTTAATTATTTTATTCCAAAAGCTCGTGAATTTGATTATTCATATTGTAAAAACGGGAATTTTCACTTTAGAATGAGTCGAAACTTAGTCAGTGCCTTTACCGATAGTGCAGCACGTGAAAATTCACATTTTTACAATATGAATGAAATTATTGTGATTTTTTCTATAGGTACAGTCTTCAGACTTTTTCATCTGTTTTTTTGTATATTCTACAAAAATACATAACTTCTAATATAATAATCATATACGGTGTTATCTAGCTTATAGTAAATTATGAAATGTTATTAGGTCTTCTAATGTCTCTGGACCTAAATGTCATTCATAGGACATAGTGTGAGTTCATAACCCTAAAGTGTTTCAAATTGAATTGTTTTATCTAGATTGCTTCATAAATAGTGTTTATGTGATTTTCTAATGCCTGCCTATCTCAATGTTAAATTAAACCCAACACTTGTCTCTGGTATTGTACATACATACATACAGCCACCTTTGAAGATTGCTTTGATTTGATATAGACCTTACCCGCTGGTAAGGTACCTAACTACGTTTGAATAGAGCTCTATTCAAACCTAATTATGCTATATAATCATATAAAATATAATCATAATAATATATAAATTCATGCATAAGATAAGATATACCTGCTGATAAATGTCGATGATACACAAATATAAGTAAAAGATTGTATAGTACTTATAAAATAAATAAATCTAGAAACCAGATACGTGTAAGTATTATGTATTGACTCAATTGCCGTTTTGTCGAACTGGCCACTTTGAACTGAAATATCTCCAGTTTGCCATGGAATTCTAAACTCAAATAAATTATGTTTATTTTATTTTCATAAAC
Organism: Perizoma flavofasciatum; assembly: GCA_958496245.1. Taxonomy (NCBI): domain Eukaryota; kingdom Metazoa; phylum Arthropoda; class Insecta; order Lepidoptera; family Geometridae; genus Perizoma; species Perizoma flavofasciatum. The sequence continues at coordinate 6,650,466 of OY292431.1, forward strand.
ATCTGTTGTGGATGTGATCCACATCTACACAAAGCTTTCAACTCAGCGCGGGGCACGCAAATTTAAAAGCGACTTGGAAGGTACGTAGGTCTTACAATCTGAGTTGCACACTGTGTATACGTGTGTAGCCTCTGTGTGTGCCTCTGAGAGTGACCCCTCCTTCATCTATTCTATTTTCTACAATAATCTACACTAATATTATAAAGCAGTAAAGTTTGTAAGTTTCTCCGTAATCTCTGAAACTACATACTACATTAAATTTACTATAATCGGCTACTTTTTATCTGGATACCACGCGGGCAAATTCGTGGTCAGTATCTAGTTTTGATGCAAAGTGAAACAACGTTCACGTGCAGCCTCAGCGTGATATGAACGATATACATCATGCTTGCATTTCCTCGGTTATTTAAAAGAAGCGGTGAAGCCGTGCGCAGAATCTAGTGTATAATAAACATACATATGTTCAGCCATTTCTTAACCAGACATTTATAAAAGAAAAAACATGTAATGTTTCAATACCAATTTATACGATTTATTAGCGTGATAAAGTTGATTATGTGTCTACATTCTTTTTACAGCAGCCACGACTATTTTACGACTTCTCGGAGAACATGATTGGGCTTGGACTTAATAATTGTATCGATAGAGTTATTCATCTGATTTATGAGTTGGTTTTGGAACAAAAAGCCGTATCTTATCCGGATGGAAACTGGCGACCTCGGCCGGGTCGTTGTCGCCAGAGAATGTCATTATAAAAAGCGAAATAAAGAACAGGCCTACTTGCAGTTTTTATCATACTAGTAATTAGACTTGTTTTAAAATTTACGTTTTATTTAGTATAATTTATCTGAAATTTATTTTTAAAATTGATTTGCTGTAATTTATTGTTGTATTTGAAATTTCCTAAATTACATATTTTGATGCGCCTGTGCGATATCGATTAATTCTGCATATATAGCTAATGTAATTTTAGTAATTTGTTGATCATAAAGTGAAATTAATAAACTTCAGTATTATTAAAATTTTCTTACTATGTAGGACTGTAGTTATATACAAGATAAATAGGTATTTTCTTTCTCTTTGAAACTTTCAAAACAAATTATAGGAATCTTACCAGTTTGTACATTTTGGAGGGTGGGTGGTTATTTGTAAAATCGAATGAAGGATGTATGAACGAATGTGCTAAGGGCCTGTTAGGTTTCGCTTTTATAGTGTTAGACACAGCTGGGCCAAATCCGTCTAACCCTACCCCCGGCCTTAGCCTAGGTCACATGTAGCCTCGTAAATGTCTCGTATGGTTAGCAAAACCATTACGAGTCATAATCATAGAAATTATGCTTCTGAAACCAACAAAAAAATTATTAAATCATTAATTTCGTATCTCTTATCAAAACCTATCAAAACGGAGATCCTCAATTTGGCTTACGGCGAACATTTATCTTACAGGACTAGGGTGTAATAGTTCTTAATAGATTTTAAATTCTGGTCATTAACTTAGTTCCAACAAAAGACGTTAGTTTGAATCGAAATGATAAATCAACTAAATAATATACCTAAATGTTAAAGGACATCTAGACCTTTCGAAATAACAACATTCAATACTTAGTGGGCAGTTCCATAGTCATGATCTTGTTTATATTTCTCAGTTGTTTATGAGAAATATAAACTAACTATTACGTCATTGTTATTGTTAAAATTCAAATTAAAACTAGATTCAAGCATTTTAACCAAAAAATCGGAAATCCGAAAATTTCTCATGGACCAGCCAAGCTCAAGTTACTATTAGCTAATATAGTATTGTAATACCAGAATCAGGCAGATTTAGGGCCATAGCAGGAATGCCAAGAGACCATGTGTGTCTTATTAATTACGGGTACGGGCCTAAAAGTATTAATCTGTATTTTTAGCGAGACATTCATTGTTATTTGCAAGCACGCCACCGTGTTGCTATGTAATTATAACGCCCAATTGTGTATAATGCGCACTAATAACAAAATGTTACCGCCATTTATAGAAGGTTTACGCGACAAATGTTTGCATATTCCGCAGATATTTGTTCCAGATCTGCTTGTCACGTTACCAGTAGTTCCTGATATCCACGACACAGGTCATCCTAGAGTGGGGTCAGGAATATGTATGTGTTTGTTGTATGTTTATTTTTAATAATGATGAAATTAATGGAAAGTCTTTTTGCAGAAATCTTTGAAACCAACAGTACCCAGTATCTACTGCAGTTGCCTAGTTATACTTTTAATTCACTGCACACGTTGGTTATTCTTACATAACAACTTTAATGGTGATAATGGGTTTGATACTTTGACGTTAAGAGATTTTTATTCAGTCAAGGATTAGTACCTATTTATTGTTTTTGATTGGATTTTCTTTCACAAGGTAGGTCGCACTACCTTTACTTACAGGATATTTATCTGATGAGTCAGAAAGGAAATCCTAAACAGTATATTATACCTTGCTATTAAAAATGCTAAAACTGCAGCCCTAACATATAACAATTTTCAAACCATTTTTTGGATAGAAATAAGTTTCCATTACAAAAATTATTTTTAAGGCCTGCCCTTTTGATTTTCGTTTTAGAATAAGCAAATATTTTTAACATACCTTATTAATTATTTTGCAACAAATTATTAATGAAATTCTTTTTACAACATGTTTGGTAGTAAAAACGGCTGAACTAATCTGGATGAAATTTTAAACAGGTATGATGAGATTGGTACCTAGAATAACACAACGGCTAGGTACTTTTGAACAGGGTGCAAAAAGAGTGAAAACAAGTGCAGAAGATAGGTTAAAATTACATCTGTCTGTATAGTTCTACTCAAAATAAACATTGTCTGTTGTAATTGTATTCTAAGAAACATTATTGATATTTTTAAGAATATTTTAAAAGTAGTTGGTTTTTTTTGCGTTCGCTATCATTTTATCTTCATTCAGATGGGATTCTGGTCAAACAATCTCATTTTATGAGGAAAATAAATTCTTGTAGGTGTAAGTATCAAGATTAGTTATCGTAGACACCTATTTAATGAGTAAATCAAGACAGGTTGACTAAAATTTATTTGTCCTTAGATAAAATAGCTCAGTTACGGTTAGTGCTTGTAACCCTGCATAAAGGAGGGCAGGGCGTTTACAATGACACTCTTCGAGTCATAATAAGCTGTTTTATAACACATTTCTAGATGAAGGGTTCTGTTAGTAACAATGTATCTTAACATGGTTTGAAAATGTGTTCAGTTGAACGGATTATTTCGTAAATACCGAAAAAAAGTCTCCCCAAGGAATAGTTTGACTATTTCTGCCTCCAAGCAGTAATGCTCGCATTACTGTTTTATTTTGAAGGATATGGGTGCCGGTGAAATTACAGGCACATGAGACTTTTCACCCGTTATGTCTCAGGGTCGGCAACACGCGAGTGTTACCTTTGGTGTCGCATGCGTCCATAGGTTACGGTAACAGTTATTTTGTTGAGATATGTTGGATTTTATCTATTATTTCTTCATTTAACATAAGCCTCTGCACACGGCTTCGCACGCGTTGTACCCAAATAAAAGGTATCCTATGTGTTTTCTAGGTATATACATATTGTACCTAGAATACACGTACATTAATTAACACACAAACTATAGGTACCTATTAACATTTTATCCAAATCGAAGATTATTTTCTTTTTTTTCATCGGTTCCGCTAATTCATAGTTGCTTATTGCATAATAGGTAAGATATCTCTTCAAGAATGCCCTTAGTAGGTACCTCCAGTTTTTTACCTCCATTCACAAATATTTGATCTAGATATAACTTAAATTGTTGCTATAAATGGCGCTGCAACCTTGTTACATTGAGCGCCTTAGACTTGTCTTGCTGAATGTTATCAATGTATGCTACATAAGGCGCACTATATGTTTCCGGAACTGGCCACTTACATAAACTTTTTAAAGATTTAAAAGTAATTATAATATTTGAAAATCGAACTCTTTGGCTGTAGAAAACAGTTTGTTTCATCTAGCTGTCACTTATTTTTTAGACAAGTTAAAAAAAAGGAGGAGTTTCTCAATTGGGTTGTACCTTTAAGGGTTCATGTCTCAAAAGGGAACGGAATCCTTATAGGGTCACTTCGTTGTCCGTCCGTCTGACGGTCTGTCTGTCTGTCTGTGAAAACCCTTTTTCTCAGGAACGTATGGCGGTATCAAATTGAAATTAATATCAAATACGGAAGTCTAAGGTCCCTTGGACTTTAAAAAAAATCAAGATTCTAAGTCAACGCAATAAAATACACGGCCATTTATGATTATGATTTTTTTAGTCAGATATTTAAGAACTCGCAAATAAATCTAACCTAAAGGGTACTTCCCGTTGAACTAGAATCATGAAGTTTGGCAAGAAGCAAGGCCTCATAGCACAAGTAAAGGAATTTGCTTGTGCTATTTTTTAATGTTTATTACCTCAAAACTACGTCATTCATAAACTAATTTGGAAAGTTATTTTTTTATTTAAAGCATATACTTTCAGATGGGTCCCTTTTTTTATCAAAATCCAGTTCTGATGATGGGATCAATGAGGAATTTATAAATTTTATTATTTGAAAATGTCATCCCGAGTTTAAATTCGGTTTTTTGACATTTAATCTTATCTTACTAATATTGCATGCATGGAGTTTCATTGTCAGACGATTATATAGGTATGTTGGTTTGCAAAATTCAAGCACGGTCGTTTCTACCTCAGTGACGAATTATGCGATGGACGCCCGTCCACCGCAGTGAACAACAAAAACGTCGATGTTGTGCACCGTATGATCGAAATAGACAGACAGGTGACCTGCCATGAGATTTGGGTATCCTTAGGAATAGACATGAGTCAGATACAATCAATCCTTCACAAACATTTGGGTGTGAAAAAGCTGTGCTCGCGATGGATCCTTCACAAATTGAATGAGGCTCAAAAAACGTATCGCGTCACTTGGTGCAATGACATACTTACCAGACTCAACAAAGAGACATCAAATTTCGTGTGAGATATAGTAACAGGTGACGAAACTTGGATTTATAGCACCAATACAAAACAACAATCGACCGTTGGATCTTTCAAGATGAGCCGAAACAAACCAAAGTGGCGCGCGAGACTAGAGCCGCTTTTATAATATCTATGGTGCCGCTATGCAGATGATTGCTTCTTTTTTTAATACGAGTATAACTGGACACGGGGCTACTGTATGTTTTATCACCAGAAGAAGCTCTCGAAGAGTATGAAAAACATGTTTCCGAGCTCTCCAGGGAGGAGTGGCATATATGTTTTCAAAATTGGTTTATTTGTATGATATATATTTTGAGAAACAATAAATTCATTTATTATCAATTAACATTATTTTTTTCTTATTCATTCCAGAAATGTATAGTGTGTTCCTTGTATAAGTCGATATAAACTCAAACTTTTCAACTGGTTTCTTCGTGACAAGTTAAAATCATTTCCATAGATTTTTAAAAACTTTTGTAACTGTTCTGTGAGGTTTTAATTCCGTGACCAAAAAGTAGGCGATAAATTCTCAGGAAAATTTGCTATTTCAAAAAAACACATGCAACTTCGGGCTCTTTAGGAAAATCAACCAAAAAACAAATACTCTTGGCTTGAAATTAGTAAACACCAAAATTGTATTTACTACATTTGTTTAATATCACATTTAAAGATATAGTTGAGCAAGTCACTAGGCAATGATATCATCAAATTCGTTTATAGGTAGTAGGAGTATGGGGATGACAGGTATCTGGCGGACAGGACTGGAGAGGGTGCGGCTGCAACAAGGGGTGCAGCGGGGGCGGCTACGTAGGGGGCTGCTGCGATGTAGGGAGCGGATGCGATAACCGGAGCGGCAACTGCATGGTTTACAGCGTGGGCTGAATAGGAGCTGGCGTAGGGTGTAACGTACGCAGCGGGGGCGTAGGCAGGAGCAGCGACCACGGCAGCGGGAGCCACAACGCCGGCGTTAGTGGAGGCAATAGCCAGGGTAAGAATAGCCTGTAAAATAAAGTGTTAAAGATAAGAAGTATGCTCAGCGCTATACAAACTACCTACTTCATGATTTTATTACTCACAACAAACTTGGCGATCATTTTGCTTGGGGTTTTGTGACTGCTCACAGGTGCTTACACTGAAAGATTCGTTGGACTGTGTCGTCTCCAAAGCAACGTCACGTTATATACCGACTACCGATTCCGTTGAGCAATAATGAGGACGGTTCGTGCATGCCCCGCTAAATAATGCGCAGGACATCGCAGTTGGCACTGCGATTTTTGACCCAGACTTGGTTTACGAACGGTGCATTCTAATTTGAGCTCTATTCTAACCAATTTCACTGCTTGTTATGTAATACCCGAAAAAGAAAATTGCACTCTAGATTTTAATATATTTGCCATAGTAAACATAATGTAAAGAAAACCTATCTATTTAATCTCGGTCAAGGTTTCCTAGATAAATCTTCAATGGTGAAAAAGTGTACCTATTACCAACTGCTCTGCAAGAAGAATTGAAATGCCTACTAACAGTATCTAACAAATATTTACCAACAGTGCCTACCTAATGTATGTTAGGTACAATGTTTTTTGTCTATTCGATAAGAATCGGGAGGGAGCAGTTGAATTTATCTTGATTCATTTAAATGGTATGGTGTGTTCTGGTTCTATGGTCAAGATTTCTTTTTATCAATATACTATTTAAATATTTAACTTCCTGCTCTAAAATATCGATTGAGGAAGTTTACTCTGCGAATAACAGATGCAAAATTGTAGGTATCAAACATAACTATTTAATGTCTTAGGTTTTGGCGATATAGTTAGACATTATGAATTAAACACTTCAATATCTATATGGTAAATGGTAATATGGTAAAAAACTAAACCAAAATAATCCATAAAAAATCGTAACTTTACTTCTTTATATAATATACCTGTATAAATTTCGTCTATTTATAATACTTTCATTACAGTGTACCGAATGGAAGCAACCTGAATCTCAATGAATATTGCCGTCTGATACACCCAAATTTCACAACTAAAATACCTTTCCCAATGTGATCCATTTCTCCGCACACGCTTCTTCGAATCCCAAATGAATGCTTGCAATACGTCAAATGCGTATTTTATTGAACGGCGATTGAATTACAATAAACCACGTATAAAAGACAAGGATTTTTTCTTGGTAGTCACACATCACATCCTCTTTTCACCAAGGAAGGTCCTCTACCAAACCAAGCAAGATGCACTCTATCAATTCTGTAAGCTTTTTGCATAATTATGTATAATAACAAGGTACTCGTATATAACATAGCACTAACTTTTTATATTTCGTTAGATTGCGTTCATCGCTGCGGCTTTCATTATCGGTGCTGAATCCAGTGTAGTCCCAGTGGCTGCTCCTCTGGTCACCGCGCCTGCCCAAATCGGATACGCTCATGCTGTGCCCCAGAACATTCCTCCATACGCCTCTCAGATAAGCGTGACCACCAAGAACTTAAGTCCTCTCATAGCCCCTGCACCATACCTCGCCGGTCCTGCTCCTTTTATCGGTGGGCCTGCCCAGTACGTCGCTGGACCAGCCCCATACGTAGCTGGACCTGCTCCGTACGTCGCTGGACCTGCCCCGTACGTTGCTGGACCAGCCCCATACGTAGCTGGACCTGCCCCGTATGTCGCTGGACCTGCACCCTACGCTGCGGGCTACGCGGCACCCTACGGCTATGCAGCTCCTCTTATCCGATCCCCTCTTGGGCTCGCTCCAGCGTACGTTCGATAGATTGAAGAGAACACAAGACTGATGACCTTCCTAATAACGAAGACTAATTAGATATTTTATTACAAAATAAAAACAAATTAATTGACCTCTTGTTTTGTTTTTGTTAGCGCAGAAACTCATGAACCAAGTCAGGAAATGCTTGGCAGAATCATTTTTATATTTTATGATTTATGCCTACTTAAACAGTGTTTTCATAAATATCAATAGCCTGTAGAAGTCCACGACTGGACTTCCCCTAAACGGCGCCATAACGAGCGATCTCGAGCTTTCTTTATGAATACATCGTTATGTGGCAAGATAACGATTGTGGTCAAGATCACCGTAGGTACTTTTTAAAGTAAGGCCTTGGCAATGTTAATTGATTTTATTAAACTAATCAGTTTAGTCCAGCTTAGTTATAGCGTTCAGTTTAGTATAGCGTGGGACTTCATAAAATAATTATCATTTTCAGGCATAACGTGAAAAATGGAGTGCCATTCAAACAGTCTCAAGACGCATTCGTCCACTGACTTCTATATTCACCGATTTTGAATAATTTATCCTATTAATTCTATTTTAACTGCAAACACCTTAATTTTTGGATGTACTCGTATCTGACCAGTACTTACTTCTCTTAATAGTTCTTATACTTTACTAGATGTTGCAGCGGCTCTGCACGTGTCGTGTAGTCGTGTTTTAAAAAAACCCATACTTTCATACAAACTTTCACACCCTTTCCTCTCTTAAAATGTCTAAATCCATAAACCCTGAAACACGTTATCATGTATTTATGCTCATTATCTATAATTCAAATTTTCATGTTTCTAACTTCAAACAACTAAGACCTTCATACAAAGTTCCTGACCCTGGAAGTGGAAATTTCCAAAAACCCCTTCTTAGCACATTTATCTTTATTAGTAGTTTTGGTTGTGCGTTGATACATCAGTCAGTCTTAAAATGTCAGTCAGTCAGGACAAATGATTTTATAAGTATAGATAATCTTCGAACATTGAATTTTGGAACTATTAATTACGTACTATAATTGTATTATGTACCTACTTAGGTACGTATTATGTGATTAGGAATATTTTACCTTTTTATCCGGCTATCAGATAATTAATAGCCGCGCGCCCGAAATTCGGCAGTCATATCATAATTAAAAGGACTTGCACATTGAGCTGTTTTGTAAAGATTTGATTGTTCTTGTTTTAAATTCTTGACTCGATGAGTTAAAACACTCAAAGCTTTCCAGTTCTGAAAACTATATCACACGAGCTCGAATAAATCAAATAAATTTATAAATAAGTAATTAACATTTATTTACAAAATATCGTATATAACAACAACAATATGTAAAACCTAACAACAATTGTCTATTGAAACACTGGTTCACCTTGTTAACTCTGTTTGATTTTACTTCTTCCATGCTTGTCTGAGTATAGGCGCTGGTCCGTAAGGTATATGGGGAGCGTAGGGAAGTCCAAAGGGCAGTGCTTTGGCTACTGCGATGGGAGCCGATGGTCCGAAAACAGAGGCAGGTAAAGCTGGAGCCACCGGCCTTATAATTGGGGAGAAGGGTGCTGCTGGTAGCGCGGGTACACCGCGAGCATACAAGGCAGCTTGTGGCAATGCTGGAACCACTGGCGCTATTCTGGGGAGAGCAGGCACGAACGGGGCTATTTTGGGAAGCGCGGGAGCAAAGTACGGTAGTGCACCGGAGAAAACAGGAGCTGGTGGAGGTAGAGGGGCGGCAGGAGCGAAGACTTGGGTTGGGTAGGCTGGAGCTTGGAGCGGGAACGCAGGTGCTGTTGCTGGTTGGAAAGGCGCAGGTCCAGGCCCGAACGGCACTGGTGCAGGTAGAAACGGTGCTGGAACGTAGGGTGCTGGAAAAACTGGTGCTGGTACAGGCGCAGGGAATAATGGAGCGGGAGGCGCAACTGCGTGTATTGACCTCGCTCCAGTCGGGAAGTTGAAGAACGGTGCGTATCGCACAATGGGGAATGACTTGAATGCTGGATTCAGGTGGCCAATGCCGCTAGCGTGGCAGCTAGCTATCATGGCAAGGACTGATACAACCTGAAGAATAAACAAATATTATTAAATTGATTGGTTTTCCCATAAAATTATGTTGGAATATAGCTTCTGTACTTACTAATCTTTGGATTGACATTGTTATTCACTGTCAAGACTTGATTAGTCGGATGTCAATGTAGAAGTGTATTAACTGACGTGGCACTTGCGGTTATATAGTTCAATACTGTTGCAAGTATTACGTCTATGTTGGTCGCATCGGTTTCACTTTCCTTAGGCAGGACATGCGCTTGCTCCATTGAGTGTCAACATGGACACTATTGCCTACCGAATGTGTCGTACTTACCATTGATAGTATTGTTATATAACTTCATAGTGTGTCACATTTGATTGATTGTTATCATTGGCGCTATTTTATTATTATTATTATTGTAATCTTTTTATTATGATATTATCGTCATTGTTTTAGATGCTACAAATGCTACTTGCATTTATATGATTTTTATTAATTAAGCTACCTACTCGTACTTACATTAACTTAGTTCTCGCTCTGATTTTTTATTGCAAGTATTTCTTCCCATTGGTACCGTCGGTTGTCTCATAAATATCCTGATTCGACGTCACCGCAAAAGCCTATAGCAACAGGAACTGTGATGTCAATCAACCATTATGTTAATATAGTCACTGAATTGTGACATGGCAAGATGCCCCAGTTGCTGCGAGTAGAATAACCAAGTTTTTAAACTGAATCCTTGTTGTGTACGTCATACACAACACATACCATACTTACTTGATATTCCTGACGCGTGGGGAAGCAGTACCTGCAGAGAAGTTATTCGGGCGAGTGCTAATCGTTTTTTGATGAAGAAAAAGACGTGCTTAATTCTAGTAAATTTACACACAACAAATAATTCAAACTTAACTATGCCAAAAAGGTGCAAAAAAATTGTATTTATAAAACGAAAATTTGACTTTGAATTGTGAGACTTTGTTTTGTCCCTATGTTTTGACTAAAACTTTTGCTGAAAATCTCTACAATAAAAATTATGTACTGTGACTTATGGTAAATTAAACTATAATGCTACCAATATAACTAAACTCGTTTTTGTTCGTTGTCTTTTTCGTTCAAAACTCAAGTGTATTCAAGCAACGAAAGAGCAGAGTATTTTGAATCACAGACAATTTAAATTGTAATAAATGATTGTGTCAAACTATTCCATCACCTCCACTTTATCAGTATAGGTGCAAATATGTTCTTACCTATTGAGTACCTACTTGTTTGAACTAGTTTATTTTTTTATTTTTTCATTTTCTCTTTATGTAATTAAGCTTTTCGGCTATTGTGTAATAAATCTTTTCATTTCGGGACTTAAGTTTATCCGAGTACATACAGTATTAGGTACTGTATGTACTTGGATAAACTTGTGAACTATGTCAGCCATCTCAAACTAATTGTTATGTTTTACCAGCTCAGCTTTTCAAAGTATTCATCTGGTGGAAAATGTTTTGTGTTCTAGTTTTTTTTATTGAATTGAATGCGCATTCTAAAATTAATATTTTGGAGCGAAGCTAGTAAATAAGATCTACAACACACCCATGTTACACCCATGGTACCAGAAACCTTGATTAATATTTTCAAAGGAATAATCTCGTGTTACCCAAATCTTAATTATTTTAAGATTATTTTAGCTAAGGAGAATTTGGTAATACTCTAAGTTTATCAAAGTGTATTTTTACTTTTACAAATAAAAATAAGATTGTATTTTATTTAGGTCTGAAATAAACTAAAACAAGCTTTTTTTTTCGTCTGATTACGTTGCCTAAATGGTATCGCAAACATGTGAACATAAATAAACCACCCTAATTTCAATTGTTTCCATATTGTGTGGCTTCTTTATATAACCACGAGGCTTTGTTTGTATAATTAATTTTGCCAAGGTCTACAGGAAAACTTCCTTGAAACATTAGTCCTCTAAGTATCGGCATGCCGCACACAATGTGCCAGTCTATTTTCTTTGTAAGGTTAATAGTAAACTAGCCTATTGTTTTTAGTGTCACGTTCTATCACATTTTTAGGGGGGTAAGGTAGAATATAAAGTTATAATTAGTTATTAGAAATTATATTGTGTACAAAATGGTTCTCAATGTCAGTCTTCATGGTTCAGTCTCACTTGAGGGCCACAACTGGTGCAGGGGCCGCTAAGTAAGGTGATGAAGCGTAGTAGGGGGAAGTGTAGCGAGCGTATGCAGACACAACAGGGGCGGGAGCGGCAATTAGAGGAGCGGCGGCAGGGGCTACGAGCCTGGCCGCTGCGTATGGAGATGTGACGTATGGAGCAGGACCGGCGACGTATGGGGCGGCTGCGGCGATGTACGGAGTAGGTGCGGCAACGTATGGGGCCGCAACGGGAGCGACGATCTTAGCAGCAGGAGCATAGTATGGAGCGGCGACTAGTGGAGCGGCGGCGGGGTAGAGGCCATTGAAGTTCCTGGCTACGTATTGTGAGCTCGAGGCGGTGACGATGGGAGCTGGTGCGGCGATCAGCGGGGCTGGAGCTGTGAGCACTGCAGCTCCTATGCTGGGCTTGGCAGCAGCCATAACGATGGTAGCCAGAAAGAACACCTGAAATATATAAAACCTTTGTAATAAAAAGCTTTATTTAATGTAGTATTATTAGAATTACTTGATTTATTGTTAGTTCTTCACACTTACAATTTTGTACATTTTGGTTGGTTTGGTTGTGTCTGTCTACTGAACAGAAGATGCGAGTGTGATGTCCATAGTTTGGTGACAAAACCTTATATACGGCAGACGGGTAAGATTCACCTTGTATTGCGTTTCGTCACCATTATGCATGCAATGTCTCGTTAGACTCAGAGCACGCAACGGGGGCAGGCAGTACGTCTTTCGTTACGAAAACTGGGCTGGTCAGCTTGATAACAAGACATTATTGAACCATATTTGGGCCTTCGAGTTTTGGATATAATCGCCGCATTCAATCATGTTTTCAAGCTTATCAAAAGTTTAGAATGAAGCCGGTTTTGCAAACCCTATTTCACAAGCTGGCGCACTTATTCGCTTAGGTTAGTGTACCGGCCTACATTATTATAATTAGCTACTTTAATGTGTAAATATCCTTTTTGTCTGCTACTTGAAAGTCGGCTGGCTTTAGTAATGACTGCATTTTTACAATAGAAGGAGAGCACAGTAAGTAATAACTGTATTATTAACATTTTCAGGGTTGCAGCTGTCAATGTTAAAATTTCACAACTTTGTCAAGTCAACAGGCAAACCTAGATTTTTTCGGAATGTTAGATATTACTGGTTTTTTTTCCATCGCAATATTTTTCATCCTGGAGCTTTATTATACAAGAGAGCAAGATTTTGTTCATCGATCATCAAACATTACCTACGAGGTTTCTTAGCTTTCGTACGGGGAACAGTCCTAACACTGACCGACTGTCAATCCTATGTAGGTTTATACAATGCCATTCAATTATCATTACTATCCATTTATAGCTTTTAGGGTTTCAAAACTTTGGATTTCTGTAAAATATACTATATTTCGAGACTCAGGGACTCATACAAGACCAGTCATACTAATAAATTGAACATTTGTTTTTGTAGTAAAACACAGCTTGCTGATTAAACACTGATTTATTTCACTTCATGGTATCTCAATAAAGCCATATAAAACTACCCACACTATTAAATATACTACATCTTTCCCCTTACAAAACTGAGCCCGGGACATTGAAACTTTTTATTAAACATCTCCGTAAATCTACATAGCACATACTATATACACTACTTAGCTTAAAGGAAGTTTGAAATAACTACCTAACATACATTGTAACATTCGTAATAAAGTATACTTATTGACATAAACATTAAATTTGTATCTACTTAACTTATGAATGTATTATTATTATTTTTCCATCCACCCTTTAGTTACTTACAAATATATTTATTGGTGATAGATGAAGTATCTAACTACAGAAAAACTGGTAAATATATTCGTGCTTACACTCTAATCGATGTTAAATTTCCAACTTGTACTATTCTTTTGTTTTTCCGCGCACGATGAATTAGCCAACTTTGCCATACTTCTGGCCATCATAGGACCCGTTTTTGTTATAAAACCCTCCGATATACATATGTTTTGGTTGCTGAAAGTCTTTTGATGTTCCTTCCCAAAACTTATTACCATTATCTATCTATCGGTTTGAAAGAAGCATAAGAAAACAGGTTTCCGTACTAGAAGACCCCTGAGTACCTTCCGCCTTAAGTAGGTATAGGTAAGTTGCTGCTATCAGTAGCGGCGGCGCCGGCGGCACGCTCGTCAACTGTCACTACCTAATCTACGAACTATATGCCTACGATTACGGCGACACCTGCGACCGACATTATCCTGCAAAATGTATGACCTAGGCTCGACTGCGTGATGGACAACCTTCATACATTTTCGCTGTCGACCATCAGATACAACTACATTTTCATTTTCGTATAATCTAGGGAGGTTCCTAGATGACCTATCATACCTATATCAGCTTTTGTTTTAGGCACCAGTCCGAAAGGGCGCTGTATCATGCAGGGGCGAATACCAACGCTGTCATTATGTAATAAAACACAGCTTGCTGATTGAACACTGATTTATTTTACTTCACGTCATCTCAATAAAGCCATATAAAACAACCCACACTATTAAATATACTACAGTTTTCACATAGGGCTTGTGTAAAGAAAGCTGAGGTACACGTACATTTGTGGTCTTGGGGCTCGTGTAGACGGCGCCGTCGGTCGCCGCGTCGCTGCCGCATCGCCGCCGCTTGATTTTGTCATATGACTGGTCATTTTTAGTTACACATTGCTAGCCACGAACATCACACGTGTCGCATGATGAACTTGTCGAATTCAACTACAAAAAAAGTTAGTGTTTGCATACTAGTTGACTTTCCAGATTTCGATCTATTTAATCCGTTTTCAAACGCATCCTTTCTAATAATAATAATAATAATAATAATGATTTATTTAGCCAAATTGTAGTTTAACACCTATATAGTTGAGTCCCTGTCTCCCGGAGAAGCGTGAGCTGTGGCCCAGGAAACAGTTCTCTCCCAATTAAATTAGACACAGTAAATAATCTTAAATCATTCGTGTGTGTGTGTGTGTGTGTGTATGTGTGTGTGTGTGTGTGTGTGTGTGTGTGTGTGTGTGTGTGTGTGTGTGCGCGTGGGTGTGTGTGTGTGGGTGTGTGTGTTTGTGAGTTCGTGTATGTATGTATGTGAGTGAGGTGGGTGATTGTCTAATAATGTGTATGTATGAGTCAGTGAGATGTGTGTTGTTAATTAAGTAGAGCCTCAGTTTCAAAATAGTCATAGGACTCTAACCATTGTACTAAAACAGATTTTAATTTATGATTGCTGTATTGGTTAATGCACAATTTTGAATCGATTGTTTTGTATAGTCGAGGTGCATTGTAAGTGTAGTGATTACGAGCAATTAAACAAAGAGAATGTGGAATAGGGTATCGGTTTCTTGTTTCATTGTTGGATATATAACTTGCGGACACTTAACAACTTAACTTGGGTATATAGCATCTTTGTTGAGAAGCGGAATGACAGATATAATCACTCGTTTGAATCGGTTCAATAACTGTGTAGTTGTTCAAATTACTATTTGTTTGTTTTTTTTTTTAAATAAACTTTTCTACTTTTTTAAGTGAGTAACTAACTCAAACAATATCTATAATAATATATATATCGTATCGTATCGTATATCGTTTATATTGTAACTTATATGCGAAAACATGTTAATGGTAAATCCTATTTTAAGAAGTTATATTATTATTTCATAAATACTGTTGGTTTTCAATAAAATAAAATAAAATGAATAAATAAATAGGCATGTACAGAAATTGGCAAAATCGAAGTAAAAGGTCAAGAAGGAGGTTATGGGTTCATTCTATTTTGACGCAAAGAGAGCAACAGCAAATTTCATACACTTTATGAAGATCTACGAAAATATGAAACCAAGTTTTGCGATTACCTTCGAATGCAAATCAAGACATTAATTTGACAGATTATTAGATACATAGCAAACTACAGCACATAAATACAAATATGCAAGTAAGTATAACTCACCTTGAGGTAAGTAATACCACAGATATTATAATACAAGTAGTAATACGGAAACATTTTTTATGTTGGGTAATTTTTAATTTAATTTAATTTAATAAGTATCTAACGTTGCAGTGTTATACAAAGAATCGTTTTCCACGATATAGGAAGAATCCTAAGAATTATTCCTTGAACAGCGCCTTTATAAGTCTAAGTCAAAGTCAATAGGCTTTTATTCATTGAAAACACAAGGCTCATATAGATATGTCAAATAAAAAACTACGGTCGGCATTGAACAGAAAAAAGACTTGATGCCCCTGTACAGACCAAATACAGGCGTTGTTGTGGAAACGGCGCGGCGCGGCGGCGGGGCGGCAGGGCGATGGTGAGTAAGCGGACTGGCAACGTCACGCATACACTGTCTAAAAGCGCGGTAACGACGACGGCATCGTTGCCCCGAACACTTATATGTGCATCTATCTATAGTCCTAGTGCCAAAATTAAAGGAAAGCTACGTTTATTATGGCTGGTCAAGACGACGACAGGTGCCAATCAAGTTTATAATTGATGAAGCGATCGGTCAAGATGATGGTTTCGGCTTATTTTTAGAACGATTGCTCGTAACATCTGCCAAAGTAGTGACCACTAGTAATGTAGGTACACCTGTATTTTATTGTATATGCCTGAATCCATATAAGCATAATAAAATAGGCACATCACGTGGTGCTATAGATAGCATAGTGGTAGGGAGGGATCGAGATAGTAACATGCTGGTAGAGATACCTATAAGTCATAAGAGTTATATATCAAAAAAAAAATTGCAAAGCTGTCCGTAATCTTCGTTTTTTTTTCAAACTTCCATATCCTTAATGCGTTCCATATTATTTTTGCCTTTATTTTTCACCTGCTTTTTATATCTCACAGAGCTGGGTCTATGAGGTTTCGTTTTTTACTCGACTGCCCAAAAGGAGGGTAATGATTTTGGATGTATGTATGTCTGTTCCTTTGGCTGTAGCCTAAACGGCTTGACATATTTTTTTAATGAGTAGTCATTGGATTCGTCTTGATTACGAGAGTGATATAGAATATATAAAATATAAAAAAAATACTATTGTACATAAGATATAATAATACGAAGTGACATTTGTTATTAAATTCTATAAAGGAGTTTTAAGGTTATAGAACCACGTTCAAGAGACTGCAGGTTGGCTTTCTTTGTTTTTAAACTGATTAGGTACTTATTTGTTAAGGTATCTGCCATACGTGGTGGAGTTCAAGTCAAAGATTTTAAATTTAAGTAAGCTTTACTTTGCTACAATTTGTTTCCCAAAATATTTTACAAAAAGTAGTCGTCTATTGATTTTGATCCACTTGATTTTGATGTCTGTGAATCGATTAATACGCTTTATAAAACTTTTTTAAACATTTTAAAGTCCCATTTACACAGAGAGAGTTTCTCTTCCCTAAGGTGCGAGAATTGGAAGAATATAAAAAACTTGTTTCATGTAAATGACAAGTACGATATCCGCATGTAGAAGATTTTCACCTCGCCTTTGATTATTGGAAGTCTTGAGTTTTTGTTTTTTCCTTGAATGTAAACATGAGTGCGAGAATTGACTGAAGATTATTGCCTTCGATAATCGCATGCTTTTAAGTTGGCCTTTAGCTGAATCATGTACATTACTAGTGATAGGGATCATGAAATTAGATTTATATACACACAGGTTGTAAAACTGAATACATAGATAGAACAACCCTTTCATAGGCTTTATAATTTGAAAAAGTAGGCATGCTTGTAAAGGTAAAACATCCACTTAATATCACGAGTAAAATGTTTATATAAAAAGGTAATAATAATACTTATTTATATTGCATAACTATAACAAGTGAAATTCATTTATTAATTTAGTACCTATTTAATTATTCATTATAGTCTAGGCGGTTTAATATTTGGTATAGGAATGGGTCTGAAGGTAGTCGGTTCAATTTCTTTGGTGTTGAAAGGCCTTGTGTTTTGGCTGCGAGGGTCCAAGTTCCTCAATGGCTGAGGAATAGGTACCTTGTATCCAGTATTAGCTGGTATACTACGGGTCTTTAGTACAGGTCTGATAATAAGTTTCGCTCTTGATGGCGAAAACGAATGAATATGCTTGATGACTTTGATGGCTTGGTGATTGTGTTCAAAGTGGGGTAGTGGCGGAGGAGCGATATAGGCCAGGGGTACCCGCTGGACTTCAACTAACGTCTTCAGCTTCTGGGGGTGAACGTGGTGGTGCGTGTGTGGGTGATGGTGGTGATGATGATGATGATGGTGTTGTGGTTGCGGCAAAGCCAATGGCAGTTGGTGTTGGGGCCACTGTAGCTGTGGATTTGGTCCCAAATACTGTCTAAAGTTCACATCCTGGTTTGAAGGCAATGGAGACGGCGCCGAATATTGCTTAAAGTTCACTTTTTTATTCGGCAATGGTGATGGGGCCAAATATTGTCTGAAGTTCACTTGGCTTTCGTCTTGGTCCGACGGCAACGCCTGCACCTCATTGTTGTCGCTTCCATTTGGCACTTGAGTGGTTGCCTCTGATTCCCTGGTGGTTTCTACATCAACCTGAGTCGTTGGATTTTGTGTGGTCATTTCTTCTTTATTTCTGTCGTCATTGTGTTGTTCTTGAGGGATGAATCCAAAGGATGGTGGAAATCCGAACGGGTATGGTGGAAGAAGAATAGTGGCGACTGGAGCTGCAGCATTGGCAGTTGCTATGGCTATGGCTACGTTTGGCTCAACCGGTTGTGGTTGCTGTGGTTGAAGAGGTTGTACTGGTTGCGAAGGTTGTGCTGGTAGAATTGGTTGCGCTGGCTGAATGTGTTGCACAGGCACCACTGATTGAAACGTAGGCACTGGTTGAAGAGATACTGGCTGAACTGGTACTAATTGGTGTGTTTGCACGGTGGGCTCAACGAGCAATGGTGGTGCAACTAATCGGTTAAAAGTCCTCTCAAAGTATTGTGAGCTGGACGCTGTCACCACTGGGGCATTGGCTATCGGTGCGCCGTGGTGGACACCCGAGCTTTGCACCACTACGCATATTGCGCTTAATGTTAAAACCTGAAAATTAAATAGAATCAATATACACAAATATTATACTGTAGTTAAAATTTCACTAAACTCAATTAAATATTTTATTTTATTACACTTTGGAGCATTTTGAAGTCCCCCTGCAGGACCGCTTTTGAAATAATAATGCGAGCGTTAGAAAATGAAGCCCTCGCTTTTATATAGGTGTAACAAATTTTGCATCGCGGTGTGGCAACGTAGCGGGTGTAGCGGAATACCTAATGGTTCAATATGTAAGGACGCGGACCTTGATGGATACAAAAATCGTATTGAAACACCTAAAGAATAATAATAAACGATAGCCCATCGACTGTTGGGAAAGTACCGGTAAGAACTGGCAATTATCGATTTAGCCTATAAACAAACACCCTTGCGACAGTTTGAATGTCACTCGTAACGTCTAGTCTGGCTTACGTCATAGGTTAGTATTAAGTTAATCCTAAGCTGATTGAAACTTATCTCGCTGGTAAGTGCCTACAAAAGTAGAAGTGCCCAATATTAAAATCAACAATCGATTTAAAAGCAACTAGATTTCAACAAGTAACCATTTCAAAAGAATGGGCGTAAATATCATTCCTATATCCTTAGCAAACAATCTTCAGTGATGATCATGTACCTAATATTTAAGTTTCATAACATCTGTAGCTGAAAATTTTAAGTCACATTTTAAATTCGAGCTACATTCACAGTAAGATAAAAAATACAACACCTATACAAATGACAACCAAATTGTTTTTTATTTATGTTCATTTAATTTTTATTTGCGTATCTATGGTACTGCGCATTTCAAATAAATAGTTTAACATAGAATAAATAGAAAATGAAGAAAAAAATATTGCCCATAGCTTTCGAGGAACGATCTGGACCACCGTGGCGGTTAGCATATAAAAGAAGTGAAAAGCACAGGGCGTTTCCTTTTGGTATTATTAAAATAGTCAACATTTATATTTTTACAGGCTTAGCTATTTTTTATAATAATCCTGAAAGCACGTCCTCTGTAATTTCCGCCGGTGAAGATTCCGCATTGATATACAGTACGTTTTACTGATCTTGTAACGCTGCGATTTGCGCATCTTCCAGAAGTCGTTTCTTTCGGGTGATACATAAACTGATGGCGCATGTAATTTCATTACAACAGGTGCTATGATAGGTGCACCAGAACTAGAATTTCTGTTAACAAATACTGAAATTAGTATTTCCAGTTGGGTTGAAACTGCTTGTGAAGTTGTAGTAAAGGTATGTCATCTTCGGTATCAAAGTCGGTAAATGCTTCGGTAATGTAGAAATCTGCTTAAAAATATATTACATTATTATGTATCGAAGTAAAATAAATGTACAGATTACCTAAAAACCTATTAGAGCCACGATGGTAAGAAAACAATCTACTTTTTTTATTTCGTAATCACAAACGATTATACATTAGACGCATTCCGTAGTAATAACTGATCGAAGTTATCATCATTGATAAATAAATACATAACAAATTAAGCGTCCTTAACTTTTTTTTAATTTTTAACTTGTTAATAGGTAAATTTCGGAAACCACTTTTTTCAATTCATTCATTAAAAAAAATTAAGTGTTTATTAAGAAATTATTGTAGCCATTCAGGGTTTCCAACTTTGATGTAGTATACCTACGCAAAGCGGAAATACTCAAACAATAGTTAAATGGTGGTTAGAAATTTTGCCACCAAACCGGAAAAAGTAAAATGTAACCGTAGCCGACCCGGACCCTCATTATGTATACGAATAACAAAATAGTATGATTTTATTACCACATCGGTACTTTACCTACGCTAACTAGCGACACTGGTAAAAACGTGACAGAAAATGTGTAGATAGTGTATTATTGACAACTTCTGTGAGTATAATCTGACTCACAACAGGGCGCGAGAATTACAATATTTGTAACTTACGTTCCGTCTGTGATGCCACTTCCTGAGATAGCGGTGTCGATATCTGACGGAAGTAGTTTGACATACTACCCGTAATTTTCAATCGAACACCTTCCACCGTAGAACATCTTCATGCTCGTCACGGCCGTCATATTACGATTACGATCGCTGACGCTATTCCAAGAAGACCAGGCTAGCTTTAGCGCCTGACACAATATTATTTTCAATCTAGATACCGAACAAATGTTGTTCCAAGATCTAAGGCTCTTTATTATTTACTTTAAGGAAAAATTAAGTAAAGTATAACTAACTGGCTGGGTACCTTATTTATTAGATTCTTACTTGGTTTTTGGGTAAGGATGTAACTTTTAAGTTGAAAAAATGTCGATTTTAATCAAACATTCAAATATTACAAAGAACATCCTAGTTGATAAATTTGTAAAATAATAAATTTAACTAAATTGTGCCTAGTTTTACATCAAACGAATTTAGCATCTACGTATTAGTAACAAAACAGTAGGCGAAACACAACAACTGCTAAGTAGCTTTGACCGGAGACTTCTTTAAAGACACGACTTTACCTAGAACCGGGTCAGCATGTACTTACTTTCGCAGTATTTGTCGCTCGAAGGGACTGTGGGATCTATAATGGGTGAAAAATGTGGTTATTCTAATCTCTAGAAAATTCAGGTACTGCGCTTACTGCGCTGTGAGTTACTCGTACATACGGCGACGAGCGTTTGGCATGTGTTTTGAATTTCATATTCTCGTTTTTTTTTGTACAGAGCAACTCAAGTGATTGTGAACTACGCTCTACTTAAGGGTTGGCTAACACGGGCTCGATATCACGAGTAGATATTATGAGATTTACATAATTACGGATTTATTTCTGTTGATGATAGATTTACACAATATATCTACTACGTATCTCTAACAAGAATATGCCTAGTAAGATGTCTAAAATAAAATAATTATAATGCATTAAAATCATTTATTAATAATATCACATAGTTTTGAGGTCCAAGTTCAATAGTTAATAGGCAACAAGAGGAGCAGAAGCTGCCACGTACGGGGCAGGGGCTGCTACGTATGGGGCAGGGGCAGCTACGTACGAGGCTGGGGCAGCGACATATGAGGCAGGGGCAGCGACATATGGGGCTGGAGCAGCGACGTAGGCAGCAGGTGCAGCGACGTACGCAGCAGCTAATGCATTATGGTTACGGTGGAAGTATTGAGAGCTGGTGGCAGTGACTATTGGAGCAGGGGCAGCAGCGATCACGGGGGCACTGAGTATGGCCGGCTTGGCAGCAGATAGAGCGACCAGCGCAGAGACGATCACAAACTGTAAAGAAGAAGAAACACTTTATAAATATTTTTTCTTTTCGGAACTAAATTTTTTTTTTTTTTTGTTTACAGAAGATATTCTTACGATTTTCATCATTTTGCTATGTTGTTGATTGTACAGTTAGTTAGAACTGATGCTGGCTCCTAGAGATTTTCAACATTTTATAGTCCTCAGCGGGTTACTGTCGCAATGAGTGTCGTCTCTGACATTGGCTTGTGCGTGATAAGAATCAAAGCAGTGCCCACCATCGTAGTACATGTAGTTTGTGTGTCACTGCCAAATTACGAAGGAAATACCAATTTATTGCAACTCTGAGGGGCAAAGTTCTCTCAAAATGGGTGTAAGCACTAGTTACTACTCGCTAATGTTTGCTAAATAGGTACCAAAGGCAAACGACGTTTATATACAACAGCGATGCCTAAAAGTGTCATAAATTAGCAAAAAATATTTGTTGCTTCACATAATTTACCGCAGTTATCGGGATAGCACAAGCTTCGCAATAAAAACATAACCCTATGATTTTTTTTATCTTGTCAAATTATAGAAAGTAACAGAAAATCTGGAAAACGTGCCTACCACAAATTAAAAAGTATGCTTCTAACTTACACGCGACCATTACTGACGCCACGTGTTTTATATTTACGCACATTTCTTAATTTTCCCCACAAAAATACCTTTAAACGTTTCGACGTGAAAAGCCACGTGAACTGTTTTTTGATAAACTTTGTATTATGTTTGAAGGATCTTTGTTTTGGACGATAAAGTATTAGTATCTAATTAAGAATTTTAAAGCGTTCTATGGAAACGTGTATTTTGTATTGATTCAACGTAATCAATATTTACAGAAAATAAATAAAAATTGGTAGCTATTATTTTTACTAAAAAACGGGATGATTACCATGATTTGTGAGTTTGAATTTGTAGTAAAAACTATGTTCAAAACTATAGTTTCAAAAGTTATATTGGTAGCTATTGTTAGAACTATGTACCAGCATAATACGCCTAAAGTAAACGTATATATCTATAGTAATAATACTGGGTACCAATTAGGTGCAAATTTAGAAAACGATCATACGACCTGTTGTATTGTATGGATCGGAGTGTTGGGCAACCAAAGGGATTGATGAAAAAAACGACTATAGTTGCTTTACAACTTGCCTCCGCACTTTTGAATTTATCGTTTTTTTCGGTTTTTCGTGCTAAATTACCACTTAATGTTATGTATTACTGTAGAAAAGACTAGAACTAAGCTAGAATAATACATCTTAACACAAGAACAACCCAGAACAATGAAAAAAACACCAATATTCATAAGTAGAATTGTCGGTAGCGGATGGAAACTAGTTATTTTCAACTAGATTCCAAACTGTTTTTTAGATTTTTGACGTCAATTCTCATTCTAGACATATAATATTTTGGAAAAATATAGAACAAACCTAGAACAATGCAGCACAATGGTCAAAACTTGGTCAAAAGTGCGGGGCTAGGTTCCAAAAAGTTTTTTTCGATTTGTGACGTTAATTTTCATCTTAGAAGTATAATATTTTGGAACAATGCAGAACAAACCTAGAACAATCCAGTTTTGACAACTGTCAATACTTGGAAAATTCAAAAGTGCGGGGCCAGTTTCCAAACCCGTTATTTTCGTTTTTCAGCAGTAATTTTCACTCTAGAGCAAAAATATTTTGGAACAAATTAGAACAAACCTAGAACAATTTAGCACAAGTATCAGAATTCAGAAAACGCAAAAGTGCGGGGCTAACTTCTCGCACTCGCCTGTGAGGTATCTTACATTGCCCGAAGCTCAAGTACAACGTGGCTAAACGATGTATGTGAATCACGAGAATAGTATGTATTCACATAGAAATGTGAATACATGATGTAGATAAGAACGACTGAAACATGATGTGAAAGCGAAAATGTGCAGATTAGCCTATTTGTAGCCACTGTTTGAGTTATCAAGTCTAAAAAAACTGTATTTTTTTTACACTTGATAACTCAAACAGTGAAAGGAAAAGCTATGTATAGGATCTCAAAATCATATAAGTGAAGTACATCAAATGTTAGCTTCGTAGAAAGCTTGTCATACGTATAAATAGTCATACAATAGAGCACGCTAAACGGTAAGACAATTAAATAATTTCTAAGCATCACAATGGTCAGTTAGCACAAAAGATTCGGTAAGCGATTACATACTCAAGCGTGTACATTTTGTCTGGACGCTAACAATGATAAGTATTTATAGGCTTTTGAAAAACCTTTTTCTAGATATGAAAAACCTGTAAATGTCTAATTTTACGACGTGAAAGTGATTTACCAACGACTTTTGGTTCTACAAGTAACTAAGCCCTGACCTCTTATACTTTTACAATCTAATATAATCTGATATAATCTAGTCGATCAACAAGGATAGTCAATTTGATCGGAATACCAATTTTAATGTTAATAAGATCGAGGTTTAGTCAGAATTTTAAAATTAATCTATCTCTGTTGCGAAAATTTGTGGGTCCCATTTATTAGTGGGACATGCTTAGAATTGATGTATTTTTAAATCACACAAAAGTCCTCGGATTCCTGCCATCAAACCAACAATTTTTACGTGTTTGGGAATGTATTAAAGCGTTTCCTTAACTTTAATGTCGTAACTTGCTTCTGTTAGTTACTATGAGCTTTAAAACGTGAGCTTCACTTTCTTCCTCAACACGCAGTCACAAGCATACTCTTCCAGATTTTATCCCGCCTTGTATGTTTAATGTTCTGCATAAAAGATTTGTTGGTTTTCCAACCTCTTTGTTCTAAATGGCACAACATTTGCAATTTGCACCAGCGTAGTCTACAATGCCTGCTTTTGGCACTCTCAATGAATTATGAGCGCGGAATTATATCAAATGTAGGAATACTTTCTGTTTCGTAATTCAGGTTCCTCATCAAAATGTATCTTTGGTGTGCGACTTTGCTGATACAGATCGTATTCAGAATCTTATTTTTCGTAGATATTTTATTCAAAATTAGGTTCTTATGACTATCGTTAAACTTATTTTGTTGCTTAAGAGCAATTAATAAGAAATGAGAATTAATAATTATTCTTAAGAAATAATAATAATTAATATTTGCCTTAAGAATTAAGAATCTGTGTCATGTTATTAAGTGGGTACTTATCGAACATAGCGATTTTATTGATAAATATTAATGAAAACTATTACCACTAAAATCTACATAAATTTAGCTATGTAAATATTTTGAAGTCTAGTTTCAAAAGTAAGTACCATGCCAACGCTAAGTTTGGGTAAATTTTAGTTGTTTGTTTCCCATACCATGTAGAGCAGCTTTGGCTTCTGTAAATTAACAATACGTATGTATAAGAATGTTCCACGTGGCTTGATACCGAGTCACATGCTCTCGCAGTATACACGAGTTGTTCAGACAACACTATAGAGCAACTAAAAATAATCTGTATTTTGTATGTAAAGCAATCAATCATAATTTATTAATCTCTAATTAGTTCTTAAAAAACTGACCCTCCTGCCTGACGACTTTAACGATTTTAATTGGCGTAAGCGAAGGCTTACGCCAATCGTTCGTAATTTTCGAAGGAAAAAGATTAATATTTTGTAAAAAAAACTTTACTTTTCCTTTTTCATTCTTGCGATTTTGTCTGCGGTTACGCTAATGAACTTTGCAGATAATCTGAAATGTCTGCATAATTTGAAATATTTGGTCATTAATCGAACGAATGAAAAAAAACTATGATATTTATGAAAGATCTGCTGATTTTTCATAGTCTACAACATCAGCCTTCAAATCCTTTTCCAGAGTTGGAAAGTTATATTCTAAACAACAGTGGTGATTTCAGTTGAACAAAGGTAACGTTGATTGACGCAACAGGCGCCTTGGAGGCAGCTCGTGTGAAGGAAACTTTCAAACCCTATGTTCATATGCTATACAAACTGAGTATTTTCAAATTCAAAGAAACTACATATTATTAGAATTATTCTATTCTTAAATCATTACCAGTAGGTACCTTACTACCTTACATAAAAGATTGGCGAGGTTATAAAAATAAAATCTTAAACTTTCTAAAAAAAATGTATTCTCGCTATAGTAAAAACAACTTACAAAAGATGCTTTTGAAAATAAACTCTATTAAATACAGAGTTATTAAAGCCTGAAAAAGAGGTGCTATGGTAGGTATTTATGAATATATCTATATTTTTGTCTGTGGCCTTCTCTATCCGGAATTAGCATGCATTATAGGTGTTTTTAGCCTGCGATTAGTGATTCTTTTCTCAAGCATGTTTGTAACATGATTCAACCGATCTGACGATGATAATGATATGAAAAAATGAATCTAAGGTGCAAGAACTCTTTTTAAATTATTTATTTATTTTATTAAATTTAGGAAAACCTACAGCACATAAAACAGAAAGACATAATAATATAACACAGATGGTCATTAAAAGGTTTTCATGTGTAGATACAGCGTAAAGATACATAAACAGTGTGAGCGGGACAGGAAAAAACAAAGTTAGTTATTTAGTTGATATACAAACAGATCAAAATAAGAGCAAAAGAAAGATGAATTTTCGATTAAATCTCAATTTCGCGACGCAGAAATGAAATCTCCGTTAAGCCGCCGCCTCACGCATTCAACACTGGAACAGAAGAGATCCAGGTCATTATGCATTTTTGCTATCTCATTGAACTGTTGTTTGCAAAATTACTTTTAGCTTTTAGATTTGGTGCAATTATCATTGCAGTTGTTTCTACCGCCACAAAGCTCTCATTTTAGTCGTCTTTTTGTTAAATCTATTACCACTCAACCCCTCCGAATGACGCTGACCCCATTCACAATTAGAATGACGCACGGTTTCTTTCGCCTCCATTTTATGCAACTCCTTGGCACCTGTTGCGGACGAAATACGTAGGTGCAAAGGTAACTGCAGACAATCAGAATAGAGCGCGGCTATGCCAACAACATCAGTGGGCGGAGATCTATCTCGGTCTAATACAAATGCCTAAACTTGAATATGTATTGTAATGCTTTTTTTACGACCGGACTTCCGCCCACTGTGCCATAGAGGCACAGTGTGCGGAAGTCCGCTTGAGACGCAGAAGGTTACGGGTTCGATTCCCGCCACGGGACAAATGTTTGTATGAACTACAAATATATGTCTAGGGTCTGGGTGTTTTCTATGTATAATATGTATGTATTCACAAAAAATATATATAATTAATATGTTAGTCATGTAGTTCCCATAATACAAGCTCTGCTTAGTTTGGGACATTTTTCACACAGCATCATCTAGCTATAGTATATATACATATATACTATAGCTATGTAAGTTCATAAATTTAAGGTATGAAAGTATTTTACTTGGTGTATTCCCACAATTAAATCCCCGTTAGGTTACCACTTACCACTACCCGTTAGGTGACTTAAAAATAGGACGAGGTTCAATTTTTATTTACCTTCAGTCTTTTTATTAGTTTATTAGATCATTTTCTTGTTCTTAAATTGCAAAATTTTCAGTTTTCAATATTAACTTTTTTTAATGTTTTCTGTGTACATAGTTTTCTTGGGCAGTAGGATAGTTATCCTAGCTTTTATTACTTTATCTCCAACAATGGGTGGCATTGGGCGGTTACAAGTTATATCAACGACAAATAAACAATGCTGAAATAACACATCAAGCTTATTAATAAACTAAATTCGTATTCCAGTGAAAAGGGATGCCCCATTTCTGCCAAGATACAGCACAAACAAATGGTATCATTGATAATAATTCTGCATCCTGTTTTCTGTACAAGACACTGACACGTGCCAGTAGCAGCGACACGTAGACTCTACGATCCGTGTTACTTTATTTAAATAGTTATTTTATGAACGTAATGCGAATTGCAACTTCCGTAACAACAAATTAATTGTGTTAGCCCAAATCATACCATGCAACTGCTTGAATGACCCTCATAGGACCTTAAACCTTCATCGCCTCCTACTTCCATTGGAGTCTTCAAATCCAAACTTTACAAATATTTCATCTCTCTACAAAATAGTCAACAAAATTGAGGATTTATAATATATTTGGATATATGTATTTGTATGAATTACTTTCATTTATGTAGGTAGTTTATTTATATTTTAAGTAGCTAGTTATTTTATTTAATATTTTTTTCTCTTATTTTAATAATCAGTCAAACGCACTACCGCCCACTCTTCATTACATAAAGGTTAGCTGGAAGAAAATGCTAATTAGCATTAAGTTTGCTATATCGATTCTATCTTTATATCGAAACCTTAATAACCTAATTACCCCTAAAGAAAAGTTTGGAAAGTTTTGTAAAACCCTGAATTATTTTTTATTTTATTTGTTTTGAAAAGTATTTATTTTAAGATTAAAGTCTTTGTCACCGGGCGCTATGATTCGCCCCTAAAATTTTAGTACCCCATTGCATCCTTTATAGGGTGGTTATATCACTTATGTCAACAATGCTGACTCCTATTTTTAGTTTTCAAATGATGCGTATACATCACTCTAATTCAGGATATAATACATAATATAGTATAGCAGCACGTGAACTTTCTGTCACGAGTCACGTTTTATGTTAAATCAGGAGCCATACCCAGCCGCTATTTATGTAAGGAGTCGTAAGCAAACGTCATGCGCAATACGCAAAATAAGTATCGCTCAAATCATTTGAATGGAAACGAATAAGCTTATATTTAACACGCTTATAATTAACTATCAAAAAATCGAGTAATGAAATCTTGGAAGTCAACATTAACCTACTTCTAATTATTATATCGAAATGAAACTTTGTATATACATATATGTAATTTGGATGGAAATACTATCATTTTGTATCATGGAGCTACTCTGATGATGGAGCCAGGAGGTGGATAGTGGAAGTCTTCAGCGGCCAAACTCTCGACTCTCACAACTCGAGGGCTTACTAGTAAGTAAGCCCTCGAGTTTGGGCTCTATTATTAGTTTTGACGAGTCCAATAGGTTGGGCTGATGATAGAGCCAGGAGGTAGATAGTCGAATTATTTTTAATATTTTTAGTGCGTGATAAAAAAAAACTAATTTTATTGGAAGGTATGTTGGTGTATTGACCGATAAAACACTCAAGGATTTTATAAGGACTACATGTTTTTCTCGCATTCTCGGGGGGTATTGCACGTCGCATAGTTTCATAGTTTAATTTATTTCAACTGTTGGGACATCCTTGAACACTTGTCAAGTTTTATAAGGGAGATAAATAAATCTTTGTCATACAAAAATATCAAGGTCAAAGCTCAAAAGGGTTGCCATGTCATTACATCATATTTTTTAACTATAAAACTACAATTGAGTGGATTGTAAAGGTCCTTGTCAAACAGTGAAACAATAATAAAATAAATGTCAAATAATGGTTGACTAAATTACAAAAAAAAAATCATTAGTTTAGCGGCTGTAAAAGTTCCTTGTCAAATTGAACGTCAATACGAAGAAATTCGGTTCTCGGCTTTACGAAAACATGTAGTATGCTGCTAGTATGCTGGACCACGCATACATAATAATCGACAAAAAAAAGTCCCTGCAGATTAAAACCACATTATTTAATAATTTGTTAACGTTGGCCTTACTGTAAAAGGTGTGCGTCATTGCGTTTGAGACGAATTTCGGCTCAATTTGCATGCAGCACTTCATTATTTCACGCTGCATTTCTCCAAAAATTCAAGAGCAACAGACGTGACTGACATCACATTCAAAATAATTTAAAAGGGCCCTTTTTTAAGGTAAAAACCATAAACTTAATCTGAAAGATTTCGAAGCAGCTACCCTTTGAACTCGGAAAATAGCGTTATGCGTAAAAGAAGGGCAAGGAAAGGAGTCAATCTCCATAGGACTCCTCCCGTGCTCATAGGTCGCGTGGAGATTTTATAGTTTTTTTTATTAATGAACTAGTTGTTGCCCGCGGCTTCGCCCGTGTAGTATGTTAATAAAAGTAGCATATGACTGTCTCACACTATGTCTACCAACTTTTGAATGAATCGAACCAAGGATTACAATTTATAGAAAGTTTAGAACTCAATTGCACACCCCCAAAGGGTAATTTAAAAAAAATAAAAAATACGTGTTCCATTATTTATTTTAAAGTTTATGTGTACCGAGTTTTGAGCGAATAAAACGAAGGAATATTTTTTTCCATAGAAACTTTACCACCCTGTTTAACCCCTTTAGGGGTTGATTTTCGAAAATAAGATTAGCCTATGTGTTATTCCAGAACCTAAACTATCTACATTCCAAATTTCATCAAAACCGGTTTAATAGTTACGGAGATACGTGGTAATAAACATTCACGTGTGTGAATGTTTATTACCACGTATCTCCGTGACAGACTTATATTATATAGTAGGACGTAGGATATTATTATTAACGTCGTCACTTAATATCCGTTTAAAACTTTTTTTTATGCAACTAAAGTGGTTAACAAGCATACGGCCCACCTGTTGGTAAGCGGTACCTATGAACGCTTCAACACAAAAGATATCACACGCGCGTTGCCGACCCTGAGACATAGGCCCAAATTCATAGTCAAATAGGGGCTCCCCTAGGGGACTGTTCAGGCTCTAAGTAAAAATTCAAGTTCGAATTTAACCAGCATTTGCATTATGCGCCCAGCCATAATGCAAATGCTGAATGATGGATTTTGGGGAACTGTTTAACCCCCGACTATGAATTCAGGCTTTAATGGGTGAAAAGTCTCTGTATCTGCAATTTCACACATACCCACACACATGCAACCGGAGTACACAGCACTGCGAGCATTACTTGGCTTCCCCTGACAAGCTCTTACATACATATATATATATATATATATATATATATATATATATATATATATATATATATATATATAATATATATATATATATATATTATATATATATATATAACATCGATATACATACAACATCTTTCAAATATCGATATTAGTCGGATTAATACATTTTAATTATAATAGAGGTACATGCGGCTGTTACGCTCCTTAGCTCTGACGTACCTCTTTACCTTGTAAAGAGTTAGCTTATAACAATGACTAGTATTGCCTACTCATCCATTGAAACTCTTAAGTCTATTATGTGGAATCCAATAATAATGGCATAATACGAAAATTTCAAAGAGGTCATACAAGGCGCCTATTTTGTAAGTTCTGTAACATTGCGACCGTGCTTTTCATATATGTTTTTGAACCGTTAACACAGCCACCAATGGAACTTAAAATTTAAATCCGAATAGGTCAGTAACGTTTATTGTATAATTTAAAGCCAATAACTTACAATTCAATAATTAATTGTTATAAAATTTTAATATTATTGTTATTATACAATAGCTTCAATGGTGTAACGCTAAGGTGGTTGTCCTGTAAGGGCATACTATATGAATGAAAACAATGGGTTAATGTTTCTTACTAATGGTCAATACTCCTTTCCGTGGATATTTATACGATGACTTTCAAAAATTTAAGTGCTTGAACGGTGTGAAGTCAATATCTTAAAGAAAATTGCATGCCCTAAAACTAAAAAAAATATTTAGTGTTCCAATAAGCGGCAGAATGGTACAATGCAAAACGTGGGCATATCCCAAGGTATCTGAGATCTGGGATGTATTTCACGAGGGCTTAAAGCCAACAGGGACCGTGTTTTTAGGTTTTGTTTTTACTTTCTTACGCTTTCGTTTAGCATTGGAATGTGTTTGTCTCGTATTTGGTGAAATTAAAAATAAAATTTATATAAATAGTAGCTACCTGAAGTTAAACGGAAAACTTAACTTTAAAAAACGTAACTATAAAATTAGTTTAGAATATACAGAAAATAGGACCTGTGAATCCCGGACTAGTACCATAATCCCCACTAATGAGCTAGTACTTATACTGGGGATACTGGCGATTATGAAAATAAATCTATAGGTGGTTTTACTGTCATGTTGCCATTTTACAAATTGAGTGCCTTCTAAAATGAAACGAATAAACTTTCATAAAAATAAAAAAAAACATGAAATTAGCACAAAAATGAATTACAACTAGATCAAAACCAGCATAAAGAAAACAAAATTGAACGGTTTCCTCACAAGCTATGATTGATCATGATATGAATACCTACTAACAATGCCAACACATCCAATACTGAAATGCCTAAAATGGGTTAGTTTTATCCCATCAGTGAGGACGAGCTGGTAAGGATATTAAAAATAACCAAATATACACCTACTCGATCACTGTTTAATTAAAAATCCATAATATTCGGAATAGCAGTAATTCAAGTAAAAAAATAATTTAGGTAAATAATTTTGTTTTTATTACTTCATAGATGATATAACAGTGTGATAGTTTTGTGAGGACGGTCGGCAAGTTATCCAAGTTTTCAGGTAGGTTATCAACGCACGTAGTATGCGTAAGGCGAATACGCGCTGTAGGCCGAGTAAGCGACCGGTGCAGCGTATGAGCTGTACGCCGAGTACGCCACGGGTGCAGTGTACGCAGCTGAAGCGTACGGAGCAGTGTAGCCCACAGGGTATTCCACCACTAAGGGCTTGGCGGAGGCGAAAGCCAGAAGAGCGACGAAGAGCAACTGAAAAAGAAGTTATTATTTTAAACACAAATAATCATATAACTTTTCACTATAAAAAATACATTTATTCATCCACCTATGTACAAGTAGGTATAAACAAAAAATACAGATGAAACAGCTAGCCAACTAAAGACTGTTGCAAATTATTTATAGCTCAACCGATCCAGATCTCTATGTAGACGGGAGCGTACTTGAAATGTTGGCTGCATTGCCAAACTGAATGGCAATGCTAATGCGTTTACCAGATAAGAGACTGCTAACGTATCGCTTGATGAGACACCCTAAAACATTTTTGAATTTTGTAATATTTGCAAATGCCAATCTATCAGCACTTAGATGAATAGAAAGTGCCCAAAATCAGACTTAGCGTCAATCGATTCATGGCGGAATCGGTCAGCGCATTGCCAAATATAGATGAAGATGTGGATTGTGTCCCGCTAAATCAGAGTTTTTAGGACACATTTAAACTTAATTTAAATTTGAAGTACCTACTAAAGACGGTTTTATGAAGTCGTAGGTAGGTAAGTAAAATAGGATGACTGAGAAACTATTGTGTTTACACTGCGTATTTATCGGATTGCATAATTGACGATTGTAGAAAAAAACAAAATCTTTCTGCAACAAACTTAAGTGTATGAAGTATCTAATAAAACAAAATTTTAACTTACGTATTTAAACATTTTGTAGGGATGATGATCTTGCAATGTTCAAGATGAGCTCAGGAGTTGAACTGTGATGACAACTTCTCTATTCCTCTTTTATAGCACTGCTATTCAGCTTTATGGAGGTGTAACCGGATAACTAGATGAATATCCTCATGAAACATTAGGCAGTATAGTCACGTACGGCCTCGTACCATGACACTAGTCAGATTAGTTCAAGGACATGGCTTGTCCAAACGGATTACTGCGTTTTGTGTGTTATTTTAAGAATGCAACTTGTTTTATTTTGACTTGAGGTTTTCACGTGGCACTACTATAATTATCATACCTCTAAATATGTAAAGATAGCAAATCAGCAAATTAAAGTAGTACGACACACATACTAGGGTCAGCGTCGCCAGTGTAGTTCGGTTCAAAAGTCCGGCAGTTACCATCAGACAAACAAACATACATAAAAACGCCGGATTAGCCGAGTAGACTCAGACATATTAGCTCGCTTCGCTAGGTCCGTGACTGGTTCATGTTTCAGTTAGATTCTTGACTTCTTGATGAAATCCTGAGATATTAAAATCGAAAAAACCTGTTCATCTTTTATTCCTGTTTAAGGCGTTCTAAGAAAACTTAGATACAGGAGTGATGCCAAATTAATTGGCTGTGTGCTAGCGCCCGGACACACGCTCACGGCTATGCGATCATTAAGAAAACAAATTATACCTTTGTTATGCGTTTATTTAATGTCTTATTTTATCTGTCGAAATCATTCTTATTATTCCTGTCGGCTGTAGTGATCTTGGACGAACCTGCTTGACAATCACTATGGGGCGGTGCTTTAGATGCAATGTCCCTGAAGAGACAGTGACGCAGAATGCGAAGAGCAGCAGAATACACTGAGACAAAAATACACATCATTTTCTATACAACTCACTAAGTCTCACTCTCTTACTCACTAAATTCCATAATTCAACAATTATACAACTTTATGAGCAAGAGGAGTAGCTCATCATGTATGCAATACTATTTATAGGGTAGTATTTTGTTAAAGAAAATATTACATTGCGGTTCCACCAGATTAAGATAAATCTGATCTGGTGAGCAGAGTGTACAATCGATGAGTGGGCCTCATAAATGTTACTCAGCTTGAACCAAAATTTATACGATTATTGAAATATTTAATTTGAGTAGCGTTGGAAAGGATGGTTCTATATGAAATGTATAAAGCTGTCAATCGTCCTTAAGTTGTGATTTTTTTGTACTAAAAATCAGTTTCAATATTATTCGACCGTTAAGATTTCAAATTATGAATATCTTTGATTCGAGCTCCACTTCGTTGTAGCTCAGGAAATGAAGAAAAGTATGCAGTGAAAACAAATTAAATTCATTTGATTTTTAAATAATAGTAAAATATGGCATGACTTACTGTTTTCAAGAGCATGTTCAAAGAATTTGAACCCAATACCTAGGTATGTTTCAACGGCTGCTTTTATAGCTCAACGAAAAGTCATGGTTTCACGAGGCGTCAATAATGGTAATTTAATTAATCCATCCATTAAGACGAGTTGTTGATTAATTTCAAGCACTTGATTACTGTAGTGTAGCCACGTGTCGTTACATGTTGGTACATAGCTTTGTATGTACAAATAACAAATTGTTCTAATGCGTAGGTGAAACCTATTTTCCAGCCAAACTCAAAAAAAGATTTTAAGTATTTGATTGTTTTTGTTTTGATATTATGTCTGAATATAAAAGCAGCTAAAAATATATACCAAAACATTATAACGACATCCTGTTTTAATTCCGCCTACGCACCAGGCTGCCAACTTTTTTACCAGTTCTTACGAAATTGCTCTGGTTATAAACCATTTTGCACATTTTTGTATAATTCATAAATAATTTGCTGTTCCACTATGTAAATTGGTCTTCAAATTCATTATTTTTATTCTTCCAGACAAATAATAAACATGTTTTCGGTAGTTTTTTCAAATCACGTGATATTACAGGTAAATATCATTTAGTATGAAAATAAATCTACCTACATATTCTGTACGTCAAAACAGAATGTAATAATTATTCAGACCATTTATTATAATGAATTTAATTTACCTATGGTAAGTTTTATGATAGGTCGCTATTGGCGACAGTGCAGGGAAGACCCTCCAAAGTACCGATGACATCGTTAATTGAAGTCGGTGGTTGGAGAAGACCTAAGATCGTTCGTCATGACAATCTTAGGGGTAGGCCTAAGCCCAGCGGTGGACTTTTACAGGCTATTGATATTGATGATGAAGTACAAGATTTCTTGAAATTGTTATAAAAACAAATAAATTGATATTTCCAAAACATATCTAATAATAACCTACCCAAAAAAATATCGTAGCATGCATTGTCTTCTAAGTGCATATCAGATGAAAATATTCAAATATATATTACTAACAAACTCAAAAGAAGTTAATCACGCACGTGAATACCTGAATAGGTTAATTATTCTAAACATGCACTTCGATACTGTTTCTTCATTGTCAACTCTGTACTAACGTAAAACTATAAAATGTCACGTAGCATTCTACAGAGCATCACTAAAGCACCTGCTGTTGAGCTCTTCTGTTCTTTCACGTTATATTCAAACCAACCAATCAAAATGTTCAAGCTGGTTAGTTTTCTATTTAAAGAACAAAGTGTGTGATGCCGAGTAATAATTAAATCATAAAATTAATATTGATTATATTTTTTTTAGTTTATCTTCGCTTGTTTCCTGGCTGTGGCTGCGGCCAAGCCTGGTATCCTGGCTGCGGCTCCGGTGGCGTACACAGCCCCCGTGGCTGCGGCGTACACAGCTCCCATAGCTGCGGCGTACACGGCGCCGCTCGCGTACTCTGCCTACTCAACCTACCCCTACACCGCGCCACTGACTGCCTACTCCGCATACTCTTACGCATCTCCCTACTCTGCTTATTACCTGCGCCGTTGAATGAAGACCTACTTGAATTATACAAAAGATAAATAAATTATTTTGCAATCTTTATTATACTTATATTTTACCATTAAATAATAATTGAATTATAAATCCATGTTAATTTGCAAA
Source organism: Perizoma flavofasciatum (assembly GCA_958496245.1). Lineage (NCBI taxonomy): Eukaryota > Metazoa > Arthropoda > Insecta > Lepidoptera > Geometridae > Perizoma > Perizoma flavofasciatum. The sequence goes on from OY292431.1 coordinate 6,687,093, forward strand.
AAATTTAGAGCTGTACAGCAGTAGACAGTCTGAACTGTACAGAGTGGAACGATATGTGTCTGCAGGACCATTTGACACATTTTCTAATTATGTTCTGATTAATCAATAGACCAAGAAAATTTTACAAATGTTAAAATAATGGATATTTACCTTACTTTTCACCCTGGTAGGCACGCGGAAAATATAATGAATAAATAAATTGAGCTGATATTGATAAAAGCCTGGACCATTACAACACATGAACGTATTGAGACGATTCTACCAAAACAGGGCCTCCTTCTCCTGAACGAACGTATTGAGTGGGTTCCACAAGAACTCTGTCAGAGCCTAAATCTCCCATTCGCAGCGAGCTCATGAGGTCGCTAGATCCCAAAGGATTAAATGATTTTATTTTTCCCAGTGTGCTGCTCATAGGTATGAATGAACCCAGATTCCCGATAGCATCACTTATATATCCACTGCGTGAAATTGGAGGATTGATCGATTCTTTATTTTCTGGAGTATTTGCTCCTCCGCCAAAAATACCTGTAATAATTTCGGAACCATTACTTGCAAACCCAATCAGAAGACTAGAGTGTCGTTGTGCTTTAATTTGTAACTTCATTACTACCATGCCTTACCCAAAACATGAAAAGGATTAAAAGACTTAACCTTTTCCCCCATTTTATTGATAAAACCACTGCCAATTGTCGGAATGAAACTCTGAGTCGTCACGGAGATCGACAAAACCAGTATCTGAAACAAAACATAAAAATAAAAAGTACTTTCGCATGATGACTAGGAAGCGATCATGAGTGCACCAAAAATGATATATTAGGTCTATTTCAAAATTGGAACACTCCTAATATTGTCTTTATAACTAAGCTCGGTTTATTAATACGGAACGTCATATTATTATTAGAACCTTACTTGGAGTTGTCAATCCTACTACTATTATAAAAGCGAAAGTTTGAAGGATGGATTTTTGTTACTCTTTCACGCAAAAACTACTGAACGGATTTTGATGAAACTTTACAGCCTAGACATAAGAATAACACATGGGCTACTTTTTATTCAGATACCACGCGGGCGAAGACGTGGGCAGAAGCTAGTGGTAACATAATTCATAATTCATTTATTTGCCTTAATGCGGTAGTACAAAGTTGTTTATTATATTTTATGGAGCTCACATTTCCTAATATCTGGAATGCAAATTTACTTACATACCTATCTAACCTAATTAAAGAGGTAAACATGTCCATATTTAAAAAAATAACTTCTTCGTATCCACATAGCATTTCAAACTAATTACCTATTGAACCAATACAAATAAATATAAGGCAAGCAAAAATACCAATTACAAAAAAAAGTTTAAATTAAAAAATAAAATAAATTGTCAATTTCACTTACTTGCCAAGAAATATTTCAAACCGTATTGCAAATGTATTATTAAGTAGCCAGAGTCATAGTTTTTTGTAAATTTATTCAGCTTAAGGTTTTTAATGGTTCGAGGCTATCCATTTTAAACGACTCCGCACTTAGCATACCAGTTATTTTGGTAATGTGCTGTACGCGGAACTCTAGAAAGAACAATTATGTCAGAGACCCGGGTTTTTCGTAGATACATTTCACCCGCTTTTACAAATAGATTATTATGTTTTTTTTTTAATACAACCAACTCAAATATAAACACTGGGAAGAGTAAGCAGCTTCAGATCTCAGAACAGTGGTTTGCAGGACTCCCATGACGGTATACCAACTATTGCCCTGATACACTTTTTATGTGCTAAGAATGCTCTTTCCACCTCTAAACAATTCCCCCAAAGCACTAGCCCATTGCATAACACCGACGCGACATAACCGTGGTAAGCTTGTAATACTGTTTTGCGGTCTAACGTTTTCCTTAATCTGTGGAGAGCAAACACGAATCTATATACTATAGACTCTGTCAGTATTGTGCTTTCCAGTTGCAATAACAGAACACACTAAGCAAGAAGAGCCTCTTATCCCAAACACAAGTGATATAAAGACTTCCTGCGTCCCAAGTAAAAATATATTTTATCAGACACTACACATTTTAATCGCTCTTGCATATTCAAGCTTGCACGTCTGAAATATGTTTAAGAATAAATATTTGTTTACCAATATCGTATATCTCATGTTCCGGTCTTTACTTAGTTGGCCTGTTTTCAAATGAACTGGGCACTTTTATATGCCTAGTATTTATGAACTGGGTAATACAATTATTCTCACAAAATAGTTGCCCAGTGTATCATTGGAACGAATTATTCGGTCTCGGTTTCGTTCAATAATTGGTTCAAACATTGTTTCAATATCATCAATCATCAATATATATAAAACTGTTCCGTTACTGATTGGCGGATCAATGCACAGCCTAAACCATAGGTCCTAGAAGCATGAAACTTGGAGGATATATTCCTCTTATGGTGTAGGGTGCACTAAGAAAGGAATTTGGAAGATTCTATCCCTAAGGGAGTGAAAAAGGGCTGGAAACCTTTGTATGAAACTTACCGTCTTGAAACTTAACATAAATATTTATCAATCAAAATGATAAAATACTAATATAATTATCTCCCCAAACTACATAAAAACTGAAATACAAAAGAACTGAATACGTATCAGGGTATTCAAAAAAGCCCTTAAGAGTGCATGAAATGCAATTATTTTTGATGCACTTATCAGTTATCTATCCTACGCGAGTAAAACCACGGGCATCGGCCAGTGAGAAATATTATACATGAGAAAGTATGTTTGTCGCTAATACAACACTGGAACAATCTATATGAAATTTGGAACAGATTTCGTTTTTGACCTAAAATAGCACATAGGCTACGTTTAACTGTAAGTGCTACTTGGACGTAGGCAAAAAGCTAGTTTTTTAGTATCTCCATAAATTTACGCTTTTAAGGCACAGTAGCATAGTAGCCAGAGATAAAGTACAGTCACTTCTTCACGAAGATAAAAATAGGTTGTCAAATAAACAGGAACCATACTGGATTTTCACAGTCAGTGACTAGCCCTTTATCTGGGCCACCACACCGAAAGGTAGTGGTCACTAACTTAAGACAGGATAACTAAGAACCAACCAGTTATAAGATACATGAGTGGGAGCTGTAATTGATTTTGAACTATGTAATAATGAAATACAGTGATACATAAATCATAGTCTTTCAAAGAAGTTGGTCTTAAAGATAAAGATAATTGTGTGATTATAATTATCGAAGTTGCTTATATTCTTTCCTCTGAACATTCCAGCACAGAGAAAAACTCATCGGTATTCAAAGAACGTTACGTGAATCCACGCGTCGTCCTTCAGTAGCTAGTATAAAGTTCGTGTCAGAAGCTGACTTGGCATCATTCAGCAGTAGCTCAGTGACTGACCAAACGATCAAAATGTTCAAACTGGTATGTTATTGTAGAAGACGAAATATATTTTTGAAGATCTTAGCTGTAAGCTTTATCCCGACTTAAGATATAAAGGTCGTGGTTTTGAACTTGATCATCAGTGCACCTATATATTTTTTCCCTTTAAAAAAAGTTTATGTGCGTATTAGACGCTTCAAATGGTGTAAGAAAATATCTTAAGGAAATTGTAATTTCCTCCGTAAAGTTTTCCAATAAACAGCGACAGGCTTACAACTTGACACTAGGAATGCTGATTTCTATGCAAATCGTGGGCATGTGCTGAGATAGTTTTTGTGTTTTTAATTTGATCTAATTTTATTTTTGTCTTTTTCAGATCATCTTCGCTTGTTTCCTGGCTGTGGCTGCAGCCAAGCCCGGTATCCTGGCTGCGGCTCCGGTGGCGTACACCGCGCCCGTGGCTGCGGCGTACACAGCGCCCGTGGCTGCGGCATACACGGCGCCGCTCGCATACTCCGCCTACTCAGCCTACCCCTACACTGCTCCACTTGCTGCCTACTCCGCATATCCTTACGCATCTCCTTACTCTGCTTATTATCTTCGCCGTTAATTCAAGGAACAAAATGATCAAGTCTGATGGTATGAAGTAGAAAATAAATAAATCGATCCATTAAAATTATTTTAACTACAATCCCATGGTTTTTCTTTTTTTGTTCTTAGTAAATTAATCAATCAATATATATCAATCATCAATCAATCAATATATATATAACTGTTCCGTTACTGATTGGCGGATCAACGCACAGCCTAAACCATAAAACTTGGAGGGTATATTCCTCTTACGGTGTAGGGGTGCACTAAGAAACGAATTTGGAAAATTCTATCCCCAAGGGGGTGAAAAGGGCTAAAAACTTTTGTATGAAAAATTGTATTCCTTGAAACTTGACATAAATATTCTTCAATCCAAATGACAAACTAGCGACAAAAAGACAATTTTTTTTTTCTATACTACCCCTCAAAGGTATGTTAAGTTTGTTTAAGCAATGTTTAACGCGTGTTGCGATTTGCTGTAAACTTAGTTTGGATACTTAAAATACAAAAGAACTGAATACGTATCAGGGCATTCAAAAAAGTTCTTAAAGGCATGCAAATATTTTTGATGCAACTATCAATTAATTATCTATCCTACGTGAGTAAAACCGCTAGTAATCAATATAACCAGATGATGTGCCGAACCGTGTAGGTATTCTTATCGGCGCAGTTGTATTGCAGTGCTTGAAATAGTTTACAAAATACAAAACAAAAAAAAACATGTTTTCTGTAAATTTGATTAAAGTAGTTTGAGCTATCGAAATATTTTTTATTTTTTTATACTTTTGATACTGTGCCACCGGCAAAATAGTTCCGGTGGCCTAACAAACATGGAAAAAATAAAAATAACTTTATTAGATGACAATAATTCATTTGAGGAAACTGTTGATACACTGCTATAATAAGGTACCTCTCTCTAAGTCAAGGTTTGCTGGAAGAAAACTCTTTTTTAGGGTCACATTTGTACATGTCATATCATTGTGCTTTTAGTAATATCTATACTAATATTATAAAGAAGAAAGATTTTTTTTGTTTGTTTGTTTGTTTGTAACGAATAGACTCCGAAACTACTGTAACAATTTTACCAATTTTTTCACTAATAGAAAGCTAAATTATCAAGAATTAACATAGGTTATAACTTGTTATCAAAAAAATTAGAGATCCTTATGAAAATTGCAATAATGTAACCCATAGTAGAAAAAAATTGCCTATAAAATTCATTATTTGGCGTGCGCTGAGAAAATTATTGATGATACATAAAAATGATGTACTACATGATTAAAGTATTCATACAAAAAAGTCTTCGAGAGAATATATCTAACTATCATAGTTAAGCCACAATAACAGCTTTTGTGTTCTAAAATTTAAATAGATCGCCGCTAGAAACAAAAGTTAACCAACATTCGTATCGTCGTATTAATTCTTATTAATACGACCTTCTTATTATTAAATAAGAAGGAATTCTTCTATGAATTATTGATAAATAGTTTTATCATCAAGGGTATTTATGTGGCAGTAAAATACTTTTTAATTCATTCGAATCGGACATTTAATTTCGAAGTTATCACGAGTATAAAATCGAAAGTTACGCGAGTGAAACCGCGGGGCGCAGCTAGTATCAAATAAATAATGAATAAAGAACCGCCATGTTTTGCTGTGTAGACACATCTTTATCACTGAAATACTGCTTTATATACCATATTGGTAGTGTTTCCTCCAGGAGCATGAATTTTTAAACTTCAAGCAGAACTTACTCTGGACTTATGGTCCGGCCACGCAGTACGTAAAAATGTATTATTATCAGTATTCCCCATGATATTCTCACCTCTAATACTATTGATACAACGTTCAAATTTGGATGCAATAAAAAATGCGTAGCCGCCCTTTCATCTCTATATAACAAATATTTATACGTACATATATTGATTATATTTGTTACGTATATTTGTTTGTTTAAACACACAAATAACCATATGTTTCAAGAAACAGAAACAAGATAAAAAATGATATATGTGTAGAATTAGAGTCAGTTTAACTCATAGTTTTTTTAAATACCTTTTTTCAGAAAACACTTATTTAAATTGTCACATTTTAATAATCCAGAGATAGCACTTCTGCTAGCTCTTTCCTTCTATGGCTGGCTTAATAGCTGGTTCCTCCGAACCAGCCATTTTAAATATTTTTTCTGATCATTCTTAATGGGTTTCATCATGGTCTCATCGTAGTATCAGATGATGTAGATCAGGAAGCGCTTCTGGCTAGAACTAAAAGAGCATGAAGTTGATTAATATAATTGAAATAACACATTTACAGCTGCATACCTTTTTCTGGACAAACAACAAGCAGGGCTACCAAGGATGCTACGAGAGAAGGAAAACAACTCTTTTCTGGTCTCTCTATGGTAGAAACCGTTCATAGATTCGCCAAAGTTATTTATTTAAGTTAAATTTCCCAACATTATTGAACATCTCGTAATTCCATTTAAATTGGACAAAACAGATAAGGCACACCTTCACTGTTATATGACTCTTAAATTTGAAATGTCAGAAACATAGAAACCGTTTACAAAAAGTTCTCAGAAAATATCATTAAGGCAATTTCGGCCCACCTATCTAGACTAGCTTAAAAATGGTCGACAGTATAAAAAACTCAGACAAAAGGTATTTCCAATTTGTTTTCAATGTTTTAAAATGATGTATGTATTATTGTGTTTTATAGAGCAATGTCAACATGACTAAATCACTGACGGACACAGCTTGCGTGAAATGGTAGGTCATTTCCACCCTTAGAAAGTTGACGTTTGGACAAATAAAGTTTGCACGGAAAAAACACGACGCAGACCAAATCGCGAGCCTTTCCATTAGTACAGTCATAATAAAGGCTTATTTGAGAAATTACGTTTATCAGACTAATTGAACTTATTCGTTTTTATCATTGAATTCAAAGGTCAATGATTTCTTGTAAGGAACAAAACTTTTTATAGAACTCGCACTTGATCGCGATGTTTCTTACAGGATGTTCCAGAACATGTATACAAACATAAAAGGGATGCTTCTGACAATGAAAGAGAGAAACTGTTTTCTTGACAAAGAAAAACTAAATTTCTCATTTTCGATTTTCTCGAAAATAATTTGAATGAATGAATGAAAATACGTTATTGTACACCATAAGAAAATAGATATAACTTAACAAAACTAAACTTAAAGTACAATGGGCGGTCTTATCGCTTAGAAGCGATATCTTCCAGACAACCTTTGGATGGAGAGGATTTAATGAGATTGTAATAATGGCTAATGTAAACCATTAGTAATTTGGAAAGTGTGCAAGTAGTTTTAAATAGATACTAACAAATAGGTTATAAATAAAATACATAAAGTATCTAGTATAAATAAATAAAAATATATAATTACATATATACATACAACATAAATAAATACTTTATAAAATTAAATCCATACATCATATAAGTACCTACATAAAAAAAGCGAATAGTTTAAAATGGGAATAAAATAGTTATTTTTATACCTAATTAGTGCCTACTGTGACATACCTGACAGATAATAGTTTTTTATACGAGCTTTAAATATAGCTAGGAATGGGGATTTTTTTATTGAGGAAGGTAATGCATGCATAACTCGTTTACGGTCCAAGCAGTGCGACACACTGCTTGGACCGTAAACGAGTTATCGTAAAAGCCAGTGCTGTGTGCAGGGGTTTTTAACAAAAGTCTTTCTGATGAGCGAAGGACACGGTAAGGATGGGAAACTGTGAAGAAATTCAAATTGTTGTTTCAGATAGGAAGGAGTCAGGGTATTGTGGAGAATGTTGTAAAGAAGGGAAAGGATGTGAGTATTCCGGAGAAAACGGATAGGGAGCCACTTGAGCTTGACACGGAACTCAGAAATGTGGTCAAATTTTCGTAACCCGAAGATAAACTTGATGCATACATTTTGTAGCCACTCAAGTTTGAGTTGCTCCTCCGTGAGGTCAAGATAGCAAGCGTCAGCATAGTCAAGTACCGGTAGAAAGAGAGATTGTGCTAACGCAATTTTGGTAGCAGTGGACAGAAAATTAGCCTCCTAAGTGAGCCTGCATACGCAAATAACTTACGACTCACGGCATCAAGCTGCGGGACCCATGAGATATGATTATCAACAAGTACACCTAAATTCTTTACATGTTTACTGTAAGGAATTGTCACACCGTTAAATTCTACGCGAGGTAGAGTCAACCAGTCTATTTTTGTTACAGTACGAGGACTTCCAACTATGACAACTTGAGTTTTGCTCGGGTTTACTTTAAGGCCATAGGCCATACTCCAGTTATGAATACGGGCGAGTTCATAATTGGTAGGAAGAAGTGAGTTGGCGTGAAATTGAATTAATAGAAAGTGCAAATAGGAGAGGAGATAAAACGCCACCTTGCGGTACGCCGGCCGATGTGCAACACCAAGTTGAGAAGGAATCGTCAAAGCGAATCCGTTGCCGGCGCTCTTGTAAATAACTACGAAACCAATCAATCACTGATGGAGGTATGTTATTTGAGCGCAATAAGCTAAGAAGGATATCGAAGTCAACAGTGTTGAAAGCATTGCTGAAGTCAAGTAAAGTAAGGACGGTAAGCTGTCCGTATTCCATTCCCGATCTTATGTCGTCAATGATTTTTACCAAGGCAGTAACAGTACTATTAGACCGGGTCGAAAGCCGGATTGGAGAGGATTAAAAAGATTATGATGGTTGAGGAAGGAACTTAGTTGGTTGTGGATGAGTAGTTCGAGGACCTTGGACAGGAATGGAAGAATGGAAATGGGACGGAAGTCGGTAAAAGATGAAAGTTTCGATTCTTTAAGGAGAGGATTTATGTGCGCTTTTTCCAAGCCGTCGGGACAGCTCCAGAAATAGCAGAAAAGTTAAGTAGATGACATATCATGGAGAATATTTCGTCAACGATAGGAATAATCATATTTCGACCGATCATGTCACATCCCATAGCGTTAGAAGAAATAGAAAGAATACTCTTCTTAACATCACTTGCAGTGAATTGACTAAACTCGAAAGACAGGTAGTTAGGGATTGGCAAAGAAAAAAGATAGTTTAGGGTAGCATTTTTATCATCCAGGCCCATATTACATGATGACGTAAAGTGTAAGTTAAGAGAATTAATGTCCAGATCTTTAGAAACTGATTCATGACATGACTTGCCAACTCCTAGCGTTCTTAGAAATTTCCAGACTTTGAACTTGTTTGGAAAAAAAAAGTGAAAGGATGTTTCACTTTTTTATTACCTTTTTACCTACCCTAAGAAGAGTATTAAAAGACTATCAATAAGATGTTTCACATAGAGTACCGCAGGTACCTAAAACAGCTGATTTATCACGTTTTTACCGAAAACTGCTTTTAACTATAATATAATATTTTGATGAATAATATCTAAAAATAATATTTCGGATAGTATACATAATTCTGAGATACCCTGTATTTATATAAAAATTAAAATATAACGATAAATGTACCTATTGATTTGCTTAAAACTTAGAGAATTTCAAGATGCGACATTCAATTCTTATGGAGCGCGAGAAATAACTAAAACCACTTTTGATGCGTCAACATCAAAGCAGTGATAAGCAACCATATTAATTACATGTTTTTTTTACAATCGTATATTTTGTATACGATTCTTAGTAGTACTACTACTAAGTAGTAGTCTAGTAGTGACGTATAGTTTGTTTACAATAAGAATAATTAAAGGCTACTAACAACTAATTGCAATTTACCACTGCATCAAGAAACAAATTCAAAACTTGTAAATACTATACGATAAAACAATTTTATCATAAATTGGTAATTTAATGCTTTTAAATCAAAACACCGAAAATAAAGTGTTTCATTTTTACGACAAAAATAACACGTCTCAATTTATTCCATAAAAAAAACTATTTCTATATTTCCAATGATCCATAATTTTATTAAGAGTAATAAGAAAAAAACATACAACATAGTGTGCATTAGTTGTAAGAGGACTGGTGGTGGTGATGGTGGTGTGGCTGGTGGCCCCAATTTTTGTGCCAAATCGACGACCTCTGTGGCACAGAAGGCCTGCCTGAGAAGGTTGCGAGGTCGATTCCCGCCACGGGACAAATGTTTGTGTGATCTGCTAATAATTGTCTCGGGCCTGGGTGTTTTCTATGTATAATTTGTATGTATTTACAAAAAAGTATATCAGTATTATATCAGTCATGTAGTTCCCATAGCTTGTATAGCTTAGTTTGGGGCTAGATGATGCTGTGCGAAAAATGTCCAGCATTATTTATTTTATTTACTATACAGTATTTATTACTTAAAACGAACTCAAATAAACATTTTTGATCTTTCTCACTTCAAATATAAAGGACTTTCATACAACATACTAACGAAATCCACTCTGGAATCAACCCTTAAAATTTCGACACAGCAAAGAAAAAAATATTCAAGTAGGATAACGATCACAGAAAAATCCATGTACAAAATCTAATTATTTAAACCCTGAATTGAGAATCCTTTTTTTTAAGATGGTTCAAGTATTTTGATAGCCTACTATTTCTTTTTCTTTCTCTTTTTTTCTAATTGTTGCATTGCAATACTGTTGTATGTATTGTGTTGTCTAGATAATTGCATGAGGCTAATGGCAGTCAGTAGAGTTTGAATGAAATAATTTCCTCATTGAACGTTACTGATCAGAATTCAATGAACGTGGTATGTAGCGTTGGGACGTGAATCTTCAGGTTCATGTTGCGTGTTCGTCCTTCATGATTTAGTATAAAGTTTGACTACGAGTGAGAGATTGGTATCATTCAGCATAGCTCAGTGAATCAAACAAAATGTTCAAACTGGTAATTATATTCTTTTAAAATAATTTGAAATAAAAATTCTACAGACTAACAAGGGGATGAAAAGTTCTCTTATTCCATTCACCGGTGTAGTGACATTTTGAAAAACGTCGATTGGCGAATATAGGAGATAGGGCACTTAGTCTATCAAAATAATCAGCATGTAGAAGCCCTCTTTTTGAGGAGGCCTATGGCTCCCCCATACTTGTTTTAGTTTATTCGTGGGTTCTATCATGAGTCTAAAAATACCTACTAAGCTGGTAGCAGTTTCTGATCTTTTGAATTTCATTACAAATAGTGCCATAGAGTTATGAACAATGGTGAATTGGCATAGGTTTAATTAATGTAGATACTTAAATTGACTAAGTCATATTGTAACATGATTATAATTCTTATCTTTTTTTTAGTCCTTGGTGTAACAAGTTTTTTGTAACTCTATGGGGTTAAAGCCGAAAATACGCTTAGCGTCCATCGGGTGTAAGGCCTTCTTATACTTTATTGCTATTCGGTTTATAGCCGCCATTGGACAAGCTTAGAATCAAAGTCGTGTTGGAGTAATTGGGATTACCGTTTAATTTGTCTTTCTCAAAATTCGTTATATTTGTTCCTCGTATAGGTACTTCAATTCAAAAAATATTAATACAACTACTTCCTTTAAAATAATGTGTTGTGCTGATTTCTCTTTAAATTGTTTCAGTTTATGTTTGTTTGCTTTTTTGCTGTGGCTGCGGCCAAGCCCGGCATCCTGGCGGCGGCTCCGTTGGCGTACACGGCACCCGTAGCTGCGGCGTACTCAGCGCCCGTAGCTGCGGCGTACTCAGCGCCCGTGGCTGCGGCGTACACAGCACCAGTAGCTGCGGCATACACAGCGCCGCTCGCATACTCCGCCTACTCTGCCTACCCCTACACTGCTGCATACTCTGCATACCCCTACACATCTCCCTATTCCTACTTAGTTCGTTAAATAAACAACATTGTACAACTACTGAATAACTAGAAATAATATTGGTGACCAAAACGTGTATGAATATAATGACTTGAAACAACAAACAAATATTATATTTTTATGTTAAATTAACTACTTAAAGTGGATACTTTTAAAATAATACTAATAGCTCTTCACGCGCAAATCCAGATCCGTAGACTTGATGATCAGGCACGTAGATCGGAGTCGCGGGAATCGCCGGAACCAGCGTAGGTTTATACCTCCGGTCCTGTCGGTGTGATTACGCACTTATTCTGACAACTTCTTCTGCTTCTGCTCCACTGTAATTAAATTCCACTGTGTTTTCGTAGAACACAGAATTGAAAACAAATGCCACCACTATTAAAGTCGTCACATTGTTTGAAACTTTTTTCACACAGCATCATTTAGCCCCAACCTAAGCAGAGCTTGTATTATGGGAACTACATGATTGTAGATTGAAGTATACTTATATACTTTTTTCTTGTAAATACATACATAATATACATAGAAAACACCTAGACCTGAGAAGAGGTCGTCGATTTGACGATCATCATTTTAGTACAACAAAAGACATCACAGCGCACTGTTGTGAGCTGTGTAATATAATACACTTACGTCTTACATAAGTGCCGGTTAACTATAAGATATTCTTAAATCTTTTTTCCCCGTAGGATTCTATAACTTTAAAATTGACTCATAGGCGACCAAAGTAATGACTCTGTGATCTTTGTGAGAAAGAAAGAACATAAATTAATGGCTTTCACAGACACATCGCACAAATTATACGTTGAAAACAAACACAGAAACACATTATTGTTTGAAAAGAAAAAAATATTTAGTCCGGGGATGTATTACCAACCAAGCAGTAATGCTCGCATTGCTGTGTTCCGGTTTGAAGGGTATGGATGCCGTTGAAAAGATGTGGGTTCGAACCCGGTTGGACACTTGTTAATCAACACGTGTTGTTAATCAGGAATCCGAACCTAAAAATTTAATGGCATGATGCCATCGGTTAGTGTTCCAATAAGCGACGATGTGCTTGCAAACTGTCACGTGGAATGATAACTACTTGCAAAACGCGGGCATATGCCAAATATAATGTTTGGATGTGCCTATGATTATCTCAAATCAAATCAAATATTTTATTGCAAATATGGGTATGTATAAAGATGTTAAATCCTACCACTATTATAAATGTGAAAGTTTGTGAGGATGGATGTTTGTTACTCTTTCACGAAAAACTACTGAACGGATTTAGATGAAACTTTACAGTAATATAGCTTATACATCAGAATAATACATAGGCTACTTTTTATCCGGGTACCACGCAGGTGAAACCGTGGGCAGAAGCTAGTTAATAATATCGGATTACCATAAACACCTTTCTAGCATGCAATAGTCTTAAATCTATCCATTAGTCAAGTTAACAAAAAAAGAGGAGTCATTGAATTTTATATTATCTATTGATGAACCTAGGCGATTAAATTAAAATAACATACATACATACATACGTAAGCTAGAGCAATTCTTTGGCTAAGCTAGAGTTGCAGAAAAGTGATTACCGTAATAGAATTGCCGTTATGTAGCGGTTGCCACTATTTTATTAAAAACACGTTACAGATAAAAAAATATCACGTTATTTCATAACGATCGTCCATTAGACGTCAATAGTTTTAAAGTAATTTCTATTAGAGCAATATTATCATATCAGACAGTAATCATAAAATATCAAACGCTAGATTGATTAATGAACTATAGCTCAAAACCACACGCGCAAGATGGTAAATGTATCTTGTTTGCATTTTAACGATGCTAAGCTGAGTAAATGCAAACAAGAAAATACAATGCAATGTATATTGATTTTAATAACAGTTAATCGCCTTAAAATTATTAGACATTCTGGTTTTGTCAAAAAATAAATCATTTTAAGACGCAGTGTGGCTCAGGTTATGAAAGCTTTTCTTTGGGTTTTTTTAGAATGTTCTAAACCGAAAAAGTTATAGATAAAATGTCAATAAATAGCCTATACGTATAAATTATTCGACATCTTTATTGGGTATGGCAAAAGAACATCAAAGTCGAGTAAATGCAGTAGAGATGAGAGCTGTGAGAAGTATGTGTGGTGTAACTTTGAGTAAAGAGTGAGGAACAGCGTGTTAAGAGAGCAGCGTGGAGTGAATGAAGATGTAGTAACGAGCAACTCTCGTTGTTGTTGAGAAAGTATGTTGAGAAGGTTTGGGTATATAGAAAGGATGGGCGAAAGAAGATTAACAAAACAAGCATACAAGGCGAGTGTGAATGGGATAGTTGGAAAAGGAAGGCCTCAGCGAACAGACTCTGACCAAATTGGAGACATTCTAGAGGAAACCAGGTCAGAAGTACACTAAGCCGCCGAGCTTGTATGAAGAATTTCATGAGGATGAATGAAGCAAAAGAGGTGTGCCAGGATCGTAGCAAGTGGAAATCCTTGGTCTCTGCCTACCCCTCCGGGAAACAGGCGTGACTATAATTATGTATGTATGTATGTACATATCTTTATTGACTCTACTGAGAGAACGCATAAATAAATATACTTGCATAAATATCAAGTTTAGAACAAATGAGTGCTCTCTATAACAATGTAGGTTGTGATATCATTTTAATGATAAGCTACACTGGGAAACAAGGTAATGCGAAACTGTTTTGTTTTTGTTCACTGGTAGGTATATTTTTGTGACTTTCCTAATAAACACCTTCGGTGGTACTTTAAAAATAACAATCGACAAAGTTTTATTGCAAAGTTATATTATCATGGTTTTGGAGCAAACTACCTGTTCTAGTTTTAGAATTATAGGTATTCAAAAAAATAGTTCTGTACTATTAATAATAATCCTACTAATATAAATGCGAAAGTCTGTGAATGTTTGCTACCACGTATCTCCGTAACTACTAAACCGGTTTTGATGAAATTTGTAACATAGATAGTTTAGATTCTGGAATAACACATAGGCTAATCTTGTTTTCGAAAATCAACCCCTAAGGGGGTTAAAAAGGGTGGTAATTTTTTTTTTATGGAAAAAAATATTCCTTGGTTTTATTCACTCAAAACTCGGTACACATAACCTTTAAAGTAAATAATGAAACACGTATTTTTTATTTTTTCAAAATTACCCTTTGGGGGTGTGCAATTGAGCTCTAAACTTTGTATAAATTGTATTACTTGGTTCGATTCATTCAAAAGTTGGTGGACATAGTTTGAAGCCTGGAGACGGTCATATGCTACTTTTATTAACATAACACGCGGGCGAAGCCGCGGGAAACAACTAGTAATAAATAATGCTGGATATTTTTCACTAGTCCTTAACTAAGCAGAGCTTGTATTATGGGAACTACATGACTGGGGACTACTTTTTTTTGGAAATACGTACATATTATACATAGAAACATCCATACCCAGAACAAATCATGATACAAATATTATTGGTATCATGTTTTTTATAGACTTGCTAATTCAGTTATTATTTTGCATCACTTTAAGTAATTAGATGTTATGACCTAATTAAACCAATAAGCGAATTTGAATTAGATAATTAATTAAGATGTTACATGTCGTGAGGAACCTGATATCTAAAACAGGATTGCCGTATCTGAATTCTTATGAAAAAAAAGATAAAAAAAAGAATGAAAAATGCGATTTAAAAAAAATTAAGCAATTATACTATGACTTTCCCATTTATTTCCCTCCATGTCGTGAAATTAATTATATATTTTTCAAATAAATCTACTTCAAATTGGTTTATAACTTAATGTGTGGAAATTGACACATATATCCTTTTTAATACTGAATCCTCGCTATTCAACATTGGATATTTCATCTTAATAATAAATACTGTTATGTATATTCATTTTTCCAGATCGGAAGCAAGATTAATCATCTTATCCAGCCATCAAACCCTTCATTTAATCAACGTACGGCACAATAAGGAAAGTGATTTATTTTATTTGTAAGCGCGATGCTATTCAAATAATTAGGTATTCTGTGTGGTATTCATAGAGTGGGGAGGGAAGTAGTCACTATGTCACAATGCACAACGGCATTTGCCCTTCATTATTTGGTATAAAGTGCGCAGTTGAGATGTAATCATAATCACTTGACTCAGCAGACTCAAAGCAACTCATCAATATGTTCCAACTGGTAAGATAAGTAACCTATTTAGTAGAATAAATCGTAAAATACATACAAAGTTTGGAGCAATATAAAGGGAAAAATATGTTATCATAGAGGTATTATATATGGTAATAATGGTGGTTCCATTTAAATTTTATAAAAAGATCCCCTTGAAGACCTACCCTACCCATTAAAAAAGTATCTTTAAAATAAGTTCACAATCGATCCTCACTTGTCCACATTTTTTTGCATGCTCTTTCGAATAAAAACAAACGAAAAATCGTCCACAAAAAATTCAAATGAAAGCGATTCACGGCTAGTTGTGAACAAAATGTCAAGGTATGAAGGAATGAAATCAGTCTAATATTATGGGTTTGTTTGTTAAGTTGAAATTTTAATCTAACTTTTTTCAGTTTATGTTCGCTTGCTTCCTGGCCGTGGCTGCAGCTAAGCCCGGTATCCTGGCTGCGGCTCCGGTGGCGTACACAGCCCCCGTGGCTGCGGCCTACACAGCGCCCGTGGCTGCGGCGTACACGGCGCCCGTGGCTGCGGCGTACACGGCTCCGCTCGCGTACTCCGCCTACCCCTACACCGCGCCACTTGCTGCCTACTCCGCATACTCTTACGCATCTCCCTACTCTGCTTATTACCTGCGCCGTTGAAAGAATAAAATGATTTAAAAACAGAATCTGTTTTTTTTAAAGCAATTTTATGTTCAGCAGTAGCGCTAAATGCTTTCTCATAACCTGAATAGGTATATTATGGAGTTTAAGACCTAACTAACAAAGTCTAGTCAGTCAGAATCTTTGTAAAACAGGAGTGAGTTTTCTAAAAAAAAAAGCCTGATTTAGTCATCAGATGATGACTAAACTTGACAGAGTGAAAATTATCCTTTCATATTACCATAAATTGACTGCTTAGTACCTGCTGAAACCAATCAATTTCTATTTAAAGTAAAAACGACTATTAATAAATAAATGACCAACGCTACGCCAAAAAAGTTTCCAAGGAAATAAAAGTTTTGCTAACACGTATATTGAGGAACTAAACTTGTATAAGCTATAAAACTTCGACATTTAAAATTAACCTATCTACATAATAACTGAATTTGTTTTATAAAATAAAGAGCATTACAAAATTAAGTTATTAATTTGAAATGCACTTTCGATAAAATTCACATCAATCACAGAACTATAATTCGCTCTTTTACAAATAACGGCTAGGCGATTAGAAAATATCTAATTAGGTCTATCCTATCTATAATAAGATTAGAAGAGCACGTTGTTCGACATCATCAAAAACAGCTTATAAAATTCAAAAGACATTGTAGAGGGAACATTTGATGTTAAAAGTTCGAGGTCATATTTTATTGGTCTGTTAATCTAGTAATTCCGGAAAAAATCGCTCTGATTATATTTTAATGTTTACTTACGAAAAAGTATATAAGTCATGTAGTTCCCATAATACACCTCTGCTTAGTTTGGGGTAAGATGATGATGTGTGAAAAATGTTCAGCATTATTTATTTATTTATTTTATTTTTTGCGAATTATTTGTATGAAAAGTGTTTGTAAGATTGTTCTTAGCTATTTCGGTGGAAATTGACGCAGCCATTTCCAGGATCAGTAGCTTTCTAAACTTCTTTAGAAGGAACCCTGACATTTTGCTGCTAGAAGCTTGGACTTAATCTCAAAGTTTTCACTTATTTTTTAGGCCAAACATCATAATTTGATGTTTGGACGACACTATTTTTCAGTGTCTTGTGATGCCCAGGAAAGGATAAACAGAATCTACTACTAAAGCTCGGAATTCAACTTTCAGGTTTACCTCAAAGTTAGTAGGATTTATCCTACTATAATTTATAAACGCGAATGTTTGTGAGGATAGATGTTTGTTACTCTTTCACGCAAAAACTACTGAACGGATTTCGATGAAACTTAACAGTAATATAGCTTATACATCATAATAACACATAGGCTACTTTTTATCCAGGTACCACGCGGGTGAAGCCGTGGGCAGAATCTAGTTAGATATAATGATGACATTTTCTTATCGTTTTTCCAATTTGTGTAAAAAATCTTTTTTTTTTAATATTTGAAAATTTTACTTGTTCCTCGTGGACACTCGTGGTCTATTATGAACCACATAATGAAGGAACGTTTTGTTTGATGATTAAAAATCACTACATCTGACATTATTAACAGGAGTTTTATCCGAAGGCGTTTCACAAGAACCATATTCATTTTTGCATAGCTTAGAAAATACATAGGTATTTTCTAAGCTATGTAAAAATGAGTTCTGACAAACTAGGCGGCACATCGTTGTAGCAAAGCAAATCCCTGACCTTTGCTACATCCATAACACCACTATTTATCGTTGTATCGTCAACTATCATGACATGTATTCGTCTAGTTTAAATAGGGATATTGACCTTATGGATGCCGCAACTAACAGCACAGAAGATGTACCAGTAGGTTCTAGTAGTACCATTGGAACCGCGGACACGCGCGTACTGACCTCCAACTGCCCTGACGCAATGTGATCGCACATCCTGCATGCTGATAGGAAAAGTTCATGCAATATAGAGCTACGAGTAAGTACATAATTTTCTGTAAATGTTTTAAGATGACAGTTTTTCCTAGTCACAAGATCCTACTTAATGATCTACCTACTCATTTGCAAAAACATAAACAGACCGAGTTTTTTACATGGAAGTTTTATTAAACCCTTTAACCCTTATCCAAGAATCTATTTCTACATGTCAGCTTCTATTCAAGTAGAGAGTAGTGTATGCATTGTTCTAGACTACAAAGTATATTTTAAATTTCATCCAAATCGGTTTAGCCAACAATCTACTTATCAGCAACAAACATCTAAACGGCCGTACCTTAACACTTAAGGTATTAGAAGGAAGTAGGATAAGTTGACGTACAGATAGCCCTAATTTACATTTATAAAATGAAGTGATTCTGTGCTCTAATAATATACGAATAAAATACAAAGTTTTAGAAACTCCCGACGTATATTTCATGACGAATTGCTGTGACGTGTGACGTTAAAAAAAGTTGGAAAAACTTAAGTAAGAACCATACATAAGAACTCATACAAAAGGATAACAAGAAACTGCATGATAATTGGATTAGCCATTGTGGAGAAAAATTGTGACCAACAAACTCTAAAAAAAAAAAATTAGCGCATAGCTTAGGCTCAGACATACAGCAACAAGTAGGTTGGGGTACCCACACATAATTTATTTGTAGCCTCATTATAATCCCAAGAATAGATTTTAATAAATATATATCTATAATTTTTTGTTTATATTATTCACTATGATCATTGGATTTAAAATGTATTAGCGCACATAGTATTTTTGGCCTCTGTTTCTGAAAAAATAGCAATGTCTCATCTCACTATACCACGACGATACTGGAAGCCCTGCTTTAAAGGCAGCTGGTCAGGTCCGAGGTTCGGGGTCAGCACCTGTGTAGAAATTAGTGCACAAGTTTGATTTGTATCTACAAATAAGAAGTTATAAGTAAAAGTGTCATACTAACTGCTTCTTCTTGTATACCGCCATTCGATGTTATCTAGATTTCGGAGCATCGTCAAGCGCGCTACGTAAAGTTAGCAAACCCTCGTATAATCACGAAATTCTCCAATGTATCAAAGTAAAACCTATTTAAACTACCACTTCATACCACATTACCATCATTCACTTATATTGCCTAGAACAAGGTAAATCAGCAAACAAAATGTACAAACTGGTAAGTAAATATCGTGATAATATTACGATTAGGCTCAAATAAAAATAAAGACTCATATAAATTACAAAGTCGTTACGTCGAAAAAAAAAATGCTAAGAATATCAAGGTACAATTAATTGAGACATTATAAAATCAAATTTCATAATGGAGTTGTTGATGTTACCGGAAAATCATAAACTTTTATTTTGTTTTACAGGTCATCTTCGCTGTCGTGATGGCTGTCGCAACCGCTAAGCCCAGCAACCTTCTAGCTGCACCAATTGTTTCAGCATACACCGCTCCTTTTGCTGCAGCATACACTACCCCCGTAGCAGCCTACACTGCCCCAGTTGCCGCAGCATACACCGCTCCGGTCGCCGCAGCCTACTCCGCCCCGATTGCTGCGGCATACACCGCCCCAGTTGCCGCAGCCTACACTACCCCGGTTGCTGCGGCATACACCGCCCCTGTTGCTGTAGCTTACAATTCACCCTACGCCGCCGCATACGCTGCTCCTCTCCGCTACGCAGCTTACACATCTCCTGTTGCTGCGGCACATAGAGCGCCACTTTTTCTCAAGTAAAATATAGATGTTCTATAGACTGACCAACCGTAATAAAAGTACACATTTTAACCGTATCCTGATTTATTAGTTAAAATCTATCGCATGCAGTTAGATTTTTTGATTTGGGTACTGATTATTAATTGGGAAAAACATTTTTTTTCAGAAAATAGAAAATATGCTGATAGGTCATTTCTTTAGATTTTTTTTTGTAAAAACAAAAAATGACAAATTCATGTGTAATTTATGAGTCAAGAAGTTAAAACTAACCAAGTGGCATAGCGGCCGAATTTACACATAAATTTAGCGGACAAATTCATGTGTAATTTGTTAGTCAAGAAGTTAAAACTAACCAAGTGGCCTAGCGGCCGAAATCTGATTTTTATAAGAGATTTCTGACGTCAAAAGTTATGAATAGAATATGGCCTGAGGTTAACAAGTTGTAAAGGGGTTAGTTAACTCTAGTGCTCATGGTGCTTTGCTTTGTTTTCTATTTTTACCCGCGACGCAAAGAGCCGGTAATATGTTTTTGGGGTAAACATTTGTCTGTAACATATCCTCCAAAACAATAACGTCTTACCTAACCAATTTAAATGTGGGATTTTTACACAATTACTTATTCATACCAACTAAGCCATGATATAGTTACTAGCACATGTAGAGTTTTGTTTATTGAGCTCTTAGAAATTCCTAAGCACTGTTCTAGGCTGCCAATTTACTACGTTAAACGTTTTTACTAGGTAATTTACCTATCAACATTATATTATAGGTCTCAGTCTTGAAAATTACTAGGATTTTTTCTGCTTTGGTGGACTTGAACGGTATATTGTCATTTCCATTTTTTTCTTCGTTTACAGTGGCACAGATATTATAATACTATGATGGTAGTTTCCCGCTGCTTGATAATAATTTCGCACTAGGGCATGCTTTTCGAAATTCCGGAATTTCGTAATTCCAGAATCTCGAATAGATTTTTCCGATATTTCAATTCCGGAATTGAGAGGACTAATATCGGTATTCCGATATTAATAACTTTTACTCAGTGAGTGACATTTTGCAAAATAAAACGCAACATTTCTACTTTCCGAAGTCATATAAAAGAAAGAAGACCATTATTAGTAGCATTGCTGCACTATTTGCACGATTGGGTGATTTTTCACTTAAACAAATAACGAGAAAATTTCTGAGATTATCGTCAATTTACTACGCCAGTACAAAACTCACAGTGACCCTAATCCTACACATGCAGTGCCCTCCAAACCAAAATGAACGTGTCATCGTGTCATTCTGACGAAGACGTTTCAGTCGAAGAACCAACTCTACAAGGAACTGGATAAATGCAAGATAATCCGCAAATATCCATCTGTATCTACCAATTTTGACTATGTAAGGTTTGTCAAAGTAGAAAAAACGATATGATAACGGAGGACAACGAGATGTGCATCTGACAGAAGCATATAAATATATATATTGTGTGTCCTGCCTGAGAATATTGAGAGTAAATAAATAGTATAAATAATGCTAGACATTTTTCACACAGCATCATCTAGCCCCCAAACTATGCAGAGCTTGTATTATGGGAACTACATGATTGATATACTACTTAGGTATATACATTTTTTTTTGTGTAAATACATAATGATGCATTGAAAAAACACAGACTCGAGACAAATATTTGCAGATTCATAAAATGAATAAGTAATATCGTTGTTTTAAAATAATTAATGCGTGCGTGTGTAAGTGTGTAATATCGTACTTTTTTTATTTATATTCTATATTACTTAATGTTGATTAAAATACTGATACTATAAACACAAGTTATTTGATCGTTCCTTTCCTCAAAACATCATCATCATCATCATCAGCCTATTTTAGTCCACTGCTGGACATAGGCCTCCCCTAATGAGCGCCATAGCGCCCTGTCTTGAGCTTGCCGCATCCAGCATCTGCCTGCAGTCATTCGCAGATCGTCATACCACCTGGCCGGAGGACGTCCTACACTACGTTTGCCGAGTCGCGGTCTCCACTCAAGAACACGTTTACCCCAGCGGTTATCGGTTCTTCGCGAGATATGACCGGCCCATTGCCACTTCAGCTTCCTAATTCGTTGAGCTATGTCGATAACTTTGGTTCTCTGACGGATGTATTCGTTACGAATCTTATCTTTCAGAGAGACTCCGAGCATAGCTCTTTCCATAGCTCGCTGAGCGACTTTGAACTGGTGGACCAGCCCTATCGTGAGTGTCCACGTCGAAGCTCCTCAAAACAGAAACTAGGTCCCCATATATCGAAATTCAGTTCCGGAATTGAATATCTTCCGATATTGCATGCCCTATTTCGTACCATTAGTACATGTTTTCCAAATAACTAAAACATAATAAAACTCTTGATAAAAATTACACTATCGTAGTACACTTTTACTCCCATTTTTCCCACTTTTTATGTGCCCCAGAACTGACCTAATCTGTCTCAAAACACCATTTAAAAATGTTTTATTCATCAAAAAATATACTTAGTGTGATTTAGTAGTAGTAGAGCTCCTTGTGAAAAAAGCTCTTCTAGGGAAGTACTACCAACGTATCTATTTCTGCCGCCAAGCAGTAATGTCACTAAAGTGGCAACTTTATAGTAATATAAAATATGAAAATATTTCAAAATGAATTATATTGGATCACAATATACATAATCTTACCGAAAACTCTCATAACTAGGTACTAACATATAATTTTTACTGAAAACACGTAGGAAAGACGAAAAACAGTAAATGACGAAAATCACGAATCTTTTAAATCAGTTTTACAGCTGACCATGTAGTAAGTGACATTTGACAGATATTAGTTTTAGTATAAGTTATTAGTTTGACGGGTTTGCCCCTCTAGAAGTGTGAAAAATAATGTCACTCGTTTTGGAGTTATCTTAGTTATTCAAATCTGCGCTGTGTTCTTCACCTCTACCTACCTACCGAATATTGAAGAATATTATAGTTTTGGTAGTGTCCTTGATAAAAGCGTACCATCTAGTGAAATGACGCTACAAGACCAGTATAATTAATTTAATTAATTAGTCTAATAATTTACCGATAGGATGCTCTATGCAAAGTTACTATGCGTTCGAAATGTCAACCTTTATATCAAACAGCCAAGCAAAGTGCCACATGTATTCTATATCCATATAGTGTCTTGGCCATAAAATTTCAAGTTTGAATCATTAACTAGGTAGGTATCTATGCCGCGAATGTCCTTCTCCTACTCGGTTCAGGCACAGGAGAGCAACATTACAAATAAATGGCTCTAAAAGAGTACCTATCGAGGTACCATATAAAAATCTATTTCCGATTATTTGCTTTTAGAATGCAAACTATAAATTCAAAAGTAAGATTGAATATTTAGAGTGCAGGTTTCATTTATCCAATATATAAAATAAATAATGCTGGACAATTTCACAGACCATTATTTAGCCACAAACAGCGGTGTTGTAGACAAAACGAGGATTTCGAGGTTACGCCAAGTCTAGTTTCTGACTGACAGTCAGAAACTAGACTTGGCGTAAACATATAAATTAATCATTTTTTTAATAAAAAGAAATGTATAATTTTATCCGGCAATTTTTCACACATCCAGCCCCAAACTAAGCAGAGCTTGTATTATGAGTTCTTAGAGAGTTTATAAAACAAAAAGTTTGCTGTTTTCTGGTTTTAATTAAACATCCTGATGTATTTATAAACAATATCTAGACTAATATTTATTTTGTCAAATTACCTACGCGTCGACACTGCCACTTGGTGGTTGACACAAAAGTAAACACTACTGTCCATGGTGTCATCTACACAACAAGCCACTTTTAAGGAAATTCTGCGGTGGTGGTTATTCTGAGCATTAGCTTGAAAAGTAATATTTTAAGACATTCAATGTCAAAAACCTACTTCAAATAACATAAAATTGATAAAAGCCCAATATGAAATTTTATTGGTGAAGATATCAAGTAACAAACACACACGATAAAAAAAACATACAGCCGAATTCAGAACCTCCTTTTTTAAGTAATATCTCTACGGGATAAAGTCACGGGGCTTTTTACTAGTTATGAATGGCAAGGGTCATTTGGTTAGGAGCTTTATCGGTACTTTAATTATCTACTCTTTTTTGCCAAATTTGATAAATAGGACAAAATGACCTTTTTAACACCTTTGCAACCTTTTGTTAACCTTGTTAATTCACATAGGTATTTCAATCTATGCTAATGGGTCTCATTCTTAGTACCATCTTTCGCGGACTAAATAGTTATTGGTTGGTAGTAAATTACAGTGTTATGTTTACCAAATGAGATTTGACGTCTTCAATCAGATAATATTTAAATTATGTCGTAGCATCGAGATAGAAGTGTTATGCTTACGATTATACAGCAAATCCTACTTGGCGATGTAACGCTGCCAATGTCATGATTTTCAAGAACTGAGAAATACTAATAGAAGTTGCTATACTTTGTGCAATAAATTTGCGTGGAAACATTACCACGGTGAGAGACCATAACTATTATTGGTCAGCATGTGCAGTGCACCATTGCTTGGTCAGTGGAATTCAATTACGCGCAGACCTAATTCTGATTTTGAAATGAAGTAGTTGTTTATAATATGCTTTTTGTGGCTTTGATATCACTGCGGCCGAGGTATATAGAAAATAATAAAAAAATAAAATAAATAAATAATCCTGGGCATCTAGCCCCAACCTTCGAACCCGCAACCTTCTGTGTCTCAGGCGGACCTTCACCCACTGCGCCACAGAGATTTAATGTGATCGCAACTTGTGTTAGTAGTAGTAGGTATTTAATTTTCTAACTCTACTGAAACTGCTTGCTTAGCAATGTGTTGAGTTTATTTTCAAGGTTTGATTTAGAATTGCTGACTCGAATATACCTCTAATATCAATCTCAATTTCTTAAAACATTTCTTTTTTAGATAATGAACGACATTTATCTCCGAAAAATCCGGTTTCAGGCCAAAAATTCAATTTTAACATGTATAATAAAGTAATTATATTGGCAGTCCATCAACTTAATGTGAGCAGAAAACCACATCAAGTTCAGGGTATCGTTGAAGGACCTTGAACGTTCGCGCACCTTACCAGGATCTACAGGTAGGTGGGTACTTACTTCAGATACTCTGATGTACGAATCATAGGCGCGTAGAATGTTCTACAATATTGTACTTGTACCTAACACGATATCGGAGGCGTCGCTGGTCGCAATGACGCGTCTTTGACAATACAGGCTGCTCTTTAAATAAGAAACGAGGGGAGTTGTTTGTTATTTTGTACTCGATAACTACAATAATAGGTACAATAGACTAATTAGCGATTTTTTCAAACTTTCGGCACAGTAAAATTCTTTGAAAGAGTTGCAAATTGGTTTTGATATATTTGCGAGTATCAAAATATGTCGCATAAATCGCCGTATTTTTTTTTGCTTCTTGAAACTTGGTTTTTGTTAGAGCTCCAAGAGACCTTTAAAAATCAAGTCTACGACGTGTGATTTACGTATTTGTTATTATTTTCAACTTGATACCTCCACGCGTTCCTGAGAAAAAGGGTCTTGATAAACTGACAGAGAGACAGGCGGACAACGAAGTGATCCTATAAGGGTTCCATTTTTCCTTTTGAGGTACGGAACCCTAAAAAATACACGCTTATTACTAAAGCTTAGTGTGGACTGCAAATACGCATAAAACGAGCATAGTTAGATCCAAATGTAAATAAATAGGCTTGATAAAAACATCTGACTGACTGATAATGAATTACAACCAGTTTCAACAATCGATTTAATTATCTTCTATGAAAATACCATCCTGTCGACATCCTACGTATATAAAATTCAAGTCACGTTGGATTCCTGATCGCGTACGTTCCAAGGTGCGTAAGCGCAGCCGATGCCAAAACAATAGAGGTCACTATCAGCTCCTATATAATAGTCAGGATAGGCTGCAATTACATCAGTCAGTGCTAGTCGGACTAACAAGCAAACAAAATGTTCAAATTCGTGAGTACTTTAATTATTACTACAGCATTTACTCACTTTAAAGATTACAGTGCATATAAACGATAATTTTAATTTTTTAATACATATGAGATTAAAAGTTTTGGTGATTTGGCCTTATATGTTTTAATGTGGATTTATCTAAAATAAATATACAAAATCCTATTGTGAACTAATGTGATTTTTATCTATGGTTGTTATTACAAATATATCACTTTGTTTAATATTAATGCTTCCCCATAATTATGGTATGGTGTTGTCAGAAGCAATCGGGTTCGAACCCACTTCCTTCGGATCGAAAGTCGGGTTACCACCCACTAGACCAACACGGCTCTTTGACTACATTGACCCATCTAGCCAAATGAGGCTATATTGATCCTTCACTTATAGCATTTATGTGGAGAGCTAGCATGAGACCTGCTCGCCTCCTTTCTGTGCACCTGCATCCGCGGAGGACCTCAACCAGCTTACCGAAAGAGCTGTTGAGAAAGCTCCATCCATCTACCATTATTAATTTGAGATCATTGTCACGATACCAAACTCACTAATACAAAGTTACAGTATTGGTTTTTTAATAAGTTTTGTTTGTTCACAGCTGATCTTCGTTGCTCTCCTGGCGTTCGCCTCAGCGAAGCCCCTAGTGGTGAGCTACGCCTCGCCGTACGCCGCAGCTTACACGGCGCCCGTAGCCGCTGCCTACACCTCGCCGTACTATTCTGCCTACTCAGCATACACTGCACCAGTCGCGTACTCAGCGTATACCTACGCCTCTCCGTACTCTTACTACCTTTAAAGGAATCCGCCCGTATAATTAAACAGTATTTATTATGAAGTAAGCTGCAAAAATTATAGTAATTACTGCAATGTTTTTGTTTTATTTGGTTTAGTAAATCGTTGCCGGCGGCTGTCTTTCCGAAAAAATCAGTCTTCTATACTAATATTAATAATATTATAAAAAGGAAATGTTTTTTGTTTGTTTGTACCGAATAGGCTCCGATACTAATAGACCGATTTTAACAATTTTTTCACCAATAGAAAGCTAAATTATCAGGAAGTAACATAGGCTATAAATTATTTTCAAAAATTGCAATAATGTAATGTAAAGTAGCAAAATTTTGCCTATCAAATTCATTATTTACGGTGCGCTGAGAAACTATTGATGATACATAAAAATTATGAACTATATGATTAAAGTACTCATTATTACCTACAAAAAAGTTCTCGAGAGAATATATCTAACTATCATACTCACAATAGCAGCTTTTGAGTTCTAAAATTTAAATACATCGCCCGGCAGAAACAAAAGTTCGTTACGTTCGTATCGTAGAATTAATTCTTATTCAAATAAATAGTTTTATCATCAAGGGTATTTATGTAGCAGTAAAATACTTTTTAATTCATTCGAATCGGACATTTAATTTTGAAGTTAACACGAGTATAAAGTCGAAACTTACGCGGGTGAAAATGCGGGACTCAGCTAGTCTTAGATAAATAGGTAGAAAAACATCTGATCTTATAGACAAGCGTGCTACGTTCTCGACAACAGAGACACTTTCCATAATATGAGATAGTGGTGAATCGCTTGCTTATTATTATTATAAAATATCATATACATATATTGAGTCAGTTATTATAATTACTAGCTTCTGCCCACGGCTTCGCCCGCATGGTACCCGGATAAAAAGTAGCCTATGTGTTATTCTGATGTATAAGCTATATTACTGTAAAGTTTAATCAAAATCCGTTCAATCGTTTTTGCGTGAAAGAGCAATAAACATCCATCCTCACAAAGTTTCGCAACTTTCACGTTTAATACCTATATTAGTAGGATTTGTGTAAATGGTCACCTATTTTATGTAATGTAATGGTCAAAGTAGCCGCATATGCATTTGTTTTTTATATAACAGTTAGAACGTATTAGATAATCTAAATAATTACAGTAAATGCAGTTTTAAAAAGTATATATTTATAATACTTATGAAACACTTAATTTCTTGAGAGTAGTGTTTGCCTGAGACAGCTTGATCAGGACACGAGTCCATAAATCCTCCTTTTTATTTTTTAAAGCACTAGTTTGTGCCCGCGGCTTCGTTCGCGTGGTATGTTGATAAAAGTAGCCTATGACTGTCTCCAGGCTTCAAACTATGCCCACCAACTTTTGAGTGAATGGAACCAAGGATTACAATTTTCCATATAAAGTTTAGAACTCAATTGCAAAGGGTACTTTTGAAAAAATACGTGTTTATTATTCTAACTTATTTAGATACTAAAAATAGTAATCCTACTAATATTATAAATGCGAAAGTTTGTGAGGATGGATGTTTGTTACTAAAAGTACTGAACGCATTTTCATAAAACTTTACAGTTATATAGCTTATACATCAGAATAACATAAGCTACTTTTTATCCGGGTACCACGCGGGTGAAGCCGTGAGCAGTAGCTAGTATATCATTAAAAAAATATCCTCGGTCGAGAGCTCAAACACTCAAAATCAAAACCATCGTGTATTTTTTTTTGTTGGTGTTTGGTAGTGATCAGATGGTACGAACGGGATCACATTAAGAATTACCAGCCTACAGCCTGTAGAAGTTCACTGCATGTCATACTCGTAGGCCTCCCTCAAAGAGTGCCATGACGAACGAATTTGGCTATCTTCATCCACCAACTTCCCGCAAAGATGTCATTATGAGATATGGTTGTTTTATAATGCATAAGCTAATAATAATAATGTTGGACATTGCATTGGCTTGTATTATGGGAACTACATGACTTATATACTACTTATATATATATTTTTGTAAATACAATACATATTATACATAGAAAACACCCAAACCCGGGACAAATATTTGCAGATCATACAAACATCTGTCCCGCGGCGGGAATCGAACCCGTGACCTTCTGCGTCTCAGACGGGCCTTCACCCACCCACTGCGCCACAGAGGTCGTCAATAATTGTCCTAAGCTCTGCTTACTTTGAGGCTAAATGATGCTGTGTGAAAATATACAGCATTTTTTTTTTCAAATAAAAAATTGTTTAATATAATACGAGTATGTACGTTTTAAATAATTTATATTTATATCACAACTTTTATATTTGATAATTAATAAGGATTAATATACCTACTAATATGTTGATAATAATATTAAATATTCAAGAGACGCATTATAATATTAGTCGTATATACACTAGGTATTGATCCTAGGTTAGTAGCCGATGGTGACATTTAACAGATTTTAAATCATCTATTTTAAAATTAGTCATCTATTAGTCCAACGTATAAAATCGATGTAGGCTAGGCTTCATTTGATGCAAAAAATTATGATTGTATTCGGGATTGGAACTGCATTAACAGCAGCCACAAAATAGGTAAGCATTACGTGACAGAGGAGAAGGCCAACATCATTGGAATATAAAGGTTGTCGCCCATTAAAATTAAAAAATATTAAAAAAAGATTTTAAAAAAGCATGATCCAAATCAATAAATATTGATATTAAATATTGGCTTTACGGGGCTTCCGATCTAAAGCTCCTGGGATGAAATCCGGGTAGTACATCAATAGATTTTTTTTCCTCAAAAAAATAATTTGTAGTTTAACAAATCCGGCTTGTCCAAAAACAAAAGTTCGAGGCGTGTGCCATCGGATGGTATTCCAAGCGGCGATGGGCTCGCAATCTTTTAAGCGGAGTGCTACTTTAATTACAAAAAGTGGGCATGTGCCCACATTATATTAGTATAATGCTTATATACTCCCTACTTGATAACCGTACATGTTCGTACTGAGTATAGATCTGAGAATGTCGATTATGGGTGTTACAGTCGTGAGCGTGCTTGTTTTTTTTTAACTAAGTATGTTCCACGTTTCTTTATTTCCTCCCATAACTACTTCACTCGTTTGAGACAGACCCACCCAACATTTCCTATTTTGTTTCAAAGTCAAAGACAAAATTCATTTATTCAATAAAATCACAAGGATCACTATAAAACGTCGGTTTTTATCTACTACCTGTTTGTGAGTTTCAATTTTATCAAACACGGCTAAAGCGATATGACTTCAAGAAAATAGTTTTAAGAGAAGGTTCTGAAATGCGAAATTGAATAAAAGTGAAGAGATTTTTAAATCCTCGCAAATATAACGTGCCAAAAAGCTATTTTCTTATAGATTTCGTCAGGGTTTCGCCTGCACAAAAGTACTGTTTTTGTCCACATATTTTTCAACAATTAACTTGACATGTACCTACTCATTGAATAACTTAAATGCATCTGCAATGATTTACGACCTCACCACCTGCCATTACGATTAATACGATAGTTGTATTGATCCAGCTTCAATCAATGCCATTAAATTGTACCCACCTCACCTCATAAATTGGACTAGTTTTTTTTTAGTAAATAGCCTTGGCAAGTGTCATCAAAATTAATTTTTATTGCATTTCACGCCCCAGCCCACTGGTTTTAAGATCAAAATGAATCTTAACTGTTCCGCATAAGTGTCAATTTATTTATTCAGTCTTAATAAGTCTTAGATCGAAATCCGGTTGCTGGATGTTTGTATAAAATGGGTGAAGATGATCGAATTGATACATTCAGACCAAGACAGCCTGAAAACCATCTACTAAAATGTACAAGCTGGTAAGTCATCAAGTAAAATTATTATCATTACATTTTTATTAAAATCTGTGTAACATAATGAGACTGATATGAGGACCGACAGTCAAAGTAACTACGAGAACTATGGTACCGCAACACCCAGACCAGGAATAAATATTTGCAGATCATGAAAACATTTGTCGGCCAACGCACCACATAAGTAGTCAAAACCTAAAATAAATGGTTAAAGTTGTAATAATATGTTCGAAAACCAAATAATAGCTGATTTTATTGTTACAGATTGTTGCCTTCGCCGCCGTGCTGGCCGTGGCCGCCGCTAAGCCCAGCCTCGGCTACTCCTACTCGGCTCCCTACTCTTCGTACGTAGCCCCCGTCGCTACTTCTTACTCGGCCTACTCCGCGCCTACATACTCTCAGGTGTACTCCGCACCCGCGTTCTCCAGCGTGTACTCGGCTGCCCCGGCTGTCTCCTACCCTGTTGTCGCTAAGACCTACGCTGCTGCCCCCGTCGCTACCTACACGGACGCTGCCCCTCTCGTGGCTAAGACGTACGCCGCAGCCCCCGTGGCTACCTACACCGCTGCCGCTCCCGTAGCGACCTACACCGCTGCCCCCGTCGTGGCTAAGACTTACGCCGCAGCCCCCGTGACTACCTACACCGCTGCCGCTCCCGTAGCGACCTACGCCGCTGCCCCCGTTGTAGCTAAGACTTACGCTGCTGCCCCCGTCTACACCGCTGCTGCTCCTGTAGCAACCTACACCGCCACTGCCCCCGTTGTAGCTAAGACTTACGCCGCTGCCCCCGTCGCCACTTACGCCGCTGCCCCCGTCGCCACTTACGCCGCTGCCGCTCCCGTAGCCACTTACGCCGCTGCCGCTCCCGTAGCCACTTACGCCGCTGCCGCTCCCGTCGCCACCTACGCTGCTGCTGCCCCCGTCGTAGCTAAGACTTACACCACTGCCCCCGTCGCAACTTACGCCGCTGCCGCTCCCGTGGCCGCCTCTTACGCCACTTACGCCGCCGCCCCCTACGCCGCCTACGCCGCTGCCCCCGTCTACGCCAAGGCATACTCTAGCTACTCCCTCCCCACTTACTCCTACTCCGGTTACTCGAGCTACCCTTCCGTAGCTTACAGCAGCCAGTACCCCGCTGACTCTTTCCTGTGGAAGAAGAAGAAGTAAGAAGTTAAACGACTTGATAAATGTTCATGAATAGTCGCGGTTATGTTCAAGTAAATAAATTGTTAACATCTAGTTAGTCACATGCTGGTTTGTTTACCCAACCCCTTCACAAAAGTACGCTGAATCGATTTATTAATTTTGGGTAAAAATGAAAAAATTAAAAATCACTGTTGAGCTTACATAATTATACAGCAAAAAATGATTATCGAATATAAAACCTCATGCTTTACCCAAAGTTTAGGAGCACTAATACAAAATAGACTTAGATATTATATCAACTGAAAAATTAGGTAAATTAAGTATAAGGTAATATGTTTATAACGTACACTAACACATAGTACTCTTAGATATATGTATATCAGCTGAAAAGGTCGATAAATCATAAACTTTATGATAAACTTTGAGTAGAACATGAGGTTTTACATATTCGATGCTCAATTTTTTGCTGTATAGTTTGAAAACTCAATACGTAGTGTTTTGATTTTTTCCTAGTTTTGCCCTAAATTATTATTAATGTTTATTTTGCTAGTATTTTTTCTTCTTTTAATAATATAGACAAACTAATTGTTAATAACTAGGTACATTTTAATCTGACTCCGTTCGTATATGAACCTTGGTATTTTGGCCAGGGTCTAATTCCAAGAAATCGTACAATCGATCATGGTAACCAAAACATGATAACAAAGCCTTTACAAGAAAAAACAAAGAGTGTAACATATGAGCTGGTTCACTTTCTATAAATTAGAACGTCAAAGATACAGAATATCACTGGATGTTATTTGCTTCCACGAAATAAAATTAGGGATGATATCCTAACAACTTCTAAGTAATAGCTATTATTATTACAAACAAAAGGAACTATTTATATATGTTCTGCTGTTTCTCTTAGGTACCCACAGTGTAATAATTATAGCACAGATTTATAATACTATACTTGTATAGTTATTATACTCCGTTGAATGATTGAGTGACTGTAAGCACCTAAAATTGTGACAATGTCACATGTTTTGTTTTTTCCCTGGAATAGTGACTTACACGTAACTTAGTAAATTTGGTAATGGTATGCTATGCAACCGGCCTCCCGCGATACAAAAAAAAACAAAGAAAGAACAAAGAGTGCTGGTTGACTTTTTATAAAATAGATCGTCAAAGATACAGAAAATCACTGGATGTTATTTGCTTTAACGAAACAAAATTAGGGATGATATCCTAACAACTTCTTAGTAATAACTATTATTATTACAAACAAAATGAACTTTTTCTATATTTTCTACTGTTTCTCTTAGTTGCCAAGTATAGTATTATAAATCTGTGCTATAATTATAACACTCCGTTGAATGAACTAGCCTAATGAGGCTAGCCCTCATGCGGGGACCACCAGAATAGTAAAATTGTAACATACTTAATGGTAAATAAATATATTTGTATTTGTATTTGAATGCGTATACCAGACATTACAGTACTGACACTGTTTCGGCTAAAGAGGAAAAAAAGTGCATGCACAAAGATAACGGGTAGGTATTACATTTTGCTGGGCCGCCTGCATCCAACACTTGTAGTACTAAGTTGGATTTGAACTACTGTAACTTATTGTTGTAAATTTCTAATCATTCTAATTAGGTGCCTAACATATTCAGCAAATACCATAAATAGATAGATAACACTTTATTGTACACTACATATTTTCCCAAAAAATTCAAACAGAGCAAATTAAAAACTAATCGAAGGAGTAAAATGGGTCATCTTATCGCTAATAGCGAACTCATCCAGACAACGTTTGGATGGACAGTTATTGATGCGAACGATAAAGAACGCTGGTGTAGTCAATAAATTTTTGTTAAAAAATATATGTATATATATAGTGACGATTTATTAGATAAATAAGACAAATAAACATATAGAAACTCACTTGCATACATACATGAATACATATATAATCTATAAGATAGTGACTCATCAGCTTTACGATATGGACACAATAGTGACTGTGTAATAGCTTTTTGAAAATAGGCAGGTATTTGGCAGTTCTGAGGAGGAGAGGCGTATAGGATATAGCTTGTTCAGTGAAATAATTATCATTAAATGTCAAAGCGCGCACAGGTGTTTTAAGTTGCAAGGTCACAGAGGAGTACATTATACGA
This sequence comes from Perizoma flavofasciatum, assembly GCA_958496245.1. Lineage (NCBI taxonomy): Eukaryota > Metazoa > Arthropoda > Insecta > Lepidoptera > Geometridae > Perizoma > Perizoma flavofasciatum. Next base: position 6,721,294 of record OY292431.1, read on the forward strand.
GTATTGGATTGATGAAGATATTTAATCGCTCCTTGAGATAGAGATTAAAAGAAGGGTTAAATAAATAAATAATATTGACATTTTTAAGGCGCTCAAGCTTGTCAAGTTGTTTCTGGGTAAAGTCAGGATAGCAAGCGTCGACATATCGAGAAATATGGACCATGCAGGCTGTTTAAATAAAAATAACACCAAATCAAAATAAAATGCCACATAGTTGGCTTTTCGGTGTCTTCGCTATGTATGCTTATTAATGGTGAAATAAGCTAGAACATATTTGTCTAATTCGTGCGTGATGTTTCATGTATATGTTACAGGACTCTGCCTACGGTTTCACCCGCATGGTAACTGGTAAAAAGTAACATAAGTGTCAGTTCGGACAAAGTGTCCGAAAATATTGTGTCGTAATGTCAGCAAGCCTATTACAGCGTCATACTTCAAAACATCCTATATATATCTAAACATAATTTTTTTCTCATTTATAATATTAGTAAGATTTGTTTTTCAGATCAAAATAAATCTTAATCCGTTCCACATAAGTGTCAATTTATAAATTCAATCTTAATAAGTGTTAGATCGAAATCCGGTTGCTGAATGTTTGTATAAAATGGGTGAAGATGATCGAATTGATACATTCAGACTGAGACAGCCTGAAAATCATCTACTAAAATGTACAAGCTGGTAAGTCACCAAGTAAAATAATTATCATTACATTTTTATTAAAATCTGTGTAACATAATGAGAGTGATATGAGGACCGACAGTAAAAGTTATACTAGATTTAAATACTTATAGTGATTTTTAACAATAGCTTTTCATTGTAATTGTTTTTTAATGTATCTAATACCGTTGATTTGATAAATAATTGTATATTGCATCTTTAAAAAATCGATTTCTCGATATTCAACCTTAATGAGATGCATTAAAATTTGTGTAAACTGAACATGGACAAAGTTCCACTAAGTAATTATATAAACAAAATAAATACGACCAACAGTTACATATACATAGTCCTTATTCCACATTAGGATTACCACGATACCCACGATACATCGTGGATAACAGTAACTACGAGAACTATATTACCGCAACACCCAGACCAGGAATAAATATTTGAAAATCATGAAAACATTTGTCGGCCAGCGCACAACAGAAGTAGTCAAAAACTAAAACAAATGGTTAAAGTTGTAATATGTTCCAAAACTAAATAACAGCTGATTTCATTGTTACAGATTGTTGCCTTCGCCGCCGTGCTGGCCGTGGCCGCCGCTAAGCCCAGCCTCGGCTACTCCTATTCAGCTCCCTACTCTTCGTACGTAGCCCCCGTCGCTACTCCTTACTCGGCCTACTCCGTGCCCACGTACTCTCAGGTGTACTCCGCACCCGCGTTCTCAAGCATATACTCGGCTGCCCCGGCTGTCTCCTACCCTGTTGTCGCTAAGACCTACGCTGCTGCCCCCGTCGCTACCTACACCGACGCTGCCCCCGTCGTGGCTAAGACGTACGCCGCAGCCCCTGTGGCTACCTACACCGCTGACGCTCCTGTCGCGACCTACGCCGCTGCCCCCGTCGTGGCTAAGACTTACGCCGCAGCCCCCGTGGCTACCTACACCGCTGCCGCTCCCGTAGCAACCTACGCCACTACCCCCGTTGTAGCTAAGACTTACGCTGCTGCCCCCGTCTACACCGCTGCTGCTCCCGTAGCGTCCTACACCGCCGCTGCCCCCGTTGTAGCTAAAACATATGCCGCTGCCGCTCCCATAGCCACTTACGCCGCTACCGCTCCCGTAGCTACTTACGCCGCTGCTGCTCCCGTCGCCAACTACGCTGCTGCTGCCCCCGTCGTGGCTAAGACTTACACCACTGCCCCCGTCGCAACTTACGCCGCTGCCGCTCCCGTGGCCACCTCTTACGCTGCTGCCCCTTACGCCACATACGCCGCCGCCCCCTACGCCACCTACGCCGCTGCCCCCGTCTACGCCAAGGCATATTCCAGCTACTCCCTCCCCACTTACTCCTACTCCGGCTACTCGAGTTACCCTTCCGTAGATTACAACAGCCAGTACCCCGCTGACTCTTTCCTGTGGAAGAAGAAGAAGTAAGAAGTTAAACGACTTGATAAATGTTCAAGAATAGTTACGGTTATGTTCAAGTAAATAAATTGTTAACATCTAGTTAGTCACATGCTGGTTTGTTTACCCAACCCCTTCACAAAAGTACGCTGGATCGATTTATTAATTTTGGGCAAAACTGAAAAAATCAAAAACTATTGAGCTTACATAATGATACAGCAAAAAAAGAGTATTGAATATAAAACCTCATGTTTTACCTAAAGTTTAGGAGCACTAAGACAAAATACACTTAGATATCATATCAACTGAAAAAATACGTATAAGGTAATATGTTTATAACGTACACTAACACAGAGTATTCTTAGATATATATCAGCTGAAAAGGTCGGTAAATCATAAACTTTATGATAAACTTTGAGTAGAACATGAGGTTTTACATATTCGATGCTCAATTTTGTGCTGTAGGTTATTGTGAAAACTCAATATGTAGTGTTTTTTCCTAGATTTACCCGAAATTATTATTAATGTTTGTTTTGCTACACATTTTTTCTTCATTTAATATAGCCATGGGTAGTTCCCGAACGAATGAAGTAAATGAAGTACTTCATACGTAAGATTGTCTTGTCATTTAGTTCACTACTCATTCTAATGTGTCTCTAGTTCATTTAGTTCATTTAGTTCACGTGTTTTTTTACTTCAATGCTTCGTTTAGCATCACGCTCGACGAAGATAGAAAAAACGGTGTTATGGCATGTACACAAAGACTATTTTATTTTGCACAATTTTTTAATACCTATTTTGTAGTAAAAATGTTTGCCCCTGGTTGACAGTCCTAAGGCTGTAAAGTACCTATGAAGGAAAATCGTGATATAAAAATAAAAACATTTCATAGTTCATAGCACTAAGAAAGCAACTCATTTCTTCATTTCGTTCATTCATTCATAATTCTCTAAGAACTAAACGGTATACCTGAAGTAAATGAACTACTGAACTAAATTAATGAAGTAGTTCACTTAGCCAAAAGATATACTTCATTATTTTCTTTTCACTGACACATTCCGCGCATGGCTAATTTAATAATGTAGACAAACTAATTGTTAATAACTAGGTTCATATTAATCTGACTCCGTTCGTATATGTCGTATAGGTAATTTGGCCAGGGTTTGATTCCAAGAGTTCGTACAATCGATCGTGGTAACCAAAGCTTGATAAAAGGGCCTTTACAAGAACAAAGAGTGTAAAATATAAGCTGGTTGACTTTCTATAAATTAGATCGTCAAAGATACAAAATAACACTGGATACTATTTGCTTCAACTTTTAAGTAATAACTATTATTATTACAAACAAAATTTATATATTTTCTACTGTTTCTCTGAGGTACCTATACTACTATAGTATTATAAATCTGTGCTATAATTAATATACTCCGTTTAATGATCGAGTGATTGTAAGCGCCTAAAACAGTGAGAATGTCACATGAATGCGAATACCAGGCATTGCAGTATTGACGTACTGCAATGCCTGGTATACGCATTCTCAGGCGGGTATACGAGTCTCAGGCGGGCCTTTGCCCACTGCGCCACAGAGGTCGTCAACCTCACGTAGTATGCGCGTACTGTTTGTGTACCCCACTATTGGTTAGCAGCGTATACACCCAGAACATGTCCCAGAACATGTATAGTATACTAACCCGAAAGGGAGTAATTTTGCCCTAAAATTAAACAAGACACACGCTAGCTGCCCAAGCCCTTTTTGGGATAATTAACACAAAGATCAATATTGATCGTATATTGGTTATTATACTAATTTGTGCAATAAATATACCACCAAGATCATAAATTAAAAATATCGCACTACATCCAGTTTTCACAGGTTCTTCAGTGTGCTCTAAAATATAGTGCTCCTAATGTGGTTTTATTTTTCTCTACACCTATATTGTACATAACATAGTAAACCTTTCTTGACACTCTATGAAAGGTAACACTCTACAGCTGTTTAAAAGTTATTCCCTTCAAAATTAGTTTATTTATTTGCTGTGATTTAAAAAACCGTTCCAGAGAAGGATTACAATAAAATATAGCGAAAATTATGACTGCAAATACAGCACCAGAAGCAAGAAAAATAGCCACTACCGAATTATTTCGGTTTGTGTTTTCCTAGCTATGGAAAATGCATCATAGATCGTTGGAATTTAGGTGAACACTGGCAAGACAAAACATCTTATAGCCTCTTCAGAATTAAACAACCACAGCCACTTATTAATAATCTTCCATACTACATCTACCTTGGCTCCTTGATAATCGATAAAAATAAAATCACAGCTGAAATAAATAGAAGGATCTTTGCTGTTAACAAGTGCTATTTCGGTTTAGAAATTTCGTGATCAGTTTAGACTCATTTCCAGAAAAACCATCTTCTTTATAGTAAAAATTCTCCTCTATAAAACCTTATTACGGCCAGTATAAACCTACCGCTAAAAGACGAACACACTTCACGAGCTCGAAAAAGTTTTTTTTCAAAAGAAAGGAAAATAATGCATCCTGGGTGTCATATTGGATGGTGAAGTTTGGAGGATCAGATACACCTACCAGCTTTACAACAAGTTCCAAGAACGAGATGTTGTAAAGTTCATTAAAGTTGGCGGTCTCCGATGAGCTGGCCTATGCAGGGCCAAGAATACCTCATCATCTTGTAGGAGTTAAACTCGATAGACAGAGACCCCGTGGCAGGCCCAAGCTCAGGAGCTAGACGGCGCAGAACAGATCATAAAAGCAATTGGAGTTTGAGGTTGAGAGAAAAGCCCAGGATAGACTCGACTGGAGAAGTTCACTCGACCAGGTCAAAACCCACCCGCGACTGTAACACCATAAATAATGATGATGATGAATGTCTTCGGTACAAAAAGGTTTCTGCTAGCCATGTATATTTGTTGTTTTTTTTACTATGTTTCTGTGTTTATACTGTAAATTAGTGTTAAGCACAATAAAGAGTAAATTATCTATCTCTCTATCTATCTATGTTTCTGAGACAAAAAAGGTTGCGGTTCGATTCCCGCCGTGGGACAAATGTTTGTACGAGCTGAAAGTATTTGTGTTGGGTCTGGGTGTTTTTTATGTATAATATGTATGTATTTACAAAAATATATATATATAAGTAATATAACAGTCATGTAGTTCCCTTAACACAATCTACTTTGGGGCTAGATGATGCTGTATGAAAATTTCACGCATTATTTATTTATTTTATTTAATGCTATTGATTGAATATAATAAAGGAATGTAATTAAAACTTTTTAAATCTTTTTATTTATAAAAATGTCATGTTCTTCGTGCTTTATTTTAACTTCCAAAATGCAATCTCCTAGCTCACGCCGCGCCGTCCAATGCTTGACATCCCATTTATGAAACAGAGCTATGCCCTACAATACAAGTAGAGTACGGACGTCATGGCAGACTCAAAAATTGACTATAAGTACGGCACGGACGTCATGGCAGACTCAAAACATCACTATAAGTAGTGTACGGACAGTAAACGTATTGAACAAACAAGATGTTTGAAATCGGATAATATATTTACCTAAAACAGCTGATATATTCATTACTGTTATAAAACTGATATTTTTACCAACATGTTCTTTAATATAATAAGAAGCCGAATACCAAATAGTCATCCATTGTTAGATACATACTATGTGTAGAATAACCCCCTTTCGGGTTAGTTTACACTAGGGCTGTATTCGACTGCCTAAAAATTGCTATAAGATTTCGGCCGCCGTACATAGGTATAGCTCTGTTGTTGTTTTAGTTTGTTACAGACATTAAGAAGACCGTGTTTTTCAATATTTAAACACCAAATATAATCAGTTAAGTTTCGTTAAATGTTTCAATCGACACAAAACACATCCTTACCAGTTTGCTAACAATTTAACGATGAGTCATATACGGGATGAAAGATGATGCAACGGTTTGCTTCATCTGTATTTTTTGTATATACCTACTTGTACATAGTTGTATGAATAAATGCAAAATGTTATAAAAATATATGTTTTTTTATTTAAAAAATCACATACGTAGCAATTTAAACATTGAAACCATGTAACACTTCCGCTTATTTACGTCTTCACAGTTTGTCAATGATTTTCGATACGGCCTAGAATAAATCATGAACACATTACAGTAGCGTTAATTTATGTTTTGTAAATCCGGTTACAGAATGGTTTGTATGGTATTGTTGTTGGTAAAGTGTGCCTACTTTATTGTTGTTGGTAAAGTGTGTGAACTTAATATGTTTGTTGCAGTTTGTTGCACTCGTTGTTGGCCGTTGCCGCTGCCAAGCCTAGTCTGGGCTACTCCTACGCAACACCCTACTCTTCACCGTACCCCGTGCCAGCTGCCTACGGAGTACCCCCCTTAGCCTCTGCCTACTCGGCCTACTCCGCACCTGCTGTGTACCCCGCCTCTCCCTCCGTGTATCCTGGCTCCTACCCCGTCCTTGCTAAGGTCTACGCCCCTGCTTCCCTCGCCTCATACCCTTCTGCCCCTGTAAGATCGTACGCAGGTGTCCTCGTCGCGGAAGCCTACTCCGCATACTCTTCATACCCTGCATACTCTGGATATTCCGCTTCTCTGACCTATGGCTCAAGCTACGGTGAACTTCCGCTCTGGAAAAAGAAGTGAATACAGATAAATGCAGTTTAGTTAAAGTATGATGTCTTAAATCAATCGAAGCTACTGTAAAAGGTTGTTATTTAATGTCAACCCACCATCCTACTAATATTATAAACGCGAAAGTTTGTGAGGATGGATGTTTGTTACTCTTTCACGCCAAAACTACTGAACGGATTTTGATGAAACTTTACAGTAATATAGCTTATACATCAGAATAACACATAGGCTTTTAATCCAGGTACTACGCGGGCGAAGCCGTGGGTAGAAGCTAGTATAATAATAACAGTAACAAAATGTTTGTGTTTTAAATATACTACTCAAAACAACTTTAAAAACGATAAAAATAACAATTATAATTAAACAACACTATGAAGCCGAATAACTTTATAAAAAAAAATATAGATAGATAGGTAAGACTTTTTTGTAGCCCACATAATGTTTCTAACAAATCAAAACTGAGCAAATTGAAAGCGGAATGTACATAAGCAATCTCTTCCTGGTTATAGGTCTATTTTCTACTTGATTTTAATGGGACTTTCTCCAAAATTTCGTTATTTTATTGATCGCTCTGGTGCTTTTTTTCTATAGAGCTAATATATTTAGTTCTAAAAAAAAGCACATACTTTTTCCGCCCCCAATTTTCGTTGAAGCGTTATCGAAATATTTGTATTCGAAAATTTGCGCAACCAGAGCGATCAAATTGATACCAGAATTATTTCAAGAAAAAACTAATTTTATCAAGATTACGATCAAATTAAGTAAGCCTTATTTATAAAATGTCACAAGTAGCAAGTGAATGCTGCTTGATTTTACTACACAGACACACACAAAATCATCTACTTATTCAACCATCTACTTGTTTAATTATAATTGTTCTTTTTAAATTTAATAACAAAAAATACTCAGTCATGGATATAACATTAGTAATTGCACTCATAACGAATAAACTTTATTTTGTAAAATATTATAATTGGGTATTTATATTTATTTATAAAATTAAAAATATATGCAAAATATTCTCAATCAAATATTCTAGGCATATTTATTATTAAGCATTCTGTTTTATTTACGATTTGAAGTTTATTAAATACTCACAAAGAACATGGTTTACTTAACAGCTAACAAATATAACTAATTAATAACTAGTTATCAAGTATTAGTATAACAGAGATTAAATTGCTTAAAATTTTAAGAAATTGGCGCCCCCCAACACCTCGGAACTCGTCTGGGCAAGGTATTTTGTCGAATTATATCATCTATCCTCTTCCTGCACCGCTGCTAGCCGCCGCAAACGCCGCCTGCGACGCGAAAACGAGATAGTTGCACTGCCATAATTGCTTTCCTGCTTCTACGCCACTGGACGCCGTTCGTCGATTGCGCTACTGGATGGCACGGAAGGAATCCACATTGACCTGCATAGTCTTAGAATAAAAAAATTACAGAAACTTACTAACTTTTAATTTTCTTGACTACGTTCGCCGAAGTGCGCACCGACAGCTTCCATGTGATACAAATACAGCCACATTAGTGAACGGTCTCCGCAGGAGCAATAATATCATCCTGTTATTGAATGCGATTGCAGAAATATGTATTTGGTTGTGTTGGTTGATAGAGAAACTCATCCAAGGGCCAAATTGTTATTATTAAGTACTAACCTAGTTTTAAGTTTCTACTAACAAAATGGACTCATTTGTCTGAATAAATGATTTTTTTACTTATACTCTTATTCAGTTTTAGGTCTTAAATTATGGTTCAAGATGCTAAGATTATAGTTATTGAACGGCGTTATCGGTTTGTTTCATACAGTGGATAAAGCGCAAAATATACAGAGGCTAGCCGCAATCCCGTGCCTTGCAGCCTCTGTACATTTTGCGTTGAATCACTTCTAATATAACCTTTGAATATAGCGTTATCTCTGAATAATGCTATTCCGAAGTTATGCCGAAGCTACGCTACACCGCTTTGGCGATCGCTCATCGTATCGCTCGTACAAATCGCCTGTCACTTTTTATACTTTCGTAATGTAATTACATAAGACCATGCAGCTAAGTAATTAAAATTGTCTATTTAACTATACAAAAGCGACTACAAAAATGTTTACCTTATCCGTCAACACATCTCAAAAGGTTCATATTGAAAATGTTCATATTCTTTATTCTTTATTGTACATATGTTCATATTCATATTCATTTATTGCCTTCATGTACATATTCATAGGTCTTAAAATTACATAGAAATAGGTAGGTACATGAACCCCGTTAGGGCGCTGCAATTTAAGTTCAATATACTCGAAATGTCAAGAAAATAATACATTTGAAAAGAAACATGCAAAATATGAAAAATATTAAATTAGTAGGTACAAAGTCAAAAACATTGTCAAATTCATTAAATTAGATTCGAATCAAGAAAAACATATAAAGATATGAATAAACATATAAACATATAAATGAATATATTAATGTGGGAAATTTAAGCGATGCAAAAAAAAACATATGATATTCCGAAAAAATCAACACGCTCACGAGTGTATTCCTTCTGATGGACATCAAATACATGCTCAGTGCGTAGATCTTTGAGGATACTATGTAGGGGGTAATCAGAGGTACACCCAAAGGATTCTGACAATGGGGCATAAAGCACCTGGCAGACGTCTGCGTGAAGTGTCACTGTAACTGTCTGAAGTTGCGTGACATTATACCAGTGACAAACTTCAATGATCACTGATCATGAAGTTTCTCGCTAGTTGCACGAATTCACGTCTGACCACTTTTTTTCGCTGTTGTGTGGCCGCAACTTTTGTCAAACGTTTGTGTGAGTGATCAGAGCCTCTATGATAAGATATACGCATATATCTTAGAGCCTTAGTATGACCGGATGAGGAAAATTACCATTTTGGCGATATTCGCTAAATCCATTTGTTTATCTAGATTTTTAAAACATATAGGCGAGGATACCTAATTATAAAGAAATCTGCTACAGGAAAAAATCTATGAGCTGCAAGGATTGAAAGATGCAAATGACAGCAGAGAAATAGGTTTAAAGTGTATAGTGAAATGATTTTTATGAGGGTGTTATACTTTTCTTATTCCTGTTTTTCGATCCCTCAGACAAAACAAAACTGGACGTTCATTTGGAGCTTTATGAATATTATTTTATTAATAATTCATAGCTCGTTTATTATATGACTAATCAAAAACATAAAAACGTAGACATTTTTGTTGTCTTTATATCGACCATGTTAAAAATAATGCTTTAGTGCTGTATGGGAAACATGCTGACCATCTTTTGTTTCACTATCTTTCGAAACCTTCCTCTCCGGACTTCGCTATTCCACCGACGGCATTCAGAAACCCTGATACTGTCATAAATCAGTAAGGATTTATTAAGTCATTGGGAAACCGAATGAATGTCAGCGGCCGGCATGTTAAGAGGGAAGGCGTTCAGCTTGTTTTTTTTATATACCACCAAGTCGGTAAACGGTTTTCCATACACACTTATTTCCTCCATTGATTCCGGTGTTTTACCAGTTTTCAGATGCTCTGAAGTTATTCCATCCTAGTGTCTTGTTGTTTTTGAGCTATGAATATTTTGAAGTTGGTTAAGAATTTAAGCTAGATTTTTGATAGAATCCTGCCATACTTAATTCATACCTTTATAAGCTGGTAATTATCTAATCGTTATGCATTATCAAATTCTAGATCAGGTACAATGACCTTGGTATATGTTTTTAAACTACTTATTGGCGTCGATTCTCTTGTACACCAACTAAACCTAATTTAAACTGTCGCTCTCCTTTACAGAAAGAGATAGGATTACGAAAAACTAGCTTCTGCAAACGGCTTAGCCCGCGTGGTACCCGGATAAAAAGTAACCTATGTGTCTGATGTATATTACTGTAAAATTTCATAAAAATCCGTTCAGTAGTTTTGCGTGATAGAGAAACAAACATCCATCCTAACAAAACTTTCACGTTTATAATAGTAGTAGGATTTTATTCCTGTCAAATTAGTTTACGTGTCGTTCTTCTTCGTGCTTATAGTCAGCATGTTTTGAAATCATGACTACTACAGAAAATAGTATCGAAAACTTAAATCTGACCATTTTGACAGCACTATAATGGTTGCCTTCTTATTCTTTTGTTACTTGTGTAAAAGAGAGCGATAGATAAAAATAAGTTTAAACGGTGTACAAGATAATCGAGGCAATATGTCATTAATTATGCAGATTTATCAAGCTTCATTTTGTTGTTCAGCCTACGCGACATTATGTCGATATAGATGTTTTATTACCTTTTTACAGACTCGAATCCGGTTGCAAATCTGTATAAATTGATAGAATTGGAGTAATCCATCGTCATTCAGTCAGTAGCCGTCTGAAATCTTAATACAAAATGTTCAAGCAGGTAAGTGGCCTCTGATATCTGTAACATCCTACTCCTAAACTTTGATATATATTTTAGCATTGCTAAAAACGTTGCATTTTTTAAAGAATCCTTAACAATTGATTATAAGCTGTTCTAGATTCAAAAAAATATCAATTCAAAGCAGTATGGTTTTAGGGCTAAGTCAAACACTCTCTCGGAAACAATATATATAGTTACTAAAATTAAAACGAATATTGATAAAAAACTAATAGTGGTAATAGTGTTTATTGACTTAAAGAAAGCGTTTGACACAGTTAGTCATGCCCTACTAATAGATAAATTAAAAAATATTGGTGTTACAGGAAATGCCTATAATATATTTAAATACCTTTCTAACAAACAGCAAGTATGTTTATACTTACTTGTACTTCACTTGGCAGCCTTTCAAATTATAATTTTGTTTCAGTGTGTTGCCCTCGCCGCCTTCCTGGCCGTGGCCATCGCCAAACCAAGCCTAGGATACTCCTACTCTTTGCCCGCCACCTCCTACTCGGCCTACCCCGCTGTGTACCCCGCCGCTCAGTCTGTGTTCTCTGCCTCGTACCCCGTGGTTACTAAGACTTACGCCGCTGCCCCCGTGGCTTCCTACGCCACCGCCCGCATCGCCGCTGGAGCCTTAGCGCACTCGCCCGTGGCCACCACTTTCGCTGCCGCCCCCGTGGCTTCTTACGCCACCGCCCCCGTCGCCGCTGCCACCGTAGCCCACGCGCCCGTAGCCACCGCTTACGCTGCCGCCCCTGTGACTTCTTACGCCACTGTCCCCGTCGCCGCTGCCACCGTAGCAAACGCGCCCGTTGCCACCACATACGCTGCCGCCCCTGTGGCTTCTTACGCCACTGCTCCCGTCGCGTCCTACACCGTCCCTGCTTACTCCGGTTATTCTGACTACGCCGCTCCATTGGCCTATAGCCAATACAGCAGCGAAATCCCGACCTCTTTCCTCTGGAAAAAGAAGTAAATGAAGACATTTGCGATACGATAAAACAATGTTTCACATTAAATAAATTATAGGTAAAAAATCCACAACTTTGTTTTTTATTAAACTACGCATAGCTACAAATTAAAATAAAAAAATAAAGGTTAGCTACTCATTAGTGCACTTTTTATATAGGTACTCTAAATATCGTACAGCCGCAGTTCTTCTAAAATAAAACATCAAAATAAAATAGAAAGCTGTCTAAAAGTAGACAATGGCAAATTAAATTAAGAATTGATTTAAAAAAAAACGAGAATTAGATTTACAATTAATAAATGCTGTAGAATCTAGGCTTCATCCTTGGTAAACCTTATATTCATTTGTACAACATAATCGTTACAAAGCGAATTCTTGAGATTTTTTGCTTTAACAGCAGCTTTAGATGCCGTATTACATGCATCATGTGTGTATAGGAGTAGAGTCCAATCCGATGTAATGTTAACTACCTCTAGAGGTCTTAAATTCGATAGAACAAGGAACAAGTCAATGTTAGTGGAAATCATCTGAAGACAGTGAACTTAAAGAAAGTGGTTTAATTTACTAAAATAGCAATTTGGCAGTTTCTAAACCACCTTTGCACAACGCCAATGCAACAGTGACGACTCCGAGCGAGACACATTTTAAAAACTATTTTCTTGTGCACATTTTCATACCGCACATCACGATGTGCGCACGTTGTGGATAATAATACACGTTGTGGATACACCATTTTACGGTAGCTAGACCGCTTGATATATTTTTGGTAGTTACATAAATATATCGTTATCAATAATGACATTTATAAACAACGTAGTCATTTTGTTTGCATTCTTAGTTACTTAGTATTATTCTCTATTAGATTTACTTTTAGTTAAGGTACGTAGGTATCTTATTTTAATCAGTTATTAATCTAATTATTAAATGTTAATTAAAGTATTAAACAGTTAATATACCATTAGTTCATGTTGTAAAGCCCTATTATAACAAAAGCACTAGAATATTTTAAGCAATAATTCTTATTAGCACTAGAATATTTTTGTTTGTGAAGTGTGTGTTGGGCATACTAATATTGTGTGAGTGACCAAAGTTATGGAAAGGAAATGGGGTACCAACCGACCGCAGCGCTTGCAGATATTACACCCGTATTTCCTTAACATCAAAATGAAGGAGTACTCACAGGGGTACACGTACAGTGAGTACGGTCTAAGAGACTGAACTATTCGTAAAATAATCTATTGTGTAAAAGTCATTGTTTCATTTATTTATGTTTCTAATGAATTTTGGGTCGGTTAAATGTAGTAATTTTGAACCGTGATTCAAGAAAGTTCAATTTAACCAAGTTCTTTCAACTGTTTCATATGGAACTTGATTCTATATGACCCGTTTACTTACAAATTGGTCAGATTTGGCGTACAAAATTTAACTTTGCTTGTAATCTATCCAAAGTCGAACCATACAGAGAGTATTTTGGATTGGCTTTTTTGCCCGTCTTCTAGGTACCCCTCTAATTACTTTTAGACGATTTGATTAGAATAGCGTGCCTAGCGTGCCAGAGGCACGATTAGTACCCAGCCATGCTTGAACTGCAGTAAAGGAAAAAGCCTCCCCTTTGCCAGAGGGACTATGAGTATCTAGAAGCCAAAGTTGTAACGAATTTCTCGTAAATTTAACTCGCAACAGGGCGGAGCGTAGCTTAAAAAGCTCTAATTAGCTATATTTTTCCTTAATATTCTTCTCAAGGTTTAGCGGATCCGTAGCATTTTTAATGAATCGTGTAGCTTTTATGATGACTAATGCCTTAAATATTGATAGCTAAAGTCACTTTGTAATTTATTGATAGTACGCCCATTAAAATAATCTTAGACGCTTTTTAGAAGTGCGACCTACAACTGTTTCCGTAAGTATTTTATTACATTTGTAAACATTAAAATCAAATCCGGTTGTAAGCATTTGTATAAAATGTTCGAAATGGAGAACTTTTTCGTCATTCAGTCATAAGCAGTCTGAAATACTCTACTAAAATGTACAAGTTGGTAAGCTTTCGTATAAGACTTATTGATAAAAATAGATTTTCTTGATCTGAGTCCTTATTATGTAACTTAACTAATAAATTTGACATCGTTCTCAAATTAGACACCATATAATGGGAATGGATTCCTATTGGTGTAATTTGAAAGTTGCTCTTAAATTCCACCAATAAGAAGATTTCATGACCAATCGTCTTTAGTTCCCTCGTAATCGCTTTGATAATACACAATAAGGCCGCTGCTTACCAACTTCAAACAAAATGGCAAGAGTTTGATTATACATACTATTTGAATGTAATTAAGTCACATAATTATATACAAATAGTATGTGTGATTCTCATCCCGTTTCCGCTAAATTTAGGCAAATACAGGCATGTTTTAAATTGCAGATTTGTAATAAAAAATGACCGTAAGACACGCCTAAGTTTTTGCTTAAGCTCAGTCCAGACGGGCGCAAGCACATCAGCAGTGTATTGTATATTGGCTCATTACCAATGACCTACCCAAACCTATGATTAAATTAATTGAGACTTTTTATTTCAGTGTGTTGCTCTCACCGTCGTGCTGGCCGTTGTCAACGCTAAGCCCAGCCTTGACTACGCCTACGGGTCCTATGTCCCCGTCGCTACTTCCTACTCCGCCTACTCCGCACCTGTATACTCTGAACCTGTGTATTCTGCTCCCGTGTATTCCAGCTACACCGCCGTCGCACCCGTTGCAGCTGCTCCCGTTGCGCCTGTCCACACATCGTACGCTACTTATCCCTCGTACTCTGCCTCTTTGGGGTACGCCAGCGAAATCCCAACCTCTTTCCTCTGGAAGAAGAAGTAAAGACATATTAAAAGACGTTCAAAGAATTCCGCTACAATAAATTAATTATAAGATCTTACTACCGTTTTTTTTCCTATGTATAAGAAATCGTCACAGAAATGAATGTATTTAACTCATACGAACTACGAAAGCTTTTGTTTATCTAGAGGTATATCTACCTACACAATCGGCTACAATATTTTTAAAACAGCTCTCACAAACAAATACACGGGTATTCATAGCGCACAACTTAACTATTGGCAGTGCATGTATTATCTGAGGAGGATGATACACCCATATGACAAACTATTGATGTCTCGATGAAGAAAATATAATTGTGCCTAGTTAACCCAGATTGAATAAGAATTAGATATTGATTAAAGAATACCAGATTTGATTGCTCTCAGTTGAAGGTATTTTCAGTAGGCCAGAAATCTGGTCAAATTTAGTTGGCAATCAATCTTTCATAAATTCATTAAAAAATTGTTTGGCCTGACTGACTGACTGATCTATCAACGCACAGCCAAAAGTAAGTAAGTAAATAAAGTCTAGAAAGCTGAAATTTGGAACAGGTTTATTTTATATCGTAAGGATGTGCTAAGAAAGGATTTTCAAAGAAATTTCAAGTTAGAAACATAAAAATTTCAATTACATTTACTGAGCATAAATAAATAATGATGTGTTTCAGGGTTTTTGGGTTTTGACATTTAAAGGGGGCGTGAAAGTTTGAAATTGAAATTGAAATGTAGGAACTTGAAAATTGGAATTATTGCTACTTATCATAAATAAACAATAACGTGTTTCAGGCTTTTGGATTTTCACATTTTATGAGGGGAAAATGGGGGGTGAAATTTTGTATGGGAGTATCCATTAAAAAAAAACACTCCACGCGTTCGAGGCCGCTGGCAACAGCTAATTATATTGCGTTGATATGCACAATAAGTATTTGTGTCTTGTTATGTCGGCCTATTTTGTATTTGTAAGATAAAACTAATCCTACTGTTGGACATTAAACTACCTTAAACAAAATGTTAAGCTTAGTTAACACTTATCGTTTAATGTTAATAATTAAACGTGGTTTGAGCCTCGATATAGTTTAGCTTTAGGTTAGCATTAATTAGGAAGAAAAATTTATCTTTTTTTTGCAAGTTAAAGACTAAGCTATAACTAAGCCAAACTATTACCGTTATCTTTTTACCGTCGAATTTAATTCGTTATAGTTTCAAATAAAACTCTACGCAACAACACACTTATTGTATTATTAATAAAATTATTAATTTATTTTGACAGTATTGTGTCATCTATTCTCTTCTTCTGAGTTTCTGTTTTGGTATGAAATATAATAATACTAACTCAGGCGGAATTTGCAACAGCAAAACAATTTTATGCAAACGTGACATATTGAAATATTACCTTTTGGTAGGAATAAAAAAATTGGGGTCATCTACCAAAGTCATAGGTAAAAAATAAGCTAAAAATTATTGGAAATATAGGTAAGTCTAGATAATTTGTCATGTCCGTTCGTCTGTCTTTCAGGATTTTTGGATTAAAGGATCATCTTTGCATTTAAATTTAAAAATGATCCATACATTTTAATGTAAGTGAGGTTATCGTAGGTTTATTTTCATACTTATTAGTTTAATTTATAGTTTGGCAAGTTTTATATATTGTAACTCTCAAGTGAGAGTTGTGAACGGAGATTTTTTTGCGAAGGGCCTCTTTAACATTTACCGAATATAAATAATCATCTGATAGGACTATCCAGGAAAAGTACTATTGTGGATGTGTAAGAAATAATTTTAACATAACCTGTCTGACCCTCGGATTTTATTTATTGGTAGCCTATCACATCTGCAGCAGCAAAATTATTAATTTTATCATCACTAAGACTCAATCCGGTTGTTCATTATTTTGTATAAATTGGGCATTATTTGACGAAAGATCATCATTCAGCCCGAGACAGTCTGAAAATCAACTGCCAACATGTTCACACTGGTGAGTTAAAATAGCTTCATGTTAGTACCTGATATTAGTGTACCTAATTAAGTAGGAAACTGTGTGTGGACAGATTGAGTAAAGTGTACCAACAGGTTTGATCTACTTTGAATATACAGCTGTAATTTCGAGCTATACCTACTATTTAGACGATATGAATTTAGCCGCATTTTAATATATCTGTGACGTTTGCGGTTAATAAGTTTATCAGGAAGGTGCATTGTATTTTAAAGTGTGAATCAATATAATTTTATGTAATTCTTATTTTTGTTACAGACTTTTGCCCTCGCTGTGCTGGCTATTGCCTCAGCTAAGCCCAGCCTGCCTTACTCATCCTCTCAGAATACGGGCTACGCAGGTGCACGATATTTACCTCCCGTTGCCAACTCCTACTCAGCCTACTCCACACCCGCTGTATACTCCACCGGTCTCTCCGTGTATCCCGCCAGTCAGTCTGTGTACTCCGCCGGCCAGACTGTGTATCCCGCTAGCCAGTCTGTGTACCCCGCCAGCCAGTCTGTGTACCCCGCCAGCCAGTCTGTGTACCCCTCTGGTCAATCCGTGTACCCCGCCAGCCAGTCCGTTTACCCCGCCAGCCAGTCCGTGTACCCCGCCAGCCATTCCGTGTACTCAGCTGGCCAAGCTGTGTACCCAGCTGGCCAGAATGTGTTCCCAGCCGGCCAGACAGTGTACTCCGCCACCCAATATTCTCCTTCGTACCTTGCTCCAGCTGTCTCATACGTTAAGAGCGTCGCCCCCGTCGCCACAAGCCAATACAGTACATCCGTCACCACAGGCCAATACAGTGCCCCTGTCGCCAGTACAGGTCATTACAGCACTTCCGTAGTCGTCCCTCCCACCGCCGTCAAGCCGTACTCCGTGTACTCCGTCCAGCCTGCTTACTACCCCGGTTACACTGGTTACTCTGGCTTCTCGGATTACTCTGGCTTTTCTGCCCCCATAGCCTACGGCAGCCCTGTGTGGAAGAAGAAGTAAATAACTCGGCACTCAAATTGAAGATCAAGGGTTCGTTTGATGAAAATTAATCTTATAAAAAAATACTTCTTTGTTTTTGTTTATCAAATTACCTATGTACTCCAAATACATAGGTAATTTGACTTATCTTCCTTCCAAGCAACAGCTGAATTATAGATACGTTTTAAGAAGCACGATACAACATGGATCACATTTTGAGATTCTATCCCAAGATTTATGTCAAAATTCAATTTTTAAAAAAATTGCATCCAAATTTTTTTTTGGTTACTCATTTTATAAAAAAGATTGTTGCACACCAAATTAAACATACCCCCTAAATTTTATGCCTCCAGGTTTAGCCTGTGTGTTGACTATCAGTTATTCACTCGACGATTTTATGTGCTACCTGTGCCATTTTGATTTGCTGTACTGTTTCTGAGTAATTTCATAGATATTTAAAGGCAACTACAGTGAATAATGAATCCGCCACGACTTTTGTGTCGTTTCGAAACCACAAGGTTGATGGAAAAACTTACATTTTACTTACAAGTGAGCTGTAATTATATATTCTTTTATTTTCGACAACTATTCATCGGGGCCTTGACAATATTGTTATTCTATACAAAATTCAATTTTGCTAGTGCTCTTTTTTAAGCGGTCTTAAATACATAAATACACATATTTTTCATGAAAATTCAGTGTGATCTGAGAAGAGCGCAGTGGAACAGGTTAACTGCTAATCAATTATTCAATATGTTTAAAGAAATAGGGGTAAGTACAAATTTATTTTTAAAGTATTAAGTATTTTTTTTTATTAAGTAAAAATGTAAGTTGGTCTTAAATCAGAATTATTACTCAACTCATAGATCCATGAGGATACCAAGCAGGTGCAGACAGATGCATGTCCAAACTTTATGTTTGGCACATGTCCACATATTGCAAGTATTTAGCATTACACATGCATTCCATTTGCAAGCTCTTCACCGCTTATTGGAACACTAACCTCACCGCACCTCTCGTATTACAGCCGAATACTCGCCCGCCACACCATCGATGTCGTTAATTAGTTCGTAGTTCATAGTTCATTTATTGATGACAAATAAGTTACAATTACTTAGATAGGGCAATAAAGCAGGTAAAATGTTCAAGCTCATTAATGACAAGAGATAAATTAATTGCTCAGTGTTTTAATTGAAACTTAAATATTCACAATATGAGGGTTTGCATAATGCGAACAGGATCACTGGCGGGCAGATTTTGCCCGCGAGCCAGCCCTACGGCTGATATCCTAATAGTAGATTCATATGACACTAGCTTCTGCTCACGGCTTCGCCCGCGTAGTACCCGGATTAAAAAATAGCATATGTGCTATTCTAATGTATAAGCTGTATTACTGTAAATTTTAATCAAAATCCGTTCACTAGTTTTTGCGTGAAAGAGTAACAAACATCCATCCCCACAAACTTTTGACAGCAGAAAGTTGCGGGTTCGATTCCCACCGCAAGACAAATGTTAGTATGATATGCAAATATTTGTCTCAGGTCTGGGTGTTTTTCCTGTATCTTATGTATGTACAAAAAAAATTATTGAGGCTAGATGATGCTGTGTGAAAGATGTCCAGAATATAATATAGAGGTTTATATAAAAATATAATATATTTTATTTTTATATGAACCTCTCACATACTTAGATTATTTAGAGTTCAATGATATTGTAAATAAAACATGTATTTCTATACAGGTCACACTGTTGACGCTGCTGGCAATAGCCGCAGCTCGCCCTGACCCGCAGTTCTTATACAGTCCTGGAACGTATTACGGAACTGCTTTATCAGCTGCCTATACCGCGCCCCCCGCTCCTGTGATGTCCGCTGCTATCCCAGCTGTTCCAGGACTCTACTCCTTCCCGTCTTTAATGTCAACTTATGCCTATGGCTACCAAAGCACTCTCTCAGAGGTCCCTGTGGCGAATCCTTCTGCCAGTCTACTCTACAACTCTGCCTACACAAGCCTGCCCTACCAGAACCAACCTTACGCTCCATCCTACTTTGCGGCTTACGGTCGATAGCAAGCAATGAATGGTCCGAGTTGTGCCGCGAAATTCATTTAACACCGCATTTTCTACCGACGACCGAGGCTCATATTGTTATTATTAGAAGATAAATTATTGCAATTTTATTCAAATCTTATTTTATTTTATTAAAAATGTCTATAGTTTCTTTTTTGTTTGTTTCATTGAGACTCTAAACTAAAAATAGTAATATAAAGGTAATTTATTACTTGCAAAAATACATTTTTTGTTCGACGGGACGCGACTCTACCATCGAATATCGAATCTCAAGACGGAATCACCAGCCACTAAATATACCAAGAGCTCTACTCACGATAATCATCGCACCAATAGTGAGCAAAAATATGAAACTAATTCATTTTTATATATTCATTTTTATCTATATTTATACGCAATTATTGTTAAAAGAGGCAAATTACTAAATTATAATATTAATTATACCAAATCGATACAATGGCACTATTTACAGCAAATTGTTATCATATATATTACGAGTTTCAATTATGTCACAAAGTGAACCCAACAGCCAGTTCATGTTTTAGAAACAAAATGTTACACAAAGTCATCTGTGAGCAACTTGTGACTGCTTCTGTTCCTTACAGCGATTAACTTTACTATACCTAGGCTGAACTCATAATCGTATTATCATCACAATAGCACGAATATTCACGTACGAGTATGTTACCAGATCGTCACGAAGACTTCGGCACTTCGGGCGAAGCCAAAGACAATTCGCTCCGCTCCGCTATCGATAAACTCTCGCACAACAGAGGATATTTTTTTATTTTTAAAATTTGTTTATACGGTTATAAAGGTTTATTCAATTTCATGTATTGAAAACGAGAAAATTATAGAATTTATAAATAACTAGAGTCTGCTCACGGTTTCTCCCGCACGGTACCCGGATAAAAATAGCTTGTCACGAACTTGTTCCAAATTCTATCGAAAGCTATTTAACAGATTTGTTTTTTTTTTATTTAGATTTAGTGTACATTAAGTACAGTAGGCACATTGATAGTACACTTATCTTGACAGCCATGAAATATGAAACTTGATGGGCGAGCAAATGCCAATTATGAAATAACATATTGGACGAAATAAATAACTGAGAAATAAAGTACGTTTTTTATTTTCAAATTAACATTACTTTCCTCCATCTTTTTTTGAGTCCATTTATTAGTCCGTTATTAAGTCCAGAATTAGAATTATTTGTATTGTAAACATTTTTTTTACGACCGACAATAGGATCCCGTTTACCAAAAGAAGTTATTAATTTGTGTGTTCTTTTGTTTGTTTGCCTGCTACCATTTATCTCTAAAATAACTTATCCGATTAAAATGCGATTTTTCGCAATCAATTTGTTTCACTTTAAGTACGGATCCTTTCATAGATAGGTTATATCACTTCAAAAGACGATCGAAAGTTTCGCAATAGGTTACTTGTTTATGACGATGATATAATATATGTCTAGAATCATTTACTTATTTATATCATGCTGTCAAGCAATATAATACAAGTTTTCATATTTCACATAATAATTTTATTCGCAATCTGATGATGCCACATCTCATCATTCTATTTATGTATTTCGCAAATGAGTGTCATAAACCTGATCTTGAAAACTGGTTTTATATAAAGGGTATCTGCTCTATATACATAGATAGAGGACATAAACACTGGTCAACTGAACTAGTTTTGAAGCCGCAGCCTCCCACACTCGTTCAAGGCCGTGGACCGCGTTATGCACTTTGAATAAATTATTCATAGACAATAATTAGCAGATGAATAAGGCTTTAATAGTCCCATTCAATTTGAGACAAAATATATAATGTGTCACTTAGAAAACAAATATTTAAAAAAATATTGTATTATCATTAGTATTACATTCATCGGCATACTTAGGATACAAGAGTTATGAACAGTAGATCGTCTAAACTAAAAAACTTCTGATTCTGAATTAATTTTGACTTTGAAATTCTGTCTCGTAGAAGGTATTTTAGGATCCTAAAATATGTAGATCGCTTATAGACTCTTATCTGCGGGTATCTGTGCAGACTCCCTCAATCTGGTGATAAATAATTAATGAATTAATTAATACGCACAATCAATATTTTTTTTTTTAAAAATTGCGTTATGAAGACCAAAAACGTGGAACGACACATATGTACGTGAAATGACCTATCTGTATATTGACTAATACCTACACATAATAAAGCATTCGAGAAAATACACACCTAGATATTTGATGTTCTTTAAATCACTTTGTTATTTATTCTTATTACTTTATAATAATTGCTACTCTTTCCACAAAGTGCGTACTAGCCATTTGAAAGTTGATCTTTAAAATACAAGTATGTCTACTTACTAGAGGTATGTACTTCTATCACACAATAATACGACAGTCAAATGTCGAAAATAAAATATATCGAAACATTTTCAAAGCTTGTTATAAAAAAATGCTGTTTTGGAAAAATCAAAAAGGTTATCGATGTTAACTGCACAACGCCTATTTCTACATTAAAAATACAAGAATAAATTTGAATAATACTAATTTCCGCGGCAAATATACAAATTTAGGCAAAGGGGTTCGCCCCCTTTGCCCTTTGCAGTAAGGGGTATTCGGAGGCAAATCCAATGATTACGTTTGGCATAGAATGCCTTGTCACAGTTGTTATTAGTTCCGTTAGACACAACTCGGCAGAACTAGTTTTGCTATAAGTATTCCTTACATAGAAATGTTCCATATGACATCACCCTATCTGAGTGGTCATAAAAAACCTAAAACCTAATCTATCCGAGTCGGATCTGCTCAGAAAGGAGTTTTCAGTTGACCCAAGTTGTGTCTAACGGAACTAACATTTGGGCAGATGTTCAGATGACACAACTACACTTGCGAGCTTTAAACTGGACTCGCTTCATGGCGGGTTGTTCAAGACTATTTTTTACAATTTCTATGCAGTGAACTATGAATTGTGGTATATCATTTGAAAGTTAATTTTGTTAGCTTTCAAGAAGATTTAAAATTAATTAAATTTCCTAGCTAAATTTAGGGAATTATTGCAAAAGGTCAAAGTTGTGGACGTCTAAATGAATAGGCAGTAATATATTTTATTTACAATGTTTATTTTAAACCTCCTCAATAGTTTGTATTACCCCCTTGGCCCCAATGACCGCTTGTAAACGATTTTTCGTTGACCTAATGAGTTTCCTGATGGAATCCTGTGGGATTTCCTGCAACACTTCGACTAAAGCAGTTTTCAGGTCTTCTATCGACGCCGGAGCTGGATATCTTCCTCGTACCCGCCGTTTTAGCTCATCCCACATATGGTCGATTGTATTCAAATCAGGACTCAGGGCTGGCCAGTCTAGTGTGGGAATGCCGACATCTTCCAGGTACTGTCTTGTCACTGCAGCGGTGTGGCAGCGGGCATTATCGTGCATTAGCAGGAAATCTTCGCCAATAAACCCGGCGTATGAGAGTACATGGCCTAGAAGAATGTTGTTGATGTATCTTTCTGCGGTTAGTCCGCCTCCCGCTACCAAGTATGAAAATTAGCTCCGTTTTTGCTTCAATAGAAATCCCCGCCCACATCATACAAGACCAACCCCCGTATGCCACTGTTTCCGCAAAACAGCATTGTGCGAATCGCTCTTCCGGTTTCCTATAGACTCTATGTCGACGGTCGCTACCATGTAGGCACATTCTGGTTTCGTCTGAGAACAGGATTCGACTCCATTGCTCCATATCCCAAGCTAAGTCATCGCGAGCAAACTGAAGCTGGGCTTGTTGGTGGAGACAATTTGGGTACCATGACTGGCCTTTTTGGGGTCAAGTTCGCTTCTTTGAGTCTTCGTCTAACTGTTCACTCGCTCACAGCCCTTCCTCGAACTTCTCTGAACTGCTGCTGGACGTCTACGCCAGTCAGGTGTCAATTTCGGAGAGAAGTGGTAACAATAAATCGATCACCTCTTGACGTAGTGCATTGCCGGCGTTCAGATCCTGGTCTCCGGACTAAGTTTCCAGTCTCTCTGAATCTCTTGTACACCTTGAAGACAAGGACTGGCTTAGGTGAAGCTATCGAGAGATACTACGCTGAGACAAGCCGTGCTGAATTAGGCTGACGATTAGAGCCGCTTCTGTGGCTTTGGTTTCCATTTTTCTTAAGTTCAACTGTTCCCAGTAAAGTAAAACATTAGACTGATGACCAATTTTCATAAACAACCACTTTTTATAGGATTTCAGGACTTCCAAACAATTGGTATTTTGTTTGAAAAATTGATGTTTTTTTTCTTTTTACGTTCCATGGCACAAGGTGAATACTTATTGGTTATGATATCAAAAGAGTTTGATAGCTAACAAAATTACATTTCAAATGATATAATACCACAATCCCTAGTTCATTGGACAGAAATTGTAAAAAATTGTCTTGATCAACTCGCGATCAAGCGATTCCAGTTTAAAACTCGCGAATGTAGTTACTGATTGGTCCGTGAGAAACACGCTTTTAATTGTGTTGCTGAAAAACCAATCGAACCAAAATAATCAATCACAACCCATTTTCCATTTAGTAAGTAAAAACGCTTTAATATACATTGTCCGACTTTTATTTTTCCTTGATAAGAAAGCCGAGACTGTCGGCTTTTTAAAATAAATCCAATTAATTGAATAACAGCAACCGGATCCAGCTAATTATTCGCTTTTTTTAACACTAGCCTCTGCCCACGGCTCCGCCCATGTGGTATCTGGATAAAAAATTGCCTATGTGTTATTGTAAGTCACGATCTATACATGTTTCAAATTTATACATACTTACAAACCAGCATTGGCCGAGATTATTTGCAACAAATTGCCAATCATCTGATCTTCCAAACTTTGTTATTCATAATATTAGTAGCTTTGCAAAATATATTACAAAACAAGTGACTGTCGCTTTATAATCTCAAACGAGTTTTTTTGCGGGAAAATGATATCAATCTTAATAAAACTTGCACTTTCATCTTTAACTTGTACTTTATTGCTGAATTGAATGCGTTCATCTTGCATATAGCCACTCTTAAGGTCAGCGTTATTTCAAGCTGGATTGAGTATAAAATGCATCGAGCCCTTCGAAGGACATCATTCACCCTTGTGAAGTTATTCAATCAACATGCACAAGCTGGTAAGTGTCACGTAGTATCAATTCAATACAATCCTGCTCTTCTATGTTCCTACGTATTAGTACATTAATGATCGATGACTTTAATGATGCGTTTAATCTTCAAAAGTTTTATGAATTATTTTAAGATATTTCAAGGATTATACTTAAAATAAAAATTCATTGGATTCGTAAGTTCTTCTGCTACCAATTTATGAGCTAACGATTGCTCTGATAAATTTGTAGCATGCATAATTTATCAGTCAATACGAGCGGGCACATCCACATTGGCACTATTTAGGATATTTCTTTGAGATAAGTCAGTGAAGGAAAATTCTAAATGTAAATAGATATTAAAAAAATCTTTCTGAACTCATGTTACCGATTTTAATAAAAAGCAAACAAAATTCAAAGATTTTATAAAAACTACAAACCCACTCTTCTTCAAGAAAAAAGAAGTACTTGTTTTACTGTTGGAATCGATATTATACGTTCATCGTTCAGTAGCTATCGATATATCTTACCGTTAACGATTTCCCATCCCACCTACCTCAACCAAAGACCCTGTATATATAATACAGCTGTGTGTCATTTTAAAGCGCTTTCTTCTCTGATTGCTCGACACTACTATAACGTTACTCACCCCTAGATTATGCTATGAAGACCTACACTAAGAAGAAAGTAGAGTGTGCTAAGAATGTGCTAGCACTCCGGAAAACTTTGAGTAGCGTTTTCAGCTTTTGAAGAATGCGCGGCTGCCGTTTTTTTTACAACATCTTTAATTGGATGAACCAAAATTAATTTAACGTTCATTGAAACGCTGCTACAAGTCACCATGTGTAAACTCTGCTTTATTGACTGTTACAAAAAAGAGTTGATTTGAATAGATTTATAACAGTCAATAAATATTAAAGAACTACCTTATATGTTTGCGTTTTCTGAAGTTCTCCATTGTTACTTTATTTTCCAGTTGACTTTCTTTGTCATCTTGGCCGTCGTGTACGCCGCGCCAGCCCCCGAGCCAGCGGCCAAGCCCGGTGCAGCCATATTAAGTCCAGTTCTACCCCAACTGGCCTATCACGGCTACTCAGCATACCCTGCCTACCCCACAGCCCACATCGCATACAGCGCGCCCTTGGCCTACCCTGGCTACTCGGTATACCCGGCCGTGCCTTTAAACTATAACAATATCTACTGAACATATCGGTAGTGAATGGTAAAGAATTATTAAATTCAATTTAATCCCGAATATGCGTTTGCTATGAGAGGTTGTTAGTTTTTGGTGCTAATGGCGGCACATGCCACGCCACCTTTAGCTAGCCCCGGCTATTCAGTAACCGGCAACGATTATTATTGTGGCATAGGCAAATACCTTCAGTTTTGGGTGCTCGCTAAAACAAATGTTTTGACAACAAAAAAACGAGTCCTTCAGAGTTGCAGATGTCAAAAGGTAACCACCGCTTTCTATCAGGCGAGCTGTATGCCTGTTTGTCTAATCATAACATTACAATACAAATACAATTATTTATATCTGTCTGTTTTGTCTCGCCGGAGAGATAACAAAATATCCCGAAAATCTTCGTTATAAAGACTTCCAAAAGCGGCAAAAAAACTCGTTTGTAGCTGATTAAGAAACCTAACTACGTAACACGCTCGATAAAGGGGGTTTCTCGGTGCTCATGCCTGCAGCTAAGATAAACCTATTGTGCCTACAGTTCTGAACTAGGTTAACCACTGTTAACAGTGATGAACATAATACGTTCTTATGAGTTAATTATAAAAACTATATAATCAACTGTTGTATCATTAATTTAAGATCACGGATGTTCATCTTATCTGATCGAAATAGTGGGTGTCAAATGCTTCTTTATTGCACAACATGAAACGTGATATCAAGGCAAATTTTATTTTAATTTTTTAATAACAACTTGAGGGTTGGTTGTCAAAGTTCGTGTGAATGCAGTGATCGCCACCCGCCACCGCATCAGTTTGACCGGTTCAATGCGACCTTAATCGCGTGATTTGACAATTGCGTAAATGTGATAAAAACATCCTTCTAATATTAAAAAAGTGATAGTTTGTGAGGACAGGTGAATGGTTACTCTTTCACGCAAAAACTACTCAACGGATTTTGATGACATTTTATAGTAATATAGCCTATAAGTACATCAGAATAACACAGAGGCTACTTTTTATCCGGGTACCACGCGGGCGAAGCCGTGGGCAGAAGCTAGTATTTTATAACATCAATTTCATTTCATCGTTTTATACAAACAATGGAAAATGCGTATTGACTTCATGGCCCAGCTCTTGGATCACCTCTCTCTGGCTTGAATCAGAAATCATGTGACTTGGAATGTTGTTGTACGAAGTAAAACAAAAACATAATGCAATAAACTAAGTATATTCAATCATAAGGTAAATCCGAGTCCAAATTCTGTCATAATCTTTGATCCTCAACGAACATAGTAAGCTCCAGAGTAGGCATAGGGGTATGCGCCGGCGGTGTAAGGTGAAGCGTAGGCAACGGGAGCGACGTAGCCAGAATAGTCGGCTGAGTACCCCAGGGGAGCCACTCCAGGGCCAGCGTAGGTCAGGAGCTGGGGCTTGGGGCTGGCGAAGGCCACAGCCAGCAAGGCGAAGAAGGCAAACTGAAAAAATGCTTTTGTTAGAAATGGAAATTGTTGTTGTTTTCCCGAATTCCTGATTCCCTGTCTATTTGTTTACTTCGGTGTAGTGCTAAGAAATTATTTATAGACTTTCCAGTTTATTACACAACTAGTTATTGCCCGCGGCTTCGCCCGCGTGGTATGTTAATATGACCGTCTCCAGGCTTCAAACTATGTCCACCAACTTTTGAATGAATCGAACCAAGGATTACAATTTATACAAAGTTTAGAACTCAATTGCACACCCCCAAAGGGTAATTTTGAAAAAAATAAAAAATACTTGCTTCATTATTTATTTTAAAGTTTTGAGTGAATAAAACCAAGGAATATTTTTTTCCATAGAAACTTTACCACCCTGTTTTTTCCCCCTTAGGGGTTGAATTTCGAAAATAAGAACTTATCCCAGAACTTAAACTATCTACATTCCAAATTTCATCAAAATCGGTTTAGTAGTTACGGAGATACGTGGTAACAAACATTCACACACACAGACTTTCGCATTTATTATATTAGTAGGATATTAACGTATATAACATAGGTCACAACTGTGTTTAACATCAGGTAAGTTGTAGCCAAACGCAAACAATAAAATATGCAGTCTGTTACAATTTATCTTCGAAACGGCTTAAACGATTTAAATGAAGTTTTTGTATTCGATTTTAGGGATAGTTTCAAAAAAAGTCTTTATCACCAGACGTTACTAGGGTTTGGCCTCAAAGCGCTTCGATGTTCTTGCCATATTATCGTAAAAGATTTATACCTTATTGGTTTAGTAACCTCATAAAACACAAAAGAAATTACCTATGACAACAAAATTATACCAACAGTCGATTAATTGAAAGGGTAATATCGGTAATATGCCACAACAAGCTCATTGTCCGTCCTTGTTATCCAGAGACTGAGGTCTATAGGACGATACCTTCAATGTGACTTCAAGGGCGACGACTTTATTGAAGAGATACTTACCTACCTAAACACTAGTGTTTACATAGATTCGCAACTCTTTCTTCAGTTCCCGGACTCAATATAAAACCTGTCTTACAATTCGCTTGCCCTTTAGTGTTTTGGAACTACAAAGCTTTAAACTTTTTTCCTTTAAGTTTTACAGACGCACGACGCCGACGGCTACGTGATCGGTTTTTTTATAGAGTTGGAGTTTCAACTCTATTTGGAACTACTTGACTTATCATGTCTCGTCGCTTGGAAACAGGATGGAATGAGATGAACCCGACTGGTCTATTTATATAAGAAAAATATAGTGTTAATCCACTCATATCTTCGAAATAAACAATTGAAGGGCTCTGTGAATTATGATACATATCGCAAAAGGGCTAAAACTAAGATTTTTTTATTTCACTATAAGACATAAAGGTCGTTAAAGATGTTTTACTTCCCTAATAAACTACGTATTGTTGAAAATAAATACTATAAAAATCGTGGATTTATTCCAAAGGATATGCAATCCACGTAAAAAACTTGAAATAACGTAAGTATATGTGTATGATACGTATGATAGAAGTATCTATAGAAGTTATATTTGACCTCAAATTATAACTTTCATTCAGAAATCCATTTTTTCAAAACTGACTGTATGAAAACCTCTAAAATAGCTCTATAGTATTGAGTTAAAGGTTTTCATATAAAAATAAACAAAACAATTATTTTTTTAAAATTATTTTGACTAATATTATCTTAGTCCTATTTAAGTTTTCGGGGGGTACTCTTCTAATAAATACCCTGTATAAAACTTGAGGTAAAAGTATGTAAAATTAATATTAGTAAAGAACTCACCACTTTAGCGAACATTGTTGTAGGTATTGTACTTGGAGTTTCAAGTGATAATCGTAATGACAGTGTCCAGGTTTATATACTTGCAGTACAGATCTGGCCACGCCTTGATTGGTTGTCTTGTCACAACAAAAAGCGTCCTTGATCTTCAAAGTAATAGATTCAATACTTAGGAAGGAGGTACTTACATGACAACCGATGTGTATCAATGAGTAATTGATATCCGCGTTGAAGAGCCTATTGTTCTTACTATGTGTAATGTCGTGCTTTCTGTGGCTAAATTGGCAAACAATAACATGGCCCACCTGTTAGTAAGAGGTTACCGTAACCTACGGATACTTGAAACACCAGATGTATCAAAATCTCGTAAAAAAAAAGTCTCATGTGCCTGTAATTTCGCCGGCACCTCTACTCTTCAAACCAGAACACAGCAACCACCGCACCGGTAATGTTTCCAACATTACTGCTTGGTGGCACTCTAATTTTATTTGAGCTGTTTTATAATTTTCGAATTTATATGTTAATATAAATTTGAAAATTACAAAACTGCTATAAATAATTAACATAAATAATTGGTAGTTTAACACTTTAGATTAAGTTATAAAGTTTTTAACTACTGATAATTCAATCTGTACTCGTACTTCATGCAAATAAACATCTGAATTCTTTCAAAATTCAAAGAGAGTGCTAGCCATTCTTTTTTTTCTATAAAATATGGAAGAGAGAACTAGTGGGTTCCTAAGTAATATAAGTAATATTCGATATATCAGTTAATGATGTCGTTTTAATTAAACTTGTAGGTATCGGTGGCACCGTAATAATTTACATTTATCAATCTTGGATCAAATTATACACCTTAATCAGTTTGCGACTTTTTTACAAATTTGGAAGTTTTATGACAGGGCGGTAAAAAATAAAACCTGTTTCTATCTTATTAATAAAAGTTCCTAGGTAAGGATTTTTTCTATAGCGACTGGCATTTTATAAAACGACAAGCCAGCACGCGATAATTGAGTGAACTTTTGTTAATTACCTTCTATTTTATACGATATCGTAAATCATTAATATTTGTATAGATTTAATTTATTCTATTGGAATCTTAATGCATTTTAGAGTGTCAATTTGTCGATTTTTTGCTAATAATTCTAGTTGATCTCTTCAAACCTCTTAAGCTTACTAAGTTATTAAAAATCCATACCAAATCAAACAATCAATTTTAAATATAGATCGTTTGCAACGGTCTTTAGATCGCTAGCTGTTTTATCTGTATTTTTGTACATATCTACTTGTACATAGATGTATCAATAATTTAAATAGTAAAAAAATGAAATATATTACAGTGTACCAATAGACAGAAGCATTAAATTGAAATTTAAACAAAGTCAAAAACACCCAGTCTTCTATCAGTAGTATCCGTATCCGTAGTTGTAGGGCGACGCTCCGTAAGTTCCGTATGCGCCATAGGTCGCGGGATTCGAGTAGCCAGTGTATCCTCCATAGTAGCCGGGGTACCCAGCCGAGTAGCTATTGTATCCGTAGCCGCTGTATAGCTGAGGCCTAGCAAGCGCCACTGCCACCAGTGCAAAGAACAACACCTGAAACAAATGATGAGAGTGATTGTTCACAAGGTGCTCGGAAAACTGCCGTAACGTGTGCCGTGACATTCTATAAGTAACTTACATAACTTATGTATTGAAATATGACTTCTATTTTGAAAAGTTTTATGATAAATAATGCTGAACATTTTCACACAGCTATCTAGCCCCAAAGTAAGCAGAGCTTGTGTTATGGAAACTACATAGCACAAGCATATATATATTTTTTGAATACATATTCCTATACAGAGAAAACACCCAAACCTGTGAAAAATATTTGCAGATCATACAAACATTTATCCCGCGGCGGGAATAGAACCCGTAACCTTCTGCGTCTCAGGTGGGCTTTCGTCCACTACGCCACAGAGGTTGTCATTAATTTGCTTTCCTGGCAGAAGATATTACAATAATTTATATATAGCATATACAGGTATTATATAGCTGGCGGTTTTAAATGAGTGCATTGTGTTGAGACAAACAAGACCAAAAAGCAACTCTACATTTTTATTTAAAAATTTTAATACAATTTTCCATCTCCGATTGAAGCTCTCGGTTTTACACGCAGGGAATGTTATGAAATAATTTGTGACGTTCGGGCGTTCCACCGAAAATAACATCAAACAAAGTTCTATGTTGTGTATCGAATGGAACGTGACTTTCAATTTGATTGCTAATTAATTTAGCAGAGCACGACTTGAATCACGCGATATTAGATGACGATTTTTCAATTTCTGATGAATAGAACTATTCTAACTTACTAACTAATAAAGTAGGAAACAAAAACAACGGAAATGAATAAAGGTATTTTGAGTGGAACTACCTAGTTTTATATTATCTTTTTTAAGCTTAGTTGGCAACTCGCCAAATACAAAAAGTCGTGGCGAAATCACATCACTTTATTCATGGAAAACTGGCCATTACTTTCAAATAAGATTATTATTTAAAGGTAGTATATGAATTCAATATCATATGATTTGGTTCGATAAATGAATATTAATGGACAGCCTAGTACCAAAACCTTTTGGTCAACCACTCGCCACTTGTCGAGTTTTTGTCTTGGCCAGTTGCCTCCTAAGTTTTGAGCTTTTCCTTGTTTTTATTAACAGTTTGGCCACAGCACTTACCAATTTAGCGATCATTTTGAAATTGATCAGAATTCCTGGTTCACACTCTAAACTTGCAGACACACTGTATTGTTTCTTATTATTCCCAACCTTTATAGGCTGAACGTGTCCTTGGGACTGCTCGAACAATAAAAACCTCCTTATGAATCTCCGTTGGGAATCAATATAAATTATAAACACAGACAGACAAACTGAAGACACGGTCTACATTATAATCAGTCTGCCTTTGTTTATATTCTAAAACATTTGCAAAAATTGCTCGCGATTAATGCAGCACGTAAACTGTAATTTAAGTTTTATTATTAGCTGTTGAAATTGCTTCTATTCAAACTATTTTTCAGCTGCTATTCCTTAAATAGACGCCTGTCACACTTAAGGTAGCCAATAAAAAAAAAACGGAATTCAGAAGCATATCATACTACTCGTATCATAACATAAGTGGCTAAGTTTACTATCAATAATTAACTCTTATTTTACGTACATTTTATTGTTGTTCATTATTTCATCATGGATTCCTGAATACATTCAATAGCTATCATTTTATGAGAGGCGGTATGATTATGCAAAATGATAACAAGCTTTACCCATACAAGGCAGGATACGGATGTTGCTTTGACAACGGGATCAACGGCCTTATCCGCCCTTGTTGTTGGTATACTAACAAAATAGATCATACACCAACGATCAAGGTCGGCATAGCAGTATATAAAGCTCAGTACACTGAAGTTGAATATGATTCAGTACACTGCATCGTAATAAGCCAAAATGTTCTTCAAAATTGTAAGTCATACCTAGCTAACTAAAACAATACTTACTTATAAGTACTTAAAAGTTTTGTTTTTCTCATTTAAGTGAACTATAATTATGTTCTTTAAATATAGAATATTTAAACCGAACTAAACATCCAGCTAGCCCCATGGTGGAAAACTTCCACTGTTGGGCAAATACCTCCTCCAATATTATCATCAAAAAAGTCTCTCAAACGGTGAAAGTGTTACTGCAAGCCTGAATTTTTTCACCATTCTGGATTCTTCACCATAAGTCACTTTTGAGGGCATCATCCACCGACTTTAACAACCGTGCAATATCATCGATAAATCAAATGAGTACGGGCGTCCTGCGACCCACCAAATAGTCCAACCCAGGAATATAGAAGTACGATGCATAGTATTGTACGTAGTAACTCAATAATAAGTCTAAACAAGTGTAAGTGTTTCGAAATACTGTAGGTACATTTATTTCTATAATGATACATTATATTAAATCTTCCACAGTTCACTATTTTCGCCTTCATTGCTGTGGCCTTCGCGGCACCCAGCCCTAAACCAAAACCCGCCCCTGCACCTCAGTACCTGACCTACTCCGCTGGCCTGGACTATGCCTACCCCTCAGCCGCCTTCGCGCCATCCGTCGCCTTGCCATATACCGCACCAGCAACCCTTGCCTACTCTGGATACCCTGCAGTCAATGCTTTTTACTACTAGAAAACGGACCTTTGATATTTGAAACACCAGACCGTCATGCGTCATTACTAACCTGAATTAAACAGAGAGAGTCAACTCGTGACTTGGACTTTTATTTGCATAATAGTCGTGACTCAAGCAATAAAACCACTTTTCAACTATCTGTGTTGTATTTTTTGAGGTTTCGTGAATTTACACCCTTTTTCCCTTCGAGATACTTCGACATTACCAAGACACCACAACATACCACAATATTTAAACTAAAATGATGACAGGTAAGTATCATCTTGACAACCTCTGTGACGCAGTGGGCGAAGGGCCGCCTGAGACGCAGAAGGTTGCGGGTTCGATTCCCGCTGCGGGACAAATGTTTGTATGATCTGCATTCATTTGTCTCGGGTCTGGGTGTTTTATATGTATAATATGTATGTATTTACAAAAAAAAATTATATAAGTAGTATATCAGTCATGCAGTTCTCTTAACACAAGCTCTGCTTACTTTGGGGCTAGATGGTGCTGTGTGAAAATGTCCAGCATTATTTATTTATCTCCTTGTGTCACAAAATAGATAGACAAACCCTTTATTGTGCATAAAACCATTTTACAGTACAATATATAAAAAAATGCATAAAGGGCCTAGTAATTACCTAATGAAATATGAACTACAATATTATACATGCTAAATTATGAACGTTTAGATGTTTGGATATTTGCTGTTTGCCTATAATCTACGTAACTGCTGAACCGAATTGGACGAAATTTTGAATGTTCGTGACCGGGTACCATGCGGGGAAGCCGTGCGCAGAAGCTAATACAAGATAAATAAATGACCATACATGAATTGGAAAAAAATAACTATAGCTAGTTGCTCGTATAAAACTACGAAGTCCGATTGAATTACAAGTAGGTAGGTGACGTTAGGTATTTTTTTACGTTGGTGTTATATCGCGATTAAATTATTTCAGTAAGTATCTTATAACCTGCCATTCTATTGTTTCGGTTACATTCACAATAATAGGACCTGCCAATAACTATATCAAAGATGCAGCTGAATTAAGGGTGTCACAAAAATTTCAAACTACGTTGGTGTTATATCGCGATTAAATTATTTCAGTAAGTATCTTATAACCTGCCATTCTATTGTTTCGGTTACATTCACAATAATAGGACCTGCCAATAACTATATCAAAGATGCAGCTGAATTAAGGGTTTCACAAAAATTTCAAATTATGTTCCTGAATACAAATTTTAGATTTTTTACGAAAATACAAGGTTTGTTTTTTTAGGAAAACTTGTTCACTTTAGTATTTTTAGTGCAGCTATTGAACATCAATATTATAAGAGAATGGTTCGGGATGCGATTGAAACAAGAAGTATCCAAATTACAATGATGAACATACGAGGCAAATCCGACCTACTCGAGTCGTTCTCCATTGCCATTTTATTAGTGTGATTAATTGATTAGTGAGATATGGGTTAACTGTTATTCGTGCGTAGCTATAGACTCTCCCGTCTCCGCGTCTTGAAATCCCGTGATCAACTGGTTATCGCGTCGCGATCGAATTTTGCAGTACCGTGATAAGTCACGTAATACAGAAAAATCCATGTTCACATTACGACATACTAAACTAACCGTAGTTTAGTATGTCGTAATGTGAACATGGACTGAAGATGAAATGAGGGTAGTTGCAACTACGGCCTTTATTTCACGACGATTGCTCCATATACTCCAGTCAAACCGAGACCACTACAACCAGCGGTAAGCTAATATAAATCTATTAATTAATCTAACCAATTACTTTGCTGATGTTCCAACTGTGTTGCAACAGCAACTCGGTTGAAACATCAGGAAAGTTATAAAAAAGGTAAACGTGATAAAAACCCCGAATAATCTTTTACAGAGTTCACTCACCTTGAGCAGAGTCACCCTTTTCTGGTTAATTTACATATTCTACTACACCTTGTATTAAAATAATAAATAATAATTACTGTGCGCTTTTAATTAATGTGCGCTTGCATAATCTCTCCTTCTCTCTGTCCTTGACTATGCTGACGCCAGCTATCTTGAGCTCACAGAGGACCAGCTCAATAAACTCGAGCGTCTTCGAAATGTGTACATCCGGTTTAATATTCGGATTGCGCAAATATGACCACATCTCGGAATTTTGCTCCAAACTCAATTGGCTCCCTATCTAAAGGAGCGATTTGAGTTTCTCCACAGTTCCACCACAGGAAGTTCCTCCACAGGAAGGAGTGAGGGGATTTTGGAGAATGTTGTACAAAAGGGAAAGGATATGAGTATTGCGGCGAAGACGAATAGGGAGCTCCCATCCCTTCCGTGTTCTTCGTTCATCAGAAAATCTCCTCCTCAAAACCCCTACATATAGCACCAGCTTCTATGATAAATCTTTCACGACTCTCTCGACGTCTCTGGAACGCATTAACAATATCGGCAAGAAAGGCCTCGTCTCTACCCATATTTAAAGCTCGCGTTAAAAATTTTCATCATTTTCATGCGACATTCATTCATTCATTCATTCATTCAATAATTCATTTATTTATCAATCATCATTGGATCATTTTGTCGGTACAATTTTCTTAACCTAGCGTTAGTATAAATAAATAATGCTGGACATTTTTCACACAGCATCATCTAGCCCCAAAGTAAGCAGAGCTTGTGTGATGCAAGAACTAAATGACTGATATACCTACTACTTATGTATATGACTGTACTTTTTAATAATCAAGCGACATCTAGCGAAGTCAAAACTTTACAGTACTTCGTAAAGTCATGTAACCGTTTTAAATCATTCCTAATTTCTTACTAAACTTAGTATTACGACATATATGTATGTACATATATATATGTATATATATGTATGTACATATATATATGTATATATATATATATATCGTTTATTTATTTATCAAGATTTTTATTTATTTCCCTCATCTGTCTATATTCAAATTACATGCTTCAGGTTCCGACAAGGACAAAGCATAAAAAAAATCCTTGATCTTCTAAAACGGATTGTCCACGCGCGGATCTAAAAAATGACATGTGAATGAGTTATGTGCCCGATACAAAAACATGTGACAGATCTGTAGCATCCGGAATCAATTGGTTGAAATGTCAAATGTCTGAGCTCATTTGATGTAGGATGGTAGGTAGGTACAAGTTTTGATAACGACCATGGATTTAGATTTTGCAATTTTCTACTTAAAGTCTGATTCATTCAATATAGTGCAGCAGTAGTTTTTCGAGTTTAATCATTTCTTAGTAAAAAACATGAATAAATAAGAATGAATAAAAATCACCACTGCAAAGTATTTGTGACAAATTACATTGTATCTAAAAAGTTAATCATGACTTATTCAAAATTTGATTCTTGGTTTAAGTGTAGTTATTATTTATATCTACATCTCCTTCTCCAGTCGGTTATTGTGTCAAGTCCAAGGTATTTAATTATTGTGAGATGGGTCCATCAATATGCAGTAGGCCCGTCGACCAAGTGTCGGTCAGTGTGCCAACTATAATAGGTATTGCGTACAATTTCACTGTAGGTACGTCTATTGTGTGGTTGGAGACTCGAATATGCGCATTGCTTACCACCCTTTTAAAGTATGTTTATGTACTATATCATTATATTCTGCGTATAAGTTTGCGGGAAAAATTAAATCCAATGTTTGTGATGTGTACAGCCAGTACCTTAACATTTATTTATTCATTCAACTTAAATCTATCATTACAAGTAACAACCTACTGCAATAGTGTAGTCATTTATAGTTTGACAATAAAGATTATTTAAATCACGACAATTTTACAGTATCTCCTCTATGAACTCGCTCTGTGACGTCTCTCTCGAAACGAGTTCTTCTCCGCCACATGGTGACATGGTCTAACTATTTTTATGCTTTTTTTGCTATTTTTTAGGTACTTAGTTAATACATTTTTGCTGCAAAATCTATGATATCTAAGTAGCATTACGTGTGTCCTCAAAGTAAAAATAACCCAAATCCCAACGACGTGACATAGTGACCATGTTTGGAATAATTATGACTGTGCGCTTAGACATATAGTTTGTACATATATTGTTATGCAAATTACGTGGACAAATAATGCTTAAAATCGTTACTAGTTTTTCTGATCATAGCTGAAGGTTTTGTATATCGTTTTTATTCATTTATCGAATATTTTCTTAAGAGATTGAGATCGTCACAATGACGGCCATTGGTAAACAATGACCGTCGAAACGGACCTTTTTTGGCAGTACCATACACAGCACACAACTATCGCATCTATAATGCTATATTAATTGTGCTTATCTGCTTATGTTTTTACTCAAAATTAACTATTACTTTACTCTATGGGTGTATTCTATGTACAATATGTATGTATTCACAAAAAAAATGTATATCAGTCATTTAGTTCCTATAACACAAGCTCTGCTTACTTTGGGGCTAGATGATGCTGTGTGAAAAATGTCCAGCCTTATAAATTTATTTTAAACACAATATTTTTTACATTATCTTTTTGCCTTGGCAATTGTTTTATCTTTATACCAAAACAGAACCAACTTCATTGGTTAGTTTATAGTCACCAGGATTCATAGTCCTTCGAAAATAGAAAGAAAGAATATACATTTATTTGACACACAAATTTTACAGACAGGATATAGGTAGGAAGGAACATAATCAATACATATTCGGCCCTACCGTAATAGGTATGTACCGTGGAGATCTGAAGGCACAAAATTACCTAGATATTTATATATCTTCGCAACGCGTGGGCCAAATAGGTCTTGTCTCAGCATATTATGAAACTTCACATCACCAGGATGAGAAGCTACGCTGGTTTTCAGACAGAACATATTGGTGAGTGACTCCATGACCGACAGCGTTACCTACTTAAATATGTAACTAGGTACTAAACATAAAATTAGAAATAATAAAACAAAGAATAACCACACAGTAAAAGGATAAAAAAAATAAAGAAGTTTGTTACAGTAGATAGGTACATACAGTAGGTAGGCAATTTAGGGGCGATAAATGAACCACAGATGTACATTACTTATTAAATCTGTGGCGAATACTAGTACTTCAAATCTACGGAGGCATCTGTCAATGGATGCAAGGATGGCGAGGGGCGCTTGGCTAATCGGTGGAAAAAAGATAATGTTCAAACTTGTTTTGCGCGAACGCACGGTCCGGCGAAAATAAGATACATATTTAATTGTCCTCGTTACGGGGCTTCTGTTTTAATTAGATGATTAGTAAACAAGTTTAAAGGCAAGGCAACCTTTATAAACGCAAAATATAATTAGGTACCTAAAGAAGACGTACTCGTATCACACCTTAAATGCCTATGTTGAAGATAAAGCTGCATGGCCCAATGTCGTCGCTCCGCTCCCTCGTTAGCTTACTTGTCAAATTGCATATCTGTGGGATCATATTTTTTAAGAATAGGTAAGCATTATATTATAAAGCGCATGTTGGTCGTGTGTTGTCTTCAGAACTTTGGTTGATACCTTTTAGGCTCTTTAATTCTTTGACTAGTACTTTTTTATATAAACGAGTTCGTTCGATTGGCACTAAAGCTGAATGAAGATTCATCAAAAAAATAACGAATCGGCGTAAATTCACTTTCAAATTTTAAATTCACGTACTTTTTAAATTGACGTTTCTATATTATTCTTATGATTTCAATAAATAAAAACCTATTGACTTTGACATTGACTACTTGCATAGAAATAATAAAAGTACTTAAGTATTTTACTAGTATGTTCATTGCTT
The DNA here is from genome assembly GCA_958496245.1 of Perizoma flavofasciatum. Classification (NCBI taxonomy): domain Eukaryota; kingdom Metazoa; phylum Arthropoda; class Insecta; order Lepidoptera; family Geometridae; genus Perizoma; species Perizoma flavofasciatum. The sequence goes on from OY292431.1 coordinate 6,760,852, forward strand.
ATTACGAAACTTTCATAACATTCTATTATGAACGAATCTATTTGGGAGGCATTGATGGAACAATGAGCTTGGACAGGCTTAGTCACACTAATCCGAATATCGACTGGTACAATCTATTAGCGATAATGAAGGCATTATGCAAGAGCTATTTCTACCTGATGCCTATTAGTATGAGTATATAATGTGACTGTAATGTTCACAAATCTGAGTATCTCTGTTTCATTTTTTAAAAAATGCCTGTGATCCTATTACACGTGATGGATCTCCTAAGTATTCAGATCTGTAAGAATACTAGATATGGATTAGTTAGAAGCAAGACCGAACATTCGATATGTTTGGCAAATGCCCACGTTTTTTATAGGAGTAAGCATTTTAACGTGGCAGGTAGTAAGCACTTCGCCGCTTATTGAGACATAATGACTTCCTTTGAAGCTCATGTAAATACGCACATTAAAGGCGACTGTCCTCTAACCATTAAGCATATCAACTACCGGGCGTCCTTAAAATGTATAGTATCCCGATAAGGCATAATTCTACACAGCATAGGTAAAAACTTTTATTCTACAACTTTTCGAAATCCGGCTATTTTCTTTCATTGAAGAAAATAGTAGTAAATATCTTAGAAATATAAATAGAAACTGACACTAGCACAAAGTAAAAAATACCGCTAATGGTGATACGAAAAATTGACAATAAAATAAACTACAATGAGATTTATCTGGAAAACTTGTTCACTTTCATGGACATAATCGACCCCTAACAGGATAGTATACATATAATATGGTACATATTGTAGGTTGAAAAATACCGTCTAATACTAATTTGTTGGCCACCCTATTTCCCCCTTCAACCTACGTTCGTACCTATGATATGACATCCAACTGGACGCATTCGAGATTGTTCTAGTCCAATAGCCACATGTTGGAAATGCTATGACTATTACATAACAACGAATAAGCCAAGCTTTGAGTTGGTTTGTTTTGTTTATACCTTGAACGCGTCATAGTTACATGTTGGATATATTTAATTGGCTTAATTTTGTTCTACCCAGACTTTGAATCGTTCTGACTCTTTGGTTGGTACGAAATTTAAAGAAGTCACCAAAATGAGGCCTTATTCGCGTAATAAAAAATAGTCAAATTAAACTATACGATCAAGTCTGAATTTCATAAATGTTAAAATTGGCATCCTCCCCAGAACTTATTGACAATTCAAAGTTGAGATTAAGGCTGACCGAAAGTGGATTTAAATTACCTAAATATAAGCAGGACTATATTATTAAATATGTATGAGTTAAAATCTAGTACCTAGAATTATTAGGCTTATTACAGGCACAGATATTATAATATTAGGTCAGCAGCCTAAATTTTAATCAAGTATTAGGCTTTATACCATGAAAATTGAAGTTGCTAAGGCCAATGTATCATAGAAATAGAGAGTACTAAAGGTCAGAGTCCCGGACTTTCGATCTGGAACTCATAGGTCTGAGTTCGAGGTGTTATGAGTGCGATGCTAGTGTACTCAAACGGTAAAATAATACATTGTGAGGAAATCAGCGTATCGAATTATTCGATGAAAATGTGACACGTACATGAAGGAAGACTCTACGAAGCGCAATGAATCCTTTAACCACATTGGATCCTTCACTATCAGCCACTTAAATCGGCCCTTTCAAGACTAACTCTATCAGTGTGCATAAGGTCGTCCTCTGAATATCCTTTCAAACGGGCCTCGAAAGGGCGGCGGTACATTGTGGCGTATGCCACCGTTAGTAACTCAAGGGTACTGCACGTTTCGGGAGCAGCTTCCAGGACATGCAAAGGGCAGTGCAAGAGGGGCACCGGTGCGTTCCTATCGAGGCCGGCCACCGGGGGGGTTTAAGTGTGTCCACGAAACCGTGAACCTCATATAACCCTACTACACCCTCAATGTGGTAGGGTATCAGCAGATTCGTCAAAAATGGCTGCGTAGTGCATAAGTTTCGCGTAGTTCGTCCCAGGACTCTTCCTTTTAAATATGATCCTTTTGAATAGTCTTATAAACCAAATGACACCGATTCCACGAAACTAGTACCTACTTAAGTGGAAGTTCCTTGAAGGTACTTGCTTCAAGGAATACCGAATATCTTATCAGTTTCGAAATATTGAAGAACAAAGGTGTCAAGATATTAATTATAAGAATCTGCTAGCTCAAATTAACGCAACTGAAATAATTTACATACTCGTTTAAAGCCTTGAAAATGAATTCTAAAAGGGTTGAGTTTTCTAGTCTCGAGGCGATACAGATGATAAAAGTAATGAGTATTTATTGTATAGATTTGTAAGTACGTGACGCGATTATTAGAGTGACAAGTTCAAATTAACAACCTGACGACCTCTGATACAGCCTGGAGGCATCCTGGAAAACATGTTTCTAAAAGCTATTAAAATGATGCCACCCATGAATCTAAATCAATTAAAATAATAATTCATATTAAAGTATTAAACTTATCTCATCATGTGAACACAAAAGATACCTACATAATGAGTTATTATAGAAAAAGTTCTCATTTGCAGCGCCAAACGTGCGGCGGTGACGCAGAAGGATGCGGGATCGATTCCCGCCACGGGACGAATGTTTGTATGATCTGCAAATATTTGTCTCGGGTTTGTGTGTTTTCTACAATACATACATATTATACATAGATCAGGTCATATGTACCTACGTTACAAATAAAACGTATATAAGTAGTATATCAGTCATATAGTTCCCATTATACAAGCTCTACTTAGTTTGGGTCAAGTTTAAGTCGATCAAAAAAACTGCACTAACTTCAATTCACTGCATTAAATAACTTCAAAATCAACTCCTTATATTATTACAGTATAAGATTATTTGCTTTAAGAAGCTTACAAAACACTTTAACACGACCGCTCAGGACGACGGTCGGCGATCGAATTCCCGAGCAAGCTATTGTGTCTAGAAAACAGTTGAGTCATCGGAAGTAAGACTCAACTGTGTTGCCAATTTAAAGAAATAAGTTGCTATTTAAAATAATTATGAATATCAACAAAATAAAACTATAACTTTTGTAACAATATCCAGCATTTTTATTAGTGCACCCTTATTTTTCAAAATGAACATACGCTCCATATTTCAGATCTCTAGGACTTACGGTTTAAGCTGTGAGTTGATTGTCAGTCAGTTAGTCAGTATGTCAACAACGGTATTGATATATTATATAACAAATATTCATGATGACGATGAATTTAAAACCCGTAAACCACTGCGTCATTTAACAATGCTCCATCACAGGACCTACTGAGAAATTTAACTTGGAATTCGCAATTGATTCAGACCGCCAAGTACAATCAGAAATTAATTAGGGCGCTCTCGCGTCTCGGCGAAGTCACGTGCTAACCTTTCGCAGTCATTTTCTACGAAAACGTGGGCAAACTTGGCTTACCGTAGTGTAAACCTTTCAATTTGCAGCACGTCCTCCTTTGCATTAGAAAAGACGGATTTAAAAGTAGGCTCTGTATCAGTTTCTTAGGTAGGTCGAAGAGGCAATTTGGGCCAGTTACGGAAATCAAACGAATTTTTTATTGATTTATCAAATCAGGAATTCCTCGAGATTTACGAGCTTTCAAGGCATTTGCAAGGATTCTATATTTTCAGGATTCGAGGTCGCTTAACACGATTTCACAGGGGTCACAACGTCTCAGCGAGTTTCACCTATGGAAATACAAGTTTCAAAATATTCACAAAATTAAAAATTGTGAGCTTTGGCGATCCTGTTTATAGCAAATGTTTTTGCTTATCTCTACCTACAGCAATAAAGGTAAAACTTTATAAACTCTCTTGACCTCGTCTGCTTAGCTCATTATTTTTTTAATATTTTACATAGACTTCTAGTCATAATTTGACTTCAAAGAAGAGGTGAACGCTACATGTCTCCAACAGAATCAAAAACATATTAACCTACCAAAACTCTACACCATCAGCCATGTAAAACGGCATTATTGTGGCGGGTGTGTTCGCCATGGCGCCTAGTATATATAACCATGTCCCTTTGTTAATACGTGCCGAGCATAGCTTGAATGCATTTAAAAATTTGCTAACTAAACTAACAAAAAACTATTATGTTGACGAGTTTCTTAACGATACGTTTTAACAATGTAATTCATTTATTAATTTATACCTAACTAGCCGATGCCCGCGGTTTTACTCGCGTAGGATCTATCCTACTATATATAATTATCTATAATTGATAGGTGCATCAAAAATAATTGCATGACTTGCATCCTTAAGGCCTAACGGAACAGTTTTACATATATTGATTGATGATTTATTTCAATCAAATTCATTAAGTAATTTATTAAATACCAAAAGTTAAAAAAACGAATTACATTTAAAAAAAAATATGTTTATAAAAGGCTGGTACAAATTAATGTTTAAATTTTATATAGCTTTAAGTTAACATTTTTGCATGCTTTAAAAGTAGATGATGGAGGACACAACATTATTTTAACATCGTATATTGTACCCATTTTCGCAAATAAAATATTTCATTTCATTTCAAAACCCTTATGGTGTCTAGCGGTGAACTCGCACTACGGTACTTACCTACAGCATTAATAAACAGACTAGACGCTTGTGACACCAAAAGAGTTGTGGATTATACTCGGGAAACACAGCTACGTAGGTAACTCGTCTCTTGTGTTGTCGATAATGCTGCAAGTATATTTTTCATAAAACACATTATTTGGGTCTGGTTCTAATTGGCTGCACTGCATCCTTTTTGGCCCATATGTGTTGTTCAATAAAAAAAGATAATGTTCTGATCAAATTAATAATGTTCGTAGATTACAATCTTCACTCCACAGATCAATGCAGCGACATCATTCCCCTACCATTTTTAAATTGGACCTTTTATTGAAATTTAAATAGGCACCACCCAATGAAGTTTATTTCTTAATGAAGTTCATTAACTTTTACGTTGAAAATGACTCATTTGACAAGGCAACAAAATAGTGTTTAAATCCATCGATAAGTTCATTCGTAGTTCAAAGCCAAATTTTGATTGCAATTGTGTGATCTGTTTGCTGTTTGTAATGAAATAGGCGTTTTATTTTATTCCTTTAGCATTTAAAGTGTTTCTCACGCGTTATATACACGTGTACTCACGAGAAGTGGTTTACCAATATCAGAATGACATCGAGAGGTTTCGCTTTGCTAAGCTGAGCTTTTGAAATCTACGATGGTGATCAAAAGCGCTTAGAATTCGTAATTTGAAGAATTGGACTATAATTTAAAATTACAAATATATTTTCATAAAATTTCAGCAAAAAAGGTGTTTCTATACGACGAAAATAAAAAGATAAAATATTATTTACCTATGTGTTGATAAATGAGGTAGAGTTAAATAAAGTCACAAGTTTTATCAGATCGATTTGTTAGGGTACTTTATTCTGCTAACATATGCCTAATGCAAAAACCAAGGGTAACAAAACTAATTACCTTTGTTATGAAGACAAATATTGCAATTCAATCAAACCGTAGATATACCACACGCACCGAGGGGGGGGGGGGGAGGGCGAAGAGGTGACCAGCACGCGGCGGGTGTACAATGTACCTACATTACGTGGAATGCTGCATGAACGGCGGGAAAGCTTCTGCGCATGCGAAGAAAAACCCTTATAAACCCTGCCTCGGTGCGCTCGGCAACAGTTTGCAACACCACCCTGTGAAGCGACCTAGCAACGACCAAGCGACCTAATACGCGATTAACGAAAAAGTTTTCATAACAACAACATTCACGCATTTCGTACCGAATTTATTCCGGTATTTTAACGTCTGAAAAGAAGTCATTACATAGAATTACTGATGAAGAACAAACTAGGAGTCAACCTTTTTACCAGTGAGAAGTTTTCTAGCGATCTGCCTGTCAACGAAATGGCAGAGCAACGAACGCCAAAATCGGGTGCGCGTCGGGAATCCGTCACACCAAAAATAGTAATTTGCCCACCGATGGAGGATATGCCGGAACCAACCACTCAGCCTCGCGGAGGTCGACTACTGAAAGCTCTCAGCAAGCGCCTCTCTCGTCGCACCACAGATTCTGACTCCTCATCAAACTCAAGCTCAAGCAGCAATGAGAGCGTATCGGTGGACCAGACCCGTTCAGAAGACCGCTCCTCCTGTTCCACCAGTGACTCCGGAAGCGATGGCTCTGAACGCCAGCGCCGTCATCGCTCTACCGTATCTTTACGGCGGGTATTCCAAAGTTTGAGCCTTACGAGCCGCTCCCAATCCTGCTCACCCACGGAACGTAACAGGCCACTCAAGAAACAGCAGCAACCCCAACGGATCCTACGCCCTCCAGTCGCATACACCTATGTGCGGGGACTCTCTGGACTTCCGACGCAAAGAGTACCACGATACACTGTCTGCTGCTCCAACCTCGGCCTCAACCGATAAAGAAACTAGCTCCGTGGTCATAATCACTATTTTGGACTGGACACGGGCTGAGATCAAGACTGGTTAAGTTTTATGAGTAGAATAAAAAGCTAGGGAGAAGAGTTCTTATCATATCAGTAGAGGGTTGGATTGAGAGCGGTAGTTACATAACCGTGTCTTCATCGAGGACCAAGGTTGAAGCAATGGAGGAAACGCAGCCTGTTGGAAGCGTCCTAGGGCCCGCGCCACCCGCGCTGATGCCAGGCTGTGAACGATACTTTATTTTTAAGGGACAATACCTAAGACTGTAAGCGATCGAGAGTTTAATATTCGATCAGATATATATTGTTAAGGTAACAGAAATGTACGAATATGTCTTCTAAATATTGTCATTAATTTACTAAATGCACTCTAGGGCACAAGTCTTAACTAGTAGATTCAACATTATAAATTTTCAGTCACTGTTGCCACTATCACAAGATAAGCACGGTAATTTATTATAAATCCAAATATGTAAACATGACCCAATTATATCTTTCGTTATTCAAGCATAGTGCCTTTCCACGTTTTGAAACTGTTGCAGTTGTAGTTATAATGTATACTATTTGGTATAGACAGTGTACGGAATTCAAGTATCTACTTCACATTATCATCAACACTTCGTTTTATAACTAATATTCCACCAAACTTTCGAATTTAATATAATATCTCTAGACAAATTATTTGTCTACGATTTACGAGTATTATTCTGTAAAATTATCCTTGCTGTATTCATATAGTGTAAGTAGTATAATTATTGATGATTTCATATGAAATAATAGACAAAATTTAAAATAAACACCTGATTTTTCTTCCAAAATCCTTTCAAACATGAAACACGTAAGGAAATAAACATACTCATATATAATTTATTAGACATCAAATGTCAAAAAAAACCAACTTCAATTAAGGGGAAATTGATAAAAAATCCTATATGCAATTTTTTCACCCTAAGAAGTGGGTTTTTTCATAAAATATATATATTTCATATATATATTATATTAATTCTTTTGTTTATACAAAAGAATCATTAATCAAAAAAATTTAGAACCTCCTTTTTTGTAGTTTGCTTAAAATAAGGAATTAAACATACTCATATAGAATCAAGGCTTGAAGAAATCAGCTAGGAATTTCAGAAAACTTAGGAAAATAGAAGTTTACATCACCAACGTGTTACAAATCAAGCCAGACTAACTTCATTCTTTATTACACTAAAGACGAGATGAAAACAAGATAATACCAGAATTAAAATACCTACATTCAACTTGATGATCAAATCGAAGTAGGTAAGAGTACTTCTTACTCGTACTTTCTACAACGTTACAATCCTCATTCCGATTTTTAAGTTATTTCAAGATGTTGTGTTGTATGTCTTCTTATGAATTTAAAATCGAAGTACACCATAAGCAACACCATTTCTGTAAGTCGATTGTGTTAATACAATTTAGGTGAACATTTTGGTTCATATCTACACCTATTATGTGTAAAATTCATGTAGTAAATAATAATACTTAGAAAAATCGCAATTTTCTGTTTATACTCTCCGAATGTAAACCTTCCTTAAGTTTTCGAACGTTTTCACTTAGAACTTTAGAACTTCGTTGAAAAGCAGTTTTTAATATTTCTCGATTGTGAATAAAATAACTTTAGATTATTTATGTGTTATAGGATATCATAAAAACTAAATAAGAACGAAATTACGTGAATAGAAACCTAATTAATTTTAAACAACGACAAAACGAGTCAAAATTTACAGCGAATACCAAAAGTGACAGAAAAGTACGTAACTAACAGGTAGTCCCGACCCCACACTAGAATATTATAACTTTTTAAACTATCATGGTTTTGAACATAATTTTTACTAAAACGGGATATTTACCATGATTTGTGAGTTTGAAAAACCAAAACAAAACCCGCAAAGACTTCAGTTTCTCCCGTGATCATGGTACATGCAACTGTGCCGAAATATCGGGAAACATTCAAAGTCACAAATCCCGTTTTTTAGTAAAAATTACCCAAACTAGAAATCCCCGTTTCGTGTGTATCAGGAACAAACATTTGCATATCACGCGGACATTTGTCCCGCAGAAGGAATCGACCCCGCACTTCTTGTGTCTCAGCTAGTTACTTGCCCGCCCGATTCGCCACCAAAGTCAAGTCTAGAAATATAGTACATTTATACCTTGAACAGGTAATAGAGGAAGCCTCCCAGTCACATCCCCTGCACCCGTCGCACGAGCCACCCTCCCACACTGCAGCAGGCACGTGATTCGAAACAATGAACATAGTTTCCACGTGATATCAAAGGATTCAAAAAATTTAGCTTCAGGAATAGTTTTATGCAAAACCAATTGTTACTCCAATTGTAGTTTAATTTACTAAACATTTGCCTTTTTTATCCTTGCCTCTCTTGCCGATTGTCAATTGCACTTATTACACTGTGGGATGCTTTTATTTATTTCTTCTATCCGTATAAACGAAAATTTGACATTACTATTCCTAGAATCCTAGACCTCTGAATGGACTACGTTGTTTAATGATTATTTTGATTTAATCACAGTTTGCTGTTATTTTTAGGTACGTGTCAAATTATTAGATTAATAATAGTCTCTAGAAAGACGAGAACCTATACCAAATAAAAAACATACCAAACTAGTAGCATCATTAATGTCGAGAATAATAATTAAAATCAAATGATCGAACGTGAATTCAGTGTGGTCCCAAAACATCAAGGCTTAAGAAATACTCTGACATGGTTTCATTGCTGCATTGCAGTACATATAACATTAATAGTGGAGTGGAATCGTGAGGTCGGGGTCTATTTAAAACTAAAGTTGGGCAGGGAGGTGAACGACCCTAATGCACCTATCGATTTGGGCTAGAATGCCCAGCATTCGCGGCTATGCCCTCGTATACAAACTTTGCAAAGCGCATAATTTTAGAGCCAGAGGGAGGCCTACCATCAAAAAATGCGATCTCAAAAACTGTTTGAATTGCGTTTTATATGAAAAGAGCGTCATTGTGAACAAACAAATTATTCGGGTATTTAACCACTTTGGTTTAACAATTTTTCGGATATTGTATTTTTTTCAGAGAGTTAATTTTGTCTTTGTTTTTCTGCAGTAAGCATTGCGATACTTACGATGCATTGTTGTCAAATAACATTTCACATCATTACCTGATAGTGCAAGTTAGTTTTACTTGCCATAACATTTATATTTTCTGTAGTTCACTAGTATACTCGTAATATTACTTACTAGTGAACTACAGAATCTTAATCAATCTAGGATATATTTAAGTTGGTAATCAAACTTTAGCATAATAACATCACATTTGGCTGTTCACTCCTGTGAACAGCAAAATAAGTAAATCAAATGACTGGATTGGCAATCGTTCCCAAAATGCTAGTTGCATTTGTAAGTTGGTTATCATAATTATCAACTACAGGTATACACAACCACATAGATGCAACCAGCGGATACAAAAATAAATGAGAAAATATTTACAGAATAATTTGAATAAATTTACTCAACTAGCCAGGTGTTTGTGTTATGCGATAGAAATAGGCGACTGTCTATTCCAGATATAATTAATCGGAGTGATAAAAATAACCTAACAAATTAGTGTGATCTGAACGACAAAGACTCATAGAGGAGAGAAAACTTGTTCCCTTTATATGAATAAATCCAGGTCTTATAGTTGTATGGTCCAGGTTTTAACTTTATATTATTTTAAGAATGAAACCCGTATTTGTTTGAAGCATTAAATTCCGTACATAATACGTTATTCAGCTACTTTGAGGTGAAAGTTACAAAATATTTTGTTTCTAAAATATTAATCTAGTTTTTCTACTACATAATTAACATAATATATGGTAATTATTCATATGTTTATTAATAATTACCATGTATTATATATATGAGATGTAGTTGAAAATAAAAAGAAACAAACACTTACGTCCAAAGTCAAACTAAATTGTAGGCTGTGACCCTTCTAATTTTAGACTTGATTTGTAATACAATGCTTTGCCAGATGGTCTTTATAAAGACGAAGGCTAACAGGAAGGCAAGCTTCATGGCCACAACGCCACACCGACAGACCGCACACAGCTCCAATTGTGTGTACACCTGCTTGCGTGGTAACTTTCATTGAAAACACAACGGTGGTTCCTCCAAACAGCTTTTGCTCTCTGAACTATGCAAGGCCGGTGTACTGATATCAAATTCGCCGGTAGGGGTGTACTGCCTACGTCACTCGTATCCAATTTTAGGTTAGTAGGTCACGAGGAAGGACTGCAGCGGTTGTGCGATGAGAGGGGGGCAATTTTTAAAGCCAATACCGTGACGTCAACATGCGAGCCTTGGACCCTACCCGCCCCGCGTAAATGATGAATGAAGAAGGCAATTGATGCTAACTAACACTATCTAAAAATAAACAGCACATGTTAAATATGCTAATATAAAAAATATTTTGAAACAATAAAACTTTACAGTCACATTTTTTTCAACTTTACCGATGAAATATGGGCAATTTTAGACATATGAATGATTGAAGCTCATTTGGATGTGTATGGACTGTGAATAATCTATGTGAAGAGTTAGTGCAGTGAATTTGTGTGCCTAACTTGTTCGTGGATACCCACCCACTGGTAATGGATCGTTCAGTATTATTAATATATAATTTATTTAATATGAATATGTTATGTTGTATTGTGAGTAAAAAAAAATATAAGTTTATGGATCTGAAATAAGTGAATTAATAATAATAATAAGTATACTGGTAGCTGGATGTTCATTTAAAGGTGGCGACTGACCGAGAATTTTACCGTAACGTATTGGTGACGAGCTTGATACATTACGGCATTTGCATTTATTACTTTAAATTTGACATTTTGAAACTATCTTGGATATGAACATAATATCACAAACCACGGTAAATATCCCGTTTTTAGTTAAAACATATATTTGGCATTTACTAGCAGTACTGACTATAAGAATGCTTACATCGTAATGTATTACGTTACGATGAAATGCTCCGGTCAGTTGCCACCTTTAGATGCTCATGCATGTGCCTGTTCAATACAGAACATATACATTTTATTTGACGACCTCTGTTGCGTAGTGGGTGAAGGCCTAGTTCTAGTTCTTGGGTGGCATTTCAAATTAAACAGTACTTTATGAATGAGAAATTATATATAGAACAGAAAGAACTGTTTAGAATCTTTCTCTTCTGTAAGGCTCTAAGAAAGATGTCTTAAAAAATGTACATGTGTACAAATAAACTATGTTTACGCATTCGTAGCAATTGCTACGGCGTAGTACGCAGAGCTACGAATTCTATGGTTGTTATCATTTGTTATCATCAGAATTAGCGACAGATGATGATCTGTCGCAATGTTATCATTTAATTGCAGGGTCTCGTCGATCGACCCGGTAACGTAATGCGAAATTCACCATTACGTAGTAACCGAACTGTCACGTAAAGACCCAAATTTTAGAAGCAATATTTTCTGTAGATCTTCTAAAAAGCGTCGCAGTTTTTTTAAGTGGGCGAATGGAGGCGGTACTCTTAGTTAATATTATTTAGTATTTATGTTCAAATAGACGGAAAAAGCTATGAATAAATTTTCTAATAATTAGTCTTAAATTGTATGTGAACGCACAATAAATAAGTATGCGGATACTAGCATTGCCTTTAAATGCTAAACAGGGTGACCCAGAATATAAGTAGTTTTCCGAAAGGGTTATTCTGTTCATAAGAGAGAGAGTGTAAAATTTTATTCCACAACTTTCAAAAATTGGTTATTTTCATTGACGAAAATGGTAGTACAAAATGTGCTGTTTAGGTGCACTACTCGATGTCAAATACCCTGTTCGTTTATTTATTTTCAAAAACAGCTGACTTAAGGGTGTTCAAAACAATTTTGATGCACTTAAATGCAATTTAGAAAATTAGTTTTGTAATTTTAAATTGTTTTCAAGGATAATTTGTTCTCTTTCATGGGCAGAATTATCCCTTTTTAGGTTGGTACACATGTTTTGGGACAACCTGTATTAAAATGTTAACTTGCGTGCTAAAGAACGCACAATTGCAAAACACCTGTGGCATAACCTAGATATAAAAACATATAATGACGACCTCGATGGTGTGGCAGGCGAGTAGTCGGCTAGACGCAAGAGGTGCCGGTTCGATTCCAGCTACAGGACAAATGCAAAATAGATAAATATCGATATTTGTATATTATCAGATATTTGTTTCGGGTCTAGGTGTTGTGGTACCATGGTACTAGTAGTTCCTAGTAGCCACGACATAGGGAATCCTATTATGGGATCAAAACTATGTACCTCTATGTGTCTATTAGGCTTGTACTTATTTATCTATTATTATTATTATTATTATTATGATGATAATAAGGTAGGCACTTTAATTGACAAAGCTCGTAATATCCATCGTCCCACAAACATGGATCCAACGTCACAAGCGACGTTACAAGATATTAAAATCAGTCACGTAACCACGCTAAGCCCCATTTGCCAACGTCAGATACATATCATTATCATCATCATTAACAGTATACTGTTGAAGTAAACTGCTGGACAGAGGCTTTACCTAAAAAGTGCCATGGCGAACGATAACGGGCTAACATTATACACCGACTTTCTTTAACCTAAGAATACACGAGCGATTCAAAACACTAATCTATATTTATGTGGTTCAATCAATCACTGAATAGCTCTCAGACAATAATTACTAACAACGCATAAGCAACACTATAACTAACCATAATTATATAATGTTTAAAAAAAACAATGTATGAGCCATGTTGGCCTAGTGGGCGGTACCTCAACTTACTGCCCGGAAAGTTTTGTGTGATGAACCGACATTCTGATGAACACCATACATAATAGCGAGTACCTAACAAAGGTAAAATGGACTCGCTGCAATACATATGCGCATATTGAGTTGGTGGTGTATGTAAATGTGTTTTTAAAAAATATTTTTTGTGTTTTATGCATTTATTTATTCAATTAGGTAGGTAAGTACGTACGTAAAGTATAGCTGCAGCATATAACTTATAACCTTTCTTGTTATTCATGCACTACATCAAGACTGTTTTCCATATTATACAAAGGTTAGCTGGAATATAATGCTATCTAGCATTAAGCTCACCTATTTACAGTACTTTTTAGTTATGCAATAAATATTTTTCTTTCTATCTATGAGTTTATAGAGAAAGAGTTTACTTACACATCTAAACAATACACGTTTTATGGTAACATGCAGAAAAAAACGTGAAAATAAAAGTTTTTCTATTGTATCGGTGCAGCTACATAACTAGGCTGCGGTCCATTCCGTCTCAGACGCGCCCGTTCATCTCCACGAGCGAGAGATGATCCGTTCCATGATCGACAGTGGTTCTCAAACTTAGACGGTATAACACATTTTTTTTTGTTTATCAATCGCACTTGCTAGACCGTTTTATCGTCAGCTTACGTTGCAAAATTGGTTGGTTTAATTGGAGATTACCCCCATTATACAAACCAACTTACAAACCTGAAAACTTTACCTCTTTATAATATTAGTATAGATTATTAATAGCCTGTAGAATATTACTGGGCATACCAGAAGAGTGAAATGAATTTCGGTCTAAGGCTACCCGTAGTCTTAGAATTCTTATATTTGTATTGTGCAGATATATAGTTAAGTAACATGAAATAAAGATATTGAGTAAGAACGTACAAAGGCGAGCTAAACCTTAAAAAGAGTTTTCTTCCAGCAAACCTTTAGAGAAAGATAGGTGATAAAGTTGATAGGTTTGTACAAAGAAAATGATCGATAATTTCAAAGTAATTACATTCTACCTGCCGCTCAAATAGAACATCCCTCCCCCACACTGCATGCCAATGACAGATTTGAATAGATATCAGTATGAAAAACTGTCCACCAACTGCCGCTGGGTACGCAGAGAAAATCGGAAAATTATTTCCATATCTCAGCATTTATTTTTCAGGATTCCAAAGTTTTTGACCAGATGCGTTTAGCATATAATCCTGAAAATTTGTATAATCAAATACATTATGATTTAATGTATTTGATTTTTCGGGGTTTTTTTTTTGAGGATTTAAAGCTAGTATTGAATCTTTGTTAAATTAAGAATATACTTTGTAATCTACTCCTGACTACCATATTATTATTATTATTGGACACTCCCAAAGGGTTATTTAGAAACAAATAAAACTAACTATCATACAGATCTGAACCATAGATAATAATAATAATTATAATTATAATACTGGACATTTTGCACACAGCATCATCTGGCCCCAAACTAAGCAGAGCTTGTATTATGGGAATACATTACTGATAAATTACTTATATACTTATTTTTAAAAGATGTTACCTACATGCACAGTATTATTAGTATCTAATTCTAATTCTAAGTGGGGGAGTGGGGGAGTATTATTAGTATATATTATAATACTGCGATTGCATAATGCCATCGTTCACTCGACGACCTCTGTGGCGCAGTGGGCGAAGGTCCGCCTGAGACACAGAAGGTTGCGGGTTCGATTCCTGTCACGGGACAAATGTTTGTGAGATCTGCAAATTTTTGTCTCGGGTCTGGGTGTTTTCTTATATATAATACAAAAAAAAAAGTATATAAGTAGTATATCAGTCATGTAGTTCCCATAATACAAGCTCTGCTTAGTTTGGGGCGAGATGATGCTGTGAAAAAAAAAACCGACCAAGTACATACATAGATACTGTATTCCACGACGTTATTAAACTTGCACCCACTCTTGAAAATACCTTCTCTTCCGCACCCCCCTTCATAGAAAGCCAGCCTTAGGATAGAAACTATAGATAAAACTTGCAAAACGGGCAGTTTATATAACTATATTTTTTAAAGAATTCAGAAAATTGCACGACGTACGTAAAGATTTACATAGTACAAACTATGTAAATCTTTACATGTACAAACAAGTATAGGTTTTATTGTCAATGAAATCAAATCAGAACATTGAATGAAATTTATGTACATACCTATTTTTATGTTAGAAAAAAACAATTGAAAATGTCTAAATTAGCTTCCTGAAAGTACTAGCTGGAGATTGCTAAGAATTTAAAGAAAGATTGAGAACCTGAAACGGTTCTCAATCCACGTTGCGGAGACAAGATATCGGTCACGTGTAGTATCACACTTTGCCTTACGTTGTGTGTAGGCGTCCAATCTTCTTTCTTATCCTCACCTTCCAGTTTATAAGGTATTTATTTCTGCATTGGTTAGCAGATTAAGATGTTATTCATCATTTTACGGATAAGGAAACTTCTGCATTGTAATTTTGGTACACGCATTACACAAATTATAAAGTACACCTCAGCCACTTTAAAACACATGGAATCCTCGCCATCCAAAGGTTATCTGGAAGAGATTTCTTTTAAGCAATAAGACGCCCATTGTACCTATAAGCTTAATATGCTATTGTTTATTCTGTTTATCGCATAGGGTGTACAATAAAATATTTTCATTAATTAATTCATTTAAAAGTTAGATGAGAGGGGGCAAAACCCCCTCCCCTCTAACTTATTAACCTTCACTAAAATGTTCAAGTGTAAAACAGAACTTAGAGTAGAATTTCATAGGAACTTAACCCGTGACCGTACGCGGGAGCTATACCAACTAAGCCACGAGATCGTTACCAGTCAAACTTAATTTCCCTTAACTTTCACTTTAAAACCAAATAACCATTGATAGGAACTGCCAAATAAAATTAGTTTTACGGATTTCTAACGATAACTTAGGAGCTACGAAGCAACTTTGTTACCCTAACTCGACACGTCTTGGACGTTACGTAACTATATTATCATAAATTATTGTTCCTTACCTACCTTTTACAAATATGAATAGTTGAGCTTAATAATTAATTTTAATGAGTGAACGAATTCTGAAAGATCTTCGAACTGATAATGAACTCCATTATATTTCACTGGCATTAAATTAATAGTAGGTACCTATCAACTTGTTTACTCCAACAAATATTTATATATTTAGCCTAAATCAAATAGAGGGTTGATACGACTGACTTTTATATATAGTTCAATGAACTTGAAACGAACTTTTCGTCTGAAATAAGAAGCATCTGAAAGAATTAAGTTTCCAGTCAAATTATTTTTAGGTAAATGAAATTTATGTTTTCTTAAGTCAAGTTATGAAACCATACTCAAAACAATACCAATTATTAGTAAAAATAAGAAAACAATTCACCTTCATTTCGTTACCTACTTATTTTAATATTTCTAAAAGGCATCAAATCCAAAGTAGTTTTGATATTTTTATCGGTCGTTATAAAAGGTAGCATAAACTTTATAAACTCATCATGCAAAGGTTACCTGGCCTAGGAAGTCCCCGTAACTATCATAAATCTTATCTACCATGCCCTTTGATATGAAGTTTCAAGATCTAGGATCATTAAATAAAGATATGAAATGTTTTATTACAAATCCGCGTTAGGAAGTAGGGCTAGGTCGTGTCGTAACCTTAAGATGGTGCCAGCAGCAGGGTGAATTTTGATATTAACTAGTATTAAGTACCTCACATGACCTAGATAAGACGTGACTTACAACATGAAGAGAAGATTAACGAACCGAGGAAGGCTTTCTGCTTGAGCTCCACTAAACTTTTTTTGAGTATTTATACTTTCATTATTGTAGTTCATAATACCCTACTCTACTGACTACGGTGGCTACAGTGCGTGATTGGCAGCCGGATTTCATGCAAGCTTTACGCTACCGCATAAACGCTATTCAACGCTACTCTCTCGCAGTTTAGGCAATACTATTAATCTAGTGATCGAATTCAATGTAATTTTGTTACATTTGAGTAACAAAATTATACTAAAATCAATTATAATTACCTCCACGCAACAACCTCGGCCGCAACCGTAGGTAAAATACAATTGGACATTCCAAAAAGCTTTGGTTCCTAGTTTTACTAGTTCTGTTTTGAACTCAAATTACGTGTTTTTGTTCACAACAAACCTTTTAAAAATTTTAAGAATACTTATTGACTTTTAACAACCTCTTTGGCGCAGTGGGCAAAGGTCCGCCTGAGACGCAGAAGGTTGTGGGTTCGATTCCCGCTGCGGGACAAATGTTTGTATGATCTGCATTCATTTGTCTCGGGTCTGGGTGTTTTCTATGTATAATATGTATGTATTTACAAAAAAAAATATAAGTAGTATATCAGTCTTGTTGTTCCCATAACACAAGCTCTGCTTACTTTGGAGCTAGATGATGCTGTGTGAAAATGTCCAGCATTATTTCTTTATTTTATTTATTTATAAAATAAAAATCATACTAATTTTATTTTTGCACCTGTGTGTTCCCGCTATTGCCCAGTCACTGAATTGTTGACCGTCAGAGACCATGATTGATTTCGATCTTAAAGTGTTGTATAAATTATTTGGATTATTTTTACCATATCCACACATCAACATTGTCTAGAGATATTTAACATATTTACAAACATATTAACAAAAACTTAATATAATTTCTGTAGAAAACTAGGTATGGTAAGAATTCTTATTTTATGCAGTTTTGATAACAACAATATAATACAACTGTTCGATATTATTTTTATATAATATATATTTAAAATAACAAAAAAAAATGCACCGGCTTCTAACATGCGTACCGCTCTCATTATTTCTTCTCTGCTTAAATGTAGACGTTCCATGGCATTATAAAGATCACAAACACAGTTATAAATTAAAAAGGTAAAGGTAACACTTGTTATTAATTAAATAAAAGTAAATTAATCAAGCAAAATTAACGTTGTAAAATTCAAATCAGAGATCCCGTTCTATCTTCTGTTTATTGCGTTCTTATTTTTTCTAATCTTGAAATTAGAACAAAAGAGGTTGAATTCCATATACAAACTTTTTTTGCAAATAGTATGCAAATTATTTCGAAATGAAATATCCCTAGACAATGTTGATGTGTGTATACACATGGAAGTGCAGAAGTTAAATTCAATTTTAGTTTGTCCAATGATCTTTGGTTAATATGGATATGTACAAGTATTTTTCGTTTTTTCAAGGTGTTATTCTAGTATTTAATGAGTTAAGTTTTAGTAAATTTACATTAAAACCTCGGTATGTAATAATATATTTGTTTGATTTTGATAGTTTTAACAATTTTTTTTCCATAACTTTTCAAACATGTCAAATGAGGCAGATGGTGGGCTGTAAACGCTTATAACTATGATCTACACCAACTCTGCAGACAATTTCAATGTGTACAGAGAGGTGGACTATATCTAAACATTCTCTAAATTGTATCTGTTTATTAAGTCGAATTAATAAGCCACCACGTATAGCTGCAGAAATAACTACGAACACTGAAACTGAACATGACCTCAAGCCAATGTTCTGTAATGTAAATAATGTCAATGTAATTTGAGTTCAAGTACAGTTTCAGTTCAATTCTTTACATCGAATTCCTTCAATATTTTGGTGCATCAAGTTTATATATTTCACATTTTTAATTATTAATCAACTATTTGTTTAGTTTGTTAGTTTAAAATGTATTTTGACTTTCTTATAGTGCTAGAAACATTGTCGTGTCTGGTAATTTAAATGATATCGAATAATTTCCAATGTCTTGTTTTCAATTTTAGGACAATAGTCAATAGAAGAATTTTGGTTAGCCAAGTTTTTTACTGTTATACTAAAATAATAAGTCAGCGAAACAGCTAATGACCTCGATTTTCCTGTACACTAACCAATGTTATTTTATCTATCGCTCTCTTTTACTAATAGTGACAAAAGAAAGAGATAGCAACAATTTTAGTGCTGTCAAATTAGTCAGATTAAGTTTTCCAAACAGAATTTAGTTGTGATTTCAAATCATGCTGACTAGAAACACAAAGAAGAGTGATACATACATAAATTTGACAGGTGAAAAATTATGCCGTCTCTTTCTTGCTTGCACTATCAGTAAAAGAGAGCTACAATTGAAATTAAATTTAGTTAGTGTACTAGAGAATCGAAGCCATTGTCATTTCAAATTTAATAGTAGAAAACAAAACACTGATTCAAAAATCTTTATAAATAAGCTTGTAACATGTAAATTCCTTTCAGGTGAAAGGTTTGTTTTCACGTAGGTACATGAAAACAAAAAATTACCATTACCATTGAGCCTACCACGTCCGTACTTTGGATTGTATAAATTATATTTCCGAATTGACAATCGTTTTGGTATTTTTTATAAGATGTTTTTTGTATTTGGTCAAGCAATTTTAGTTCTGACGAATAAACATAAAAAATATTCAAAAGGGCTTTACGAGTGAGTTACAAAAAAAATACCTGTTGAAAATACATACAAAAAACTAATCAAATTATAAAGGTCTAAAATAATGCCACAATCATACGTAGAAGTTTTGAAATTATAATTTGCCGCATTCCAGCTATATTGAATCTATACAGTCAGCTCAAGAAAGTGCATTTTACATTAATAGGTAATTTGGAGTGCCCCAACTTAATAGACCTTCGAAGTGGAGCTGCCTCCAAAGGGCACGACCCGCGTAATCCGTGTCAAGGATAGCTCTTAAAATAGACATTTTAAGTTTGTTACTTGCGTCTAACTGCACACCCTATATTGACTTGAATAGTTTATATACTGTTCAGGGTAAATTATTTAACTTTACCTACCTGACTTTACTTTCATTTACTTTTTTACAGCCCATTGTACTTTCATAAGAATAAGTTCTAGTTTATTTAGTTATTTGTTTATGATGTACAATCAATTATTATCATTCATTCATTTTCTTGCCTACAACGTAAGACGTCTTAGAAGAGATCTTGAATGTATTTATTCTGAAATCTTGTATTAACAGAATGATTTGAAATATAATTATGTTAAGTAGTATAATAAAGCTAGTATTATATAATAAAGTTATTTGTTTAAGTACCTAGAAGGGTACCTTAATATTGTATATCCGTAATGGGCCAGTTTTAGCAAAATTTATCATACTTTTATACCCAGCATACCTATTATTTACTCGTTCACAGTTGCACAATAAAGATAATCTGATTCTAATTCTGAGTATGTAGATATTTGATATGGTAGATTGGATTATTATATTGTAAGTTAATTTTATTGAAGCAATATCGCCTCCGCAAGACCAACAGAATGATCAGGTGATTAGAAACGCTAGAGGGTGAATTACCTCAAAGTCTAAGTAATTGTTTATCCCGAAGTTGAATAGTCTCAAAAATACATTCAAGACAGGAGGCATGAACCATTTCGTAAGGATACGAAGTCAGAATATTATATTTGACAATGATTTATAAATTTTTCACGTTTCGTATTATACTTCTTAATACCTGTATTATTAAGAAGTGCGCATCAACATTCGGATAGGCCTGAGCCAGTGTCAAGCCAGTGCATTGCTCAGTATTGCATCACGTTGAGCCTTCCAAAGCTTTTATAGCCTGTCATAGCTACGGGTACGGGCACCGGGGCTGTGTTCTAGTTTTGAATGGGCTCGTGGAGGCTCGTCGTGACGTCATGGAGGCGTATCTGTGACGTCAGCAAGGAAAGTAGGTCGCGCGGTCGTAGACCCCGAACGTTGCAGTCGTGGCACATTTTCGTCCTTGGAGCCGAGCCGGAGCGGTGCTAACTCACGTTTTTGAAGAATGTAAAATAATCGTACCGACATGATCAGCTGAAACTGTTTATTTTGCGATCCAATTTGTTAATAATACACAAGCACGAGCATCCAATATGTAAACATTGAGAAACATTCCATGCAAAACTTTAATTAAAAATCATGGCCAAATTCAGCATTTAGTCATTTATTATTAGAAACTGCGTGAATTTGACAACCTATCAACGACAATCAAAACAGTCGCCAAACTGTTGATTGACCGTTACCATAAAACGGCTAATTGCTGGAACAAGAATGATCAAACTATGCCACTCTCTATTTGTAATTCCTGCCATCTATTTATTTTTAATAAAGCTAGGCACATAAATTATTTAATGGTTTTTTGACTTACCAAGATCCTGCTTCTGACAGCAACCCATACTCTCATCCCATTGAGGGTGCGAACTAGGTCACTTGCTGCAGCCCCCAGTGCCTTCAACTCCGATCGATGCGCCGGCGTCAATGAGAACAGCCCTGATGCTCAAAATGCCAGCCTATAAATAGAACTGAAGGTAATCAATGAGGAGATACTCGAAAGGGATTTAGGATCTCTTTGAAATTGAGAGGATACGCTCATAAACAAAAAGGTTGAAAGGTACCTCGAAAAAAAATATTTTCTTAGAAGATAGAAGAGAAGAGAAGAAACCAAGATTTTCAAAAAACTCGTATTTGGATTTGCTTTCGATTTATTCCATAATGAATCCTTATATAGTAGCTCAATATCAGCTGATATAATGAAGTTTTGAATAACTTATCTTCGTTTATGGAAACTGTAGACTTTAGTTCGACTAAATTTTGGACTATATTTAAAGATCCACTTCGTCTCCTAAATATTTTAAATCTACGAATCCATGTTGAACCTGATGAAGAAAAGTAGCTAAAAAACTTTTTGTCGATGAATATTCCAAGAGGGTGGTTGCAAGTTCGATCAGGGTTGATATTTTTGGGACATTACAAAACCTTGAGATATCCCCTAGGGGTAGTTTAACACTTTATACATGTGAACAATACTGCGACATTTATTGGTACTACCCAGGTACGATTACCTATCAGTTATTTCGAAGTGAATGCACTCATAGGTTAAATGCGTTTGCGTCACCAGTCTGGTACGTGCTAACTATAGTATCTTTTGAAAAATAAACTTACCTAAAGCTTCGTCTTATTGCCTTTGTATAAAGATGATAGGAGATAAGTACCTTTTGTTTGTTTAGAGTAGTAACGTTTATGGACATAAATATAGAGTTAACTGACCGCACGTTGAACTATAAATAATAAATCTATTTATTGAATAATAAAAATATTAACTTTTTAAGAGTCAAGAAAAAGTTGATTGTGCAAAAGCTAGAAACGCCACAACCGAGGATTTACCACCAGATCTCATATAACAGTAACTTTAGTAAATCTATTAACTCTACACAAACAAACAAGTAGAGCATTATTACACAGCATTCGGCAAACATAAAATCTATCAGCATCATGGTAAAAGTTAAACCGTGAAGTCGAGGATCGAGAGAGTCGAAGGCAGAAGGGTTGAAAGTTTTGATCCGCTATTTAAAAAGCTGGAAGAGCGATGGTGTAGCGATGCCTTGGCGAAACATTTGAGAAACTGAAAGGAAAAAAGAAAGGCCATTTCAAGGCTAAGCCAAGTCTATGCTCAAACGTAGCTTCTCCGGCTTTTTAAATAACGGGATTCTAGTATACCTCTTTCTTGAACAAAGGCTTAATTTCGCTAATGCGTTTTCAAAAAAAATATAACGACTACAATAACACCTACAGGTTTTAGCTTCGATGCCAACGATCGGTAAGTCAATTACCTTCTTATAAAACTGGGGCATCAAGTTCTGATACCGAAGAATCGTAAGGGTTTTTCATTAAAGCCAACGAGTGAAGTGCAAAACCAACAACCGCCGAATAAATTAATGTAAACTGAACAGTTGTTTGCAGAGTTTTTTGGAAATCGTCGGTAGATATGTACGTTAATATAAAGTCGTTACCGTATTGATTTAAATATCAACACATAATTAAGTTCTAGGGCTCATGTACAGCGTTGTAAAATTGGGTTAGAATAACAAATGAAAAATAAAAGTTTAGTAAAGTTTTTCTGTATATTCTGATATTGTATGAATTTATTTTATACTAGGTTTTTAAGTTGATTTTTAAAACTTGTTTGTTTAATTCCATTTTTAATTTTGCCTGGAATTTTGGCATATGTTAGTATAGCTCTATCCTATGGAAATTAATCTTTATATCCTGCAATTATCAGCCTGTAAAAGTCAGCCTTATGTACAACAGGTGATAAATATCACTGGTGACCTTATCCGAATGCGTGATATATATTCCAGGCAACCCTAGGATGAAAGAGTATATTTTTAAAAAACTTGTACGATGGCAAATTAATGCACTTAGTAGATTGTGATTTCAAATTGAAATATTACACACTTACTTATATTTCCACTAATATACCCTCTTTTACTACTTTTATTATAAATGCAAAAGTATGGATATTGCTAAATAATCTCCGTAACGTAAACCAATTGGGTTTAAATTCCAAATAACACGCAGGCGTAGCCGTGGGCAACAGCTAGTACAGGATATATGATCTATCTTTCTTTAGTGGAGCTCGCGGTTTTTCGGCTTTCCATAGCAACGAACGTTGCTACGCTCGTAGCCGCCCGTAGGCATGTTGCTACGTGTATCGAGACCGCCTCGGGGAGATGCGTCGTCCTAAGTGAATTAACTGAATTGTATTGCATAGCTATTGTTGCGATAGGTACTTAGTTTTTGTTCGAAAACTACGAGAAAAAAGGTTTTCAGCTTAAAAATCATAACTGTTTTCAAATAAGAACTTATTTACTCCGCCAAATAGAGTAAACATAGAGGAAACATGATTTTTATGGTTTCGAAACTAAACGTAACGGAACTCTTATAATTTCGTCATTTCCGTCCGTGTGTCCGTGTCTCCTTGGTATAAATTCTATTCATATAAACATTTATCCCGCGGCGCTGCGGCAATCGAACCAGCAACCTTTTGCATCTCAAGCGAGTCGACTTCGCCACAGAGATCGTCAAAAGTAGCATTTGGTAGGAACAGCAAACATTTTTTAACCTATACTATTTCCAAATAAGTAACTTCGGGGCTCTAACATAACGTGCTTCAATATTTTGATCGGTTTTATATTCAGCTACAAAATTAATATGCAATAAATGCTAGTTATTCTGACTCATGGTTGGTGATCGAATGCGTCATTGACGCGCGTCGACATGTCGATCACATTTGGTTTAACCGAATATGTTCGTTTACATAGATCAGTGGCCGACCGCAACTGAATGCGTTCTGAAATAATAGTCGGTTTGACTAAAAACGGGTTGTAATCGAATACGGCCAAACCGAATAATAAATAAGTCATCACTCCCACAGAAAAGGAAATATTTTTTCAATAAAATACAAAAAGCTCGCGATGTCACTTCTGGTCTGGTGGTTTTTAAATAACACAGAAATGTTAACCACCTACTTATGAAAAAAACTTGCCTCTACAAAAGTAAACGAAAATAAATACAAACCAACAAGCATCGTTCAGCTATCATAATGGTTAAACATCAACTAAGCTGCGATTTATTGCCTTCCTATTGTCAAACAAGCTGAGCAAATTACACGAAAAACTTTGGGGTCATCGACCCCGCAATACTTCACGGATCTTTTGTATAGGTATTTCATTTCAGGAAGATTTCGTCGAAACCGTTCACTTCCTACTAAGTTGTGAAGGTTTAGGTTGTTGGAAGTAATTTATCATATTCCGCATTATATTGGTGTCGTTTAGTTTATAAGGCATTTTCATACGTTACATTCTTTTATTGTTGTATATAGGGAATCAATCTTGTAGGAATGAACAGTTTTCTGTTTCATACGCAAATGGCAAGTCTATTAACAGTAGTCAACTTAGATACGCAGCTACCTTCTTTTGTATGTAACCAAAGGACATTGCCATGCAGGCTTTGATCCAAAAACGCTGCAAATAAAAAAAATGCATTGTTTCCTTGCATTTTTCCTTATATATCTTATTCTCTTTTCTTTTTTTTATTGACTTACAAACATTGTTACTTAAATATATAAGTAACAAAACGTATATTAAAGAGTAAAAAAACGATTCCTACAAGTACCCGTTCGTTGTCTAATTCAGGGGCGTATAGCACGAAACTATGCCAAAATTATTTGTGCTACGGTAATATTCCGAATGATCTAATCTGACTTTTATAGGTCACCTTGTATACATTAGAGACCGTAATTGCCTTGTCACTTAGGCTGATATGTTTTTTTACCTATCTACTTTATCCTCGGTCTACCTTTTAACTATAAATCATAGTTTAAAATACTTAACTTCATTCAAGTGAGGTATTTTAAAACCCTAAATGCTGTTGATCTTTATGAATGTGATTATGATGAACAATGAACTGATGAAAACATTACTTAGAACCTAAAAAGGCTTCTGTCCAATGACCTAAGCCATAAAATAAAGAAGATGTCATCTCCTACCTGTGTAAATTGACCTTTTGGCTACATATTTTTTTTTATGCAACTAAAGTGGCAAACAAGCATACGGCACACCTGTTAGTAAGCGGTTGCCGTAACAGGCCCTATACCTATGGTAAAAATTATACTCTAGTTTAATTTCAAAACCACATCCTAACATTGTAAATTGTAGAAACCTGGAAAGATTACTTGGCACAATTTTAATTAAATTTTAGTTATGGAAAATGTAATATGTTGTTGCAACTTGTGCCCGCACGGTATGATGAAAATATTTTTAGATAGTAAGTATTCGTGGTAAATGAAAACATATCTATTTGAATTGTAAGCTTATTAATTTCTAACGATGGGTTCTAACGAGAATAAAAGTGCCAGTCCTAATTATTTATCTCTTCACGTCCTCCCATCATTGTTGTCCAAATAAAAAGACATTTAACGTTCTAGAAAGTTATTAATAAAGTTATGGCTAGTCGAACCTAATATTATAAAGAGGTAATTTTGCAAGTTTGTAAGTTAGGATGTATACGAGTGAAAGGTATTCTCCGAAACTACTCATCCGATTTCAAATGTATCTTAAAGGTGGACATATGTTGTATATTATCCGTTAAAATAAAACGCTGTCTTGATGGTAAGAGCAACTTTTTAATCGGGTACACACAGGCCAAGCCGTGGACAGTAGTTAGTAATATTTGATAAAGTTCCTACTTGCACTGCATACTCACGTAGGTCCCTACCTATTTATTTTTACTCAGTGTAGTGGGCGAAGGCCCGCCTGAGACGCAGAAGGTTGCAGGTTCGATTCCCACCGCTGGACAAATGTTTGTATGCAAATATTTTTTCGGGTCTGGGGGTTTTCTATGTATAAATGAACATTTTTACAAAAAAAAATATAAATAGTATATCAATCATGTAGTTCCCATAACACAAGTTCTGATTACTTGAATGCTCTGCTTAGATGATGCTGTGTTAAAAGTCCCACTCCTAATGCTGAAAAAAATGGGTAAAGAAATTTTATATTTGAGTTTTTATCAATTTCCCGTTATATGAATCGGTTTTTTTAACATTTAATGTCTTATGCATTATCATCCGGTATCAAGCGGGTAAAGCCATGGACAGAAGCTTGTCTTTCATAAAATATACACGTATGCCTATTAACATCCGAGTAAATTGAGAAAATTTTAGTAATCTGGACCGTCTTCATCAGAAATTAGAAAAATTTAATGTCAGTTTCAGAGTGCCTATGACATGACCTACTGTTATATCCAATACATGTAGGGCAGTGATATGAAATTATAATTGTTTGATCCGTAGTATCATTACATGATCAATGTTTGAGCGTCAGGAAGAGTTTAGTGAAAAAGGTAGGTACAGCTTCATCATTAAGAGTTCTAATTGCGAATTTTAATACTTGTTGATTTTAAATTTTATTGATCTGTATTCTAAGATTTAAAAAAAAAATTTCGGTCAACAAGAAAATGGGCGATATACACAAAAACTTATGATGTCGATTTTTTTTACTATTTTTTTTTTTTTGTCTAGCAGTGGCGTTCCACTGCTGGACAAATATACACAGAGACATTTCTTTCCAACTCTCCTATCCTTCACTAACTCCCACCATCCTCTAGCAGAAGGCGTCCAGATTATCCCACCATCGCTTCCTCAGCCGATGCCGACGCCGCCTTCCTGCCATGGTGTGTGGTTAGAGTTAAGTGAGACTCAACTGAGGTTGAGTCAGTACTATAAATGTCAGCGATCGCTTAAAACTTTTCCCATATAACCTTTTAATATCCGTGTGTCAACACCAGGAGCAAATACCTTTGTATTTGGAATGTGCTTCATTGCTTGCTTGTATGTTTGTCTGTTACAAATATCTAAAATTGGTTATTTGATCGTTCCTTCAATGTTTTTGAATGACTTTAATGATGGTTCAGATAGGTTACATCGCCACACTGACACTTGGGTATAGAACAAAGGTTGATGGAATTTAAAGCCGCTTAACCGATTGTAATGTAACTTTGTTTAAATCGTTTCTACGATATCGATAAGAGTTCGTACTGAAAGAGTAAAGAAGGTTCGTTTGTTTTCACATCAGTAAAAATTTTAGCTAAATATATTATCCGTGGTACTACCGAGATGGTGCTATTTATAGGAAGTCAAAGTTTGAATGTTTGTTGCTAATGATCTGCATAACGGCTTGACCGATTTGGATGAAATTTGGAACCGGTATCGACTTAGGCTAGTTTCGTGACCTAGACTAATAATAAAGGCCTAAAGAAATATTAAAAAAAATTGACGCAATGCGCGCAAAACGCACAAATTGAAACAATGATGTTTGTATGATAGATAGATAGATAGATAAACTCTTTATTGCACACCAAAGCAAAATACAAAGTACAAAGGAATTTATAATAAAACAATGGGCGGTCTTATGGCTAAAAGCGATCTCTTCCAGACAACCTTTGGCTGGACAGGATAAAATAGAATCAAAAGACGTATGGTTTGATATCATAAATTTTTTTTCGCATTACTTTCCGTAGCACTCTTTAGGAACAGATAGGTGCTACCGAATTCACTAAATCGAAGTATTCAATTGCCGTGGTTATACGGTGGTTATTATCACCCTACGCGATTCTACCTCATCCACACATATAACCATCGCCATTATCGAAATTTTACATTACGCAACATCAAACAAACCTTGTCTGCTCTGCTCGAACTGTATTTCAATAGCAAATGTTACGCAAGCGTCCATTTCATATCATCTAACTTGGTGTATTTTGGCTGTATTAGGGGATCGGTGAGACGCCCCGCGGCCTTATTAGCACACACACCCTATCCGGTCAGAAACACAAACTCCGGGTATTTTTGGACACCTATATAGCTTGTGA
The DNA here is from genome assembly GCA_958496245.1 of Perizoma flavofasciatum. Lineage (NCBI taxonomy): Eukaryota > Metazoa > Arthropoda > Insecta > Lepidoptera > Geometridae > Perizoma > Perizoma flavofasciatum. Next base: position 6,789,452 of record OY292431.1, read on the forward strand.
AAGTTAGGTAAACTAATTTAGATGTGAATGTTGGAGTAGGTATATATTTTTTTGAAAATAGCACTGGGAATCGAGAGGGTGAGGGTCGGGTTAATCAGACTATGCTAACCTGATTTCGATTACCTACCTGGTAAACAGAATGTGGCAAGATTATGTGGATGAATGATTAAAAATACTTGATTATACACTACAAGTTAACAACAAAATAAACAATAACTTAAAGTACATGATAAAGCTTTCAGCATTATTTTCGCCTATGTACACTACTATCTATCAATAATGGATGGTCATACCGCTTAAAAGCGGAGTGGAAACTGGATATAGCGGTATCTAGACATTAAATTACAAACGTATTGTAATAATAAAAAAAGAGAATGCAATAGGTAATACAAAGATTAATATAATAACAAATATCTCTTATACAAAAATGAACTACATAATGTGATGATGGAAAGTGCCTTATATATGTTTATTGTTTAAAGTACTAGTGTAAATGTAAACCACCTTTAAACGATAATTTTGTGATAATGACTTAAAGTTGCGTCGGTCGCCAGCGTCATCCAAACTATTCGCTAATCGAAGCAAAGATGCGGGTTCGAGTGCCATTCATTTGAAAAAAAATCATTTATAACCCTTTTCTTTGAAAGTTTGGTTAATTGAAATGGAATGCGGACCGAATTACATAATACGTAATTATTTGAAATCATTTCCAATGCGGACTTTTTTGAACGATACCGAGATACACCTACATACACACTACAGCTTAGTTTAGTTTTATAGAGGCTACCCGACCAACCGATAAGTATATGCGGAAGCACATTTCGACTGACTTCGAAAGCCATGACCAATTACGGTAGGTCTGGCCGCCAAAGCATAAGAAAATTTCAATCTAGTATGTAAGTAGCTCGTGAACTAAACAGACAAAGGGTTAGGTTGGCTGGTAAAAAATGCTTTATCGTTAGGTCCGCCTATTGTCACTTTTAAGATTTGTACAATCAAGTGTTATTTAATAAATAAATAAAGTGTAGAGTGATAATTATGAGTTTTATACGGCACTTTATCAAGCTAGACAAATCTCATGGCAGTGTGCCTCTCGGCTCGAACAAGTAGCACTGATGGTACGCGCTACCAAGCACGCCCGTGAAAAAAGGCTCATAGTTGTAAATCAGGTAACGGTTCTCATCAGCCGCACTGGCGAAGGTATGAACGTTCTTCCTGCATTCCCTCACAAAGAAGTCCATGAAATATCTGTTCGCTTTCACGGCGTTGATAGAGTGGGCGTAGGCCTTTGACAGTTTCCATTCGAACGAGCTCTTTTCGGGGTGGAACTGGACTCCAAAGAATGGATACCTGCAAAGTAAAAAAATGTGTGAAAATAATATAGAAACCTACAAGCGCATTCCGATTTTTATTTCAGGAAATGTTTGATGATTCCAGAAAACGCTTTCAAGTAAAAACAAAAAAAAACAGGGTCATGACTGTATTCTTTATAAAAACATCCTTAGGTCCATGGGTGAATCAACTTTTAAGCCACTACTTTCTGAAAATTTTGCAAATTTCCAATCCAAATTTTTGTAAATGAACGAAAGTTTAAGAAAATATGGTGTTATCATTTGTATTATGTATCTGTGTTTTAGGATTGATAGCTTGCCACGACATCTAAGCTAGTATTATGGAGTTTTTTTTGAAAAAAACGAATGAGTGTGTCGAAAAACCACAAATCTTGCTTTAAATTAAAAAAAAGGATTGCACTGTCTTCCTAATAAAATATCTTATTATCTGCTTGGGTTAAAAAAATAAAATAAAGATACGAAATACAGTTTTTATTGTTACTTCTATAACAGGGACACGAAAGGAGTGCTTTAAAAGTTGATTCACCCCCATACTCAGTAGGTACTTTGATCCGTGAGGATATCAAATAGTAAAGGCACAGTCCAAACATTAAGTACCTATATTTGGTACATGTTCATGTTTTGCATAGGTTAAGTAAGTATTCCAAGTGACAGATACCAAAAATAAGATATTTTTTTTACCATCATGACGTTTTGAGCACTTTCAAAACGTATTGATCACGTGTTAATGCGCACATAACTTTTTTCAATTATCGAAAGAAATATTTTAAAAAAATCTACGTCTTGCAAAGCTAATTTATTATCATACGGCTGTCCGGCTCTTGGAGTGTGGTCTTGAGTTATAAAATGTTCTCACTATATTAGTGAAGAAACTCAGTTGAAGTTGAGTCTTCTTAATTAACACAAAAAAATATATTTGTTATTATTTAGAACATAAACCGACATCTTCGTGTAAAAAATAAACATGATAATTACTTTTTTCAAGTTAAATCTAGCCGTGCAAATTGTTAACGTCAAAAATATAAATACAACATATTAATTGTTTCATAAAAGTTCCTTTTACACTGCAATTAAAATCTACAGCGCATTACCGCTAATCATTAAATCGAATTATTCCCATCTAATCCCTTAATGGGGACCATTAAGAGATACCATTTCAAAAGAGTTTTTAAAAATGGCTCCTATCTAATGTTTTCTATAGTTTAGATGAGTATTTTGTGGGGACGACGGCATAACATGTTTAATTACACGTTAAATTACATAATTTTCTTAAACATTTAACAGAGTAGATATTAATTTTTGTTAGGTACTTTTTTATTATGGGTTGGTTCTCATTTATTAGGAAAATTCTAACCCTAGTTTGACCAGACATAAGACCAATATTGTATATTCGAAACGGACAAGCTGTTGAAGCTTTTAAAAACACCTACCACCTTAACACACAGTTTTTGCAATAAAGATTTACTTTACTTTACTTTTCTGTTTATTTGGAAAGAGCACATACCTAGTATGCTCAATGCTGGCGATGAACTTAACACCGTATGCGTCGTCTGTGTGTGAAGTTACTTTCCAGTGTTCAGTCAGATTGTGAGATTTCAGATTCTGAAAATTGAGATACTTTAAGCCACTTGTACTAAAATTCTACCAAAACGATAGTTTTGGCTTTGAGTTTTGGTTAAAACTTATCCTACTAATATTATAATGCCAAATCCTAGATTTTTTAAAAGGCCAAAGTTTGGATGTTTGGATGATTATTGCTAATACTATTCACAACGGTTGAAATTTGATTTAATTTTGTAGACACTTCGTGACATCATAGGCTTTTTATCAAAAATAATTCGCCTGTTCCTCAGACGAACCCGTTTTTCTAAAAGAAATTTACCACCGCCAAGTATATTGCTCATACCGGTGGAATTACAGGTAAACAAATACATGAGACTTTTCAACTTTGTCTAGGGCAGGCAACGCATGAGTAATGCCCCTGGTGTAAAGATTGATAGGTAAATATACCTATCAAAAGGTGACAGTGACCGCTTACCATTTGTTGAGCCGTATACCTGTTAACCTTCTGGTAACATGAAAAGATAAGTAGGTAGGTACTCTAGGTAGTGTCTGACATCGATGGTTGAAAACTCAAAGTGTAACCCCTGCTACGAACCCAACATTTGGTAGATATTCCTAGTAATGAATAAATAATTACCTCATCAAGGATGCAGAACTGGTGAGCATTAACAGTCACTTTTTCACTTCCCAGAAGATCGATGATTTCGTTTGGTGCATCTTTAAACATTTTGCTGTCACGGAAATCTGCCAACAAACATAATTATCCATTATATGTCATACATATTGAGCACCTTAGAATACTCCCTCCATTAATGGAAGTTTGCAAGGTAACAAAGTAGGTACAGTAGTAGATTTCAAAATGAAAAAAAATACTGATTTGAGAACTGAGTGGTGGTTCTCTGATGACTTGTATGTAGACCGAAGCACGGAACTAATTTATTATTAATTTTAATAAAGATATAACTAACTTATACTAAATAATATGTGAATGTTTAATCATAAAACATTCGTTTGTTTCATTTGGATTACAACAATCGCTTTGACATGCCCTGATTACACCTATTTCTTCACTATATGAAGGTAAGGTAACTTTGTGCCTAGTCGATCTTATTTAGTATATTTCGATGGGTGACCGGTAGTGGCATTCCAAACAGAATACTTCTGTGCTTCGCCTCTTCGGAGAGCGCGTTAAGATGTCGGTCCCAGCTAAAACAGTCATTGAACGCCGGAGGCTAGAATTTCCAGATTTGCTAAGCTCATTTACGATCTTACTTTAATGAACAAAAACTTATCATAAATTATCAAAAACAAACGCTGATAATTGGAAGATCATTAGCAATTATGCCGATAAGAAAATAATTAAGTAAGTACGTACGTTTCGTAACATTAGTTGACAGGCCTACGTGATTAAATAAATGCACACAATTCTACCAATATTTAAGCTTAGGTTAGGTAGGTTAAGAACAACGCAACCACCTACTACATTGTGTAACACAGTTCCTCCTTAGGAGTGCCATTACAAACGGTCTGGAGCTACCTCCATACATCGACCTACTCAAATCTTCGGTGCATCGGGTGGGAGGCCTTCCCAAACTGCATTGTTCGGTTCGTGGTTGCCATTCGAGACCCCCCTTTATCCCCCTGCGGTTGACGGTTCTGGGATATGGCCTGCCTAGTGCAACTTCAACTTGCTATTTTTAAAAAATAAAAATAGCAAGTTGAAGTGTTGAAGTCTGTACGTGAACCAAACATGGTTCACGTACAGACCCAATACTAGGATTTCCACGATACAGTCCTTTATCGTGGGTATCAGGAACTACGAGTACTATGGTATCACAACACCCAAACCCGGAACATGTCTGTAGAACATATAAAACTTTGCCGCGTAGCGGGAATATAACCCGCACCGCTTGCGTCTCAGCCGACTACTCGCTCGCTGCGCCACCGAGGTCGTCAATTCTGAGAGCTTTCACTTTATTTATTTAGCTTTTAAGGTGGTTTGGCTCTATTTTTTTGACGTTTAAAAACACAAACGTCAATAAGTTGTGATTGAGAGTCCGAGGCGAGTCGCTGTAAATCACGACACAGGCTCAACCTGGTAGTAGAATATCCTCCATTGTAAATGTAGAGAAAAGATGGATCAAAACGGGGCAAGATCTTCTTTGAAATGGAGGTGTCCAACCGTCTCCGCCATACTTTCTTACCATCCGTAAAATCTAGCGGATCGTTCCCGAAGGAGTAACAAGTGACCCTATTTTCATTCTCCCGTCCTGAGTCGAGGATGATAAGCAGTTCGAAGCCAAGGCATGTGCCGAAAATTGGGAAATAGTCTCCTTTGTCGTTCAGCTTCTTGGCTATCTCGAAGATGTGCTGGCCGGCGTCCGCATAACCGTTGGACTGATTGAAGTAAGTGGCACCACCGGGGATGAGAACCCTGGAATTTTAAAGAAGGCCGTCTTAAAACACAATATACCTACAGTGTGTTAAGCCCCAAAGCCCCGGTTTGATAGAATAGAGGCACATTTTTGCTTAGATAAGAATCACTGAAAAAATATTTCAAAGACGTCGAAAGGTTGATATTTAATGTATGCCTAGACGCGCGTTTTTTTTATTAATTGTAGTTTTATAAACCCCTTGCAATCAAAAGGTTGTGTTTTCAAACCGAACGCGCTTAGGACTATTCGGTGCACTCACCCATTAATTTTCTCCATGAGTTCTTCATAATATGTGCGATCCTTGCCAATCCTGGGAACAAAGGGAAGGTACTTAAATAATACATTTCCTGGAGATCCAGGATGAGATGAGTAGAGATTCCTGAGTTTCCTGGAGATGAGTAGATACTTAAATAATAACTAGGTAGATACCCTTTAAGATTTTCCCCCGTAATGAGGTTTTTCGGCTCCAAAACTTCTATTCTTCGAAATTACTTCAAAATCGTTTAGGGCGTTCTAGATATTTTCTGTACCTCCCTCATAGATAGACATATGTATACAGATACAAAATAACGTTGCTCTACAACTTTAGAGTTTTTGTATGTCAATAACTAGCCTCAGCCCATGGCTTCGCCCGCGTGGTACCCGGATTAAAAAGTAGCCTATGTGTTATTCGTATGTATGAGCTGTATGTAAAGTTTCATCAAAATTCGTTTAGTTTTTGCACGGAAGAGTAACAAAATCCATCCTCACAAACTTTCGTGTTTATAATAGTAGTAGGATTTTCACAAAGAACAGGATATTTTTGCGATATTTAAAACTTGAACTCGCATATCCCGTTCTTAGTAAAAATTAAAAAAGTAGGCAGGTAGGATACGTTGCTTGATTAAAGAATAAAGGTAGTTACCATGCAAGTATATTGCCCAATATATTGTAGTAGATAAAGGATGTGTTTAAAACTTGTGACTAAATATAAGCTCTTATCAATCTCATCTCATACAGATAAACTTACATGATAGGCACGACCCTTGCCCCAGACGCCTCCACGTCCTTGACATAGGAAGCGGCAATGTAGCTCGTATAGTTCTCTTCTGGGTACTTCCCGTGAAGGTAGAAAGACTGCTCCTGGGACAAGACCCCAATGATCGGTCGGTCGTTCACAATCGGCACCTCATCTGCCTGGATGATCACCGCACCTTCGCAACGAAGGAAATACACCAACAACGTAAGCAGCAGCGCACCTTTCATCATGACAACCCCGCTCCAATTGTCCACAACACCACTACACCATCTAAAATATTCACACTTATCAGTAAGTACGCAATCTTCCAATTCGTTTTCTTATCTCAAATCTCTAATTGAGTAGGTTTTTCTTTGATCGGGGCCGATTATCGGCTTGATCGTGTTTATTTAACGATATGTAAGTGTCTAACCTTATGAAGATTATGTTAAAAACATCATTTAGAAAGCAAAGTACGATTTTCTCTGCGATTTGACTCGTATGCATCGAATTCACAATACGTCGTCGTTCGTCTAAAAATAAAACATCTATATTGGTGCCCAACAATTCATGCGTAATATTATTTAAAAACAAACGCGGGCTAACTGCAGGAACATTAATGTGGACTGTGATGATTTTAGTAGGTAGGTACCTACTTATAGGTGAGTTATAAGATAATAGTGATTATTATCCACCTATAGGGTAGTCAATTAACACAACCTACCTTAGCTTAATTCAAAGTAATATCACGCTCAATAGCAATACAAACAAGTTTTTGTAGCCCAAAATAATAAGGCCCAAAATAAATAAAATAAAAATAATAAAATAAAGGCTCATCATGATGAAGACATTTGTGAAGACGACCTTAGACATTAAACAATTATAGGTTACACTACGGCCATAATTTGTCGTCTTCAGTCCACGTCATTTTCTCATTCCCAGTGCCATGAAGCGGGAATCGAACCCAAAACAGACACCACGTGTCTCTAGTGTCTTGTCTAATACCTAGGCATCTGAAATAAATATTAGAATTGAGAGCACTAATTACAAAAACCTTGGTACGGTTTTGCTGGTTTTCAGTACCTAATAGTAATAATAATAATGCTGGACATTTTTCACACAGCATCATCTAGCCCCAAACTAAGCAGAGCTTATATTATGGAAACTACGTGACTGATATAGGTACTGCATAACTGATATACTAATAATATACTTTTTTTGTAAATACATACATATTATATTTATATAGAAAACACCCAGACCCGAGACAAATATTTGCAGATCATACAAAGATTTGTCCCTTCTGCGTCTCAGGTGGGCCTTGGCCCACTGCGCCACAGTCGTAATGCTAACCTATTTATTTTTGCATTAGTGTAGGTAATATGGTACTTAGTTATATTCATGTTATAAAATTTTGTGACTATCAGTAACGTTTATTATAGCCGGTTTTATTTTTGAAAACGCTTGAAAGTGTAATTTTAAAAGCCCTGGATCTCAATTACAATCGATTATAGAGGTAAGTTGTTCAAAAACTAGAGTGTAATATTCAAAATGTGTTCTTATTGCCACGAATTCTTTTTTATATTTGGTACCTATTTCATATTCTCTAATATCTCAAAATCAAATGCTATGCATACGAAATATTTCCAAAAATGCACAAAATTGTTATAGGTACCCTACGTAATTATAATGTTTTAAGTAAAGAATGAGAAGAACGTACCTATCACCAAGCGTGATTTTGTGATAACTGATAAGGCTCTTATGTGCACTTGTTTTTGTACGTACTAAGCCTAGGCACTTAGTAGGTACAAAATCAAGTAGAAAGCATACCTACCTACTAGTATATTCTAGGAAGGTAGATACTTAACCTACTACTACTTGTTAATTTGTTGGACTTCTTAGTATGTAGGTATCTACATACTAAGAAGTCCAACAATAGGTACATTGTTCTATTCATATTGTAAAAACGGGATTTTTCACGTACCGCACTATCGGTGAAGGCACCGACTAAGTTTCGACTCATTCCGAGAGTCTTCATCAGGGTACTAGTATTATAATATCTGTCATCAAGGTGAGTGATCGCGATGCTCTCCCTCCGCGTCGCGTCGTAGTAGTCGTCACCGATAGTGCGGTACCTACGTGAAAATTCCCGTTTTTACAATATGAATAGTCAAATTCACGATAGTTTTTGGTATACAATGTTTGGTGCCTACCTTGACATTTACTTCTGATGGAACTTGCTGCATAAATTATGAATTGAACTGCACTCTGAATTATGTTAGAAAGTACTTGAAGATACATCATGCTGACTACTGATAACCTAATAGGTTTTAATGTGTTCTAGAAAAGGTGCTCTCACGATCTCGCGTACGAAAGTATATTTTTTCAAGAAGAGTGACAGGCCAAATCAATAAAGACACGTCTAAGCTGTTTTCGCATGCGCATCATTAACATCCACGTTAAAGGATGTTTTGTTTTTGAATGCACCTACAACTACCTACATAACTACCTACCTACTTATTCAAGTTATGCATCGTAATATTTGCTATTTACATAAGTAGGTATCACCTATCGCACCCAAATAAGTTTATTTATTGGTACCGTCCCATTCCAAGAAATTGATATAAGTAACTACCTACTGTGTGCCTTATAACACATGGGCTATATGTCATATATAATAAGCAATGCACCTATGTACTTAGCAATGTAGGTACATGTGGAGAGGTAGGTACCTTCTGTACCTACAAAATATAATGTACATTTGTTCTATTAAGTAGGTACGGTTCTTATTTTGTTTTGCATGAAATGGACATATTATTTTTCATGATGACGCTGATATAACAATGCTCTGCACCACAATTTCACTATCCAAAGGCGATTCACAGATTAGTTAGGGATACTACGTATAACATGGAAATAATGATACACGCACATCAATATCTTTAGATAGATAGCTCTACGATGGATATACTTTACAGAACACAGTGGCACTTGCGACAAAAAGTGCGGGCACCTACAGCACGCACAAATCGGCACATTCAATACCGTATGGGTTGTCTATGGTATCGATAATTTAATCTGTGGGCCATTAATATTTTACTATAATTTAATTTCTAGCAACACAGATTTTTGGTTGTCAAAAGAAAAATGCCGCTGCCAAGACAGGACGTAATGATAAAGGTATTTTGGTGATATTTCAGTTTCTTCCCAGTGTTAGCTCGTTTACTAGAGACTTTTTCATTGATTAGTTTGAAGTTCACATTATCACCAAATGTAATTTTATCGTAAAATGGCAAGTTAACTGAACACTTTGTTTTAGGTTGGATTTCTGCGTTAACTGTAGAATTCGCGTATTTTCTGTATCTGACGAAAGGAAGGAGTTGAAAATGTTTGAGATGGTGAGTACCATATCTTTTGTTCACCCATTGCTATCACTCACTCGCATTATCATGTATGTGAAAAGCAGCGGAGATATTCACACTAACTATCGTTGTACCTATTTCGCTATTTTCAGAATGCAGCGGAGCCAATGCAGGTGGACGTTGCACCTGAAGACAACGAAAACAGTGAAGCTGAGTGCTACGTGGTTGAAAATCCCTCCTTAGATCTAGAGACATACTCCGCCGCCTACACTGGTTTTGCTAAGCTCTACAGGCTGATGTTTGTTGCTGATCATTGCCCTTCTCTAAGGTTGGAAGCTCTAAAAATGGCAATAACCTATATCATGACAACATATAATGTAAGTCTCTACCAATCTCTTCACAAGAAACTAGCAGAGGCTGTGGTAGCCGCCGGCTTGCCTGATGTGGCAGCCCAAATGGGCTCTCAAGATATACCTTCCATTGATGCATTATGGATAGAAAGTAAAACCAAAAAAGCTGCTATAAAGCTGGAAAAGCTAGATACGGATTTAAAAAATTACAAAACCAATTCAATAAAAGAAAGCATTAGAAGAGGCCATGATGACCTGGGAGACCACTACCTAGACTGTGGGGATTTGACCAGCGCATTGAAATGCTATTCCAGAGCAAGAGATTACTGCACCAGTGGCAAGCACATCATCCTGATGTGCCTGAACGTTGTTAAGGTCTCAGTGTATCTACAGAACTGGGCACATGTTCTCAACTATGTGTCAAAAGCCGAGAGCACACCAGATTTCAATGAGGTCCCCGGAAAAGATTCTAATCAATCCATACTGACCCGCCTAAAGTGCGCTGCTGGTCTGGCTGAATTAGCAACAAAGAAATACAAATCTGCTGCCAAACACTTTCTTGCAGCCAGCATCGATCACTGTGACTACCCTGAGCTGCTAAGCAGCAACAACGTAGCTGTGTACGGGGGGCTGTGTGCCCTAGCTACATTTGACCGTTCTGAATTACAAAAACAAGTCATAGTTAGCAGTTCTTTTAAATTATTCCTAGAACTAGAACCACAGTTACGAGACATAATTTTTAAGTTCTATGAATCAAAATATGCTTCATGCTTAAGGTTGTTGGATGAGATTAGGGATAATCTCATGCTAGATATGTATCTGGCTCCCCACTTGAGTTCCCTTTACATGCAGATAAGGAACAGGGCATTGATTCAGTACTTCAGTCCGTACTTGTCAGCTGATATGAGACTGATGGCTGCAGCTTTCAACCGCACTGTGAATGCTCTGGAAGATGAGTTGATGCAGTTAATACTTGATGGACAGATCCAGGCCCGCATTGATTCACACAATAAGATATTGTATGCTAAGGATGTTGACCAGAGGAGTACTACATTTGAAAGGAGTCTGACCATGGGGAAGGAATATTCACGGCGGACATCTATGCTTATTCTGCGTGCTGCAATGATCAAGAACCATATTCATGTTAAGGTAGGGCACAATTTCATCCAGTTTTTTTTTTTTGGACAGCTTTGTTTACATGTTACCATGAGATAAAGTAGCCTATGTGTTATAATAGATCAATAATTATAACAAAATACATCCAAATTTGTTAAGCCATTACCAAAAATAAAAATCCTGTCAGTCCCTGGTGATCTTAACCAGTCTCTGAGTGTACTTGGACAATCCACCATTTGTATGTATGTTTGTCTGTCAATTACTGCTGAACTAATCATTCAATCTTGATGAAACTTGGTTGGTAGGTAGGTTATAATAATAGAATTTTATAGTTTTAGTATGAGCATAATTGGGGTTTTTAAACTATGGGGTTGCATGATCTCAGTTGTGGTGAATTATGTATGTTATTTGCAACAGAATTAGGTAACTTCAAATAAGTTTACAGTCTTCTTATCAGTGAAATTTTATATCAACATTAAATTCCTCCAATACAAGTGCAGACCGAGCCTGCAGTGTCAAAATGTAAAATTACAGTTATCCCAATAAGGCAGCATGCATTTGTTTTATGTCAGATTCGGTTTAGGCAGTATTTGAACAGTTAATACTTAGTCAATACTTTATGATAAAATTTCAATTTGATATAAAAACTCTTTGAAATTATAATATGACAGGGTGGCAAAGACTAGTGACTATACATTTTAACAATTGCCTGGTTGGTGAATAACAATAAAAAAATTAATGACTTCACTCATGGACATAATTAGAGGAATGAAACAAAAAAGAGACAGATTGGAACTAAAACATTTTTTTATCTAAGTATAGAAACTATATTAAGCACTATTAACTTTACCATTTTGAATGAAAATAAAACTTCAGTAAAAAACACAAGACTAATCAACAGAAATCTCGAAAATGATGTTTTGAAGAACTAACCCTTCAATCATCACATTGAAAAGTGATTATGTTATGACATTATGGGAATTTTTTGTTGAGTGTTTGGGCAAATTTAGTATTTGGTGTTACCCCCTCTAGCTTTTAAAACTGCTTGAAATCTTCTTGGCATGCTCTTGATTAAGTTATCAATGAAATCTTGTGGTATTTGATTCTACTCTTCCAGTGCCCTTTTGAGATTTCCTATGTTTGTTGGTGCTGGATCCCCCTGTTTTATTTGTTTTCCGAGCATATCCCAAACATCTTCGACGGAGTTTAGGTCTGGCGAGCGTGCTGGCCACGGTAAAACGTCAATTTCGACCTCTCGAAGATACAATAGTTGTAACCCAAACAATAGTTGTATTGTCCTGCATTAATTGAAAATTTTCTCAGATGTATCGGGCAAATGGCATAACAGTCGGTTCTAAGATGTCATTTACGTACCGAGCCGCAGTCAGGAATCCATTTTCTACGATGTTACACTCCCGTACGTGCCCCTATGCAAATACCACCCCATACCATTACTGACCCTCCACCATATGACTCTTCCGATAATGTTACAATGAGAGTATCTTTCTCCAGGTCGTCTCTAAACTTTAACCATTCTATCATCTGGCTTAAGACAAGCTAGACTCGTCAGTGAACAATATTTTCCCCCAGTCCTCATCATTCCAGTTTTGTTATGAGCGAGCAAAGTTAGCCCGAGATACTCGATGATCTGTGGTAAGGGTCCTCTAGGTGGCAAGTACGTCTTTATTCCAACTTCTTTAATTCTTCTTCTTACGGTCTGATGACCTCAGAAGAAGTCAAAGTGCGATTTCTCAGAACACTGCTCATCATAAATCGATCGTCTCTCGCTGAAATGACTCTCTTGCGTCCTTGCCCTGCACGTCTCGTGTACTCTCCACTACTCTCCAGTCTGCCGATAACGTCTAACAATTCGAAAGATGACGGATTTGGAAACTCGCAATGTCTGAGCCACTTCTTTATAACTGACCCTTACCAATTAAAGAAACAGCTTTGGAAACCTGAGCTACGCTAAGATCCGGCATTGTCCCTTCAGGTACTCATTGATGTGTAAGCACCACTATTGCGATATGTTTTTGTGAAAAAAATGGAAAGAGAATTTTATGAAATGAAAACGCAAACGTCGGCAAAATTATTGCCGAAAATAACAAATAAACGAAAAAAAAAACAAATGAAACTCTGAAACAAAAGACTATTGAAGTACCTAATAATTTTTTTAAATTAAATATTAAGGTATGTGTGGAGTGTATTTGGTTTTTTTAGTGTTATTATTTAACTTTTTCAATTTCAGAATGTTGGGCGTGAAGCAGGACCACAGAGTGGGGAAGCCCCTGGTTCCAGCACCAGTCTCACACCAAGGACCTTTGACACGGTGCCCCTGTGATTAACTCTCCCAAGTGACTAGCATGTCATCATTTGTCTCGCTACACAGAAAGAAACAATCAATTTAACATACTAATTTTTATACACAAAACTCGGATGTTTCTACTCAAAGCCTGTCATAGTGAGCGAAATGACGGAGTGCTGTTTTCTGGTGCACAGTTTCAAAGCGCAAATGCGTACTGTACATTGTCATGTGAATATAGATCTTATCAAAATGAACTTTTCTTGTACTGAGTAATATGTATCTGCTTTTGTTATTGTTCAACGAGACTGCAGAAGCAAACAGCAACTGAATAACAGCTCTGCTGTTGTTTTATCAGCACAAAAAGCTGGAGTAAGAATTTGTTTATACTGAATTATTCTATGTATGTAACCGCAAAAACGTCTTACGTAAATTTTGAATTAAAAATTTGAAGGCACCTGGTATGTTTTATTCTTTACCCTAGCGTATTATAATATATGTGGTAATGGTAACCGCTATCAGATCAGATGGGCTGTAGAAACTATGCCTGTTTGGTCCCAACAATTTTTTTAATAAGACAGTTTTCACCTTGCCTCCGCTCCGCCCGTGCCAGAGCCGCAGCCGCAGGCCCAAACCAGAAGGTAACGGTAATATTCCGTTTCACTTGAATTAGGTAGGTACCTATCTATTATTATTAGGTACTTTTCATAGCCGTTTCTACTGTTAGTGATACGACAGCTTCATTATTTTGAATCTGTCACGACAAACAGTTAGGCCGCGGCCGAACTGTTTGTCGTGCCTCGCGGCTTTAGGTTAAGAAAAGCACAAGAAAAAATCACAAGGGCCACTTTGAAACGTCGATTTTATCTGCTGCCTGTTCCTTCGCGACCAAGCCCAGAAAAGAAAGGCAAGAAAACAAGGCTAGTCATTCTTTTTAAAGATCCTTTTACAAAACAATAGGTGGCTAGGTCATAGTCAAAGCTTTTTGACACATGTTTTCATAGGAATCTGCCATCATAATCAATGGTTAGACTTGCTTGACCGTCCGTTTATTTTGTTGGTGAACTCAAGCCTAAGGAAGAATTTAGGCTTGTTCTTGCTCGGTCAGTAAAGAGAACGCTCCTTACTAATGAACTAGTTCGGACTTCTAGTCGCGCTCTTCTAAAATATACTACTGTACTCTAGTACACAGTACTAAAGGAAACATACAAAACGCGTTCATCAACAGTACTGTTTATCCTTTTAGATCGATTTTAAACCTTATGACGTAGAAAATAGCAAGTACTTTTACGTTATGCAGACTTTGGGACCTGAATGAACTAGTGTACTATTAGGAACGAGTACAACTGAATAGTACGTTCTAGTTCACTTGAGGGAATTCATTCCTATTAGGGAACTCATACTAATGAATAAAACAATTATGTAGGAAGGTAAATACAAAGTAGGACGTTTAATTCATATTCACATAGCTAAGAATCGAATACAAATAATCACAGTAGTGGAGAGCATAAGGTTAAAGGCAGATAATTTGATAGCAACATCCTAGACATAATCAGTAGGTATGACCTATTTAACCATTAACATATCCATGGTGGGACATGTGAGGCAGTATGCATAGGCGAAGGCACTAAAAAATATTGGTCGGTACGTTTTAAATCCGACGCAAAAGGGGGATTAAGGGGCAGACAGACTCAGAACAAGATTCTTATTTTGGATAACTCTTGTGAATTTCATCAATATCTCTTGACAAAATTCGAGTTGAAAATTTTTACTCGCTTTTTGAGACAGTAACTTTGCTATAGATAAAATTAATTAAAATCGTGTTTTGGGAACCAAAAGATTCATGGAATACACAACTTGGGAGTTATAAACTTTTGTTGAAATTTTCTTGTGCTCTCAATCAGGAGGAAAAATCAATAACAGCCTTCCGGAACATACATACAGCCAGCGTATGACCTAGCACAGCTGCTAAAGTGTAGTTAACTGTGTGAAATATTGAGTTGCATTTTTAAGTCATGATTTCAATCAATTTCTAACATACAAAATTGTATCAGATATTTTGTTTCCACCCTGACTTGATGACATAGCATGGAAAGCTCATAATTCTTATGACATGCATTTTCTTCTTCAGCTATCGTTTTCGCTGCACGCAATAGGTTGTAAGCAAGTAGGGCAGGCGCCGTTAGCGACGCCAAAAGCAGGAGGGCGATTTCCGGAACATGCCACCAGCCACTGTAACATATTGCAGTTCAGGTATTAATAAACAGAAGGATAATTTTAGGCTTAGACAATAGTCTAGGGCAGATACTAGGGTCTTCCCCAGGCCTTGCAAAATATTATTATTTTATGAGTCACTTGGATTTAGATTTATTTATTAAACAAAGTATGTACAATAGTAAGTATTATCTTAAAACCTATGTTAGGTTTGTCTAGCTAGACACTAGGTATTGATTATTTTATCCGAAACAAAAGTGCACAACAAAAACATAAGTAGGCTACAAGTAGGTAAGCATTGAGTGAACATAAGGTACTTAATTATTATGCAGAGTGACTGCACACGAAAATAACGAATTTGAATCCACAATCAGTTGCTAGAGTATAAGTGAATGAGTGATGGATTCATAATATTTAGGATCAAGATCCATTAGCTGTTCTTCCCTCTAATTAAGTAGGTTATCCAGGATATGGGTTCTCTTTGTGTTACTTGTATTTACTCACTTGAGTGATTGCGGAATGTACCTAGCAGGTACCTACTTATACTCTATTTAAATATTTTAATATATTTATATTCTTTCTATATGCTATTCCTAAAAGCAATTTCTACCTGATACAAACAGCTTCTGTGGAAATAAACCCCACAACTGGGGTTTTGGCAGAGAGGTAATGGTAATCCCACATCATCTGGTAATTCATCACATAGACAGATACCGCATGTGGATGGTTCTTTAAAGGGGAAATCTTCTAAGGCACTGTTTGTCAGCCTATGTAAAGGCACAGGGAACTCTGTTAAATCTGAAATGTTAAATCATGGGTATTTATTAATCCAACCTTGCACTAATAGTTCCCTACCACACTCCAATTATAGATATCAGCGCTATGTATGTGTCTGTTAAGTGTTTATTTATTTATAGCTAGACTCTTGCAATGCCAGACTCGCGTATCGCCGACCCTGAGTCAAAATAGTGAAACGACTCATGTGCCTGTACTTTCACCAGCACTCATACCTTTCAAACTAAACTAACAGCAGTGCAAGAATTACTGTTTACATCATTGCTTTATCTTACCAAAGACAGACATGATGTTGTCCACAATATCCTTATCATGATCCCAGGATAGGAGGCCTGTTTGCAGCTTATCATGCCACAGGTTTGACTGGCCAACAAGGTGAATATTAGTGGCTAAGCCTGCTGTTGTGACCTCCACATGAAGCCAGGTTCGGTCATCTGAAATTACATTAAATGTAAAGACTTCATAGTTCTCGACAACAGCTGGCGACTAAAGGTTCTCAAAAGGCAAACACAAGACAAATGAAGCAGCATAAGAAGGTTCCCCCATTCAATAGTCCATGACATCTTAAGGGTTTCAGGAAGCTGGTGGACAGTATCTCAAGACTATTTTGTCTTAGAATTAGAATTCAGCCATAGAATTAACAGGTTATTGATGATGATATTTGTTCAAGCAGGTAATCCAAGCTTTTACCCTGGTACTGTATGATAATATGAGTTTATATAAATAGTTTTAATTTTATTTTATTTATATAGCCTACTTTATGTTTCTTAGCTGTTCTGTGAAAAACTAGCATTTACTCATGGCTTCACCCACATGGAACCCAGAATAAAAGTAGCCTGTGTTATTCTAGTCTAGGTTATGAACAATATTGATTAAAAATTTCAAAAAAATTGGTTCAGCTGTTACGGAGATTATTAGCAACAAACATGCAACCATCCATACTTTTGCATTTATAATATTATTAAGTTTAAGCAATAGTTTCTTACCTAACAGTATTCTTCTGTAGTCATCCTTGAACGATGGATGTAAAGGTTCCATAACACTACAAAAACGATCAATGCGCTCCAGCTCATAGAAATAGGAAAGTAAATTTTTCACATAGTTTTGATATGCAGTTGTTATTTCTCCTAAAGTCCTGTACTCCTTATCTTGTATAGGTGAGTATGGTAAGTTCGTAGAAACTATTGTTAACTTTTTAGGAGCTTTGTAATGTATGAATAGTTCATGCTCTCTTTCGCTGCAGCCATCTTTGATAACGCACTTTAAATCCTTTAATGTTTTACCGAAATAAATTGCTTTGCTCCCTTCATCTGTAATAGTCTTCACTTCGTCTAATAAATCTTTATCGACAAGATCTAATGATAACAAACTCGAAGTTTGTACGTTGGACTGAATTATTGCACGAAGACTATAGAGGACATCATTGGCATCCCGGCTTTTGAATAGTTTCACCAGCAATTCTTGCATTTTATAATTCGCCCGGCAACAATCTATCTAATGAAAACTTAATCTTCGGCTCAAAATATAAAATAGCATAGCATAGACTGGTGATCGTGGTGTGAGTCTTCTGTATTATTATACTAGTAGTACCTAGGTATTTATTAGTGATCAATTTGTCTTTTGAACTTTTGTTTACTTTTTCCACTTCACTTCACGAGTCCCTGTATTGTACGTCCATGTAATGCACAACCATGGAAAGTACACCCCTGGAAATTATAGCCAGTATTACAAACCATTGGTTTCAAATACTTGGTTTGTAATACTGGGCGTACATTCCTGGGTGTGCATTCCCTACACGTGTTGACCTTGTACGGCCAGTTTTGTACAACCCTGGAATGTACAGCCATGGAATACGAACCAATTTCATGCTCTGTTTTCATGTGCGAGTGCTATCAAGGGGCAAGTGCTGTGTTGCCATAGTATTTTACGCTATTAGTAAATTAATGTAGATGTAGTAAGTAGATTAGTTATTTATGTCGGTTTTTTGCAGATGAACTAACCGGTTGGTTTTATTTATTTGAACCCAAGTTTATTGGATAAAGTTCGGATAGCAATCCTCCTTTTCTGAGTGGTAATAAAAAAAAAACCTAATAACCTAACCAATCCAAGACGGATTTGCTTAGGAAGGATTTCTCAGGCCAACATTAACTTATTGTTAAATTATTTATCAATGGAAACTCTTGGTTGAACATATTAGAACTTGCTCAGTGCAAACGAGGCTCGTTCTCGTCATGCGACTTATTCGCATCGACCAATGAGAGCTCACGGATATGACGAACTCTCGACCAATGAGCGTCGAGAATATTGGTTTGTAATCCGGGGTGTACATTCCAGGGGTGTGCAATACCGTCATGTGTTTAGTTTGTACGGAGCGTATTGTACGACCATGGAAAGCACACCCAGATAATTCAAACCAAATGGTTTGTAATACTGGCTGTACTTTCCAGGGGTGTGCATTCCATGGTTGTGCTTTGCATGGACGTACAATACGGTCTCCCCACTTCACTTCTTGATTGTGGCTTTACTTTTTTCCTAATATAACAATTTATCATTAACCACAGACTAGTTAGGGATTACGTATTTATTGATATAATTAAGTTGTGACATACATGACGAAATTCGAGTAGACTAGCCGGGTAACCGGCAAACTTAACTTTTGGCAAAGTTGTGACAGATAGTCACACAAGTCATAATTAGGATTGACCACTGTACGTAGTCGAATAAACGGCCAAGGTATCGCCGCTACTGGAATACCCTGCAAATCAGGATGGTATCCCAAGCGGCTCCACCCAAAGACTAGGGAGCAGTTACTCCCGAAGTTGGTGCTAGAAAAATTAACCTAAAGTACGATTCTTACCCACACTTCAAAACGAGTAAAAGCGTAACGACCGACGACGACGATAAGCCTTAATCAAGAAGTCAAAGGAGTCCCTGTATTATACATCCATGCCAGCCATGTAAAGCACACCACTGGAAAGTACAGCCAGTATTTCAAACCATTGTGGAATACGAACTACTTTCATACAGTTTTCATGTGTGAGTACTATCAAGGGGCAAGTGCTGTGTAACTATAGTATTTTACGGTATTAGTAAATTAATGGCAGTAGAGTTATTTTTGTCGGTTTTTACAGATGTTTATCTACACATTGATATGGTTTTATTTATTTTGTACCCAAGTTTGTTGGGTAAAGTTCCGATGACTTGTTCACATTGACCAATGAGGGCTCAGGGATAAGACGAACTCCCGATCAATGAGCGTTGAGAATAGTGGCATGAATACGGGGCGTACATTCTAGTAGCGATGGGTCGTCAACGTAGGTAATTATCGTAAACGAAACGAAACCGTTAATTTTCGTTCATCAACTAGTCCATCGACTAGTTGAATTCGTCGACTAATCGATGTTTCAACTTCGTTATATTGACTATCTAAAATCGCGACGATGTCCTTAAAAAATACTTACATTTTATTTAAATACAGATCAAACAGCTAGCTATTTAAAGACCGTTGCAAACGATTTATAGATAGGTATCTTTTTATTTGCAATAAAAAACTTCCCTTCGTACTTTTCCAGTTTCATTTCATTATAAACTCGTCTATGGACGCGTCTCGTCGCGTCAGTTTAGCCGTCTACGATTTTTCAACTAGTTAAAGGGGGACAGTGAACCGTCGATGCGTAGATTCAACGTGAACGGTTGATTCTACTAGTTCGTTTATTCAAAGCCCATCGCTACATTCTAGGGGTATGGTATGTCTAGTTTGTACGGTGCGTATTTCACGATCATGGAAAGCACATCCTGATTATTCAAACCAAATGGTTAGTAATACTAGCTGTGCTTTCCACGGACGTACAATACGGCCTCCCATAGAGTTACATTCTCTTTAAACCAAGTCAAAAGTATCAAAAAGGTACAATACAGGAGTTATCATCCTTTTTTTTATTATACTTACTTAAAAAGATATTAGAACAAAATAATGAGGAATAATGTAGGTAGGATTTAGTGTTTTATTCATCATCAGTTAGTATTGTTTTAGTTCGTTTTGATTTAGAGGCCTTCAGTCCCTCTGATTTCCGTTTCTTCAAAGATTTAACTTCGATCCCTTCACAATTACTATTACTTACAACTAAACTAGTTGGTGCTGGTGTTTCCAATTCAAAAGGTAAATATTTCCTAACAGGCATTGTCAGAGCAAAATCTGGGTCTGATACAACATCCATGTTTACACTCTTCTTTAAATAACTTATTGTTGAGTAAGCTGTGAAATGGAAATCTTCCACAATAAAATTGTTAGTTAATAAAAAGGCAATCACATCTTCACCAATGTTTCTAGAAAAATATGGCTCTTTCCCTTTATTTCTTAGGGGAACAGGTCCTTTCAGATACCATGCATCAATTAATTTTTGAGCTGTTAATTTGATATCTTGCTTATCAGCATTTTCAATTATAGAACTAATGGTCTTACAGTGAGGTTCCAAAATAATTTCTTTTGCACTGATGTCTGGATAGCAGCATACATCGCACATTTTATTGCAGTCTGTCTGTCCCCAATCTTCATCAAAATGTTCAGCAATCAATTGTCTCCTACAGTATAATCCATTCAGGCAATATTTGACCATACCATACAAATGATCTAAGCTCCCAATGGAAGAGAATACCATAGTACTGACTTTGAAAATGTCTTGCATTCTATACAGTGTTATGCACTCAGCCCTAAGGCCATCTCTTCCAGCTCTTCCACTCTCTTGATAGTAATTTTCCATAGATTTGCTTATTGTATAGTGAATAACAAATCTAACATCTGCTTTATCAATTCCCATTCCAAATGCCACAGTGGCTACTATAGCTTGGTAGTGTTTATCATGCCACTTCAAGTGAACTATTGATCTTGATTCTGAATCCATATTTGCATGATAGCACCCAATTTTTAATCCTTTTTTACGCAACCCTTGTGTTATATCCTCAGCATCTTTTATGCTGTTTGTGTAAATAATTCCAGACTCATCTTTGTACCTATATTTTAACAGCTTTTCCAGGATTGCAATACACTCTTCCTGTGAAGTTGGTTTCTCTAATATTTTGTAAAATAAGTTAGGCCTGTTGAAGGTTGACTTGATCACTAAGCATCCTGGAATATTGAGTATTTTTTGCACATCGCTCAACACATGAGCTGTTGCAGTGGCGGTCAGCCCTAAAATGGGTATATTAGGGAACATGTTGGACAAAATTCCCAGATATTTGTAGTCTGGTCTAAAATCATGGCCCCATTGGGAACAGCAGTGGACTTCATCGATTGCGATTCGCTGCAGTCTTCCATCAGCATAACATTTTTGTAAATTAGACATGAACCTTTTACTTTTAGCAAACCTTTCTGGTGTAACATACAGCAATCTAACATCTGTGTTTTTGTCTTTGAGTAAATTTAATGCTGATGATGTTTCATCCTTGGAACTTGAGCTGCTTATAAACTTTGCCACAATATTCTTCTTTGTTAAAGACCTTACTTGGTCTTCCATCAGTGATATTAATGGAGAAACAACAATTGTTAGTCCTGGTTTTACTAGAGCTGGTAATTGGTAGCAAAGACTTTTTCCTGCCCCTGTCGGCATAACAACAATAGTGTGTTGGTTAGATAGAGTTGAATTGATTGCACTTAGTTGTTTGGGTCGAAAGGCTTTGATTTTAAATACATTTTTTCGAACATTCTCAACTTCTGCCGACCACTCATATTTAGTTCCGGTCCAATCAATACTTGCTAGAGAGTCCGATTTAAGTTTATTGATAGAGTTTTTCAGGGAGGTTTTTTTCTCTTGTAGATGTCGTTGACGAGTCCTCAATTTTGTTATTTCAACTTCTATGCTATGCAAATCCTTGTCAACATTTTTCAACTCTTTTTCCAGTTCTTCAGGAGTAGTCATTTTTCGGACAGAACTCGTAACAAAAAAAAAATACTGAAGGAATCATGTAACGTTATCGATTATGACAACCTACTTTTTATTTTTTTACAAACCACAGATTGTAGGATTTGCACATTTTAATGACTTGACGTGGGATTTTTGAGCAACGTTGTGGCTTGGATATTAGTCTTTTAAGCCAAAAATTGGCTCACTCGTTCCAGGTACCCGTTTTATTTCCTATTTCTAAAACAATTTACCAAAGTGCTTATTCTATTAAATAAAAGGTTTTATCATTTGTCAATTAGGTCCTATTATATCAGAATATTTTCTTTGGAATTGATTATATTTTTAATAACGTTGCTTCGTTTAAAAGAAGGAAAATGTTGGTGTTAGAAAATCTAATAGTACCTTTTTGACAGACTACACCCATTATCAATTATAGATATATTTTTAAGACAGCTAGAGTAAGTGGTATGCTGGCCAGGGGCCCCCTGAGCTTTGGGGCCCCGGTGCACGGCACCGCCTAGCCCCTTGGTAGCTACGCCACTGGTCGTGCACCGATAGTGCAGTACGTGAAAATTCCCGTTTTTACAATATTAATCACAACTGTACTGTAGAATCCTTCCTGGGCAGATCCGACTCGGATGTCATATCGAACATTTCTATGTCAAGCCTCCTCTACACGTCTACAGATGCGTTCGCGGACGCTGGCAGATGCATCAGCAGATGGATCACTACGAGCCGTCCACACGTCTGTAGGTCGATCAGTCTATGCTCTTAGACATGGGCGTTTTCGTTTTTTCCCGCAAACGGTTATGTAACCGATATACAGTTTGCATATCGATATGGAAAACGGTTTTCAGATATCGATATCAGTTGTAGGGGTTTCAAACGTTAACATTTTTTTTAGTTGTGCAAACTAACTACGAAACGACAAACGCAAACATATCGATGTACTAAATAACGCAAACAGTTATTTAGTACATCGATACAGGTAGTTATTAAAAGTTATTTATCAGTTTAGCAACTTGTAACTACGTCGATTTCCCTTCATGCTTTACTAGGCTTAGAAATAGTTATATATTAGAAAAATATAAAATAAAATAAATTAAAAAAATCAAATAAATAACTAATGCTGGACATTTTTCACACAGCTGATGTTGGCTAGCCCCAAAATAAGCAGAGCTTTTATTATGGGAACTACATGACTACTTATATACATTTTTTTTTGTAAATACATACACATTATACATAGAAAAATAAAAAGTAAACCTGTGCGATTTTAACACAATCCTTTGAGATTGAATTTTGCTGGCAGGCTTTTAGAAGTGAATGTTTAGTAATTGTGAGAGCGCCGATCGATTCTACTGTATCCAAGAAGGGAATTGAACACCACCTACCTTTAAGTCCCAGGGGAAAAGATGTGCTCCAGACAACACTTTTTGCCACAGCCTCAAATCACAGAATCAGTTCAAAGTTCGCTCACTAGATTCGACACGGTCGAAAATTATTGAGATGCAGAACGTCTGCGTCGCGCGATGCCCAATGACCACCTGTCAGCCGCGGTCGTGCGCGGCGTCAGCCTACCGTCGTCGAGAGGTTCGGCGGTGATTTACCAATGCCCTCAATTCAACAGTAGAAATCGAACATACCCCCCACCGAAATCAATATGATTGATTTCCCTAAATGAATGAAAGTGTAGGGTATATAATATGTTTTATAAATATAAATAGACTTATGAATTAGGTGAATAGTGTTATAAATGGAGAGTGTGCATGAGATAATGTAATATAACTAAACTAAGTAGATATTTTATAAGTAGGTATTGGTGATTAATTAGCATAAGGCAATGGACAGACCTTGTTTGTAGGCCTCTGAATTAATCCATTTTTAGTTCGGAGAGTCAAAACGCGAACAACTTTGTCAGCACCACTGTGTACCTTTTCTACTCGGGCTAAATTCCAATTGAGAGGTTTAGTCAGATTAGACTTGAGTAATACTAAATCTACAACTTTTAAGTTGGGAGGAGAAGTAAACCACTTCGCTCTCTGCTGTAGAGTGTGAAGGTAGTCATCTAACCAGCGCCTCCAAAACAACTGTGAAACCTTTTGAATAGATTGCCAACGTGACAATCTGTTCTGAGAAACGTCCTCAAAGTCATATTCCGGAACAGCTAATAAACTTTGACCTATCAGGAAATGACCCGCGGTTAACACATCAAACTCGTTTGGATTGTCTGATAACGAACACAGAGGGCGTGAATTTAAAACTGCTTCAACTCTACAGAAAACAGTACTTAGCTCTTCGAAAGTGAGAGCTTGATCACCTACTACACGGTAAAGGTGATACTTTGCCGATTTGATACCTGCCTCCCAAATTCCGCCCATTGACGCTGCATTCGGCGGATTATGACACCATTCCACATAACGTGACGTCAGTCGGTTAGTAATTTTTTCTTGATTATTTTTATTATTAAAGAAGTTTGCCACTTCTTTCAAATGTTTAGCTGCTGCAATAAAATTGGTACCGCAATCTGAATATAAGCATTTACAAAGTCCGCGACGAGCAACAAAACGATCGAATGCAGCTAAAAAACAATCACAGCTTAAATCAGTTAGGAGTTCTAAGTGCACAGCTTTTGTTGAGAAACAAACGAACAGGCACAAGTACGACTTGTAGACCTTCGCGTTACGCCTTAAACTTTCCTTCACTAAGAACGGCCCACCCAAATCACAACCAACGTGGTTGAAAACCTTTTCAGGTTTAAGCCTTGCCGCAGGTAACGTACCCATAGCGGGCTGAATTGAGGTTGGTCGGCATCGAAAACAATACTTGCACTTAGACAAAACCGATCGGATAATGCTACGAGCATTCACTATCCAATATTTTTACACAATATTCCTTGTAACGTACGAGGCCCTACATGTAAATATAACCTTCGAAAATATTCAATAATCAAATTGATCGTGTGACATTTAGGTAGAAGCACAGGATGCTTAGTGTTATATGGTAGGTCGGATAGCACAAGCCTACCCCCCACCCTGAGAAATTCTTTGGAATCGACAAAGGGTGAAAGTTTACGCAGTGAAGCTACGTATTTATGTTTTTTCAACGACGCGATCTCATCATAAAAGTGATTTAATTGTACCACTCGAATAATGGTATTGTGAGCGAAGTTTAGCTCTAAAGACTTAAGAGGTCCATTTGACCTTGAAGACGCTTTACACTTTACGTTATTTATAAACCTGTGGCACCATGCCATAACACGTTGCAATTTATTGAAAGAAGAGAATTTATTAAACGTTTCTTCTAAGTCATTTTTAAAGATAATATTTTTGTTGTCACACGAACTTAAAACAAAAGTATCACACTTCGATTTTATGTCAGGAATTTTAAAATCGTTTGCTATATAAAATGCTTTAATTGGCCATTTTTGTTGGTTATCATACAGCCACTGTGGACCATGAACCCACTCTGCGGCGCCTTCCACAAAGCGAGCCGGCATCGCACCGCGCGAACAAATACAGCAGCATTATTTTCGCTGCTCACGTGATACCAACGATTTGGCGGGACCACGGCGGTCACCTGACTAACACGGTTAGCCACAAAAGTTTTTAATTTATAAGGTGGCGTTTGAAGCCACGCTAATACATTGTTCGAATCACCTAATGCAATGATCGAAACTTCAAAATCTTTTAAGTTTTGTACGACAAAACTTACGAGTTTAGAGAGGAGCACGGCTGCCTCAAGTTCAAGTCTAGGTATTGACAAAATTGGATTTAGTGGCGCGACTTTTGATTTACTTGTCAACAACCGTACCTTCACATGACCAACCCTATCTATGCTACGTAGGTAGACACACGCTGCATAGCCACGCGATGACGCATCGCAGAATGCTATCAGCTGCACTTCAATGAAGTTAGAACTCAAAACATGACGCTCGATTCGTAAATTACCTAACGCTGGTAACTCGATAATAAACCTGTTCCATTGGGAGATCAGCTCAGATGGCAACTGATCATCCCAGCCTAGGCCGAGTTTCCATAGATCTTGCATTATACACTTTGCGACAAAAGTACATGGCGAGATAAAACCTACCGGATCGAATATACTCGCGAGCAGCTTTAGAACGGAACGTTTTGTTTGTTTTGGGTCGGTCAAGTTATAATTGAATGAGAATGAGTCACACGACGGCAACCACGTCAAACCTAACACTTTAAGAGATGACGATAACGTATCGTCTTGAAAGTTAATTGCAGAAATCTGATCTGATTGCATTCTTGTTAGCAACTCTGGACAGTTACTGGCCCACTTTCTTAATTCAAAACCACCACTTTTAAGGAGGGAACTTAAATCATCTTGCAATGTGCAAGCTTCTTCCTGAGTCTGACAAGACCATAAAACGTCATCGACATAAAACCCTTGCATGAGTACTTGTGCTGCCTTGATTCGTGGCTGTTCAGGGTGAATCAGCTCATCAGAGGCCAGGTGATGAACGGTACTTTTCGGCTGCTCAATACGAGCTAGCTCATCCGACGCCAATTGGTGTAAAGTGCGTACTGCGACAAATGGTGCACTACGAAGACCGTAGGTATTGCGTGTCAGTTCAAAGATACGAACGGGTTCCGTAGGATGGTTACGCCAAAGTATATGCTGGTACTTCCGGTTGACAGGGTCAATGACCACGGCCCTGTACATTTTGGAAACGTCGGCAGTAAAGCAAACATCGTAAAGTCGAAAATTCATTATTATTTTAAGTATGTCCTGATGTAGTTTTCTGCCGGTCAAAAGTGCATCATTTAGCGACATACCAGTACTCGTTTTGGCGGAGCCATCGTACACTACGCGCAAAGGTGTCGTAGTACTCGACGGTCGTAACACACAGTGGTGTGGTATAAAATAACCCGAGGGTTCCGTGCCCTGGTACGGTTCCATGTGACCCAGTGACTCGTATTCTGTCATGAAGTCGATGTAGGCCTTACGAAGGTCTGGAGACCGAGCTAGACGGCGCTCGACCTGAGTGAGTCGTTTGAGGGCAGTATCATACGAATCACCAAGTGGTTTATGCTCAGGGTTTAATAAAATCGGGGCAACGTACCGGCCGATTTCATCGCGGTAATGTTTTTGCACATATATTTTTTCCGCTATTTTATCTAACGGATCAATAGGAACTTCACATGGTAAAGCTTCCACTTCCCAAAAACGTTTGAGAGTTTCATTCAAAGAATTTTCTTCAATGGTGTACGACACCAGCGATGCTGTAGACGCTACAACATGGCAATTGCTGGAGGATTGCATCTCCAGTCTTCCCGTCACTACATACCCAAACACGCTACTTAATGCGACAGGTATATCGGGATTAATTATAATTTTTTTCCCATCGTAAATATACGGAAACATGTCTCCGGCTAATATAATATCAATCGGGGACCTTTTATAAAAACACGGATCAGCTAATTGTAAATTCTTGAAATCATCAACCACATTGTTAGGTATTTGCACGGTAGGCAAGTCGGAAGTCAGGTGGGATAAAATTACTGCATTTAAATTAAAACTGGGAGTCGCGCAGTGACGCGGTTTTAATGTGAATGAAACCATCCCATTGTTTTTTACATGTTCGCCACCTAGACCATAAATATTATACGGGCACTTTTGAGCAGGTAATCCTAATCGTTGAAAGCAATCATAGGTAATGAAATTCGACATTGCACCAGAATCAATAAGTATTCGACAAGCTTGGTAATTATTAAATGCATCTAAAATGTGTACAACAGCTGTCCCTAATATGACCGCATAGTTATGTGTAGACGATAGATATGTACTACTACTGATAACAGACGCATCAGATTCGCACGGCGACGTTTCTATTGCAGCCGGTACAGAATAAGAAACCGGTTTTGGTACTCTGTCGCTCGCTTCCTGGTGCAATAAAATATGATGGGACTGTTTACAGACGTAACATCTAAATTCACTTTTGCATTCTTTTGACGTGTGATTAGTTTTCAGGCAATTGTGGCATAGATTCAACTCACTAGCACGGTTAATGCGTTGAATGTTGGTCAGATTACGAAACTGAGTACAACGGAAAATCATATGATTTTCTCCACAATGTAAACACGATAATTTTGTATGAGAAGAAGTTGCATGCGAAAAATTATTTTTATTCTGCTTAGGTACATATGGTTTTCGTTGATTGATTTGCTGTGCACTTGAACTAGTCGAATATGATGAAGAATGATCTAGAACTTTGATGTGATTCTGAACGAACGTTATCAGATTTTCAAAAGTAGGAATCGATTTTTGATTCAATTGTTGCTCAAAGCATTTACGAGTATAGGAATCTAAAGCCCGAAGAGCAATGTGACACATTACGTAGCTACACAGATTTTCAATTCTCAGTGCTTCTATGGCTTTGTATGTATGATCAAAGTTTTCTATGAACGAGTTCAAATTATCCGATGATTCTTTTTGAAGAGGCGAAAAGCTTAGCATTTTATCTAAATACCTACCGACTAACATTCTATTATCTTGGTATTTATCAAGAAGACTTTTCCAAACGAGTTCGTAGTTATTCGCAGAAATAGGTACGCTTTTCACAATGTTTAGTGCAGCACCTTTTGTGCACGATAAAAGGTAGTGGAATTTATCTATCTTCGGAATACTCGTCTGATTATGAACCAAAGAACAGAAAGTTTCAAAAAATGTATTAAAATTTTCAATATTTCCGTCAAAAGTAAAAAGTTCTAACTTTGGAAGTCGCGGTCGAGAATCCACAGAGCGCGAAGTAGTTTCAACCTTAGTATCGCTGAATTTAGGCTCACATTTCGATGCACATAATTTGACTCGAAAATACAAGTCATCAAAACTTTTTAACTCATGACTACGAAGTGATGACTTCGGATTTTCTTCAAGTTCTTTTTCCAAAATTTCAAACATTATTTTTTCAAACTGATTGCGTAACTCATCAATTTCATAAACGTGCATCAAAAATAAGTCTTTTACTTCAGGATCCGAGATTTCTTTTGACAAATCATAGGCATTTTGTATTTTTGCAAACATTCGTTGTTTACGTTGAATTAACACGGTTAACTCATGACTATGTGCTTCTATTTCTACCCCTTTTGGTGGCGCCATTTTGTTCCACTAACTACGCAGTAAGCGTGGACAAAGAAATGTTTAAAAATAACGAAATGTAACGATTATTTCTATTTAAATTAACCACCAATACACTAAATATAGTATGTTCAACAAATATATATATATGTAATGTGTAAATGTATGAATATAAAGCTGCCAGCCAAAGATAAAAATTAGTTAGGCACGGGGGAAAATAAAATGTCTATGACGTGGAATTTTAACAATGATTTTACAATGGAATTTTAACGAAAATTGGGAAGTAAAGAACGTCTTCACTTGGAAATAACAAGCTACGAGCTAGTTATTTAAGGAATAGGTATCTGACACGGTCAGAAAGGGTGAAAAAGAGTAGGTATACCACAGAACGTCTGTAGGTATGATTTTACGCTAACTACGAGTTAGGTAGGAAAATTTCTAGCACGGCTAGAATAGAACTACGAGTTCTATTATTCACAAAAACCTATCCGGCTCGAAGGACCATTGAGATTGTGCGATTTTAACACAATCCTTTGAGATTGAATTTTGCTGGCAGGCTTTTAGAAGTGAATGTTTAGTAATTGTGAGAGCGCCGATCGATTCTACTGTATCCAAGAAGGGAATTGAACACCACCTACCTTTAAGTCCCAGGGGAAAAGATGTGCTCCAGACAACACTTTTTGCCACAGCCTCAAATCACAGAATCAGTTCAAAGTTCGCTCACTAGATTCGACACGGTCGAAAATTATTGAGATGCAGAACGTCTGCGTCGCGCGATGCCCAATGACCACCTGTCAGCCGCGGTCGTGCGCGGCGTCAGCCTACCGTCGTCGAGAGGTTCGGCGGTGATTTACCAATGCCCTCAATTCAACAGTAGAAATCGAACAAAACCATATATGAAATAAAGTAAACCATAATATAACCTATGATATATTTTTACGCACGCCATTGTCATGCAATTATGGCTAATGTTACGTCATATTCGCTCCATATGTCGTTTCGTTTGGTTTGTGAAGTTTTCATTTTGTTCGTGTCTTTAGTAACAGTTGAGGTTTTATTAGTTTTCATGATATCGGTTATGTGGATTTACATATCGATATCTAACCCATATCCGATATAAGTTACGTTTTGATATATCGAACTCATGTCTAATGCTCATTCTCGACAGACGCAACTCGCACGTAATATATTATATTCATAAACTCCGCTGATCCTTATCCTAATCCTTTTAATATCCGTATCGTGTAAATTTATAAATATTTTAAATGTTTTCCTAATTTTAATTTTAAAAAAAATGTATAGAAATAAATTATTAAGTTAGGTACTACCGCACCACCGCTAGAAAAAACTAAAATGGCAAATGCCGAAAGTGGCAAAGCAAGAAAAAGGGAAAAGAAAACTCGCATGTACGTTACGTCAAAAAAATTATAATTGAGACCGTAGCTGCCGAAGCTATTTATTTAGTACTTTTAACTACTACTTGAGTGTGCATCGCAGTAGAGTAATTAAAAACGTGTACTGGCACACCCATTGTGTCAGCTATACGTTTCCACGAATCATTAATCTGAAAAAAATAATTATAATCATCATCATCATCATCATCATAATGTTATGTAGGTATTTAAGTTTTTTTTATTTCAATTGAAATAAAAAATACTTACCTAGACTCCTGTTAAATGTCCAATAACAGTAGCCTCAATAGAATGAATTAATTGAAATAGGTAAATAATTAAATTATATTAGTAGTACACTCGATTTTTTTTTTATTTTTGTGGTATTTATTTTTAGGGTTCCACAAACAGTTTCCAGCTTGTTATAACTCAAGAAACATAAAAGTCTCCTCGGTGCTCATATTGTTAGCCAATTCAAGCGTTTTTACGAATGCTACGCAAAGTAGGTATAAGAATTAAACCACAAGAAGCACGCTTGCACTCTCAATCGCAACTCCGATCAAACTGATGCGTCGTGAGACGTGTGGACAGACGCCGGACGTTCGCGCCGAAACCCTTTGATCCGTGCTACAAAAACCGACAACAATCGGATTCGAGGCGGACGCATCTGCGGGCGTTAAATACCTACAACAGACGCGCAAATTATCCCTTCTATACGATGGTGGACGCATCCGAAGATGACGTCTGCAGATGCATCTGTTGACGTGTAGAAGAGACTTAAGGACTAAGGAACACATAAAGCATAACAAGTTCTGCCAAATTGTGTGTAACGGAACTAATATTTGAGATGGCACAAGTTGTGCATACTGACTGGTCCGTGTGGAACACCTGCTTATTGTAATGTAGGTATGCATGAAACAGTGTTTCGCCCTCTCCATGTTGGTAGGTGGAGGTGGTACCGACTTTCTGTCGGTTGTCGGTTTTTTCTACGAGTTATATGACCTTTAAAGCACGTACTTATCATAAAACGAGATCTTCAACAATTAAAAAGTCAATCTAGGCAGTTCTACAGTTTATTAGAATGCATAAAAAACAACAAAACCCAGTAAAATGAAACTAAAAGAGCAAACTAAATGAGACGTTTTAAAAGTAAGCTTAGAGCTTACAAAATATATTGATATCTCTAAAATTCGTCAATTATAAAAAAGTAATTTACATTGTAAAATCACAAAAAATATACCTTAACATAACTTACACAGACTAATGTGACTTTATTTAAAAGTTCATCCTAAAATATGTATACAAGAATTTCATTGATACTTTAAAATGTTAAGGGGTTGGAACCTTTCAGTATAAGTGGCTATGCATTGGAGGCTGGCTGAAGTAGTCTGCTGCCACAAGTTTTTTTTAATTTGCGGTTTGCAATAAAACCTTTATTATGTATGTAAGAATACAGGAAACTCGAACACAAAAATATTTATAAGATGAGGATATGATGTCCTAAAATGTCATGTTACTGAGATAAAGGTAAAAATACCAAAATAAAACGATAAACTATCAAAATTTTATGTTGCTGCACTTTAAATATTGCCAATGTGGCTGTGTCTAGTTCAGTTCTTTCAACTTTTAATCACAGAAAAGTAAACTTAGAGTATACAGTAGAGTAATACAACAGCTTTGTATTAACATTGATGTTATGTTACTTAGATAATATTTGGAGGTAAAATTATGTATTTACCTAGCTATGATTGTAACTGGAGTGAAACCATACCATTACTGTTAATGGAGTTGATGACCAGTTAACACAGTCACTGCCACTGACACGCCTCGCGTGTTCAGGCTAATAACAAATATTAGTTATTCTGCTTGTGAACCTTCTTAACAAATATTTTTATTAATTTATACAATAGTATAAATGTTACTAACTAACTAGGAAACTTACTAGATAGGATGTGAGTAACTAAATAAGAGGATGAGGCCAATTAGTACCCACCTACCTGTTTGAAATGAACTTTACCTGCCTACAATAATATTTTAGTAAGTACATAACTTTTAAACTCTAAATAAAAAAAACAAATTGTTCACCAATGATCATCATCATTGGTAAACAATTATAATCTGCATACCTGAAGTTTTCTTTTTTAGTGGTTAATAGTTAAACTAAAGTGCAGAAACATAGAGATGTTTATCGTTTTAGTTGGTATATTTACCTTTAATTATGTCGGTAACGTTACGTTTTATTACACACTGGGACCGCGTGGTGCCTGGATAAAAAGTATCTCTTACCGTTAAGGTAGCGTTCGTAAGAAACGCATTCCGAACGCTCGACCGTTTTTTTGTCGACTTTCGTTGCAAAATTGGTCTCCACGAAAAGCGCTTTAATTTAAGAGGATAATATACAACCTAAAAGACCCTGAAAGTCAATTCTTCAAATATTGGTGAAAGATTTTTTAATTAGGATGAGTTATTTCGGAGGTTACCTCCTACATCCAAACTAACAAACTTTACCTCTTTATAATATTAGTGTAGATATCAATATTATTTTTTTGTTCATTTATATGAACAAAAAATAAATATGTATTATGGATAGATGTATAATAACTTATGTATTATACATCCATCCATATACATGTACGTACATATAAGGTTTAATGCACACTGCACGTTTGAAAAAAAAACATGTGGCGTCATTTCTATTTCAAAAAGTTCAAACCCCTTTAACAAATATGTCCACAAAAAGACCACAATTTTCTTAATTATAAATAATTATGCGCCAAAAATTCTATATAAGTACATCAAAACCATTAATTCTCACATTAGGCAAGGCCTAGTAATGTCAACAAGCTTGCATTCTTTTCAACACAACAAATACAAACTAGTAACATTACGTATTTCTACTATGGTACAAAATAAACCTAGGTACTGTCATTATTGAGGCCTGACGAGTTTCGTCTCAACCTTAACCATGTCATCAGCTTTATGTAAATGTACTTGCAGGATTGAGAACACTTCAATCACCTGTTTAATTTCTGGCAAATTGTCTTCCGCCCTCCATGTTATTTCCATTTTGGACATTTTTATACTTCCACATTCGTGCTTGATACAGTTGAATTCTCCTGGGAAATCCTGAAAGGAACATAAAATAAATGAGTGTATATTGTAAGTTTATTTTGCCATATCATTATTATCAATATAACACAGCATTTTATAATTAGATCGATTTGGGATTACTTATAGTAATTATCGAGTGATAATACTAATAAGGAAACAGGTAATGATTCATATTAATTCAAGCGGGGCGTAGGGTATGGTAAAGGTACTGTGTTGAAGTGACAATAGGCAGGTCAAAACAACTGCAGGATCGACAACCGCTGGGGAAGGAAGGTTCTCGAATGGCAACCACGAACTGGGCAACGACGTAGTGTGGAAGGCCCCCTACCAGATGGACCGATGATATCGTTCAGGTTGCGTGAAATCGGTGGATCGAGACGGCTTCGTTCGTCATGGCACTCTTTGGGGGAGAAGCCTAATTCCAATAACGGCCTTCTAGAGGATGTCGATGACGATGCGTATGTGCCATACTCCCCACTACCATGCTCGTTGATTGCTAGATGAACGACCACACGATTTTGGATTTTTCCTTTTCATCCCATTAGTAGTGTGGACATAATTCCTGATTTCCACACTAATGATTTAACATCACTCTACAATGATGATCAAATGGGATTGATTTAAATTCGATATGTTTATGTTAATGGTTGGGAAAATATCCACACATTTTTTATTTTTCCCACTGTCACCACTAGTGGGGAGATTGAAAATGACCTTTTTTAGTAAAAAGTTTACCACTCATCTGGCTACTAGTTGGTGTAAACCAACTAGTATATACGCCGAGGGTACACGGGAAACGTTGTATGTAATATTGGACAGTCTGGAAATATGCAGATGGAAATGTTGGCGATACTTGCTGAAAATGATTTGGATAACACAGCACAGCGAGACCTGAAGTGAGAGATCACTTTCCTTGTATTCCAGAAGAAATCAGAGTAAGAGAAGACTGCCACAGTCTTTGTGTATTTAGCATAGATCAATTGAATTGCCGTTTCAATCTTAAGTTGCACCCATGGGTACTACCTATACCTAGGTGATCTCTACTAAGAATTTGGAAACAAAAATGTGAACTCACTGGGTTGAAAAATATCCGTCGATTCAAGCCCATGGCCACAACAATAACGTCGATGAATTTATCTCTGACTTCAACCACAACGGCTTCTGTCAGGATTGGAGAGTTCATTTCGATATATTTCAGCATATATAGATCTGACGACATTTCTCCAGCTTTTTTGGCGTTGTACTTTTGCTTGTTGCATTGCGCTGCCACAGCGCGCACTTTGTCGATTTCCCATTTTGGATTTTCCCGAAATTTTAGACTCGCTGCTAATAATCTGAAAACAAAAATAACAAATATTATTTTTATTTTTGTTTAAATGCTCAAATAAAGATTTCTTTCTTTCTTTCTTTCAAATATTGGAATTAAAGATAAAAAAAATATATTGTAACTATCATTATTTAACATGCTGTAAAAGTCTTATCCTGGATATAAGCCTCCTCTATAGATAGCCATGATAAATATTCTAGAGTCACCTCAATATTAAAGAAAAAATAAAACTTTGGATAGTTACCTGTGAACCATGATATCAGCATACCGACGTATAGGGCTGGTAAAATGGGTGTAAATCGGAATATTAAGTGCATAATGAAGGAAATCATCATCATCACAAGTGGCAGCACAAAAGTATTTGGCTCTAGTCATAGGTTTGGCACATAACATGTTCAAAACCATAGCCTTGCCCTTGTCACATGTTGTAGGATCTGTATACGGCAATAAGGAACGATGCAGAGCTCCAGCAGATGAGATATCTAGGTCGATACCCATGGGATCCAGTGCTTTAGCAAGCTGCTTCAACATGAATCCACTTGGAGGCGGGTGACATCTCAGAAAAGCTAATTTTGGATGGTCTTCGTAAATTCGCCGAGCTACAGTAATATTTGCTAGCAACATGAACTCTTCAATCATTTGGTGGCTCTCTTTGATTTCATAGAAGCTATATGTATCAGGCAATCCATTTACTGGACTCAAACGGAAAGTAACCTTTAGCTGGTCAATTCTTAATGCCCCATTTGCGAATCTGTTGTGTCTGAAAATTGCTGCCATTCCTCCTATGATTTCAATTGATTGGCGTATATCTTCATATTTAAAGTTATTGTATATTTCAGGAAATGAACCCTCAGAATATTCCTTTCCTTCCAGTATTGATTGGGCATGCTCATATGCTAACTGAGAGCATGAATTTATAATGGTTTTCGCAAATCTGTGACTGATAACTTTTCCATCTTTTGTAATTTCCCAGAATACAGAGAAAGCAAGTTTATCTACACCAGGGAACAGGGAGCATAGCATGCATAGCTCATCTGGAAGCATGTGATATGCTTTTTCAACTAAATATATAGTAGTGGCTTTCTGTGCCACTTTCTCATCCAATATTGTGTCTTCTGTCAAGTAATGGGCAACATCAGATATGTGAACTCCAACTTCATAATTACCATTGCTAAGTTCTTTACATGAAACAGCATCATCAATATCACGGCAATTTGATGGATCTATGCTAAATATACATAGACTGCGGCAGTCTTCTCTCAATTTGATTTCTTCTTCTGGAATAGTATAGTCAAGTCGAGGAAAGAGATCTCTCACCTCAGGTCCATATGGAGTGATATCCAAATCATTTTCAGCAAGTATTGCCAATGTTTCAGTCTTCATATTTCCTGACTGTCCGATATTACATACAATGTTTCCTATGGCAAATCTGGTATCAGTCCAAGAGAGTATTTTGGCTAGAAACAGTGTGTTTTCATACTTTTTGGCATCTTGATAGAAATTATCAGGCCAACAGGTGAATGGTATGTTCAGTCTAGGGACTCTATGATCCCTTGGAATAAATAGAGCCCTTTGCCTATTTTTG
The DNA here is from genome assembly GCA_958496245.1 of Perizoma flavofasciatum. NCBI lineage: Eukaryota > Metazoa > Arthropoda > Insecta > Lepidoptera > Geometridae > Perizoma > Perizoma flavofasciatum. The sequence goes on from OY292431.1 coordinate 6,826,359, forward strand.
TCTGGCATCAGCTTTAGATTTCCAATGCATGTTCGAGTGTGAACCTTTTCCTTTATGTAGACCACTTTACCTTGTTTTTGGTCTTTCCTGTCATTGTTTTGATCATCTGTTTTCCCATTCTGTTCGGGTTTCTCCCCATTTTGATCACTTTTTTCAAGATTCTTATCACTTTTCTTTTCATTCTGTGCAATTGCATCTTCTTCACTGTTAGCTTCAATGAGCATTACTATGACTACATCTCCTTCTAATGCACGATTGCGATTCTTGAGCCCATCAATAAAAATATCCTGTTCATCCCGGTCTAATGTGGAGATGTAAGCATGTTGAAATTGTTTGGGATTAATCCTCACAACACCTTCATGCAGAGTATTATTTATTAATCCAGCTTCAACTTCTTCAGCTGTCATGTATAAATCAAATCTTTTATTTTCTACTGCTGGAGCAGCCTCATTTTTGGGATTTTTTTTGTTGATTTTCTTTTTATGTCTCGGAGAAGATTTGTTTTCAGGCATGTCTGTAATCACCCTAACAGGAGTGTTGAAGTTGTTTTGCACATTGGTGGTGTAATTGCTTTGCACATAGGCATGACTCAATAAGGGATGTTGCATCATATTTTGAAAAAATCCTGTGTTGGGTGAATTTGGGATGCTGCCTGTGGATGGCCTCTGATGCATGACCAGAGGAGTGGTTGGGGCACTGGCTGGGTGTCTCCTGTGCATAATATGCTGCATGGTGCCAGCCTGCATAGAATTCTGCTGGCCTACTGCATGCTGGGTATGATGAACTGCCGCAGAATGTATTGTCTGCTGGATATTAGGTGATTGTACAGTTTGTTGAACTACAGCAGTTTGCATAGAATGTGTTATTGCACCAGAATGAATTGTCTGGTGCATGCTGACGGCATGCATAGTCTGTTGCATATTCACTTGGTTTTGTACATTTGGCTGGTACTGAAACTGTGGATGGTATGTCATGTTTTCCAAGTACCTGGAGTTGGTGTTACCATACATTGCATGATTTTGAAAAAAGTCTTGAAATCCATTTTGTGCCATGTTGAATGATGCCCCAGGTGAAAATTGAGCTTGATTTTGATCTCGAGCTGCATTTACTGGCGGCATTTTCAGTTGCTTACGTTTTCTTCTTGAATTCTTTCCTTTGGGGGTCGGTTTACTCTCGGATTGCTCGCACCTTGTCACTTCGTCGCCCTCTTTCTGAATTTTTATAGCATCCATCTTTTTACTTAGAATTTCCTCAACATGTTCCTTGATAGACACCGATGTTTGTGCTTGCTCCGTCGAAACATGGCTTACTTTATCTAGTTTACTGAGTGGAGGGTTCGTTTGGATTTCTGTAGTTTCCTTTTCGCAGCGAGAAGTTTTTCTTTGAAAAGTTGTGGCTGTGGATAACTCATTTGTACCTAGCACACTTCTGCTATCATCGCCCTCGGGCGATAAGTCTTGAACGCTGATCATTATTATTTGGAATTCATTGAACAATTGGATTATCACTCGGTTGGAAATTCATTTGTAACAAACAATTTTTTTTTATTTATAATTTAACAAACAACAAAACCACAAAAAAAATCACAAGTAATTTCAAAGTTCAATGCCCGTGCCCGACCATAGAAGAAATAACCATTATCTACCAACATAGGTCCTGAGAATCCTCGACGTATGGTTATTTCCTCTATGTCCCTGACTAGTCTGTGACCATACGTTGCCTGACCATAGAGTATCTCTTACTAGGTACTTAAAGGAGAACCACTACATGTGTTAAAAATAACCTGGAAAAAAAAGGAGGTGACCTGCCCCAACAGGTGACGAATGTTTAACATGTCAAATGATCATTATAAGCCTTATACTTTTGACTATATTGATAGTTACTATGTGAAAATCATTTAATTTGTCAAACGTTGGTCACTTATGGGTAATTTAGAAAGAATACGGAAGCAGACCACTATAACAACTAATCCATAATACTACCATGACTACGTACGCGACCTTGTATTCTCTACGTACCGGCAAAGATTACTTTCCTACAAAATTATCCTAGTATTTTGTAGGAGAGTAATCTTATATTTATGTCAAACACTTCAAGTAAAATACCTTGACTGAACCCATACGAAAATACTTGCGTACAAAGTTAAACCTTGTACACATATAAATAAAGTTCAAATCATTCACTTATGAAACGGTACATGAAAGTATTTGGATTCACATGCAAATGATTAGAACCTAGAGATTTATTTTCAAATGAAAATACCTTGAAAGACTTGCAAGTATTTCGGCCCATAACCGGTCGAGGCGTACTTGGAAGCAAAAACCGGTATTAAAACGTGGTCTCGTTAATAAAACTTCCTTACTTCAAAATCTGAAATTGAAATAGTCGCTCGATTGTATCGCTAATTATGTAGAGATTATTTTTTATTTTATAAAATAAAAATAACGATATTTTGTGCATTTTGTCGTTAGGATATATGTATTCTATGCAGTTTGCTATCATTGGTTAATATCGACTATTCTATCAGAAATATTATTTATGAATTTACGTGAAAATGAAATTAATAACCCACAACATGCTTACTTCTAAGTGCCTGAAAGGTGTCTTGACTGGATATCCGCTCGCTATCTACGCTACAGATGTGAAGGTTTCCGAGGTAGATTTTAATCCAGAATTCATCACTCGAATAATACCTAAATTAGACTGGGAAGTTCTGTGGACTGCTGCAGACAGCATTGGCCACAGTACAGGTTTACCAAAGGTTATAGAGCCCAAGTATGAAGAAAACGAAGAATTCTTGAAGAAAGCTCATAAAGTATTACTGGAGATTGAAGTGGAAGAAGGACATCTTACTTGTCCTGAGTCAGGGAGGCAGTTCCCTATATCAAAAGGAATACCAAATATGTTACTAACAGAAGCGGAAGTGCAATAAAGTAGATAATTATTAATATATTTTCTTTCACTTTCTGCCCTAGCTATTGGTAACTAGTTACCTAAAAGTTGGGTGGTATTTAGAAAGCCATTGCATGAATTTTGATAAAAAAAAGCACAAAGGCTGGACTCCCCCATTTCAATGGTACTAACAAAGTTAGGAATTGAATAGTTTCTGATAAATTAAAATATTAAGGTTAAATATTAAAAAATAAAATGTAGCTAGTTATGAAAAGCACATACTTGGAAAAGATAATAAAAAGATTATTATGATAAAGCATTTATTTTGAATTAATATATTTTTAACATAATTTGTGAATTTTTCTCCTGGATTCCGATTTGATATACATAATTACAATGGACCAACCTTTGACTAGTTCGAAATGGATCCTATTCAAATTTTAAGTTTAGTCTGATTCTGTTCAGTCCAGTAGGGAGCATAAAACACAAGCACAAGCCAAATGCAGCATATTGATGCACTTGTTGGTGGGTCACAGAACCTAACCCTTCTTCTTTGTGAAAATTACGGGTATAGGCCGCACTCAAAGTTTGTTTATATGTAATTTTTCAGTAGGTACTACAAAATCTCAAATGAAATTTCTTGGAAACTATTCAATTCCTCTCTTTTGGAGTGGTACCGTTGGAATAGTCTGGGTGTTTTCTATGCATAATATATATGTAGTATATCAGTCATGTAGTTCCCACAACACAAGCTCTGCTTATCTCTGGGCTAGATGATGCTGTGTGAAAATGTCAAAAAAAAATTAAAGTGGACTTTTTTACTTTACATTTTTTACCTTAATTCGTGCAACATCTTTCTAAATACCAACTTAACTTCTTTTGGTTAGCTCCTTTCTGAATCAAAGTTCCAATACATTTTAGACTAGCCTCTGCCATTAGCTTTGCCTGCATGCTACCTGGATAAAAAGGGTATCCTAAGTGTTATTCTAGGTCACAAACTACACCTACTCATTCCTTTTCATCCAAATTGGTTTAGCAGTTACAGAGGTATGTAGCATCCAATATCTAAACTCTCACATTTATAATATTAGTAGGATAATCAACAGAACAGAACATAAATATTCAGCAACTAACTCTGCTTAATTTCTCTCTCTCTCTCTCTCATCTGTGAGTTCAACCAAACAATTAATTAAATAAAAATAGATTTCTACAAAGTCATGCCTTAGTTTCTATCCCAAAATATATCTTCAATCTATTTAGAAAATAGGATCACTTCCATAACTTGCCTACTGAGTAAACTGCAGATTACACACTTTCAGATTGGGACTACTTGAGCTCAAGATTGTCCATAAAATTGGTATCGCAAAAAATATAGCAACGGATACTTTTATTTTTGTAATTGAACAATAAATTATAATCACATAATCATCTTTCACTATTGGTACTGAGAATTTAACATTTTGTAAATAATCTAAAACTTATAGTTCATCAGCATATGGGACAAAAGCCAGGTTTCCTGCGGCACCAATAGATACCCGAGTTTTTGCAGCATTGGCCAGGGCCTGAAAAATAAAACATTGTATCATTTGATGATAACTAGAAGTTGACTTATGCCAATGTGATGCAAATTAGCAACACAAAATCCGCGATGTCCTATGCATAGAAGAATTTTGGATTCTTGCAAAGTCAGGCATTTGAATAATCATCTCATATATAAAATAAATAAAAAGTATATTTTTTTTCAGATGATTTAAAAAAAATCTTCAAATAATAAAAAGTCCAATATGAAATGTAATCCCCCATCTTTTAACTTTTAGGTAGAGTATACTTCAAGGACCATCCTTGAAGTATAACCTACCCATTAAAAAAAGAATCATTAAAATCAGTTTAATTTTATTGGCTAAGATACAATATCCAGTAACATACACATTCGTGTAATGGAAGGATCGCGAACCGCGCTCACTATGCACAGCCAGGTAGCTATTAAAATTGTATTCCCGCAACCTTTATGATGTCATCAGTACATCGGGTGGGGGGCCTCCCTCCACTGTGTCGATCAGTTAGTGGTCGCGATTGTTTAAAACAAAGTCGACCTCCCTCGCCATGCCGACGATGGGAGACTTCGCTTTAAGTACTGACCTGGGCAATATCATTGCTTGAAATAGAGTCAACCTCTCTTGCCAAGTCGGCGGGAGACGTCACTTTGCCGGTGTACAGGCCTTGTGCGGCGAGCGACTCGGCCAGCGACGCGCCTTCGTCAGCTTCGCTTAGGATCTGAAGCTTCAGCTGGTTCTTGCCAGCATTGATGGCATCTCCGCTCAGTGCTGGATTCTTAAGGAGTTTGCCCACACATTGCACAGCCTGTAAAAGTCAAGTTAGATGTTAAACAGGCCGTTTTTGTTGTCATCAGATTTTTTTTTATTGTACATGTACTCTTTTATGTGACAATTTTATCAATCTTTATCTTTATCTAAACATTCAGACAAAAAGTTTCATTGCTAAAATTTAAAACACTTGACGTGTTATCCACAGTCTATAGCGACGTGTTATCCCCATAGTGACTTGTGGTGAAATAACCGCATTTCAATCGGATATGCCGTTTCGGACATAAATGGTAACAATCAAACTCGTACGGAAAACATTTAATACATAGGCTCTTTGCGTCACGCATAATAATGGTGGGCAATAACGTTATCTACTCACGGTGTTCGCCTCATCCTTAGGCACGGACAGCACAACTCCGAATAGGCCATTGTCAGTGTAGGAGACGTTAAAACCGGCGGCGGCGAACGGACCGATGTTACCCACGGCTTTGGCGAGCGGAGAATTGTCCGAGCCCCATTTGGTCACGGGGCCATTGCCCAAAGCTGGGAAATAACCATCAAATTATTTCACTAGATTTATGAGCTATGACTCTTTTCAGTGCTGATTATATTTTCATAATCAGCACTGAGAAGAGTGTTTTGAAGAGAATATTAATTTTGATGTATATGGAAACAGAAATACCTAGATACATAGTATCTTCGGAAATGGGAAACTTTAAAACTCTATGCATTTCCAAATTGTACTCAAACTTACTCAAAATTGTCGACCCTACGTAATGTGGGATAAGTTCAAGAAGATAATTTTATCAAATTAATACCAGTCAAAGTCAATAGGTTTTTATTCATTGAAATCACAAGGATCATATAAAAAGTCATCTTTAAAACTACGTAAATTTAAAATTTCCAATTTAAGCCGATTCCTCGCGCGCGCGACATAGCCCAGATAAATCAGACAACAAACGTTTTTTTTATCCTTCATTCACTAGCGTTACCGTTCCTGAGACATCATTATTTAAAAGATGTGCCTATAATAGCACCAGCGCACCGCACACACCCTTCGACCCGGAACACGACAATGCAAGCATTACTGCTAGCAGCAGAAATATGTACCTCGTGTGTTCATAAGTCTTGAGACACAGTAAAACTAAAATATTTTTGGAGCTAAGTTGAGTATTCATTTATTGGATATTAAAATTAAAACTACTGACATCTAGATCTGTATTTAAAAATAAATCATTCAAAATGGCCGCCTTTGCATTCAATGCAGGCCTTCAAACGCGTGCGCCATTCATCTATGGCGGCACGAATCTTTTCAATGGGAATCCGTTTCGATTCTTTAATAAGGGCTCGCTTGAGAGAATCCAGGTTTGGGTGAGACTTTCTGCATGCCCTCAGCTCCAATTCCGTCCATAAAGAATAATCCAAAGGATTCAAGTCAGGGCTTGACGAGGGCCAATCTTCGCTCCGAATGAAGCCTGGCAAATTGGCCTCCAGCCAACGTTGGGTAGTCTTAGCTTTATGGGAGGGAGCAGAGTCCTGTTGGAAAACCCAGTATTTTCCAGCGAATAGCGTATCATTTAATGGTTTAACCACCGCTTCCAATATGTCGGTTTGGTAATTTTGTGCCTTCACCTTGACGCCTTGCTGGCAAAAATGAAGCGAAGTGACCCCCTCGTAGGAAACACCCCACCAAACCATCACACTTGCTGGATGATGAGTGCGCTGGACATTGCGTACAGATGGCTGGACGTCCTTTGAACTTCTGGCGTTAACCTTATTGTTCTGCCGGTTAAACTTTTCTTCCACCGTGAAGATCTTTTCATCGGTAAACAGGATATTTTTTGGATCGTGTCTCTTCAATAGGTTCCGACATCGTTCCAGTCGCAATTTACGAAGACGCTTGTTTAAATAATGCACTTTCCTTCGACTGTAGGCCTTTAGTTTAAGATCATATTTAAGTATCCTGTTCACCGATATTCGCGAAATGTTGGTCTGCAGAGCTAATTTCTTTTGAGTCCGGCAAGGGTTGCGACGAATTCGCTCTCTGATTACTTTGATGTTGGCGGGCGTCCTTACAGACCGCGGGCGGCCACATCTTCCACGGTCTTCTAAAGAGCCGGTCTCCTTGTACCTCTTTATGGTATAATACACAAAGTTCCGACTACATCCCAAACTTTGGATTTCACTAAAAACTTGAATTGGTTTTTTTCCTGCTTGAAACAGTGAAATTACAGTCGCACGCAAATCTTTTGTTGGCGCCATTTTCACGGTGAATGAAACAAATATTCAAATGTATATTTTTTCTGATTCAAAACATTCGAAATTTAAAATTTTAGAAGTTTAAAAAAGGTTGCATGAATTACTTTCTTTTTAAATTAATTAAATAAGTTCGTCTCAAAACTTATGAACACACGAGGTATGGTTGGCTTCCCTGGACGGGCTCTTTCAGTTCGAAAGCAGTTCGAACTACTACTATCTACTACTTCTTCACTTTTTTTTAAATCTTTCTTCTTTTATTTTCTTTGTATAATACTAGCTGTTGCCAGGTAAGGTATTGTAAATATATGTTCCAAATTTCAGCTTTCTAGAATTAGTAGTTTTGGCTGTGTTGATAGATCAGTCAGTCAGACAGTCAGAACAAACGATTTTATAAGTATAGATTTATGTATTTACAACAAAATAAAAAGTAGTTTCATAAGTTGTATATCAGTCATGTAGTTCCCATAATACAAGCTCTGCTTAGTTTGGGCACAGATATTATAATACTAGGTTTGGGTGTCGATTATGCTTGGTGAAAAATACCAGCATTATTTATTTGATTTACATACCTTTAGCGGCAACGGCCAGGGCCAGGGACTGAGCGGAGCCGGCGGGAGCGCCCTGCAAAGCGATGGCCACGTGAGCCAAATCTCCACCCATCTCCTTCCTGCAACATTAAGGCGAATTCATACGTGATCGACCTAAAGCGATGCGACGCGACTACACTTTATATTCAATTTTACTAGCCTCTGCCCACGGCTTCGCCCGCGTGGTACCCGGATATAAAGTAGCCTACGTGTTATTCTGATGTATAAGTTATATTACTGCAAAGTTTTATCAAAATATGTTTAGTAGTTTTTGCGTGAAAGAGTAACAAATATCCATCCTCAAAAACTTTCGCGTTTATAATAGTAGTAGGATAGGTAACTCTGATATTGTGTTATTTCTATAGCTAGGTGCCTGTACCTTTGATAGTGAGAGTGCAAAGGTCCTGTCTGGCGACACCCTTAAGAGTGTGCCCATCCCAGTTCTAGAGCAAAGCTTGTTCGTCTACTAGTATGTACTATCTAGGAAGGCTTAACACGAACCTCAATTCACCACCATAGTATCTACTGGCTTCTCCTTTGGCGTCGCCAGATGGCAGCTGTAGAGTTTGCGCGATAAGGCTGGCTCTGTCCTGAAATTAGTTAACAAGCGATAAAGATTCTCCTACAATATTTCCACTTGCAGAAGAACCAGAACTAGAACTTTCATTTAAAGCAATTAAACATCATAAAGTCGCAAGCCGCTGCAGGAAAAGCAAAGAATGCCATGATGAATGGTCTTGGGCTACCTCTATCCAGCAACATCCTGCAATCTTTAAGATGTCATCCATCAATCGCGTGGGGGGGCCTTCCTACACTGGGCTGTCCGCTTCGCAATCGGCATTCGAGAACTCAATGATACTTCACAAATCTATACTTGAGACTTCACTTTTTTAGCTTTATATATTAGTATAGATTCCAGAAGAAAATATAAACAGAGAAGTTGAAAGAAGAATTGTGAACGGCTGGAATAAATACTGGGGCTTAAAAGAAATAATGAAGGACAAGAACCTACACATTTTAACGAAAAGCAAACTATTTAGCACATGCATCCTGCCTGTATTGGCGATGGGAGCGAAACATGGGCTTTAACAAGAAACGCATCAAACAAACTCTCCATATGCCAACATCCCATGGAAAGGAGTATGGTAGGGATCAGAAGAATGGACAAAGTAAGAAATAGCAGCATCAGAAACAAGACTAGGGTCCAGGATATAACTCTGAAAATAAGAAGACAAAAGTGGAAATGGACAGGCCACATGATCAGAGGAAGGGACAAATGGAATAAAATAGTCACACAATGGTGCCCAAGGGATGGAAAAAGAAAGAGAGGTAGACCACAGAGAAGGTGGGATGACGACATTAGACAAGTTGTGGGAACTACATGGGGTAGAGTGGCCATAGAAAAGCCAGAATGGAGAAGATTGGATGAGGCCTTTGCCACCTGGCAAACATATATACAAAAATGGAACAAAATTCATATATATGAATAACAAAGAAATATTGTCTTGTCCGACTAAAGGCTTATTATTATTATTATTAGTATAGATTAAGGATGCGGTCGGTGGATGGAGATAACCCAAGATTGTTTGTCATTGCACTCTTTGGGGGAGGCCTATATCCAGCTGGACTTTTAGAGGCTGATGATAATGAATCTCATCATTATTATCAACTTAACGCAGTTCAGTGCTAGACTTAGGACTCTTCCATGGCGCGCCCCTGAGCCACGGTATTCGGCTCTCCGCATCTAGTTCTAATTTTAAGTGGGGGAACTAACATCTGCACTGACGTCCCGCATTGGAGTGTAAATAGCAGCCACCCGACGCAAATCGTCGCTCCATCTAGCCGGAGGGCGTCCTACAATACGTCCACTACGTTTGCGTAGGCGCAATCTCCACTCGAGAACATTACTCCCTCGGTTTTCGGTTTTTCGACAGATATGACTGCCTGCTAACCCTCTGGGCTATGTCAATTACTTTGGTTCTTTAGTTTTAGATCCTATCCCTGAGTATAGCTTTGTGATGTATTATCTACTAGCTATTGCCACGACTTCGCCCGCATGGTACCCAGATAAAAAGAATCCGATTAGTAGATCTTACCGTTAAGGCAACATTCATAAGAAACACATTCGCTCAACCTTTATTTCAGCGACTTTCCTTGCAAAACTAGTCTCCACGAAAAGCCCTTTTATTTAAACAGGATATTATACTGCCTATGTCCACCCAGAAGGACCTTTAAGGGTGGTGCACATACATTCAAAATATCGGTGAAAGATTTTTTTAAATCAGATGAGTAGTTTCGGAGATTACTCCAAACTGACAAACAAACTTACAAACTGTACCTCTTTGTGATATTAGTGTAGATCTAAAGTTATACCTGAGAGTCGCCAACAACGATGACAGCACAGCGGTCCGGCGTGAGCGTGTTGGTGGCGAAATGCTGCACGGACTCGGAGGAAACCTTGCCAATTCTCTTCGGCGAGATGAAGAGAGAGTTGCCGAGTCCACGGCGAAAAGCGGCTTTGTGTAGAAGGTCGACTGCACGGACCTAAATCAAACGAAATATTGAAATTTTGTGTTTACTGTGTAAATTGTGTATAGGTAGACTTTTACGTAGAACATATTTTACAAAACCAAAAATAGATTGACTTTATAATATGGAACAGAAAAACACATTGGTTTTTTCACCATCTTATGAGGCCTAGTTTTTTGAGGTATGGTACCATCATTGCTGACCTAAAAACAAACAAAACAAACACATTCACAACTGTATTCCCCATGTTGGTTAGTGCATAGGTTTTTGAGGTTACCAAGTAGGGGAATTTGGCTGAATAGGCAAAGGTTCCTGTACAAAGTGTATGACCTAAAATAACACATAGACTACCTTTTAACCCAAAACAATGCAGGTGAAGCTAGTTATAAAAAAGCCTTGCTGGTTTTATCAATATAATCAAAGTACCTACTTTGATTATATTGATAAAACCAGCAAGGTATATATACCTATACCTCGTGTGTTCATAAGTTTTGAGACGAACTTATTTAATTAATTTAAAAAGAAAGTAATTCATGCAACCTTTTTTAAACTTTTAAAATTTTAAATTTCGAATGTTTTGAATCAGAAAAAATATACATTTGAATATTTCTTTCATTCTCCGTGAAAATGGCGCCAACAAAAGATTTGCGTGCGACTGTAATTTCACTGTTTCAAGCAGGAAAAAAACCAATGCAAGTTTTTAGTGAAATCCAAAGTTTGGGATGTAGTCGGAACTTTGTGTATTATACCATAAAGAGGTACAAGGAGACCGGCTCTTTAGAAGACCGTGGAAGATGTGGCCGCCCGCGGTCTGTAAGGACGCCCGCCAACATCAAAGTAATCAGAGAGCGAATTCGTCGCAACCCTTGCCGGACTCAAAAGAAATTAGCTCTGCAGACCAACATTTCGCGAATATCGGTGAACAGGATACTTAAATATGATCTTAAACTAAAGGCCTACAGTCGAAGGAAAGTGCATTATTTAAACGAGCATCTTCGTAAATTGCGACTGGAACGATGTCGGAACCTATTGAAGAGACACGATCCAAAAAATATCCTGTTTACCGATGAAAAGATCTTCACGGTGGAAGAAAAGTTTAACCGGCAGAACAATAAGGTTTACGCCAGAAGTTCAAAGGACGTCCAGCCATCTGTACGCAATGTCCAGCGCACTCATCATCCAGCAAGTGTGATGGTTTGGTGGGGTGTTTCCTACGAGGGGGTCACTTCGCTTCATTTTTGCCAGCAAGGCGTCAAGGTGAAGGCACAAAATTACCAAACCGACATATTAGAAGCGGTGGTTAAACCATTAAATGATACGCTATTCGCTGGAAAATACTGGGTTTTCCAACAGGACTCTGCTCCCTCCCATAAAGCTAAGACTACCCAACGTTGGCTGGAGGCCAATTTGCCAGGCTTCATTCGGAGCGAAGATTGGCCCTCGTCAAGCCCTGACTTGAATCCTTTGGATTATTCTTTATGGACGGAATTGGAGCTGAGGGCATGCAGAAAGTCTCACCCAAACCTGGATTCTCTCAAGCGAGCCCTTATTAAAGAATCGAAACGGATTCCCATTGAAAAGATTCGTGCCGCCATAGATGAATGGCGCACGCGTTTGAAGGCCTGCATTGAATGCAAAGGCGGCCATTTTGAATGATTTATTTTTAAATACAGATCTAGATGTCAGTAGTTTTAATTTTAATATCCAATAAATGAATACTCAACTTAGCTCCAAAAATATTTTAGTTTTACTGTGTCTCAAGACTTATGAACACACGAGGTATACCTGAGGAGGCAGGGTAGCCAGGTCTTGTCTAAGACGGGGCACATTATCATCAAGTTCCCATGGCCTGAACTCCTGGCAGGAAATGAGGTTGTTCAGCTGTTCCACTGCAGCCTGGAGGTTATCTTGGGTGGTCTGCAATTTTGTATTTTTAACATGGTTAACTTTTAGGTCTAAGCATAGATTTAGATATAAGACTTAAGGCATAGATTTAAAAAAAAAAAACACATTTAAAATTTGTCAGTGCATCAATACAGGATAAACTTCTGTGACATTAAACTCCAGTCATGTTGAAATTGTTTGAATGAATTTCGGACTTATTTCCATCCATCAGAGCTTAGTTGAATAGAAAGTGCCTAATAAATTTGGACTCAGAATCGCTCAGAATGGATTAGCGCATTGTTGAGTAGTGGCCAAGCTGCAGGTTTGAGTCCTGCTGAATCATAATTTTTGGGACACTTTGAATCTTATTATTAACCATTTAAAGCTCACCTCCAGTGTGTAGTAGACAAACTCACGGTCACCAGAGGCACTGACGGCAGCACCAACCTGTGCCAGCTTACGAGCAATGATGAAGTTGCTGCTGTTCTTGGTGGAAAGACCTGCGGCTGAACGCAGGATGTGTGACACTCCCAGATCTGTCTGGGGTTCATAACGAGAACCAGCCCTGAAAAATTAAGCAAATGTGAACACTGTAGCTGCAGGCAGCAACCAAGTTGGGCTCTAACCCAGTTAGAAGATGATGAAAAAATATCTACACATGATAGATGGGGTTGACCTAGTTCATAGGCAGCAACCACATGGCGCTCTGACCCAGGGAGAAGACAATAAAAAAATATCTACACATGATAGATGGGGTTGACCTAGTTCATAGGCAGCAACCACATGGCGCTCTGACCCAGGGAGAAGACAATAAAAAAAAATCTACACATGATAGAAAGGGTTGACCTTGGTCATAGGCAGCAACCATATGGCGCTCTGACCCGGGGAGAAGACAATAAAAAAATATCTACACATGTTAGAAAAAGGCCAGGTCAGAAGTACACTAAACTGCCAAGCTTGTATGAAGAATGTGATGAGGATAATAAATAAAGCGAAAGAGGTATACCAGGATCGTAGCAAGTGGAAATCCTTGGTCTCTGCCTACCCCTCCGGGAAACAGGCATGACTATATGTATGTATGATAGATGGGGATGACCTTGGTCATAGGCAGCCACCACATGGAGCTCTGACCCAGGGAGAATTTAATAAAAAAATATCTACACATGATAGATGGGTAAGACCTAGGTAAGTCTCTAGTGTACTGGACAATTATAGCATTGGATTCACAGAGGAAGCATTATTTCAACAGCAGGAAGTGACTCCTGCTGTTGAATGGTAAGAAATAAATGGTTCAACCATCAGAAAATTATAAAAGAACTGAACTTACTTGAAAGCAACTGTGACACGGGTGACAGGCGATCCATTATCCAAAGCTGCAACTAATGTCTTGTTGGGCAGGACAGTCGACGTAATTCTTACATCTTTCTGCAAAGCTGGTGCTGCCTGTGCGTATCCCCTGGTCTACAAACCAAAAAAAAAACATTTCACGTGCAAGTAGATAATACGGTACAGGTTTATATAACCAGAGCCTTTGACATTTAAAGTGCATTTGTATTTTGGAGTTTACAAGCAATTTCAGCTATGTTTAGATTTATTTGGGCTGATATGATACGAAACCTACCGCAACATGACGAACTAAAGGGCTAGCAAAAGCTTTCGATGCCATTTTTAGCGAAAATTTAATTTTATTTCCGTGCACCGTGAACTCACAGATCGTCGAAAAATGTTACCACCACACCAGTGTTACCACAGATAACAGATTTATTTGACACTGACAGCCTGATCAAAAATAAACGGGCAATGGAATTTGTATCCTAGTTTTTGTAAAATGCGGCCTGGTGCCTACATCGAGCAGATAATCCCCTCGTAAACGGCCTGTCACCAAAAAGCCAAAGGTGCGAAGGCTAGTCATTGGTAGCACATTGTTTGAAAATGATGATAGTGTGGTACCACAATTGAAGCGAGGCAGCGAGGCAGTTTCTGAACGTAGTTGAGTGAGGTAGTCTTGGGACCACAGTGTGCACTGTGTGTGTTGTGTGGTGTGGTGTGGAGTGCTATGTACGAGCCAACACGATCTTTCCTCGCGGTCGGCTCGCGCCTCGCGCCTCGCGCCTAACACGATTGTGTAACTGTGTTGGTGTGCAGGTGTGCTAGCTCGTCCAAACGAAAAGAGTGAGGCCTCGTTTCGAGAAAGTGTGTATCTACAATTGTGGTGCCACACGTGCTGACGACCCACCACTAGCGAAGGCGACCACTGTGATGAGTGATTGCGGGGAAAGCGTACATTCTCTGGTCGTAAAATATAGGGACGATCTTTGGAATGCACATCAAGTGTAAGGCGTTGGCCTGGCCTTTCACCTTCCCCTTGTCTACTACTTAGGGCTACAACGGCCTATTATAGCGCTCCTCATTGGACACCACAACTAAAAGGACAGGTTATAGTTTTTGAGAATCCAGACACTAGAAGACATAACAATAATTTTGATATTATGTGTTATTGTATGAAGGTAATGAAGGAATTAAAAATATATATTTCTGTTATGAAAATGATTAGAAAAATAGTAGACGTATCATAGTTCCTCTTTAAAAAATTGTGTCTGCACCCAAACATTTTATCGCGCCTTGGTCCGTTTCACAGGCTTGTTAAAATACTACGTATTGTGTCCGTTTTGTTGGTATGTCTAGTACTATCTATCTAGTAGCAAAGATAATGTAACGGTACGCTAAGACCTAGTAGTAGAGTGCGCGCAATATAACTCTGCGCACGACTGATGGAGTACTTAATGTTGCCAGCATAACTAATAATTTTTCCTTCACTAAATCAAAAATAATCTATCTTTACAAAAACTATAAATTCAGAAAGAAGTTTACCAGCCATAAAAGTTAAAAAGTTTATCATTTATATGTATGTGTGTGGACTCCCTTTTCCGCATTCAAACTCTAATTGGTTCATTATACGTGGGAGTTTCTGGCTAGTGAGTTAGCCAGCCCAACTCCGCCCAGAAGCACAGAAGTTTCCTGGAGTTTTCGCAGGCTTTGCGAAAACTCCAGACCTTGACCTTGGATTGCCATGAATTTGTGCGCGGTGAGTTGCTATGCCCATGCATTCCAGGATTACGTGGGCAGCTGATTCCTCTTCGGTTAGACACTCTCTGCAGAGTAGGCTGTCTTTGGCTCCGATGTTGTAGAAGTGTTTGTTCAAGGGGTAGTGACCGGTTAGGGTCCCCACGATGATCCGGACATCAAATCTTTTAAGACTACGTAGGCGACACGTCAGTCGTCGTGAGATGGCAGGTAGTGCTGCTCTTGACTGCCTGCAGTCCGTTGCCTGTCCCCAGCGATCATTGTGTTGGTTTATGGTGCGGTGTCGGATCCACACGCGTAGCTGAGAGAATGGCAGAGGGAGGAGTGGGGCGGGACCTTCTGTGAGTGTTCCTGATCCTCTTCTGGCCAATTCATCTGCAGCATCATTGCCAAGTGATCCACTATGTCCCTTAATCCATTGTAGAGTCACTTTCTTTTTCGCCGCGATTCTCTCTAGGGCTAGGTGGCACTCGTAGACGAGTTTGGAGTTACAGCTATAGCTTTCCAGAGCTTTTAGTGTTGCTGTGCTATCGGAGAGAATGCGTATGTTGTAGTTTTCGATCTCTCTCCTGTTATCATGTATAATAATAGCATATAATAATATGTAAAAAGGAAATTTAAATTAATAATAATAATAATAATCATAATAATGCTCGATATTTTCACACAGTATCATCTAGCCCCAAAGTAAGCAGAGCTTGTGTTATGGGAACTACATGACTGATATACTACTTATATATATTTTTTTGTAAATACATACATATTATACATAGAAAATACCCAGACCCGAGACAAATGAATGCAGATCATACAAACATTTGCCCCGCAGCGGGAATTGAACCCGCAACCTTCTGCGTCTCAGGCGGACCTTCGCCCACTGCGTCACAGAGGTTGTCCATGAGAACCTTGTTAGTCTTTTATTGAATACCTAGTAGTATTTGTAAATTTTGTGTAACAATGATCTTGCAGTGGGGCAATGCCTTCCATTCGAATATTTTCATCAGAATCCATGCTACAGTATTTTTCAGAAGAGTGCGATGTGTCGCCTGTGACATTAATCATAAATTTTTCCAATTCCACATCCATTAGCCTGTCTGATTCGAAATATTTGTCTTATTTGATGGATCAATGTTTTTTTTCTACATTGATCCATCTTTCTGTCGTAACTGTTCTGAATGCTGCCTCAGTAATTGCAGTGATTTCGCTAGGAGCGTGAGTGACATTTTTCTCTGCAATGCGTCTAACTTTGAAAACGAATAAAAAAACCTCTCTCTTAACACCTGACATAAACGACAATATGGCGGCACACGCATAGTTCCGATTTCGGCCGCGCGCAGAGTTATCTTGCGCGCACTCTAGTGGGCCGTTTGCTGCTGGTAGGTATCATGAACTTGAGATTATTTTACTTCTTGATTGTGGCTCGCGTGGCTATTTGTCACAATTCTGCCAATTTTCGTTTCATGCTAGTGTAATTAACTTTTATGTCTCTAAAAAATAGTTTCTTGTCATTTGGTTTCACAAAATAAACACTTTTTTTTTAAATATTGTTTTCCTTTTTGACTCTGCGGACAATTTCTGCAATGAGTCTGGGATGAGTTAACATTTGTAGTTTATCTCTCTATATAGTAAGTTTGTGAGTCTAGACTTATTACGGACTAGCTGTTGCCAGCGGCTTTGCAGGTGTGAAGTCGTGTTTAAAAAATCCTATACACAGTTTCAACCCTATTTCCAAAGAAAATGCCTTGAACTATTAAATTATCGTCATCAGCCAAGTCGTTCTAACCTACCTACTCGTAAGTTATATAGATTATATAGATAGGTTAATTAAATTTAACGTTCAATGGTTGGAGACTCGTCGTATCTATTTGCATTTAGTTTGTCTGTACAAAATAATACATACTTTAATACAATTGACTCGCCTGATTTATTGTAGTTGCCCGTAGATCTATACAAACCAATATTTTAACCCTACTCGTTTAAAGAAACAATATTTATTGTTATAATCTTCTAACAGGAATGTGTTGACAGTACAATTTTATGAGTATAGATGAATGATATCGAAGAGTATAGCGCTAGACTTAACTTCCATAACGACACATTGTAAATGATGAAAACAACCCGCTGCCTGATTTCGAAAATTCACTGGCAATCATACTATCCACAGATTACAAACATTTTGCTTTATTCCCCTACGAGCAGATTGTTCCTAACTTGTAAGTAGTCTGTAACTGCGTATGGCGTCCCTAGTTAGTCTGAATCACAGATTAAAAAAATTTGGCTGCCTTAGTTGCGACTAAATAACGAAAACTGATTCGTTTTCAGAAAATGCCGCCAATTTTATTGTAAATTGCTTTTGAGGTATGTATTTCGACATTTAAGAGAAATTTTTCGTAGAATACATACAAAAACATGAAAACGATACACAAAATGTTTGTATGATAAAGAAATCGAATGTCCTGTGTGTTTGTTTTATCGTTTGTTGTTTCAACAAACCACAACTAACTGATGGTCAAGTATTTTCTCTAAAACTTTCTAAGCTTTTCATAATAACCACATATCTTGGTGTTAGAGTGGTTTCACTTACTTACTATAAGTGATTACAGCGTTCTTAACATCACATTTCGATATTTCAGGGAAGTTATGACAACTTTGGTTGAACAAGTTTCTGAAGAAGAATCATCGATTTCTAAGGATGCAAATGATAATATAAGAATTCACCAGTGTAGAAATATTCTACGCACAAAAGAGAAAAAAATAAGGCCAAAATGCAATAAAATTTTGAAGAGGAAACTAAAGAAATACAAACTCAGACAAGATGGAAAAGAAGACCAAGATATTTTAGATGTGTCTGATTTATTAGAATCCTCATTAAACATAAAATCACAAAGTGGGGATAAAACTAGTGCTGAACTGGAGCTAGAAGAGCTAAGACCTATTAATTATCTGTTTAAAATGGGTAGAAAAAAGCAAGCTGTACTTGTTAAAGAAAGATCTGTGAAATCTAAAATACCAATAAACTTGGTCAATGAAAACAGTATCTTACAATTATCTCCTACAACAGAGGAGAAGAAACAAACTGATGCATTCAAATTATTGATGGATTCTAGAAATAAAAGTCTCGGCAGCAACTCCCCTGGTAAAGATAAACCCATTAATGAAACAGAATCAGAGGTACTTGAGAAAAATATTTATAAAGCTAAAAGGAAATTATTGCTTCAAAAAATGGCAGAATCTAAAGGCTCGCTACAGAAAAAAGCAGTTGAAGAAGATCAGGCAAACTACATCAATAAGAAAATGGAGAAACGGGCAGAGAGATTGAAAAGTATGATATCAAATATCAAACCAAAAGCTATTAAAGTTGCAGATGATAAAAAAGTTTCAAAATTGCTGAATGGAAAAAATCCACTGAACAGTTTAAAAACAGAAAAAAATCAAAAGCTACATAACCCAGTGAAAACATTGCGGTTAGTTAACATGTTTACTGACAATGAACTAAAAATTAGTCCTGAAAAAAAAAAATTATCAAGAGAAGATGAGGATTTCCTAAATAAATTATCACCATCTCTTAAAAAAAAGGAGAGTATGCTAAGCTACTTTAAAAAAGTTGAGAAAGAGCCTGATTGCACACTCATAGACAATGAAAATGATAATGCTATTATCAAAGTGAAATTAGGTACTAAAACTAAAAAGAGAGGCAAGAAGAAAAAGCTAAGCCTGCACAAAAGCACTTCCCATGTAGAGATTTCAACAAGAGAGTTTGAAACTGTAAAACTTGACCAAGAGACTAAAGATGAGGAGTTTTCAAAAACAAAAATAAATGAAATTAGTAGCAAGGAAATGCGAAAAAGAAAACGGGAATTTTGTGATGATGGTGCAGTCTCATCTTCAAACATATTAGTATCAACAGATGATGGTCGTTCAAGAAGAACTGCTAAAAGACCTTTGAAGTACAATGAGGATGCTTGCCTATCTAGTTCAGATGAAGAATTGCACATTTTCACACCTAAAAAAAAAAAGCATGCCGATAGTAAAAACAATATGAACAAGACCATAACAGTGGATCTAAGCTCAGACAATGGGGAAAAGGAAGAGCCTTCCAAAGCATCAGAAAAAAAAATTAAAGGCAATAAATCTTCCAACAAAGCTAAAGAAGCAAACAAAAAACCTGTAAAATTGGCTCCTATATTTTCTGCAAAATCTCAGCTGGACCCAGCAGCAGCGGAAGCAAAGCAAAAGTTCTTGCAAAGTGGAGTTCCAGAAAAACTAAAAAAAATGATGGCTAAACAAGTAGATAAAAATGTAGTCAGTAACTCTTTTCTAAAAGTTGTTCATGTCCAGCAACTTGATGGAGTGTATCAGTCAATATCTGTTCGATTTAGTTTGAAGGAAGATCTATCTATTGATTATAAGAAAGATGCACTAATCAACAAGGACTTCTCATTCAAAACATTATTGAATGTAGTCAAATCACAAGAAGCTGTCACATTATCTACAAAGCATATCAATTCACAAATAGTCCTACAAAACCTTAAGGAGAAATATCCAAGATATCCTGTCTATCGCACTTATCGATTATTGAGAGCAAAAAAGAAAGGAGACTTGAAAGTCGGCACTAATTACTTAGATCTAGATAACAGTATGGAGGTATTAAATGCATCAATTGACAATCAGAATGAAAACCCAGAACAACTGAGTTGGTCCGATAAGTATAAACCTCTTACAGCTAGCCAAATCATTGGTAATTTCGAGAGTGTCAAAGAACTTAGAAAATGGCTGGTCTCATGGACTGAAATTGACATGAAATCTAAAGCAAATGGGAATGGGTCTGATTCATCAGACCACTACCAATCTGATGGTGATAGTAAAGATGGTGTGAAATCAAGTAATAATCTTTTAGTATTGTCTGGACCCGCCGGCAGTGGGAAGACCTCAAGTGTATATGCAATAGCTGCAGAGCTATCAATAAAAGTTATTGAAGTTAATGCAAGCAGCAAAAGAACAGGTAAAATAATGTTGCAAGACTTGCAGGAAGCTACCCAATCACACAAAGTGAACAGACAAGCAAGCAGTAATGAAAATTCACAGAATACCCAAAAATCAGAAGTTTTTGAACCTATTTCTGTTGCCACAAACCCAATTAAAAAGAGGGGGAGGCCGAAGAGAATTGTGGAGAATCCTACACCAAAAACTCCTGCAAAGAAAACAATATCTAAAGAAAAATCTGAAAGTACAAATGGATTCATAGCTAGCCAAGAAAGTACGAGGACTGGTATGTCCTTAATCCTAATAGATGATGCAGATATTATTTTCGATCAAGATGATGGGTTCTGTTCTGCTATTGTTCAACTAGTTCACAGCTCCAAAAGGCCTGTTATACTTATAACATCATCATTATCATGTCCACATTTGCAGAGGTTCATAAACGGCAGCAAAATAATAAAAATGAATCCTTTATTACCAAACATTCTTGGGACATGGTTGGACATAATGTGCTTGGCAGATAGTGGCATGTGCTGGCCAGGGTTTGGTTCAAAAGTTTTGAACTTCTTCAAAGGAGATGTAAGAAAAACCATCAATTGCTTGCAGTTTTATGTATGCAGTCAGGAACAAGCTTTGAATGTGGATTTAGAATCTTGTTCTCAGAACACTGATAGCAGAGTCAATGTAGATGATGAGACTTCAAACATGTCATGGGCCGATCGAGATAATGAAGACAGAATTGTGAATGATGAACTAAATGACCATTCTAAAAGCTTAATGTTTGAACAAGTACATTCCATGCAGTACAAGTGTCTAAATAAGTGGTTCAATGTTTGGTGGAGTGTGCCAAAATTGTTGAGCATATCAGATTATACTGACAAATCAGAAAAACTGGATGACGAGGGGGCTACTATCAAAAACAAATCATCAAAATCACTTGAATCAATTAGTCAAGTACTAGATTCTCTTTCTTTATGTGATTTATATGGTAAAAACTTTCAAAATAACTCTGGAAATATTACTTCAGATCCATGGTTTTCTCAGGAATATCATAGCGTGTCTGAAAAAGAGAATTTCGATATATACAACATGCATTTTGGAACCAGTAATGAAATATCGCATGAGTTGGCAAATATATCAATCAGTATTGCACAAACAGAATTTGGTTGTGATAGAAAAATTGACTTGGATTTTCCTGGGATGTTACAGCAAAGGTAAGATTTGAATTTTTAATTTCTACCACATATCTCTATTAGCCTGGATTCCAGATCAGTTATAACGTGAGATCAACGAAATCGCCAATTAGCCAAAATAGTGTTGATGGCCATATGCCATTCAACAGTCAGTATTGTATGCCAAGCTGGCCTGCCTTGGTAGAATTTGACTTTAACCACACATTCCAGAAAGTTTCAGATTGAATGGTGTGACAGGCTAAGTCAATAAGGTTTCATAAAATGTGTTCAAAATGAAACATCAAGAAAAAACGCTTGTCTTTAAGACAAACATAATATAGAAAAATTAAAGTAAGCATTTACATATCCGGCCGGTTTTGGTCTGTGCAGTGCCAAACATATTTACTGCTGTGGAAATAATGAGTAAAACACAATTTATTATACTACGCATGACACGTGCGTGCACACATCAGCGAGTGCGTGGAATTCGTGATGGCCTACTTCTGAATCAGGGGTCGCAGGTTCGAATGTGCGAAATTATCAGAACTTGCTGAATACTGAAAGAAAACGTTATTTTATAATAGCTAATAAATTAAAGAGAGCATCTATACTAATACTAGCCGATGCCCGCGGTTTGATTCGCGTAGGATAGGTAATTGATAGGTGCATCAAAAATAATTACAGTAAGGGCTTTTTTTTAATACCCTGATATGTATTCAGTTCTTTTGTATTTTAAGTGTCCAAACTAAGTTTACAGCAAATCGCACCAAGCGTTAAACATTTCTTAAACAAACTTAACACACCATCCTACGCCCTTTGATGGGTAGTTTAGAAAAAAAAATATAATTGTCTTTTATCATTTGTACTAAATAATATTTATGCAGAGTTTCATGCAAATCGTTAAAAAGTTCCCATACAAACTTGGACACCCTCTACAACCCCTTAGAGGGGTAGTTTGGGGAGATAATTATATGAATATTTTATCATTTGGATTGAAGAATATTTATCGGGTTTGTAAGTTCAAGGAATACGATTTTTCATACAAAGGTTTTCAGCCCTTTTCACCCCCTTAGGGGTAGAATTTTTCAAATTCCTTTCTCAGTGCACCCCTACACCATAAGAGGAATATTCCCTCCAAGTTCCATGCTTCTAGGGTTTAGGCTGTGCGTTGATGCTGGGCTCTAAGTAAAAAAAGTACAGAATCCCCCTTAAAATTATAAGTGGATTTAAGAAACTAAGTGTCATGCACAAATGACCTTGTAAGTAAAAATAAATAAATAAATAAATAACACTAGACATTTTTTTGCACAGCATCATCTGTTCCAAACTAAGCAGAGTTTGTATTATAGGAACTACATGACTGATATACTTTTACTACTTATATACTTTTTTGTAATACATGAATCGAATTCGCAACCTTCTGCGTCTCAGGCGGGCCTTAGCCCACTGCGCCACAGAGGTCGTCAAAAAAAGACAGCATTCGTCTTAACTATTTCAAAGTTGGGTCTACAAATATGTATAACCTTCAATAAGTAAAAACTAAAATAATCCGGTTAATTTATTTAGCGATGACCTGGTTTAGAACACCTAGGGAGACTCGAACACGCATCTTTATTTGACTAGTATTATAATATCTGTGGATTGCCTCTTATCGGCGATGCCTTAACCAATTCAGCGGCGGATCGAGCTATCGCCGGCTGCGTTTACAAATATTAAACTTGATCTAAGTACTGATTATTTGTTTCAGGCAACGGGACAGGATAGTGTCCCGCCACAATAATTTGACTGGTTACTTAAACACACAGGCTATCCTGGACAGGAAAGCTCTTGCTTTGGACTACTGGTCTACTTGTAGAACCATTTGCAGGATAGAAAAATCGAAGACTGACACCAATTCCAAAAGAAACAACCGTTTCTGCCATTACTTGAAATCCCTGAGTGTTCTTTGCAAAAATGACTGTTTCGATAAACTAGCAAACAGTTTATGTCCAAGTGAAAAGCGTATCGCTAAGGAGCTATTGTAACTTAAAGAACCTATTAGTAAATTATTGTGAATATCATGTTAAAATAAATGTTGTTGTTAAAAGTTAAGTAGTTATAGACATACATATCTAGAAGTAATATAAAAATAATGTTGTTTTTCTTCATTTAATTTTGATGACAATTCTTCGAATTAAAAACTCAATTAAATTGTTTGTTTTTTACTTATGCTAATTAAGTGTGGGAAGCTCGATATGATATCGCTCTATATATTTATAGAGCGATATCATATCGAGCTTCTCACTTACATCTATACTTACGTATATTTTGAACTTGTTTTTATAACTTTGCTTAAAGATCTCGCGTATTTAATGATGAAAGTAGGTAGCTAACTATGTGTATTCTTGGTATCGTTACTGATTGAATTAAACTCTAGTGTGTTATTGAAATGTTAATTTATCTTATTTTCAGAAAGACTGAAAAGTCAAGACTGCTCTCAGTGTTTACATTACCTAGTAGCAAGAAATGAGCTCGCGAAAATACAGCGAAACAAAGCCAGCAAGCAGCAGCACAGCACCCCGGGAACAATAATATTGCTATTGAAAGGTACCCATCAATTTTTAAATAATTATGTCAGTACTGTATATTGGTGTAATATTTGAAATAATATTCATTTAGGTGTTTGAGCCTTCGTTTGAACCACCTTGAGATTACGCTTGTCACTCACACACCCAAACACCCCGCTTTTGTGTATATGATGCCCTGTCTGTGCACTATTTCTCTCTCTTTCTACTATTGGAGCAGCGCGCCGGGGCGGCGAGACCGCCGCGTTCCCCAGTACGCTTTTGAAATTCAAACAAGTCACTCGTGCAAGTTTTCAGTGTGGTGTAATTGTGCAATTCAGTTTGAATTTGGAAAAATAGTTTCCGTAAGTATTTACACGATGCTTTTAATAATTTTTATAAATGCCAACGTAATCTATATTAATACCGCTCGGCGCCTTTGGCCCAGCGACGACTCTGGTGTCATACACCTTCTCTGCCGGATCGAGACGGCATGGCGTCGTCGAACTTGTCCGTACATGTTGTGACCCTTACGTGTACGGCGGCGACGACGCCGACTGGTTGTTACCAGCGACTGGTGGCGTCACAGTGCGGGCACCGTCGCGTCGCCAGCTACGCGGTCTTTGCGACATCGTCGCCTGCCGCCAGATCCGTGCTACTCGACGGCGGCGACGCCATGCGCCACGCACAGATACATGTTGTAGCACCCGCACGTCTGAAGGCGACAACCTCGGCCCAATTCCGTGTGCCCATTCTTAAACGTCGTAAACGACAATGATCCGACATTTGTGAACTGGCTGATCTTCATTGCGGTCTTTGCTTTCAGATCATGGAAAGAGTAACCACAATGGGTGCTTTGGCTTCCCGACCTTGCACACCAGACCAAATGCAGGCCTTAGCTGCAGTGATAAACGCACTTGACTCTAGCTTTCCGGAAAATTGGCGGGCTTGGTAAGTGCAAGACTATTCCTTCGAAGAATTGTTCGGCAACGAGTTACCGGCTGCTGTCGATAGTAAACTACGGTTCGCGATACCCACCGTCGATTTAGCCAGGGCGTTTTCACCAAACTGTACATCTTTATCAAAAAGGCGATACAGAATTATAAGGGCTCAATTTCTACAATTGCCTTTAGGTAGAGCCTTGGTTTATGCCCCACACAGCATAATGGAAAGAATACATGGATCAGGCGAGGGCTACTTCAGTTATATGGACGCAGTCAGGTCCATAAGAGGAAAATTAACGAATCGCAAGAGGGCATCATCACAACTTAGAGGAGAACGAATAGCTCCCTCTAGTCCTACCATTTCCGAACGGTCCATTGGAAGAAAGAGATCTGGAGATACGATATTCGAAGAAGAGAGCGTATGCTCCAAGAAGGGAAGTGGGGACCAACTTCTGGTCTCCGTACTAAACCAACAAATCGAACTATTTAATCGGATGTTGGCACAAAGTGAGCAAAATAACAAGATTGACAAAATTATTACACAAAGTGGCAATGACGTGGATATTACGTCGATTAATAACACTCCCAACCCCAACGACACACTTGACTCATTACCAGATAGCACTCAAATGGAAGGGAGTGACGACGAAAGCCAACCTTGTCCCAGCATGTGCCTACCAGGAGAGACAACAGAGTCCACTGATCAGAGAGCGCTGCGTGAATCAAAGCTGAGGGCTAAAATATGTGACGCTCAAAGAGAACTAGCCGAAATTCGTTCAGAAACAAATGAAGATTTCGACTTTAGCCCTACAACTGTAGAAGCTGAACCAAAAATATTGCCATCCGACCCATTCTACTTAAAACAAGGTATTCATTGTCAGAGATTTGGCCAAGAAGGGTGGCGTAATCTTCGTTATTCCGAAACGCAAAAACAGTTTCAAGCCTCGCCTGCTTTCTGCGCTCTAAAGGTTAACAACCTCCTTGCTAGCGTAGCGCCAAACTGGAAGTCTGCCGCTGTGCTCGAAAAAATGGACTTAACTCTAGGTGCGATCACCCACGGCCTATTTCAACAAAGAAAAATTTTTCGTGATCTTCTAGATCAACTGCCAATTGAAGTAAGAAATAAAATTGGTAAGGATTACCTAACAGCAGATTCGGTGTTCAAGAAAAAATCTGACGCCCTACTACAGTATTTATGTGGTCGACGAGCGGAGGTGATTGAGCAGAGAAGAAGTGCATTTAAGGTATCGAATAAAACTCTGAATGATATCTTGCACAACATTCCGCCATCGGATACTCACCTTTTCGCAGACGAAGCTCTATCCAAGGCAATTAAAGATTGTTCCAACAATGATATACGGAAGTTTTTTCCCTTCCCCACCCAAAGCAAGCCTCAACAAAGGTACCGGGGTGGAGAAAGAACCAGAGAACGCACTCAGATTCCGGCAAGGAACAATTGGAGAACGAAGGGAACTAATAAACTCGCAAATTCAACACCAAAACAACAGCCGCGTTATGGGCAGTCTCGTTCAGGACAGCATCGTCCGGGACAATACGAAAATCGTCAGCGACAACAACATCAACAACCCCAGAAAAAATGGGTGGATAGTAAAAGAAAGTGACTGTTTCAGAGCAGGGTGCTTGCAGGATTATGTGCAACACTGGACCGCAGCACCGAAATTAATACAAAATTTCATTCAAGGGTACAGAATCCCATTCAAGGCGAAACCACCAATCAAGACATTTTCAGTAAAAAATATAATCCGATTTCGAACAAAAGTTTCTGCGGATATGACAAAGCAGATTCAAGAACTTTTAGAATCAGGAGCTGTTCAAGAGAGCACGTTTCCAAACGGATTCCTTTCAGAAATGTTTCTGAGAAAGAAACCAGACGGTTCCAATCGGCCAATTTTCAATTTAAAAGGATTGAACCGTTATGTCTTGACACCGAAATTTCGCCTCTTAAACACCTGAAAATTCCGACGCTCTTAAACAGAGACGACTTTATGATGAAACTAGACATATCGCATGCCTACTTCCATCTACCGATAGCGGGCAGTCATCGTCGATTTTTATCTCTGAGTTACCAAGGGAAAGTGTACCAGATGTCTTGTCTACCCTTTGGACTAGCCAGCGCTCCGGCTACGTTTGCCAAAGTAACCAATTGGATCGCTCATACCTTAAGACAAGAAGGCCTACGAGTTGTGGTGTACTTGGACGACTTTTTGTTGATCCACCAAGATCCAATCGTTTTAAAACGTCAAACAGATTACGTCAAAGATTATCTAGCACATAACCTACAACGGGAATCGAATCGCCTAGCACAGAGCAAACGACATGTCAAGTCTCCGATTCCTCAGTGTGCCTTAAGAGAGTTAGCTTGGTGGCGCAACAACATTCAAGAGAATTGTCCTCTACATATACCCAAACCTTCAGTCTTCATAACAACAGATGCAGCAAACGGTCTAAAGTTCTGGGGTTTATGGACAGAGCAACAACTACAGTGGCACATCAACCAGAAAGAACTTCACACATTGTACGAAGTTCTAGTACGTATGGGTCCTCGTCTCAAGCACAAAACAGTTATGCTACAGACAGACAATCGTACCACGGTGGCTTACATAACAAAACAGCCTCCCTGTTTTGTTATGTTATTAACGAAATCATTGAAACTCCTGGAAACAGCAGGTCAGATATTGGAATATTGTCATCGCTTCCAGTGCCATCTGATAGCCCGTTATATTCCAGGCATATACAATTATTTAGCCGACAGTCTTCCCGGGAGAAGGGTCTACCCGAATGGCATCTCAAACAACAGGCTACCTCAATCATATTTCAGAAGTTGGGCAAACCCGAAATCGACCTGTTTGCGTCGGCCCGCTCAGCGGTGATACCGATGTATGTCAGCGAAGACGCGAAAGACCCTCGCAGCCAATTTACGGACGCTTTCAGCAGGACGTGGTAGTTCAGGCTAGGCTGGATTTTTCCACCACCGGCAATAATACCACAAGTACTCCAGCATCTGGAAATATCAACAGGAATCAACCTAATAGTAACCCCCAGCTGGAACAGAGCATTCTGGGAACCCGATTTGAGAAAGCGAGCAGTTTGCGCGCCTTTAACAATACCAGACTTGAAATCGAACTTAATAGATCTTCGGACGAATCTCCCACCGCAGAATGTACACAGTCTAAATTTATTGGTCTGGAAGGTACAGGCTGGACCAAACATCTGAAAAACTGGTCTGATAGTGAAGTAAAACTTTTAGAGTCGTCATGGAGAAAGTCTACTACAAAAACCTACAAACCCATATGGGCGCGATGGTATAAATGGGCAAATTTAAACAATGTAACACCGGATAATCCAGAGCCATCGGTTTTGGCAAAATATCTTTGTTACCTTTACAATACTTTAAAATTAACTCCTCGCACCATAGCTTTGCATAAATCGGTTATATCTACTTTAGCCAATCCTCAACGCTCAGGAGAAATAAGTTCGCATCCTATAATAAAACACGTTCTAAAGGCAATTTTATTGAGAAACCCGCCAGTTAAGAAACCATTGCCTTGGAGGATTAGCGAACTCCTTGAATTTCTTAGAAATTATGATGTAGATGCGAGCAGCCTGTTTCAAATTTTCAGACACACATGCGTCCTTCTCTTGCTAGCTTCAGGAAGAAGAGTACATGATCTTACTTTATTAAGCATAAAAGAGGGTTCACTCGTAGATAACGGTGAGGATATTATATTGTGGCCTCAATTTGGTTCTAAAACTGACTCCAGCACATACAGACAATCGGGATGGGTATTAAAGAATAACACAACCATGGCGAAGAACGCCTTAACCTCACCTCCTGGGTACGTAAGTCTATATCTGTATCCAAAAATCGACGCAAAGGGAAAAATATCTCAAACTTATTTATTACTACTCAAGGTACAGTGAAAGAGGCTTCTCGTGCTGTTATATCAGGATGGATTCGAACTCTTTTTAAAGAAGCTGGAATCAACGCTTCGGCAGGTAGCTTTAGAGCAACGGTTGCTTCTGATAATTGGTCAAATAATAGATATGACATTGATGAAATTCTAAAGAAAGGAAATTGGAGATCAAGAAATACCTTTTTCAATCATTATTTTAGGGAGACCCCTGCCAATAATAATAGTAACGCGATAATGGCAATAAGCAATGATTTTTCAACCCTATGAATTATATTTAGTTATATATAAGAATAATAATGTTGAAGAAAATCAACATTATTATTCTTATATATATGTTTACTAGAGTTTATTATAATTTCAATTCATCGTTCTTAAAATACAAGAGATACTTTGTTACCATACTCTTCTGTGGTTTTATTTACCAAGGTATATTTAACTATTTTAATTTTATCACAGTACGCATAGTCAGCAGCGCCGGCAGAATAAAAACACGTCTCAAGGTGGTTCAAGCGAAGGCTCAAACACCTAAATAGAACCTTTTTCCCCCCGAAGGGTAGAAAACGGATATTTAGGTTTTAGCCTAAGCTTGAACCACCGCCATTCATGGGCCTTGCCGGCTCATTCAACGTTAATACTGGGGAACGCGGCGGTCTCGCCGCCCCGGCGCGCTGCTCCAATAGTAGAAAGAGAGAGAAATAGTGCACAGACAGGGCATCATATACACAAAAGCGGGGTGTTTGGGTGTGTGAGTGACAAGCGTAATCTCAAGGTGGTTCAAGCTTCGGCTAAAACCTAAATATCCGTTTTCTACCCTTCGGGGGGAAAACGGTTCTATATTGCAAAAATATGTACCTAACGAATTCTCTAAAAACTTTCGATATAAATCGGGTTTACCATTAAAGGATAAAAAGTACAAAACAAACTAACGAGGTAAACGAGGTAGGTTAGGTTAGTGTCATATAATAACACTCTTGAGTTTCTGAAGAGTAACATTATATCCAATTGTTGTGGTTTTTCATAGATGCATGCCGATGCAGTTAAACATACGATAGGTACTGCTTCAATTCTGATGTTATGGTCAGGGGTCTAGACAAATATCTCACGCTTGTTTTCCTTTCAGGCCAATGCAAAGTCAAGGAGAAACTTGGCAGCAGTCACGTGACAGGGTGGATTTACAATTATGTTGAAAAATCATGTTAAAGGTTATAAAAAAAAATGTGGCTCGAATTTTGAAACTTTTTTTTCTTATTGGCTTTATAGGTACTTATTTAATTACGTGCTTTAATCCAAACCTCTTCAAAGTTAATAGTTTTTTAATAACAAAATGAATACATGCATAAAAATCATCACCGTTTGTGAAAAAATAGTGAAAATATAGACCACCCCAACATGTTAGACAGATTTTAATCATTGAATTCCGTTTATCCATACTTTCTTTTAATGTATAGAAAACTAATTAAAAAATTCTTCGTAAAATAAATAAACAAAAAATAAGTAAAATTTTAGTATCAAAATTCGTCAACACCGTCACGGCAATATCAAAGTGGACTGTAGTTCCGTATGCGCACCAAACCAAGACCCGCAATACCCCTCTCTGCTTCCTAAGTTCAGAGCAAACTGAGAAGCGAGCGAGCTGCACGTCGATATACTCGTAACACTTGTCCGAGTAACAAAAATTTGCTTTGAGTGTCCAAATAAGTTGTTTAGACAAAGTTGCGTCATTCCCGTCACACTGTGGTTCTAAGTAAATACATAAAATAACATTACAAATGATTTCTATAAGAGCTTAATCATAAGTAAAGATGCTAAAGAGCATAGCGGTATATTACTATTATTATTACTATTCCAGAATAATCAACATATTGTCCTAATCATCATCACCATACTCATCATCACCGCTTACAAGTAATGAGCGGTGATAATAGCATGTGTATGGTGATGACGATTTTAGAAAAATTTTACGAAAAAATGAAAACGAAATGCATTAAACATCTGTTCTTAGAAAAAAAATAAGTACCTAATCCAATATAATATAAAATCATTAAATTTAGTTAAGTGGCTATAATGATATATGATGGCTTTCTTAATTCGAATTTTTAAGTCAATTTTAAACAGTGTACCTATTAAGCCCTTTGTATTATATAAGCCCTTTTTATTTCAGACTGGGAATAACGTAAAGTAATATAATAGAAAATGAAACTGATGAACTGAGACACCAATTGTAACATACCTAACCAAAATCTGTTCCTCCATGTTTTGGAAAATTTTGATGTAATGTATGCCACGTATGAGGGTGGAATTTGTAAAACCCTTGAAGAACAATCACATTTGAATTATTATAATGCGTACATTTAGAAAACAGCCACAATGGAAACTTTGCGTGTGCTATTTCAGAATATATATGATGAAATAATCATTAATAATCTTCACAAATAGTCACTAACTCTGAGTGATTTAAGGGAAATAATGTAAAACCAAATTATTTTACAAATAACAATCAAAAAACGAATCTATCAATAAAGTATGTATAATTAGAATACTATTTAATGTTGTACCTTACGCTTACAGAATTGTGACCACTAACATAATTGTTTTCTTTTAGATCATAACTATGAGTATAAGAAAGCGAATTATAGGAAAGTTCATGTAGAAAAACAGAAATTAGCTGTAAATAAACGAAGAAGATATGCCACCATGAAGCAGATTCCGAATTGTATGAACTTATGAAAGAAAAAGAAAAGAAAAGGTAAAAATATAGAAAAGAGAAATTAGGTCAGTACGAATCGAATGGCGTAAAGCGGCTAAAAGATATCGAGAGAAGAAGAAAAATGAAGCAAAAGAGCAACTCATTACACTAGGACCAATATTGATCAATCCCGATGATAGTGATGAAACGAATACAATAAACGATCAGGATCAGGAAAACCCATTAACACCCACAAACTTGGAATGCACCAGCTCAGTAAAAATTAAGAGAATTCGTTATTTAGAATACAAGAAACGAAGACAATTGTTGGAAGTATTTATGGATTTAAAAAAAGAAAATACATCATTAAGATAAAATCTTAATAGGCGGAAAAAAATAACGAAACAGAAGAAAAAAAAAACAAAAAATTTAACTTAAGAAAAAAAATCAAAACAAAAACTATCAAAATGTCACTAGACAAAAGGACCGCTAAATTAATAAAAGTGTTTTATGTTGATGATGCAAACAGTACGATATGTCCCGGAAAGAAACAGTAACACGAAATAGGAGAAAAATATCTAATTTTGAAAATAATAATCAGACATTAAGTACAAGTAGTTAGTTAAAATTCAATTAACATAAAAATTGAGATAATTAAAGTAACAGAGAAATGTCTGATTATGAAAAAAAATAAACAGAAAGTGAGTAATAAAAATTAGTTAAGTTACCTCTATGATTGCCAAAAGCTGACCATATTTCAATTAACAAAAAATTGTGATGAATAAAGTAAGAGAAAAATGTCTGTTATTATAATTAAGAGTATTGATTAAATCATTAAAAAGTTGATTTTCATAAACTTAATTGTTTTTATTTTGGTTTAATTTATAAAGCGTCATCAGTCATCACCATACACACTAAATCATCGCCATACCACAGTCGTCATCACCATCTCACTGTTTTATATTTGAATGCTGATAACTTTAGATCTAAGCTTAAAATTGTTGTCTAAACACAATAAATGAACCTTACGGGTTACCCTACAATGATTTAATATACCTCTAGTTTTACTAGCATATAATACGTTTTAAATTTCTTAAATTTATTGTTTGAAGAAATTTTTGTTGTGTAAATCCACCCGACATCACAAAAGCTTATGTCATTTCCTGACAGTGTTATTTGACTGGACAGCCAGATGACATTTTTTGCTGGGAAATTTTAGAGCCTCCGTATAAGTTAAATGAACTTTTTTATTGACACTGAACAGTGCAGAATGTAGATAAATTCCACCTACCTACAATAATCCTGTTTTGATTTGTCTCACTAAATCTGTCTTCATTATTTGGAACTTGCTTATCTTAAGTCGATAAAGAACACAAATTAACAACAAATTGACAAGATTAACATATTGTTTTGTCTAATTACATGGTAACAGAAGATTCATCCCAAAGTTATCGAAGTTGCTATCCACCATTTTTATTTTTGTTACTAAAAAACATAATATCAGTTGCTTATTACAAAAATAGGCAGTGTTTACGATAAGAATAGTCTGATCTGATCTTTTAATTGTTTTGTGACCTGTTAATTAGTTCGCTGAATTCATTATTTCTTAGAATTGTTCCTTGGTTCTTCGTAGGTACTTGCCTACTTTTTCTGTCTGTAAAAGTATGTGCCATCATCACATAGATAGCAATTGCTGATTGTTATATTTAGCATTATTATTCTTCTGAAAACTGCGGCGCAGTGGGCGAAGGTCCGCCTGAGACGCAGAAGGTTGCGGGCTCGATACCCGCCGCGGGTCAAATGTTTGTATGATCTGCAAATAAAGCATTATTTATTAAATCTAACTTGAATGACCTCCTACTGAGAAAAGCTAATACTTGGTCACGTAGTGAATGTTATCATAAGGAAATTGAACTCTCAGAAATGGAAACTAGTTATAAAACGCTAATGACCGCTTATCAATTTTATTCAACATCTAACAAAGTGATTTAGGGAATTTTCTAGAGTTGGTTACTTATTTTAATTGTTAACATATTTTATTTTGATGTTTATTTTGCTGTTGTATAGAGAATGATCCCATAAAAGTTTTTTTCCTGAGGGATTGCTATTTTTTCCGTAAAACTCAAAAAAACATCATCTCATGGAGTCACGACTAGCAGGAATATTTTTTGTAGGCGATTTTTCTTTTTTTTTATTCGAAAAAGTAAGCAAAATAACGTGGGCTTATAGGATCGATGATAGAGTACCTGCAGGATATAAACCGATT
Organism: Perizoma flavofasciatum; assembly: GCA_958496245.1. Classification (NCBI taxonomy): domain Eukaryota; kingdom Metazoa; phylum Arthropoda; class Insecta; order Lepidoptera; family Geometridae; genus Perizoma; species Perizoma flavofasciatum. The sequence continues at coordinate 6,860,444 of OY292431.1, forward strand.
TAATTATATAATTACTTCAAAAAAGGAGTTTCTCAATTGGTTTGTATGTTTTTTTAAAAAAATTTTTTAATGTGTGGTTAATAGTTCAAGGGTATACATATTACAAGGTAGCATATACATTTTATGAAAAGAAACCCATTCCTTATGGGAAACAATGGGTAATGAAAATGCATAATGGACTTTTTATCAATTTCCCGTTATTCGAAGTTGGTTTTTGCCATTAAATGTCTTATACATTATTCTATAAATACAATATTTCCATATTATGCAATGCTCTTTAAACGAAAGAATACGAATAACTTTTACCATCAGGTCAACTTATCGCGAAAAAAAAATTCCTGTTCTAAACCAAGAGTTCATTGACGCGTGGCGAAAGTATTGAACGACTAATTTTATTCGTTGACCTCCTTTCGGCTTAGCTTTTCTGATAATTCTTTATTGATATTTTGTGACGATATAACTCAATATTATTATGGTTTTTACTCATAGGCATCTACGAAAAAACATGAAACTATTGGAGTACTTTGAGATTTATCCGCTAAAAACCAGCTAGAGACTATGCATTCAACTGAGAGGCAACGAGGCACTTTTGGCTCAAGAGGGCAAAACTTGCCTTGCTAAGATAAAACTCTAAAACCTGAAACTTCCCCGCAATCAGCCTGTCTTTGTCTAAACTATCTGTCTTTTACGGGATACATTGCGGAGACTGTGTAATGGAATTGCATAATCTTATATCCCCATCTTCGTTCCACAAAAAAAAAAGAAGAGCTTCGGCGAAAAGACACCGTTTAACAGTCGAAATTCCAAAGACAAAGCACTTTGCCTCAATATTTATTGTGCGAACCGCGAAGGAACTATCTACCTGAGTTGCTGTCTTCTAAGAAATACAATCAGGGAGTTTAAAAAGCTTCTCTCTTGATAAGAGTACTTCACCGCAGACCACAGCGTTACTTAATATGAGACAAACTGTGGTCAAATGCGAATAATTAGTCTTCAGGGATGGTAATTGCGAACGAAATCGCGGGTACAGCTAGTAATATAATATTCTTGGTGTAAATTATTTTCTTGTTAGAAAGGTTGCCGATTAATCGAAACTGAAAACAAATACCAATTAAATAAAAACTAAACTGCATGCAGTAAAATCATATCACTAATAAAAAAAAACTAAAGTTAATAGATGATAAATAAAATTATTGTTTAATAAAACAACGGGTTGTCCCCCGTATGTTGGGTGGAATTTCTTATAATGTTACCGATAGTCCGTCAGGGCAATTGGTCAAGTTATTTCCAGAACTCTATTATTAGCGCTATTAGAGCTGAGTTGTTTACACCATGTCGTCATTATGATAAGGAACACTTCATCCAGATGCTTCCAGAACAATCGAAGAATACCTACAGTTTTGGAAGAGCTATACGAAAGGCTCGCCCCGGAATCGTAGTTATCACCATTACTAGGGGGCGTCACTTCGCTTCGTCCGTTTAATGATTGTAATATGTTAAATTATTCGTTTAGTGTTTATTTGTGGTGTATTTTTTTGAAAATAGTACACAAAGAATGAACGAATATTTTTGATTTCCCCGTTGCTCGGACAGGGCGATGATGTCTATCTCTTCGTAGTGAGGCGAGTCTTGATGCCCCCTCATGGTCGGGAAAAGAGGTATCAATATGTGTAGAAAGACTTGTCTTCCCCCGGAAGAAGAAGACTTTGAAACGCCATGCTAAGCCGGCAGAGAACCTTTCTTGAAGTCATACAAAATGATTACAAAAGAACCGTTTTAGAACCGGCTAAGCCTTTTTGGAGAAACAATGAAAAGAAAAACACCAATACACGCATGAACGAACAAACAACTTCCAACTCTTAAATGCATAATATACGGATACGGGCTCCTTGCGTCACAAATAACATATTATACTTTCTCGAAGCTCATGGACCGCTCGTGGATTGTTTCGTCAAATATTTCCATTAATAATTATAAAACTGCCTCATTAATTTAATGTCACATAATCGATAACGTCCGATTGCTCTAGATCCTCAACTGGTAATTACCAGTTTACGAACCTCGTTACTAATCGAATTGCAGTACTACCTAATACGTCGTGTAAATATTATCTTCATTGCCTATTGGCGTTCAACTTCTAACCCCAATGCAAGTCAATTTCAACTTCCCGTGGCGCGGCGGGCGAGTAGCCGGGTCAGACGCTAGAGGTGCGGGTTCGATTTCTGCTGCGGGGCAAATGTATGCAAATATTAAAGCTTTGTGCTGCCTAGGGCATGGATTAATTTAAAAGAACAAATTAATTAACTAAATTTGTGAATTCCCGTGTTTGTTGCCAATAATCTCCGTAACGGCAAGTGACATACGATTTTGATGAAACTTGGAACATATAGTTTGTGACTTAAAATAACACAAACTACATTTTCTAGTTGCGGGCGAAGCCGTAGGAAAAGGCATATACGTATGGAAGATGGTTACTGTGGTTACTACCTAGTTATGTTTTTTTATTAACTTCTTACTGATGGGCAATGGGAGAGTTATTTGAGCGATCTAGGCCAAATATTTCTAATTCTCACCATCCTTAATTCATTCATTTTATTTAATTTGATAAATTTGATAGCATTAGAAAATGATTTATTTGCACGTGGCGACAAAAATATCGGCGTTTTTACTAGTCAATTTCTTCATAATCTATGCATAATTAATAGTTTAATAGCTCTTAATTTTTTTTATTAGGGGCATAAAATTTTATCGTAATATTGTTAGCGTGGTATTTGCGGGAGCATAAAGTATTTCTCATCACGATATGTCCATAAAGTTGGCAATGTTGGCGCCGCCAGAGCTAGAGGTTATCGCAAGGCGCGTGCGCGACGCGAACATGTCTCTTTGCTCGCATAAATATATCACCGCGAGAACATTCGCATCAGTTACATCAGTGCGACAATCGATACAACACCTTCCAACCACCCGAAATCAGACAATATGGTCAGGAGCAAACTACGTGGAGAAACCTGCGGCTACTGCAGCGCGTGCGTGCGAGCCCGCCTTTGCGCTGCGCGAGGCCGGAGCCCCGAGCCTCTGGAGTGTGCTTACAAACACATCTTGGAATCATATACGAGTGGAAAACCCGGAAAGCTGCCGGATTCTCCGAAACCGGCGTGTGCCTCGTGTCGGTGGACGTCGAACGCTCAGTTCCCGGAAACCCCTCCACAATCTGCGAGCGATCTCAGCCTTGAATGGAGCTCCCGGTCTTCGCAGCGGTCACGCACCCGACGACGCCAAAGGTAGACCGGCACAGTTCGGGCGTCAGCTCTAGGAGTCTGCTCATGGATGTTTTTCCTACAAGATTGCTTGAAGGCACTCAAATCATCACTGTCTCGTTAGAAATGAAGCAGTGTGAGGTCAACGGTATGACACCGTCCTCTTCTGTATCGCTACGTTTCGCGACGCAAAGCCGGTAGATACCTACCTATTAGTGATAATATATTTTTAAACGTTGAAATATTACTTGGCTATGTAGAATAAAAAATGAAATTTAAATTGTTTTTTTGCATTATTTAAGTATTTCATCAATCACAAGCAAAACAATAATAGGTTGTTACCTTCCATATGATTTTTTTTATCTCACTTCAGAGTCCGAAAACAATAAACGTATTTTAGGATGATCGCGAGTTGCGATAACTTTAGTTAGCTGTTTGCAACTTTAGTTAGCTCAGACCAGACTTTTTTTGACCAGAACCATGAATTTCAGATTCTCGATTTAGACGATTTCTTACAACAAAAGTTAGGATTAAAATTAAATTTTCAAGTTAGTGTTTTTAGTTATATAATTTAAGTAGGTACCTACAATTATGTAGTGTCTATAAGTACTTATAGGTTATGTTACCGTTACCGTGGTATCTTTGTATGTTGTGTGTCAAACAAATTTTCTTGATTTCTCATACTAGAACAGGTTTATCTGTTGTAAAAGCAACATTCAGCTATTTTTTTTAATTTTATAGTAAGTAATAATAATAATTCAATAAACGCCCAACAGACACATACACAGTACTGGGTATCAGGAACCACGAGTACCGTGGTATGTATGTGTATGTATGTGTGTGGACTCCCTTTTCCGCATTTAAACTCTTTAGTTGGTTCATTGTGCGTGGGAGTTTTGGCTAGTGGGTTAGCCAGCCCAACTCCGCCCAGAAGCACAGAAGTTTCCTGGGGTCTTCACAGGCTTCGCGGAGTGACCTTGGGTTGCCAAGGATTTTTGCGCGGTGAGTTGCTACGCCCACGCATTCCAGGATTACGTGGGCAGCTGATTCCTCTTCGGTTAGACATCCTCTGCAGAGTGGGCTGTCTGTGGCTCCGATGTTGTAGAAGTGTTTGTTCAAGGGGTAGTGACCGGTTAGAGTCCCCACGATGATCCGGAGGTCTGATCTTTTGAGACTTTGTAGGCGACGCGTCAGTCGTGGTAAGATGGCAGGTAGAGCTGCTCTTGACTGTCTGCAGTCCGTGGCCTGTCCCCATCGTTCACTGTGTTGGTTTATGGTGCGGTGTCGCATCCACGTGCGCAGCTGAGAGAATGGCAGAGGGAGGAGTGGGGCGGGACCTTCTGTGAGTGTTCCTGATCCTCTTCTGGCCAATTCGTCTGCAGCATCATTGCCAAGTGATCCACTATGTCCCTTAATCCATTGTAGAGTCACTTTGTTTTTCGCCGAGATTTTCTCTAGGGCTAGGTGGCACTCGTAGACGAGTTTGGAGTTACAGCTGTGGCTTTCCAGAGCTCTTAGTGTTGCTGTGCTGTCGGAGAGTATGCGTATGTTGTAGTCTTCAATTTCTCTCCTGTATATCGCGGTTGCGGCCTCGGTGATGGCCACACATTCACATTGGAAGATGGAGCTGTGTGTGCCTAGTGTCATTGAAATGTTGATGTTGAGATCCATCGAGTGTACTCCAGCGCCCGTTCCTTGTTTGGTTTTTGAGCCATCGGTGTAGACACGGACTTCATTGATTCCTGATTGATCTCTTAGTTCCTCGTATAATTGTATGTAGTAGTGTTTTTGGAATATTCGTTGTTTGGAGGTCTTGTCACATGGGGCAGCTAATAGAGGCTCATGTGTAATTGCACGATCCAGGATAGCCGCATGCAGGCTTCTAGGGTTGCCCCATAGGCCCTGGTGTTGGAGCCTCAAAGCGGCCATAGTTGCCTCCTGCTGTATGTAGAGGTCAAGCGGGGCTAGGCCTAGAATGATCTCAAGTGCGGCCGTCGGGGTTGTTCTCATGCAGCCTGTAATGGCGGAGCATGCGAGTCTTTGAAATCGTTGAAGCTTGGCGATTACGGTACTTAATTCGGTTCTGGTCCACCATACGATTGCTCCGTAAGTGAGTATTGGTCTTATCACGGCCGTGTAGAGGCACATGGTTATTTTCGGGGAAAGTCCCCATGTTTTCCCAAGCATTCTGCTACATTGAAAGAAGGTTGTGCAGGCTCGCTGTATTTTGTAGTCAAGATGTTTATTCCATAACAGTTTGTTATCTAGGATGATCCCTAGATACTTGACTTCGTTAGTTAGTTTTATTTCGGTGTTGAATAGCTTCGGGAGTCTTAAGTTTCCTAGGCTCCGTTTGTGGGTGAACATTATGAGTTCCGTTTTTGTGGGGTTGACCGATAACCCATGACTTGTGCACCAGTTTTCGATTGTTTTAAAAGCTGATTTCATGAGGTCACATAGTACGTTCTCGAAATGTCCAGTCGTTAGGATAGCAAGGTCATCTGCATATCCCACTGTATACAGTCCTCGACCATTCAGTTTCTGGATGAGTTCGTCAACAACTATGTTCCATAGCAGTGGTGAAAGAACGCCACCCTGTGGGCAGCCTCTGGCCACTATACCTCTGGTTGTTGTGTTAACAGTGAATTGTATAGCTCTGTATCTGAGCATATTGTTTATCCATTCTGCTAGCGTTGGGGCTACGCCATAGCGTTCTAGTGCCAGGCTTATGCTGTTGAAGGATGTTTTGTCAAAGGCGCCTTCTATGTCGATGAAGGCACCCAGAGTCGGTAACTTGTTGGTTAATCCGTCTCCTATTCGTGTTACCACGCTATGAAGTGCTGATTCAGTTGATTTGTTCTGACTGTAGGCATGTTGATGTGGATGTAGGGGCTTGCGCAATAGAGTGCGCCCTCTTATTTCCAGGTCACATAGCCTTTCTAGTGTTTTGAGAAGGAACGAAGTGAGACTTATTGGTCGAAAGGATTTCGCCAGTGTGTAGTCGCTCCTTCCTGGTTTTGGGATGAATACTACCTTCACTTCCCTCCATTTGCGAGGTATGTAGCGATGGGCAACGCAGCCTCTGAAGATGTTAACAAGATAGTCAGCCAGTAGGTCGCCACTCCATCTAAGGAGACCCGGGAATATCCCGTCTAGTCCTGCTGATTTGAAGGGAAGGAAGCTGTTGATGGCCCATAAAACCTTTTCCTGATCGATGAGGTCATGGGCTACGATCCAGTCTTGGCTACTGGATGTTCGTTCGGTGCGCATGTCCCATTCGTGATTGTCTGTAATCTGACACCCTGGGAAGTGTGTTTCTAGCAGCAGTTCGCTTGTTTCTGCATCAGATTTTGTATAGGTGTTGTCTGGTTTCTTGAGACATCCAAGTCTACGCTCAGGTTCGCTTGATAGTATGCCTTTCGTTCGTGCTGCATGGCTGGTGCTTTCTATGCTTGTACAGAAGCGTTTCCAGCATTCCAGCTTCCTAGTTCTTATACGTTTTTTGTAAGTTGCTTTAGTGGATTGGTAGTTTTCCCAATCCTTGATTTGGCGAGTGTTTATTGCTCTGTTGAACAGACTCCTTACTTTGCGACGTAATCTCTGCAATTCGGGGCCCCACCAGTGTCGCTTTGGTTCCACCGGGGGCATGACGAGAGGGCACGATTGTTCATAGCTGTCGGTTAAGATGTGGGTGAGTTTGTTCACGTAATGTTCGATGTCTTCTACACTTACGTTGTTTGATGGCACATTCTCAGACTCAAGAGCTGATCGGACCATCTTTACAAATTTTGTCCTGTCTGTCTTGCGTGGGGCGCGCCTAGGTTGCGGTGTCGGTAGGTTCATGCAGAGATTGAATCTAATCCATCTATGGTCCGAGCATGACGCCTCGTCAGAGACGTGCCAGTCGGTGATAGAGTGGGACACCTTCTCTGTAGTTATTGTTAGGTCAATGATGGTATGGGCTCGAGAGGTTACGAATGTTGGTTCTGAGCCTCTGTTAAGTATTGTGAGATTAGTAGTAAAAAGATAATTTACCAGTTCTTCTCCTCGGATGTTTGTCTTGTCGCTGCTCCAAAGGTTGTGGTGCGCGTTGGAGTCGGTGCAGATAACGAGTTCCAATTTCTCCCGCTCACAGTACTCGACTAGGGATACCACCTCTGCTGTAGGTATGTCCTCGTCGCCTGGCAGGTAGACGGATGCTAGGACTACGTCTTGGGGTATCTCTTTAGGTCCAGTAGTGAGCCTAACAGCAGTTAGGTCTCTGGAACAGAATTCGTTAATTAATAGTGTCTGTAGGTGTTTGGGAGTGATAATGCAGGTTCTAGGGTTGCTTACGGTGGTGTCGAGGAGGAGTTTTCCACTGGTGTTGCTTAGACCACAGATTCTGCCCTTCCTAATCCACGGCTCTTGGATTAGGGCTATGGTCTGGGGGTTTTCCTCCAGCGCTCTGCGCAGAGAAGCCGTCGCTGTGAGGCTGTGCTGGAGGTTGGTTTGGATGATGGGGAACGGTTTAGGAGTGTCGGATCGGAGAGGAGTTGAGGCAGCTGTCGCTGACCTCACTCCCCTCGACGTCCAGAAAGCACTCCTCGTCCTCGGGTTTGGGTGTGGATGGGGGATCAGTTTCCATCTCTATGTTTTCTAGTTGGCGCTCTGATGTTCTTTCGCCAACGTTGGGTTTTTGAGGGGTGGGTTTGGGTTGAGCGTCGCCTTTCGCCTGGGTTGGTCCAGAATCCTCCTCCAGGATCCGGATGTAAATGTTACCCATACGCCAGTAAAGGCGGCGCTCCTGTTGTTTGAGTTTGTTAACATCAGACTCTGGAACACGAAGGAGCAGGTGGACACCAGGTGATTCCCGCTCCGTCTGTTTTTCCGCTCTGACTAGTGACCAAGAGTTGACATTGACAAACTGGTTTTGCATCGCCAAAATCCTTCGCAGCCTGTCGATATCCTTGTTGGGTTCGGGGATGAACAGACCACAGAGGATGCGCCGTTGGATTTCAGCTTGAGGTCTGACCACAAGCTTAGTCCCGGCGATTGGCGATGTAACGTTGTCCACCGCGCAGCGGAGCCACACTAGCGCGACGTCGTCCTCACACCACAACTTGAGGACTCCCTCGCTATAGTGCGCCTTGCCACGGAACCGGACTTTGGATGTTTGGGACGACGTTGCCGGGTCGAGAAGTTCGTCCTCGTGCTTCGTCTCCAAACAAGTTCGGATGCTCGTGACTTGCTCAGCCGTGAGGTCGTTGAAGGGTTCGGTCATGACTGCCACGCACAGCTCGTTGGCCCTGAACGCCGCTGCATAGCTGACCAACCCTTTGTGTTTGTTGGTCCCCGATTTCACACGTTTGCTGTCTCCAGTAGGCGTGGTTGTATCTTCGGGCCGGGACCGTTTGGTGACGGGTTGAGACGGCATGTTGGGATGTGCCGCGGTGTTTCTCTGGGTTTTAGCTGCCAGTCTGCCTGCGCGTTTCCCTCTAGGCTTGGATTTGCGGCGAGTCTGGCTACTTTCGCTTGTCGCTGGTGTTGCCTCGGGCACCACCTGCGCCTGGACCTGTTCGGCCTGACCAGAGGTCGAGCTTACTGGGGTCGGTGACTTGGCTCCGTGGTGGAGTTGCCGTCCCCCGTCAGCAGCCTTTTGTCTTGCCTGTGCCCTTGCCTGAGTGTCCGCCTTGGCCTTCTGGCGCTTGTTGTTCCTATTTTTTTTTGCGCGGAGAGACTAAAGTCCAGATTGGCTCTGACTGTTGCGCGGGTATAGCAGTCTTAAGAGCGGACAGCTCTATTTCCGTGTCTTTGGTCGCAGCCATTGGTGGCGCTGACGTGGACGCAGTAATGGAGCCTATCGCGCTCAGGGAAGCAGCTGGGTTTCCGCTCGGCATTGTCAGAGACGCAGCCTTGCGGAAGCCTAGCGCGTTCAAAGATGCGGTTGGGTTTGCGTTTTTCGCGTTTGAAGACGCTCGAGGGGTGGTAAGAGCATGCGCGGCCGAAGCCGCAGCAGTACTTGTAGATGCCACCGGGGTGGCCTGTGTGGGGTTGGTCGTTCTTTTAGAAGCCATGGTGGGGAAAAGTTTAGAGATCATTCATGTAGTTATCCACCCGCCACGGAGTCCTCAGTCGGGGACGTCGCGTGCTCCGCACGCGATCGCCAGAGTTACTACATGAACTATGGGCCCCCATCCTGTAAAATAGACGAGACTGAACGTTGCGAAGGATGCTGGGGCTGCCCGTGACCAAAGAGGAAGCCGCAAGCTCACCCCAGGTCCCGATCCTCGCCGCCTGCCTACCCCCCAGGTGAGGACCCTCGCCAACGACCCTCAGACGGGGCGTCACAGCCGATTGATCGTAAGTGGCTAGCTTACGACCGCCCGTGTGAAGAGAAATCCAGACCAAAGAGATGTGTTGATGGTAGCAAGCACAACCACCGGCTCGCTACGATCTCAATCACCAGGACTCCTTCATCCTCCGGTACGGGTTCCTGCGCACGGCACAAACACGCAGGAGGTCATTGCTATCCACCATTCTGTTTATCACACAATGATGAACCCGCCGGAACATTCCAGGCAGCGTTCGTCTGGTGGTTTTTGTTACGTCTATTTCCAAGTGAAGTAGACCAAAAACAGGGAGCAACCACGTGAAGGATTCCCACCAGACTTGTCTTAGGGATCGGCGACTGTTGCGCTACGCTCCCCTAAGACCATTCGCGGCCTACCCATCTTGAAGAGACGAAGTAGGTCAGGCATGTATCTATACTAGGCAAGCGGCTTAAACTAGAGAGTCCAGAAAGCAAAAGCAAGCTAGGCAACACAACTATTAAAGCATAGACACAGACCCTCCCCAGAGTACCGTGGTACCGCAACCCCAGACCCAGAACAAATATCTGCAGAACATGCAAACATTTGTCCCGTAGCGGGAACCGAACCCTCTTGCGTCGCAGCCTACTACTAGCCTGCCACACAATTCGTCAAAGATGCTGTTCAGATTCTCAGACATAATGTCCTAAGCACCCTTTTAATAATAGATCGATGCATATTGACATTAATTACACACGCACATCTCTTACGTTTTATTAATGTTATAGCTTCGATGGACCTAAGCATCTTTATGCACACAATTGATTTATCTACATACATATAGGCAAGCTATGTGCGTAGTTGGTAATGGCAGAGATACAACATTTATGAATGACAATAGCAACTGTCAGGTCTAGCAACCAAGGAATAAAAAAATATGACTACCGCTGAAGACGGTCCAAATGTCATAGAACAATAAAGTACAATGCCCTGTGAACACGGATTAACACGGCTCGTGAAGATAAAGCATTTGGTTGACGTAGAAACTGGCGAGATAGGATCACAGTAGAGTATAATATTTGATTAGGTACAAAGTTCACTTCACGGAACAGGAGAAAACGGATAAAATATATTGTTTTAAAATGAACGTGGTTGCTGGCTGGGAAATTCCTACACCTTTAGGTATTTTTGCCCGCGACGTACCTAATGAGTTGAGGTTTCAAGAGGTTTCTTGTTTGTCTGTTACCATCTGTTATAATTAATTAATATATTACAGATGTTATAATAGGTACTTCTATATCTCTGTGGTGCAGTGGGCGCAGGCCCGCCTGAGACGCATTAGGTTGCGGGTTCGCACATATAGTAGTCTGTGATGAACACTTCCATGTTGTGCAATTGTTACCTATACCTATTTCTTATTCCAACGCAATCTTACGATCTTTGTAATTGTGGCGTGTTTTCGTTAATTATGTACAACTTTTATCTCTTAAAGTAAACATAAATTCGTACATTTTCTTGTCGATAATGCACAATCACTATGCAATTTGTCATGGGGTATTAAAATTATTTCATACAAATCTGCAAAAATGAGAAAACTTCCCGTAAAACTGAATGCTTTTCGTAAAACAGCTATTAAATACTAGATAGCCCTTTTCTTCTTTCAGACTATTCCGTTATGAACACCTGGTAGAACCAGAACATTGCGTTTCTACCGTATTCTAAAAACGACGACTTTTGAGTTTTTGCTTACAAGTGCCACATCAGTGCGGCCTTATCATTGACAGGTTTTATTTGTTGACAACAGACAATTCTTAGTGCGGTCCCGATATTGACAGGGTTCATTTGTTTACAACTGAGAATTAATCTTACTTAGTGCGGTCCCGTCATTGACAGGGTTCATTTGTTTACAACTGAGAATTAATCTTACTTAGTGCGGTCCCGTCATTGACAGGGTTCATTTGTTTACAACTGAGAATTAATCTTACTTAGTACGGTCCCGCTATTGACAGGGTTCATTTGTTTACAACTGACACAACTAAGCGCGGTTCCTTTGACAGGGTTAGCACGTAGGTTCTAGCGAAGCGGCAGTCCATGATCTTTGGTCAGCTTAACGGTTTGACAAATATTTAGACAAGAAGTATGTCGTATCCCGGCAGTATAAAAGTTTGAGAACAATCACGTGAATAAATATTCGTCACACAATAGAGTCAAGCAGCGCGGCGCGCTTATGAATAATACCTATAATAAATACCTACTACAATACTAAATACCTAATCTCTATAGTAATAATAAAGGTGAAGAGTCGGATTTGAAAAACAAAATTGTGTTTGATTTCATTCATGGGGAAGGTTATATAGGCTATTAATACCCTTACCTTAGGAGTAGAGAAAATGTAATAGTGCGGACGGGAGATGCGACGGGTGGGCTGGGGGCTGGGGGCGGCTGTGGCACAACTAGTGTTGGATATAAAAGGAGTAAGTTAACGTTTGATAACTGCATCGAGGGGCTATCTGCTCGATGGATAACCGTAACGCTAATGTTTTAAATAATACAAATTAATAGATAGTACATTTAAATTTATTTCAGAACTTCATTATGTTGTGCTACTTCTAATTAAGAAAGGTCTTACTCACATTCTAAAGGGTAATTATTTCGATGATTTACTATTGAACTAGAGTCTACAGTCGCTGTAGACGAAATCGATTAAGAGGACATTTACATTATTTATTAGTTAGGTAGGTACTTATTGTTATTAATGTTCAATATAAAATTGAGGAACACTGAAGTGAAAAGATTCAGATATGTTTTTAAATTGATTGAAAAATTATATACATGATTATTTACAAGAGATATCTACATTAACAGACTTTAGTTCGTAGAAAAGAGCTAGCTTTTATTAAAACATCAATTTACATTAGTAACATCGGCAAGGTCTTATTCTTAAACATAAAAAACATTTATTTATTTATTCGTACCTATCGCTTGTCATAACGCTCTTTACATACAAACTTACTTCAATCAAGCTTATGCACACGAGTTTTTATCGCTTTTATTACAGAATTTGTAATAGATTAATCTCCCTTAAATGTTTCATTAGGGTCACTTTTTTTGATTAGGTATTTATGTTTTTTTTCTCGGTTTGTGTGCATAATAATGTTTGAAAAAGAACTATCAAAGCATAGATTTTGGGGAGTAATCTATAACAAGTTTAATTAACAGATAAGATCAAAACACACGATGCTAGACTAGAGGTAAGTTTTTATGATAACAGCGCCTGCAAACAACATTTTGTTAAGAAGAACTTATGAATACTTAGCGAATAAAAATCAATAGGTACGATAATCAATAATCAGTTTACGTACATACCTACTTACAATTTTGACCGCATATCTAAGTAATTCAAAAATCCTCCATAACCTTTCCAACATTTCAGTCTCACTCATAAGTTCCTACTATATCTAATATGTATAAGCACATCGTATTCTTGAACAATAATTATTAGTATGACCATGATTATTTTATAAATGGTATTTCATCATACATAACGGCGCAATTAATAAGAAAATTGCTCATACTATCTGTGTCTGTTATTTTGACCTTTCCAATTTTCATGCAATAAATGTGTCGTGTCTTTTTATTGATGAAAACCGTAGTGCAATTCTCTCGTCATTCGTTCGAACGAATTTCGGGCTTTGACTCTCTATCAGCGCTTAGCTGAAAATAAAGTACCTAATAATTCGGACTCAGCGTCACTCAATCCATGGCGGAATTGGTCAGCACATTGCCGATCAGAGTCGAGGAACACATTAAAATTTAATAATTTTTCTGTCACTCTAAGCATTTTGGTGCTGAGGAATCCCGGTATGCCTCTGATAACAGAGAAAATTATACTTCATCTGTGTCATCCTGTCCGTTAACCGCAAGAGCCGAGGTTGCCGAATAGAGTTGATTAACATTTTTTTAATAAAAAAAAATCTAAGAATTTAACGTAAAAAAAAACAACCGCCGATACTCAGATTCTCACAATTCAATGCGACGCTGCCAGTACAAAGGTGACATTCGGTGGCAAAGTAGGGGGCGGTATAGTCGCGGGCGGAAGCGTCTGTAGGACCAGCATAGGGTATGTCTTGCAAGGGTTGTTGTTAGGCGGGTCACCTAACATGCTCAGTAGTAAATAGGAGACCAGAGATCCAGACAGTAGTCCTCCGTTGTATGAGAGAGTCATCATGTTGCCTGGAAGGAGATAGGAGATGTACAGTTCATACATATTCTCATATATCGGGTCTGGGTATTTTCTATGTTTAATATGTACGTATGTATTTAAAAAATGTATATTTAGTAGTATATCAATCATGTAGTTCGCATAACACAAGCTCTGCTTACTTTGGGGACGCATACCGGATATTTTAAACTCCAATACTTTAGCAAAATATAAAAACTCCCGACATGTTCTATCGTCTACTGCAGGCCCCTCTAGTGATTTGTGGTGATAAAACCTATCTGAGAACCATCATTTAAGTTACAAAAGTCATGCTAAAAACGCATTTCAATTGGAAAAGCCGTTTCGGAGATCCTACTACTATTATAAACGTGAAAGTTTGTGAGGATGGATGTTTGTTACTTTTTCACGCAAAAACTACTGAACGGATTTTGATAAAACTTTACAGTAATATAGCTTATATATCAGATTTCAGTGTTGTACACATTGGGTCGAGTTGGCGTTGGGTCGATATAGTGTGCGAAGACCTTAAATTCTGTTAAAGTTTTAGTTTTATACAAATCGATTCAAGCTGGTTGATTCAAAAGATGTACAAGATCTCATGGCTTGAATCACTCAATGTTAGCAGAATTTTTTGATAGTTTAACTGTAAAATATATTTTTAAACATTAATGCTAGTATTAAAGTAGCCGCTAGTATTAAAGTAGCCTCTGACTACGGCTTCGCCCGCGTGGTGAGTTTAGCTAGGCCGCTAAGTGGCGCCATCTAGTGGTAGTTTAATTTCCTACGCTACACTTTTATCGTACCTTATCCTTTATTGCGCACATAGAAAACATTACGTCACACTTACCAGCAATTTCGCGGTGTTCCCGACTGACGCGAGATGGCGCCATGATCATCGGCACAGATCCAAAGAGACCGTTTGTGAAGCCAAGTATCACGGAAAACATGATGGGATATACCTGAAACCATAAAAAACGCGCTTTAAATAATATAGCTACTAAGTTACATGATACTTCAGTGTACCTCTATAGAAGCGATGCGCGAGATCGCTAATTTTCGAAATAGGACCTAAAAGGTCCTATTTCGAAATCTGACTTAAGTTAGCTTATAAGTTAGCTTTTGAAGTAGGTGGTGGTATGTGCCGTGTGCCGATATATTGGGAAACAATAAAACTTAAAAATAATGGTATGCATCCGAATTTAAAAGCAGTCGTGACACAAAGGTTGTTTTGTGTAGCACTTTATCCCCTAATAACTTTTGTAACGCCAGAGTGCGGGATATGCGACATCGCGTTTTTATTAACCTTTTGAAATCTACTAGATATATCAGACTATTTAGATGAGAAAAAGTTTAGAACGGAAAAAATATTAATATCTATTACCTAATATTTTTTTGAGTCTGTTGATCATTGCTTAGAAAATTCTTATTAGGCATTTAATCACCAAAAGAATAACCAAGCCATTGTTATAGTGCCTATCCACGTAATTCTTATAAACCTATGAAAATAAACGATTTTCACTTTCACTCCTCATCATAAATGAACTTACGTCGCCAATTATATGTGGCGAGTATCTCGGGGCAGCGCACAGCAGCATTAGAGGAACCAACAGCAGTCGCACTGCGCTGGCCATCAGCAGTTGGCTGCGGCTCCACTCGCATGGCCACGCTGCTGCTATCTGGCATAAACATTTCTAATAATAATAAAAACTTTTTAGAATATAATTACGACTATACCACGTACTTTACTATTCTCCTGCTGACGTTTCGTTGACCGTTTAGACGTCCTTCCTCATGATTCCTCATGATTCGTAATTATATTCTAAAATGATACCAAACCACGATAATTTTAATTCTAATAATAAAAACGTTTATTCAGTACAGTCTTCTGCACAACAATATAGGTACAATAAGTTAGCAGAGTTTTATGTAGAAGATTTAAATCTAGGTGTGTTGCGTGTTAAACGACCTGTGACCTACAAGTACGACGATACAAGTATCTACTTAGAGCTCCTCGCTCTAAGTAGAAACTTGTATCGTAGACGCGAGGCACCGCTACTTCGGCTAGTGTAGGAATATTACACACTTATCATTTAGACACACATTTAATTTTGTTATAACTGCATAAACTAGCCAGTAACAGTATTGCACTTAAATTAATAAGACCTCTTTAAATAACTAGCTACTAGGTCGTAAAATTAAGACCTTTTTAAATTTACGACCTAGTAGTAGCTATTACGCAATTAACCGTATTTTAAATCGAAATGATTTTAAATCACTATTATAGTCACAGATTAGTTTTATACTAGTACTATAGTACCTTGTTTATTTGATGATAAATTTGCAAAATATAGATTGAAATAAATGCTGAATAACATTACATTATGTCAAGACTTGGTTGTAAAATAAGTGCGGCAAGTATTGTCAGAGCCCACTAGTGCCGTGTGGTATTATCCTAAAAACCTCCTTTGAAGCAGCACAAAACGACAAGACTTTACTTTGACTGTTTTCCAAATACGAGAATATGGCTTCAGATGGAAATACACGTGGATGATTTTAAAGAGTAGTAAAAACGAACTTGTTTACGGATTTCAAATGTAACAAATCTGATTATTTTTATAAAGTCTATGTTGAAAATCATTAGCCGAATGGTCGGCTCAACGCTTGCTGTTGGTTAGGAATTTACTTTCCTTGCTGATTAAGTCGAACATGTTGAAGAAGGTTCTCGGATGAATGCTTAAGGATCCGGCGGACATCGCTCACAACTTCAATTCAAAGCGCGTTCAAAAATATAGGTATCTCTTTTGGTTGATGCAGGCCCACCCGTGCTTGCGCGATAGCAATATTAGCCGTTCAGAATTTGTTATAAATTTGGTGGTGTTCCTTAATACCAAAAATGATGACTCAAAACTTGTTGTAGTTTCACATCGTGTTGTTATTCTGTAACTAGACAATATAAGCTATGTACCTAACCAAACTATAAGTAAGATATTGTTGTTTTTAATATGAAACGAATAAGATGAAAACATTTCTTAAATGACGTAAAAATATCCAAAATGCGATTCGTTTACATTTCATTTTAGGTAAGTATTTTGAAAAAATATTTATCAAGGTACCTAGATAAATACTATTCGAATGCAAATAATAACAATATGGTGGAAATAAGCTCTAATTACCAATGTTTTTGGTATTACGTTTGTATCGGTAATTCATCCTCCGCAGGCCTCTTAAGACGCAGATAGTTGCCAAATTAGAACTTCAAAAGTAGCCAAGTTTCTACAACATCATTTAATTAATGCTTATAATTATAACAAAAAAAGGAAAACCATATGATGTATCGCATTTTTGCCGCGCTTACAAAATTGCGAGAACAACATATTTATGGCTTTCTGTTGATCACAGTTTTTTTTGCAAGTGGTATTTAGAAAACTACCTTTTTTATATAGTCATTTTATTTTGTGAAATTATCTTTTGCAAACAATACGATTCTTGGTAATATGATGAATTAAAATATGTTTTTCCTACAGACATAAAACAACAAAATTGGCTAAAAAAATGCTGTAAAACGTATCTTAGACTTTATGGGAGCATTATGGGACAATTTGTTTGAATTAACTTACTTTCCCGATGAAGTCAAACATGTTGAAGAAGGTCATGAGCACTATGGGCATCCACGTGCCGAGTTGGCAGGACTGCACCTCGGAAGCGATGCCGGGGTACAGGGCGAGCGTCGCGAAGTACACCAGCCCTATCGACACCATGTAAGGGTAGATTGCGCGCGCCACCGCCCATCGGTCTAGGATGCCACCTACAAAAATAAATAGTCTTATTACCGACTGCACAAAGTTTAGTTAGACTTAGGGGCGCGTTAGGGGTTTTTCCAACACGATCAAGACTGTGAAGCCCATGATGGATATTTTCCGGTAAGCACTTTGTACGCAAATTCATCAGGGTACCAAGTAGGGGGGGAATAGCGTCGGAGGCGATGTTTGTGGGGACAATATACCGGGTTTCTGTACGAGTAGTACACAGCAGCTGAAACTCCTTGAGCTAAGGTACTACTCACGTTTGATGGCTCTCCAGGACGTGAGTCTCTCAGGGGGTTCGAAGACCACGTCCTCTACCTTGTAGGAGGTGCGCGGGGACGCCGCGGATGGAGTTCCGCTGGGCTCCGACAGGGCGGGGGGCGATGTCGCGTGGGGGGAGTACACCGGGTTTGCGAAACTGAACGCGTTGTCTGTTACGGCTGAAAAATCAAGAATACACTTATGCCCATATGCTGCACTCAAGTCAAACAAGCTTAAGCAAAGTCTAAGGCATGTTTTTATCATCATCAGCCTGTAGAAGTCTACTGCTGGATATTACACTTCACCAAAGACAGATCATGACAAACGATCTCGTGCCACCTCCATCAATGAATTCCCGCGACTTTTATGATGTCATCGGTCCATCGGGTATGTCTTCCTACACTTCATCGTCCGGTTCGTGGTCATTACCCGAGAACCTTTCTTCCTCAAGCATGTTTTAGTGACTGGGTAGCCATAAGGCTTAGGAGCTGTCAAAGCTTAGTGCAAACGGACCTTTTAGGTAAAATTTCGACATCGGCCGATCTTGAAAAGGCAGATGATTCCAGTTCGGCCTCTGCGAGCGACGCACCAAGCCTGGACAAAAAAGAAGGACAAAACAAACATGCTCACGACTTC
Organism: Perizoma flavofasciatum; assembly: GCA_958496245.1. Classification (NCBI taxonomy): domain Eukaryota; kingdom Metazoa; phylum Arthropoda; class Insecta; order Lepidoptera; family Geometridae; genus Perizoma; species Perizoma flavofasciatum. The sequence continues at coordinate 6,878,913 of OY292431.1, forward strand.
AACCCCCATGCGACATCCTCAGATTCATACTGGGTACGTCGACCCTAGAGAATATTAAGTATATGGGGAGCAGTCAAGCATATTTGACACATGCCCACGTTTTGTATAGAAGTTAGCATTCCTCATTACAGGTTGAAAGCCTGCCGCTTATTGGAATGCTAACCGAAGGCGCATGTCTTCGAATTTTTGATTCTAGGCCTAGATTCGGGAGTAGAAAGTAAAAATCCACTTTACCTTGGCCTGTGGTGGATAAAGCTGGGCTTTGTATCTGCAACACTCCGTAACTAGGCTCTCCTACTTCACTCTCCATCTGAAATATTGATTGCGTTCTTACGCTTTTGCTGTACAAACGTTCGCTATATTAACTTAGGTATTAAAATAATAATGAACCCGTTTTGCAGCGCCATTCAGTAACTTGTGGCGTTTAAAAGACATTCGAGCTAACCTTAATTTGAACTTTATCTTTAAACCTTGTTAAACCGTTCTTGAAGTCAACATGCTATACAAAATGACATGACAATCGGTTACGTAGTTACACTTTCAATCATCGATTGCAGCGCCCCGTAGTGGCTCGTGGCGAAGAGATCTATCTAAGAATCATCCTTGAAGACATGCAAATCGATTGCGAAAAACTGCATTAAAATCCAATAAGCCGCTTCACGCTATGTAGCAAGCAATAAACGTAGTGGTTATTTCGCAAGCAATCACATGCGGGACAATCGTTAAAGAAGTAAATAAGCACAAATAGGTCACAATACTAACATAATTTTTAATTACCAATGTTGCGTCTTCATTCGGATTCAGATGCAGTTGGATGCGTCGCTTTTGTTTCGATTCCGTCGTGATCTTCAAGTAGTGTTGAACTAGAGGGTTCTTCATCGCCATATGATGCATTATCGAGTGCAAGAGCAGCAGCAGGATCGAGAATACGAAGAACATAAACGTGCTGCGCGTAGGCGTTTCGAACATTTGCTTGGTTATTATCCGATCGAGTGATACCCAGAAACCGGCTGCGCCTGTTGAAAGAAAAGCATAGGAGCGTCAAGCACCCTCCAAAAAACAATTTTAAGCTTTATTTACGGATTGTTTGAGCGATGCAGGATGTGTATTTTAGAGTTTGTAGGTTTATCCTTTTCTAAACCTCGCTTCCAATTACAGTAGTAAGTCGTCGTAAGTCGAAGGTCGCATCTCGTTTCTTTATTAAAAACTATCGAAACTTTATCGTTTTTTTTTCAAGGAAAAACGAGACGTTCGGCTACGAATTGGGTGAGTCACTGTATGACAAAACCCCTTTTGGTAAATATAATAAAGAAATACAAAAATATTCTTAACAGAGCAAGTTCAAGCTTGTTTATTTGCAGAGCTCGAAATCGTCCCTATCGCACACGATTCGATGATGCTAAGGGAGTTTTCGGAACGAGAAAAATGACCAAGCTACGAGTAGGTATTTCTTACAGCTTGGCAAACCCCAGTCCCAACAAAAGTTCGCCTCGTCTAATTTAGTTGCAATAAATTGACCACAATATACGTTGTACGTTGTAAAGCTGGATTTACTGAAATAAAAGAAAAACTTCGACGAATACGATTTCATGACGTCAAAGAAAACAGCCTCTGAAAAGGCAGTGGTAGAGATCCAGTAGAAGGAGAAGTGGGCCCACTGCTTCTCTCAGTGCAGCGGTTTCAGTGAAAAAAAAATAGTGGGTTGAATAGTTGCTACTTTGTTAGATATTCTAAAAACTTCAGTGTCACCCTCGTAATCAATGAATTCTTGAAGATTAAGAGGCCGTGACTTTTGATTCTAAGGTCGTGAGTTCGAATATCTATCAGTGCGCAGTTCGATTTTATAAATAATTATGAAAAAGACATCGTGGTGTTATTTTAATCTGTTAATGTTAAATTTTGTAGTAGGATCTCAACACGTTAGTTATCATTACCATATACTTATTATTTGTTTGTTCGTGCCATGTTCGTGCGTCGACCAAGGTCTGTGCAGAAAATCAGCGCTGCAGATATCTGCAGCATTAAGCTGAGCATGGACTTTTTTGACTGCACTATACACAGCACTTTGGATTAGTATAATATTCTATGAGTAGCTGTGTATAGTTCTGTCCAAAATAAACTTTACTTCATTAATTCATTCACAAGCACATAATAATATACAGAACAAAAAGAACATCCTCAGCTGCTATATCACTGCACTTCACTGCTATGCACTGCGCCACTGGGACTTACTTTAAACTCTTTGATGAGGATACCACATTTCTCATACAAGAAATCTAAGACTGTCTCGCGTATAAGGCTTCCTGCGCACTGAATCCTTTCATCACACAGGATCTTTCAAGGCCCCGCTCACCTAAAGCAGGGTGGTGTGACCAAGAAATAACTATTGATGCAACACAGGCGAGAAAGAAAATAACTTACTTTCCCCAGCCATCACGGCTTGTGTATACCTCGGCGGTAGGCACCCAGTGAACCCGTAGTACGAAGCCTGCTGGACTGTGCACCCGAAAGCCACCACTCCTATGGCGATCAGGTTGAGGTTGTAAGAGACATTCAAGGAAAATCCGTCCCAACCGATGTTGCACACAGCCACGAACAACATAGTCGATAAGGAGACTAGAATGCCTGAAATCAAGGAATATTTTGAATTAAGCAAAGTTTTCTTTATTCCATAACTTATATACCCTGCTACTATAATAAATGCAAAAGTTTGTGAGGATGGATATTTGTTAATCTTTCACGCAACAACTACGGAACGGATTTTGATGAAACTTTACGGTAATATAGCTTATACATCAGAATAACACATAGGCTACTTTTTATCCAGGTACCTACCACGCCGGCGAAGCCGTGGGCAAAGTCTAGTATATATATATAACGCCCATGTTAGGTATCTAAAAACCACTCGGTGACCAACGTTTGACAAGTCAAATGATTTTTACTTGCACATTATTATTTATTAAATAAATAAATAAGCCATCCAACAGTCACATACATAGTCCCACTCTAGGAATCCCTGTGGGTATTAGGAACTACGAGTGCCGTGGTATGCTTGAGACTATCAATAAGGCCACAGCATACAGGGGTCTCAAGTCATTTGATTGACAAGTCAATAAATAGTTTAAAATAATTTATGGACTTGTCAATCAAATGACTTGAGAATCAGCAACTTATAGTAGACTACACATGCCATTGAAGGATCGACCACTCTGGATTAAAGGTTCTTGAATCGTGACCTGAAACAGTACGATGCAGAGTAGGAATTGAATCGACCGGGAAGTTTGAGTGGAGATGGCTGATGACCGTTCGTCATGGCACATTTTGGCGGAGGTCTAGGTTCAGCAGTGGAGCTCTGCAGGCTATTGATTATGAGAATGATGAAGCAAGATAAATCTATAATAATAATAATATAAAGAGGAAAGATTTTTTTAGTTTGTTTGTTTGTACCGAATAGGTTCCGAACGATCAGGAAGTAACATAGGCTATAATTTATTTTCAAAAAAATTAGAGATTTCAATAATGTAACCCAAAGTAGAAAAATTTTGCCTATAAAATTCATTATTTGGCGTGCGCTGAGAAAACTATTGATGATACATAAAAAATATGTACCTACTACATGATTAAAGTTCCTACTCATTATTACCTACAAAAAAGTCCTATAGGAAATATATATCTAACTATTATAGTTAAGTCACAATAGCAGCTTGTGTGTTCTAAAATGTAATTAGATCGTCGGTAGAAACAATAGTTGGTTACATTCGTATCGTAGAATTAATTCTTATTAAAATAAATAGTATTATCATCAAGGGTATTTATGTAGCATTTTGTATATTTTGTATTTTAAAGGTACGTCTTTTTAAGAAAATATGGATATGGGCACCTCGCGAATAGCCCAGAGTAGGTATATTTTCAGGTAAGCTGTCTTATCTTTTTATTTGCTCATCATTGACCGTAAATTAAATTAATAGAGAGAGCGAAAAAGCATAAAAAATATTAAGAATAAATACATTTTTTAATTTCATGGTCCTTTAAAAAATTTAGATGATGACGTCTTCAAAGCGTTCATCACCACACTAGTTTATTCAGGCTCTTTTCAGAGCCACAATACATTAATCTGGTCACTAAATGACACAAGGTGTACAATATCTTGTTCCTGAAACGACAAACAAATGAAGCTAATGGCGTCGATTCTTTTGCACACCAAATATACTTAATTTAAACTGTAACTTTTAATGATAGTGCTCGCAAGAAAGGGATGCCAAGAATTTATCTCCTGTCAAATTAGTTTACGTGTCGCTCTTCTTCGTGTTTATATTTACCAAGTTTTGAAATCATGATCAAACTTGAATGGAAAACTTAAATCTGACTAATTTTATACTACACTAAAATGGTAGCACTAAAATTGCTGCTAACTTTTTCTTTTATTATTGTTAGTAAAAGAGAGCGATAGATTGGTATACCGTTTATCAAAGGCTCTGATCAGTGATTTAGAGTGATTCATGCCCGAAGAGTTCCTCCAAAGGTTGGTCGATTCTTCAAAGCATGAATTAATAAATCTATCTATACTATAATCTACCTATCTATACTATAATAAGAATGTAACAGGTCAAATTCTGTACATTAAAGATATTTAAAAAAATTTTTTTGAGGGCACTCTATAATCGATACTGAAGTCAATGATGTGATTTTTTCATTTCTGTCTATCTGTCTGTCGGTCAGTATCTGGAACGCGCATAACGCCGGAACTACTGAATAAATTCAAATGAAACTTGGCATGATTTGAGTTCATACTACGGGGTAGGATATAGGATACTTTTAACCTAAAATTCAGCACGGTTCCCTTGGGAGAGGGGATGAAAGTCAAAATGTGTACTTTGTAATTCATTAACGCGGAGTCTGATTTCATTCGTTCTTTTTTTGTTAGAAAGAAAGTACCTTAAAGATTGTTCCGTGAATATTTCAAGGTCATCGGTTTTTTAGTTCAGAATTTTAGTTCAGATTAATGCTGAGGCTTGTGACGTCTGTCACAAGCCTCAGCATTAGATCCAAATAACTTGAAACCCGAAATGTACTGGAACCTTTGAACGTACGGCTCATATTAAGCTGGCATTAGCACTATCGTATAGGCTTAATGGATAAGGCATATTGTCAAAGTCAAACCACTCCAAAGGAGTCAGATATAGCCAAACGATCATTATACACAGAATGAACGTCCAAAATAACTTGAACCTTAGAATGTAGGACTCTTCGAGTACATCTCATCTTAAGCTGGCGTAAGATTTGTAGAGCACTTTGTAGTGTACGCTGAGTAGGTCATGGGATAGGGAGTGGGAGTGGGAGTCGAGATTATTTTGTTGCTGTATAGAAAATGATCACGAGGTGGTCCTATAAAAGTTTTATTCCTGAGGGACTGCTATTTTTCCCGAAAAACTTAAGAACATCATCATCTCATGGAATCACGACTAGCCAAAACATTTTTTGTCGGCGACTTTTCTTTTATTTTTTATTCGAAAGAGTAAGCAAAATAACGTGGGCACGTGAGGATCTGATGCTATTAGAGTACCTGCAGGATATAAACCGTAATCTAGAGACTGTAAGCGTACATATCGCGAATATCGCAATTTAATTATTATCAAACGACTTCAAAAAATGAGTTTCTCAATTTGTCTGTATGTTTTTTGTGTGTGTAGGTATGTTACGCGACATCTTCGCCAATGTAAACCGATTTTATTTCGATATTCTTTTTTAAAATCTCGAGTTACTATTTTCTGAGAAATACAACCTGAGAGTTTTCAAATCCAAAGTAAAAAGCTCTTTTCTTGATATGAGTGCTTCACCGCAGACTACAGCGTTGCTTTATATGAGACAAACTGAGGTCAGGTGCGAATAATTAGTCTGCAGGGATGGCAACCGCGAACGAAGTCGCGGGTACAGCTAGTAATTAAATAATGCTGGAATGCATGCTGCCACGCATGCTGTAGCTACATGGCATCAGATGTAATTCTCAGTACGGGTGATTCCAACGTTAAGTCAATTTCTTCTACCCTGGATGTTTGCCCTATACATGCTAGCTTTCGCCTCTTTGTGCATGTGCACATAAAGTAACGGTAACTAAAGCAATACATTGAGCGTTAACCCAGGGGAGGTGGACATGGCTCCCGAGGCCATAAGGCATGAAGTCCTTTGTAGACTGCCTAGATTTCTGATTTTAACTCTGTTGTAAGTTTAGTTGGTGTACAAGAGAATCGACGCCAATATCTATCTACTAAAAGGAACTTACCAAAAGTAATCCTCGTGTTATAGGAGAAGACATCGAGAAGCATGTTGTTGATTACGACAGCAACGCATGCTGTTGCGATGTACATAGTCGACATGTCGAACATAATGGTGCTTTGAGGGTAGTGGTATTGAAAATAATCTACCGCCATTATGAAGCTGAAAGGAAAAAGGAAGTAACCATAATTTTCCCAGTAGAAAACAAGAAAATAATTGGCAGTCTATATATACAGAGCTCGACCAGGCTACTATAATAGGTGTGACCAAGGCATTGCCTTATAGGCAAAAGTATTTAAACCCAATATTGTAGAGGCATGTTCCAATTATTGCGATGTCCCAATGCAAAATAATTAAGTAAAGTTTGACTTTTGACTTGCACCTAAGCGCTTTAAAATCACAAGATTAGGATTGGGTCGCACAATCCACTGCCGCCGTATATGAAAAATTGGTGGTACCACAGATAAATGAGTTAGTCGTAACAGGTCCTATCATTTTTTAAGGGCCGTGGGTATACCCCTTTGAAAAGATTATTCCAATAGTACTTTTTGTTTAGCAGAAAACCGATATAGTCAATACATGTAACTCAAGATTTCATAGGCAGTGGTCAGTATTATTTCAGACTATTTGGTTTTCGGAGTTACAGCAATTTGTCGTGACACGGCAGTCCAGCGACGCAACTAGGTACTATTACTTAGATTCTGTTGTATAAGAATACGGCTACTCTTTGCCAATTTCATCAACAAATTGATTACCTGTTGAAAGGCAGCAAGAAAGCTGCGCCAGCGCAGAACAGTGTCAAGTAGACCATGTTGTATTGGTCAGGGGGTGGAGCACTAGGATTCGCCATGTTTGAAAGCGGTTCCCCTCGGGCCGTGCGAATAGCCTCGATCCGGGCGTACCCGCGCCCTAAGGTCTCGTTCATTTCTTCACCACTTCCTCACATTTCAGTGTTCATTCCACGAAGGATGTGACACAGTACTCAAATTTTACCACTCACTAATTAACTTTAAGTTTAGGGTCGAAACTGGTTGACAGGCACAGGATGCGATGCGAGAAGGGAAACTTCTACAGGAGGAAGATTATATTGCTACTAATAGGTTATTTACCAATGATGGTGAAAAACACTCACAAACATACGGGTAACAAATTTTAAGATAATGTAAATAATACCATGGGGAAGACGACGGGGCCGCGGAGGGGGTTCAGGAATTGGAGGAGGGGTGTGGAGTGGACGAGACATTGTGTTATTTGGCGGACAAGTGCCAATAAGTAGTCCCTTTCCAAACTAGTCACCATAAAACTAAGCAATGAATGTTTTTATCATTCATAATTCAGAAGCATTACAGCTGTCAACAGCTGAAACTTTTCACCACTGTCGTTTAGGTATAAAACTTCTCATTAAGATACCCATGTAATGATACCTAACTATTTGAAGGTACCGATTGGGACTCGTTTCCACATTATAATTCAAAGGTCACAGTTTGCAGGGATTATAACAAGCGTAGTTATCACGACACGGCAATGATAGTAGATACTTATCAAGTAGTGATTTTCAAAGGTTTTGCGCGAAGAATGGATCGCATTTTCTTTAACTATTATTTTGTTGGATAGAGTCGGTCGGCCCAAGGCGGTGCCAGAGGAGGTAGAAGTTTAATACGCATGCGTCTTCCGCATTGATTTTCAGTGCAGGAAAAAGGCTTTGTGAAAAATGACACTGATTCTAGTTAATTTATTTTTAGCCCCCACAGTAACCGACCTTTGGTTACATATTGATTAAAACTTGCGAATAAATACTCTTCTAGATTAGGCTGCAAGCGCAGAATTCAGAAATAAAAGACTTATATCTGCTTACTTAGAAGTTAGGTAGGTTCTTATAATTTTAGTAAAAACATAAATCAGCTGGTTAACGTTATCAAGTTTCGTTTATGTGGTGTAAACCAAGCCTTATGCGAAGATTTTAACATTTAAAGAGATTCTAAGACAATTAATTGGCACAGAAATATTGATTTTTGCGTGACTACTACAATGTCATCCATCGTTTATTATGGATTCATGTAAAAAAATACAATTGTTTCATGACTTTATGATTATTGGTCAAAGGTGGGAAATTTGCTTTGCACACTAATTAAACATTGAAATCGTAACTTTATAAAACTCGGTACTAACGTAAATGAACATGATGAAATACTAAAATTAATTCATTTTAACTGTACATCATACATTCCGTATGTACATATTTATTTAAATTAAAAAAAAAATGTACTTACGGAATGTCATTTCGGGAACGCGTCCTAAAGTTTGATCTCTAAAAACTATCTCCATGAAATGTTACAAAATTAACGATATTCCATTACTTAGGTATATGTTTTACCCTAAAATAGTTTTTGGAAATACTTTCATTTTAAAAATACTCTAATATTAAATGGAAAATATTTTGTCCGACAGCGTTTGTGTCATTTTCGTATATTCACAGAGCGTACATCATTCGGGAACGCGTTCATCAGTTTTAAATATTAATATAATTTCTATGCGCTGCCCTATCAAAGTGTTATTTGAACACAGATTTACTGACAGTTACAAGTTATTACCATCATTACAGCTTTTAATATTTTTCGTCATAATTTTTTTTTTTTATTTCTATCCACAGAGCTCATATAAAATAACTAGAAATATATACAAAATAATTATTATAAAATTAAAATGATTCACACAGAGACATATCATGCATGGACGGTTGGGACCGTCTGTGACTGGGGCAGCAGTGCCTGCACAAGTTACGGGTTGTGTGCAAGCTTATTCAGTGCCCCATAAACGGAGAGTCCCACCTATCCGTGTCTTCTGGATAACTTTATTCGTAACAATTGCAATCCAACAACCAGTTCAATAAATTAGCTAGATTCTAATACTGCATATTTAATTACCTACCTAATACCTCGCTTCAAAAATAACTCTAAACGGTTTAGGGGAAAGCGATAGTCCGTCAATGGGTTCCGTTGAAGGAAGTGGGTCTCCTTCGGGAATCTTCATGTTGAACCTTTGAAGAAGATGCGTCAAGAACATGAATAGTTCTGACCTTGCCAAACCTTCACCGATGCAGCGTCTTCTGCCTAGCAAAAAACGTAATTAAATTTATAACAAGCTACATAGCTGTTCAAGAAGTAGTACAATGTGACAAGTGACAAACAATGTTTTTGAACTTACCTGAGCCGAAAGGCATCAACCATTCGTCTTGGACCAAATTCCCTTCTTTAGTAAGAAAACGTTCCGGACGAAATAGATTGGGATCCTTCCAGTGATTTCCGTTGTGAAGATCATGCATAGCGAGCAATAAGAATGTTCCCTGAAATAAAATTTAATAGGTCTAGTTAAGAAACCTTGTAGATATGCACTATGAAGAAGAAATAAAACCCACCAACATTGGACAATTATTATTATATACTAGTATCTAGCTGCGAGTGGCCTAGGAAGACAGACTACCTACATAAGAACAATGGTCCGACAATATCTTCAGGTAGCAGGAACGGTTTATAGAAGGTTTTAATTGCACAAAATCATTAAGCTTTAATAAACTTATAGCCCGATGTAAAACAGGTAGTATTTATTGATTGATTAATCGCTAAGCAAAAAACGGCTCGGTTCTAGCAGCAAAAATTGAGAGATTATCACAAAACCTGCTCCATCCTGATGTGGGAATTGAATTGCCCTCGCAATTCAATCAGTAGCAAACCGCTGTAGAGAAACAAGCCAATTAAGGTCTACCAATATAAATTAATACCTTCGGTATAATGTAGTTTCCAAGAGTTGCATCGTCAAGGGCCATGTGAGGGATGCCCACGGCAGCTACACTCGATATTCGTAAAGTTTCAAGTATAACGGCTTCGGTGTACACCATCCTTCAGCAAACAATAAATGGAATTAAATTATTAAAAGAATTAGAAAATGCGGAAACTGTAGTATGCTCCATATTACATAGAAGGGTAAGAAAAAAAAACCGTGTAGACGGCACAGAGAAAATGTCTCGGACCTGATTGCTTCGAAATTACTGGGTACACATTTATTTAATGAAACAGGGCAAAAAAGCCGAATTTGCATGTAATACATATATTTCGCTGCCGCTGGCCATCAGGCGAAGGTCACTTTTAACCAGTGAACTAGCAGGTGCCAGCCTGATAAAATATCTAGGAAGCAAAGAAATTGGATAGATAGGGTGATTTGAGTGTTAGATAAAATAGTAGCGGTTATGACCTCGTTAAAATGAGCTTTTTATCAAAAACTAGTTTTTACCTAAGTTGCAATAATTGCGCAACCTAAATTCCTGCACAATGGTCTATATAATTATTATAGAAAAACAAAGCAGGTTAATTTGTCAATTCACCAATTTGCTCATTGGTGCTAAATCGGATCTCAGACTTTCACGTGTTGATATTAGAAGGTTTGAACTAAATATACCTAAATAAAGATATACTTAAATAGGTACGTATCTACCTCTATAGGTCAAACGAATTAGTCATTGTAATACAAACTAAACCAACTAATACTCAATTTATTAACTTCTACAAGCTGAACCGGTTCATTGTACCTAGAATGTTCTGGAAAAAGCTACCTGGTTCGTTCATTAACGGTAGGCGTGCGCGCGTGGCCGATTACTTCGTCAATTTCCATCTGCAGTTTCCTCTGAACTTCTTGGTCTCGGACTAAGTAGAGAAGCATGAATGCTGCTGTGTTCGAGACAGTTTCCATGCCTGCTTCTAGTAAATCCAAGCATACTACGTAGAGATCTTCTTTTGTAACTTTTAGATGAAATAAGAAGATTATATTATGGATGGAATTGATGGAATGTTTTAATTTATGGTATGGAAAATATCGTGAGGAAACAGGCATGCACTCGAATCAAAAGTTCGAAGGCAATCTGTTAGTGTTCCTGCGATGAACTTGCATTCTTCAAGTTTCACGTGGAAAGCTACTAACTATGCAAATCGTAGGAATGGGCCAAAAATAATATATGGACGTGCCTGTCTATTACGAATTTTCAAAAATCAAATATTTTGAGAATGGTCGTATAAATTAGCTGTTTTCGGCAAAGAAAACATAACTTGATATCAAACATTTTGTTCGTTATCATCAGACTTGGGACAGCCCAAAAAACAGTCAATTTATATTTATGTTTTCCGAAAAAATAATACTTTTCTAAATTTTGGGACTGAGATTACCTTTTCATGAAAACTTGTTCACTTATGGCACATCTTACTGCTTAGTTTGTGAGGATGGATGTTTGTTACTCTTTCACGCAAAAACTACTGAATGGATTTGAATGATTTTGATGAAACTTTACAGTAATATAGCTTATACATCAGAATAACACATAGGCTACTTTTTATCCGGGTACCACGCGGGCGAAGCCATGGGCAGAGGCTAGTATATTATAATATACTAGTAGGTACTTATGCTTTAATAGGCAGAATCACCGCCTTTGGGGTTAGTATACATACGATTACCTAGGTACATATTTTGGGGCACCGTGGGATAATAATCCCGAGATTTTTCAACATTACCTACCGAACAGCATGTTTTTGAGTAACTTAATTAGGTTTTGTTATAGGTAATATCTTCTAGGAAACCTCATTTACGTTTACGTACAGGTTTTATCTTTCTGTCCCATTATTTCGATAATGAAGGCATCGATGACGTCTCTTGGGTTTTCTACGTCAATATTTTGTTCATGTTCCTTTATGGTTTCCTGTAGATTTTAGGAATTTTGTTAATTAATGCAAACTTCTCTTATTTTCTTGTTGATGATTTGATTATTACTACCTCGTGTGTTCATAAGTCTTGAGACACAGTAAAACTAAAATATTTTTGGAGCTAAGTTGAGTATTCATTTATTGGATATTAAAATTAAAACTACTGACATCTAGATCTGTATTTAAAAATAAATCATTCAAAATGGCCGCCTTTGCATTCAATGCAGGCCTTCAAACGCGTGCGCCATTCATCTATGGCGGCACGAATCTTTTCAATGGGAATCCGTTTCGATTCTTTAATAAGGGCTCGCTTGAGAGAATCCAGGTTTGGGTGAGACTTTCTGCATGCCCTCAGCTCCAATTCCGTCCATAAAGAATAATCCAAAGGATTCAAGTCAGGGCTTGACGAGGGCCAATCTTCGCTCCGAATGAAGCCTGGCAAATTAGCCTCCAGCCAACGTTGGGTAGTCTTAGCTTTATGGGAGGGAGCAGAGTCCTGTTGGAAAACCCAGTATTTTCCAGCGAATAGCGTATCATTTAATGGTTTAACCACCGCTTCCAATATGTCGGTTTGGTAATTTTGTGCCTTCACCTTGACGCCTTGCTGGCAAAAATGAAGCGAAGTGACCCCCTCGTAGGAAACACCCCACCAAACCATCACACTTGCTGGATGATGAGTGCGCTGGACATTGCGTACAGATGGCTGGACGTCCTTTGAACTTCTGGCGTAAACCTTATTGTTCTGCCGGTTAAACTTTTCTTCCACCGTGAAGATCTTTTCATCGGTAAACAGGATATTTTTTGGATCGTGTCTCTTCAATAGGTTCCGACATCGTTCCAGTCGCAATTTACGAAGACGCTCGTTTAAATAATGCACTTTCCTTCGACTGTAGGCCTTTAGTTTAAGATCATATTTAAGTATCCTGTTCACCGATATTCGCGAAATGTTGGTCTGCAGAGCTAATTTCTTTTGAGTCCGGCAAGGGTTGCGACGAATTCGCTCTCTGATTACTTTGATGTTGGCGGGCGTCCTTACAGACCGCGGGCGGCCACATCTTCCACGGTCTTCTAAAGAGCCGGTCTCCTTGTACCTCTTTATGGTATAATACACAAAGTTCCGACTACATCCCAAACTTTGGATTTCACTAAAAACTTGCATTGGTTTTTTTCCTGCTTGAAACAGTGAAATTACAGTCGCACGCAAATCTTTTGTTGCCGCCATTTTCACGGAGAATGAAACAAATATTCAAATGTATATTTTTTCTGATTCAAAACATTCGAAATTTAAAATTTTAAGAGTTTAAAAAAGGTTGCATGAATTACTTTCTTTTTAAATTAATTAAATAAGTTCGTCTCAAAACTTATGAACACACGAGGTATATACACCGGAAGAGCAAAGATCCCTAGCCAGGTAAATACCAAAAAATAACTTAACTAAACCAAATCACCTTAATGAATTCATGAATCTGATTGTGGATGGTCAGTAGCTCTGTGTAACCAATGAGATCCGGCAAAAGATGCCTTAGAAAAGGCAGAAAGTTTAAAATACCACCGCTCATATCAGCCGCTTTGAATAATCTGGTGATCAGATCGCATAAACGTTTCAGACGGTCGTCATCTAGATCGTATCTGGAAAATAATGCAAGAGCAAATCATATTTTTAGTTGTACCAAACAACTGTTTGTTTCGACAACAAATAAAATAAAAAAATCGTAGAGTTTATCAGGTTTGTTTTCATGATGAAATGTTTATCTATAAAACATTCAGATGACATATTTTTAATGGTTCGATCGTGTACCTACAGGTCAGTTTCTGATCAATAGCATTATGTAATAACAACTTGTTCGGACTACCGGAACACGTGCACGTGTTCGATTTATGAACTGCTTAGCTTAGAGAAGCAATTCTGATGCAGACTTTACAGCCATTTAAATTTTTACAAGCTTTTATTTAATTTGCCTTGTTAGTTAGTATGTAAAGGTCAAATCTTGCAACTGAACAGTTATCCCCAACCGATTGAGCTGACATTTTGTATATATGTTTGGTAGATGACAATGCATGTGGCGGACCAATTATTTTATATACACCCCCATGATATGAAAACCTATCTCAGGCACTAGTCTCACACAAAACAGGTTCATAAAGTGGTTACTATACGGTTAGTTAAGGACCTTTATAATTTAAGAACTTATTGTGTTGAGAAAATAAACGTTTATTATTATTATTATACGAGTATCAAATGACCCCTTCATTTGCCGAGAAGAATACGAAAAAGCTTAATTTTTTATTTAATATTGTTTTATATTACTATTTACTACATAATAATTTATAAATACCTTTTACCAGCTACCAGTCGCCACATGATGTTAACAATAGATACATGAAACATCGAATTGACGACAACTGGGCGTCCGTCGTCATTAATTCGCAATTTTACTAAAGCTCTGCATTCCTCTTCAATGTAATTTTCCATATAACGCGTGTTGTAGCCATAATTTTTGAGAAATTTTAGGACGAATCGCCTGGTTGTAGTCCACTTTAATCCGTCAGAGAATACTATTCCTAAAATAAAACTTTTGAAAAACTCAATTCGGCATATTTTAGTTTATTATTCTATGTTCACTATACGAGTACATCCGAAATCACAGCAATAGCACAGATATTATAAAACTAATAGCTGTGACACGGCCGCTAACCCACCGCGTCGCATCGCCCGTCCGAGCTGTTACTTCTTTGCTCGACTCCTGGGGGGTCGTACCGTACTTATAACCTTCCTCTTTCCTCAAGAATTAGGCTATAAAATGAAAAATATTTTTTCACATCTGACTGGTAGTTCCAGAGATTAGCGCATTCAAACATAAAAATAATTAAACCAACTCTTTAGCTTTATTATGACTCGTAATAGTAAATTTTACTCACCAATTTTCTTTCCAAACGATCTCATGGTGTAAAAGAATCCATCAGGGCGTCCTTCGAATACTTCTCTAGACGACACCTCTTTAATGTAATCTCTTCCAGACACTATGACGACATTCACAATGCCTAGCCGCAAACCAAGGAGTTCCCCATACTGCTGAGCCCATGACTGCCAAAGTTTATGATGATACTTTTTATTTCTCAACTTTAATTGAACTGATAAAAGGTTTCCTATGAAAGGCAACGACGGAGGACCTAAAAAATTTATTTACAGTTAAACATAGCGGAACTTAAGAGATTTTTTAAGTTCAAGACATTTTAAGAACCTTAACAACCTGGAGGATATAGCCGAGGAGGCTTCAGATTGCGGTCCAAAACATACATCAATAAAATTACACAGAAAAATATGATCCACATTGCGCCTGTTTACAACAAGGGTAAAGTAAGAAATGATTCTTCCTAATTATTTTCCTGTAGAAGGAAGTCGTGTATTCAATAAGATCTTATCACTATCCCTAATCATGGCTGTGCATACTAATGCTATTCATTTTTAGGGTCCCGTACCTCAAAAAGAAAAAACGGAACCCTTATAGGATCACTTCGTTGTCCGTCCGTCCTTCTATCTGTTGAAATTAATTTCAAATAAGTTAATTAATATCAGTAAGATAACAGTAAGATTCTCTTGGAACTCTAAAAAATTAAGCTTCTAAGTCAACGCAATAAAAAATACGGCCATTTACGAGACATATTTTGATACTGGCAAATAAATCAAACTTATAGATACTTTCCGCTGACCAAGAATCATGAAATTTGCGTGAAGCAAGTTCTCACAGCACAAATTAAAGTAAAAGTTCGAAAATCGTTAAATTTTTTAGTTTTATACTATTATTACTATTACGTTTTATACTACTTATTTTAGTGTTAATTTTTTAGCATAGAATTGACCGTGAGGTATATTGATGTATGGGAAAAAAAAATTAACTACAAAGTTAAGTTTGTTTTTCAATCAGACTATCTTTTCGGTAGAGCAATGTTTGGTGCTTTCATAATATACGAACTCGAGTAATGTTAATTATTTTGATGGACATACAAGCTTGTACGGTGTTCACTTGCCGGTTTCAGACTCGCACTTGCCGGTTTTTTTTTCTTAAGATGTTATCTTTTCTCAAAGGTTAAGTATTTATCTTTAATATGTATTGAGGTAGTATACTCGTAGGTGTACCTACCTAATAAAATATATTAAAACTTAAACCCAAACTAAGTTACCTACAAACGTTATGTATTTCATACACAATGAACTCTGAGAACCTTTTTGTCCTTTCTTCGAGTATTTAACGTTTTCATAACTAGCTTGTCATTATCTTCGTTCCGGGTGGGGGGCGGAACACCGGCTTCGATAGGTGTTTACTAAGAATATCCAATCTAATCTGGACGGTCATATTTATATTAGGTACTAATAATTTGCCGCAATTTTCTCTGCCTTTACTAAATATATTCATAGACCAAGGGATGTAGGTTGAACCCCTAATTTCACCTCTCTCATGGTTCAGTTTCTGAGATTCAGGAGACTGCTCCTTCTGTTTTTTCCACGCATACCTAAGCAGGTACAGCTGATCTGTTGAATAACGTGCTCAACAGGTAAAACAACAGTATAATAGATCTATCTGTAAAACATGCCATTATAGGGGCCAGTCATGCAATAAAAATAAGTGAAAATTACACTGCATCGGTTCTTGAGAAACAAGCCCATATTTTTATCTGGTACTAGCTGTACCCGCGACTTCGTTCGCATTGAAAAACTGTAGACAGATGCGAATAATTAGTTTGTAGGGACCTACAAACTAATTATTCGCATCTGACTACAGTTTTTCTCATATTAAGCAACGCTGTGGTCTGCGGTGAAGCACTTTTATCAAGAAAGACATTTTCTTTTATCAAAGACAGACTGATTGCGGCGATTTTCCAGGTTTTTCTAAGCAAGACAAGTTCTGCCCTATTGAGCCCTATTCGCGTGCCTGGTCTAACCACAGAATATTGCTCCTTCAATCGAATTGCGAAGCAAGATGAGGCGACTACTTACCCAATCGAAATTTTAAATTCTTTGTCGGCCTCTGGACTACCCTCGCGCACCATAAATTAAAAAGTTTGAGTGCTAATTGCCCTGTTTTGTTATGCAACGGAACTCTGGTAAGAGTAGTCAGATTGCAACAAAATGTAATTAAGGCGGAAATTTTAACTGGGTGTGATGCTGGGGAACAAGTTTTATCCCTCGATAATTCCCATTCCGCTTTAAACGCTCGAAGTTTCCGGTCAGTATATGCTTTGCGATGACGATCAACAAGGCGCAAGGCCAGACGTTGCGCACCGCTGGCGTAGATCTCACCACGAGCTGCTTCAGCCACGGACAGCTCTAATTAGCTATGTCGTGGGTGAGTGACGAGGCTCAAGAGGGCAAAACTTGCCTTGCTTAGAAAAACAACGTAATCATATCGTCCACTCCGTGAATCTATAAAACTGTCGGGGTATCTGCAAAGCCGCATTGTATGCTCAGACATCGAACGTTGAACATCGCTACTTACGGTCAGATTTCTGAATTCTCGGCAGTTAAATAACATATTTGTACAAGTGCAGTGATGGCTCCCGTAAACGCAAATGACATTAATGTAGCCAAGGCTTTTGTGCCGGCTAAGAAGGCTCTGCCGGAGGTAGATACCGAAAATGGAAATGGAAAAAATAGTACCGGGTATGTTACAAAGTTTAACGCGTTAAGATTAAAAACTTTATTGATATAATTTACTCAAGATATTAATTGAAGTAACATCTATCATATAAATATAGCGGTTATTTCCCCTGTGTCGGTTATCTAGGGGTTGACCGAAAGATACAAGTTTTGTATTTGTAAAAACTTTCATCAAAGAACATTTGTGTAACGATGATGAAACATACTTTGTGAAACTAGCCGTAAAATATCTAAGAAAGTATTTATTTATTAACACTAATTGTACATTTTATTTTTAAAATGAACAATAATCGGACTTAATTCTAAAGCATTTTATACCAGCCAAAAGTATGATGTAATTAATCATGCGAGAAAATTCTATTTCGCTGAAGATTATATCTAACTATTACTAATGGAATGGTAATAAGGGTCAATTGAAACAATATAGGTATCGGCCCGTACCGATCCAGTCATCGGTGATCACAGTCAACTATTATATCCTTGAAAACTTTAAATTTACTATATTTTATGCATTCTATAAGTAAGAGGCAAAAGTTCTTCATAACAATCAATGTTTAGGCCAAAACCACATTTTTTACCATTTATCTATAATATTATGATATCCCTGAGATTTGATTATTCCCAACGATATTTGAATATTGAAAGTCTCTAACCTGCCCCAGTATTAGGTTGATTTAATTTATATTTCTTTACTTTTAATTTTCTTTCAAGTAATTGAATACATTTTGTATTGTATTTATTTGCAAACTTCAAACATCGTGCAGGTGCTAATCATATTGATGGGAATGCAGTCAATCATCATTATTGTCAAGTCATTCACCTGATTTGTAACCTGTCTGATGCTTCCAAGAATCTTGAGTTATTGTTTAAATAGGTACTATGACAAATTTGTGGCTAGAGGCAGTAATAGTGGTAAACAGAGATACAAAAATAGGATTCGCTTTTGATTTTCTCAATATGAACAAGTAGTGGAATGAGTTATACCAGAATTTTGAAAGAGCGCTGCTCTGTCACGTTAGATTACTTTTAATGTATGAGGACGTTTACGCATATTGTAACGGCATTTTAAGGTTATTTATATAATGACTTCTAAGAGATATGCAATAGACATGTGTTACTCAGGAGTAATTGGCTTAAAAGACGTACATCCATCAAGAAGATTTATTCAATCAGTAAATCATACGTTTTCTAAATAAATCTTTAAATCATTGACGCTACGGTTCACTTGATTGATTGAAGCATAATAAGATGTAGATGGAGACGACTGATGAAGGATTAGATAAATCAAAAAGAGACAGTATGATTAGGACCATACATTTTCTAAATACATCTTTAAATCTTTGATGCTACTTTTCGCTTGAAGAGTGAATTTAGCATGACAAGATGTAAATCGAGAGTGAAGGAGACAACTGATGCAGGATTAGATAAATAAAAAAGAGACAGAATGATTGGAATAGTTTGACACAAGCCTGTTAAGGAATAAAGGGTAAAGGACATTCAGATTATCGTCGAATTAGGTAAGCTGAAAAATAAACAAGTAAACAAATCAAATTTTATCTTGCACTTACTAAAAAACGAATTATTAACTAGACTAATCATTCTCTTTCAAAGACACCATGTGAGTACCTAATGCCCTAGTATATTTTGTGTTTTACTATGCACCTTATGTTTAATCAAACCCACATAATAGTAGATCTAGTAGAGCATGATTGATTGATGATGATGATGATGATACATTAAAGAAAATAATTATGGAGAATAAAATTTTGTCTTTCGGATTACTGAGTTATTTGGGATTTAAAGATTTATAAGAGTGATTTAAATATTTGTACGAAAATATTTATAAATCTCTGTTCCTTCAAAATATTTACTTTGCGCATCTTTTCTAAGCAACTTCGGGACACGTCATGGGCAGTTTTATTTCAGCTTATTGCAGTTGTAAGTAATGAGTCTAATAAGTCAGAGGAAACTCGAAAATGTACGTCATTTCTAACTCCACGAGGTCATTTCGGCAACCACTGCGGTTTTGTTTGCTTCTATGAACGAACTACCAATTTGTACTACGATAATCGTAGAGCCGTACGTACCCAGATACGTACGGCTCTATGTGGTATAGTCATTTGTTATAAGAATGGCAGGTTTTGAAAATATTTTTTGACCGATTTTTACTCACAACGACATAAAAAACTAAATTCTTTATTATTTGAAATTTTTCCGTTATGTATTCCATCATAGTCCATCCATAGTGTTTATGCTCAATTTTTTTTTCAGGTATTCCTATGAGACCCTGGTAGAGGTGGCCAATTTCCTGCTATCCCGGATCCCAACAAAACCTCACATCGGGATAATTTGCGGCTCTGGGATGGGTTCGTATTGGAATGAGGGTATTTATTCAATCTTAGTATTTTTTTAACTGCATGATATGCATGTTGAAAGAATTGAGCACACGGACAAAGTCAATAGGTTCTTCATGGGAATCACAAGAATCATACAAAATCGTCGTCTTATTTACTAAGTGAATTTATGCCGATTTCTCGATACCAAGTCTGCATGAACCAGGCAACAGACATGACTTGTTTATTTATACTGCTAATTGAGTAATAGTCAAAGAAGATTTAATGGAAAAATGTCATTACCATGTTTAACAATCTCGGTAAAAACTAACCAATTTATCTGTTTTTTTTCCAGGACAACTGGCTGAAAACATTGTTGACCCAATCTGCATTCCTTATGAAGATATCCCTAATTTCCCTGTGAGCACCGTAGAAGGTCACCATGGCAAGCTGGTGTTCGGAAAACTGGAAGGAGTTACTGTTGTGGCTATGCAAGGAAGGTTCCATTATTACGAAGGATACCCGCTTTGGAAGGTCAGTCTTTGTACAATGGTTTACTACTGGCAGTAGGGCTTGGGCTACACATATGTAAGTCAGATAGACCAACGAGCGGTTGTCATTCTATATCTATCTACATTGAGAACGTGTTTTCTATGGTATGACGTCCGCTGCGATCACCGTTGAGCTTATGACATTCCATACAAAATTAGCGTGTGTAAAACACTAAAGTGTGACGCGATGTAGCACAAGATGTAGCTTGACCCTTACTCGAACTTTTCAAGCCTCTTCTAATTTAAATAAGAGTAATTTGGCAATCATTTTCCATCATGTCGGGTAAATATTTAGTTTTAGTACTTTGGCAAAAAATAAGCCGTCTTATCAATATATAAATAACAGATTGACGTCAATAGAAGTGCGTTAAAAACTACAAATTTATTACGTAATCTTATATGATTACTAGCTGGAGCCGAGGGCGGCCGTGGTATATGATTACTACCACGGCCGCCCTCGGCTCCAGCCACCGCGGCGCATCGCTGCCCGCGCTATTACTTCTTTTGCTCGGCTTCTGAGGGCGTTATGTTATAACCTTCCTCAAGAGATGGACTATCACATACAAAAATATTTTTTCAAGTGCGACTGGTAGATACAGATAATAGCGCGTTCAAACAAAATTTAAAATTAAACTCTTCAGCTTTATAATTATTACAGAAAGATAAGCTTCTGCCCACGGCATACCCGGTTATAAAGTAGCCTATGTGTTATTCTCATGTATAAGCTATATTACTGTAAAGTTTCATTAAAATGCATTTGTTTATAGAGCTTCTTGCTCCTTTAACTCTCTAGTAAACAAAAACAGTGAGGTAGATTTGTTTAGCACCAGTACAAGTAAGCTAAAACGCTTACTTAGTGATAATTTTTTCCAAGTGTAGACTAACTATATCCATCTTTATTTTTACTGTTTAAACTAATTTTCTTTCCTATTATTTTATGCTTAAAGTCGTCAACTTACTTTGTATTTATCTTACTATTTTATTACTTGTCTGCGGAAACTTCTAATTAGCCTTCAGCAAATATGCACTGGTCTATCCAGTCATATTAAATACTTATATCTGTTCTTGTTGTACCTAGCTGTAAGTTATCCCAAAATTTTGA
This sequence comes from Perizoma flavofasciatum, assembly GCA_958496245.1. Lineage (NCBI taxonomy): Eukaryota > Metazoa > Arthropoda > Insecta > Lepidoptera > Geometridae > Perizoma > Perizoma flavofasciatum. The sequence continues at coordinate 6,900,572 of OY292431.1, forward strand.
AAATAAAATAAAATCCGTTCAGTAGTTTTTGCGTGAAAGAGTTACAAACATCCATCCTCACAAACTTTCGCGTGTATAATATTAGTAGGATATAAGCCCTGAGACGTAGAAGGTTGCAGGTTCGATTCCTACCTTGAGACAGGGACTCAACTATATAGATGTTAAACTACAGTTTGGCTAAATAAATCATTATTATTATTATTACCTTGGGAAAAATGTGTGTATGATTTGCAAATATTTGACATGGGTCTAGATGTTTCCTATGTATAATATGTATGTATTAAAAAAACATATACATGTAAGTTGTATAATTATCAGTAATGTAGTTCTCGTAACAAAAGTTCTCCTTACTTTGGGGCTAGACGATGCTGTGTGAAAATGTCCAGCATTATCATAATTATTATTATATTATATGAAAAACTTAACTTATTACCCGATTATTTTGGCCAACTTATTTCCAAACGAATCCAAATAACATGTATCGAAAGATATGTAAACGTCTGGAATCTTATTAGTAAATAAGCCTATAAGATTTTGTGTATACCTAGGTAATATGACGCAAGATTTTGGGTGTTACGTCTTTATACAAATAGCGATAGTTCTGGAAAGTTATGGATAAAACATTATCTAGAGGTGGCTGATGCAAAGAGTACTCGACTCCCTAGCGTTGGGTTATCTAGCGATATAATACAATAGGGGGTAAAGGACAAGTTGAGATAATACTCTGCTTACTGTCACTTTTGTGCTCATTAGAGGTTCACTAGTGGGTGAATGAATTGGGTATATGTCATACTGTCTATGTAAAGTTTCATCCAAATCCATTTGGTAATTTTTGCGTGAAAGAGTAACAAACCTCCATCCTCACAAACTCACATTTTTAATAGTAGTAGGATTCACGCTCGACGGACACGAACAGTTCTGTATATTATTTTGCGTTCGTAGTGTAGGAAAAGCCTTTTATTTATTGTGACGATTGATACAGAGACCTAAATACTACAATCATCATCATCATTAGTCCACTGCCATTGGCCACCCCCATGGCTTCCTGAGCCACCATTTCCTGCGTAAAGATCGCAGGAGACGTGAAGGCCGCCTTACATTTCGTCTTCGGTTACTCAATAGCTAAGTCAATTTCTACAATAAAATGTGGTTTACAGTGTTGCCTGCCCGTGCGAGTGATGAAACTCATCGGAGTCAAGACTCTGATCGCCACAAATGCCGCCGGAGGATTGAACCCCAACTACAAAATCGGGGACATTATGATTGTTAAGGACCACATCAACATGATGGGTTTCGCGGGAAACAACCCTCTGCACGGACCCAATGATGAGAGATTTGGGCCGCGTTTTCCGCCGATGAACAAGGCTTACAAACTTGAATTGAGAAAGATTGCCAAAGAGGTAAGAGTCTATCCAATTTCACTATTATTATAATTATTATAATATAACTCATATTACAAGGATGTTTTGATGTGTATCAATTAACTACACAATGGATGAGGAGATTTTGATGAAATTTGGAAAAAAATATTGAAATACCTACGAAATTAATACTCAAGTCAGATACAGTTCGTGACCTAAATTAACAGATAGACTACTTTTTATCAGGGCACCAAGTGAGCGACGACACGCCCGCACTCGCAGGCAGAGGCTAGAAATTACTAAAATTTAACAACAATTTCCAACAAACATACCATTAAAGTATGTATAGTTATAGAATGTAGATTACAAAATATTCGGTATTGCTCAAGTTCTGAATATTTAAAAACCAATTAAAGTCCTGAATTCGTGTTATTAGCATTTCTTAGGCGTAGGTAAGGTAATCACTTTTCGTATGTTCTTTCATATCTTAGTAAAATAACTGCTGTGGAATAAATAACACGCTGTCGAAGAAATCAAAACATTAATTTATTTTCCGCGATAACCCTTTACGATTCGAGAACACTTCGAGGATTGGGGTCTATGATGATAATAAATTACACAAGAGAAAAAACAACTAGCAGGAAGGAGGATAAAAAAAAAACATTGAACCAGCTCAGGATAACATCGCTCCCTGTATGTTATCGACGACTCCTTTGTTGTTTACTAGATGTTTCATTAACATGTCAAGAGACAAGGTTATCGTGGGTCACTACACTGTTTACAACGACGCAAACAAGCCGTTACGTTCGTAAAAGTGTAACGATTTCCTGATCACCTCGTTTCCTCTTTCGATTTATCATAAACGTACTTGTGTGGAATTTAATTGCCTTTTATTAATCAATAATGTATCTCGCATTTGTTGAAAATTTGCTTCCGAGCTCTTAGCAAAAATACCTTACAATACAAATTAATTTTAAAATTATAGATTGCAGCTAGCACTTACAGGGGGATAGGTTCTTAGATAGATTTTAATCTGAGAACCATCTCTGAGGACATACAAATTATTGTAAAAATTGTATTACAATCTGATAAGTCGTCGCGTCGTTCGGAGAAATCATCTCCAGGAAAGGACGAACAGACAAACAAAAACAACCTCCTTTGTAGGTGTAAATAAAGAATTTGAATTTTGGCAAACGCATATACGGGCTTCTGTCAGAACAATTAGTCGTCATCTTTTTATCGTTTAGGTAACTTGCACTTCTTAGTATTCGCTCGCAAAACGATGAGAAAACAACACAGATTTTGTGCGTGAATGCCGTCATGGACAGACAATATCTTAACATGAATTTCTTTGCCTTCTCTCCAACAGGTGGCAAAGGAGATAAACATAGATAATTTGGTCCGAGAGGGCGTATACACTTGCCTCGGAGGGCCGAACTTTGAGACGGTGGCAGAACTGAACATGCTGAAGATGGTCGGAGTCGATGCTGTCGGCATGTCCACCGTGCATGAGGTAACAATACAATACACACAGAAACATCGGCCCACTTACGGAAATCTTCCAATATCTGCTATGTTTGATTCTTGTGCTATCGACCTGTAGTTGTTTAACGATGACTCCTAAGATTAGGTCTCCTACTCCTTATCATTTTAAACAACGCCAGTAGACCACAAACACATTACATACATAAACTCACGCCTATTTCCTGGAGGGGCAGGCAGAGACTACGGATTTCACTTGCTACGATCCTGAGATACCTCTTCTGCTTCATTCATTCTTATTATATTCTTGATACATGCTCGCCGGTTTAGGGTGCTCTTGACCAGACCTTCTCCAGAACGTCTCCAATTTGGTCAGAGTACGTTCGTCTGGGTCTACCCGGAAGTTTATTATTGTACGTTATGTATTTAGAGGTTATGTATTTTGCGAAGCATACGCATAGTTTCTAGCCATTATAGTAACATTGCAGCGTTCTGCATACACTTATTCAGTATCGCCCCAGAATGTCGTCTCCTATACCCATCTGTATAAATGTTATCTATACTAATATTATAAAGAGGAAAGATTTTTTGTTTGTTTGTACTGAATAAACTACAGGACCGATTTTAACCATTACTTACAAAAAAGTCCTCGAGAGAATATATCTAAATATCATAGTTAAGTCACAATAGCAACTTTTGTGTTCTAAAATTTAATTAGATCGCCGCTAGAAATAAAAGTTGGTTACATTCGTATCGTAGTATTAATTCTTATTCAAATAAATAATCAAGGGTATTTATGTAGCAGTAAAATACTTTACTGTTACTTTTTATCCCGATATTCCCACGGAATCGAAACTTACGCGGGTGAAACCGCGGGGCGCAGCTAGTTTTATATAATCTATATAACAGTTCGGGAGAATAAATTTCTTATTTATATTGCAGGTGATCACAGCATGCCACTGCGACATGAACGTGTTCGCGCTATCGCTGATCACCAACGAATGTGTGACCAGCGACGACGCTGACTCGGAAGCAAACCACGAAGAGGTGTTGGACGTCGGGAGGATGCGTCAGGACATACTCCGGCAGTACGTGTCTCGGCTGGTCCAGAGATTCGGACAATTCGACAACACCTCCCCATGAGAACAAAAGTCGAACTAAAACGGCATTTATAGTTGGCAGTTTATTGCCACGTAAGATTGAACGATACGGTTGATAATGACAATTAAATTGTAATGTTATTTTATGTTGTTGGCTAAATACTTTTTTGATATATAGAAATTAGGGTAAACTGTAAATGCTGATTTGTACATCGAAAACTTAAAAACCAATTTTGATACATTTCTAAGTTTTGTCAAACATATTTTTGATAAATAAGTTATACTGACTGTGTGTCATGTGATGATATAGCAAAAAATAATACGATTTGTGTGTATCAAAGTAGTATACTTAATTACTCGAAAAAGAAATAACAATAAGTTTTACACTGTTAAGATAGGTAGGTAAATATTTTCTAATAGATAAATGTTAATTTATTAAAAATGCGTAACGTTAGGTAACCACATAAATTATAAATGTCCATTTTTAATATTTTATGTATGTACATTACACATAAGAATAAAGTTTTAAATAATTTAACAGTTACTTGACTTTCTACCTACTATAAATAAATCACAGCTTGAAACAACCAAAAAATCATATTAATTTCAGAGTCCTCTAAATGCAAATAATTTTGATATTCAGTTGCATTACTTTTTTAATCTAACATTTACGTAAATTGATAATACTTACCTAAAGAGATCTTGAGTTATTTGAGAGGATGTTTCTTGGGGCAAAGATGGGCAAATTCCTTGCAGGCTTCGTCAATTTCGCCATATTGATATTTGAAGCCATATTCTAAGACCCTCTTGGGCACAACGTATTGGCCTTTGGTCATGATCATCGCTCTTTCTGGGTTTAAGGCGAAGTTCAATATTTGTTCAGGAACAGGGAAGAATGCCGGCCGTTGCAGTGCTTTTGCGAAAGACTGGAATGAAATAAAAAAGCATATAAGTATTGTTACATTATGCAACTGAAGCAATATGATTACGTAGAGAAGGTATAAGATACTTATACTTACAGGGCCTTGCTTATAGATTTTTGAACAGTTGTTCGGCTAACATGGTTTTAAGTGAATTTGAAATTACACGTATCAGAAAGACGCAAAGCAGTGCTCCAATGGGGATCCAATTTAAATGCACTTATTTATTTTAATAAAACGACTTAACTTTTTTTAATTCAATTAACTGATAATCAATCGTACCTTTGTGAATTGCTCATTGGTAATGACCTGCGGCGCCACGCCATTCAATATTCCACTAACATTGTCATTTTCTATGGCGAACTGGATTAGCCTTGCGAGGTCATCAATATGGATCCAGGGTAGGTATTGCCTGCCATTGCCGATTCGCCCGCCGAAGCCCAGGTAGAAAGGAAGGAACATGTTCTTTATCATACCACCCCATCTACCGAGGACTGCTCCTGATCTGATTATTACCTGGGATCATAATTAAAAAAATATTTATTGATTAATTCTTTTTACACGGGCCGCGACGCGCCCGTATATGCGTTTGTTTGTGTGTTACCATTTATCTGCGAAACAGTTTTTCCGATTGAGATGCGGTTTTTGCAAATTTGCGATTTATATGACTACAAGGATGGTTGTTTGATAGGTTTTATCGCCACAAGTAACTAGGTGAACGTAACACGATGGTTTAAAATTTTTCCAAAAAAAAATACTTTTTTTACCTCCATGATACAATACTTACTTAAAATAAAAGGAGTTATTTCGTTGAATGACTTTTGCCCACAGGTGCTTCTGAGCCAATTTGGCTTCAACTGAAATTGGTTCAACCATCAACCAAAAATCTATACTTTCATTTTATAGAGAAAATTGATTGGCAATGGTGAGCTTGTTTTTTTGCCATATTTAACATACTGTAGACAAACATTGGAATGGAAAACCCAGATTGCATCGAAATCAAAAGTTTTTTTTTTTTTAATATAAATATTGCTGGACATTTTTCACACAGCATCATCTAGCCCCAAACTAAGCAGAGCTTGTATTATGGGAACTACATGACTGATATACTACTTATATACTTTTTTTTCTAAATACATACATATCATACATAGAAAAAAGTTGATTGTACTATACACTTACAAGTCTAACAGGAGGCCCCACTTGAGCAGCTTTTTCCCATTCTCCAACCAATCTTGAGAAGAAGTCAGCCCCAGTAGAAGGGCTGGTCTCATCATATCTGTTAGAGTCTGAAGGCTCATAGGCTCCCACACCAGTCAACAGTACAAATACTTTGGGTTTATCACTGCTGTCATTTATGGCTTTGGTCAGCGCTCTTGTTGTGTATACTCTTGAATTGTGGACATTTTGTTTGAATCTGTAAATATATTATACTGTAAACACAGTTATGTTTATTCTGCAATACTATAAATAATATCAATGATAGAGTTGCTTCTATAAGAAAATTTAATTGTACTGGGTTGGGATTCAATGCATTTGACAGTATTTTAGGTATTCTAGGTGTTGTTGTCCTCTTTTTTATATTTCTTCAGTTAAATTAGCCAGGGCAGGACTGAAACATGAATCCTACTAATATTATAAATGCCAAAGTTGTTTTCATGATAGATAGTCTGGGGACTTATTCGCTATGACCATATAAACTCGTAACGCGGGCGCGTTACGTAAAAGTCGTGGAATTCGCATGGAATGGTATTCTCTATGCCAATGTCAAATTTTAAAACGCGGTGAGGTGCGTTATATCCTCGTTTTGAACTGTCAAAATAACGTGTCTCGAGCTAACGCGTTACAAGCGCCTTTCAGGATTCGTTCATAGTTTTGTTGTGGTAATTCATAGAGGTTGGTTCTACGAGAAGTCAACGAGTGACACGGTTTTGTAGCCTACCTACAAAACCGTGTAAAAAATACATAATAAAAATATACATATTATATGTGTTTTAATTAAATAAATACTAGTTTATTTGTGGTAAAATTGTTTTATAGTTTGGAATTGCAGGATCCCGTTCGTGCGTTTCTGGCACCAACGTGCGTTTTTAGTAAAAATTGTTTGGTAGTAATTTGCTATTACGTTATCAATTTTTTTTAATCTGTGGTTATTATGTGGACAGAGCAAAACAATTTTAATCTGTGATGTAGGCAGTCAACGTCAAGTACACATTTCGTTCAAAAACCAGAGTATCCGTATCTTTAATAAATATTAAATAAGAATAAAATTCATTTGAGGTTAATTCCTTATAAAATTAAACGAAAGTATTATTTTATAAGGTTAGACAGTCTTTCATTGCAGATAAATCAACTTGAGATGAAGATATGCAACTAATAATTTAAATCTAAAAAAACCGCTAATGTTCCGATATGAACGAATGTAAAATTTATGAACAAATCATGTGAAATCGAGATATAGAAAACACTGGCCATAGACAACCTATCGTGCGGCATACAGAATACAATTTTTCAATTACTTGTCGTGGCGCATTTAGGGACCACGTTTAAGTTTTGAGCACGTAATGATTTCACGCGTTATTGGTAATGAATCTCATGTGGCATAGCGAATAAGGCCCCTGATCTATAATATAAATTCTCAATATATTATAAACCTAGCTGTTGCCAGTGGTTTTGCACAAGTGGAATCGTTATTTAAAAAATACCATACTAACTTTCACCCTTATAATGAATAAAGCTTAGTTTGAAAGCGCTAATCTCTGGAACTAACAGTTGGATTTGAAAAATTATAGGTTAGTTTATTTAACGCTACGACTCTTAGGAACCGATCAAAAGAAGTAATAGCGCGGACGGGCGATGCGACGCGATGGGTTAGTGAGGGCCGTGGCACAGCTAGTTTATTAAAAATGCTTATTGTGTGTTGGTTGTAGAAGTGTGCGCCACCGCCGCCGGTTTAAACTTGGCGCCGCCGCCGCCGCCGCCGATTGGCTGACCGACTCAAAATAGGCGCGAGTAGGTACCTACCGATCATATCGCAGTGGCGAAACGATGCGCGGCGCGAAGCACTGATTGAATTAATGTTATCATTTTGTGGTTGCATTTCATCTGTGCTCTTGGTTTTGATATATTTTTTTTTTAGTTTCGAACTGATCCGTTACTTTGATACCTATTTATTCTATTATGGGAGATCTAGGAATAGAATTATGGATTAAGAATGAATGAGCTACCGGTCAAATGTCTTTTCTACGCCAATGATCAGGTTATACTTGCGTCATCGGTGGATGAGTTACAAGAGATGGTACGTGTAACAATTATGCATGAAGCGTTTGAAAGAAAAGGGATGAAAGTTAATGTAAGATAGTTAATCACAATATAACATGTATTGAATGTATGAATACATGTTATATTGTGATCGGCGGAGAGAGAGTGGAACAAGTAAAAGAGTTTGTATATCTGGAGACTTTGTTTACTAGGGATGGGAAGCATGAGGAAGATATTGAAAGGAGAGTGAATGCTGGAAATCAAGTGAATGGGGCACTTCACTCCTTCATGAGCAGCCGGCAATCGTCTGAGACGGCACGACTAGCCGTGCATCGAGGAGTGTTAGTGCCGACACTAATCTATGGAAGTGAAAGTTGGGTATGGCAGAAGAAACATAAAAGTCGAGTAAATGCAGTGGAGATGAGAGCTTTGAGGAGTATGTGTGGTGTAACTCTGAGGTATAGAGTGAGGAACAGCGTACTAAGAGAGCAGCGTGGAGTGAAAGAAGATGTAGTAGTTGAGAAAGGTATGTTGAGATGGTTTAGGCATCTAAAAAGGATGGATGAAAGAAGATTAACAAACCAAGTATACAAGACGAGCGTGAGTGGGATAGTTGGAAGAGGAAAGCCTCGGCGAACGTAGTCTGACCAAATTGGAGACATTCTAGAGAAAGGCCAAGTCAGAAGTACACTAAACCACCGAGCTTGTATGAAGAATTTAATTAGGATGAATGATGCGAAAGAGGTATGTCAGGATCCTAGCAAGTAGAAATCCTTGGTCTCTGCTTATCCCTCCGGCAAACTGGCGTGACTATATGTATGTAGGAATAGATGTAAATAAAATAAAATTAAGGCATTTTACAGTAAATCTATTAACACTTTGGCCAGTTGATCGTTGAGAATGATTAATAGAAGAATATTTTTTCGAAAACCAATTGTTTTGCATACATTTCCTGAAAAACGCTCAAAATCTAATACTTGACAGTCCTTTTGGATGGTTACAACTGACAGTCCCACGACAAGTACACAAGATGTAAAGCATAAATTATATTTATTAAAGAACATTTCGTCCTCTAAAGAACATTATGTCTGGTAGATTTCAAGAATTTTTGTTTAAGTGTGTTTATTTAGTATGTTAATTCAGTTTTAGCATAATAAAACGCCTTCAATCCTTTAGTAGATTTTTTTTCATACATAAAACCCCGCGCCGATTTCCAGCCGAAAACACGCCGCCGCCGCCGCCGATTTTACAGCGGCAGCCGCTGCCGCTACTTTTAGGATCGGCGCACATGTCTAGTTGGTTGTGTTATGAACTTTTTAATAAGTTTTTTTTCTTTGATGACTACTAATCTTTCTCATTGATTTCACCTAGGGCAGATTTCAATAAAATTATTCTTGTGATTTCAATGATTTAATCGCTACCAGTGGCAGATCCCGGATTTTGGTTTGAGAGGGGCTTGACCCAGCTGAGGGTAGGCTTTATCCAGGATTTTGGTTTGGAAGGGGCTTGACCCAGATAAGGTAGGCTTTATTAAGGTAAACACTAAGTTTTGTTTGCCAGGGGTGGTCCCAAATACTATTGGGAGGGCTTGAGCCCCTTAGCCCCCCTGGATCTGCTGATACCTGATATCGCTACCTAATTCATGGACTTTGAATTTTGGTAGAAATATACAAGCAGGTAATTCACTAACCCTGGAGTCCAAGATTTAGTAAAGTCCATAAATTGTTGTCCAGCACAGTTGACCACGGCACATGTGCGCTGAGGCAGCCCAGATACCTCGAGTGCAGACCATGACATATTGTTGGTGCCTGGCATGCGAGCAACATTCATGACACTGTATCCATTGGCCAGCAGGAGCTCTCCAAGGTGACGTCCAATAAATCCTGTTCCTCCACCTACATGAAAATAAAAATTAGAGACCACAAGAACTAGGTTCCATTGAAATATGATAGTTTCCAAGGTCAAAGTGCCAGGATCATAAATCGTAGGATGGAGTTGTATAGTTAGGCAATTAGTCAAAGTATAGTTCTTGATTGTATACACAAAATAGGAGTTGTAGAAGAGATATGCAATTATTTGTCTCAGATCTGGGTATCTGAGAATTATATTTACAAAAAAAAGGTTGGGATCTCCCAGAGTTAGAAAGTGAATAATTTATGAGAAAATATGTTTTTCATTTTCGTAGATTAAGTACTGAAAAATTCAAATGGGTGCAAACTTTGTATGAGGCATATACCCCTAATTTCCACGTTACACACGCACTTAGATTAAGTAACTCAACATCAATATGCTGCGGTCAGCTTGTGCATGTGTTTTTGATGTTCCCTAGAGGACTGAAATTTAAATAGGATCAATTTCGGACTTGAAGGTTGGTCCATTGGCAAATAGGAATTTAGAGACAAATTCCTAAATTAAAAAAATCTAAAAATATATTCATAAAACGCACAGTATTTCCATGCTTTAGTAATTTTTATGTTTTAAAAGCATGCACCTTACAAAGTTATCCTCCAACTACAGTACATTTTATTTTTCAATAAAATGTACTAAAAAGTTGCAATGCTAATTTCTCGTATTGAAAAACAAAATTTAATGTACTGGAGTTGGAGGCTTGTTTTGTAACGCACATTGGCAATCATAAAAAGATGGTCATTAATATAGCGCGGGAATACTGTGTGTTTTGAATATTTTTTTTTAACTTTTTTTGATTTGCGAATTTCTTTTCTGGATTCTGATATGATATACATGATTACAATAGACCATCCTTTGAATGGTCTGAAAAGGATACTATCCAAATTTTGAATTTAGTCTGACACATTTCAGTCCACTAAGAAACACAAGCACAATCCGAACCCAGCGTATTGATGGAAATTAGAGATATAGGCCTCATTCAAAGTTTGATCGCTTTTGATTTTTTCAGTACTTAACCTACAAAATTCGTCATTTAAAACGTAATTTCTCTGAAACTATTCAATTCCTAACTTTGGGAGTGGTACTGTTAGAATAGGGGAGTCCACCCCCTATCCTTTTTTTACGTGCGACGGCTTTCTAAATCCCAACCCAAAATATTATTTATGTAGTTTATCCGTCATATAGTTCCCATAATACAAGCTCTGCTTGGTTTGCATGATGCTAGATGCTGTGTTTGAGGGTTTGAAAAATGTCTAGCATTATTTATATATTTGTTTTTACTTACCGATGAGTACTTTGGTTGCTGCCATTATTTTGTAGGTAGGTACAGTTATGTAACCAGTAACCACCGTTTCTGCAGCAAGGTACTTGATAGATTTATTGGAATTTTTACTATAAATTAAATTAACTCAGTGTATCAAATAATATTTTTTAATTTTATTACAATTACACATTGATTTTGTTTGTTTTGTAAATTTTTAAATTTTTCGACAACAAAACAGCTGTACAAGTAAGTAGTCTGTGCAGCTGATTTTTGATTGGTTGATTGATAGCAAGCATACCCATTACCTTTAACTGATCTGTGGTTGATAGTTCTAGTTATGTCACGTCGTCAGCGTCAAAGAAAAAAATGTCCTCTCTTCTAAGCTGCCGCTGAGGACCAAGATAGGGGTATTTTATAAGACCTACACCCACTCGCAACTCACCTACACAGCGCCGGCATGTCATTGTAGATATTACTGGACTATCTAAGCATCTGATTCGCTCGGTGTCATCTGCAGATATCAGATATGGTTGTGAAAATGTATAATTTTAATGTATGTAAATAGATTGGTACTTTGTGTGTTAGTGTAAATAGTGTACAAATGATGGCGAGGAGAATGAACAATGCCAATTTTGAAGTATAAATTGAAACATTGTTTGTGTTACGTATTCAAACTTTCAGATTTCTATGCGTTTGTATTTATTTCAGACAGCCCTAAGCCTGTAAAGTACGAAGGGAAGTTCATTGATTCGCACAGACGCAAAATATAACTCGTTTAATGTGTAAAAAATAAAACTGCAAGTTTATTCAGTCCGAATTTTATTTGCCGCTAATGCTCCAGAATATCTAATACGACAAATTACGATCGCGTCGACATCATACCTCAATGCTATTGTTCCACTGCACGCACTGCACATCCTGTCGAATATCCTGGCGGCACGGTGCATGACCTCTGCCCTATGAAATCTTTCTGCTCTTCGTAGGGAATTTGCGCCTCTACACCGTGAGTCCCTTATTATAACTTATGTAGTATCCATCAAAGGTAACTCTAACTTTAGTCAATCTGTGACTATAGCCACACCAACAGATGGAACATTGAAGCCAGGAAGCAAATAATAAGCCGCACATCCACATGTTAACATAATTATGTTGCAAAACTTTTTGTTAATTATATAGACAATAAATAAACTAGTAATAAAATAAATTACCCTATATATATATACTGTCTATGAATATTTAATCTGTGCCAGTATCTCTAGTCTGCGGCAGAAAAAATGTTTAACCTGTGGTCTACGGTGTGTGTGGTGTTATTCAAATAATTATATTATTTATTTATCTAATTTGATTATTTTTATATAATCTTGTGATTTCCCATAAGTGTGGGTTTACACTTTAAATAACCACTTTTTAAGTTTACTTTTATGACGTTGTTCATTATTACATAGCAGTTCATGCAGTAGGTTCCTTCGTAACGTAAACATCGAGGTTTCTTCTACTATTTTACAATGACCGAAATACTATTAACACAGACTGATAGTCTGATTTCTGTGTACATCGACAAAGGAAAGCCGTTTGTGTGGAATGCTAAAGGTATGAGCTAGCGCAACCTCTGGGCATGAAGACGTAGGAATATTGCTTTGGAAGTAATTGCTGCACCCCTGCAGTTACAAACCTTCAACCTCTTTATAATGTTCCAGATTGGCACATTCTTCGATCACAGCACAGGATATGTGGAGCATTAATTGGGTCCATAGCTTCTTATCCTAGACAAAATGACTTTCTAGGTAGGCCTTATAATTATTTTTAGATTTTTATAGATGACAGAGAAGTTCCTGTTAGTTTTAATATATTTTTGTTATCACAGGATTGCCAATGGAACTCATGCCAGAAGAAGCAGCTTTGCTGGTAGCAAAAGGTCTCTGTACATTATTTGATTTACCAAATTTGGACAAAATACCTTCAGATTTACAGAAAAATACTGTCAAAGAATTAGAACAAAAGTAAGTTTTGAATGAAAATACAACTTGCACCCTTTATGAATATCTCTTTAGGCACATGAATCTGTGTGAAGAGATGCACTATTCCTGATCATACTACAGCATAGTGTCTTCACTGAGATAACCTCAGCATCCAGTAAGACGGCTTTATTAAAATGTATTCAAACAAACAAAAATAATTTACTGGAACAAAAATATAATAAATCAAAGAAAACGATGGTAACTGCAAATAGTTATAAAAACTGTGGCCCAGTCACCAACAGCCACCTCCTAGTGCTAGGTACAGCATGTTCCTAACATTCAATTAATACATTTATTGCAATCAAGTACAGCTTAAATACTAGGTATTTCAAGACTTGCCGGGACGAGATGGTGAAATGTCGGTGGATGAAGTTGGCCCAAGAGTGACATTGCACTTTTTGAAAGATGCCTATGTCCAGTAAACTTCTACTTACAGGATTATGATGACGATTGCATACTTACTGAACAAATTCTGTTTTCATAGAATATTTGAAGAACAGACTGAGACACTAAAGAAAAGGAAAATTGAACAGATGATGCAAAAAATAGATATCATTGTAGCTGGAAAGAAACAGAAACTTTTAAAGCAAGGATTGCCAGGTAAGAACATTAAGATTATAGATTAATGAGCTTTACATGGTGACACCAGGCCTTATGAACAGACAGCACATTGAGTTTGTAAGAAATGGGATATCTAGAAGTTGGATTAGAAAAAGGGAGACATGTTTTCCCAGCAGCAGTGAGGAAACAAAAATAAAAAAAAATACCAAGTGGGAATATGGTTAGCGCATTGCCAAAGTAAATAGGTTTTTATTCATTGAAATCACAAGGATCATATTATAGAAACATTAAAAAAAACATTTCACATTAAAAAAACTATCTGTTTTTTTTTAAATTTTTATGTGAATTTACGGCGATTATGGTTTTGTACAACCACACAATATAACATTCTTTGGTAAATACAGGATTGTATTCTGTCAACAGTTTTTTGTTTGGTGAAAACCCCTGATGCTTGTTAATTTGTTAATCATTTTATTATTATTAATGTTTGTCTTGAGTCTGGGTGTTTTCTACAAAAAAAGTATATAGGTAGTATATCAGTCATGTTGTTCCCATAATACAAGCTCTGCTTAATTTGGGGCTAGATGATGCTGTGTGAAAAATGATCAGCATTATTTATTTATTTATTAGCTATGATAGAGGTTATATTACCTAACTCATAAACTGACAGACAGACAAAAGTTAGCACTTCCTTTTAGTTAGCACCAGCAGCCATTGAGGAATAACAGTACGTATATTATTGCAGAGGCCGCAAAATAGACAAAGCCGAGCCGCAGGCAAAGACTTCAATGATACGAGACAGGCAATTGCCATTTCTGCCAAGGCATATATGCTTTTCTCAAAAAAATGCAAGAAAATAAAAAGGTTTCTTATGTAAGATACTTTTAAGTATTTTTCTCTAGACTTAGCTGAAAGCAGGCTTCCGACCAGAGATCTAGTGAAGTGTAGTCAATATCTGCACTTAAACACCACCTACTTGTACCAAGCTCGATGAAAGAGATCAAAATTCAAATGAGGCAAACAAAGAAATCATTTTTCGTAGTCATTATTGCCGGCGTGTTTTTTGTTCCAAAATGCTATGTACGTAAATACAATAGGTACTTCGCGTGTTCTTTTTTCGAAACTAATGACAAATTTCCGCGCAAGATTGAGAAAAAAGACACAGGTAGTAGTCGATTTGAAGTTCCCTCGTAATAACTTTTAAATAACTCAATCAGGCTGCAGGTATTAACCCTAAAAGTACTTCAGACGGGCGGGAAGCCGGATTTAAATGCATTTTTGACGTAAATTGTTATAATAACCCTTGTGGTAGATATTGGTAATAAGGTTAAAATCAGCTTGTTCAAAAAACGTCAGTCTCAAAAATGTACGTCATAGGTTACAAACCAAAATTTTAAACTATCGATTTCTTCAAATATAAAACTCTATTTAAAAAACTAAACGACTGGCACATCAATATGGTGTTATAGGTAATTAATAGTTTAAAAAATATGTTGGTACTAAATAAATGAGAACTGCTAAACGCCAAATTTATACAAAGGCCTTTGCGATATTATTTTGAGGATACCAAGCCAGACTTATATTCTGTTCTACTATTTGTTAACCAATATGCCATGTATTCTTCTTTAACCATTATGTTGGTTGTTAAATATTATTTTTACTTCTCAAGGTGAAAGATCTCACTTTATAAGATCTTAAGCACCTAGGTTGGTACTTTATTTAGATAAAGTACCTGCTTTATTAATGTATATTACCCGCAACGACGACAGGAGCCCGTTTATTTGAAGTGAAATGTTTTTTATTTTGGTCTATACGGCGTATCCAATTGAAATATTTACAATGTTTTTGCAATGTATTTGCATGGTTTCAAGGATGGTTCTTACGATAGGTTTTACCACCACAAGTCATTAGGTGGCACTGCAATAGATGGCGGAAAATCTATTTAAAAAAAATTACTATGTATGATAATAATTTCAGATGAAATAGATAAAGAAACTTACATACAAGAGAAGATAAGCCAGCTACCAGACATATCTCCAGCCCATGCATTAGTACACATACCAACTGAAGATTATTTGAATACAGGTAAACTAAATGATAGACGTATGTCATCTTAAGGGTTGCCAGAAGTCAGTAGATTAGAGGTGACTCAAGCATGACCCTTTATCATGGCCTTTTTCTATGTAGTATGTGGAGTAGTGCTCCATCAAGGCTGAGGATGTGGAGGAGTATTTGCGCGTGAAGAGCAAATTCAGCCTGAGGGTCGGAACGATTGGAGTCACGCCACAGAGTCAGCTTCAACTTCTTCGTTGTGAGAGTTCTGACCGAACACCTGTCGACCTTCATGAAGGAAGATATGTGGCCTAAAGGAATCATTTATCGGTGTTTCCGGGGTCAATTACCGAACCCAGCCGCGCCCACGTCGCAGTCACGTGCTAGATAAATAAGTTTGTTGTATATTATTTTAGTTTATATTATATGGACCCGGTATTTGTACATGTTCTTTAATATGTTGCCTGAAATAAATTAATTATTATTATGTAGATAGGTGCTTAAATCTAGAGGGTAGGAACTCATAATTAATCTCTATTTCCAGAATGCAAAGAAGTAGCTGTAACTAAATTGGATCCCAGTGTACAGACAGGAGACTATGCAATTAAATACGCAGTTTTTACGGATTTGTGGGAAAGAGGATATCATATTACTAGTGGATCTAAATTTGGCTGTGATTATCTTGTCTATCCTGGTAATTTTGGTTTTCTTAAATATTCGCATGGCAAACCCAAACAAATACTTAGCCTACATTATTAGGTTATTCCAAGTCAAGATCTAAACAGCCCAATTGGTCCAGCCGTTGCAAAGATTCTTTCGTATTATGTTTCGTCGTCGCGTGTACCAGTAGTACACGCGTACTACTGGTAGTTAGGTTGTTTGTGTTCGTCTGCTATCCACAATTTATCTCGCTTATCGATTGTAATGCGGTTTTTTGCAATCGATTTGTGTCTCTTAGATAGGCCATAAGTCACTAGGGGGTGCAATCGATGATGGAAATACACGTCTGGAGTCTAACAATTTAGTACAAAAAAATCTATACTTATAAAATCGTTTGTCCTGACTGACTGACTGATCTGTCAACGCCAGCGCCACAGCCAAAACAAATACACTTTAAGGGGGGGAAATGGGGAGGTAAACTTTGTATGAAAGTCTTTATTCTTTGAAGTTAGAAACTTGAAAATTTGAATTGTTGCTACTCATCATAAATAAATAATTACGTGTTTCAGGGGTTTTTGGATTTTCACGTTTTAATGGAGGCAAATGGGGGGTGAACATTTTATAGGAGTATCGGTTTTTTAAAGGTAGGAACTTGAAAATAGGAATGACGTGTTTCAGGGTTTTTGGATTTTCACCTTTGGCGGAAATGGAGGGTGAATGTTTGTATGGGAGTATGTTTTTTTTAAACTCCACGCGTGCAAAGCCGCTGGAAACAGCTAGTGTTATAATCGGAATTGATAAGAATAATCAATCAGACAGCTACTTGTATAAGATTGATTTAGAATAGCATATCATTGGGAACTATATTCTATTTTTAATGACCTATTTTGTTGTTTTCTAGTAAGTAGTACAGTCCTTTTGGAAATTGAATTCCGTATTTTTTCAGGTGATCCAGTAAAATTTCATGCAACATACATGGTACGGTGTGTGAAAAAAGAAAAGTTATTCAAACCAACTGCTATTGTGGCATTTGGACGGTTAGCTGTAGGGGTGAACAAATTAGCCGTTCTAGCTTTCCTCAATGCAGAGAAAAAAGTGGAGTATCAGACGCTTCAATGGCATGACAGCATTAATTGAGATGATGAATAAAGAAATTAGAAAATGGGTATGGTTTATTTTCATTTCCTGGCATTGCACTAATTGAAGTACAGTGCTTTTAGAAAAGTCCATACAAGTATTAGTGTATTACGAAAACGATTAGAAAATGTATGCATTTACTTTTAGACTAATCTAACCTCAGAAAGCAAGATATACTATACCTAGTCAAGAGACATGATATTTAAAAAATCTGCAACAGTTGAAACTCCGCTAATGCTTAGGTGGCAGCATATTATGTTCCTTATACGTCATTGATTGTTTTCTTTGACCCCATGATATGACTCGTCTTGGTACTCCATAGATAGGGTATACGACTGAATTCTTGGCCTATTTTATGAAGTTTATTCCAGTCCGACTGGAATAAAGAATGCTTAAAAAGAATAATTCGCCAACGATTCCTTAATAAATTGTATTCGTAGTTTACTACTCTAATCAAATAGGTACTCTACTCTAAAACTACCAAGGTATGGTAAGATTTTACTCGCGTAGGATAGAAAAATAATTGCATGCCTTGCACCTAAGGGCTATTTTGAATACCCTGATACGTATTCAGATCTGTATTTTAAGTATCCAAACTAAGTTTACAGCAAATCGCATCTACACCATAAGAGGAATATACCCTCCAAATTTCATGCTTCTAGGACTTATGGTTTAGGCTGTCCGTTGATTCACCTCTTGAACTTTGA
This sequence comes from Perizoma flavofasciatum, assembly GCA_958496245.1. Taxonomy (NCBI): domain Eukaryota; kingdom Metazoa; phylum Arthropoda; class Insecta; order Lepidoptera; family Geometridae; genus Perizoma; species Perizoma flavofasciatum. The sequence continues at coordinate 6,919,003 of OY292431.1, forward strand.
CACCGCCTATATCCCCTATGAGGGGTATTTTGGGCCAATCATTATATAAGACCTTTATCATTTGGGTTGAAGAATATTCATGTGAAGTTTCAAGACTAAGTTCAAGGAATACGATTTTTCATAAAAAGGTTTTCAGCCCTTTTCACCCCCTTAGAAATAAAATTTTCCAAATTCCTTTCTTATTGCACCCCTACACCATATGAGGAATATACCCTCCAAGTTTCATGCTTCTAGGACTTATGGTTTAGGCTGTGCGTTGATCCTCCAATCAGTAACGGAACAGTTTTATATAATATATTGATATTGTAAAGTTAATTTAAAGTAATGTACGTACTTAGGTACGTATTGAGTACGGTATCAGAAAACGTAGACGGTATTAACCGTCTACGTTCACGCAGTTGAATCAACCGTTTACGTTAAATCAACGCATCGACGGTTCACAACTAGTTGAAATCGTAGACGGCTAAACTGACGTGTCGAGACGATGCGTTCACGCGTCCATAGTCGAGTTTATAATGAAACTGGAAAAGTATGAAGGGAAGTTTGTTATTGCAAATAAATAGATACCTATCTATAAATCGGGTGCAACCGTCTTTAGATAGCTAGCTGTTTGATCTGTACCTATTTGAATAAAATGTACTTACATTTTATTCAAATAGATTTTTTTTCAAATAAGCCCGTAAAAAGGAAGTTTTACGGCACATTTCTTCGAAATTTATTAAATTTCAAAGAAACGTGGTAATAAGATTACCTACCTAGTCTATAAGTTAAGTACGGTCGAGCTACGTCAGATAATCAGCCGGTAGCTTCTCATACGTCCATGGCTGCTCTAGTCGCCAGAACTCGGATACGCTTGACAGTCCATGGCGACTAGAGCAGCCAGTAAAAAATAGCGCGTTGTGTACCACGTTTTACGTCTCATGGCAAATTGTACGCATTCTCGGATCTTTCAATGTTCATAGACTATTTTCATGTTGAAATTTTTCTCTAAACCTGGTAGGAATATTTCTTTGTTTTTAAATAAATTATCCTGAAACCTCCAATTTTGGTTTAAGGACTTTTGCAAACTGGCCCTTCACTTGCTCAAAGATCCTCTGGTAGAAACTTCGATCACAGAAGGCAGAAGAGTAGAAAGCTTGGCAAGGGCCTAGACGATAATGTGTCCACTAGTCCATTATATTATGGTATGGATCATAAACTACCTACCATAAACATTGATTGATGTTAAAAAAATCTCAATTGTCAATGTCAGTTTATGTATGTCACTGTTAGTTTTAGTTTTATTTTGGTTAGATTTAGATCTGTAATTCTGTAGTTAGGAATTTTGGAAGACAGACGATTTGCTGTTACACTTGTTTTCCAATAATTAAATCATCATGGACGATCCAGATCTAGATAAAATTAGACAACAGCGTCTTGCTCAGCTTCAAAGCCAACATGGGGTGCGTATAGAACATGACTCACAATAAGTACTTTTAATAACTCTGTTGTAGGTTATGGTGGTTAATATTTTTGGATGTTTTTAAAGCAGTGACTTGGATGATTAACATTTTCAGGGCACTGGAGACCCAAACCAAGCGAAAGCTCAAGAAAGGCAGCAGGCGATGGAAGAGGCCAAACACAGTATCCTTGCACAAGCACTCAGCCAAGATGCTAGAGCTAGATGTAATATTATAAATTGTGTACAATTTTCTTTAATCTGGGCGATAATACCCACCTAAAAACTGATGATCTATAAATGATGACAAATGCTGACTATAATCTTCCCTAAAAATGAAAGCTTAAGTCTTCCTTAATATCATGTTCATGAATATTATGTCCTTATGAGAGTAATTAGCAAGAATACAAGTACCTTAGGCTCAGAACTTTTCAGCCTTGCTTCTAAGAAAAAGTATTAACTTAATCTTATTTTGTTGCAGTAAACACAATAAAGATCAGCAAACCCGAAAAGGCAGGAATGGTGGAAAACATGATCTGCAGAATGGTACAGATGGGGCAAATTCAAAACAAAGTTTCAGAACCTGAACTGATCCAACTGTTAGAATCCCTCAACCAGCAAATGCCCAAGTCAGCCAGCACTGTGAAGTTTGACCGACGTAGAGCTGCTCTGGACTCTGATGATGATGATTTCTAGCATTTACTTAAGCTTATTTTACTTGTACTTATACATGAATACACTACTAACGCTTTACTATGCCTTGTCATTTATCATTCAAACAACCATAATTTTGCACTGCATTTAGTAAGCTAGGTTCTCATCATCATCATCATGTTGCATAATCATCCTGATGTTACAGGCTGAGGATGATGAAAATGTACTAAATATCAATCTCATTATAATCGGCTTTCTGTTAAAAATATTTTTAATGATGAATATATTTCGCTTCCACATATTGTTTTTATCAGTTTCCTACGTTTTTTAAGGTAGGGTACCATCAATATAAGCCATCTTGATTTAGCCTGGTAACTAGGTCTTAATATAAGATAAGTAGATACAACTTTTCTGTCCTACATATTCAAATAGATTGTTGTCTGTAGTACGCAAAACTAGTCCTATGTAGATAGGTATTAGTTTAGATCATATTTTATAGGCTTTGGTACATAAAAACAAGGTTGGTTCCTTTGGATTTAAAAAAAAAACACTGTCAAAGTAAAATATAGATCCTGTCAGTAGGTACCTAGTTTATTATTATAAATGTACCTATTCAGAAATCTTGTTTTTAAGTACCTATATTAAAAGTATGAAAAATATTCAATTATTTTTGAAAACAAAAAGTAAGTATTTATCATTCACATAAAATCAGTTAAATAAATTTAAAAACAGGTTGAAGCACCCTTATTTATTTATTTATTTATTTATTAACTCTTTATTGCATATTTGATTAAAAGTGAACAATAGGCGGACTTATGCTAAAGCATTTTCTACCGGCCAACCCAATTTGTAGTGATTGGCGGTAAGCGTGCTACAATTTTAAATTTTTTTTAAATACAATATTATTTTATAAATCTAATCACATTTACTTAATATATATAATTATATATTTATAGGGACTTATACTTATACCTACATATAAATACTTAATAGTTTGAAGGTCGGGTACATAAACTATGAATAAACTCATCTAGGAAGTGTTTGCGAGTTAATCTTTTGAAGCATTCTTTAGAGTCTACCTTTTTAATTTTAAATAGTAGTTTATTCCAGAGCCGGACATTCGACAGAGAAAGAGTTTCCACGGAACGATGTGCAATGCTCGGGGGTGTCTAGAAGGAGATTTTCAGAAGACCTTAGTTGTTTTTCGTGTGTCAGACCGGAAACGAAAACAGTTTTTTAGATACTCAGGTGCAAAGGGATCCTTAAGAACAGAGAAAAGAACACAAAGAATCCTTAGGTTTCTACGCTCCCGAATTTTAATTCAGCGCGGAATTTACTCACAAGATCAAATTTGCGAAGGCAGAAAGTAAAACGTATGCAGGTATTCAGGAGGCGATCAAGTTTGATAAGAAGTTCTTCGGAGAGATCTAGTAAAGCAACGTCGGCATAATCGATAATAGGTAAAAGAAGTGAGTTAACTAGACATATTTTAGTGGTTATTGGGAGAAAGTGTTGCAGACGGATTATAGAATGCAGAGTGGCATAAAATTTACGAGATAGTTATTTTATATGAGGAATACAACATAGCTTTGATTCAAACAGGATACCAAGGTTTTTAACAATAGGCGTGAAAGGGATATTACAACCGTTGAAGTAAACAGGGGTAGAATACCAAGAGAGTCAATTTTGTTCAGCTGGCGTGGGCTGCCTATAATGATGGCTTGATCAGGATTAACTTTAATGCCAAAACGATTTGACCAAGACATCAGACGGATAAGATCATCATTGAGTGCTCGAATGGCAACATCCAAATTGTCGACAGGGGCAGAGGTATAAAGCTGGAGGTCAGCGTAGAGTGCTGCATGCAGCAGCTCAGTCATAGGTATTAACTGAGAAGGTGAGGTGATAACAGGTTAATAAATAAAGAGAAAAGGAGAGGAGACAAAATTCCACCTTGTGGTACACCGGCCTCAATTTCCTTCCATTCGGAAAACGCATCACCATCACCGGTTCTTTGGCGACGCATGGTTAAATAGGATGAGAACAAATCAATGACAGAAGGAGAGAAGGAGTGTAGCTAGGAGCGCTATATCCCCGTGAGCGCCATTTCCCTTGATTTCCCTAGGTAAGTTACCGACCGTACCTAGGTAGTTTGCGCTGCTGTTGTATGAATTGGCAGTGTTTACTACTTTACTCAGTTAAATGAGTAGGTACCTAGGTATTCTTGAATGTAGGTATTTATGACGGTATAAATAAAGTTTAAATATGTACTTAGGTACATACTTGGCACAACATGAAAATAAAAACAATTAATTACAGTGCTATGACAGTATCATGACACGAGATAACTTTATCACCTAATTACCTATCTGCTAAGAAGCTTATCAAATCTGCGTGGAAGTTATAAAATTCGCGGTTGTAGCCAACGACCAGTACAGGTCTTCATGTACAAGATGTGGAGGTCGCTCTTGTTCGTGTGCTGTACTGTGATAGCGGCCTCGGGGCTGCCACAGGGAGAGTACGCGGACTATGTTAAAAATATTTTGAATTCAGGAGATGCTCGGTATTCTGACAATATCTTGGAAGATGCAAAGCTTAGTGCGGTAAGTACCTACCAACCTGATTTCAATCCTGCTGCTTCCAATTCGTAAGAACTTAGTACGTACCTACCTATCTACTTATTTGAAAATTATTACTTAAACAGGTGATTCAAGCACCACGGTCCAAAAGAAGCAGGATCTTTTAGACCGTGAAAAATCGTAGAACATACCTACGTGGGCAGGATTTTGATTAGCCACGAGGTCTCCCATTGCCTTGCTTCTTTTGGGGTCATTCTCACCAATGCCAAATCTATTGTTCTCCAAATTTGAAATTTCATACATGCGTTCCCAAGCAATCCCATGGCATTTTTAATATAAAAATAAAGTAGTTTTCTTTCCCAGCCAATGCCACGAGTTTAAAGGTAGGTTGGTAGGTACAGTTAACAGAAAAAGCCAAAGACTATAATTTTCGTTTTTATGCTAGGGAGTAGGTACCTACAATGCTATCTACATATTCTTTCACGATAGGTACTTCTGTAAATCTCTGTTATTGGAGTATACCTGAACATTTTTGACGTTCTCAATAAATTCTTCTTTGAATGCTTGTGATACTGACTTGAGCTGATCTTGGGTAAACAAATGACGATCTTCGCCGGTGTGCAAGGGATCAAGGTTAATTGTAATTGCTTAGTTCTTTACTTGCATGCTCTAATAAAATTTATATTGAATGCCACTAATATTTTGTATAATAGGTACATATTAATAATTTATGAATTAAGGCGTTCGTTCAGAATTCAGAAACCTAACAAAACCTGCTTGTTTTGTAACCTCAGCGCAATAATTAAAAGAAGTTAGCAACCATCTCGATTTCATCAGTTATGCTTTTGACGGAATTCGTCTATGTGATGTTCAAACAATATTCTACCTTGCTGTAGAATTTTTATTTCTATCCCACTCTAACATCTCTCTGATGTTTTTTGTTAAGACTTGCAATAAAAATCATCTTGCCGATCTTTACTACGATGTCGTTGTTGACTGTACTTTTGCTTGGCGTAGCCCTGTAGTACTGATATTGTACCTATTCTTTGGCGTGGGATTGGTTGAAACAAAATAAGTAGGTAGGTACCTAAATTATTAAAATATTTCGAATGACCTTCTTTTGGATCATGGTACCTGAATCACTCTGTTTATGTACTTTCCAACTCTTGAGTTTTTTTATTCATATGTCAAACTTTGTAAATGTTTACAAAGTTTGAGATTTTTAAATAATAATATTAATTCTTTATTGCAGACGCATGATCCATTAGATAACACAAAATAAAATAACAATAAAAATTTTAGAAATATTTTGAATTAGGTGGTTATTTCCACTCAGCGTTTATAAGTTGACGTTATCATTAGTCTGTCTGCCAGACTCCTAATAATAGCGTTGTTACACGAGTCAACCCTGGACATAAAGGACGCTATTCTCTTTCTTTGGATGGCATTGAAAGAGTCGACGCGAGCCTCTGCGTACATAGTGAAAGCGCTACAATAGCGTTTTAAGCCCATCAGGTGTCTGAAGATGTTGACAGGTGTCTCAAGAAATTAAGACACAGTTTTCCATTTCAGATAAAAGTTTATACAAGTACATACTCGTACCTACCTAAGCGGAATCAGTCATTAGATCAAAACATAATAAAATACTTACTAGTATAGGTAATACAAACTATGTAGGTAGTTATGTATGCATAATTTTGAGTATATATATATAGAATGACAGCGCTTCATACAACCTACTACTTAGGCCCATTTGCTTTAAAATAAAAAGCTTCTGAATATTTTTGGACATGCAAAAGGTCTTTTTGATTTAATGGTCAATATCACTTTGGTGCCTTTACCAATAAGTGGTACCTATTTCTGTTTTACCATGTGAATTAGCAATGCCAATGAATAGATGAATATGGACACTAAAAGAAGTCCTGGAATGGTCACACCCCAATATTTTCGGCCGAGCTAGTGGCTGTACGAGCACTCGTTACTTGCATGGAAATTTTGTCTATATATCTTGTCTATATCGCCGTTTTGACATATTATAAGCTCAGCATAGAACCTCCGAACCTTCGGATCTTCCGGTCATTTTTTCAGCCCTGAAGCCCCCATAGCCTGTAAGTTTAATCAAAATCGGTAAAGTAAAGATATTTTTTGGCTCTAACGATTTTGATTAAATAAATTAACGTGGACAAACAGTTAGGGAATATTATTTTGCTCGTTTAGGGAATAAGAGGATATCGGTATGATGATTATTTTTTTAGACTGTATGTCATAACTAAAAATAACCAATGAAAAACTCTGTAGGTATATATGTTTAATGAGAATAAAAGTTTGTTTATTTTGTTATTTGTTTATGGTATACAATAAAGTATTTTCATTCATTCATTCATTCATAAGTAGGTACCTACATACCTACTGTAAAAAAGAGTGTTGGCCGCGCGTGGCGGGTGTAAGTAACGTTTTGGCACAACATGTTTCGGGCTGTGATAAGAATTACACCAAGCTCTGCAAGCACTGTTTGCCCAGTGGACTTGTAAGTAGTCCCATAATCTCTTTTTCCAGCCCGAGCTCATCGAGAAATATCGTTACCCGGTGGAGGTACATCACGTGACCACTGAAGATGGCTACATCCTAGAGATGCATCGCATTCCCCACGGACGCGATAAGCACAACACGCCCGGCGGGAACAAACCCGTCCTCTTCCTCATGCATGGTCTGATGTCTTCGTCTGCTGACTGGGTGGTTATGGGACCTGGATCAGGATTCGGTAAGAAGCTTAGCATTAGTGAAAGTTCAGTGCACTACCTAGTGGGTACCTACTAGTAGAGCTAGTACATAGGTACTAAAAGTAAGGTATTTACTTTTTAGGTAGGTAGGTACTTCAATGTCAACAGGTACGAAAGTATCTACCTAAGTAAGTACTTGCCTGCCTATGCACAAGAATGTCGGACAGAAGGCAAATGGGAAAATGCGCAATCATTCTTCTTTAGTTACTACTACCACAGATATTATAATACAAGTACTACTACTAAAGTGGTAGCAGGTAAATGATTTTGATAGAGTAGCCTAATCCTGTATAATCTTATAAAATAGCTAGGCATTTAATACCTACTTAACACTAACCAAAGTCATTAACTAGCAATGCTCAAAGTAGGTAGAACTATTTCGTAGTACGTAGGATTTGTAAATGGTTACCTACATATTTTGCTATAGGTAACTTATCTTTGACTAAGTAGGTAGAACTTTATCAACATTCGGTACTGAAAAATATAAAGAGCGAGTAGGTACATATCGAAAAAAATATTTAAAAATACAACCTTTTCTATGGCTAGGCCCTTCTCATAGATACACTACAATACACATAAGTTAGCTAGAAGAAAATGCTACATATGCCTCATGTTTTAATTTTTTGCAATAGAGTATTTAATATCTTATCTATCTATTTTATGCTATGATAAACGATCACCATCCGTAGGTACCTACCTAGCTATAAGGGAGTGCACTGCATCTTTTTGTTCATTTCTATTTAGGCAAGTACTGTTATTTTTCTGTAATATTTTCGCAGCTTATATTCTCGCCGAGGAAGGTTTTGACGTGTGGATGGGCAACGCCCGCGGTAACTACTATTCCCGCGAACATGTCTCCCTAAAACCAAATGGCATCTTAAACTCTAACTTTTGGAAATTCTCCTGGGACGAGATTGGTAACAAGGACCTGCCTTCTATGATTGATTACGCTTTAGAAAAAAGTGGGCAGTCAAGACTTCATTACATCGGCCATTCACAGGTAACCTAATATACCAATAATTCTGAAATATATCTTACTAATATTCGACTCCTACTAATATATAAAGAATATTATAAAAAACTACGAATGGATTTTGATGAAACTTTACAATAATATAGCTTATACATCAGAATAACACATAGGCTAGGTACATTATATCCGGGTGCCACGCGTGCGAAGCCGTGGGTGAAGTCTAGTTTTTCCTATTTTGATATAATTGTACTTACACTAGAAAACTTTATATATTAACACTGAAGGTGTATTAAACAGTTGCTCATGCCAATTCATGGAGACATGATAAAATTCAGGTAGTTTTTTGCCATCCATAAATTACATGGCTAAGTGCAAAAACTTCCAGATAACCTTTTTGCACTACTTTTTTAATTAGCATTCAGTTCGCTTTCTTACTACTTTTATTTATATTTATTAAATATTTTTCTATTGTTTGAAATCGTTAGCAGCAAATGAAAATCGCCCTTATTTCAGGGCACAACAAGCTTTTTCGTCATGACTGCAATGCGACCGGCTTACAATGAGAAAATTATATCAATGCACGCGCTAGCTCCGGTTGCCTATATGGCGAACAACAGGAACCCACTTCTTTACTTTATTGCTCCTTACTCTAACAGTATTGAGGTAAGTTTTCTTGAGATTCAATGGTTTCTAGATTCCAATGTGATATCTGATGAACATTCATCATATTCATCAGATTTCAATGTGCCTAGGAGTCTCCGAAGTTGAGAGATTCGAAATCTATTAACTTGGTGTGATTTATAATTTATATTTTAGATAAAATTAAGGATTGAAGGTGACACAGGGATGGTATTATTTTTCGTTACCACACGATATTTTTTCAGAAAAAAAAAGCTTAGTTACACGCCGGATTTTCATCCGGCGAAAATCAATTCATAGTATGAATTCAATCCAAACTATGAATTTGAAAGGCTGTTGCATAGTTTGTGACAAAGTGATTAAAATATATACACATATATATATATATATATATATATATATATATATATATATATATAGTATTTTTCCATATGTTGCAATACATTATCCCAATAAAACACACAAATCTATCATCTATCACGTTTTTATAGATAATTAAATTCTATAATGCTGACCGTTTAAAGAATAAGAACCTAATTCATTTTCAGACGATTACCAGGCTCTTGGGTATGGGCGAGTTTTTGCCCAACAATGCGATAATGACCTGGGCCGGCCAAGCCATGTGCAGTGATGAAGTGATTTTTCAGCCTCTGTGTAGCAACATTCTCTTCCTGGTTGGAGGATGGAACGAGGGTCAACATAATTCGGTAAGTCATTTTGTAAAGATCTAAGACCCGTTTGCACTAAACTTTGACAGGTACTAATGACAGTATAGGCCTAATGACAAGAATCCATAGAAAGTCACTAAAAATGCCTGCTTAAGCTTTCTTATTTTAGTTTATGTGCCATCAATGCTACCTAGCGGTGTCGCATATGCGGTGTAGATATGAAGTAAAAACGTAAACAGAGGCACCGTAGCAGCAGTCGCGTAGTGTTGATGTAGAGGTGATGAAGATTTGACGTTAAACCGTAACAGTACTCTGGTAAAGGTGTCTTTCATACATCTATCTATCCGTATCGTAGATGGCCCGTAGAAGTCCCGTATAGACATTGAAGTCTCGTGTAATATAGATGTGCTGTAGAGGTGTCGTAAAAGTCCTGTAGATGAGCTAGATGCAAATGAGCATCAGCAGGGGTCTAGACCTCACGTTTAGTTTTCCTTTCGATACATATTTAGTATTTTCGCAGGCGTTAACGCCAACAGAACGTGGTATTTATCTAGAAACCCAGGCCACACATTGGTCAAAACAAATATAATACAATACGAGACATTAACACAAAATTAATGGGTGAATGTAGATGAGCCGTAGAGGAACCGTAGCGGAAGTATCGTAGAGGTAGGTAATGTATGTGCCGTAGAGGTGTGTTACAAAAATCGTAGAATACGAGTGAAGTTGCCGTATCAGTTTCGTGGAAAATTAATATGATAGTGGTGCGTTACAGTTACGTATGGATGCCATTAGGGTACCCAGAGGCATGCAGAGTCATACAGAGTACAAAATAAGAAAAAATATTGTGCAAATCTACATTAGATTGGCTGGTTCAGAAGGCATTGCTTAGTGTATGAATTATGATATTATTCGCAGACGATGATGCCAGTGATATTCGGCCACACTCCCGCCGGCGCATCCGTCCGTCAGCTCGCCCACTATGGGCAGAGCATCGCGGGCAAAGAGTTCCGTCGCTACGACCTCGGCAGTTGGACCGCCAACAGAAGAGCTTACGGATCTATCAAGCCTCCACGCTACGACCTTTCCAAAATCACAACTCCTGTATTCCTGCACTATTCCGATAGAGATCCCTTGGCACATGTCCAAGATGTTGATAGACTATGGAAAGAACTTGGACAACCTATCGGTAAATTCCGCATTCCTATGACCTCTTTCAGTCATTTAGACTTCTTGTGGGGTATTGATGCTAAGGAATTAGTGTACGATAGGGTGATCAATCTTATTTGGGCTATGGACGTCAATGGCTTAAGTGATAATGTTTAATCTCAGATTCCATTTCTATCTGGTGCACATATCTGTATAACTTCTTTTGTATGGAATTAAATTATCAGCATATTTCGACAAATTATTAATCATTTACTTTACTTATCTTATGTTTCGTGCAGATATTAAAACAGTATTCTGATAAATTTGTAAACATGGAACACGATGTCGCTTGTCAACATTTTATGATTTTCGCAAAGCACCTTCATCCGAGTATCTATAAAACAAGCTAGGTATTTCCGTAATGAATTCCATGTGTCTCTATAAAAACCTCATCAACTCGAGATCTCTGAATGAGGTGAAGTTATAACAAACGAGACTGCTTGGATAGCATCACAAAGTTTTTATTAGACTCAATTCAATCTAACTTTCTCTCAGTTATGAAGGTACAGTAGAAAATAATCTAGTAAATACCTCCCACTATTCACAAGGGACGCAGGATTTTGAACTCTAATATATTTTATCGAAAAATAGGTGGTGCGTGAATTCTGTGTGTAATTCGAGTAAACATAGTTGTGTGCCTCATGTTTTAGATAGACTGTAAGGTCTGAATGAATTTGTCATTCGGTTGGTGGGTAATAAAATACACTCGCCTCATCTGTGCTTCATATAAGTTTGCTACTAGCTCAACTAGAGTAATTTGTTAGTTTATCTCAAGTTTTAGCGAAGATCGGAATTGCTCTACCACAAAAGGGTGAAACTTTGGATCGCGAGTCTGCGAATTAATTAACAAGCTGGGATGTCTGCCGAATAGGTTTCTCTTTCGGGGTTTTATTCACGTGCGGAAATAGCGGCTCTGAGTGTTTTCGTAATGGCGCAAGCAATGCTATGTATCTATTATTTTGTAATTTGCCATTAGTTGTGAAATCTTTTGAGGAGTGAATAAAATACGGGTTAAAAAAGTATTTTGGGGTGGCGACTAAACCAATAGTGTTGCGGGTATAGGATAATAGGTATGACATTTGGGGCCAACTTGCACACAGGATCCGCCAAGTTATCGGCTCCACCGACTTGCTGGGTTTTATATTAATTAATCCTAGAAATCCTTAACTACGCTATGCACAGACTTACTATGGATGCTAACGACGACGCTGTGGAACTCCAACCAAACACACACTATATTAGGATTACTACGTATAACTATACTTCAACTTCCAATGATTAGCTCAAAGGTGATGCTCTTATCAAAAAAAAAATCATAACTTTGTTGATAAGGTGATGGAAAAATGTCTGGGACCGTCTATAATAACAGATTAAAAAAAACATAGTCATATCACGTCATCTCCAATATATTTTTTGGAAACAAAACTAAAGTTCAACAATTAATGTGCTCAAGTGCTAAAAAAGAAACAATTGTAACCATACGAGGAGTGGCGTACAAAAAACACGTGATATTGGCTGATGCTAACCTTCCTTACAAGTTCACAATAGACCGAAACCGAAACAAAATGTTCTTCTGTATCAATGCCGATGAGTTTTCGGATCAGAGCTTCCATTCTGTGATACTCAATTTGGACGGAGGCTCAGCCGCGATAGTGTCCGGAATACGTAACGGGTTCGCAAGTGCAGTTGACCAAACTACTGGGAATGTCTACTTGGGAGGCAGCGATGGCATTTATCTTTTCAACTATCACACAAACAATATCGACAAATCAGCCTTAATAAGTGGAATAGACATATTCGACATGTTTTTTCAGAAATATCTGTATTTCGTAGACACTGCTACGCAGTCTCTACATTATTTAAAAGACGGCAAGCAACAAATTGTTTCTACTGAAGGACGCCTGATACATCATTTTGCTGTAGATCATGATAACAACTTATATTACGTGGACCCTACGGGGCTCTATGTGTTGAAGAGTGGAAAAGATAGAGCAGTATTGTTGGATGATAGGGTCTTACAATATCGTGGAGCTACCCTTGATATGTATGGTATGCCACACTTCATCGCACAGGGCGGAATATACGAAATTAATAGAGAAACTGGACAGCCAGAAATAATTTTGCCGATAGAAAAAGGCTTTGGATTAGCGTTTGATAAAAATAATAACATTGTTTACAGCGATGAACGAGCAGTGATTATGCTGATTCGCTGTTAAATTATGTAACTACCGTTTGCGTAATTTGAATGGGTATTTTTCACGATTAGAATCCGGAAAGCGATTATAACGGTTAAATACATATCTACTGTGATTTTAATGTTGATTTTATTTGTGTAAAAAAGATTACGATGCTTAAGCATAAGCTATCTACATGTTTATACGAATTAAAGTAATCTGAAAGAAAAATCATTTACAACTGATAAGCAACTAATAGTAAACCCATCGCAAATTATTGTTTCATAAAAAAATACTCAGTCCTTTAAACCTTTTCTGAACATTTTTCATAGCAAGATGAATTTCCACATCATTAGTTTTCATTGGGCGAGCCTAGGAATTTAGGTACTTTAGCGTGAAGACAAGATAGAGCGATGTTTTCGAAGAACATATTTGCAAAATTTTCGCAATGTTTGACAAAGGTGAGATCATTTTTGGGAATATTTGATTTGGAAATGTAAGAACTAGAAGGACACACTAGTCACACTCTGTATCCAAAGTAGTAAAATGGGATCTAATTTGTATTCTCTGTGAGTTCAGCTGCGAATACGGACATCGGATCCCTGATTTACCACAGAAAAATGTGAAACGACACAAATGGAAATAAATGAATCTTGCTTTCGGAAATTCCAATACCCTACACACAAAGCTATATCTAGTTCTAAGAATACCTACTTTTAGTCAAAGGAGTGTAAACTTTTTTATGGATATATATTTACTTAATTGATGTCTACTTCATGAATGAAATAAAGTGGGCGAGTCAGTAGGTAGAAGCCAGGCCGTTGCACGCAAACCGCTCGTTACTGCGCTCGTTTGATTGATTCACCCCATGATTTATGGCTTGTTGAATATATTTAGTCCATTTGATCCATTTTTACATTTACGATTATCTGTTCCCTGTGAGCGCAGCTCTTCAAATAATCAAACACGCCGTTCAAAATATTATAATTAGTTGTACCTACTAGAAGTGTAGATGATGATCTGATTAAATTATAACATTTTTTTTATGTATTGAGAATATTATCAAACCGTGTTTTCAAATTTAAGGGTGTCCAAATATTGAACTCTTATAATTAACTCGAGATCCAGATCGCCAAACTCCAGGTTAACGCATGCGGTCAAATTGTTTAACTGATCTAGCTTTATTTATATAAAGTGCTCTTCTCAATAAAATTGGCGATGTACGGGCGGCGGTTGGTAGGTATAATGTGGAAGAGGGAACAAGGCTTATTATAATGCAGAAGGCGAAACTACACGGTCCGTGGAGCTCTCGCCTTTGGCGGAATACGATACTACACATCTCGTCCAGTGATGTGCGCAGATCACACAAATAGGGAAATAATTTGTTCAGAAGGCTTATGCTAAGTTACAAATACGTCAAAAACTTGTTGAAACGAATACCGTTTCGGGATCAATCTCCAAAACAAAAAAAACTGTGTCTCAGTGGAGAAGTCCACCTTAAAGTAATAATTTTGAATATACGTTTTTTTTGTTGGATAGGTTGGCTTGTTAGCGACCTTGGGCACTCAGAATTATTTATGTTACTTTATTGTAAATATATTTAAAAAAATCGAAATTTGATTGCTCTGGGCTGTCCCAACTCCAGTTTGATTCAGTTTGAAAACAGTTCGTAACTTTTATGTGTTGAAAATTTACGACATTTTATTTATTTATCTAACATAACAAAAGGTTTATTTGAGTTGAATTAAATTAGATTATAACAATAAATGAATAGTTTCGCTTCAATTCGAAAAATAAGTTGTGTCCACGCGTTTTTGTTCATCGCTCTGGACCAACATGAATCCGTGTTCACATTCCTAGCTGAACGCTTTAACCAATCAGTTTTCGCCGTGCACGCTATCATCAGCTGTGCTCTGTCTACTGAGGAGGACGGGCATGTTCTGCTTTGCCGTGGTGCCGAGATAAAGAGGCAAACAGTTGATTACTCTGGCTTTGGATTTGAAAATGTTTGATTGCTATGGTAATTTTTTCTCATATTTTATTCACTTTGTTTATGTTTCAATTCAATAATTAGAATAGTCTTAGGGATATATTAAAAAAAAAACAAGATAAATAAAAAAAAGTAACTACTGATTGATTTGTTTGATTGATATGCTTCTTATTTATCATAAAATGCATAAAAAATGCATTTTATGATAAATAAGAAGCATTTTTTTATACCTTAAAGTCATAAAATATTACAAAGGGCAGATGTCCATCTTATGTATTGCTTCTGACTATGCTCTTAGACCATCATCGAAGATCTTGATGGATTGAGAGGATTACCGTGCTTATCTTACGTGTTGTCGAGTTATTTACAACTATTAAGTCTTTTTCAAAATCCGCGCGTCTCAGTTTAACAAAAGTTAAAGTTGTAGAGTTATAACTAAAATAAAATACTTAACAAATCAGTTTTGATTGTATCACACTACAAAAATGCTTCCAAAAAAAAATTACAAGAAAGCAAGAGAGAAAGAAGTTGGCGAGCGACGCAGACTGGCTAAAAAAAGGGCAGCTCCCAGACCTCTATACTCAGTAGCTGGATAAAATCGAGAGAAAGCTACTAGAAGAATAAAAACCGAGTCTAAAGTTGTACCTATTGAGGACTTATGAAGTGCTTCTGACTATGCTCTTAGACAATATCCAAGATCTTAAAAAGGATATAAAAAGGATATTATAAATATTTGAAAGGATGTCTACCGTGCTTGGTTGGACACAGTCGTGAACCTGTTTACGTTTACGTGAGTTGGTTTTACGTGTTGTAGAGTTATTTACAACCATTAAGGCGTTTACAAAATCCACGTGACTGTCTCTCAGTTAAATAAAAGTAATAGGAACTAAAACAATTATAATCATAAAGTTGTAGAGATATCACTTGAAAAATACTTAACAAATCAGTTTGGATTGTTTCTGACTACAATTTTTTTTAAATGCTTCCAAAAAAATTGTCACTGAAAGAAAAGCAAGAGAGAAAGAAGTTGGCTGAGCGACGCAGAATGGCTTAAATAAGGGCAGATCCAGACCTCTATATTCAGTGGCTGATTTAATCGAGAGAAAGCTACCATAAGATTTTTTTTTAAATAACAAAGTATTGATAGTGTTTTTTTAGTACCTACCTAAAATAACGTAATCTCAACAGCAAATTCTGATCATCAGTCAGTTAGTCAGTCAGTCAATGTTGCTGTTAATGTTTAGTTGGATTATTTTTCAAGAACGTAATAGGAAATTGTACCTACATAATCAGCCAAGCATAACTAGCCAACACGATCCGAAAGCATTTGTTTGAATAACTAAAAGACAAGGGATACATTATATTAAACTCGGATGCGACAAATATTAGGACTGGAAGTTGCTTTAAATATTCCTATTTCACCTATAGATTAGATAGATAGATAGATAGAAAATACTTTAATGTACACCAAATAACATATCAGCTTAGTTACTTACTATCAACTTTAACAATGTTGTACAATGGGCGGTCTTATCGCTAAATAGCAATCTCTACCTTTGGATGGAAAGGACTGTAAGAAAGTTTAAAAGGGGTTTAATTGGTGTACTTACCAGATATTATGATTAGATAGAATAAAAAAAGAGATTTGCCCCTGTTTTTATATATTTCGGCACACGAAGCTAGCTTATAATTATAAGAGGGTTCACGCTTATAACCCCCTAATAAGATTATTAGTTTACCTACATTTAGTTAGGTATTCGAACGTGTTCCTAGCGCTAAAATGGAGGTTTATAAGTTTTTAAAAGCCAAGATCGATTCTAACCAAAATTAACTAAAATTAATTTTGGTTATACGCGTATAATCCCCTAATAAAATTATTAGTTTACCTAATATTACTCGTACCGCCCAAATTTAGTTCCTACTAATACTATCAATGCGAAAGTATGGATGTTTGCATGTTAAGATGGTTTGTTAGGTAGGTACCGATAATGTTCGTAACGGGCAAGCAAATTTTGATGACATTCGGAATAGACGTTTAACTATTCCGCAGTTGCATATACAAATGCTACTTTTTAAACCGGTACCACGCGAGCACAATCGTGAACAGAGAGTACATTTTAGTCGAAACTCTGAACCATAACAACTAATGCCTTTCTGAGGCAGCGATGAAAAAAGGCTGTTCTTGTAAGAAAAGGGTTCATACGCTGTCATTAGCATATCCAAGTGATTTGCATATAAATAGGTACTACCTACTTACCTCACCCACAAAGGCTTACGGAGCAACTATGAACTATCTATGGTAGAGTCAGACAACCTCTGAAAGGGTTCAATAAGATAAGGTCACAGGACTTGCTATTAAATATTTAATTAAAATGATTTATGCTATCATTTATATCGTGGCTTTCTATTTATAAAGCTCAAAGATAATTTAGCCTGCAAGTGACTCACGAAATGACTAATAAATAATGTTCCTATATTTAGATAACTACCCCAAAGCATTAGAACAAAAATGGAACACAACAATGCAAAATTACAGAACTCTGGAATTCTTGATATTCTAATAAGCAATATTCAGTGCACTTAAAAACATCCTTTTTTTTAAATCGGTTAAAATGTAGTTTTTGTAAACGATTTATTATTTTCTTTTAGTAGAATTACCTTTTAATTTCAGTGTTTTTCACTATTTTTTTGGTGGCAAATTACAGTACTTACCTACTCTCGAAGTCGGTAGGTACTCTAACTAAATAAATAAATAGTAATGCTGGACATTTTTCATATAGCATTATCTAGTCCCAAACTATGCAGAGCTTGTATTATGGGAACTACATTACTGTTAAATTACTTATAGACTTTTTTGTGAATGCATACATATTATATATAGAAAACACCCAGAACTGAGACCGAATCAAAATAATAATAATTACTTCCTCTATATAAACATTTATCATTGTAGAATGTGGACTATGCATAGTCCTAGATTGTCGCACCTATTTGGACTACTATAATTTATCGCCTGTGTTTTCTTGATTTGTTTTTTTACTGTCCAATATATTAGTAACAAAAATTAAACTGTTTTTCGTCGATTTGTTGACGATCGATTAACCACACAATTGATTTATTTTATTCTATATTATATATCTACTTATACTTAATAATTATACGTACCTTCTTATTTTATCCAATTGAGTAACTCATTCCACTCAAATGTAGATTTTGAACGAATCTCAGTAAAAATTAAGATATCCTAATAATCGGGATTCTTGTTGGTTGGTACCCAACACAAGATTTTTTTTACCTGACAAATTATGTGATAGCCGTAGGTAGGCATTACTGTGGTGTTTGGTTTGATTTTAAGCAATGTATAAATAATTTAATAACTCTCGATCGGACGACGAAATAAGGTAGAGTCTTGGTAGCATCCGTATAATAATAGTGTTACGATCGCTAGGAGGTAGTTAGTATTTAATTCGATAACCGGAGCAGGCAGCCTATGACCTAAACTAACTTTGTAGCGATCACAAAACCGCAACTTAACTAAATTGCTGTTCCAGCAAAGGTTGGTTAGAATGCCTACTGAATGATGGTTGGGAGTTTTCCTTCACCCTATGATAATCAACAATGCTTTTTCATACGAGGCTAGTAAACAATTTGTAGGTAAAATTTGTACCCTGGATTTTGTACTTCTGGATAGTAAGCTTGTGAAATCATATCAGCCCGCTCCAGACCCCAGTGTCGGTTTTAAATATAAGCCATGTTGTTGCCATATATGCAGGTTGTTAGTGTGTATTATATTTTATTCGGTTTTTGCAGCAAATTGAATCCACTTCAGGACCGTATAAAAACAGAATTAAACCGGTCTCCAGTGTCGCATCCGACTTGGTTTATTATATTACCTGGCGTTTGTTTGGTAATTTTATGGGGTAAATAAATTGCATGGGTAAGAAGAACAGAAACCAAGTGGGTAGATAGGTACCGTGTTTTTCTAGGAAACAAGCTGTGTCTATGCATTCAGAAAAGAGATTTTAGTTTTAATTATTCACGTCTGCATAAAACTAATGCAATCTTAGGCAGGTCTTAGTGACATATTTCTATGAAAAAAATATAGTAGATGGTCCTTACTATATTTTAACGCCTGTAGCGACTTTTTACGGCGATGCAGTTGCGCGTTTTGTGAATGTACCTACACTGCATTGCTAAATGTGGACGCATTTGCAACGTGGAATAGAATCGATGCAGTATCTGTACAGTCGCACGGTTTCTATTCAGCATCATTGCGAAACAGTATCAGAAAGTACAAAGGCTTTTTAGCCACTGCATCGCGACTATATCGATGTTGTATCGCGATTGTAGCTATACAGACATAATCATGGTTAGTGGTAAACGGCCAAAGTCAGCATTCTGACTACATCGCGGCCTTTTTGTGGCTATATCGCTGTTGCATCGTCAAAAATTCACCGTAGGCGATGCTCAGGAACCTTAGGAAGTTATAATTTTTTCATAGGTTATAATAAAAGACATACTTACAGTGACGATGCCAACTATGTTTGAAATGTTTGCTTAATCCACATTAGATTTTAATGTGGATAAGCTACGCTGTGTATAAGCTACGCCTATTATTAACTGCCAAAATACCCATGCATACGCTCGAACATGCTTTGTTCCGGTTCCACCGCCTATAGTTACTACAGCATTAATATTTATTATTCAGGCCCCTATTAACACTATGTCCATTATTCAAGGCCTGCATGTTGAACAGGTGCTTAAGCACGCAGTTAATACGTTCATTAGTGCAAAGCGAACCGCAAACACTGCAGCCAGCTTACCCGGCAAGCGGCCCGGCTGAAATTGAGATAGATTTTATGAGTTGATTAAAGCCTGGAAGACTGATTTTTAAAAACAAAGTATAAAAAGCTTTGTGTAAATTATGTGAGCGAATAGAGGCAGAGGTCTAATACCGGAAGGCCAAAGCTGGTTAGCTTTTCGACAGAGGTGTGGCATTCGATATAATGTAAAATAAGGTAGATAGTTCAGTAAACAATATAACCATAGCTACAATGAGTTCCCGTAGAAAATATTGAAAACTGAATTACCTCGATGTTGGACAAAGAGTGTCATGACGAACGTTTTGAGTCAATTTCATACACCGACTTCATTCCATGGGGACTTACATTTTGTAAATGTACCGATATAATTAGAAAGATATGTAAAAATCAAAATATATGCAATGAACTGCAATGTACTGCAATGTTGATTTATTTAACACTAGACTCTGTCCAAGGGTTCACGGGCACGTGGTACCCGGATGAAAATTAGCCTATGTGTTATACTAGATCACGAACTATACTTGTTTCAATTTTTGATCTCTACCGGTTCAGCCCTTACTAAGATTATTAGCAACAAACTTCCAAACTTTAAAATATCCAAAAGACGCAGAAGGTTGTGGGTTCGATTCCCACCGCGGGACAAATGTTTTATATGATCTGCAAATATTTATCTCGGGTCTGGGTGTTTTCTATGTATAATATGTACATATGTATTTACAAACAAAAGTATATAAGTAGTATATCAGTATTATGTATGTAGTTTCCATAATACAAGCTCTGCTTAGTTTGGGGCTAAATGATGCTGTGTAAAAAATGTCCAGCATTATTTATTATTATTAATATTATGACCGACTCGATTAACATCAAGTAGATTAAAATACTACTTTTTCTCAGAACAGAAACCTAGAACCAGCTAAAAAGGCATTGAGCGTTTAATTTAAACGTATAATAGAATAGAAAAAGCAGCTGAAGCTTGCGTTTGCTGCCAACCGGTGATAACTTTCACGACGCAAACTTCGCTAACGAGCTAACTAGAGATCGCTTCATTGAGTACCATTATTGATCGATTACCTATATGGATAAGCCAGTTGCTATATAATGGCAACTTGCTTTATATAAACTGACGTACAAACTTTTGCATTGTTTGCACGGGCTAGGTAACGGTAATAAAAATGTACGTCTTGAAATGTTGACTTTCGAATATTACGAAGATTTATGAAAATACATTATTTTCAACTACTACTCATTTATTTTTGCGTTTTGTTTTCGTAGGAGCTGCCAGTTTACTTATATTAAAGATCAGACTTAGGAGGATTATGTTGCCTGAATAAAAATATCGATATACTAGCTTCTGCCCACGGCTTCGCGCGCGTGGTACCCGGAAAAAAAATAAGCCTATGTATTCTAACCGATAGAATTACCAATATTTTGAATGAATGAAAGAATTAAAAGCGATGGCATTCATCTGATATGATATGCGACCAACTTCAACTTCTTAATTGAAGTTGGTCTCAAACTGTTAGTTTTAGCTTGACGTCAAACTAGTGACGTTTGTAAATAAAATGATGTTGGTATGTAGCATCACAACGATTTGTTATAGTTGCTAAAACCAATCAAATATTTGAGTAATCCTGAACAAGAACCAAATGGTTCAATCTTAAAAATCAGCGTATTTGGTTGATCACTCTGCTTTTAAAATATTAGGTAATTTTATTTATGTTCTGTATTTTTATTCCGAAAAGGAGATGCCTAAATACCTATACATATTTTCATATTGGCCCCTAATTTTCTCAACCAATTTTTGAAATATTTGGGTGTGATAATTTCAAGACCAGAGCATTCAATTTTGATGCCAGAGCAATCAACAAAACAATGATTTGTATTAGAAAAATACTACAAATCAGTTAAATTGTTTATTTTAAAATAGTCAGACCACATTATAATAATTTCAGGGCCATCAGACCACAACACATCCATCTAAATCACTCCCTGCCATTATCCTGCCTGCCTTATTTTCATCCTAATTTGCTATTGAGATTACGTTATTTTACTTAGGTCGGTACTAAAAAAACACTGTCAATACTTTGTTATTTTAACAAAATTTTATTTTTTTCTTCTGGTAGCTTTCTCTCGATTTTATCCAACCACTGATCATAGAGGTCTGTAAGCTGCCCTTATTTTAGCAATCCTGCGTCGCTCGCCAACTTCTTTCTCTCTTGCTTTCTTGTATTTTTTTTTGGAAGCATTGTTGTAGTCTGAAACAATCCGAACTGATTTGTTAAGTATTTTATTTTAGTTATATCTCTACTACTTTAACTTTTGTTAAACTGAGAGAAAGTCGCGCGGATTTTGAAAATGCCCTAATAGTTTTAAAGAACTCGACAACACGTAAGATAAGCACGGTAGATATCCTCTCAAATAATCAAGATCTTTGATGACGTTCTAAGAGCATAGTCAGAAGCACTACATAAGAGGAGCATCTGCACTTTGTAATATTTTATGACTTTAAGGTATAAAAATGCTTCCTATATATCATAAAATGAATTTTTTTGATCGATCTGGTCTTTTTGACCATATCAATAAAAAAAAGTAACTAATTCAATGATTCTGCTGAGATGCAAAACAATAGAAATCTATAATTTCTATACGATAAATATATCCCTTACACTGTTCTAATTATTTAATTGAAACATAAACAAAGTGAATAAAAAATGAGAAAAAATTACCATAGCAATCAAACATTTTCAAATCTAAAGCCAGAGTAATCAACTATTTACCTCTTTATCTCGGCACCACAGCAAAGCAGAACATGCCCGTCCCCCTCAGTAGACAGAGCACAGCTGATGACAGCGCGCACGGTGAAAACCGATTGGTTAAAGTGTTCAGCTAGGAATGTGAACACGGATTAATGTTGGTCCAGAGCGATGAACAAAAACGCGAGGACACAACTTATTTTTGAAATTGAAGCGAAACTATTCATTTATTTTTATAATCTAATTTAATTCAATTCAAATAAACCTTTTGTTATGTTAGATAAATAAATAAAATGCCGTTAATTTTCAACACAAAAAAATTACTAACTGTTTTCTGAATCAAACTGGAGTCGGGACAACCCAGAGCAATCAAGATTTCGAGGTTTCCGAATTTTTAAAATATATTTACAATAAAGTTCCATAAATAATTCTGAGGGCCCAAGCTAACAAGTCAAACTATTCAACAAAAAAAACTCCTATTCAAAATTATTACTTTAAGGTGGACTTCTCCACTGAGACACAGAAAATTGTTGTTTTGGAGATCAACAATTTTCATCATCAGATGAGGCTGTCGAAGAGTATGAAAAACATTTCCGGTGTCACCACAGAGGAGTGGCATAAATATTTTGAAAATTGGTTTATTCGTATGAAAAGTGCATTAACGCACGAGGAATATTTTATGAAACAATAAATTCGTTTTTCCTATTAATTTTTAGTGCGCCTCTCGTATTAGAAAGTTTTGCTCAGTTAAAACTTAAAAATACTGCATTCAACAATGTTTTTAAAATTTCATATAAAAAGGAAATGGCATATTCCCCAGACATTGTGTTAAAAGACACGATCAAATTGGACTTTTGAGATGGCTTTTAATTTTCCAACGAGTTTCCATTCTATTTTCCCTCTATAAAGCGGGGTTTAAAACTTATATTAAATGTATAGAAAAACCCACTAAAAAAACGGGGAAAGTATAAGGAAATTATGAAATCGCAAGCCGCATCAGCGAAACAACTTGTGACGTAACGTGACGACGACGACGGTAGGGTAGGGTCTAAGGACTAAGGAAGAGAAATGCTCGTAACGATTAGATTTTTATCGATCAATTCCAATTGCAATGTGATCTTTAAACGAATTGACTATATTCAAACCGTGACAATGTAAAAAAATGTATTTTTTTACGGAAATCGATAGTACTTGTATTATAATATCTGTGTCGATAGTGTAGGCTTGATAAATACTTATACTAATGGGGTCACGAAGGACATCCAAAGATCGCTAATCAGTAGATACGCAGACCCTTCAGGATATCAAGATACATGCCCACCTTTTGCATAGAAGCATTCCATCGCCGCTGCTTAAGCCGTAGGTGAACGATTATTTGTAGGACGCAATTGATTACTGCATATGTACATATCTACGTATATCATAGAACGTCCACCTTTTCTAATATAGTAAGTACCTAGTTTAAAAATGATTTTTGTCTAATGATGACAAAAAACGGTTGGCATTTTTAGTAAAAATGGTATAATGGTGTTAAATAAAGAAATGTGTTGCGATTTTTAATCGTTTCTATAAAATAACAACTGAATTGAGAACCTCCTCCTTTTTTCAAATTGGTTAAAAATATATATAATTTCCTCATTTGAATTTTAAATTAAATTCTTTCAATTAATTATATTATTAATAACTAGTCTCTGCCCGCGGCTTCGCCCGCGTGTTACCCGGATTAAAAGTAGCCTAGGTATGTGTTATTCTTGATGTATAAGCTACTATATTACTGTAAAGTTTCATCAAAATACGTTCAGTAGTTTTTGCGTGAAAGAGTAACAAACATCCATCCTCACAAACTTTCGCGTTTATAAAATTAGTAGTTCGATTCTTTTAATTGACTTTTTAATAATAGGTATAGGTAAATAGGCAATCTTGAAGAACTTTTTACAAATCTGATTAGCACTTTCTGATAGCAATCATTACAAAGTTGGATCGACAGTTTGAGCTCTTTGAGCGAGACCCAATAATAAAATCGATTTCTTGAGAAAGTGCCAATGTGTTTTGGTTCCTAATTTATTTGAAAAGTTGTTTCAAATTTGGAATTGCTCTTCGTGATCTGAAAATAAATTTGTATGATTTTGTTGTAGTGTAGGTACATATGTATAAATGTACTACAATGGTAAGAATTGATTCTGTGTTGAGCAGTAAAATTGTCGTCAGCGGTATTTTAAGTGCCAAATTCCTTATATCAAAAAAATATCAGGAATTTGACATTTCCACCCGTATTGGGAGGATAGATTTTAGATTTGTAAGTTATGTTTTCAATGTTACGATTAAGAACCCTAAAACGGCTCTACCATAGGTATACATAATAGTACTATATTCAGAATGGTCATTCCGTGAATCCACACTCCACTCTCACCAATCCGGCTTACTTTACCCCACCTGGATTCCATGATTACTTTTTAGTGGAGGGACATACTCGTACGTCATAGTCATAAATGCTACTGCGTAACAAAATTTTCGAAAAGATTGTTTAGAAATTGAATTGACACAGATGTTATCGGTGGCCGACCGCGTCGGCGTCGGACGACTCAACTCCCAGAAGTGAGGACAGAGTGCGCAAAAGGATGCCATCACACCATTTCATTTGAAATGTAGCATTTCAAATGAAATGATTCCAACCTCAACATTTATAATTTAAACACAGAAATTCCTTGTTGTAATTCACATAACTAAGTGGTATAATAAAAAAAAATAAACAACGGCACCGTTCACGTACCTTCACAAACTTATATATGTAGTGATTAAAAAGCGTTTATTTCGTATATTTTATCGAGAGTGTCCGGGGATTGTTAAGGGAATAGGTAATCCCGAGTAGGAATCAGTTCAAATTAAGTATCAATAAAATAACAAAGAAATTTTATAGGTTCTTTATTTAAAGCCAGGAGCACAAGTTGATACGCATAAAATATAAAGCAATAAAATTCGGGTTTGAAACACAGCTAGGAAGTTTTGTTTTGATTTGTAATAGGAACGTAAGTATTAAAATAAAAGTTTTTATTATTTTCTTTTGAAGTAGGTATAAAAGATTTTATTGTTGTGAGATACTAGGTTTCCTTTATTTTAGAAACGATTTAAAACTCATTAAACTTTTATCAAAAACGGCTCCCAAAGAAAAAATATGTATATTTTTATGTATAAAATTTCTTTGTAAATTGTACAATTAAATTTCAGCAATACTATTTTAAAAATAAATGTTTCAAAATATATCTTACAGTTTCTGCCCTTGGCTTCGTTCGCGTAGTACCCGGAATAAATGTAGGTAGCCCATATATGTTATTCCAGGTCTACACAAGGTGATTCAAGCATCATGATCCGAGAGGAGCAAGGCGATGGGGAATCCTGTGGCGGACACGAATCAATCCCATACATGTTCTATATGGCTATTTTTGTGCCCTGATTTCGTCCATTACCTGAGGCAAAAGGTTTACATAGAATTATGATTTTGAAGTGAGCCAGCCTTCCTTTTGGACCATGGTGCCTGAATGACCTTGTATAATTCCCTGATCCAAATCGATTCAGCCGTTATGAAATTTATTGTATACACACATCTAAACATCCATACTTTTGCATATATAACATTTTAACTAGATCATCATGTATTAAGTCATCTTAGAATTTTGTTTGATTCGCTTAATTGACGATTTACATGTTCTAATATTCTCGAATTTGTAAATTGAAAGTATGCTCCGTAAAGTTTTATGAAAATATATTTAAAATATAGAACGTGTGCTAGTTGAAAAACGGGGTTTCCGGAAAAAAATTAAAAAAACGGCACTGTTTGACCCTTTCGACGCATAAAGCCAAAATCAAAAGATTTGGGCGTTTAAAAAATCTATAATAAACTGCCCAGAAACATAAAGTTGCTACCATTGACATTATTTAAAAATAAACTAAATAAACTACTGACATCAAAATGCTATTATAATATAAATGACTTTTTATTAGATAATAATATAAATATTGATGAATCTGTGAAATGAATGTATTAATTAATTATTATTTAACCAGTTTAATCTTTAATGTGTTTTGTAATCGAATATTCTTCTTTTTTAACTGTAATGTAACTAATTTCTCCTACTGACTGATATGTATATTTGCATGCCCTCGATCTAGGCAAAACATGTACGGTGCTTACCCTTAACATTCTTCCATCTTTGTGACCTATGTTTGCAAATAAAGAATTTGATTTGATTTGATTTGATTTATAGGAACAATACTGAAATCACGAAAAATCAACTGGTCCATGGAAAAATGTCATATAACCTCGACGAAATGTATGGAACAGCTGTTTTTTTCCAAATTCAGAGTTGATCCCTCGGTAAAAGTAGTTTATTGATGAGTACAATATCCCCTTTCGGCTTAGTACACCCTATGCTTATAACTCGATAGACCTAGGGGGTCCTATCTTATGCGTCGAAAGGTACCAGAGGCCTATCATGGCCTATATAAAGGCCTTCGTCCTTATGGTTGATGTATAAAATCGTTAATGATGTTACATTAAAACACGTAACCACCGTACCGTAGATCCAAAAATATAAAATGCATTTCGTCATTTGGCATAAATGCGTTTTGGCGTTATGCGTATCTCACATTTCGCGTAAATGCATTTTTGCGTTATGCATTTTTGCCATTTAGCGTATTGATATTATGAAAATTAGGCATTAAGCGTACTGTTTTATTTTTTTAGCATTATGCGTCGAAAGGGGTTTGGCGGCTCACTTTCTGAGGCGTCCATAAAATTCGCTGTTATACAATTTTAAACGTTTTGCGAAGGAGAAAGCTCAGTAATATGAATTTTACACTAGGATATTATTATTCTGGCGATATAGTCCCTTTCTTTAGGTATGATTAGACACCGAGGATTTTAAGTTGTAGGTACGTACGACACATAATTACCTATACTCTAATAAATTGTTGTGACATTTAATATACTTAATTAATTAAATATTTCAAAAGAATATAAATATTAAAACTTTTTGAAAACCGGCTTCTAATTTGCATCATTCTCAACCGAAATTAGCTACCTAATCAGCAAGCCTAAGCTACGACCAGGTAGAAATCAGTTAACCACAAATCGACACTTACATTTAATAAGATTGTTTAAAAAAAATCTAAATGAGACAAGTACATAATAATTAATAATTTTGTATAACCACAAATGTATACGTATAATAATATAATATACATTTTAAGACATCGATACATTTTCTAATACTTTGTATACACTGGAATATTTTTTCCTTATAGTAGGTATATCTCATCTCGCACACACTCAAGTTTTATCTTACGATGAAAATCAGTCGTCAAAGACTATTCAATTTTATTAATATTTTCCAAATGTTTACCTCTAATATAAGACGGCTTATACAAAGCTCTTAAACTGCTTATTTTTTATACAATATATTAAGTACATAAAACATCAATACGTTCTCGAAATACACATTTTCCTGAAAAAGCCTCTAGTTAATAGCATTGGGAATACACATCAAATTATGGATGATCCTAAAACACTGATTTTCTCTGTGCTGTTAACATAATGTATGAAAGTACAGTGCTTTATTCTTACAAATAGATTTTAAGTTGTGAGCAAAAGTTCTTTGCATAAGTACAACGCGTAAAAAAAATAATTTATTTGAGGTATGACTGACTCCGATGTTTCATTTATTCCAACATAGAATTGTGATCGATTTCTCATAGTAAATTGTCAAATCGTTAGGAACATATTTTAGGGTGCCGTAGTAAATGTAATTTTACGGAATGAAAGTAAAAGTCGCAGTCAGGTAAAAAAACCTTTTTAAGTTTGGCTGATGATAATTATCGTGTGGGTAAGAAGAACATTAACAATGTATACTCAATACAAATAGAAATGTTTATAGTAAGAGATGATATGAAATTGATAACGAGTCTTATAATATTTGGTCGGGAAATTCTAATAGAGACTAATAGCTAGGTACATAAGCTCTGAAGGGTGCGCACTATCTACACACACATACGAATGCTTTGAAATTTTACACTTGCTATATTTATGTATATTCTCTCATAGGTCCATAAGAGATACACAGTCTTGCATAATATATTTTACATTAATACTGTTTTTTGTTAATTTTTAAAGAAAGTTTTCTAAAATATACAAGGTATTTTAATTAAAAAATAGATCACTTTCAAAAACTAAATTTTGATTTAAAATACTTCACTTTGGTAAACGTTATGCATATTGTAGTCAATTGAATGGACGTTGTGCACAAATCACATTAAATAAATAAATTTATTATATAATATGATGAAATAATATAATTAAATTATGTTATGTGTAAAATATCTACTGTTCTGCGAAACGCAGCCTTTGCTTCTTGATGAATTCCTGGGCGAGTTTGTCGTTGGTGCGTGACTCACATATTTGCAAAATCGGGTGATCTGGAAATGTTTTCTCATTACTCACGGGTTATGAATACGTTAAGTATACCAGATACTTTACGTATTCATAACAACGTATTTATATTGACGTGTATTTTAAATACAGCAGAATGAAGATTTTGAACAAATTATCTTTCATCAACTTTTGTCGATGAAAATAAAATTTGGTACATCTGCCTCTTATATTTCAACAATGTGTCCCTATCAGTCAGAAATGAGAGATATTTTTTCTGGCAGATATGTGTATAAATTGTTTCTTTTTCAGAGCTTTGGTTGGCTATTTTTTTGGATAGAGACATCTAGACATGGATTAAGTTTTTTTGTCCATATAAATTCCACCCTCGGTTTTGAACGAACTACATTCACCTTATTATACGATTATTAATTTTATTCATTATATTAAAGTGTTGATTATTTAGTTCATTAATAATTATTGTACCCTAGATCGCTTTGGCGAGATTCAAAGTCGCATTTCGCGACTTTGAACCTCGCTATTAATAAATAAATAAATAAATAACGCTACACATTTTCACACAGCATCATCTAGCCCCAAACTAAGCAGAGCTTGTATTATGGGAACTACATGACTGATATACTACTTATATAATTTTTTTTGTAAATAAATACATATTATACATAGAAAACACCCAGACCCGAGACAAACATTTGCAGATACAAACATTTCTCCCGTGGCGGGAATTGAACCCGCAACCTTCTGCGTCTCAGTTCCCACTGCGCCATAGAGGTCGTCAAAATATTGACTCGATTGTACCTGAATCGTTAAGTCACTTTGAAGTAGGTAAGGTAAAGGGATTAACACTACACCTTCTATCACAAATACAACTTCCATGTCCATATCATACCCTCTACACTACGCCGTCTATGTTTCTATACATACATGCACCCTTCATGTTCATATGAAATCCTCAATGCCCCTGTTACAGCATCCATGTCTATATTACACCCTCTATGCCTCTCTTACACCTTTCTTGACAATATAACACCCTCTACATGATACCTTCCATATCTCTATACATAAATACACCTTCCAGTCTATCCAAAACCCCTCTTTACCTCTGTTACACCATCCATGCCCATTTTAATAAATCAATAATACTGAACATTTTCAGTGTGGAACAGCTGTTTTTTTCCAAATTCAGAGTTGATCCCTCGGTAAAAGTAGTTTATTGATGAGTACAATATCCCCTTTCGGCTTAGTACACCCTATGCTTATAACTCGATAGACCTAGGGGGTCCTATCTTATGCGTCGAAAGGTACCAGAGGCCTATCATGGCCTATATAAAGGCCTTCGTCCTTATGGTTGATGTATAAAATCGTTAATGATGTTACATTAAAACACGTAACCACCGTACCGTAGATCCAAAAATATAAAATGCATTTCGTCATTTGGCATAAATGCGTTTTGGCGTTATGCGTATCTCACATTTCGCGTAAATGCATTTTTGCGTTATGCATTTTTGCCATTTAGCGTATTGATATTATGAAAATTAGGCATTAAGCGTACTGTTTTATTTTTTTAGCATTATGCGTCGAAAGGGGTTTGGCGGCTCACTTTCTGAGGCGTCCATAAAATTCGCTGTTATACAATTTTAAACGTTTTGCGAAGGAGAAAGCTCAGTAATATGAATTTTACACTAGGATATTATTATTCTGGCGATATAGTCCCTTTCTTTAGGTATGATTAGACACCGAGGATTTTAAGTTGTAGGTACGTACGACACATAATTACCTATACTCTAATAAATTGTTGTGACATTTAATATACTTAATTAATTAAATATTTCAAAAGAATATAAATATTAAAACTTTTTGAAAACCGGCTTCTAATTTGCATCATTCTCAACCGAAATTAGCTACCTAATCAGCAAGCCTAAGCTACGACCAGGTAGAAATCAGTTAACCACAAATCGACACTTACATTTAATAAGATTGTTTAAAAAAAATCTAAATGAGACAAGTACATAATAATTAATAATTTTGTATAACCACAAATGTATACGTATAATAATATAATATACATTTTAAGACATCGATACATTTTCTAATACTTTGTATACACTGGAATATTTTTTCCTTATAGTAGGTATATCTCATCTCGCACACACTCAAGTTTTATCTTACGATGAAAATCAGTCGTCAAAGACTATTCAATTTTATTAATATTTTCCAAATGTTTACCTCTAATATAAGACGGCTTATACAAAGCTCTTAAACTGCTTATTTTTTATACAATATATTAAGTACATAAAACATCAATACGTTCTCGAAATACACATTTTCCTGAAAAAGCCTCTAGTTAATAGCATTGGGAATACACATCAAATTATGGATGATCCTAAAACACTGATTTTCTCTGTGCTGTTAACATAATGTATGAAAGTACAGTGCTTTATTCTTACAAATAGATTTTAAGTTGTGAGCAAAAGTTCTTTGCATAAGTACAACGCGTAAAAAAAATAATTTATTTGAGGTATGACTGACTCCGATGTTTCATTTATTCCAACATAGAATTGTGATCGATTTCTCATAGTAAATTGTCAAATCGTTAGGAACATATTTTAGGGTGCCGTAGTAAATGTAATTTTACGGAATGAAAGTAAAAGTCGCAGTCAGGTAAAAAAACCTTTTTAAGTTTGGCTGATGATAATTATCGTGTGGGTAAGAAGAACATTAACAATGTATACTCAATACAAATAGAAATGTTTATAGTAAGAGATGATATGAAATTGATAACGAGTCTTATAATATTTGGTCGGGAAATTCTAATAGAGACTAATAGCTAGGTACATAAGCTCTGAAGGGTGCGCACTATCTACACACACATACGAATGCTTTGAAATTTTACACTTGCTATATTTATGTATATTCTCTCATAGGTCCATAAGAGATACACAGTCTTGCATAATATATTTTACATTAATACTGTTTTTTGTTAATTTTTAAAGAAAGTTTTCTAAAATATACAAGGTATTTTAATTAAAAAATAGATCACTTTCAAAAACTAAATTTTGATTTAAAATACTTCACTTTGGTAAACGTTATGCATATTGTAGTCAATTGAATGGACGTTGTGCACAAATCACATTAAATAAATAAATTTATTATATAATATGATGAAATAATATAATTAAATTATGTTATGTGTAAAATATCTACTGTTCTGCGAAACGCAGCCTTTGCTTCTTGATGAATTCCTGGGCGAGTTTGTCGTTGGTGCGTGACTCACATATTTGCAAAATCGGGTGATCTGGAAATGTTTTCTCATTACTCACGGGTTATGAATACGTTAAGTATACCAGATACTTTACGTATTCATAACAACGTATTTATATTGACGTGTATTTTAAATACAGCAGAATGAAGATTTTGAACAAATTATCTTTCATCAACTTTTGTCGATGAAAATAAAATTTGGTACATCTGCCTCTTATATTTCAACAATGTGTCCCTATCAGTCAGAAATGAGAGATATTTTTTCTGGCAGATATGTGTATAAATTGTTTCTTTTTCAGAGCTTTGGTTGGCTATTTTTTTGGATAGAGACATCTAGACATGGATTAAGTTTTTTTGTCCATATAAATTCCACCCTCGGTTTTGAACGAACTACATTCACCTTATTATACGATTATTAATTTTATTCATTATATTAAAGTGTTGATTATTTAGTTCATTAATAATTATTGTACCCTAGATCGCTTTGGCGAGATTCAAAGTCGCATTTCGCGACTTTGAACCTCGCTATTAATAAATAAATAAATAAATAACGCTACACATTTTCACACAGCATCATCTAGCCCCAAACTAAGCAGAGCTTGTATTATGGGAACTACATGACTGATATACTACTTATATAATTTTTTTTGTAAATAAATACATATTATACATAGAAAACACCCAG
Organism: Perizoma flavofasciatum; assembly: GCA_958496245.1. Taxonomy (NCBI): domain Eukaryota; kingdom Metazoa; phylum Arthropoda; class Insecta; order Lepidoptera; family Geometridae; genus Perizoma; species Perizoma flavofasciatum. The sequence continues at coordinate 6,952,071 of OY292431.1, forward strand.
ACCCGAGACAAACATTTGCAGATACAAACATTTCTCCCGTGGCGGGAATTGAACCCGCAACCTTCTGCGTCTCAGTTCCCACTGCGCCATAGAGGTCGTCAAAATATTGACTCGATTGTACCTGAATCGTTAAGTCACTTTGAAGTAGGTAAGGTAAAGGGATTAACACTACACCTTCTATCACAAATACAACTTCCATGTCCATATCATACCCTCTACACTACGCCGTCTATGTTTCTATACATACATGCACCCTTCATGTTCATATGAAATCCTCAATGCCCCTGTTACAGCATCCATGTCTATATTACACCCTCTATGCCTCTCTTACACCTTTCTTGACAATATAACACCCTCTACATGATACCTTCCATATCTCTATACATAAATACACCTTCCAGTCTATCCAAAACCCCTCTTTACCTCTGTTACACCATCCATGCCCATTTTAATAAATCAATAATACTGAACATTTTCACACATCATCATCTAGCCCCAAACTAAGCAGAGCTTATGTTATGGGAATTACATGATAAGGTTTTTTTTGTTTTAAATACATTACATAATATATTATACCTCTATAGAAAACACCCAGATCCGAGACAAATATTTACAGATCATACAAGCATTTGTCCCGCGGTGGGAATTGAACCCGCCACCTTTTACGTCTCAGGTGGGCTTTCGCCCACTGTGTCAAAGAGGTCGTCAATAATACACCAGCTATATCTCTATTACACCTTCATGTCAATATAACACCCTCTACGTGACATATCCTTATTTATACATACCCTCTATGCCTCAGTTACGCCATCTATATCCATATTTCATCTTTTATGGCCCTATTTGTCTCTATTTCACCCTCTCAAAATGGCCAAGGAACTCACTGCGGTCATGGAGCTGCATAAGCGGCAGCTCGACGGGGCGCAGCGGGTCGGGCGGCCCGTTGACATTGACACCGGGCACGCGCTCGAGCGCTACGAACGCCTCCCCTGCGAAGTCGTCCGCCGTCAGCACATCCTTATCCCACACTGATATGGCCAGCACTGCGTCTCCCGAGCGGACAGATTCAATGCACACGTTGAACTCGAAGCACTCGTCCCACACTGGGTTCAAAGTTTTCTGTCAAGACGAATATTCATGTCAGATTGTTTGGAAGTTATTCATACGACCCATAAAATCAACTCATGAGACTAGGAAATAAGTCTCATGTACATGACACGTAGTTCATGGTCATTTACCGCAAATTGAAACAATCCGTATTTGTCATTTCATGTGCATGTACCTAATATTTACTATTTAATAACGTAATTATGCATTACTTTACTTACCTTTTGCACATTGGTAACTTGCTCATGAGTTTTGGGGAAGAGCCGTTTTGGGAAAAGTTCCAGCACGACGAACGGATCGCTCAGGCCATTCGGGTCTAGTGGGATGACGTCACGGGCTGATAGAATTTCCACGCAGAGCGTGTCGTGGTTTACGTGGACCCTGGATTAAAAAACGGCCAAAGCCAAAGTTGTAAGGTTTTTGGGAAGTTATATGAGTAATGATGATTAAATCTACTCTTAGTTCAAGGTTTAATGGTATGGCAAACAACATTGTACAGAAACTAATATTTACAAGCGCAAAGTTTGCAAGAGGTTTGCTAAATACACTGTTTAAACCGGAAGCTTCTACCGGAACAAGCAAAGGATATTACAAAATTATCTTCTCCAAAACTTAATGAAGCTATAATCAGTGAACCCACTGTTCATTTTTATTTTATCCACAAACTCAAAAAGCGACTTCGTAATAAAATTTCGCTGTGAAAATAATATTTAAATAAAAGAAAAGGTACGAGTATGAAGTCTTAAAATAACGAATAATTAGATTCTTTTATAATTCTGTTGAACAAACCTGAGCAAAATAGAGCCATATGGTGACGGTAGATGAGCTCTTGCTTGTTCCTGCAGCCGGTCAGCGAGCCAGAGCTCTATCAACTTATCAGTAGTGGCTTGATGATACTTCATCCTTTGTTCCAGGCGAGTCCATTCTGGGTTGTGCACTTCGGTCATTGGGAGCCCTGTTTTAGGTAAACAACATGAAGCCGATTTTACAAGTAGATAGAGACATATTGAGTGAATATTGTTTGACTAATAAAATCTTACAAATGTTTGCCATGTGTATTATGCTTGCGAATAAATGGCTCTTTGCTGTAAATTGCTTGGTCCTACCTTTCCCTTCAGCGTGGAAGAACTCGGCAAGCAAATCCAGAGCTTCCTTCAGACGGTCGTGATAGACCCTTGGCTTTTCAGCTCCTCCTGCGTCAGCTTGAGCAGACATTTCCTTGAGTACAGCGCTCCAGCATCCCGCTAGAGCACGGATAAAAGCACGTGGCAGAAGCCAAGTGTTCAATGCTGATAGATGCTGGTCGAGGAACTCCAGCAGCGGAGTTATTGCCTAGAGACGGAAATATAAAGGCTTTCACTGCGACCCCTTTGATAATATATTATTTATAATAGCCTCTGCTTACAGCTTCACCCACATCTTACTAGAATAAAAAGCCGTCTATGTTTCTAGATAATTTAGAACAGGTTCCAAATTTTCCATGTTCCAAATTTCATCTAAATCGGTCCAGCCGTTTCGTAGATTATTAGCAAAACATACACATCTAAAACTTCGACATTTATAATATTAGTGCGAATTAGTAGTATAGTGTATCTATCTGCCAAATTTACTGGCTGCTCAAAAGATTTTATTTATAAAAACAGTTCTCGAAATAATTATTGAAGTCAGTCAGAAGACCAATTCGAATAATATTATAAACGTGAAAGTTTGTGAGGATGGATATTTGCTACTCTTTCACGCAAAAACTACTGAGCGGATTTTGATGCAACTTTACAGTAATATAGCTTATACATCAGATTTACACATGGGCTACTTTTTATCCGGGTACCACGCGGGCGAAGTAGTGGGCAGAAGCTAGTATTTTATAAAAAAGCCCTAACAGTCCAAATGAGTAACTAACCTAAAGGTGAATGAGCTAGCAACGTATGAGAACCTCCAATCAGGGCATAGTGGTGGCCTGATAAATATGGTGGAGGTAACTAGTTCACCTGCTCTAAGATAAAAGATTACACATCAAATGATATAATACCTACAGTTCTAGGAACAGTTCTGACCTGTGGCGTAGGCAGCGTGTCAGGAGACCAGGCGAGGTGGAAGACCGCTTTGCGCAGCGGAGGCCTAGCGCGGGCGGCAAGCGGCGTCGCCGCGCGTGTAGACCGGGCGTCCAGAGTGCCCAGAGCCCCTCGGACCAGCTGACGTGCATTCTCGTCTCTTTCGCTACTATTACAAATAGTATTTAGGTTTAGCATTATACCTATCAAAAACCATTATCGGTGGAAAACGAGGAAGAAGAAGGCCGTGAATAGACGATAAGATATTTAGTACTAAATGAGTCAGATAAAGCAGAAACGACATTTCATGCCGTAAAAAGAGATATACTCGTAACATGACAAAATTTAAAAAAAAAATATGGTGGAATTTATTTTTATTTATTTATTTTTATCTGCATCAGGTGAACCGACAAGAGCATAGCTCTTAAATCTAATGAATGAATCATGTACTCTACTGAGTAGATATTTTTAACATAATTATGAATGAACAAGATCCATCCGTTTAAACATAATATTTTGACCCTGGGCTGTATTTTTGTGATAGTTAGGTACCCATAACTTACAGCCTAGGGCCAAAACGTGTTTAATAAATATATAAATAAACTATATAAACGGTAAAATAAGAAGTTTATAATGAGAGTAAATTATGAGACTTAGTTCGAGAGTTTAGTGTTTGACATAACAAATAAATGTTTTAAAAAATGCCTTTCTACGTAAAATAAAAAAAACATGTGTAGCTATTCCAAGTTCGTAATATTAGAGATGGCTTCGAATATTTTTGTCTACGTCGTTCGTTATAGCTCGCTCGTAAAAGTCATAAATTCTACGATGAAACGCTGTTGTAAAAAGCACCTAGAAGTTACCACATAATGTCACGTAAGTCTGGAACCTAATACCTTCTTAAAACTTCGTGACACTTAAAGTTGAGAAGACTGCAATTCATAGTTTCCTTAACTGACGACTTATCTAAGTAGTTATTTAAGCGAGCTGAAAACTATACAGTAAAACCCATCCTCGATATTTTTTGTTGTTCAACCTCAGCTGCAACAATAGTCATTTTATTTGATCGTCCAAGCGTTCCCATTTCTATATAGGTACAGTTAGGTACCCAACAGTACCTATATAGAAATGGGTATGAATAGAGTAGGTACTCGACCTTATCAATTTCAAAGTAAATTTTGACACTTTGACCACGAATCCAAAACTTGAACTTCCGGAGTGTAGAGTATGTACCTACCTGCTTACGTATAAAAAGTTCCTGTATCAAAATGCCAAATTTATACATGAACAGAAGATACTCTGAAACTAAACCCCTAGTCAATTTGTTGCTAAGAACTAGTTTAAGTGAACTCTGGCATAACTGTTGTGTTGTTCGTCGTTCGACAGCTTTCTCTTTGAAAACAATTTGTTTGTTTCTTGGTAACGAATCCATTACCTTAATATTTGAACCCAAACAAACTCGTACAACATATAAGAAATGGTTGTACCTTACCTATGTAAGTATGTTCGGCTTTCATATCTATGTGAAAATGAGTTTTAACCAACAAAACAAAATTGAATAACTGATGGATATCTAAGGAAACGTCTCAACATCATTGGTAGAATCGATTTCAGTAGACACTTTCGCGGTAAAAGGTCTTACTAAGCAGGAAACAAAATATTCGATAAGAAAGAGAGCTAGTTATAGAACGAAACATTTTTAGAGATGATTTCGTATTTAGAGCGAAGAAAGAGTTCACGGTCTTGGTTTAAGAGATTTGGTTGCACTTACATGTGTTCATCGTCGTACTCGGCAAGCGAACGGCGCACGTATTCCAGGTTATTCACAATCGTGCATATTTCTTCCGTTGTTTTGTTTTGACCTGTGAATAAAGACGCGTGGCATCTTATCTAATTTCTTTTACGAAAAAGAAATGAAAACTCAACAAAATCAGAACACGCAATTTTATGAATTTAGCGTCGTGGCAGCACCACATCAAAAATATTTTATTACAAACTTTGTTTTAAAGAACATAACAGATCTGTTGTATCATCAAAATACTTTTCTTATATTCGGGCATGTTCTTTACTCAAACAATTTTCTTCTAAAGAGTGTTTCCTTTTCATAAATTTCACATTGTTCAAAGCTTGGTTGCTTCTATTCATGTACCTTGTGTTTGGAAAAAAATAGCTTTTTTTTAAACACTAGGTACATTTTTTAGGTACCATAATGAGTTTGCCACGAAGACTCCACCGATAATGTTAAAATATCAAAAGAAAGTAATAAATTCTGACCAAAAAGTTACTTGGACATTTTACACCTGGCCACTTTATTTATGTCACGATAAAGGGCAAGGTAATAAAATAAACTCATTAATTTTGCCACAGATAAAGCAGTTTTCTTTTCAGTAACTTAACTACGAATAGAAACTTTAACCTTTTCGGTTAAATCAGTGAGTATCTCGGAGCCACCGTTGCACCATACATACCTATCTACATATTAGCAACTCTTTACAACAATAGAAGCGCGCGTGGATGATGTGAATGCATTTTTACGAGTATGAGAAGTGAATCCCGCACTTTTAGATGTTCTAAATTCTAACAGTGATACCTACTGAATTGTTTTAAATGTTCATATTCAGGGACACTATAGTAAAGGGACATTAAAGAAAAAATAGCCAATAGACACATATGTACCATAGTCCTTACCCCACACTAAGATTCCGTGTCGTGGGTATTAGGAACTACGAGTACTATGGTACCACAACACCCAGAACCGGAAAAAATATCATCAGAACGTGCAAACATTTGTCCGCAGCGGAATCTTGCGTCGCAGCTGGCTACTCGCCCACCGCGCCACCGAAGTCGTCCAAAATATTACTCTAAAAATTTTAGCATTGACACCTATTTTCAGTTTCCTTTTCATTGTTCTCTGGTAGATGATGTGCCTTATAATAGATTTATAGACAAACGTAGGTTATTGAATAGATTAATAAGGCAAAGCTCTTTCTATTATTACTAACCGTTGTTCTCATAATATCCTTGATCAGCGAGAGCACCGTGGACCAGATCAGCGTAATGCAGAGCGGTAGCACAAGCTGCTTCCAAGAGCCGCACGCCGCCACCCAATGAACCTTCTTCAGCTCCTCCGATTGCGCGCCATACGAGACGCATATGGTAAAGGCTGGGGAAGGCATCACAAGTCAACTGACCTAATTAAGACGCTCCCATCTGGGTAAACTTCCAGATTTCAACATGCTTATAGTACTTGACAATATTAATATAATTTATAATGATAATTACTGAAAGGTTTGTGTAGTATTTGAGGTGTAACTCTGAGATATACAGTGGAGAACAGCGTGATAAGAGAGTGTGGAGTGAAAGATGTAAAATTGACGAGAGTTGAGAAATGGAGTCCCTGTATTGTACGTCCATGTAATGCACAACCATGGAAAGTACACCCCTGGAAAGTACAGCCAGTATTACAAACCATTGGTTTCAAATACTTGGTTTGTAATACTGGGCGTACATTCCTGGGCGTGCATTCCCTACACGTGTTGACCTTGTACGGCCAGTTTTGTACAACCCTGGAATGTACAGCCATGGAATACGAACCAATTTCATGCTCTGTTTTAATGTGCGAGTGCTATCAAGGGGCAAGTGCTGTGTTGCCATAGTATTTTACGCTATTAGTAAATTAATGTAGATGTAGTAAGTAGATTAGTTATTTATGTCGGGTTTTTGCAAATGAACTAACCGGTTGGTTTTATTTATTTGAACCCAAGTTTGTTGGATAAAGTTCGGATAGCAATCCTCCTTTTCTGAGTAGTAATAAAAAAAAAACCTAATAACCTAACCAATCCAAGACGGATTTGCTTAGGAAGGTTTCTCAGGCCAACATTAACTTACTGTTTACATTATTTATCAATGGCAACTCTTAGTTGAACATATTAAAACTTGCTCAGTGCAAACGAGGCTCGTTCTCGTCATGCGACTTATTCGTATCGACCAATGACAGCTCACGGATATGACGAACTCGCGACCAATGAGCGTCGAGAATATTGGTTTGTAATCCGGGGTGTTCATTCCAGGGGTGTGCAATACCGTCATGTGTTTAGTTTGTACGGAGCGTATTGTACGACCATGGAAAGCACACCCAGATAATTCAAACCAAATGGTTTGTAATACTGGCTGTACTTTCCAGGGGTGTGCATTCCATGGTTGTGCTTTGCATGGACGTACAATACGGTCTCCCTAAATATGTCGGTGTTTTGTGATGGCAAGTATGTAGGATGGATGAAAGAAGATAAACCAGATATACTTACAAGGCGAGTGTGAATAGGATAATTGGAAGACCTCGGCGACCTTGCTCTGGCCAAAAAGGAGACGTTCTGGAGAAAGCCCAGGTCAAGAACTCCTGACCTGGCCTTTCTGATGGTTAATGGTCAATTGTACTATGAAGAATGTGATGAGGGTAAATTAAGCAAAAGAGGTATGCCAAGGATTTATCGAGAATCGTAGCAAGTGGAAATCCGTTGTATCTGCCTACCCCTCCGGGAAACAGGCGTTACTTTATGTACACATGTTTATAGGTAGGTATGTCGTGATTTAACTCTAACGATTCGTAAATAAATGGAAAGAGGTGACCAACGTGGACGCTTTGTAAACAGTTTTGTCTTTATGGAGCACGAATGGCAAACACTGAAAGTGGTTAGCTTTGACTTTGAGTTACGGAGTAGTCACCAAAACACAGGCCTAATGATCAGAAATAAAAGAGTTCTATAAAGAGCCATCAGGGCTTCCTGAATTCCACACTTTTACGATACTGATGGAACTTCCATTCTCCTAATGGTCCAAGCATTCATTTCGTATGTGATCTCGAGTTTCAAAATACGTATTTTGTTGATTCTATGTGGAGTTGCTGCCTGCATTAGCTATATGACTCGTTTATAAATAAATAAGAACCTTTGAACATCTTTCCATTTATTTAGTTCGTTCGCACAAAGTGACGTATGCCTTCGCGTCAGGACTGGAATAGTTTAGGTTTTATCAATATTTTAGTGCCTGTAGATAGATATATATGTAGATAGATAGATAGATACCTACTTGTGATGGGGCAGAGGAACTTTGTGAAAGGTAGTAAATCTGTATGTTTATGTAGATATTTCAACTGTTTTTTTTAGATTTTGTACGTTTATTTGATGTGTTGGTATTATACACATCAAATAAATCTTTGTAATGTGACGGAAGTAGAATACACAAAAATATAAGTAAGACCAAACAATAAACATCCAACAGCTACATACATAACTTTGACCCCAAACTAGGATTTCCTGTGCCGTGGGTCTCAGAAACTACGAGTACCGTGGTACCACTAAACCCAGGGTCAAAACAAATATCTGCAGAATATGCAAACATTTGTACCGCAGCGGGAATCGAACCTCTTGTCTCTGAGCTGGCTACTCGCCTGTCGCGCCACCAAGAAACTTACCAAGAAGCCGAATGTTAAGACTTACCAAGCTGCTGTATCCACAGATGAGGTGCTGTGTTTAACGTAATGCTCTCCCTCCACTGGTTTGTCTGCAAATAATATTATCTTTGTGAAAAGTGTTTGCGACATAATAATACGGGTTCATACATATTTACATAAATATTATTACTTTGTCTGCTTGCATCAATTGCAATCCCTTTTTATTAGAATAGAGAAAAATTGTAATATCTAAAGTACCAAAATGTAGTACCAATGTGTAGGTATCTAGCTGATAAATAATTTGAAAACTGTAGGTATAACTTTTGTAGTAGGTAGATAATAGTGGTTGAATTTGTTTGATGTAGAAGGTGTTAATAATTTAGCACTGAACATTTTATTATAAACTGTTCCACCCAAACAAATATTTTATTTGTCTCGGTCCAATAAAAGGTTTCGTGCTACGGCACAGTTAGATTTCGATGCCTATCTAAATGGCCGCCGCCCTGACTCGGGTGTGAACCTTCGCCTTTGGCCCTATCGATAACAGTAAGTTCTACCGTCGAAAAAACACTGTTATCTGCACGTTGCTAGGTCACAAATTCAAGTGACATTTGTAGGCAGATTGTTCTTTAGAGATTTCGAGCTCGTATCAATTAGGTTCTTTGCATCGGCATTTTGGTTCGGTAATAGGAAGTAGTTTCACTGCTTGACGGAATATTGGCATAAAGTATTTCGGTACTTATGTTACACTGGAGTTAATCTTTCTATTGTTTCAACTACCTGCATAGTAAAACTACATAAAAAAAAAGTAAAATTGACTGCCAACAAAATAAATATTATTACCATTGTAATGCAATCATGCAGATGCTCCGAAAAAACTATCTTACCAAGTTCGACGGCTGCTCGCACACGTTGCAGGGCCATCGTTTTGGTGACCGCCAGCCACCTATCGATCAGCGGCTCGAACCATCTGCGCCCCGCAATATGTAATTAGTAGGCAGGCTACTACAACATTGTAGGTAATCTAACTGGCTATAATTGGATCAGTTTAATGCAATGGATTTGCCATGGCTCTCAAGTTAGATTATTTAAATGCAATGAAATGCAACACAAATATAATGATCTAGAAGAGATCGCTTTTAAGCGATAAAACCGCCTATTGTTTCTTTAATTTGATTATATGTTATTTTATTTGTTGCTTATGGTGCACCATACAGTATTTTCATTCATAAATTTTTACATGTAAAAGGACATATATGTAAAGTACTTAAATGATTGTCGGACTAAGTACCTAGCCTGAATATTTTCAATTCCGATATACCTAACACCGATCGTATCAGATAAATCGATTAGGTACCTGGGGAAATTTTATTGAGTTAGAAGAAGTAACGTTTGCAGGTTGTTATTCCGATAACTTAAAGCGTTGTCTTAGGAGCAAGTGAATAGCTAATAAACAACACATACTACAACTTTTTTAGATTTTCACAATGGACAGCCTGATTATTTCCTAATGTTCAAACGATGACATGTTTTCTCTTCCAATCACAGTCATTCCGTTACGAATTACCAAGCTCATACCTATTAGCAGCTACTTAATTAACCCGACCTAATTGCCACTTACGTGCGTGTTTATAAATATATCTGGAAACGCTTGTAAAGTTTTTAATGAGAGTTCCTTTCGAACGTATTGTACCTACTTTCTTTCAAGCGAGATTATTCAAATTATGAGTGAAACTCAGAAAAAAAGTTCTTCATTTGTCTGAGGAGTGGAATGGTTTATTTTTTACTTATTGCTCGTAACTAAAGTCGCTCTTCTAAAGTATTGACATAAAGAACACTATCATTTAGAAATATAACGACGATTGAATGTGTACCTATCGAAAAACTATTTGAGTACCTACCGACCTACTTTAAAAAAAATATAAAGTGTATTCATTGAATCGATCATTAATATATTTAAAGGCTTATCAAAAAGGACGGCTTCAAAAAAATATTCTCTAGTGGTGAAACTCCATGAATCAATTTGTATTGCGGATTTTTAAGAAATCTTTGTGGTCAAATGGTATTTTTAATACCTTCAATTATTGGTTCTTGAGCTGTTTATGAAAACAAAAATAAGGTGGGCATGTCGGTTTCCTCACGATATCCTTCAAAGTTTTGAGCACGTGTTAAGTGCACATAAAATAAAAAAATATTGGTGCAATTGGGGTTGAACCCATTTTTCTCAGAAGCCAAACGTTTTCTAGCACTGTTAGTCCAGCCAGAGATTGTGGTAGCTTTCTTTAGATTTTTTGTTTCCTGTCCAAGTTTAAGTTTCTAGTTTGTTGCTAAAAAAACTCCTACTGCTACTAGCGCTTACCTGCTTCTAGTCTTCGTGCAATATGTTTTAATAATGCTACTAGTAATAAAAAAACATTTTGCAGATATTGCGACGTTTGTTTATAGTTTTTTTTGAAGAAATGCTACTTACTTGTAAGCTACGAACATTAGAGGCGCAGCCTCGTTCGGTGGGTGCGACTGCTTTGCGGGCGTTGCTGCAGCGCAAAGTTCGCGAACCGCGCAAAGAACTTCGAATGGTAGCGTTTTCGCCGTGACCACGCATGTCACTTATATAAAACAAATAAATTAAAGTCAAATCGACATAAAATATAGGTACATTATCATATTACATATGATCAGAAATTCCTTTCATCACACCTTTTACCACTAGTACTAATATTATGGTGGAATATGGTCTTATTTTAAATAAATAAAGAAATTCTATTCTATTCTGGAAGAACCAAATTCTTCTACCATCGGCCACTACGACATTTTAGTGCCATTATTTCTTAACTTAGTCGCTAATATTATGCTTATAACATCAAACAAACCTTTTAATCAAAATATAAATCCGGACAAATATTTTTGGTTTTAGAGTACAATAATTTGACGACCTCTGTGGCGCCGCTGCGAGAAGGTTGCGGGTTCAATTCCCGCCACGGGACAAATGTTTGTATCTGCAAATATTTGTCTCGGGTCTGGGTGTTTTCTATGTATAATATGTATGTATATATAAAAAAAAATTGTATATAAGTAGTATATCAGTCATGTAGTTCCCATAATACAAGCTCTGCTTAGTTTGGGGCTAGATGATGCTGTGTGAAAATGTCTAGAACTTTTTTTTTTTTTTTAATAATAAATGCTATCTATGTTGAGTAAATTATACCGAATCAAAAAAATAATTACGACTGAAAGTCAATGAAATTTATAAAAAACTATCACGCGATACCGGGATGAAGAATCGCCTATGTGTTATTTTAGGTCACGAACTATATCTGTCTAAATATCATCCATATCAGTTCAGCCGTTGAAGGTTGTTAGAAACAAACATCCACACATTTGAATTTATAGCTCGTAGGTAACTTACCTATTCCAGTAGCTTCATCATACATCTCTTCCTCAGCAACTCCACACCAGCCCTCGGCTACCCAGTGTTCCACACACTGTCGTACGTCCTCAGTCAGCTGATAACAATCGTAGTAAATTATATTTGTTGCGTAAATATTATGCAAATTATAAGGTCAAAGCTTTGAAATTTCTAGTTCTTCTATTCAGTAGTTGAACAGGAAAACTAAAAAAGTCGTTGTATTTAGTGTCACTGCAGATTTCAGACATAATTATTACAAAGGCTTATAATTAGGCTTCGTAGAACGGGTGATTATTAAAGGCACCTGTTTATTAAAAACTCATTATGCGTAACCAAACATAATGATCATTTTACGCAAATTAAACAAGTCAAAATCAAAAATCTAAATCAAACTCAAAATATTTTATTCAAAATTACAAGTTACACCATAACATAAATGGGTTGGGATCTCTTTAGTTAGGTTTAAATAAAGCTGTATTAAAAGAGTCACCTCTTTTCTGTGACGACCTCTATGGCGCAGTGGGCGAAGGTCCGCCTGAGACGCAGAAGGTTGCGGGTTCGATTCCAGTCACGGGACAAATGTTTGTAAGATCTGCAAATATTTGTCTCAGGTGGTTGTTTTTCTATGCATAATATGTATGTATTTATAAAAAAAAGTATATAAGTAGTATATCAGTCATGTAGTTCCCATGATACAAGCTCTGCTTAGTTTGGGGCTAGATGATGCTGTGTGAAAATGTCCAGCATTATTTACTTGTATATTATTATTTACTTGGGTCAACGCATTAGCGTTGCCATTCAGCGTGGCAATGCGGCCAGTATTTTGTGAACGCTTCCGTCTGGTAGTGATCTGGATCAGTTGAGCTATCTATAGATCGTTTGTAACGGTCTTTAGGTGGCTAGCTGTTTCATCTGTATTTTTTGTATATACCTACTTGTAAATAGTTGTATGAATAAATGTACTCTTGTAATCTACTATTATTATACAGAACTAGAATAAAAACTAACTATAAGGGTAGGATGCAAAGAACGCAAAGTTATAAGAAATAAGAAGTTACTAAATGTAAAATTTTTTGGTTGGTTTTGATATAAAAATATATTGATTTTATATAATAAAAAAAACCTTTCTAATTAATGGTTTCAGCATAGCAACAATTTATTTTTAATCATTTTTTTTTCATCAAAAACTCAAGAAAATTAAACTGTGGCATAATGGCAGCCTCATCTGTTATGAAACACCTCATTGCCTCGCAAAAGCATTCAAAGTGCACGGTTGATAAAGTAAAAGCGAAACAAATCATTTTTAAGCTTTGATTTCCTGAGTACGAGATAAAAAGTATCATGTTTACCACGACTGTAAAAAAGAAATTGCACATTCGGACTAGATGCGCCCGAGCGAGCGAAATCTGTTGCAATTGATCCTAATAATGTAGCCCTTGTTATCAATCGACAATTAATTAAACTATATTGAGATGTTCCACCCAGAAAACCATTCCTCATTCAGCGCGCTAGCTATAGTGAGTGAGTTATCTACAGTGAGAATCGCCACATGGAAATAATTGTGCACACGTGTCTTCGTAAACTATTATACTATTATATCGATTCCTTGAACTAATTTTACTGCACCTGTGTCGTATGGCACTTTTATTTCCTTCACTAGCCGATGCCCGCGGTTTTACTCGCGTGGGTAGGTAATTGATAGGTACATCAAAAATCAAGTTCGAGGAATACGATTTTTCATACAAAAGTTTTCAGCCCTTTTCACCCCCTTAGGGGTAGAATTTTCCAAATTCCTTTCTTATTGCACCCCTACACCATAAGAGGAATATACCATCCAAGTTTCATGCTTCTAGGACTTATGGTTTAGGCTGTGCGTTGATCCGCCCACAGTAACGGAACAGTTTTATATATATTGATTATTTAAAGCTACCAGTACGCTAGTGCATTGTTTTTTGCTTTTTGTAATCGTTTATCGTTATCGCAAATATAAAATAATTTCTAAAAAAATCATTATAGTACTTCTCCAAAACCTGTTTGTATCTTATTCTGTTATTCAAGTCCCATCATACAAATGTATTCAAAAACAATCACTTCCACTTACCATTTTGTCTATCTGGAGAAAAACCACGTTAAAGTACGTTACGTTATTGGTCCTGAAACATTAAGGTTAACATAACGTTATGACTTTTATTGAAACGGAAAAAGTATCGGAAAATATAAACATCGAGTGGCGAGGGAGTCTGGGACTTCACGCTTTTTACTTCCGCGCCTTCTTGCGGAGAATGGATACGTCGCGCAATAACTTCCGCTGAAAATATGATTTTCATTCTTTGCCGTCATGTCCAACGTCGAAAAAGTTTCGTTATGTAACAACTGGAACCAATATTTATTGAGTGCTGGTTCTTGTGTATTTTATTATATTGTTTTACATTTGATACGAACTATTTTAATAAAAAAATAATAATTTTCAATATAATTTTCCGCTGTGCTAGTCTTAAAAACTCACGTGTCAAATAGAGGATGATAGTAGGTCAATCCTTGCTGCAAATCTATTTGAACCAGAGTGATTAGGTTGACGAGGTCCTCCCCGCGTTCTGACTCTGTATCTTGTGCGCACAAAGCATCGTACCATTCCGCTGTACCCTTGCGGAGGGCGGTTATTATTTCACTCCTAAACAAATAATAACGTTGTATTGTAATCACACCATTTCACTGCAACCAAATTAAGCTAAGGTTAAACTCTTATTTTGAACACTTCATATTTATAAGTTTTAACTTTTTTTACACGAGTGAATAGGCAGGTATTACACAGCTTAAGGCATTGTAAATGTAACTTAGGGTAAGCAAAAGTTTGATGTGAAAATAACTTCCGTGCTTGTAACAAAACGTGACCTGCTTAAATTAGCGGTACCATTTTCAGAGATTGGTATTACCCATCTAGCTAGTTTACTAGGCCATTGTTCCTAAGTGTTTGCACAATGAAGTGGTTTCACACTCATAAACATGATTGGAGTTCCTTCCCCAACAGAGACGGTTAATGTATTTTGTCGGACACATAAACAAATATTTAATTTTGACCTAAATAAAGTGAGTAATTAAAACTGTTTTAAAAATTAACGTTGAGTATTAACGCCTGAGTTTAACAATATTGGATCACAATTGGGATTAAGAGGCAACTAAAAGTGGGTGGTACCTTTTGTCTATACTAGGCTATTAACCCTATTTAGTTATTTAGACAGGTGAAGGCTCACCTGATTTCCTTACTGAATGGGCAACAACGCCAGAACGATTTCATTTGAGACAGCTGACTCAAACAACGTAGCAAGTATTCCAATCTGCAAGAATTACATAACATTACCAATATTTCAAAGAACTTAATGTTCTTTGAAATATTAGTAATATGTACTTGAATGTCTACACCACTTGGTTGGTGTAGACATTCAAGTACATACAGGAACATCGTCTGTAAATGTGATTTATTTTATGAAAAATGTATGCTTAAGTAGGTAATTAGGTATTATTAAATCCTGAGGAGTCCTGCTGGTGTATGTTATAAAATGAATGTAGCTGAAATGTTTGACCTTCTTGGTATTACCTACCTTTTTTATTAAAATCGTTCAAAAAATATACCAGTCGCCTTTGTACATGTCATTTAATTCTGCCTTTTTGTAAGTGTTTATTTGTGTGTATAATAAAGAATAAAGACTATTTGACTTAGTGCGATTTTGACATTTCTGGGTCTGTTCATCTAAATTGGTTTAACGAAAGCTGACGCAGCGTCTGTTCTTGGCCCAAAATTTGGAAGTTAAGAAATTACGAGCGTATTCTTTTTTATGGCAAAATATCAAAATTTAATTTATAATTAAATTTATAAAGCAGGTATTGGTTATTTTATTTTCGATTCGTACTCTCAGTTAATTATGAATTATTTGTATATATTACTAGCTTCTGCCCGCGGCTTTGCCTGCGTGGTACCCGGATAAAAAGTAGCCTATGTGTTATTCTGATGTATAAGCTGTATAACAGTAAAGTTTCATCCAAATACGTTCACAAACTTTCGCGTTTATTATTAGTAGGATAGGATTATATTTAGAACATATATAATACTGCAGTTATATGTTTACCTGGTGAGGCTGTTAGGATGCAATACCGGGTACAAATCCCGATGCAGTTTGAGTTGGTGTAGCCCTCGATCCATGAACTCCGCGAAGCAGTCTGCAAGCCAGCGTTCTTCGTCACGAGAGGCTCCCGCGCCTGAATCCCCACTGCCGCCTCCGGAAATAGCCTCGCTTGCGCACCAAGCCTTCTCTAGCTCAGTCAGAAGCTTTGACATGTATCTGATGGAACATTCACTAATATTTAATCAAAAGGGCTCTGTGATTACAAGCATAAGAGGATAATAAGAGTAAAACCTGACCTGAACCTAAGCGAGTATTCATAAATAGGTAAGTATAGTAACTAACTGTACAAATAAATAGGATGTCGTCTCAAGACTTAATAATAATAATAATGCTGTACATTTTTCATACCGCACCATTTAGTCTCAAACTAAGCAGAGCTTGTATTATGTAGCTAAAGGAAAGAAATAAAAATAAATGTTTAGTGTTTATATTATATTAATATAATAGAAGGTAAGCTAGATAGATATAATGCATTGTGGAAAACTAGCATACGCCCACCTATTGGTAAGCGGTTACCGCAATCTATGGACACTTGCGACACCCGAGGTACCTCTATCACTCGCGCCGACCCTGAGACATAACGGGTGAAAATATTCATATGCCTGTAACTTCACCGGCACTCGTGCCCTGAAGGTTAAGGGTGCCGGTAAAATTACACCCGGAACACAGCAATACGAGCATTACTGCTTAGCGGCAGAAAGTGGTGGTAGTACTTCCCCGAACGAGCCTCACAAGGAGCTAAAATCGATTTGATTCGATTTTTTTAATCAAAAGTAAAGTAGGTACTTAAATAATTTGTAAAAGTAAATAAATAATTTAGATCTTATTTTATAACCTAAGGTCAATGGGCCCCATGGCTCGGATTTACAATATCAAAGGATTAATAATACCATACAAAAGCAGACGGGATCACTTTTATATCGAAGAAAAAATACAATTACGAACGTAATCCAAGGTTTAACCAGGATAGCCAAAAGGGTTTACTTACACGACGAAGATGATGGGAATAAAATCGTGCTGTTCTTTGTTTTTGTAAGAAAATATGTATATCGCTGTTGCTTGGTAGTTCCTATACTAAGTTACCTTCATTCAATCGTGAACGATTGAGTGATGTGGCAACTGGCAGGCGGTCTATGACTGAAGTAATGCAAGCTTATGGCCTAAGCTATTACTACTTGACATATAGCGTAAAATTAGTCGACTATAATGAAACGATATTTCAGCATTTTGTTGGGGTAAGGTGAGTTATTTAAGTGATCAGAGAATAAAGCTAACATACAGCTATAGCGAACCGTATGCACATTAAAAAATCATTACGTTACTCGCATTTGTCGTATAGATGTCAGTTTGATACAAAGTACGAACAAACTAAGTCACACTGTACGCGACGCGACTCGATGCGATGTTTCATGCTAGAGCTTGATTGTATCATAAGTAACGAGTAACGAAACGATACGATAGTAACGAGTGCTGATTGTGTTAGAAACGAATGTAAACGGGTACAAAATATCGTTAATTTTTAGCTCTTTAACACATGTTCTCTGATGTATCATAACATGGTAGTAAATATTCAAGTAATGGTTTAAAGCAAGTAGATAGGGGCAAAATAGGTAAACATTTTCTGCTATATGCTAAACTCTAATGTAAATTAATTTAATTACCTGGGACGCTAGACGCATAAGAGAAGGAGACCTTATGCTCATTAGTGGGTGTTTCTAAGCTAACATCATAATAAAATGATTAGGCACTGACTTGGGATCTAAAGGGGCTTCGCTGTTAAGCCGGCAGGCAGCAGCGAAGCGGGCGATGGACGCTTGCAGTGCGCTTAAGTCTCCTTGAATCGCGTGTTGATGCAGCAATGTTTTCGCAGCGCCACACAACTCTCCTTCCCAGCCAGTGTCACCGCCCTCGGCGCCCCCACAAGCTTGGTTGGCAGCTGTCTCTACTTCGTGAGCAAGCAATACTCCAAAGAGACGTTCGTGATGACGCACCTGAGAAAATACACAACTATTGAATATAATATATATTGAATATACCTTTCGTTTTACTTATGTGGCACTTCGGGCGAGTAGCCGGCTGAGACGCAAAAGGTGTGGGTTTGATTCCCACTGTGGGAAAAATGTTTGCATGTTCTGCAGATATGTGTTCCGGGTTTGGGTGTTGTGGTGCCATGAGACTCGTAGTTTCTGACACCCATGATACAGGGAATCAGAATGCAGATTTTACCTGTTTTTTAATCATGAAACATGTACAGGTCCTTGATAAATCTACATGAAAAAGCGTGTCAGTTTCTTTGGTATTTAATTAAATAAAATATTGTTTAAATCATTTTGCAACAATTAATGGACCAGAAAATCTATCTACAAAATTTGTAGGTACCTAGCTTAATCATACTGGAATTTTATCAACCGATTTTAATGATTCCTTTTTTTAATGGATAGGGTATAATTCAAGGCTGGTTTCATAAAATTTTTGTTGAAAAAATCTCACTCCTAAAGGTGAAAAATTTGGTGATGAAAATATTGGACTTTTTATCAATTTGCCGGTATTTTAAACCGGTTGTTTGACATTTAATGTCTTAATATTAGTTATTTCCAGTCTGTAGGTATGTTACTATTCGGCTAACGGTCTGGAAAGCTTGTAAACAATTCCAGCACTGCTATTAAACTTTTCGCTGTGAACAATCGCTGGCGGTAGTGATTACAACTTTTAGATTCTTGATTCACCAATTTGCAATAATTATGTCCATTATTTATCACAGTCACAAGATACGCATATGCTTTGCATATATTCGTAATATATGCAAAGCATATATATGCTTTGCATATATTTTTATATGCTTTGGGTCATGTCGCGACTCGAATATCCACAATGAATATAAGCATCGATCAAAGCGGATGCTGATGCGGATGCAGATATTTTATTAATACGGATTATTCGCGGATGCGGATGCTGATATTTGCAACAACCCTGGTCAAGACTATGCAGATTACTTTTTTTTAATATACTACAATTATATATATAATTTTAGTATTGATACAATTTATATAGCTATAATAAGTAGTTTCTGCTAGTAATTATAAATTGTCATGATAAGAAGAGAAATTTGAAGTTAAATCATAACACTTATAGTGTAAAAAGTATAAAATTTAGTTTTGCTATCTGAAATTAAATAATAGATTTTTTAATATAACTTTTTATCTCACAATATTTTTGTCTTTATATTGGTTGGGTACCTATACGAGTATGATTTTATATCGCTTGCAGCTTTAGTGCAACGACGCCGCCCCGTGCCTGGAATGCTTTATTTCAAGCTTCAAGCTTAGAAAAATAAAAAAAGAGTCCCTGAAAATGCAAAGTGCTGTTCAACCTGATATTCTTGAGATTTTGATAGTGTGTAGGTACAAAGCATTTTTTAAAGTGTTGAACAACCTTCTCGCCAAATTAATGCGAATAACAAAGCGTCATAAAAAAGAATTGATATTAAAAACTATAAATATCTTGCCGAACAACACTGCAAAGGAATCATAATTGGATTTATCGTTCACATGATAACGTAAAGCAAAATAAATTCACTTCTCTGAATACCCGAATACGTACGAGTAAATGCTGCAAGCTCCTCTGAGGATAGCGAGTCTCAACCCACTTCTTACCTATTTGAACTTAATTCATCCGTTATTAAATAAATCATATCTCACATAGAGATTCTTATTGAAGAATTGAGATCGTTCGTTGGTTACGTACAAGATGATACATTAATGTGACCAAATGGAAGACGCCTCACTTTTGTCGCAGTAAGTTATTGACAACTTAACGCGCATCGATCCAATGAATCTGTGTAATGGTTTTTCAATCGCAATCTGATAGGAATCTGTGATTTAACCCGAGCTGACAGAGATTAAACTCTGCAAGCATTTCTAACTTGCAAATGGTGAGCTTAAAACTTTAACATTTAAAGTTTGCGAAGTTTTTTATTACTAGATTAGGTGAATACGAGTATGCTGTTTTTAATAATAAAATGATGGCACTGATAAATATAAAATTCGGACATGGGCTGTTGAACAAATAAAAGAGGCGAAACAACAACGCCAACAACAAAGGCGGTAGAGCGTGTACGACAAGCGGCCCGGCCCGTGTCCCAATAGCGCTATATTAGCACAACACAATAGACAATTCATGTATAAAGGCTAAAGGAACGTCGGCAAAAAGCCAATAAAATATTTTACGTACAGTGCAGTGGCCCAAGAGATTAGCAATATATCTTTAGATTAAATAGATTTTATATTGTAGTTAGCTGTTGTTAGCAGCTTGCACTCGAGAAGTCTTGTTTAAAAAAACATTCACCGCCATTTCTCCACTTAGTTAATAAATTAAAAATACAAAAATCCTGAAACATGTCATTACGGGACACACCGTTATAAAGCGGTAATTTTTCCGTTATTAAGGGACCGATATAAATAGTAAATTGTTCAATGGAAAAGTGTTCGGTTTCCGATTTCGCATCCACTGATTCGATGTGAAGTAGTTTGCGACACCTTTGCAATACTACTACTTGGTATACACAAAATGATGTCAATGTCCTTTTTCTAATTCCTTTTATCCATTCGTCCGTGCGTTATACGTGCGTAGCCCGACACCCGGACCAAACGCGCGAACTAAAAAAAAAACTCTCGGGAATTACATTGGTCGCTACGCTTATGCGTATTAGCGACCAATGTGCATAAGCCATAACTGCGCTTAACCTTATAAGGTTTTCGGAGTTTTCCAAACCTCCGAAAACCTTATAAGACGGACTAGCGCTGCATGTCATTCTATGGTCAATATGAAGCACGGCCTAACGCTGGTTTATCAGGCATACGGATTGCATAGATGGATACAGTATATTATAATCACTTACCACTATCATTTCAGTCGGATGGCCCCGCTAATTGTTAAAGGTGGGTACATCTGATTGCAGAAATTTAAAAACTAAAATCTAGAAGCCTAGGCTCCTAGATAGATACTCATCAGACTGTAGGCCTCTAAAACAGTCGATGGTTTATTCACCGCGACATTTTTTTATACAATATTTCAACTATTTTAATGTTACCTGTTGCCAGTTATCATCATCATGTCGTCCAGCTTCGCGAGCTGATAGCCATAGGCGCAAACGGATTCGCCCTTGTACAGAAGACCGTTGCGAGCGGGCGTCGAGGGTGTACCACGCCTCTACGCCAGTCGATGGTATTTCTCGTAGCGGGATATTAACGCAACCTAAGAACAAACATATTAAGAACTTATGAACAGAAAATACTTATGAATGGAAATTGAGCGGTTGGTCCTCCTCAAATTGTTTTAATGACGACCTCATTAAAACAATTTGCGGACCTTCACCCGCGGTGTAGTGGGTGAAGGCCCGCATAAAACGGAGAAGGCTGAGAGTTCGATTCCCGCCGCGGGACTAATGTTTGTATGATCTGCAAATATTTTGTACCGGGTGTTTTCTATGTATAATATGTATGTATTTACGAAAGAAAATGTAATTCTCATAACACAAGCTCTATTTACTTTGGGGCTAGATGATGCTGTGTGAAAATATCCAGCATTATTTATTTTTATTATATATGTATTTATAATGCAACATCTTTTATTAGACAATTCTGTCCCTCATTATATGGTAAAGGTAAAATCCGCGGAGTGGGAGCACTAGTGACCTGTAATTACAGGTTTTTTCAAAACCTATCTCAGGCACCAGTCTCTCACAAAACAGATTTTCTTTTTATTAGTTTTGCATCTCAAATAGTTAAGGACCTATACCTACTCTAAGAAACTTTTGTGAGAGAAAATAAATGTTTTTATTATTATTTATTTTGAACTTGGATTCCATATGAAACTCAGTTGGATTCTAAAAAAAAGACATGTGAATTGGTCCACATCACATTTATATCGATGATTTGTTTTAGTTCTCGCCACATCTTGTTGAAATCTGTTTTTAAGGTTGAATATGATATTGAAAATAAATCAGTTTTGCTAAATAAAATATAGGAATTTGCAAGTGGAACTAAAAGCTTTCTGAAAGCATTTTTTGTGAGATTCGATGAATTGAATGATGTGAAGAATGATGCATCTATGAAGGTACGAGTATAACAGTACCTACCTACATGCATTGATACGCAAAACCTGCCGGTTATCCTTAGTGTTCTCGAAAAAAATAATCCTGGAAGGTCTTCTGTTCTATACTTATATTAAAAGAATTCGGTAGAGTAAGTTTAGTTGTCTCCAACATCAGTCAATCACCAGTTCCGCTGAATATTGAATAGATAACTGTGTTCCAAATCCCGCCCATCAATCCTATTTTATCAAAATTTTCGACACGACTCCATTTCATCCCATTGCCGTAAAAGGATTCGAGAATGCCAGCGGCATAAAACAGGTTTTTAGGGCGGAGATGGATTATTTCAGAGGGGATACGGGACAGGTCACGCGGAACTTCAATAGCCATGTTACGTTCGAGTTTTTTTCTAATTCACATGATATGTACCTACATATGCAAATATAGTATATATATGTTATGTTTATGCTTTTAAAGTTTTATGGTGTGCCTTAACGACTCATAACTACTCCACCCTTGGGTGTTGACGTCACATTTCCTGGAGATTACACTAATTCAATAGGACGACATTGTTATTCGCCATAAACTGATTTTATGTGAATTATATGCATGTAGATATTGCGATAAACAAAGAAAGGTAAAGCAGCAGGTCAACTAGCTTTTCGTACATTACCGATATAAACGTAGAATTATGAATAAGCTATCAAAGATATCATGCTAAAAGCGTTATCACATAATTTTCTCGATAAAACATCGTGAAAACCCAACAATAGCTTTAATTAAAACTGAAAATGGCGCTCTGGTGCCAATATGTCAACAAGGCTAATTAAGTTTGTCTTTTATCAGTTCTGGAAGCCCGGCCACCTCTGTTTTGTCAAACAGTTCGCTGACAAACTAATTGGGATGGAGCCATTGGGAAAAACAAATATAAACATTATATATTTAATTACCTAGATTTTAATCGTAAACCAATATTTTCGTGATAAAGTGAATACTTAATTTAGGCTGTTTTCTAGTATCTTTATTACAGACTATAAATTCAATATACTTGATGGCCGGTCGTGTGTTCGTTCATATACCTATCAGTATTATTTACTAATACTGTCATGTACTCGTATGTACTTTATCTTTGTTGATCCATAAAGTAGGAAGATTGGCATGGAATTTGAGTAATCATTTATAGTAACCGTGATCTGTAATTATTACCAAACCCCACCAATACGAACGTGAAATCATAAAGGTTCGTGTAGTTTTGTTCAGATTTAAGTATAAAACGCAAACAAGTGCCGAATTAGTACTTTAAAAAGTATCCATACAAGATAAATATTGAACGCAATACTATTGAAATAAAGCTTATATCAACATACGCAAAATCAGAATACGCCTACGATACCGTGCTCACAAAAGATATGAAAAAACACGCGCTTTGGACATTTTCTCGCTCAAACGATTACTTTTCGAAAATGTAACGACCAGGTGCTATATTATGGTATAATAAGTGAGTCTGACTTCTAAACTTTATCTAGGTATATTTGTTTGTTTAATATCAGAAAATATATTGGCAAGTATCATTTAAGTTACAGCGATTTTTTTGTCAAACCGCGTTTAGGTCAATCTGATAGGCAAATTTGCAAAAAAAAAGTTGTTTGCTAATAAAAGTATTGGCTTTAGCCTCTCTATAGGTTTTCGTATTTTGGCAATCAATTATGAAAAATAACTGTATTTGAAAATAGTTGAGGAACGATCTTGGGAACGAATAACTTGTGCTGTCTTGTCAAAAGCAATATGTTTTTATTGTATTCGAACCCATGTCAACAAAGTAAATTGAGTAGATTTCATCTTGGTAAATTTAGAGCAGATTTTTTGATACATACCTAGGTACATTACATAGGTTAGCCACCATTTAATAAGTGACTATTTGTCTAATAATTATTTTTCGACGCTAAGCAACGTTTATTTTGGGTTCTTAATTGTAGGTACCTACGTGGGGTGGGGCACAAGACACTCCTCGCATTTGCGTCGTCACCCATTTACTTACCCATTAGAAAAATGTGACCCATTTGACACCCCGCCAGATTGCAGACAGGCAGTAATGTGAACATAATTACAGTCCATTTGCGAGTCTATTTACATAAAGCATGATTTGGTTAACATTCATACATTTAACATGTAAACGTAGTTAATAACAATATTTTTATTGTGGCTTTGCATTGCAAGTGAGTCCCTTACCTAAGAAGTCATCTTGGCTTCCTTGACGAGCACTCTGGCAGACTTGTTTGAAGAACCTTCCGAGGCCTCGTACCCCTCGCACTTCGTTCAAGCGGGAGACAGCATCCAACACCGAGCTCTCATCGTCGTGGTCCCAGATGTCCAAGTGCAGCACATCGGATGATATGTCGTCGATATCACTACATCAATAAAGTATGTGCTTACATGATATATCCCTTCTTTATTCTTTATTGTACACACAAATAAACACTAACAAAAAGGCAGAATTAAATGACTTGTACAAAGGCGAGCTTAACCCAAGAAAGAGTTTTCATCCAGCAAACCTTGAGCTAAAGAGAGGTAATTATAGAGGGTTGAATTTGTTGATTTCAGCTTTAGTTTTCTTTCGACGCGTATTTAATCTTTTGATCTAAGTAGGTCACATATTTGTATTTTCATGGTTTATTTTACGTCGTTTTAGTAAAGAGTCGCAGTGCACTTATTATCTTACAATTATGCGCTCGTGACGTAGCTTTCACGGTAGGTCTAAACTAAACAGATCTATTATGTTAAGTGACGTTCAGAATGATCAATATTTGCTTTGCCTTTCAGAAAACTTGTCTATCAGTCTTAGCTTTAAAAGCCGGTAAGCCGGCTTTTAAGCTCGGACAGTTGGCCTGCTAGCTCATACGAATTTACATCCTTTTTGAACTTACAATTTAAATGTTTCATTCCACTTGGGTGAGAGTGTATGTGGTCTGACACTGGTGGCTCGGATATAGCGAGCTGGTAAGCGCCCAAGACTATCACGTTGCTGCCTGCCTTCACGACGTTTAAAGCTCAACCGGAAACTGCTGTGTTTGCGCCCTTCGTCTTCCGAAGCGCGAGGAGACGCTGGTAGCGATGCAGGCTGGATGCCCAACATGCAGTATGGATCACTGTACCCTGGGTTATTAACGACTGATTAACTAAATGTCAGGTCAAAGGTCAATAACATAGGTTAAATTATAATAGAAGTCAGTCAGCTTTTCTTCAACTAGAGCGTCTTGAATCATGACCTTCTATGAAGCTTTATATATCCCCTAATGACAATTATCTAATCCTAACTGACCAAATTCCTAGCTTTGAAGTTTTAAAAAACGGGCAAAATCACAATCCCGTGTTCAAAACCGGTCCCAAATAGGTAATAAACACACAACATATATACATACATATATACATATATATATATATCTATATGCCAATATGCCAACATACGCGATTTACATTACATTACGTTTCGAAAAATAGCTGCTAACTATTCGCAAAGGTAAAGTTACATCCATTATTCCGCCCAGAGAAATCCCTCGTAAATACACGCGCCTAAATATTGTATGACGGGCATTAAAGTTCACCTTTCGCTGTTATTTTATAACGCTTTGCGGCAAAGTGTGCCTCTATAGCATATTTTGTTAAACTTGGACAATAGTAATTGAATACCGAATCTCTTTGAACATTTACTCGGCTGTCAAAACAAAGTTTCGGTTATATTGAGATTTGAATTCCATTTTCTGATGCAGCATTTATTTTGCAGAACTGTTCCTGTTTGCTTGTGGGAAAATAGTCAATGAATATGTAGAGTACCTAAAGAAAACGGAGTTATTTCCGATGTTTCCATTATGTTAGGTGACAGGGTTCTGGAATTGACGTGTGTATGTTGTAGGTACTCGTGTTGTAGTGGATAGGTAGAGATTGTTTTTACATGACAGCCTCTGTTACCTGAATTATGAAACGAGCGCCTCTCTCATCGAATGATTTTACCACAGACTTGCTTTAACATTATAAGCTATTTTATATAAGCTATTTTAGCGTATAAAAATACATTCATTGAATAACAGATTAAGCTTACCATTGGCATCTTTAGCCTCAAGTCCATCAGCTTCAAGTACGCAGCAGCCGAGCACGACCGTAGGTGGACGCTCGCTACCAGCCGAACGCACGGCACGAGCGTGCATATCGGGCGTCACATGGAAGGCGTGGCGGGCGTACTCGATCACTTCTTCCTTGTAAGCAGCAAACTGTCCGTCCGGCGCTGGCGCTCCCACTGTGTTCTCGATGCAGTACAGCACCTGAAGCATGAGCTGTTCTAGTCACCCAGAACCAGCACCCCGGTCATCATCTACCTTACTTGCTTATCCGGTTCTCTGGTTTTCTTTTCTTGATTTGGTAGGTAGGAACACACTTGTTAATCATAAGTATCTTGAAGATCGATTTATGTTGGTAGGCTTATTTAGAAAATTACATAATTTTGTGTTAATTTTAACCTGGTGGGAATTTACTTACATTGTCCCAGATCGTGCGCTTGGAAAATTCATGTTTACGGTCACTAAATTAGTGCACTCAAAATATTGATTAATGATAGATGTCGAGATTGAACTTTATTATAAGCAGACAACCGTTGGAGAAACTCCAATTTTATACGAATACTTTTTCATGAGTATTCAATACCTATACAAGCTTTTTTAACAAAATTGTTTCTTTTACTTTGCTACCCGCAACACAGATTATCCTAAGATGGGAGTTAGCGTACCTAGTTACAAATTGATTTGAAAACATTTGTATATTTTATTAGTTATAACACTTACTTGTTTTATAGACGTACCTACCAACTGCAATTTGTAATATGTACCTACCGTTTTACCATAAATTTGAACAAATGAATAAACTTTACTTACGTTGTTAATAACTTACTTATTAAATTATATTATTAACATTACATGGTCGTTACCACGAAAATACGAGCAGTCGCGAGTGTTTAAAAAAAATCGAACAAGTGCGAGACGGAATCGTCCACCGAGGGTTCCGTACAAATTTGTACATATTATAAATAGTTCAGGAATCGAGTCTCGCAGTTTTTTCCGAGCGTTTCCCGAAATTCAGTTTCCAAAACCACGAGCAATTACAAATGTATAGTTTTCAGATTTTTCCCTGTACTTGTAGTATAAAACGATATTACTTGCCAAATTTCATAGTTCTAGGTCAACGGAAAGTACCCTATAAATTTTGATTCCCTTGAGAGTGTCGAATTATACGTTTTTTGCGGCATAAACGGCCGTATCTTTTTAAAACTTGTCTTGACAGACAGAGAGACGGACAACAAAGGGATCCTATTAGGGTTCCGTTTTTTCTTTTTGAGGTACGGAACTCTATAATAATCACATCGAATATTGGTTTCGAAATATTCGATTTGATATTAAAAAAATGATGATAAACCTAGACATGCATTTTTTTCGGCTACATAGCATCAATAAATCTGCATGTTTCTGGGTTTTACGGTCATTTATTGGTCAGTTTTAAGAGCAGCGTTAACGTTTTAAAACCATTAAAATAATCTTAAAATCTGCATACGTATTCTGTTGTCTAACTTTTCAAGATTATAGGAGCAGAAAGCATGTAC
This sequence comes from Perizoma flavofasciatum, assembly GCA_958496245.1. Classification (NCBI taxonomy): domain Eukaryota; kingdom Metazoa; phylum Arthropoda; class Insecta; order Lepidoptera; family Geometridae; genus Perizoma; species Perizoma flavofasciatum. The sequence continues at coordinate 6,980,000 of OY292431.1, forward strand.
TCATATGTAATATAGGCGGAAGAGGGTTTGCGTGTTCTAAGGTTGTTACATAAGACAAAATATCAAATTAAGCTTGATGGTAAGTAACAACGGATCTGTGCGTGGACTGATATTATATATTTTTTAATTTAATGTACTTACATTTACAGTGTTACTGTTTTACCAAACTTCTGAATGGATTTCGAGTGAATACGGAACACTACTTATAGTTTCGTCATATCCGTCCATGTGTTCCAATTTCTCCTATAGGTTCTAAGCGTATTGTTATAAAGTTTGACGTGTTTTAAAAATAGATAAACGTTGTCAGATTAAACAGGAATATGCCAACTGATATCTATGTAGTTTATTATGAGATACGTTATCCGAACGAAGATCTCATAGTCTATCAAAAAACTAATTATTTAATGTGTTAAAACTAGCAGAACTATCATAAAAAAACGATCTTGTTCGTAGAAGTATTGTATGTTTTTCAGTGATCGTCATTCTGATACGTTATCGAAGCAAAACAAGACTAACTCTAATAATTTCTATAAAACGAACTTGTCACAAAAGTAACCGAGCACGATCGTCCGTGTCGTCTCTGGAGTAAGATTTCTGTTCATAGCGCTGCTGGACAGACTAATTTCTTGGATATATCCTACTTGCACTAGTACCTACTTTTATAAAAAAATAAAATTGCATAAACGTTGTTCTATTGAGGGTATAAGGGTAAGGGTACTGAAATACAATAACTGTAGGAAAACGTGCTATGCGAACCAAAGTTCCGTTTCCGGGTTGGATGAAATTGCTTGTATTTTGTAAGTTAGGTTGGCACTTTCTTACGCCTTGATCGTTTAGTATCCTTCTGCGGTTGGATAGAATAAAGTCCACAATTGACATAGCTAGCTTGAACATGAATTCGAACACAATGTTACTTCGAGAAGCTAAGACCGTTATAACTTGATAGGATATCTTATCATTGTAAAACACCTAGAATTACTAGGTTCCTGCGCTTACCTCAGTAAACAGATGCTCATGTTCTTTGTGTGACAGTTGGGCAGAAACGCTGGGCAGCCCCAGCTCCTGAGCCGCTGGTGGTGGACGCTCAGCGCGTCCCTCGGCCAGGCGCAGAGCGGCTAAACGCCTGTTTTCTTGACGCCATGAGAGTGCCGTAAAGCTCTCGAAGTACGAGCCATCGGTTTCTTGGATCCTGAGAGAAAATGCAATGTTAGCAAATCTACGTACCAAAACCAAAACCCCAACAATTTGAAGTAATAAAATATTACAGAGACCATATGTTACAAAGTCCTCAATACAAAACAGCATAAACATTTCTGGCCCACAATTAACATTCATGGCACAAAGTGTAACAGTTGCCCAGTTCACGCTTCACTATAGCAACTGTCTGCAATATTCATTCATTGTATATTGCGTTTCCTTCGGCGAAGGAAACGCCACAATACATAATCCGTACATAATAAGCGAAGGATCTCCGCATTCTCCGACGAAGCGAGTAGTGGACGCGTGCATTAACGCACACTATCTCATAAAAACTACCTACGTAGGTATCCGCCTACGCCAGTTTGTAAGCCTTCGATTCTCCATACACATCAAAGAACTTACCAAATAAAAGGAAAACCAGATAATAGCCATAATAAAACGAAGGAATGTTCGTTCAAATGTGTTATTATTATATTGAGGTTTTCAACGAAAGATCAAACTTTTGATGTGGATAGGCAATTGTTCCACGTTCAACCAGTTAGAAGTTCGTAAAGCTGTTTCATAAAATAATCTCTTGTCCTTGAAAAGGACTTCTTAACAGGCTTTATTTTTTTGCAAAAGATTTCTAGAAGCCATCTTTAGGAAGGTGAAAGGTGAATCCGTTACTACTGCATTACAAAAGGAATATCTAGGATAAATGAGAAAGTAGATCATCCTAGGTTCATAAACTTGGAAATATCAACTCAAAGAGAACTAGCTAGCCTGTGTAGAATTTAAAAATCATTTTTTTCCTCTGTCCTCCATATTATTAGTAAAATTGCCTACTTTAATTCTGTATTGGGTATAACCAGCATTTATTTATAGTGTTTTTATTTCATTCATTCATTTTCACCCAATGGCCTCATTTTATTTACTACTTAATACTCCGATATCTTGAAACTAACTCAGTTGTTCAATTACAATTCAACAAGAGCAGGAAACGAATTAGATGCAGATGTATTTATGCGACGGTAAACCCTTTCCATCAGGTGGGCCGTATGCCTGTTTGTATCGTTATAACATATAAAAAAAAACAGTAATACCAAATATAACAGCAAATATTTATCCACTTGTTATAAACAAACAAATTCAGCTCCAAAGCATTGCACTTCAAAATATAAATCTTAGCATATTTAGTTTACGACCAGTTTAACACTGTGCAAACTATTGAGTTAGTTAACAATTAATATAACATATATGTAGTTATCAGTTATAGGCAGACACAAACTAGAGTTTCATTGTTTCAAAGTGAGCACAATTGAAACATTTCTCCGTAGAAAATAGTGATCAACTAATAAACACATCCCGGCGAAATCGCTCTAGGCGCTTTGTTCAGGATTTGCATCAGAGAGGGTTATTGATACCATAGACACCTATAGATAGTGTACCTATAGGTAGGTACCAAAACTCAAAACAATAGAAAGTTAAATATTTTTATCTTGTTTTACAACATGAAAATCTACCTACTTCACATGTCCATTAATAATAAATAAATAAATAAACAAGTTTATGAGATTCCATAGGTATACCTACAACTCTTCAAGATATGTAAACTTAACGTTGCCAACTTCAATGAGGTAGGTAGGTACATAATAACAGAGGAGGGACCATTACCTACAATATAGAAGTATTATAATATCTGTGATAGAAGTAACACTGTAGGACGAGTGATAAAGGATCTCGGATGACCGGAACGAGCTTCATTCATCATCTCTACCTGCGCAGCTGCGGACCTAGATAACGTCACGTGACACTCTATTTGAATAAAACACACTCATAGTTTCAAAACCTTATTCGTATTTCAGCTCTAAAAAAATTGATCTATTTGATAAACAATACTTATAAAGATTTTTATGTCATCTACCTACTGGATGGAATGTCATCGGTCCATATCAAGATGTCAACTTAAACATGAATTGTTCAGACAGTTCCATAGGTCGTAAGCGAGATCGAGCGAGCTGCTAAAGACTGCTTTGTCGCTTTCAGAAAATTCATAAGTAGAAAACAAAACACTTTTGCAAACAACTTAAAAATACTTATTTATTATTTTTTGTACTAGGTAGCTTCTGGTCAGAGTTTTTAGAGCTGGCGAGTAGCCGGCTGCGAAGTAAAAGGTTCTGGTTTGATTCCTGCTGCGGGACAAATGATTGTATATTCGTTCTGCAGATATTTTTTCCGGTTTAGGTGTTCTGGTACCACGGTATACGTAGTTCCTGATACCCACGACACAGAATCCTAGTAAGGGGTCAAGACTATACGTGTCTGTTGGACGTTTATTCATTTATTTATTAATATATATTGCTTTTAACACTTATTTAATTACTAGTTGTTGCCCGCGGCTTCGCCCGCGTGGTACCGTATATACCGTCTCCAGGCTTCAAACTATTTCCACCAACTTTTTAATGAATCGAACCAAGGATTACAATTCATACAAAGTTTAGAACTCAATTGCACACCCCCAAAGGGTAGTTTTGAAAAAATAAAAAATACGTTTCTCATTATTTACTTTAAAGTTTATTTGTACAGAGTTTTGAGCGAATCAAACATATTTTTTTTTCATAGAAACTTTACCACCCTATTTAACACCCTTAGGGGTCGTTTTTCGAAAATTAGATTAGTCTATGTGCTATTCCAGATACTAAACTATCTATATTCCAAATTTCATCAAAATCGGTTTAGTAGTTACGGAGATACGTGGTAACAAACATTCACACACACACACACACACAGACTTTTGCATTTATTATATTAGTAGGATAATAGGATAATATTGTAGCCCTATGAGATAATAATAAAGGCTACACTTTGACACATTCCCTACGGGGAGGGTGTATTTTACTCTATCTATGCAAAGTAGGTAATCTATGTAATGGATTGGCATTCATAAATTGTACTGTACCGTAATAATAACACATTTTAGAAGAAAAGGTTGAAATGAAATTATGTCAAGGACAGGTGCCCGACCGTGCTATCATCTCGCGTATGAAATTTTAGCGCTCTTATTGGAAAGGATTATAAATAAACTTGCCACGTTTTACTTTGCTATTGTGACTTGTGAGTAGGTATACATATACTCGTATTTATATAGGTATGTTTACGAATACGAGTCTTATCATGAATATAGCAAAAACAGGATAACCTATCCCCAAAAAGAAAGGTTCTACATAGTTGTCAATAGTCTATTATATATAAGATGTTTTGACGACCTCTGTTGAGAGATACAGATCGATTACAAAAAACCGAATTACAATCCGATAAGTCGTCAATTGGAGATAATCCAGTAAGATAGTCTATTATATATAAGATGTTTTGACGATCTCTGTTGAGAGATACAGATCGATTACAAAAAACCGAATTACAATCCGATAAGTCGTCAATTGGAGATAAATTGTAACAAAATATAAAACAAACAATCTCATATACGGGTTCCTTACGTCCCGGGTAAACAAGCGATGTCACTGTTAATTGTGTAAATGAAATAACACAAAACGGGAAAACAATTTGTTCAGAATTGAATTCCACATATTGTTGTCGCCATAATAACAGTGTCCCTAGGTATGTAGAGACTTTATAGATACCCGTAGTAGTTTAGGTACAGTCACAAATTATAATATGCATACGTTATTTTTTCAAGATGATGTTACAGTAATAAATTTCAAATTACATATAATAATAATATTAACTTTTTCATTTGTCGTTTTTTTATATATACCTTGTACTAAGCACAGTCGGTCTCATTACGAAACGTGGTTTAAGTCAAGTTTAAGCAAAAACTTGGGTTTAGACTCTGGTTTTAGAAAATTGATATTATGAAACGAGGTTTAAGCCAAAACCCCGGTCTATCTGTGGTTTATAATTAAACCAGGCAGCCCCCTAGTTTATCTCTAGTTTTAGCTCTTTTTACAGATTTGAATGTTAATGCTTGTTGTAGAATAGAGGTTATGTTTGTGCACCTTCGATGATTCGTACTTATCTGATTTTATTTGAACTTTAATGAACTTGAAAATGGACTTCAATTTGATTGACGATACCTATGGATTTTGATTGTTGCGATTTAAAGGACATACTGGCGCCTTGTTGCTTACGTTTTGTTTCAAGTAAATAAACGTAATCTGTAACTTCTCAGTAAAAATATATTAACAGTAACATTCTCTGAAAATATATTTTCAGAGAATGTTACTGTTTATTTTAATCATGAGCTGACTGGTTTTAGGAACAAATAATAATCATACGTTTTATTAACTGGTAACTACATATATTTAAAGTCGCGAAGAAATTAATAAAGCAAATAATTTTATTCAAGATTCTTGAAGGAATGGAACGTTATCAATGTTTGTGGCATGCAAATTCCAAGATCATTGGCTGTTGTCAATGAATGATTGAATGATACATGTAGACCCGAGTTCTAGTTGGGTTTAGTTAGACCTCGGAAAAAACTGCTTTTGTAATAAAGTCTAGGACTTAGGAGTCCTGGCTTAAACTCGAGTTTAGACCACGTTTCATAATGAGACCGAGTGCGTTTAGCACAAGTAACATCATCAAAAAATTGCAGTATAAATTAAATATTATTGTTAAATATTTATGGAAGTGTTTAGCGAATGCAGGTATAAGGACTTTCACTCACCAACCTCAGCAACGGTGTCGTGTACAAGTAGTATGAGAGCTCATTCTTATAATAATCATCAATCAAAAGCCGCGATTAGTAGACAAAAACTAACAAATCTAAGTACATGTACCTAATATTTTTGGGTGGGATTTGGAAAGCCATCGTACGGATTTAAACATTTTAATATTAAAAAAAAACAGGTTAAGTATTGAAAAATATTATGTACTGGAGTCGGAGGCTAGTTTTGTTAGTTAGGCGCAGGCTTGGAAATCATAAAAGATGGTAATTGCTAAATCGCGGCAAATTAAATACTGTGTGTGTTTTTAATGAATTTATTTTTCACTTTTTTTATTTGCGAATTTGTCTCCTGGATTTCGATTTAATATAATCGGAAAAAAACAGCCAAAAATATTAGATTAAATATAAAAATTATGACTCGACAACTACAAAAAATCGGGGATCGTATATGGGGTATGGTATCGCTGTGGAATCAAATTTTGTTTTAACGTCAATTTTTGGACCACCTGTATATAGGTGGTCCAAAAAGGATCCCTTATAAGGGTGTACATTTTACAAAAATATTTTGGAAAAATTAAATGTAAAACAGCTATAGAGTTTCAAAGTTTCAAATTTAAATTTATCAACATAAATTGAGGCAATAATTAGTTGTTTTTCATTAAAACCATATTCATTATGAATAATTAAGCTAATATTTTGTACAACGCTATGAATTATATCTACATCGCTCTTTGCACAAAGTAAAAGTCCCCGGAACTCAGTCACATTCAATTATATTTTCCGGAATTCCATTGTAAATTCAGGAAGTACATTGGAAGATCATTTCTTTGCTATAACAGCCGTTTCTAAGTGAGTATGAACGACAACGACATTTTATTTATTTGCTATCTTTTCCCAATATAACTCTTCCAATAATACAGTAATCTTGCTCTTAATACTTTTAGACCATGCATCAAAGTTTGTATTCTACTTTTAAACTTTCTTACAGTCCGTTGCATCCAAAGGTTGTCTGGTAGAGATCGCTATTTAGCGATAAGACCACCCATTGTACAATATTGTTAAAGTTGATAGTACTTAACTAAGCTGATATGTTATTTGGTGTACAATAAAGTATTTTCTATCTTCTATCTATCTATTTTATGATATATGTAATTGTTGCAAGAATTAAGAAGCAGGTCAGAACGTAGCCATCATTACAGGTTTTTTTTTATTTCGCCAAAACTAATAAATCTATAAGCAATTAGGGAAAGCAGGCCCAAACCAATCATAATAAAATTGACTTCCCACACTCAATCATCCTGCGTAATTGGTGTAAACTGGAGAGATTAATAGTGCTATCGTAAGTAGGTCATCGGGTGACCTGTTGCATGGCCTTGCACGCACGGATCTCGCCACAAAGCTTACAGCGAGCGGAAGCGCTGGTTTAGTACAAGCATATGCGTTACTCTTACTGTGAGTCGTTCGTCAACTCGGCTCAAAAAACTTGACGAATACTGTGATACATTCATGGCTCAAGTGCAATGTATGTACAATGCGCGTAACGCAAGGACCACTGGGTCCTTGAACCGAAACACATACTTTATACTGATACAGTATGTGTTTCAGTTTTTCATTTGTCTGGTATAAATTTTACCCACGACGACAGGAGCCCGTGTATGCGTTTGTAATTTTGGTTGTTTGTTCGTGTATAAGTCATCTACCTATATACTCGTAGGTACCTACCATTGAACAACTGATTGACAGCTGACATCTTTTGAGTTACGAAAAACTGGTAATATTATTATTGGGATAAAGTTCCATTAGTTAAATGTTATAACTTCTAAAGTTTGGGTGTTTAGATGCTTGGATATTTGTTGCTAAGTTTCAGCGCAACGCCAGAACCAATTTGGATGAAATTTAGAACCATGTCTAGTTTCTAAACATAGGCTCCTTTTTACAAGCTTTAATTTAACTTGCCCTGTTAGTTAGTATGTATGGGTCAAATCTTGCAACTGAATTTTAAACCAGTCATCCCCAACCGATTGAGCTGATATTGTGTATACACGTTTGGCTCGAATGACAATGTATTGTTAGCTAAGTGACATCATTTTAAATCCAATATGGCGGACTCCCAAAGAAGGCATACCAATTATCTTTTATGCACCCCCATGATGTGGGTATCAAATGAAAGGGTTTGAAAGGTCTGAGATAAATACGAAAAAGCTTGTTTTAAAAAAAGTGTTTTTTTTTATTTATAATTTTATTGTACGGGTACCTACTCCGCGGGCAAAGCCGTGAGCAGAGACTAGTATGCCATAAAGTTAAGTCATGGTGACATCATGAGTCCCTTACTTTTCATATAAATTACAACGAAGACTTGTGTGTTTGTCAACCAAAGACGTGGTAGTAATCAATATCAATATTATCAATTTCTTATATTAAATCATACTGACTTTTATTATACGCTGTGTCTCTCCTCTGGCTCAACTCCCTCACTCACACCTTTTCCAATAATGGGAGTTAAATTAACAGCTATCTGGATGAGGAAAGTTGAAGTAGAAAAAACATTCAAGACAGAGTGAAAACCGATACATTATACAATTTGATCCAAAAGTTAATTCTTTCAAACGAAAAACTATTCATTCAGTTTATTTATTTAATTATCTGAAGGAATGGTTGCAGTTTTAAAGCAGCATCACCTCAACATGGTAACTTTCATCAAACTATTTAAAAACATATCTTTAGGTAGATACATAAATTAGCTTTGAATTAATGAATAAATGAAAATACTTTATTGTACACCCAAAATCTTATTCTTCAGAAGGTACAATGGCCGGTATTTTCGCTTAAAAGCGATCTTTTCCAGACAACCTTAGATGGAGAGGATAATAAGAGATTGTGAAAGTAGCGGGAGTGTAGGTACATAAAATAATAATAAAAGAATATTAGCCCCAACATACTTATAATCTATCTTTACTTCTATACTTTACTAATAAAGAATAATGCTGGACATTTTTCACACAGCATCATCTAGCCCCAACTAAGCAGATCTTGTATTATGGGAACTACATGACTGGTATACTACTTATATATTTTTTTGTAAATACATACATATCATACATAGAAAACACCCAGACCAGAGACAAATATTGGCAGATCATACAAACATTTGAATCGAACCCGCAACCTTCTGCATCTCAGGCGGGCTTTCGTCCACTGCGCCACAGAGGTCGTCTTATCATCAAGAGAGCAAAGATTTTTTGTTTGTTGTTTTTGTACCGAATAGGCTCCGAAACTACTAGACCAATTTTAACCATTTTAATATTTTTACCAATAGAAAGCTAAATGATCAGGAAGTAACATAGGCTCAATATTTTTTTTTAAAAATAGTGATCCTTAAGAAAATTGCAATAATGTAATCCAAAGGAGCCAAATTTTGCCTATAAAATTAATGATTTTATAGGCAAAATTTGTACCCTTGTTACCCTCGAGGTAAAAGGAATCCCCACTGTTTTAAGCGAACTAATAGGGCTATCTGGGCATTTTCACAAAAAAGTACACCCCCCACTTTTACGCTGTCCCACGTATTTAAAGTTGTACTATGGGTTTACATGAAAGCGTATAGTATATTTATTTAAATAAATCGATCATAAATATATTAAATTTGTTTTATAATCAACTATCATTGCGTAAATAAGCTTAATTTATTAAATTATGGACAATTTAGATAATAGAAGAAGCCATTTTTGACTTGTCCCAGTGCTATTCAGCTTAGAACATAGTGAAATTACCGGAAATATTTCCTACAAAAATGTTGTCAACTTTATGTATTACTGTAGTGGAGTATTTTTTCCGTCTCAGGGGTTTAAAATTTTAAATGATTCCCTAATATTACAGGCGCCAAATTCATTTTTGTTAAGAACGTAAATCTTGTCCCGACCGGACAGGTCAGCACAGTGACGGTCCAATAGGTTTTTTTTTATTTAACTAAAACCGTTTTGTTTATTAAAAATGGAAAAACTGTCCACAAAAGATCATAGCTGCAATTTTAGAAGCTGCATTTGGTGAATTCCTAAAGTAAAGACGGTGTTTTGCTGGTGTCGGCGGATGGTGCTCATTCCAAAGGTTTTAAAGCCTTTTTTCTCATTACATATTTGTACCACAATATTAAACTATTTTTAATCGTTTTTTGGTGTTATTTGAGAAAAAAAAAATTACAGTTAATTTAGACTGACTTCGTCTTGCTTGGTTAGCATGTGTTTTTTTCTCATCTCATTTGGATAATGTGACGTCAGTTCAGTGACGTTTTGAGCCGTCACGAATAGGGCAGACCACCATAGTCACCAAACTGACTCATAAAGCTACATTACAATGTGTCTTTTCTACTCTTGATCAAACGAAATGTTTGGATAAAATATTGGATGGTAAAAATATTGATAAGTAAAAGAGAAAAGAATTTAAAACCGTAAGATTAGAATTTAAATTAAACTAAAATTAAAATAGTACCTTGTTTTCTAAAATCCTTATCGATTTTTATTCGGTTTTTATCGATTTTTTTTATCCGCACTTTTATTTTGATCAAGTGTAGAAAAAACAAAAAAAAAACGAAAAACTTATAATTATTGTTTTTCTTTAAGTTCATTTAAGTGCCATTAAATTTAACAATTATTTTGATTACATTTAAGGTTAGTGTTAGCAGGTAGTTAATCTATATTTAATTAGTTTGGTAGACCTACCTACCTATTTTGATTTTCGACATGACTGAAAACAACAACGACAAATGTTACTATAGAAAAAAATCGACTTTTAATTCCAATTTTTCATCATTGTAGCCTCACCCTAAGGATTTTAGATGTATCATTTTGGTGACTGTCCCAACTTACATGTGGTTTATTTTACTATTAATAATTTCATTTTCATTTATACTTTATAATTTTTTTTTTCTCTTATTTAAAACAGTATAAAATTAAACAGTATAAATTATAAAACAGGATGCTTAATTTAAAATTAAAAAGATAATAATGATCGCAATGGAATCAATGGCCACAAAACGGAATTAAAATCTTAATTTTAACTAATATTAAATTATTTCTAGTTTAATATGTATTTTTTTAAGATACATTAAAATATTTGGAACTAATCAAAGTTGAAAATAATGTCATAGTCCCTTTATTTTAAAATACAGGCGATTTTTAGTTTCACCAAACTGACCACTATTTTTCTATAGTGTCCACTTATTAATTCTCTTTTTCATGTAAATTACGCTATTTTTCGGGAATAATGTTTAATTCTCAGTTCGAAAAAAATGTAAAAATATTATGAAAACCTCAATCAACTAAAAACACAAGTGTAAAAAAACTCCTCAATTTTAGTTTTTCTTAGTAAAAATGCCCATCTATCAGATTTATCCACTGACGTTTCCCCCGCAACCTGCCCAGTTGCCTGCAATGTCGCCAGTTGAAACAAAAGTTGTTTACATTCGTATCGTAGTATTAATTCTTTTCAAATAAATAGTTTTATCATCAAGGGTATTTATGTAGCACTATAAATACCCTTGATGATAAAACTATTTATTATACTTTACTGTTACTTTTTATCCCAATATTCCCACGGAATCGAAATTTACGCGGGTAAAACCACGGGGCGCAGCTAGTCTATAATAATACATACAAAACTAAAGATTTACTATAAATACATATACATCCATATATAAATACATATACACATTATAAGACTTCGGTAAAAGAGCGAGACAATAATGTCCGATATTGTGTTTCTTTCAGATAAAAGAGCTTCACACGAGTTTTGAAAACGGCTACAGACTGGGCCTTCCTTATATCGAGACAGGCAATGCGTTCCAAAGGGGCACTGCGTGAGTCTTAAAGGACTTACCATAAAACCTAGCTTTTTACTTTTTTTGATGATTTTGTCCAGAGTGTGGTAAAAAAATATATTTAAGCATTATTAAGTAAAATCTAAAGCTCATCGCTGTTATACTTGACGGAATCGCCTAGACGCGGCGCGGCGGAATGTTCTGTCTTAGGAGAGCGTTGTTATTCAAGGGCCCTTCACAAAAATAATTTGAAATGAGAATAGCTTGTTACAATACGCTTACGTTTCCTGGAAACAAATTGAGTCTGTTACAGTTTCAACAATACATGCCGATACCTACTTCGAATTGATAGGTTTTGTAATAAACACGGAATCGTAAATTTTGCTCCGGACCGCTATAAAACTCACCTCCCGCCTAAACGTAAACAAAAAATTGATTACCTTTGAAGTGGCAGAACAAATAAGAGGCAATAGGCACCCGGCGTTTTAATCAAATTTTCTATTCGACCAAATGGGACTCCCGCTGACAAATCGATATGTCTCGCTATCGCTCGCATTTCGCCTCTCTCTCGCTTCTCTCTTTGTTTATGGAGACTATTAAGTAAATTAAAGGCGCAAGGTAATCCTTGCACCTGGTGACAAGATTGATCAAGTTCCTGGGTGTTTACAAGTTTTCAATTGCAATTTAAAAGGGCTTTTGACCCCTGTCTATGACAGCAATAGCAAATTTCCTGTTGCCCTTAGTGGACGTGACAGCGTTCAATTTGCTCGCATAAAGCGAAGTCAAAGGGTTTCAGCCATTTGATTATACTTGTAATAGGTATAGGCACATTTTTCATCGCAATACCATAACTATACAATTATTAGTTAGTTATTAACTTTTAATAGGGAATAATAATAATTTATTTGTTTATCAGATAATGTTATCCATTTTATAAGTCAAAATAAGAATACTGAAAAAATATGTTAGTAAGTAGAATATATAGCCTATCGTTGAGGCGTTCTTCCTAGAAAGAGTAGAAGAACAGCGCAGGTCTACCGGTCTTGAACAACATCACCTCACTCTTATTTGCATTGTACTTGAGTCAATGGGTTACCATTAATAATCATAATAAATAATAAAAACCCAATAATAAAACATCCTACTTTGGTTCAGCGAAGTTTCTCAACCGAACGATTGATGTACAAATTGAAGAGCTTTGGGGGCTGTGATTCCACACCGCACTCAAATCTGTCCTCATAGAGGAACATTTTTGAATAGTGAAAGGCTATTTTGCAGTTCTTGGAATTGTTCTATGCTTTAGTTTTCCTGCTTTCATCTGATTCTGTAGAGGTAGTATCATCAGCAGATCTTTTAAAATTATGATCGAAAGTATTTGGGGGGAAATTTATTAAGTCTTACGACGAAGATAAGTGTGTAGTTTCCTTGGGTAAGGTAATTCTTTAGATTTTGCCATGTTTCTTGCATGTTATTTTTGTTTAAAATATTATAATGGAGTCAAAGAGCAAACTTTTGACTATTTCGATTTCTTCCGATATTATAGATATAGTCGACTTACAATGCCTGTCTCGGTCATTGATATCTGCCTTGGTATTAAGGCTAGCACTTCATTTATTGCGTACTTACAATACAGCAATGGTTACGCTTGATCACCTTGCACGACATTTTCCCGTTATTATCACAACTCAGATAATGCCACGCACACATTTGACCGCAAGCAATGACAACACACATTCAAGTTTTTGTGATATTTTTGTTTTGAAAATGCGATGTGCGTGTTTTTACTGTAAATCGAAACTTATAAAATTGTTTGTCCTGACTGACTGGTCTATCAACGCACAGCCAAAACTAAAAAGCTGAAATTTGGAACATTGGCTTATTTTATAACATAAGCTAAGAAATTTCCACTTAAATGGGGGTAGGAACTTTGTATGAAAAGCTGTTCTTTAAAAGCTGAAAAGCTGTTCTTTGTATGAAAAGCTGTTAAAGTTAGAAAAATTAAATTACATCTACTGAGCATAAATAAATAATTATGTATATAATCATGGATTTTTTATTTTCTCATTTTAAGAGGGGAAACGGGGTGTGTGTAATTATGGGAGTATCGTTTTTTGGCACGGATCCCAAGGTCGACAAGGAACCCATTATAGTTTCAGCATGTCTGTCTGTCCACGGCTTACCTCAGAGACGCTTAGTAGAAAGAAAGCTGTAATTTGGCATGGGATTATTTTCTCGTCTATATCATAATGTGGGGTGTCGTTGGATAGGTCTCGAAACCCATTTTTCGATTCAGGAATCCGTTGCGAGGGGGGGTACCCAGATCTGTAAGGATACCAAGTAAGGAGTGGCCACAGGCACATTTAAGCATTATATTTGGCACATGTCCGCGTTTTCGCATAGTACTTCATTGTCATTCCGCATGTTATTTTACAAGCACATCGCGGCTTATTGGAAAACTAACCGATGGTACATACCTTCAAATTATAAAAAAATATTGCAAATAATTTAATTTTTTGGTGTGATTATTAGGTAATAGTTAACTCTTCACTCAACTCGTCCGTTGTACCATACTTTGTAGCTGTTCAAACCTTATCCAACCATTTTCGACCTGAGCAGAAAAGTGACTTCATCCGACCCTTTGTTTCATTGATGTAAAACCTTCAAACTATTGTGCTTTGGTGCTCCGTCACGTTCGAGTCAGCGCTTTGTGTTGTCGCAGTACAAACTCAACTGTTTTGATCTAAGCAGAAAAATTGAAAGCTTTTTCATACTAATGTTATGCAATAACAAATGATACTAACAAATGATACTTCTATTTAGTGTATTTATGGAATAACAAAATAATTTATTGAAAAACATCAAAACACTGTCAACCGTTTTCGAGCATTTAAAATGCAGACTAAAAAATCGTAAGTATGATAGGTACCTATCGGTTACCTAGAACACAGATATTATAATACAAGTACCTACCTAGAACAATTTTATGAGTTTATGCTTAAGAATAAGAGAATCATCAAAAAACAATTCCCTGTTTGTCGTAAATTCATCCAACTTTATTCATTGACTTTTTGATATTACTTACACACAAGTTTACAAGGAAACTATTGCAAGAAATACTTGCACAGGGGGTCCAAAATTTGGATAAGCAGGTGCCAAGTTGCCATCTTGTCTCTATTCGTGATATGTTTGGGATACAAAGAGATTTTACTAATTTGCAATTCCCTCTTCTACGAAAACACGTTAAAATCCTTCGAGGGCCGTGATTTTTTAGATTTCCTTGTTTGCATTGATTGCTTTTGTGATGAAATGATAAACTCTTGTAATAGTGTAGGAACAGTAGTTCGCTATCCGTTACAACCCACCTTAGGCTACTCATACATCAAAGAAAAAAATATTAAAAAAATATTGGCATGGATATAAATCGTTGTACTTTTTGATCAATTTAATTACATGTATATAGTTTTTCAAAGATCAAAGTCAAAAATGGGGCTTTATGTTTTTCCCCAACTACACGTGACATAACAGTTCCCAGTAGGCTTCAGGGAAGATTAAAAAGGAAACCTCTCATTGGAACTCGGGGTTGCAAAACGAAGTAACGTTGAAAATAGAAAACTTACCCGGAGTTGACAGTGCTGTCCACCTCTGGCCAGGACAGGCGTCGTTTGCAGAAGGCCATAGTCGGCGGCTTCTCCGGGGGCGGATTGCGAGCCACGCGAAGCGAGCCGCCCCGTCGAGGCGGGGGCGCGGGCGCCAGGCAGTCCAAAGTGCGCCGACGGGCTCCTAGAGCGGATGCACCTTCGGTGGGCACGACGCGGGGGAATCCTAGACACAGACACTCGTAAACATTAACAAGAATTTGCTGGTACCCAGATAGACAGAAGAAAGACAGATAGGTATTGAGTGTTGTTGTAAATACAGGTAGTTCCTCATTCCCACGACTTATGGAATCTTAATGATATGTATTACCTTCTGACACAGGCCCATTATCTATGATAATAAGAAATAAACATCCAACGACACATACGTAGGTATCAGGTACCTACTACGTGTAACGTGTTCCACAACACCCAGATCCAGAACCAATATCTGCAGAACATACTCGTCTCCCGATGTCCCGCCACGCCTTCGAAGGTCGTTGAGATAGTTTGGCATAATCTATTTGGTACGGTACAATGTACTCGTACCTATATTCTTAATACGTATACTAATATAATTATTATCGACGTACGACGAACTCTGACTCCCGCCGCGGGACAAATGTTTGTATGATCTGCAAATATTTGTGTCGGGTCTAGGTGTTTTCTATGTATAATATATAATTATATATTTACAATAAAAAGTATATAAGTAGTATATTAGTCATGTAGTTCCCACAATACAAGCTCTGCTTAGTTTGGGGCTAGTTGATGCTGCATGCTGTGTAAAAATGTCTAGCATTATTTATTTTTTATTTATCGAGCGTTCGCTAAGAGAATAAAGAAATCAAATTTCTCCTATAAATCTGGCTTAACACGAGTTGTAAAGTATTTAAAAGATCATTATCCAAAAAGTTTTTGTAAGACTTCACCGGCCCGCCAGAGGTTACCGTGCCATTAACGTCGTACACTAGGTCCATTACACGCTCTATTTCTATAGATACATAATTATACTTTCTCTCTATGATGAGAAAAAGCAATGATCGTGACACCACTGTGACTAGATACGTCACCAAGCTTTTTTGTAAAGCTGAACTCACTTTTGTATCATCGTTTTCCCAATCGGACGTTTATGCAGTCTAAACTTACCTATCTTTACAAAATAGATATGAATGCAACAAATATATATATATATATATATATATATATAGAATGAGCTTCATCTCAGTAGGTCCTAGTTAATTGCAACGTAAGCTCAACAGAGCGCCGGTTACGCTGTCCGCAAAGTATATTGATACTACCCGAGAAAGCTGTGCTCGAATACCCTTAGCTGTGTTCGGATACTCGGAACGCCCGCCACCTACAACGTGACTCAGTGTCTCACCTCTCATAGTAGCCGTGGAGGGCTTCGGTTTCTGCGCCTGCACCTCCTCCGAACGGTGGCGTGCGGGCGGCGCGCGGCGCGGCGACAGCGCCAGTCCCGCCACGCTGTCCGCCACGCCCGCCACGTACTGACCGATTGACGAGAAGAAACTCATCTTGTCTCACTTCACGACTAAACACCGCACTCACATCTGTTCGCTACTTTTTATTAAACGTTTATTTTCTGTTCATTGTCAAAAACAGTTGAAGCAAATCATAAAACCACACAGAGATCAAGATTGGAATACTAATCTATCGTTCACATGGTGAACATTTGACGGCTTTTACCTGAAAAGAAAAAAAAATACAGATATACAAAATTGACGACTATTGAAAAGTAACGGGCGAACGATAGAATGGTCTACAAATGGCTGCAATTTATTTTCGTATAATAATTCTAGAGCAATAAACTGTTTTATGTCGGCAGTGAATTTTTCTCAAAAGACAACCTTTTGTTGTCGTTTTTTTTTGAATGGGTAGCCTTACGACCACAGCATAGCTGTTTTAATTGAAGTTTGAAATAAGATTATAGTCTAGATTTTTATAGCACCCAGGTTGCTCCAGTAGTTGGCTACAGCCTTTATCACCAATAGATTTACTAAAAACTAACGTTTTTCAATAAATATCTGAGAGATTCTGAAATAAAGATTTCAGAGTTTCTCAGGTATTTATTGAAAATAGAGGCTGTAACACTGAAACGTGGACAGAAACTGGATATTTTGCAGTTACATCCAAAGTTAAAATTAAAATTACTTCAGCTAGAATGAATTTACACAAGAGTTTACAAGAAAAGGACAATTATAAAACTGCATTTGGATATTCATATTTTACAGCACCGCGTGATCTCAGTACACTTTCAAATGATTACAAAGTTGTTTATGCTGAGTAGGTAGTTTCTCATTATGAACCCTGTATTCAGGGTATAAAAGAAGGAGGTTTGATACTTACTTATGATAGATAGAGCCTAAGTTATTAATTAATAAACAGGAATACATTTAACCAAATCCTTTATAGTGACGATCACGGACCAACATCAAACGTGCCTGTGCAAGCCCGTAGGCAGTAAATCTATTGAGTTTCGAAGGTGCGGTGTTCTACATAATCCCTGCTCCTAGCAACAATATTGGGATCATCCAGTATTGTCCCACGGACCACAACAAGGTATACGACGCTGTGATTAAACAAGGATTCCTGTTATTCCAAATAGACTAAACCCTATTGTTGACGTGAATGTATGATTTAAATTGGATATTTGCTTGGAAAATTTAGATGAGCGCTGGTGCAAACGGAACAATGGACTTCAATAAACTAAGAATTTCACGCAAGGCAACACATTATGAGGTAGTGTAGGTGCGTCTTATCGTTTTACATGGAATTCTAATTAATATAATGCATCTTACAGTCACTACCAAGACTATAAAAATATCATAAATGTAAGATAAGCTTTTTACATTTGGGTAAAAAATAATTAAATAGAATCAGGGTAAAATTAATTAAAATATCAGAATCTGATACGATAAGTTAATCATAATATATTAGAAAACGAATAAGGTAAGTAGTGGATAAGTAGACCAGAATCATCAACGCAAATATTAACAAGCCAAAACCAGACTTTAATTCGGTGTTTTGAGCAAAATATAATAGTGTACAGGTAAAATAGTGGTTTTGACTTGTTCATATTCGTGTCGACGGTTCTGGTTTTTTTTACTTGAAAAATTTTACTACTGGCTTGAGGCATAAGGTAAAAAAATTGTCTATGATACGAGTAGTTCTTATTAAAAACGAAGTATCTCCGTGGCAGCATTAAATTCAACTGTAAGTCAATGATTAAAAGTAATTAACGTTACCTAGACGTATATAATCGTATACTATCTCCACTTCGCAACCTTACTCTTTGGCCTTACTGCAAATAAAATACCTAAATATATTTTCTATAAACTGAAATGGGCTAGCTATAGCTCGCGATACCCAACCCGAGTATGTAGTCACGTGACTTTGTTGACGCCGAGGCACAAGTCAGTAGCATTTCGGGGTTCTTTCTGATATGCAGCTACCAGGCGCTGGAATGACCTTCCTCATCCGGTCCGAGTGCTGAAATCGGTTAGTATTTTTATATTTACACTAAAGAAACAGCTTCTAACTATACAAAAAAGCCTGTGATTTACATTATTTACTCTAGCTTCTGTGGGTATTTCAATATCAGCTTTGTAATAACCGTTGAGTGTGGGTAGATATTGAATAAAGAGATGATGGCTACCTAATTGTTGTTTCATTGTTAGGACTCCACAAATTAATACTTTTACATGGCGCAGCGTGATAAAAATCAATAAAAAGTGAAGAAAATCAAAAGTAATAAAACAATAGTGTTGTACAGATGAAGAAACGTTATAAAATACAGTGCATCAGGAAATAAACAAGTCACAATGGAGTCAATGCTGAGACCGCCTCAACCATTTTTATTTGAAATTAATTTAGCGAATGTGACATCAGGAAACTTGAGTAAAGAATGGGATAATTGGAAAAAATCATTTACCATTTATTATGAAGCGTGTGAATTATCTAAAAAAGACAAAAAGGTGCAGCAAAATATATTGTTACACATAATTGGAGATCGATGTCGGGAAGTTTATGATCAGTTCAAAAACAAAGAAGAGATAAAAACTGTGGAAGAATTAATAGTGAAGTTTGATGAAGTATTTTTGCCGAGAAATAACTTAACAATAGAACGTCATAAGTTTTTTACGAGAGACCAGGGAGAACTGGAATCATTGGAGCAATACGTGTTTGAATTGAATAAAATGGCGGCAAAGTGCGAGTTCAAGGATTTATGCAATGATTTAGTGCGAGATCGACTGATTTGTGGGTTGAAAGACGGAACACTTAGAGAAAGATTATTGCGAGAAGTCGATTTAAAGTTATCGAAAGAAATAGACATTTGCCGTCTGGCAGAAATGTCGCGAGCTCAAGCAGGTAAAATAAAAACTGAAAATACTGGTACAGACTATCATGTTCATGGAGTCAATGTTGGTCGCGAGGAGTCTCACTCACAATCGGCGGATGTGTACTGGATTGGGAGACACCAACCTGAACAACCTCGGAGGTTTACTGGACAAGGAAATTCGCGCGGTAGCGGTGCCGTGACTGGTTTTAGGGGTTCCCCGCACCGTGCAGCGACTCCTCATCAGTTTCGTGGTAGTGTCAATACTCGCGGACGGTCGTATCAGAGTGTCTGATAAACTGTCAAAAATGTGGTGGAAAACATAAAGGGTACGAATGCCCGGCGTATGGACAACAGTGTTTTAAGTGCAATAGGATGAATAATTTTTCGAGAATGTGTAAGGTGTATGCAGTTTGTGAGGAGGATCATGGGGAGGCCACTGATCAGGTAATAAGTTCAGAATTTCGTAATAAACGTACTGGCGATAAGTGGTTTACTATAAGTGGCGATAATTACTTATAAATAATGGGTCAATTAAATTCAAACTGGATACTGGGGCTGATGTGAACATAATTCCTGTGAGATTTTTAAAAGACATAGGTGTTTCTGAGTCTGACTTAACCAAAACCTCCACAAAACTGCAAGGTTACTCTGGAATCGGCATAGTGGCAAGTGTTACTTGAAGGTAAAATATAAGCAAAATTTTTAGTTTTTGCGGTTTATTGTAGCTGATGTGGATTCCGTTCCAATTTTAAGTAAAGATTCATGTGAGGAGTTGAAATTAATAAAAAGGGTTTTGTCAGTAGATAGCAGATCTAACGGCTTGTTAAATGATTTTGAAGATGTGTTTAATGGGGTCGGATGTTTAACAGGAGAATATAAAATTAAATTAAAAGAAAACGCTCAGCCAGTTATACATCCACCACGGAAACTACCTATTGCCCTCAGAGAACAAGTGAAAAATATGTTGATAGAAATGCAGCAGCAAGGTATTATAGCGAAGGTGGAAAGTCCAACTGATTGGGTAAATAGTATGACAGTGGTAAAGAAACCTAGTGGTGACATACGGATATGCTTAGATCCTCGTGATTTGAATAATGCAATCATGCGGGAACATTTCAAATTATTTGTACCTATAACTAGCCTGACATGATCTAATTAAGAAGAAGATGTTAATTACCTAAATGTTAGATAACAAAATAATAATAATACATTTTTTTTTATTTAAAGAGCAATGATGATTATGTTGATAAAATAGCAACTTTGTAATGATGAGTTTACGGAGATCACTTATGTTAATTATTGATTAAAATTTATTTCATCGATCCACATCATTCTTATTGTCTTGATAAGGGGGTTGTGGGTATTACAATATCAGCTTTGTAATAATCGTTGAGTGTGGGTAGATATTGAATAAAGAGATGATGGCTACCTAATTGTTGTTTCATTGTTAGGACTCCACAAATTAATACTTTTACAGCTTCAACTTACCAAATGGCACGCAGTGGTCGCTGCAGCACAACTTTCACATTTCCCTCTCACACTGGTTAATGTACTACTAATTAAACTTAACTATCTATGTCTATCCATTTCTCATCACACACTCTTTGTCCACACTCACTTTTTCTTGACTGTTTTCCTTCTGCAACACTGTGATCGTGAGGTCACCCCTCACTTCTTAGGTCCTATCTGAAAATCAGCGCTGCTTCGCCTTGGCGGAGCAGCAATAAGCTGAGATAGGACCTTTATGACTAATACACACCATTGCAGCATAGACTGCCATCGTTAGCACTGGTTAGCACCCACTTATTGTACCTACTCTTCTATATTTACTGTGTTTCTTTAATTGTTTGTCTTTTTTTTCATTTGTACTTTTCTGTGCTGTATTGTATGTGTCGAAAAAAAAACTATACATCTATCTATCTTATCTTAACTTATAATTAGTGCCGCTCTGGTAAAGGTATGTCCTGTGTGCTCTGACTTCTATAGCAACATCAATTAAGGATTTAAAATTATCACCATGTCCATAGGTAGGTACTCTATATTAAGATGCTAAAGTTCAAGAAGAAGAAACTAGGACGCTTCAGATTGATTGAGATTTATTAAGTAAATTCTTGCTTGGCATTGAAATACCTTTCATTTTATTTTTATTCAAAAGACAACCATTTCTCGATACTTTGAGTCAAAGAAGTAATTTCAATTACAAGCGTAATAATTGAAGAAACTATTACATTTAAAAATGCTCTTAAGCCAACGACGTATTTTTTTCTATCACTAAGACATGCCAAGTCAGTTTAATGCATACTACATGCATAAAAAAATATTTGATTATTTCCAATCAACAAATCAAAATACCTACATCTCTATTAAATAATATTATAGAATATTACTTTTATTTATATTTATGTATCATAGCAGCATATTCTAATTATGTTTAATTCAATTCTTTGTTTATGGCCTTTGCGGGTTAAGGGGTCCGCAATTTCGCCAATCTAATTAAGTTATCAAAATTCAGTGGGACCATGCTTTTGAAACCTATTTATTTCATAAATAAGCGAACTTCACGTAAAGGTTTGAACAATTTGTGATCGTCTCTATGACAAGAAGCATTTTTTTTTTATTATTTATATAGCTTCATTCTTTTCCATAATTAAAAATTCCAAGCATTCAAGTTACCGTTATTCATGCTATTTTGGTGTACGAAAACTACAAACCCCAAGTTTTACAATCCTAACAAAGACTGTTTTTACTCACACAGCAATTTCATCATCGCATTCTTTGCTGTCAGAATAAAGTGGCTCAGTGGTGGCTCGGGATAATTCAGTCAAAATATTATATTATATAAAGCTCGATTACCACTGACTGACTCACTGACTCATTGACATAGTTGTTCTCCCAGATGCAGTAGTGGGAGGGGTGAACTTTTGGTGGGATCGTATAGGAGGTGTTCCAGTGAGTAGAGGAAAAATCCGAAAACCCCACTTTTTCATCCCCTTCATCCCCCCCCAGGAATGAACATTGAAATCTTCCCGACGAGGGTATGTTTTTATACCGGATTCGTATAAAGGGTGCTCAAGTTGATACAAAATGACCCCCCCTACCCCACCTTCCCCCCCTTTTTCATCCCCCCTCTTTCGGAATCTCCAAAGTTCGTGAAAATTTTGCTAATTGCTCGATAAGATCGTATAGTGAATGATTAACAGTTAAAAAATTTACCCCTTCCTCCCCCCCTTTTCATCCACTTTCACCCCTCCTCGACCCCGATCTCCCTAACGCGACAGAATTGTGGCTATTGCTTTATGGGATCGTATTGAGGATAATTAACAGATAAAAATTTCACACCCCCTTCCACCTTTTCACCCACTTTCAGCCCCCCTCTTTCGATATCTCCGAAATGCGTAAAAATTGTGGTGATTGCTTTATGGGATCGTATAGTGAATGATTAACAGTTGGAAAATTTTTCCCCTCCTACCCCCCTTTTCACCCACTTTCAACCCCCCTCTACCCCGATCTCTCAAATGCGACAAAATTGTGGTGATTGCTTTATGGGATCGTATAGTGAATGATTAACAGTTGGAAAATTTTTCCCCTCCTACCCCCCTTTTCACCCACTTTTAAACCCCCTCTACCCCGATCTCTCAAATGCGACAAAATTGTGGTGATTGCTCTACGGGATCGTATAAAGGATGATAAACAGTATAAAAATTGTTCACCCCTTTCCATCTTCCCCCCTCTTTCATCCCCCCTCTTTCGAGATCTCCGAAATGCGTAAAAAAATTTGTGATTGCTTTATGGGATCGTATAGTGAATTATTGACTGTTATATAAGTTATCCCCCCTTCCCCCATTTTTCATCCCCCTGCACCCCCTCTTCCCATTGTATCTTCGAAACTTGCATAAGTGGCGGTGATTGCATGGTGAGATCGTATAGAGGTATTACAAGACATAAATAAACCTGCACCCCCCTCTTAAAATCAGCCCCCCCTGCACCCCCTTCCCATTGCATCATCGAAACCTGAAGAAGGGGAGATGATTGCATGGTGGGATCCTATAGAGGTGTTCCACGGCGTTATTAAACCTGCAACCCCTCTTTATATAAGCCCCCCTGCATCCCCCTTCCCATTGTATCTTCGAAACTTGCATAAGTGGCGGTGATTGCATGGTGGGATCGTATAGAGGTGTTCCAAGACATAATTAATCCTGCACCTCCTATTGAAATCAGCCCCCCCAGCACCCCCCTTCCCATTGCATCATCGAAACCTGAAGAAGGAGCGGTGATTGCATCGTGGGATTGTATAGAAGCGTTCCACTTTGTTATTGAACCTGCACCCCCTCAGGAAAGCAGCACACCCTGCACCCCTCTCCACCCCACCCCCCCAGGACAATGAATTTCTCGCGCGCTGCGTGAAGCTCGCGCACCGAGCAATAAAGATGGTTATAGAGGCTGTTCCATAACATTATGAAACCTGCACCCCCCTCTTGAAATCAGCCCCCCCTGCACCGCCCTGCCCATTGTATCGTTGAAACTTGCATAAGGGGCGTTGATTGCATGGTTGGATCGTATAGAGGTGTTCCAAGACATCATTAAACCTGCACCCCCCTCTTAAAATCAGCCCCTCCTGCACCGCCTTCCCATTGTATCTTCGAAACATGTATAAAGGGCGTTGATTGCATGGTGGGATCGTATAGAGGTGTTCCAAGACATTAATAAACCTGCACCCCCCTCTTAAAATCAGCCCCCCCTGCACCCCCTTCCCATCGTATCTTCGATACTTGCACAAGGGGCGGTGATTGCATGGTAAAATCGTATAGGGGTATTCCACGATATTATGAAACCTACAACCCCCTCTTGAAGTCAGCCCCCCCTGCACCCCCCTTCCCATAGTTTCTTCGAAACATGTATAAAAGGTGTTGATTGCATAGTGGGATCGTATAGATGTGTTCCAAGACATTATTAAACCTACACCCCCTCTTGAAATCAGCCCCCCCTGCACCCCCTTCCCATTGTATCTTCGAAACTTGCACAAGGGGCGGTGATTGCATGGTAAAATCGTATAGGGGTATTCCACGATATTATGAAACCTACAACCCCCTCTTGAAATCAGCCCCCCCCTGCACCCCCCTTCCCATTTTCTTCGTAACTTGTACAAGGAGCGGTGATTGCATGGTGGGATCGTAATAGGGTATTCCACGACATTATTTAACCTGCACCCCCTCTTGAAATCAGCCCCCCCTGCACTCCCCTTCCCATTGTATATTCGAAACTTGCAATAGGGGCGTTGATTGCATGGTGGGATCCTATAGAGGTGCTCCACGGCATTATTAAACCTTTAACCCCTCTTTATATAGGCCCCCCTGCATCTCTCTTCCCATTATATCTTCGAAACTTGCATAAGGGGCGTTGATTGCATGATGGAATCGTATAGAGGTGTTCCAAGACATTATTAAACCTGCACCCCCCCTCTTGAAATCAGCCCCCCCTGCACCCCCCTTCCCATTGTATCTTCGAAACTTGCAAAAGGGTTGGCGATTGCGTGGTGAAATCGTATGGGGGTGTTCCACGACATTATAAAACCTGCACCGCCTCTTCAAATCAGTCCTTTCCTTCCCCCCTTCCCATTGTACCTTCCAAACTCGCAAAAGGGGCAGCGATTGCATAGTGGCATCGTATTAAGGGTGTTCCATGATGTTATACAACTTGCACACCCTTTGATAAACACTCCCCAGAACAAAACATAAACCGCGAGCTGCGTGCAGCTCGCGCACCGAGCAACCTCTTGTTATATTATATAAAGCTCGATTACCACTGACTCACTCATTGACATAGTTGTTCTCCCAGATGCAGTTGTGGGAGGGGTAAACTTTTGGTGGGATCGTATAGGGGGTGTTCCAGTGAGTAGAGGAAAAATCCGAAAACCCCACTTTTTCACCCCCTTCATCCCCCCCCTGGAATGAACATTGAAATCTTCCCGACGAGGGTATGTTTTTATACCGGACTTGTATAGAGGGTGCTCAAGTTGATACAAACTGACCCCCCCTCCCCCACCTTCCCCCCCTTTTTCATCCCCCCTCTTTCGGAATCTCCAAAGTTCGTGAAAATTTTGCTAATTGCTTGATAAGATCGTATAGTGAATGATTAACAGTTAAAAAATTTACACCCTCCTCCCCCCTTTTCATCCACTTTCACACCCCCTCTGATCCGATCTCTCAAACGCGACAGAATTGTGGCTATTGCTTTATGGGATCGTATTGAGAATAATTGGTTGATAAAAATTTCACCCCCCTCCCTACTTATCACCCACTTTTATCCCCCCTCTTTCGATATCTCCGAAATGCGTAAAAATTGTGGTGATTGCTGTATGGCATCGTATAGTTAATGATTAACAATTGAAAAAAAATTCCTCTCCTACCCCCCTTTTCATCCACTTTCACCCCCCCTCTACCCCGATCTCTCAAATGCGACAAAATTGAGGTGATTGCTCTACGGAATCGTATAAAGGATGATAAACAGTGTAAAAATTGTTCATCCCTTTCCATATTTCCCCCTCTTTCATCCCCCCTCTTTCGAGATCTCCAAAGTTCGTGAAAATTTTGGTAATTGCTCCATAAGATCGTATAGTGAATAATTAACAGTTAAAAAATTTACTCTCTCCTCCCCCCCTTTTCACCCACTTTCACCACCCTCTGATCCGATCTCTCAAACGCGACAGAATTGTGGCTATTGCTTTATGGGATCGTATTGAGGATAATTGACAGATAAAAATTTCACCCCCCCTACCACCTTTTCACCCACTTTTACCCCCCCCTCTTTCGATATCTCCGAAATGCGTAAAAATTGTGGTGATTGCTTTATGGGATCGTATAGTGAATGATTACCAGATGGAAAATTTTCCCCCTCCTACCCCCCTTTTCACCCACTTTTAACACCCCTCTGCCCCGGTCTCTCAAATGCGACGAAATTGTGGTGATTGCTCTACGGGATCGTATAAAGCATGATAGTCAGTATAAAAATTGTTCACCCCCTTTTCATCTTCCTCCCTCTTTCATCCCCCCTCTTTCGAGATCTCCGAAATACATAAAAATTGCGGTAATTGCTTTATAGGATCGTATAGAGAATGATTAACAGTTGAATAAATTTCATCCGCCTTCCCCCCTTTTCACCCACTTTCACCCCCCCTCTACGCCGTTCTCCTTAACCCGACAGAATTTTGGTGATTGCTCTACGTGGCCGTAAAGAGGATAATTGACAGATAAAAATTTCACCCCCCCTCCCTCCTTTTCACCCACTTTCATCTCCCCTCTTTCGAGATCTCCGAAATGCGTGAAAATTGCGGTAATTGCTTTATGGGATCGTATAGTGCATGATTAACAGTTGGAAAATTTTCCCCCTCCTGCCCCACCCACTTTCAACACCCCTCTACCCCGATCTTTCAAATGTGACAAAATTGTGGTGATTGCTCTACGGGATCGTATAAAGGATGATAAGCAGTATAAAAATTGTTCACCCCTTTCTATCTTCCCCCCTCTTTCATCCCCCCTCTTTCGGAATCTTCGAAATGCGTAAATTTTTTTGTGATTGCTTTATGGGATCGTATAGTTAATTATTAACAGTTAGAAAATTTATCCCCCCTTCCCCCATTTTTCATCCCCCTGCACCCCCTTTTCCCATTGTATCTTCGAAACTTGCATAAGTGGCGGTGATTGCATGGTGGGATCGTATAGAGGTGTTCCAAGACATAAATAAACCTGCACTAAGGTCCAGTAGTTACGAAGCCAATTCGGAACAAACATAAAAACCTT
This sequence comes from Perizoma flavofasciatum, assembly GCA_958496245.1. Lineage (NCBI taxonomy): Eukaryota > Metazoa > Arthropoda > Insecta > Lepidoptera > Geometridae > Perizoma > Perizoma flavofasciatum. The sequence continues at coordinate 7,007,469 of OY292431.1, forward strand.
TCCCTTTTATAATACTAGCTTCGCCCGCGTGGTATCCGGATAAAAATTACCCTATGTGTTATTCTGATAAGCTATATTACTGTAAAGTTTCATCAAAATCCGTTCAGTAGTTTTGACGTGAAAGAGTAACAAACATCCTCACTAACTTTCGCGTTTATAATATTAGTAGGATTAGTATTATATTTACAAAAAAAGTACATAAATGTAAGTAGTATATCAGTCATTTAGTTCCCATAATTCAAGCTCTGCTTGGTTTGGGACTAGATGATGCTGTGTGAAAAATGTCCAGCATCATTTATTGATTTTTATTTATTTATGAGTTTTAAGAATTAGGTAACCTAATTCTTACACAAAAGCTAACCCAGTAGCAAAACCACTAGGAGTGGGTGTTTCTACATAGTCTTAGTAGTAGGTAGCTACTTCTCAGTTTCCGATGTTAAGAGAAACTATTTCTTTTCTGTTACATGTTACTATGCGGTTTTGTTGCTGCGGCAAACATTTCGAAAACGGAAAATGGTATTTGCTATTGGCTCTTTGTGTAGTAACAATAGCAGGTGCCGTTTTTCGTTTAAGATTTTGAATAAGCGCATCACCGGGCCTAGGTATCGACATGCAAAAACCAGCCTTTAGAAATAAAGTTTCAGAAGTCACTTCTGGGTCTCAGAAAAATAAAGTTTCAGAAGTCACTGGTGAGTCACGTTAGGTTTTAAAACGACCCAGACATCGAAAAACGCGCACTACACTACCTTCCGTAACATCCACCTAGGAGAGCGTAGGTATTGTACGTCCATGTAAAACAGCCAGTATTTCGTGTACAAGGGTTTTAATTATCTGGATGTGCTTTCCATAGTCGTGCGATACGCGCCGTATAAGCTAGGCACAATAAAATTGTACGCCCCGTATTCCGTATACACCATTGTCAACGCTGATTGGTCGTGAGTTCATCAAATCCCTAAGAACCAACCTAACCTAACAACACAGAAATAATTGCCTACCATTCAAACTTTACCAAACAAACTTGGGTTCAAAACAAATTAACCAATCGTTTATTTCTCAGTGAAACCCAAGAAAACTTATTAATGACTACCTACTAACATTATACAATCGTATAAAATACTATGGCAACACATCACTAGCCCCTTGATAGCACTTGCTTAGAAAACAAAACAGTATCAATCGTTTTGACTGACTGTGCTTTCCAATAAATGACACTTTCCAGAATGTGAACGTGTATTGTCAGGCAAATACTAAATATTATATTATATTCTTACTCCCGTCTTCCCATCGTATCTCTATAACTTACAAAAGAGGCAGCGACATAGGGGTATCTTATAGTTTTTCACGACACCCCTCTCCCCTTGACATATCTAAAACTTGCAAAAGTGGCAGCGATAGCATAGTGGCATCGTATTAAGGGTGTTCCATGACCTTTTAAAACTTGCAAACCTCTTGAAATCAGCCCCCCTGGCACCCCCCTTCCCATTTTATCTTCGAAATTCGCTGAAAGGGCGGTGATTGCATGGTGGGATCGTATAGAGGTGTTCCAAGACATAATTAAATCAGTACCCCCCTCTTTTAATAAGCCCCCCCTGCATCCCCCTTCCCATTGTATCTTCGAAACTTGCATAAGGGGCGTTGATTGCATGGTGGGATCGTATAGAGGTGTTCCAAGACATCATTAAACCTGCACTCCCCTCTTAAAATCAGCACCCCCTTCCCATTTTATCTTCGAAACATGTATAAAGGGCGTTGATTGCATGGTAGGATCGTATTGAGGTGTCCTACGGCGTTAGTAAACCTGCACCCCCTCTTTTAATAAGTCCCCCCTGCACCCCCCTTCCCATCGTATGTCAAAAACTTGCAAAAGGGGCAGCGATTGCATAGTGGCATCGTATTAAGTGTGATACATGACGTTTTAAAACTTGCAAACCTCTTGAAATCAGCCTCCCTGGCACCTCCCTTCCCATTGTGTCTTCGTAACTTGCACAAGGGGCGGTGATTGCATGGTAAAATCGTATAGGGGTATTCCACGATATTATAAAACCTACACCCCCCTCTTGAAATCAGCCTCTCTGCACCCCCCTTCCCATCGTATCTTCGTAACTTGCACAAGGGGCGGTGATTGCATGGTAAAATCGTATAGGAGTATTCCACGATATTATGAAACCTACACCCCCCTCTTGAAATCAGCCCCCCTGCACCCTCCTTCCCATAGTATCTTTGAAACATGCATAAGGGGCGTTGATTGCATGGTGGGATCCTATTGAGGTGTTTCACGGCGTTATTAAACCGGCACCTCCTCTTTTAATAAGTACCCCCCTGCACCCCACTTCCCATCGTATGTCAAAAACTTGCATAAGGAGTAGCGATTGCATAATGGCATCGTATTAAGGGTGATACATGACGTTTTAAAACTTGCAAACCTTTTCAAAAACACCCCCCAGGACCAAACATAAACCGCGAGCTGCCTGCAGCTCGCGCACCGAGCAACCTCTAGTTTAATTATAAAACCGTAGGGAACTTTTTCTTTCTATTATTTTTTGCTGCGGTTTGTCGAGTTCATAGAGGTATAATTAGGTTTAGACAATGGAATTGGCGTTAATTTATAACAATTTTTTTTTATATTTCTGATTATTGTTTTATTTGCACAAATTAATAAATATTTGCGTAAATAAGTAACTTTCCTTTCATTAGACCCCAACGATGAGGGTTTTTATTTATCCACAATAAGCAAGTACTTACTAGGTAACTACTAAATTAGTCAAGTCAATAGAAAAATTGTCAATTATATTTATATAAATGAGCTTAGATCTTAGAAGTAGCTAGTAGAAATGTTATATTTTGAACAAAATTTTAATACTAGCGTATTAGAATTTTACTCAATGTTTCATAAAAGTTCATTTTACACTGCAATTAGAATCTACAACGCATTACCTCTGATCATTAAATGTCTTAATGGTCCCCCATTTCAAAAGAGTATAAAAAATGGCTCCTATCAAATATTTTCTGTATCTTAGATGAGTATTTTGGGGAGAAGACGGCTTAACATGTTTTAAATTATATATAATTTTATATTAAACAGTTAACAGAGTAGGAATGATTTAGGTAAAGTAGTAATTGCAACCTTAGTGTAACTTAACTTAAGACCAATATTGTATGTCCGAAACGGGCAAGCTGTTGAAACTAAAAATACAATACCACCTTTATACACAATTGTTGCAATAAAGATTTACTTTACTTTAACGTAAACTGTTCTGAGCTCTCGCTAGCTGGGCTCATGTTACAAATTTTGTACTAACATGAGCGCAGTAAACTATTGACTTCTAATCTCCACACATTTTATCTTCGATGACAGATTTCACAATAAGACGATTTTAATATCTTTTCGTTTTTTTAAACCTATTATTATACTCTGCAAAATCAAAAATATGTTTAGGTATTGGAACAGTTACATGTGATTGAAAACAAAATGAAAAACGATGATACTCGCAGAAGTATAAAATACTGTGTCGCAAGCATCAACACCCTCCTCCGTATACCATACCAAACACAAATTAAATATATAAATTAAATATATACAAAATTATTCAATCAGTCTAGGTAGGAGGTACAGAGGGCCATTGGATTTACATGCAACATGCTCTCTCGTCCAGCACTCCATGAAGACACAATCGGTATCCAGCCTCCTGGAATGAATTGCAGGTAGCTGTTGAAGCTGCCGCGTACCCGGAGCATTAGGGACGCTGATTGTTATATTGGACGCACAGGGCATTATTTTACAATTTACTTTTTTACCTACCTATATACATATTTTATAGTAAAAATGTTTGCCCCTGGTTGACAGTCCTAAGCCTGTAAAGTACCTATGAAGGAAAATCGAGATATACAAATAAAAACATTTCATATTTCATAGCACTAAGAAAGCAACTCATTTCTTCATTTCGTTCATACATTCATAATTCTCTAAGAACTAAACGGTCTAACTGAAGTAAATGAACTACTGAACTAAATCAATGAAGTATTTCACTTAGCTATAATTTATTTGCAAAAAAATAGAGATCCTTAAGAAAATTGCAATAATGTAACCCAAAGTAGTAAAATTTTGCCTATAAAATTCATTATTTGACGTGCGCTGGGAAAACTATTGATGATACATAAAAATGATGTGCTACATGATTAAAGTACCTACAAAAAAAGTCCGCGAGGGCATATATCTAACTATCATCAATAAATTTAATTAGATTGCCGGTTGAATCAAAAGTTGGTTACATTCGTATCGTAGTACTTACTCAAATAAATAGTTTTATCATCAAGAGTATTAATGTAGCAGTAAAATACGTTTTAATTCATTCGAATCGGACATTTAATTTCAAAGTTATCACGAGTATAAAAACGTTCCCTGCTCTGTAGAGCGGGCGTTGCCGAGGAGCGGAAGCTAGGGGTTACGTCTATGAGTAAGGTTTTGCGCGGCTCAGACGCATCAGTAAGTATGTATGTACAATACATAATATGTTTGTAACTTCTTCAAGCAAAAACTAATGAACCGATTGCGATGAAACTTGATAGGTACATAGCTGTTACTTTTTATCCCGATATTCCCACGGAATCGAAACCGCGGGGCGCAGCTAGTATATCTATATTTATAAAATACCTATTGAAGTCTTCGGTTACAGATGAAATCCGTATAATTATTTCAGAACGAGCTCGAACAATGGAAATAATAATTTGGCGAAACAATATCTGAGGTTGAGTCGAGGAAACATAAATGAAAGCCTCTTGTTGGATCTCGGAAGAAGCAGCCAGCCAATGGGTAAAAGATCAGTTGGAGATTCTTATATCCTTCGAATAAAATAATCTATCGTTTCGCTGTACCTCACAACAGTATTTTTATAATACCGGATTTTATTCACTGGGTGTCATTCTTTTTGTGAAACTTGAATATACCAAACATGGCTCCTCTAAATTGCATTAAATTATATCCATCTAACAATAGAACATGGTTTATGACGTCATTAATAACAACATTTATGACGTTCTCATAAATGTTTCCACAGCTCTTGTCAAGCTAGAAAAACATATGTAGGTACCGAAGTATCTAAGTAATAACATCGCATACGTTAGCTTATATTATAGCAGTATTTAGTAGATAGGACATGTTTTGATAAAATTAAAACATCTGGAAGTACAGTAAATTTAGTTCCGGCCTTTAAGTTTACCGTTCAACGTAAAGAAGTTTCTAAAGAGGATCAAAATACAAGGATAAATAAACAAAAACTATAGATAAGCAGGTATAACATGTCGGAAGGGATAATGTAAATGTTTTGTGGTTTGGGCAGGTCGGTACGCTTTTGTAAACACGACGCAGCCTACATTGAATGTGGAAATGAAAACACTTTTTGGTCAGTGATTATTGCCACACCACAATGTTTGTTTTAACAATCCAAACGATTTGTTTGAAGTTTTCATTATTACTTGGCCCGAGATGCTTTATGTTTGTGACATACACTCAAATCGTTTTGGACCGGAATTTGATTGCTGTTTTGACTTTTCTTTTTGTATTCACATTAAATAACCAAACTGGGAGATAGTGCTAACATAAGGTAGTCGCATGTTTCCGTCGTCAGTTCGATTCAGGAAATGATTGAAATGATCAGGAATGAAAAATTTAATAGGTACCGACATCTAGTTGTGTTTTTTTGTATTGTGTTTTTTTTCATTTCTCTATCAATATCCCACTTGACCAGATTATTTCACCTTTTCTCACTTATTGTGGCCAAAGAAAATAGATGTCATAACAAATGCTCTTGCTGCTCTTATGACCCTCAATAGTGACAATAGTGGTATCAATAGTGACACCTTTATAAAAATTAAAGGATCTATATTTAAAATATTAAGTAATGTTCATCCACACAAGCAAGATATGACAAGATATGACCAAAAAACTTCAGAAATCAGTTGAAAGATTAGAAAAGATAGAAAATTGAAACGACGGTAAAAATTGAAATTTATATTAAAACACTGAAGGAATACAGAAAGCTCTTAAAAAATTAACCAATAGAAAGGCTTGTAGCAAAATCGGATGAATAAGCATAGGAACCGTACAAACAAAAGACCAGAGATACTTAAAATTCCCACAAAACATTATAAAAAATAACTGATAGAGCAATTGTGACACAATTATGGTTAGATCTGGTTCAGATCAAATAACAAAGAAACTGTTAATAACTGCTATGCCAGTGATTGCTTCTAAATAAACATATATATTTATGGAACTAAATCATTACTATTATAACAGTATACAACTAAAAATATCCCTCTGGACTAAATCAATAATATTATTACTACACAAGAATACAGAAGATATCGGAAACAACAGACTGAGACAAGTATAATGTCAAATATTTGTAAGGTTTTTTAAAAATAATATTATCTCGCGTTTCTAACACTTGACAAAGAGCAAGCCCGATTCCGTAGCCATTTATGACCATTGATCACAAGTTGGTTACTTAGGACTCGTAACTTCAAAAAAAATCCTTAGAACATGATATATTTAAAAGGCGAGACACGACAGAGACACGGAGTCCAATAAAATATGTTACAAATACTCAATAACGTTTACTCATAGAACACCGCTCAGATAAGACTTGGAAATACGGGCCAATAATTTCCAATTGATAAATTTTGAAATGAGGTGAGTGTCAACTTATTTCACCGAAATTATTCTCAGCTGTTCTAGAGATAATATACAGGAAAATCGCAATATATATATATATATATAGCACCTTGTAGATAGCTACTTACATTTGTATCTAACTACCTACTATTTTGAAAAGGTGGATGTCTATGATATATAGGTATACTGTAATCAATTGCGTCATAAAATCATCGTTTACCAACACGTGCTCAAAACGGTGAAGCAAAACATCGCGAGGAAATCGGCCGGCATGCCCTACTTACCAAAAAATCGAAGGGATGTCCTGGGTTAGTGTTCTATTGAGCGGCAGCTATGGAACGCTAACTTCTATGCAAAAAGTGGGCATTTACCAAAAATAATGCTTGTTTTTGCCACTGAATACCCTCACTTGATATCCTGGCGGATCTACCTACTGATTTGCGATCAGTGGATGTCCATCGTGATCCCATTGTCGGTACCACAACAGCCAGGTATGTGCCATACCACAACAGTACAGTTCTCGAAGTGTTTAATAGAATAATCATCGAAATATCAAGCTAACACTAAAACCACATCTGAAACATTTTAAAGCCAATATGGCCATGCACTTGAACCCATTCGCTTGAAGATTACAATAATCCAATTAAATCAATAAAAAATCAAATTGTTACGAGCATTCCTTCCTACCTAGTCTAGATACTAGACGTGAAGACGGTAGGGTAAGGTAGGTAGACCCTACCCTACCGTCGTCACGACAAGGTATTTCGTTGTTGTGACTCGCGATTTCATAATATTCTTGTACTTTTCCCATTTTGCTAGCTGCTATAGCTCTATACATAGAGGGAAAAAAACGAATCAAGGCTCAATGGAAAATGAAAAGGCACTTCAGAAATCAATCTTGATCGTGTCTTAAACATGTTTGGCATTTTTGCCTGTGAGGCAAACAATGTATGGGGAGGAGGCCATGTCCTTTAAAATTGTACAAACCACTGTACGTTTTAAATTTTGTTGACTCATTATTAATTGCCAATAAAGAAATACTGTCTACTTAGCTACTCACATCCAGTGGACTAACTCTAGCTAATGTTAGCATCTTCAACAACCATGTGGATAGGTACGACACTAAATGTTTCATATTTGTTGGTAGTTCATTCAGATATTTGAGAAGTACCTGTTTATAATATTATAGAGGTAGTATAGCCTCGTACGTGACGCACGCTATAGCTGTATAAAAAAAAGCATGTACCTACCATATGTAATAAAATCTAGGCATTTTTTTTTCTGATCAGTCTATCATATCATATAAGGCACCGACTAAGTTTCGACTAATTCCGAGAGTCTTCATCAGGGTGAGTGGTTGCGACTTTCTCCTTCCGCGTCGCGCCGTGCAAACAAAACGCACTTCACCGATAGTGCAGTACGTGAAAATTCCCTTTTTTACAATATGAATAGTCATGTTCAAGATAGTTTTTGGAGTAAAAATATCTGTTGTTTATCTGCTGAATGTTCAAGGAGCACTATCAAAGACTAGGTGTCCGAGCGAGTGCTCGCTCTGTCAGCTAAGCAGCTTTAGCTGACCAAGTTTTTCCTCCATTTTGGCATAAAAAGACTGTAAATGTAACATAGATATGTTCAAAGTGAAAGGGAAAAAAATTTAACTTAAACATTTTTATAAATGAATCATATATTGGCAGTGTCTTGGATGGCAACTTTATCTGATCGTAAATCAAGATTGACTTTTGATTATTATTTAAACAAAAATCAAAATGCACTGTAAAATCTTGGTAACATCTAACCTTGGCTTAGTCCTATCTAAAATTAAATAGATACATTTATTCATACAACTATTTACAAGTAGGTATATACAAAAAATACAGATGAAACAGCTAGCCACCTAAAGACAATTACAAACGATCTATAGATAGCTCAACTGATCCAGATCACTACCAGACGGAAGCGTTCCCAAAATACTGGCCGCATTGCCACGCTGAATGGCAATGCTAATGCGTTGACCCAGATAAGAGCCATCTAAATAGATACTAAAACAGTCTATCAATAGACGTTGCCATGTAGTCAGGTATAACACGAGCTATATATACAGCTGAACATTATCAGGAAGGTTCATAGATGTAAAGCCTACTAATCTGAGTAAGACAGATACTTAGCCTGATGCAATACCAAAAGAATCATAATTATTAATTCCATAATTTATATATAATAAAAGATGTAGGTATACTTACTCTTTGAGAAAATCCCCTCTAGACCTTTTTAATTCGTGTTTTTTTATTTTTCACCCATACTATAATATTTGAGCGTACAAAAAAAGAAAATTCCGATAAACACAGAAATCTCTCTTTAATTTCTTTAAAAATGCATTCTGTTACAAATAGGATGAAGTAGCTTCACTGACAAAAATAAACGTTTCAATTATCTTTGTACCATCATCCTTAAATTAAATCATTCTTCTATTAAATAAATAAACAGAGATGATCAAATAGTAATAAACACTCGAGTGCTTAAATATAAAACTTACCTAGTCGCTGACGAGAGGCAAAAAGCCCAAGAATCCTTCTTGTATTGCACTACAGTAAATTTGATAAACGCTTCAGTCCTTACACATTATTGAGTGACGCCTCGAGGAATGCGAGGCGTCAATGTTTCGAGGTGTTCAAAAGGTCCAAATATGCTGGGAATTGAATTTCGGAGCGGTCGAGGTACCGTCGACGTTGGGCGGAGGGCTCGCTCTGGGCGGCTAACGCGCAGGGCGGCTGGGCGGCGACTGGCTCCTCGCAGCCTGCTCCCTGCTCCTCGAGCCTCGCCCGGATGCCTTCCTGTTGATCGTGTACGCGACAGGTGATGCAAAACCTTTTTGTTACAATTCGATCATTACTTATCGATTCTGTCAGAACAGTTGCTATCAATCTTAGCTTAGATGCATTTTTGATTAACCGTGTACCATAACCAATTCTATGCTTTATTTTGAATGATTTAAAATATAAAACACCTTTCCTTATTATAGAGCTATCACATTTGGTCAGTTTTGAAAAGCTTTGATGATGGAAAGCTTTCTATCTCTTCAAAAGTTTCATAACAAGCTAACAATTTTTTACTATTATGTTTTTCTCGTGCTCGGCAAACGAAATGATTCAATAAGTCTGAAATTGTACAAGAGCTTCGTAAAAAGCTCGCCGTTTCCAAGATAACTGGTAACCTCATGAAATAGGGGTTTTTTTGCATACTCTTGACTAATTTAAATTCGTTACCTAATTTTAAATGTTTTAAGAAACAAAATTTGTCTGCAGGTACATAACCTATTTTCTTTTAAAATTGCCTTTTTTACTGAACACAAAATCGTTATCTAAACCACACAAAATGATCGTGAGCTTTAGATTTATGTAACATAATTACTTTTCTCAACTTTCTTTAGTTATATATTCGTATAGGAGTGGCCGTTTCGAACGGTGATAGTAAAGTTTTGCGACGCTGTATCAGCAGATATACAAAAGAAATCAAATCGGAAACGATTTGTAACGATTCTCGGACGCTTCTACCACTGCATTTATCTATATCAACAAAAGAGATGATTTTGGATTAGACTTGATCAAATCAGTTAGATTTTTTATGTCGTCACTACACGAAATTCCTTATGGCGGATACCTGTCACAAACGGATACTTTGCATGATATTTCATCCAACTCCCTTCATGTCAGTTGTAGTGGCTTCCTACAAATTGTCAATCATTTTTCATATCAACTTGCTCATGGGAAGCCATCGAAGAGTGCACGCGGGGTGTTATCGCTCTTATACGATACTGAACCTAGTTATTTACGCTACAAATGGCACTTCTGAAGTAATTCATTTCGTGCAGTGCTCAACGGGGCGTTGCCGACACAAGTAAATTTGTAGATAAATTATAATTTGCAACTTGAATGTTAATTACGACCATCCATCCCCATTGAACAACAAAGTTACTATAGAAATTCAATGTAACCAAATCGTAGACAAAATTAGACAATCTATCAGCCTTAAAGCTCTGCACTTTATCCTTTCTGATCGATTTCAGAATCTGGTAGATAGCTAAGTGCTGTTCAAGTTTCAAGTACACCGAGTTTTCTGTGAGGGTTTTCATATTAAAAACATGTTTTGAAGATGGTGGTTTGGAAAGCGAGGCGTTTTTATGTGAACCTAAAAATTGCGATTATGAACGCGAGACTCCGTTTGTCATATCCCGATTTTTTCCTCAGATTTAAACGAACAAAATCAAAACACGCTTACGACTGTATTGTCCATGATGTTCCTTAGATATATGCTCAGTGTGTAGATCTTTACGAATACCAATAGTCAGAAGCATGTCCAAACATAACATTTATTACAAGCCCGCGATTTTGCAAAGTAAGTATATAGTATTCCAAGCAAGTCCATCGCCGCTTTAAACGGATACGATAAAATTTGGTACATATCATTGTCTTTTAATCCAAAAACCCAAGTGAAAATCTAAAATTGGTTTTGCATTATCATCTTAGGATAAGTAAGTAACATTGGAAATCTCCTATGATAACGTTAGAAGACATAATAAGGCAACTTCAGGACCATATAGCATGTCACGACACGTCTTGGGCAGTTATATTAGTACCACTCATTATTGGAACAATGATTCTTACCAATAGAAATTTCAAATAGCAGGTCCACCATATCAGAGATAAAAATTCACAATTACGTACTTTTATTTCGATACTTGTATACAACTGATAAACATATTAGGTATGTTTCGATAAAGGTACGTACAACTTATAACGAGCCTGTAAATTAACAATGATCATAAAACCTCCATTCATTACGACACTTTTGCTGTGTTCTGACGTCGAACGTAACGACAGGAACAATTATTATTATTCTATGCAACAAATGCAATAAAGTAGAAATTCAAAAAACAAAAGGCAAATATTACCGGATAGAATCGAAACTTCCCGACAGAGCCATCACAAAACTTTCACTTCCTCTTATCAAAATCGTTTTAGTCGTCTGTGGCTATATCCAATTTTCTCATTTATAAATTACTAGCTTCTGCTTACTGCTTCGCTCGCGTGGTACCCGGATAAAAAGTAGCCTGTGCGTCATTCCGATGTTTAAGCTATATTACTGTAAAGTTTCATCAAAATCCGTTCAGTAGTTTTTGCGTGAAAGAGTAACAAACATCCATCCTCACAAACTTTCACTTTATAATATTAGTAGGACGCAATATTATTAATTAACTAGCTTCTGTTCACGGCTTCGCCCGCGTGCAACCCGGATAAAAAGTAGGCTATGTCTTATTCCGATGTTTAAGATATATTACTTTAAAGTTTTATCCAAATCCGTTCAGTAGTTTTTGCGTTCAGTTGTTTTTGTAACAAACATACATCCTCACAAACTTTCACGTTTATAATATTAGTAAGATACTTATCTTGTGTCAGTCGACTTTACTACAAGCAATTTTGGGCATTGTCAATATGGTCATATTGCTGAAATCTATAGATAATATTACCATCTAAAAAAAATAGAAGTAAACCCGAAGTTCGGTAAGTTTTTGTCTTTTGAGTGACGTTGTGCATCATTTGTCTTTTGAGTGGCGTGCATCATATCCATAGTTTATACTCGTAAGTGCTTAGCAAAAATACGTAGCTATCGATCTAGTGTATGTTTCTATTCTACACGGTTAGGTTATATTTAATTCTGATAAAGGCTATATCGTGAGCTTGATACCATTCGGCGATAAAAGCACTTATTGAATTTTATCAGTCATCAAACGAGCACGTTGTGATACGAGTAGATAAACAATGTTTACATGATCAAAACAATGTTTAGCCAGAGTTTATTGAAGTTGAAAGCTTGGAAAATTCTACTAATATTATAAACACGAAAGTTTATAAGGATGGATGTTTGTTACTCTTTCACGCAAAAACTACTGAACGGATTTTGATGAAACTTTACAGTAAGCTAGTATATCATAACGCTTGGAAGCCTCATGTTAGAGCAGGATGCTGGTTCATTGTTACTTCCTCCTCTGCTCCTTTAAAGTCGTGCACGATCGCGTAAACGTATCTCAATACGTATGTAATCCCGAAAAAGGCTTATTCTGCACAATAAGTAGGAAATAAGTTTTGTTCTATGAAACTAATTGTGCTAATTTATCTGTTTTCACTAAAAAATATAAAAATCTGCTATTCCGGTCAAAAGCTACTATGTTGTCGCATATTTAATTAATATCAAAATCTAATTTTTGGGCGTTTGATACTCGGCTTAGCGGTAGATAACTAGATAAGTATAAAATATATGGAACAGCTGAGGTGAAATTCACTAAATTTATACATATACATGATTCGCGAACACCTTCAATGCTGAATAAGCTGCTGAATCTATGAGATCTGTAATGATCCATCGCTGAAATACAGTTAAACACAAACTTTTTTTTTATAAGAATAGCTATATTATTTAATAAAAAAATAAATAATACTGGACATTTTTAACACAGCATCTGTGCGATATAGACTGAATTTGTTTATAAGTGGGGAAATCGACAACGAAACGATGATAAATCTAGCCCAAAACTAAACAGAGCTTGTATTATGGGAACTACATGACTGATATACTACTTATATAGTTTTTTTTTGTAAAAATAATATATATGTATATGATATGTCATACATAGAAAACACCCAGACCCGAGACCAATAAATACAGATCATACAAACGTTTGTCCCGCGGCGGGAATCGAACCCGTAACCTTCTGCGTCTCAGGCGGTCCTTCGCCCACTGCGCCACAAAGGAATAACTCCTCTCGTAATAACCGATCTTGATGGTCGTGGGTTCGAACCCGGTATTGCACCAATGGCTTTTTTCACTCAAAAAAGTAAGTGTGGTTCTTAAAACTCTGAAGGTAAATATCGTGAGGAAAACCAAACTATAACCAAAACATCGGAGGCATGTGACATCGATTAGTGTTCCAATAAGCGGTGATTAGCTTGCAACCTTTCACGTGGATTGCTAACTATGTACTATGCAAAACGTGGACACATGCCAAATATTATGTTTGGATGTACCTAACCTGCTACCGACTTGGTAACCTCACAGATCTACGCACTTAATATAGATCTTAGGATGTCCAACATAGGAATTACAGTAGTGAGCCTATACGTTTTGTGTTATGTACCTACTTCTAGTAAAGACCTCAACTAAACCTTTCAACAACTGTTTACGCATCAATGTCGCATATTGCGGAAAAATAACCCAAGCTAACTCGATGTTTTCCGCAATATTCCACACAGAAGTTCTTCTGTTTAAGTTCTTTAAGTGACCGACATAGGAATTTATAAAAGACACAGGAGCCAGCGTTCACCGTAGAAGTAGCCAGTAGGTAGGTATAAGTAGAGGCCCAAACCTAGCAATGGACGTCGGCTGATATATAATTTATCAGAGAGCTTTGCAATTTTCCAAGTAACTCATGTAAGAAACTACCGATCCAAAGCACTCATCTTGAAATAGTGCCTGCCCGATAGGTACCTACGTAACTCACGCAAAAGAAAGCTTGACCCATATTTGAAACCTATTGATCGCGGAACTTACTAGGGTCCTCAGGTACCTTGTAACAAACCACAGAAGGTTTGTCCAACAAACGACACGAGTCATAACAGTAGGGTATTCTTCCAAAAATGAGTGTGTTTTGAAATTGTTGTGTGAATTGTTGAGTAGGTAGTGAAAATTTGCCTCTCAACATTCGAATGCATTCTGATCTTATTGCAACAAATTGAAATTATCGCAGTTTTGAACTTTAGAACGTATCTTAACTCTAGTTTACGTAACAAATAGCAACGTATTATGAAAACTCTATGATCTTAAAATTATAATTACCTGGGTATATCATCTATGATGATAACGAATATGACAGACACGGTGCTCGCCACACAGTTTGTTCAGATGAATAGTGGAATAAATATATTTATTAGAAAACTTTACCTGTCTCATGAGGCACAACAACCGACTTGCGTGCGAATAAGTCACTTGAGGTGAATAATGAGGACGAATGACTGTAGAACCATGCCCCACTTACCGATACTGCATGATAATTATGTGGTCCATATATTATCATACGACGCCCAATGACGCGGTCGTCATACCTACTCCTAGGGATGACAAGAAACCATAATGTCTTGTATCTTTTCGCTAATTACTGAATTAGCGAAAAGGTAGCAATTGGGTAGCATCACTCGATGCTGATAAATAATGGTAAAGAATCTGATAACAAAATGACATTCCTGGGAATTATTGCACCACTGACCGGCTAATGTACCTATCGCTACCAATTGCCATAATTATGTTCTCGGTCAAAAATCATAGGAACGAGTTTATTATCACAAAATGAAGGAAACATTACATATTTTCAGCGTAGGTTAATCGAACCATGAATGCATTTAAAAAAACATACATCCTCATTGCTGTTGACTCTGCGGGAGCATCCTAAATGCGATTGCAGAACAATTTGGTCATCCTCTGGTATGTACAAAAACTCATCCAGAGAACCAAATCACTATTAGTTATTAAATACTAACCTATTCATATTGTAAAAACGGGAATTTTCACGTACTGCACTATAGGTGCCTTCACCGATAGTGCAGTACGTGAAAATTCCCGTTTTTACAATATGAATAGTCAAGTTCACGATAGTTTTTGGAATAAAATACTTTGAAGTTTTAGGTACTAACAAAATGGAAATGAGGTCATTTTGTTAGTAGAAACTTAAACTAGAATAAATAAATGTATTATTAATATTATTATTATAATTTATATTTGACATAGTCACTAGGCTATTTTTTGATTTTATGAAATCAGTACATACCTAACTATAAAATCTGATTCTATAACCAAGTTGTTTAATGAGACTGGCCGTGTCGTTCGCTCATTCAACGCAAACGTGGGTATTTAGTATCTTGGTTGATGACGTTACAACCGCAAATTCCAATAAGTATTGTATCATTTACCTAGAAGTGAATAAAAGGGAGTTCTAATTTCCCGTTTGTCATTATTTTAAAAACATGGATACACATCAACGCCAGTCTGTCTGCTAGCTTTATTCCGAAACACTTGTGTATTTTAGCACATGTGTATAAATTAATTTCTAAACAAGTAAATTACTGAAAATACAAATGTTTTCAAGATGACTACGGAAGTTACAGAAACAAGTGAACCTACATTTGGGTACAGTGAAGATACAACGACAGCAGCCTGGATTAGAGATGGCGAATCAACGACAGTGCAAGAGAGTGTTAGATTTTATGAAAGTACACAAGCAACATTACCATCACAAGATGAAGATTTATACTCTGCAGCATTTGACGTTTTTAATATTTTGGAAATTGTCATGACCTCTTTGGAACTCATGCTATGGATCGGAGCAGCTATAAAAATGCCTCGTTGGAGGAAAAACTACAGAAATCAAATGCTCATGCAATTGAGTGTCGCACGTTTCATAAAAAGACTTATATTTACCTTCATGTATTTACAAAAGCACGGAGTTATAACAAGTTGGGATCATATTTCTATATTTCTAAATAGTTCACAAATCTACATCGATTTCGTTATTGTGATACTAGTGTTTTTTTTTATTAAGCATATGTACGATAGTTTAATCATAGTGTTAGTAAAATGTCGGCAAAATAGTTTGTATAAAGTGTCACTTTGTGCGTGGCTGCTGCCGGGACCAATCAGCGCGGTGTGGACAGCGGTCATTGTCTGCAAAGCTCTCAATGAAACCCTCGTCTATCTTTTAATCTGTTGTATATTCAGATGGCCATTGATTTTCATGGGAACGGCAGTGTACATAACAATATTGGTAAGAGTACTATCTGATAAAATCAGAAAATTTGCAAGAAGTCTTACTGTTGTTACGTTTTTAATGTGCTTGGTCATTAACTTCTATTTGTTTTCAAAGGATGTTATAACGTTATGGTGTGAAAAATCACTAAATACGACATTACTTAGCTATATATCGGGCTTTGTAATGAATTTCCTTATTTTGACTTTTTATATAATTTTGATATCCTTGGATTGCAAACATGGCAAGCACACTCCCAGAAACGCACATTCTTACGCACCGGATTACAGCCTAACAGAAACACATCATTTTAAAATATGAGTTAAGTATTTAACCAACAAATGTCCAGCTTTATTATTTATTTATTTCCGCCACGTAGCTTAGTTTTTGTTAAGCTAAAGTAGTTATGAGTAGTTCAGTTTCGACAAATGTAAATACATGAAATTGCTAAAACTTTTGTAAATACATACTTGATATAGATGATGGTACTTTATTAATATCATGAAGACTGATTGTTGTTTTATTTGCTTACTTTCTACTCAGTTAGAGTTCAGGATGATAGTATTTAATATTGTGTGGAGTATGTAATAATAAAATGGTCATAGTGTCGCAAGCCGGTAAAATCAATCGATAAATATTAAAAGTGCTATATTTTGTGATATTTTTTTTTGTTATATCCAACTAAGATGAGCTGAAGTAACCTGTGTTTCAAAGTCGAACAATAATACAGAAGATGATAAGTACTTTTTTTTTAGCAAAAAAGTTCGGATAGCTCTAGGAACTAAGAAATCTTGCCTATGTAGGTAGGTCAAGATACTAAGATCAGCTAGTAGGTACACGTAAAGCTAAAGGGTTTGTTTTATGTTTGAACGCGCTAATTTCTGGAACTACCTTGAAATAATCTTTTTGCATTTGAAAGTCTACTTCATGAGAAAGGTGATGTTAAATAGCCTATACTATTTAACATCACGCTACGCTTTAGGAGCTGAGTAAAAATAGGTTATAGCACGGGCGGGCGATACGACGCGGTGGAATGGGGGCCGAGGGCGGCCGTGGCACAGCTAGTAAATCATATTATTCGTATTCGTTAACCTGCTGGAATTCCCATTGACGTTATTCATAGATACAATTGAGACGATTTTTATTAAAGGAAAAGGAAGTAATGCAAGACATTATATCATCATCAGCAAAAAAGGAAACGTCCAATTCTGGTACTTAGGGACCAAAAGAGCTTATTTTGAAAGAGTTCATTGCTTTCGATATTATGCACGATTTTAAGATACCTTTTTAAGTAGGATTATCTATCGACCTATAGAATTGCTTTGAAGATAAAATCTTAAGAGTGGGAGAGTCTCAGTAAAATACTCCCATCTCCATTACGGATTTGAATGGAGATGGATTGAAGATTGTCCGGAAGAAATCAGTCTTATCTTTCAGCGAAAAGTTCACCCATTGTGCGTTGGTTTTGGGTTTTTGTTTTATCATGTTGAAATGGAAAATAGTGCTATGCAATAAGGAGTTAATCTATCTACTAAAACAACACAGGTCCTCTGGGTAACCAAGCGATGCAAGTAGGTACGTCCGTACTCGAGAAAACATTAGTGTATTACATTTCTCTGAAAATAGTAATATTAATAATAGCTCTTCGCTGTATTTTCGGCGCAATGTTATTTTGTTTCCTCCCAAGCTGGTCTCATTAACAGTAAATGTGTTTCTATAGTTATTTTCTGCAAAAGGTATAATAAGTGTAAGCGCCCACTGAGCACTGAGCACAAAGTAGGATACCTACCTACATTCATTCTTACCATAGATATATTTATCAAATATCGTCTTAACTCGCTTAAAAACTGCATCGAAAAATCATGAGATTAGCATTAAAATGGAACATAAATAAAACGATGCAAAAATAAACTGATTTGATTTTAATAAAGGAATTTTTCTTTGTTTTAAGTCACTTTTTCTTATACCTAAGTATAGATTATTTTGTCAATAATACAAACGGCAGATTATACCAAAGCATTTAACCTTGAGTACCTTCCAAGTCATACCTTTTTCAGTAGGTAACTGAAGTCGAATTATGCCAATTAAAACCAAATGGCGGTAAACAGAAATGAAACCAACAAATTCAGCATGTGTATTCAATCTTGTAAGTAAATGCATATTGCTCATCGTCTCCACCCTACGCCGTACACAACTGTATCTACCATCATTATCACCCAAAGTTAATCTAAATAATGCATTTTGGGAAAAGAAAAGATAAATTCATTATAGTGGGAAAACGATCTAAACATGAAAACGAAATATAAAAAATATATATTTATATAACAAACAATAATTTCCCATAAACAACCGTTAATTATCTGAGGTAATTGAAATTCTCAAGATTTTGGCTCATGGTTCAACAACTTTATTTACAGAAGTAGTAATAATTTTGTGGAAGTATTTTTGTGGGAATGTTTGTGATATGGACGGAGGACAGCCGTAGCCGCTGTAGAAGGACTGGGGCTTCAGAGGGCCTTCGGAGCGCCGCTCTAGCTGCCTACTTGCAGTCGCACGCGCAGCGTTTGATCCTCTTCTCGCTGTGCGGGAACTCTACGCTGCGCACGGAGCGAGGCTGCATATCTGTAAAGAAAAACTAAATGTTAAACATGTCATATCATACCGCCTTTTGTAATTGGTAATTTGTTTGTACAATGAAGAATAAAGAAATATTAAAATACTAGCTTCTGCCCACGGCTTTGCCCGCGCGGTACCCGGATAAAAAGTAGCCTGTGTGAAAAGTAAAATGTGTTATTTTGATGTATAAGCTATATTACTGTAAAATTTCATCTAAATCGGTTCAGTAGTTTTTGCGTGACAGAGTAACAAACATCCATCCTCAAAAACTTTCGCCTTTATAATAGTAGTAGGATATTCCAGGTTGTGTAAAACATTATCCAAAAATTTAAAAAAACGGGATATCTACCATGCTTTTGAGTTTGATTTTTTCCCAAATTATATGCATAGCCATGATAGTTTCAAAAGTTGTATTATTTAAAATTATCTACAGAGACTCATTTAGAAAGAAAAAACAATATCCTACTCATTTAAAATTCAAACATTCCTTAACTTAAGTTTATCTAAAGTAAATTACTTGTAAGAACTAACATGAAGTAGACTTTTTCACAATATAGCGGAACATTGTACCTATCTACGCGGTACCATTGTTTTTTATCGCAATACTTATTCAACTCGAATATTGCTTTGAAAAATATCAGAGTACAATACAATTTAGTTTTTTTATCAGAACTTACTCCAGATTTCTTTAGTTATGTGTCTGTCCCTCAGGTAAGTTGAATCCTGAGTTTTATCGATGATACGATTTCCTGGCTGTTTTGGTCGTCAGCTTTTAGACCATATGACAATACTCGCTGTGGTTTGTCAACAGTGACACTATTGACCACAATCTCAGCCCACGTGCTCGAAACTACGCACGTGACTGATGACTGTTAAGTCCTAGCATAAAACACTCATCTACATGCCGGATGAGACAGATATCCGTTTTCCTTATCCAAATAAAATTAAACAGGGCCTGTTGATTAGCTTTATTATAGCATGATAAAGTTAAAAATATATAACACCATGATTCAACTATTCGTTCCCATTTAGTTCGCGCGTAGACTTACGTGGCGCGCACTATATCTGTGCATAGGTATGCTACTACGAGTAATTTTAATAAGCTGAGCCGATGCGTAACGTCGCGTCACGTCGTGCGAACACTTGAAACTTGATAAGAAGTTTTATGAGGGTATTAGCAAAATAGAATGCAAGAAAAAAAGCTTTAATTACAATTGAACTAACGGTCCTAGTTCATTAATTTAGGATTTACCACGCAAACAATGATGAAATCATGATGTCATTGGTATAAAGTGCGATATTTTAAGTATTTTTGTATATTTCTAGTAATATACTTTACAGCTAAACAAAGAAAGGTACTACCCAACTAAATTCAATTCAAAGTAGGTTAAGGGAGAGGGAGGGCTTGCCCTAATAGAGCCTTGTCACAATAATATTCACCCTCGAGTCGCTAAGTACTCGTATATATTCACGATATATACCTAATGAAGGAGTACTATCGCAATATCTGGTAACATCTGTTTAATTACTACACGTTTAACCTTTGCCGTAGATAGGTTAACCTACCCGTTTATTATCGAGAGTTTTAGCAAGAAACATAGTGCGTAAGTTAGTGCTAACGCGTATCAGTATTACTATGAAAAGTAGTTATAAGGTGAATATCGAGGTTCCGGAGAATAAGTTATTTTCCTAAACATCCAAAGTATTTCATTTCCCAGGGGGGGGGAGCTTTGAACTTTGCAAGTTTTTACGTGTGTTGAAAAGTAAAAAGTCCTGACTGATTGATTGACTGAGCGATCAGCAGAACCTAAACCGTAGGGAAGGCCTGAAGACCTGAGAGTTGAGGGTGGGTTCCTTTTGGTGTGTGAAGGCAGACTAAAAATGGATGTTACGCAATACCTGTTCCCCCTGATTCTGACCCTCAGGTTCATACTTACAGTGTGGCCTCTCATCCATCGGCATGTCTTGGGGAAGCAGCAGCGTGCGGGGCGCGCGGGGAGACTGCGGCACGGTCATGACCCCGGGCTGTTCCTCCTGACCCTGACTCTCAGCTTGCGCTTGAGCTTCAGCCTCGGCCTCCGCTGCAGCTGCCAGGGTGTTCACTATCGTCTTCATCTGAAATATTGATTGTTGCCTAAAATTTACAGGGTCAAGTTTGAGTTCAACTACAGAGAGAAATACAACAGATAAGGTAGAGTATCATCAGACTCAAGAAGTTTATTATAGGAACCTCCTAGTGGACTGCGCTTAAGTCTTGGCAGCACAGGCTGTAACTGTCATAAATAGTCATAATAGCCGACATCCGATCCAAATATCGTGAGTTCGAACACGATCGAACGCGAATGTATTATTCCATTTAAAAAAATATGGGCGCACTATCATGTGCTTAGAATGGTGAAGGAAAACATTGTGAGGGAAATGGCATGACCTAGAACCAACAATTTTAAGGCATGTGCCATCGGTTAGTGTTCTGATAAGCGAGCTTGCAACCTTTCACATGGAATGCTAACTACCAAAATGAGTGTATGTGCTAAATACAATGTTTGGTCTTGCCTCTCGGCTACCCGGTAGTTGGTATTCTGCCGGATCTGCGTACTAAGAATGTATCTTAAAATGTTCATCATGAAGCATACAGTCGTGGGCATGTTTTGTTTTTAACCAACTTGATTAAAAAGGAGGAGCTTCTTAATTCGGCAATTTACAAGGACAAAATGAATGCGCACTGATACAAGTAAATTTAAAAAAGAAAAAGGCTCGACGTGTGTTCTCATAATTGATTGCCGCGCCCCCTAGTGACTTGTGACAATAAAACCTATAAAACCATCATAAACACAATCTGCAATAGATTGCAAAAACCGCAAAAAAAAAACTGATAAGCCGTTTCAGAGATAAACGATCACAGACAATACGAGCAAACTCTTACGAAAAACACGTAAACTAGAAATGGTTACTACACAGAATTTAAAACACTGCCTAGTTACATTTATTGCCATCACGTATTTCAGTGCCCCTAGTGACGTGTGACTTTTAAGCCTTTATTGTCCAGCAAAAAAAAATATATATATATATATATAAAACAATTACAAAAAACTACATAATTACCGCTCACATTAAACCGATAAGCCGATCCGGAGAGATAAACGCATATACGAGCTCCTGTCGGAGTGGGTACAAACAGAATATACATAGATAGAAAATACTTTTGCACACCAAATAATATATCCGCTTAGATAAGTACTACAAACTTTGACAAAGTTGTACAATGGGCGGTTATATACCTAATTAGCGATCTCTACAGACAGCCTTTGGATGGAGCGGATTGTACGAAAGATTACCAAGGGTTTTATTGATGTACCACATACTATGAATCTATATACTAATATATAAAGCTGAAGAGTTTGTTTGAAATCGCTAATCTCTGGAACTACCAGTCAGATTTGGAAAAAGGTATTTTAACATCACGCTACGATCAGCATAAGAGCCGGTCAAAATGAAAAGAAAGTCAGAATGAACGTTAAGCGAAAACGTACGGTTGATGCAACGCGGTGGGTCGGGGGCCGAAGGCGGCCATCGCAGAGCTAATAGAAACTACTACTACAAGTAGAAGTAAGATGACAGATACTGACAAGTACCTCTTGCATGTCGTTGTCGATCTGGTGCTGCGTGCGGCGTTGCTGGCTGGCTTGCTCGGCGGTGCGGTGGATGGCGTGCAAGTCCTCGGGTGTCAGACCCCACGGCAGGTTCATTTGCACTGGCGTGCCGTCCAACTGCATCTTTTGTACCTTAGATAGTTACAAAGTAAGTCGATCAAAGTAAGTTATCTCTGTGTCAGATAAGTATTCTAGAGTTGTACCATTTGATAAAACATCTGCAGCTCCCGTAGTTTTCACTTTTATTAGAGTTTTATTTTTTCAAACCCGGTGTGTTCAATATCGAATTAATTAATTAATTAATTAAAATCATTTATTTAACACCACAAAAGAATTACAAAAATTACAAAAACGTTACATAATAAAAAGGACAATGGGCGGACCCTTCCAGACAACCTTTGGATGGTGTGGAATCTATGACATTGTATGGATGGTCAGTGGTGTACACATTAATTTATAAATGAGGACACTGCAACGGGTGAGATAAGCTATGTACTTGATAAATAATATCGAAGTGCTTGCTAAAACTTTGCCGAGTGCCTAACATATTGATTTGAATTCTCTTTTCTATCCTATTAATATTATAAATGTGAAAGTTTGAATGTTTTTATAAATGTTTGGTTGCTTATAACTAATAGATTTTGTAACGACTAAACATTTATGATATAATCCTACTACTATTATAAACGCGAAAGTTTTTAAGGATGGATGTTTGTTACTCTTTCACGCAAAAACTACTGAACGGATTTTGATGAAACTTTACAGTAATATAGCTTATACATCAGAATAACACATAAGCTACTTTTTATCCGGGTAACACGCGGGCGAAGCCGTGGGCAGATGCTAGTATCATTATATTGCATGAAAAACACGTACTTTTTATTAGATTACACGCGAGTGAAGCCGTGGGCAGAAGATAGTAAGTAACATTTAAAGAAATTAAATTAAATAAATTTATTTTCTAAACTATAAAATACCTACGCAACAAAGATAATATAAGTTAGATTGCTATTATTTTATCATGTACTGGAGTTAACACACCTCATGAATAATACTAAATAAAAGCTCTACCATATAGTTATGCGGTATATAGTGTTAACCCTACTGAGATACCTGCGACCAATAACATGAATTGATAGTCCTACACCAAAATAAGTAGTACACATATGATTCACACTAAAGATTCGCTGAGGTTTTACTTTCTTTAGAAGGTTTTCTCTACATGTTCGAAGAAAGTTGCAAAAGATAAACATAATATCACGCAACAGTGAAATCGAATGCAAATGTCTTAATTTCTCTATTTTTGTAGAAAGCTAGTTTTGAATAAATCTTACTTCGGGTTGCTCTAATTCCTGTGTGGGTGCGGACTGAGGAATGAACTGATGCAGAATGGTGGATTGCTGAAAATAAATAAAAAATATGATGATTACACTGTATGTACTACTTCAAAAATGTGATCCTTAAATTCCGATCCAGCAGAACTCAAACCTGCCTGTGCTTTTGGTTAGTCATTTTGTGGGTTAGATGCGCTTTAAGTATAAACAATCCAGTCATCAAACCAGACGTTAATTTTGTTACAAAAGAACATACTTTAACTATGGATAGCCAAAAATGGTAGCCGACTCGAGAATAGTAATGAATGTATTTAGCAACCGGAGAGTGACGTCTAGATGACAGGAGAGAGGTTCATGAAGCTAAATTAGTCACGGCAATCATAAAAGCGGGTTCTTTAACCTCTTGGAGAGGATGCTTCGGTGAACTTGCATTATCTTTTTGTTCTTTTTTTATGACATGTAACTACATGTATTATAGTATGGATACAACAGACAATGATGTTGCATATATACAACTTATCGGTCAGTCTGTCCGTCTGTCTGAATGTCAGCATCTTCTAATACAAAACATAAAAATCAGACATAATAACCAGGTAAAACAATAAAGAGCTGTCTCAAAAGGTTATAAGATAAAGTTTTTATTAAAATCATAAAAATAAATACAAATATCAAATATTCATTTTAATATAAAACATATTAATTGTAATTGTGCAGACTGTCAATTGTCTTCTTAGAGATCAATTTCAATACTCTAAATAGTTGAAAAAAGTCAGTACTTATTTGCACAGTTGGATTCATCAAGAGAACAAAAAGCAATCGTAATGTATTAATTCATAATATATACATATTTTCAATGGATGTTTATATATTTGCAGGTGTCATTTTATATATTCGATTCAGCGCTTCCGTATCACTTCATCTGTAATGCGTTCCTACTCGTTTCTGAACTTGTTAATTGCTCTATAACGGTTTTTTTTATACGTGAGTTGTGAGTAGTGGTCAGGTACTCTTTCATTTTCTTTTTATATTACTAGGTAAGTAGCTTCGGCAAAAAAGTATCGCTACGTTATGACTAGTCTGTAGTTGGATCATCGGCTCTTCTGGCTAACAATACACCAAGATGTTTTCATTAGCTTACCTCATTCTGGTCATTTTGGGGTGGTGGCGGCGGGGGAGCGAAGGGGCCCATAGTTTCTGGCGGTGGAGGCATGTTCTGGGGGGGCATGTTGTGTTGGGGCATGTTGTGCGGGGGCATGTTCTGCGGGGCCATGTTCTGCGGGGGCATGTTCTGTGGGGGCATGTTGTGGGGCGCGGGAATAGCAATAACTCGCTGCACGTGGATACGCATCTCGCGAGGTGGTCCACCCATCTGCTCCTCAGACGAGTCCCAAGGCATCTGGTCCAATAAACATTAACATTTACGTGACAAAATAGCTTAATGTATGTTGATTATAATGTTCACATTGCTCATGGCTATATTTAAACACGTACCATCATGTCAGTTACCCCTTTCTGTTTGCTTAAAAAAAACTCGACTAAAAGAAGATAATTAACAGTTTGAATATATATTATTGTACACGCTACTAACAAGAGATGATGGTTAGAAGATTCTGTGTGAAAAATGACCAGCATTATTTGTTTATTTATATACTTACATCTATTTTATAACAACACTGTTATTAATCAAATAAATACTGACATGGCAATTTACGATAAGTGAATTAGCATTGTGATAATATGAAATGATGTAGGACTGTAGAACAAAGGATAATGAAGGCTCGATCAAGCCGGTCATGAATAATGCATGGGTGCGTGTTGCGCAAATAGCGGGAGCATCAACGCGGGCTCCGGCGACACCGGTGACACCGGCCATCAGGAAGCAATGACCGCTGACACCCGAGGACGCGCACCAAGTGCCCTTCTCCCAGCAGCAGATCAGCCCTGTGCTCTAAACTCGCCTCAGCTAGTACAAGCGGTAGGTACCTTCAGAGTAAGTATGAGACGGCAAGAAAAAATCAACAAGAACGATTAATAGCGTTTTTGATCATTCATAGACTTTGAGAACTTTTGAGACCTTGGCCTGTTCGATGTAAATATTTTGGTCGTTCATGAGCACCTCAAACTAAACCGGTATTGACCCGGCCCATTCGAACGAGTCTTCAAAATGTTAAGTTTATAAAAAAGACCCAACAAAAACACGCTCTTCAAATTAAAACAAAGAAACCGATGAGTATTGACTTCGGTTTACGAATATTAATATTCTAACGATGCTGCGAATGATGCGGAACCAAACAAAAACACGGAAGAGGCGACGCGTCTCGTAACGTTACGTGCATTGTCAATGCGCCCTTGGACAAAATATCGTTTAGCGCGCTTCACCAACAAGCATAGTATGAACGACAGCGGACTTCAAAATCTATAAAGCATATAGGGACGACAGCATCAAATGGCATGGCAATGACGAGATTAAATTGAAACTATTCAAATTTCGTAGCCAGAACCGCTCCGACTACTTTTTCATGATGAGTAATTGAATCAAATTACTTGATTAGATTTGCTCACGCCTGACTTGATGTTTTTGCTCTTTGTCACAGCCGTTAATCTTTTATTGTCAGAAAGGTAGACTCATTGACATTTTAATTTCGATTTATGATTTTTCTCTAATTGTAATAAGTACCCTTAGGCTTAGGTATGTTAGAGAAAATTCAAGATTCATACACAGCATTATGTACTTATCCCTGTCGCTTCTTTTTGAGTGAAAAAAACTGAAAATCCTAATAAATTACCTAGTTGCTTGTGGAAAACGAAACTGTGGAATTTAGAAACAAATTGTGTGATGTTATTTTATTCAATTTACGTATACAGACTCCTTAGCGTACGTACCTATTAGTAGGTACCTAAATAGTAGTAAACTTAATCCTTCCGACTTATTTAATCTGTTTCCTCATATATATAATTAATTTATTCGAAACTTAATTGACTAACATTTGATTTTAAACTATGTACCTATCTAAATCTTAAAGGTGTTCCTCTATAAATCGTAGAATATAGATATCTATATTCTACGTGTCTACAGAAAATTCGTTTTTTATTTGCCATATTGAATATATAAAATAACATTAGTACCTTTAATACGACTCACGTTAAATAATGCATAATTATTTAACGTTCTAGTCACATAGTCAAAAAAGGGTCCGACTACTTTCTTCATTTACTATGCATAATTAATGAAGAAAGTATAGTAAGTAAAGTAAGTCGGACTATAAGAAAAATACATACAATTTAACAAAACTACAAAACTTAAAGTATGGGCAGTCAAATCTCTTAGAAGCGATCTCTTCCAGTATATTTTATGGTCTAAGAATATAATATTATACTTACACACGTTTATTTTTGTGCAAGTAGTTTTGATTTTATTAATAGTAGCGTATTATACCTCCGTTCAGTTGGTAATCAACGAAGCAAGACAGATATCGGAAGGCCGGCGGCACTGGCTTCCTGTGTTTTGGGATTGTAGATATGTTTTAATTTGAGGATGACCTCAAATGGTTCCGTATTTTAAAACTTTCTATTTCGAACTATTTTTAAGTCTTTCATTACATGTTGAGCCTGATTCGATTAATACTTTGTATATTCACAATTCATTTTTGTACTATTTGCTAAATATTGAGAAATAAACACAAAAACATAAACAAGAACCTTTCGGTTACAAAGCAAATCATTTCCATAATCAACTCTATTATTTTCTAAATTCAATTTCTATCATTTAGGGAATTTATTTCCTAAATGGCTTATAAAACACCCTTAATAATAAGTTAATGTTAATGTTAAGTTAATGTTTGTATGTTACCCTAAAGGGTATGTTTGTATGTTACCCTAAAGGGTAACATACAAACAAACAAATAAACTCTAATGGCAATCGCATATACGACTCCATAAGTCGCAGATAATAGGAAGACAGTAGATTAGATTACAATATAAGCGATAGTCGCCTAGTAATGTTGCTATAATCACCGAATTCCAAAAACCGTCCTTCGATAGAAATAAGTAAAGAACCTTGATAATATTTTAATGAGATGAGGACTAAGGTTGTGCGACGTGCACATAAAAAAATCATAAGTGAACTTAAATAAAATCATACGCAAGAAGGTGTTGTAAATGCAGTTAAACATTATCCTTGAAGAAATCGTGTTCTATGTCTTCAAATGCGCAATTTGCAGTGGTTATACACTATGTCCAATTTAAATTTAAACCTACAATTTTAAAGCGTACTATACGATAGTACCAGTGTACCATCTGCTTATGATAGGTACTGGTTCATTTTATACGGTGATCAAAAAGAATGAAAATGACCAAACATCAAGTAGAAACAAATATATTTAACTGAACAGAGTTGAACTTATATGATATTTACTATGTTCTATTTTCGGTTTTACTTTATTTGGTATGGAAAATATATTTAAACAATTTTTATCTTGATGTAGTCTCATTCTACTTTGATTAAGTAATTACAAAAACGTACCTGGTCCCTACCTACTTAGATATTTTTGGTACATATCATGCAATTATACTCGCAATTACTCAAACACGAGACGAATGTGATTATAAATTAATCCTTGTGCCATGGCCATTATGAATTGTTGATAGTATCATCATTTAATATCGGCTAAGGTACCTAAGTGGAACAAGGTTCATGAGCGGTCGTAGTCACTGGTGCATCAAATCATACGATTAATTTGCAGAGGCAATGCGCGGTCTGACCGTCCCGAACGCGACGGACCCTATCCCCGCGTCCGGCCGGCGCCCGCCTGCATCTCTGGCGATACATTACCAAGTTCATGAACGTCTACAAATACAAAAAAATGAACTTAATTTGGGCACGAATGGAATCGATCGCTCGGATATATAAAATGTGTGTTGGACGCGCGCGGCTCAAACAGTCGAGACACAGCGCAACATGCACGCGTATATCGCGCTCGCCCTAGCGCTCGCGGCTCCCGCGTTCGCTGCCTCCCGGGACCGCCTCGGCTACGAGAGGGAAATAGACTCCACAAGATATAATCAAGTGCCGAAACTCCTCGATTACGTTCTCAGTGATGAATATCTGGCTTTGCAAAAGAACAGAGGAAAGTTGGTGACCAAACCAAGACAGGAAGAACCGGTAGCTGCTGACAGTGTAATTCTGGAATCAAACGTGGTGAGGATAGTGCGGCCTACTAAGAGAGACGTGGAAAGTCAGCCCGCCGAACTGGTGAGACGACGACGCGGATACAACTTGGAGAATGTAAGAGTTCCGGCGAGGTACCCCTACCTTCCCGTGGCGAACTTCAACCGCTTCCGCAGATGGGGCTAGTGGCCGCGCACCGCATTGCCGCGCCTCAAATGTCAAGGCTGCGCAGACGCTGCTCTAGCTACGAGTATAAACATAGGGAGCAGCCCGCGTCGCGCCTGGGCCGTCTCTCCCATCAATGTGCACGCTCGAAGACAATTTAGCTATTATTTTATTTATATGAACTAGTGGCTGTGATCGATTGTGTGATTGTGAGACGGAGTGGTGACAACGGTTGGCAGAAATTCCAAGAACATTATAATTTAGTTTAGTTTTTTTTCAAGACAAATATATAGTATTAACTTATACCTCTATAATTTGAAATGTTTTTGTTACTCGTTTAAGTGTTTATTACTACAAATTCATTAGTCTTAGTTCCAGTAGAAAACCCTAGCAAAGTTATCCTAGTTTAATCTGAATCTGAATCAAGGAATATTATTAGTTGAAATAATTTTAATGTACCTGTGCCGTTATGTTAGTCATGGTTTCTTAACCATATTACGAGTAAGTTATAAAGTCTTATCTAGAAGTTAATTCAATGAAGTCAAATCACTGTCAGTGAAATAATTATCGAGTCGTTGCGTGTAAGCACGAACGCAGCCTGGTACTTAGAGAACATTACAGCAATTAGACCCTATCATGTTGTAATGGGAACAATGAAATATAATGTATGCGAGTTTAAAATGCAGTTGGCATAATTTGTGTCTAGGGAGCCAGTTATTGAGCATTCTTAGACGATTGTAGACTAGCAGTTTGGTTGAATTGCCCAAACTAAGGTTGAGTAACAAGTTAATATTGGGGCTTCGACTACATGAAATGCGTTGCTAAGCTTCCTCTACAGATTGCACTGACAACTAGGCCGATAAATCCGTGTGTCAACAACGATTTGTTAACTGTTTTGATTTTTTGACAACAAGCAGTTGATATATGCAGTCAATCATACCGATTACATACGGTCATAGCGGCTATATTGTGAAAATTCCATCGTTCCATTGAACCATAAAACACAAAAAAGAGATTTTAGCAAAGGTTTATAGAAATTCGCATCCTCAAGGCAACTGTGGAAAATAACATGTGTATTGATTGCCCAGCAACGCATACACAATGATGCCACGAATATAGCTGTGCCACGGCCGCCCTCGCCCACCAAACCACCACGTCGCATCATCCGTCCGCGCTATTACTTCTTTTGCTCGGCTCCTAAAGGTCGCAGCGAGATGTTAAACATCCTATAACCTTTCTCCAAAATTGGGCTATTAAATGCATAAATCATTTTTCTAATCGGAGATCTGGAAATCTGGTAGTTCCAGAGATTAGCGCGTTCAAACAAAAAATAAACAAACTCTTCAGCTTAATTTTAATAAAGATCGATAGATAGTATAGATACTATGACATTTTTTATTTACAGCGCAGCGTCTTTATCAAAAAATAAACATACAGGCGAACAAACAGGTCTGAGCTTAATAAAGCACAGGTTGATGTAGTTTAAAAATTTCCAAACTACGCACTTGCTTATGTGAAGGTTATTCACAAATGATCGAGGTGTTATCAGTAAAACAATGGAATTCGAGACCGCGCTCTAAAATGTCTAAAAAATAATTTAAATCTTTCAAATAAGTCAAAAAACCGACTTTATATAACGGGAAATTGATAAAAAGTCCAATACACAATTTAATCGCCCATTTTTCACCTTTAGCAGAGGGTTTTTTTTTCATATAATGTATATGGAACAACCCCTTGACGAATACCCTGCCGATTAAAAAATAATCAATAAAATCTGTTCAAAATTTGCGAAGATATCGCGTAATATACACAAAAAACATACGGGCGAATTGAGAAACTTCTTCTTTGAAGTCGGT
The DNA here is from genome assembly GCA_958496245.1 of Perizoma flavofasciatum. NCBI lineage: Eukaryota > Metazoa > Arthropoda > Insecta > Lepidoptera > Geometridae > Perizoma > Perizoma flavofasciatum. Next base: position 7,038,777 of record OY292431.1, read on the forward strand.
TGGTAATAACTAAGTTGCGATATTTGCGATACGTTTGTAGTCCCGAGTTAACGGTTTCTATCCTGCATGTACTCTATCATCAGATCCTTATATGGTCTTGTTATTCTTATTACTCTTTCGAATAAAAAACAAAAGAAAACGCGCCCTAAAAGAAAATCGGCTAGTCGTGATTCCATACGATTATGAATTGTTTTACATTTTACGGGAAAGATCAATCGCTCAGTAATAATCCCTCTTTTATGGGACCACCTCGGGATCATTCTCTATACAACAACAAGAATCATCCAAATGGGTAAATAATTGGCGAAGATATCAAGTAACAAACATACAGTATGATGATAAAAAAATACAGCCGAATTTAAAACATCCTTTTGTTCAAATCGGTAAAAAAATAACAAACAACTTACAAAACAATTATCTAGAAATCGAGTGGCAAATAATTTCAATTATTCGTTTGAGAGTTCTGAATATTTTGTGTAGGTACTCAACCCTTAGCCCAAATCCCTGAAATCTTAAACTAAATAACTCTGCAGTATCATACCACCCGTGTAGGGTTTTCTCTTCTGAATTCGAACTTCAGTTTATAAAGATATAAAAACTTTCATTTAGGTATTTTTAAAATAATATAACTGGGTATTGAATATACTTGTCATAGAATGTAGATGTCGGAAAATGATGTTGGTTGTGAGCGCTGGGAGCTCGGTTGACAAGTTGATAGGTCGTCGACAGACATGCAGTGTTCCCCGTACCCTGCACACCACCTCCCTCCCACCCCCGGCCATCACGCCCTGAGACCGCGCGCCCGCTTACAGCCACATTTACCCTCCGCCCTTCCAAACTCCTACACAAATTACTGTCAGATGCTGCCGCTCAAACGAACCTACTAAAACATCTTCGAAGTTTCGATGAAAGATTTTAAGGGAAGGATCAAATATTAAAATGGGACGCTTATTTGTAAACGAATCTGATTGCGGACCCATTAAGCGAGATAAGGGGCCATTTGTCTTAGTAAAACTGAGTTTTTGATAGTATACATTTTTAATTTACATGTATGTTGATTAATAACGTAGCTTATCACATTATTCAGCGGTTCAACCGAATCACGTGTTCACGTTCACACGTTCGCCCGAGAAGGGCTCTAAAAGTTATGATGAAATCGTCATGATTGAAGTTTTTGGAACGATAAAATTATCTCACAGCTGGAAAACTCCAGAAGCTAGTAAGTGTCTGAGGCTCGTAAGCTCCTAACTCAAGATACGAATGTTCTAGCTCTGAACATGCAAATAATACCATTGCTTTTATTCTGACATCAATTATTTGAGTGAGTCATGAACCGAGTTGCCAGCCTTTTTTGAACAGCGACAAATAAATAAGGTTCACCATCATGTACAGTTAGCTTTCTTTTCTGTTTGAGATGAGTGGTTAATATTACTGGCTGGCCTAGTAACATCTTTGTCTTGTGTACCCTCACGAGTTTGTACCGCTATTTGCAGATTAAGTATAGGTAGGTGTCTGTCTGCACACTCCTCTGTAATGTACATAGAATGTTGTCTATACTATATAACCATATCCAGGACACATTGTAGCGGCGACTGCGTACAAATCACCGGTAGTTCGATTGCCTATTAAATTGTTTTTGCTATACTGTGGTTGGTATTCTTTTAGGTAAGTATAGATGGATAGATAAATAACTCTTTATTGTGCATCATATAATATGTTGCTTACAACTTCAAATAGACAAGCTAATCGCGGGAGTACAATGGGGGGTCTTATCGATCGCTTCCAGATAAGACTTTATAGCATAATATATAGAATAACTTTAAACCAAATTAACTCTATAGTTATAAGCATCACTAAAACACACGTGGCTTAAGCTGCCGCAATGTTCCGCCCAGATCACCATTTTGGATAGGCAACCGTACTGACATTTAGAACTGAGAGTTTCCTGGTTTCGCAGGGTACGTTAAAGATGTCAGCTATAACATCAAGCCATGTAAGAGGCCTTTGAACAACTTAAAAACTCCACCAGATTTAACATCAGTTCATAACGAACTTTACTAGTATGTATGTCACTATATTAGGTACATTTACGATTGTTACGTAGGTAGGTATTTTTCAGTGTATGGAAATCACTATATATAAATATCACAGCTGGATTTTTTGTAAAGAGATTCAAAATCGATTCATGCTCCCATCAAAACCTACCTACGTACACGACGCGAAAACGCTGTTAGCGTACGCCAACAAACAACAAAAAATATAACTTGATGAAATATCGTTGCATGAACGCTGTACGTGATTTCGTTATAGGTAGCGAGTCGATATTTGTTATTTATTTTGAACCTGCAGGATGAAATGCGCATAAACCTAAACATACTAGACCGTACTTACCAACGAGAGCTTCGCGTCTTTTATTATGATCTGATCAAAACAAATGAATGACATGAGATAATTTTCAAATAGATTCAGGGGTTTATTTTGGTAATCATCACTGCCTGCAGCCGTGGCTTTCATTTAACACTATTTAGCGACCTGAAAATAGCTAAATTACAATAATTAGGCTCTACCAACTTAGGTTATAAGATACGGGCTTTCTAAATACATAAATTCAACCCCAAAATAAGTATGATTCAAATACCCATTCCTATATAAATCATTACAATGATTTCAGTGTACCTATTCCTTAGAAACTCAAGACACAGTAGACGTACAAGTGCTTATATCTTACCATAGCGGTTATTACAATTATTATTGATTACCCACATTACACTAAAAACGTAACAAACACCTATTTTTAAAAAATGCTTTGGGAGCTTTACAGAAAACGTGAGCTTCATTTTAAGTCCTAATCGATGTAAAATTTGATTTAGAATCAGTCCCTATCTAATGATAGCATGACTTTTTGCTGCCGAGTGGTATAAAGATCACGATTTAACGACCATTGAACGCTGCACATCTTTTCAAACAAATCAAAGCTCTGCATGAATAATTGCTGAAGTTTTGCTCGTTTCATCGAAAATATATGTATTTATTTGCGTATCTCTACGAACTATGTAATTAGACCAGGTAAGGAGAGATAGATATAGGTAGGTCTCATATTATTTTTTTTAACCAGTGTATTGGAGGTAATGTTTGCTGCGGTGGCACCGAGCGTGCCTTGGGCTTTACAGACTCGGTTTGTTTGTTGTCTTCGGGGACAAGTATTTATTTACGTTCGCTCCCCGCCCTGTGTCCAAACTTCGAATGCCTTTGATTCTTCCTCCCCACACCGCACATTTCCTCCCACAGCCACCCCACGCCACACAAGATCTATTGTTTACTGCAGATAGAACTCGAGTGAAACACCCGTGTAAATCGGCTCATTCTTGCACGAAACGCGTGAGAGCTCAAGCGTCACTTCAGCAGCCTCGACTCGCTAATGTGGGACGTTTTTATGATAAACATTATCATTCTTGTCTTTATATTATAACACAGAATCCTAATAAGTAATAACAGACAAGCTTCTTTCCATACTCTGAAATGGAATCAGTAAAACCCCCGTCATTGTTTGTTGAATTCGGCTCAGACAAAATTAATTTCAGTTCAAAGGAGGATTTCGGCTTTAGTAGGTATGTAACAGGCTGATATAAAATAATGTAAACAAATGAGTACCATTCATTGTTTTTCTGCGAAATTTCTAAGTCTCTCTTTTTTTACTGCCTAGCTTCGTTAGGGTGTGTTGTATCCAAAGATATTACATTAAAACACGATATTTACAAAGTAACACATCAAAAGTTTGTATAGGCCACATAACGGTGTAAATGCAAAACTTTTGAAATAACCGAGGTCCTTGTACTGAGCAACGTTGAATAATGATAAATGGAAGGGCAAAATAAGTACTTTACCAAAACCGGAATATTCGCGATTGCATAAGCTACAAGAGTTGCAGGAGCCAACGATGCGGCCGATGACCGTACGACCCTGATTTTACAAATGGGCTTTTTTGCATGTCAGGTCCACTCATATTTTGGAATTAAAGTATGAACACCAGGAAAATTAAACAACAACTAATACACCACGTAGTCCTACGCTAGCAAAGGATCAACAAAATAATAGCCCTTTGATCATTCTAGACTTGTGAACTTACCTACAAAGATTTTTAAACATTTGTCTAACAAACACTTTTTTGTCTCTTTCGGTTACCTGTCATTTCAAATTCAACAGTAGAAAAGAATACACTATTTAGCTAAACAACTGTTTATAAACTGTATAGGAAAGCCCTTTAGTCGCGAGGAATTGGCGTCTTTTTATGAGACGTATTCAAAAATTCACTATAATTATAATAAGTAACAAAATATTTTAATAAAATAATGTAATTTTGACTACTATTCGTTTTATAATTTACCGACGGAGGGATATTTTTTTAGGGTGGACACCGTAACACAACAAAGAATTAAAAACAAAATTGAGGGTTAGGGAGAAGCTCCCAATTTCTTTACACGAAATCCCTTTCTTCATAGTACCAACAAAAGGATGATAACCAAATAATAACAAATGTGTTGGTAATCTGAGTGGGAAGAACCAAGAAGCTGATAAAATTAAATAAAGAATTTTTAGTCTAGGTACTCATCTCAGATACCAATTATAGAAGTGGGATACTGTAATTGCTATCAATTAAAGTATCTATTTTATAATCTAAATCGATTAAGAACAAAAGTGGAATAGATAAAGATGACCCAGAATAACACATAGGTGTCTCCTCTTTTTTCATTTACACTCAGTAAGTAGAGTATATTTCGCTTATCGAAGTCGGCGGTAGTAGAATAAATAGATATCCAAATACATACTACAGCTAAATTATTACAATCCTACTACTATTATAAACGCGAAAGATTATGAGGATGGATACACACTAACGCAAAAATGCAAAAACTACAGAACGGAATTTAATGAAACTACAGTAATTTAGCTAATATATCAGAATAACACATAGGCAAATTTTTATCCGGATACCACATGGGCGAAGCCGTTGGCAGAGGCTAGTGTAGTCTATACCAGAATTATTGCAGTAATTCACATAGATAATCAAATTAAAGTTATAATGATACTATGGCCATGTTTATGCTCACGAACGGCCTCAACCAAACCCTATTTATACCTGCAGATCTAGATCACACATTAATTTAATGTGACAGCAACATATATTTCAACGCACACATAAACATTTTCATTCCACGCGGTTATTGTAGGCCGTAATAGCACATGCCTGTTACATTTACTCTCCATAATTGCTTTTGTTAAATATACCATCAATCATAATATTCACAGTCAAGTTCAGACAAAGAAGATGTAAACAGTACAAGTAGCTGTAACCATAAAATCTATTTAGTTAGGTAGATTTTACAAGGATGTGCATTATCATTATTTCATTTTGTATGTAGAAAGACAAATATAGCCATGCTTGTGAACTAAAATCGACAAATTAAATGGAAAGTTTTTGCGATGCTTAAATGAATGGGTCGGTTACGTATTCAAAAATTAAACTTTCTCTATTGAATTCACCGTGTTACTAAACACGGTGTTAATGATGACTTTCTGAGCATAGACCATACTGAGTTCATAACATGTCAAAACGTCAACGATATTGACAAGATTTCCATACGAAAATTGACGAAACGACGACCGTTTCGACAAGTTTAGAATGTATTTGTGCATCAGCATAGGCCCTCAAAACTTTTCTCAGAATTTTTCGAATTCATAGTTTATGGAAACGTAGATAAAATACATAAAGTAGAGACAGTATTCTACACTGGAAAACTAGTAAGTAGTTTTTAATTTTTTCGCGATTTTGTTTAGTCACGTTTTTGACGCTATCAAGAATTCAAAGTATATATTCAAAGTATGTTAATTTTTAAGTGAAAACTACCATTAGTAAAGAGAATATTACATTTAAATTTAATTTAGCTGAATAGAAAATGCCCAATGAAATCGGTCTCAGCGCCACACGATTCATGGCGGAATTGGTCAACACACTTTCGTATTTTCTAAGCACAACTAACTATTTTTACAATAATTCATGAATATGTAACATTTACCTTAACGTGTCTTAAAAATTCCGATTACTTCGCGTCTAATCGACAATGCCCTAGCCATGAATCATATGACACTAAGTTCTAATTTATTATTTTTGTTTATTCGGAACATTTATAAGTAATGTTTGTTGTATAATTTTTCCAGACGTTTTTTAATAACCCAAAACGAAAGCCAGAAAACAAAAATATAAGTAGTAACTTTTTGCGCATTTTATCATCGGATAGGAATAAAAGAAGTTGGTTCGACGGATAGTTTTTATAAGCAAGCTTAACCATGCTGACCATGCTATTCAGGTTACATACTTAAAGTTCACTTACTGCGACCATCTCGTGGGATTGTATGAGAACTATTGGTAACTATTAGTAAGCGAAAGTTTCTGTTAGTTCAATAGCTCAGGTTCCTCGAGTCAAGATGGCGTTTGCGTTGGAGATAATAATAATAATTTATTAAACGACAAACGTTACAAATCTAGTTCTCTAACAATGGTTTTACTTATTTAATCAATTCAGATTGGAGATACATCCAATACACAGTCATGCTCTAACTGCCATACCTATGCTTCTGAATTTTGATCAGCTCTATTTTATGATTCTGACTTACATTTGTCTGATGTGCTTTTATAAACACTTCCACGGATATTTATCTTTTACAAATACTATACTGCTTAGTGAATGTAAAAAAACCCGAACAGATCAGACAATCAGACGACAATTTTGTCGGATCATGTTAATTTAAATCAGCAAATAGAGAGTAATAACAACTTCGTTCAAATACTCTTTGCAATATTACCTACGCGTGCCTATATTCTAGGTGAGTCATACTTAGGAAGGCTTACCGCCAAATACACGTACCCAAATGGGTGATATATGTATACCTTTCCTAAAAATCGTTCTCTTACTAAACTTATAATGATATTCTTCGTATAATTTATTTACCTACCTACTCGTATCTTCTTACATAATTACAATGTTAGAAGGCTCAATTCTATTCAGTAATTTCTAAAGGCCATGTCGTGATGCTACGATTACAAGCGATTAGGGGGGCTGTTATATAGAATTATACTTACTCCTAAGCAATCTGTTCTTTGTAGTTAGTGTAAAGTTACTTTTAATCGTTTTTTTTTTTTTTTAGGTTTATATCTTGTGTCTGTGTCTCTACAACAATAAGGTCACGATAAATTGTTTATGGTAAAATTGTCATAAAAAAAAATTCGGGACCCCGTCTTTATTAGAAGCTTCTTGAGTTTAAATGGAATACTCAAATGCTATATTTGCCTTGGCCACTCGAATCCGAGGTAATCCCTCGATCCCTAATCAAGGCTTCACTTGACCTAGAGATCGGAATCCATCGCCGCTGATTGCTTTCCGCTTTGCCTGGGTAAAGTACAGGTATTATTGTACACCGTCCTTTCATGGTGGTTGAGCAGTGGCTTAGCGGTATGAACTTCAAAGTTAAACCATAAGAGGGTGTTGGGATGAAATTGTTTGAATGAATGAGATCCTACATTTGATGAGTACCCGCGCACTTATTTACCGGATCTCATTGAAAGTCTTTTATCTATTTTGTGAAAACGATACCGGCTCAGATGCGCACTGAACGCAATTACCAAAATGATTTCATGAACTTAATCAAATATGTACTGGATAATTTATAAGACATTAAACGTTGAATAACCAACTTCAAACAACGGGAAATTTATAAAAATTCCAGTATGAAATTTCATCACCCATTTTTTTAACCCTTAAAAAACCCACTCCGGTTTTTACACAAAATCTATATCGGACCACAATTGGCAAATACCCTACTCATTAAAAAATAATCATTAAATCTTACCTAAATATATTACGCGATATCTTCGCGAATTTTGAACTGATTTGTATGAACAAAAAAATAAAACATACATTCGATTATTTTTTTTTGCAGTCCCAAGTTTACGGGTTTTATCCTGTAGGTTCTCTATCATCAGATCTTCACGTGCTTACGTTATTTTGCACACTCGGGATGACACTCTTTCGAATAAAAAACAAAAGAAAAACAGCCCACAAAAATTATTCGATTAGTCGTGATGCCATAACATGATGATGTTTTTTAAGTTTTAAGGGGAAAATAATAGTCCCTCAGGAATAAAACTTTATAGGACCACCTTGGGATCATTCTCTATACAACAACAAAAGAATAATCCAAAAGTTGGCAAAGATATGTAGTAACAAACATACACTACGATAATAAAAAAAATACAGCATGTCTGTTAGGTACCTAGATCATATATTTTATGTCCAATATGTAAGTTTCCCAAAAAATAATTCATAAAATATAATTTTATTCCGAAATAAAATATAAAAAAATAATGAGGCCATGTCAAGAGTACCCTAAACCAACGAGCTTGCATGAAGAATGTGAAAAGATAAATAAAGCATAAAAAAAAAAGTATTTATGGACGTAGCAAGTGGAAATCCATGGTATCTGCCGATCCCTCTGGGAAACAGTGAAACAGTGTGGATTTAGGTATGGATGCATAGTCATTAGAGTAGAGATAAAAAAGATTTAAAAATGAGAAATAATGCAAATTGTAGGTTAACGATATAAAAATGAGCAATTATGCAAATACATCATGTGTGTATACTTTTAGTATACACTCATGATGTTTTCATCTAGCTTTGTGTGGTTCAATCACGCTACTATGACATGCACTATAATATCGTTTTTCCATAAACAGGGCTCCACGCCTATGCCAAATGGTTGGCAAGTACTTTAGATATTGACTATAGAAAGTTTTACTTACTGGACAATTTGTCCTGCTCAGGCAAGCGAAATTTTAAAAGTTGCTTTAAAATTTTTTTTTTATTACATTATCATCATCAAGATCCTGTAAAAACCCACTGCTGGACAAAGGCTTCCTCCAAGGAGTACCACGATAAACCATCTAATCGACTTTCCGAAGTATTTACAATGTCATCGGTTCATCGGGTTTCCTATCTTCAATATTTTCGGATTGTAGAAAAAAAAAAAATATTGTGTCTCCCTCGTCCAGATCTAAGAGTTAAAGTACTACTTGTCTCCTTCCTGGTGGCACAAGCTTGGGACGCCCTGTATACTTACAATTTACGTGTTGTATGGCTCAATTATTAGAAAAGTTTACATTATGTAGTTATCTTTGTTCAATTACGGCAGCATCATGGTCCCTCAACAAACAAACTCCGATAACAAACGTATATTATTGGCCTATAAAGCTCTGACTAACGTATTAACAAAAGTAACTTTTGCAAAAATAAAATTGTTCTAGCGTAAAGGTTTGTTATTGCGCAGTATTTAATCATTTTAATTAAATTCTCCAGTTTTAATTTCATTGAAAACCCATTCTGAAATCTGCTTTGATCTAATGTAGAATCTCTACAGTAGAGATTCTACAATTACTTGTGATTAGATATCAAGTGATTGGAGATCAATTCTATCGCGATTCTAGCATACGAGCCTGAGAGAGACTGATGTAAAATCACGGCTACGACCAGCATGGTCTATGATGATGGTGCAAAGCAGAGTGCGAATCCTCATGAAAGCCGCTAACATATCTCTATGGTGCGAATGTTGCCGCAGAATCCTTTGATTTTGTGTTCAGCGTAGACAGCTCACAGCGTAGCAGTGAACGCTGTTTTACTACCTCTTGCAGTACCACAGCAACACTAATAGAATACTAATAGGTAATAGCGAATACGGCTATACACTCTGCGTCTTGGAATCCCGTGAGCAATAGGCGATTTTGCAGTGCGGTGATACGGTTAGTGTAGTGTGTCGTAATGTGAACATGAACTTTTCTGAATCTAAAGATGAGATGAGGGTAGTTGCCGCTACTGCCTTTATTTCTCGATGAAGGCTCCATAATATTCCAGTCATCCCATGGCCACGACTGTTGCAAATTACAATACAGTCGAAACGCCGCAGTCGGGAAAATAATAAAAAAAGGTAAACGCGATAAAGACCAGACCCGTAAAAACGTTTAATTATATAGTGAGTAACTTACCGGCAGCGGGAAAGGCATAGGGCGTTGAGGCATGGAAGCGAGTGGGGCAAACGGGGACATCCTGGGTTCTTGCATTGGTCCGTTGCGCTCCGGCTGGGGCATAGGCTGAGGGCGCAGGGGCAGGCGCACAGGGCCGGATAGCGGGAACGCGAACACCTGGGACTGCGGCTCGGGGATCATCGGTCTGAAACAAATAAAATATGTTAACTTGATAATTCAAAATAGTAGTTGAAAGATCTTTTCTACGAGCTATTAAATCCGAAACGAGGAAATCCGTAAACAGACATAACTCTTTAAGGCCCGGCCAAATGACACGGTGGCGGAAGCTAGGCGGTGGCAATCACTACATTCACTTTGACAATCACTTGAAAAAGTAGCAGGTTTTTTTTATAGGAGCTTAAATACCAAAGAAACCCTTATCCCTAGAAAACCCATTACCTAAATAAATATAGACAGAAGTTTATAATTATCTATTGAATAACATTTTTATAACCAAATAACCAATATAGACAAGGTATTTATATTATAATTACTTTAAAGGCAAGATAATAAATAAGTATGTCTCTCATGAAAACAACTCTACCCAATGAAACGTGAATCGAGATCGTGTAATATCAACTCAGCAAGAAAGCTTACCAACTATCTGCCCGCTTAGCATGAGCACCCAAGGCAAAGTAATAAAAACTATTTCCGTCGCCTATTCTGTCAAACAAAAGAGAGGGACAAAATATTATTTGTCTTCTCGGCGGTAGACAAAACCATTGTCTTAAGTCTTCATGCTACTGCTAAGCATGCTGCATGCTGGGATCCAATTACCATAAGCTTATAAGTGATATTCATGCGTTTACTTAAACCCATCGCTTGGTAGATAACATTCTAAAATTCCGCTCTCCCTTTGATCTAAGTCAAACTTGAAATATCAAGTGAGTTTTCTGACGAAACTCGACACCCCTTGAATGTTAAACAAAATGATAGGAACATTCGTTTATACCATTTCAACAAAAAACCTTGGCATATTATTTAGCGTTAGCAAGATAGAGAGAATAAAAAAAACAAACACGCTCACGTATTCCCTATGGTGGACATTCTCAGATACATACTCATTGAGTAGATCTTTGAGGATACCCAGAAGGGGGTAGTCAGAGGCATGTTTTAACACAATATTTGGCACATGCCCGCCTTTTTACAAGTAGTTAGTATTCCACGTGACAGATTGAAACTCCATCGCCGCTTTATTGGAACACTAACCGATATCACATGCCTTCGATTTTTTTTGCTTTAGGGCATGCTGTTTTCCTATTTGAGCAAAATCGTTAATGCGCACATAAAATGAAAAAATCACTCGCACGACCGGGTTCAAACCCACGACCTCGGGATCGAATGTCGCAGTGCCACCCACTAGGCCAACACGGCAATATAGGGATTACAATGCACAAATAGGTCTAACAATATAATTTCATGTTGCTCCACTTATCTGGTAAATGAAATCGAGAGGAAAATTACTTGTTGAGAAGCTTTTTCCATTACCATTGTGAACGTGGATAAACTAGCTATCTTGGTATTTATATAAAACAGCAAATGTGCATCACTTTTTAGGGTTTACTTATAAATAGTTTTGTTAAAATTTATATTACTTTCAGTGAACCACGTTCAAAACGTGCCGCAAGACTCGTTGAATACCAACAAACTTTACGCCCACATGAATGTCCAATTAGGAGAACATGAATTGTCTCAATTTGCTCAAATAAGCCCAAGGTAAATAACCCCTTTACATCTAGTACAGTAGAAATATAGCTAACAATATCCACTGTGAATTTGTCACGTTCTGCGGGAAGGGCAAGGTGCTTTAATATGCATTAAAAAAAATGTCTACCAAATGATGACGGTTTTCGAGAGTTTTCCTATCATAGGAGCAATCGAGAACTAATATAAAAGCCCCATTACAATAGTTACATGTAAATTGCGTAGTTGCGCAAGAAAGTCGTTAACTCCCAGTGGCTTGGATTATTACTTCGTTAAACTTAACTATTCTGTTCTCTGGGGCTCCGGCTTTTCATTGCAAGTAAAGCATATTTGCTTTCACTTGGAAAATTACGAGGATAGTATATAGGAGAGGTAAACGTAAATTTTTTTATATAAAAAAGCGTTGTTTCATCATCATTGTTTTATGAAGGTGTATTTTAACTATATTTTTTGTGGTGCTTTGTACATTTTTTTTTTTTTATTAAATACATAGTCAAGGTCGTTCAATTTCCGTGAACAGTACAAATCACAGTCTACAGCCAGAGTAAAACTCACGCCGTTGAAAGAAAAAGTGCACCATATTTTACTTCAAAATGGACCTGATTTCCATAATCAGCATCCCCAATTTAGTAAAAAACAATGCTTATGCATTAAAAAAAATTCACCGTCTTTGATTTTAAAATTAACCTCATTTCCATTATCAGCATCCCCAAACTAGTCAAAACTCAACCCTATTAACGAATTTTTGAATATAAAATCCTTTTTCGCCATCTTTGATTTCAAATTAGATGGCAAAAGTGTGTAGACAACGAGAAAAATAAATTCCCGTTGTCCCCCGATGGAGCCGAAGATCGGGGGACAACGGGAATAACCTCAAAAAAGTGATAAAAATAAAACGACCCAATGATATACCATCTCGTCATGGATTCCTAAAACTGTTACTGACCTAGGTTCATCCCCGCCGTGACAGATGATGGCGATGCGCTCAGCCTGCGCGCTGCGCGGCGCAAAAGCACCGAGGATGTTGAAAGGGAACCGCCTCTCCATCGGCTCATCGTGACGTTTTTCAACCACGCAGTTCATGCGGCCTCTGAAAATAAGTAATTTCGCTGATGGCTACTGCCGAACTCCTATTTCGGAGGTTCTGTAGTAAAAGATGACGAATAATCTCTAGTCGCAACTAAATTACTATTAGCTTGCGTTGATATCTTTTATACGCATGTGAAGCTCGTAGCAGTGCTACGAAAATGTTAAACAAAATTAATGTTGAATGAGATAAATGGTTATTATTATTCCTTTCATCCTGAGGTAATTTGAATAAAACGTAGGACAATTTTCCCTTATTCTTACTAGCCCGTGACTATTTCAGCTTTTTCCTGGATTATCCGGGATTTACGGCTCTGTGTCATTTATTATCTTGAGGCAGGCTGCTGACTCACATTTTGTTATTCACAAAGAAGAGCATTTCTAAGAAAGTAATGTACAATAGTTTTCCAAAAACTTCCTTGTTTCGATCAGTTGTAAAATTATTCGAAAGATAACAGGACAGCCTGTTAAGAATAAGTATACTTACCCGAAAGGTAAAGTTATTCTACACATAAAATATGTTGCAACTCTCATTCCCAGACTTTTTAGAATTCGGCTATTTTATTTTATACTTTTCTATGCATTATTCTTTTGTAGATATTTATTAGTATATAAGTAGTATATCAATCATGTACTTTCCATAATAACCAAGCTCTACTTAGACTACATAGTCTCTATGTAGGTACTTCGTTTTATAAAATTTAATTTGTTTAATTATTATGTGGTTTTCTTCTTTTTATTTTAGTCTGTTTTGTTAAGATGTAAATAATTTTATATCTTTAGATGCTTTTTTATCTTTGAATTATCTGTCATGTTACTTTTAAATAAAGAATTTGAATTTGAATCAATCAATTTTTGGTAAAAATCAGGAGTTTCCCGTTAAAATTAAAAAATCTATTTTTTTGGTGGACCAAAAACAGATTTTGTATATCCTGATGTCAAACATCTATTTAATTTAATATTAGTCCTATAGTTGGCACAAAGACCAAAAAACTGCCGATAAGGGTGCAGCATACTATTTCGCTTTATCGGAACTTTAGAATTTCAAATTTTTTTTTTCTTTTTACTCTCATGACAAAGTAATTTTTATTTTTTGAAATTACATTATCATATAGAAACTTCTACATATAAAACGTGAATTTAAAACTTTCAAGTTAATTAGGCCGATACCTACGCGCAACTAAGCCGATGGGCAGAATCACCTCGGTTTTTGTAGGTATTATTGAGTTCGCGTTACAACATATTTGTTTGAAGAAAATCCTGAGTACTTCAGGGAAAAATCGTTTGAACAGTTTAATGCTTTAAATTACAAATATGTAGAATGTAGCGATGTAACCCTAATATGGTATCAGAAAGTGTTTTATAATTACCTATAAATTATTTATCAGACTGCACTCAATATGCGATCCAGAAATCAAAGTTCAGCTAGTTTTTACAATTTCATTTCCTTACGTGTATTTGATTAGAAGTTTTTAAGGCGTATTTCCGCGTAGGCTTCAAGCACGACTATAGTCTTCCCATGGGGTTACCACGCAACGGTCTGCATAACTGGTTTACGGGAAACTCATTGTAATACCTTTCCGTTTTCCGCTAAACCCATTTGGGCCAACATATACCGCTCAGGTACCTAAATTACATAAATTACAGCTGTTTTGCTGATGGTTTAGGCAAAGAATATTAAGTGTAGGTAAAAGTTTAGATTCACTGAACGTGAGATATACTAATTCTTATAAACTATGCAGCGCGTTTTGCAGATCAAAAACGTTGATAGCGCTTGAGTGCTTACTCTCTGTACCTAAATCACAACGTGAAAGTATTTAGTCTTAAGAAATAAATATCGCGTATTTTGATGAATGAATTCATGGGGTGTCCCAGAATATCTTACTATCAATCTCCTAGAAATCTACATTTAATAGGTTAAAATTTTTGTGTTACCACATATCGGAATTCATATATTTTTTGATAGAATAAAGAGAACTTGAAAAATCATGTGTTGTTGATAAAACCCCAATAAATCAGCTGTATAGGTAACTCAATGTCAAACATCTTATTCATTTAACATCAGACTTGGAGTAGTCACAAAGTCTAGAAAGTAGATAATATAATCAATTTCAAATTTGGATGTTCGTGTAACAATTGGCAATTCGTTTTGTTTTTTAATTTTCATTTTCAGAATTAATGAATTTAGAACAGGCCATTATATCTATATATTAGCTTCTGCTCACGGCTTCGCCCGCGTGGTACCCGGATAAAAAGTAGCCTATGTGTTGTTCTCATGTATAAGCTTTATTAGGAACTTTAAAGTTTCATTAAAATCCGTTCAGTAGTTTTTGCGTGAAAGAGTAACAAACATCCATCCTCACAAACTTTCGCGTTTATAATATTAGTAGGATTCTGGGACAACTTGTATTATCAGAAACAATAAAATTTGAATTGGTTAGCTGACAAATAAGCACTATTTCACCAATAAAGCGATGGGGAAAACTAAATACCTTTGAGTGATTAAAGCTTGAAGCCCTTTGGTGCAGGCTACCTGGCCATTCTTTTCACTTAATTAGATAACATGATATACTACCAAAATGACAATCCAAACTCTATTGTTCTAAAAATAAATAAAAAATAATTTTGAATCCATCACGTGAACAACATGATTCGCTTACTTACTTCTGGTTGTTGGCGAGGAAAGCCCCTGCGAGCTCGTCCAGGTCAAAGTGGAGGGGCACCTTGAACACAGGTCGCATGGCTTCTAAGTCATCGTCTTCTTCCGCGGAGCTGTCAGATTCTGAACTTTCATCGCTGTTTGGAGACTCACTCTTCACATCATCAATTTTCTGAAAATAATTAAAAACTACTCTTAGAGAAATATTGTATAAAAAAAATTAGCAGAGTACATATTGATATGATCAACTATGATGATTTATAGGGTGATTCTAAATGCAGCCGCTTTTAGTTCAAAGCTCTAATATGGAACTAGCGAGTCATTTGATAATCCATATAAGATCCATGTATTCCATTATCCATGTACCTATCGAAGTGCCATACCATAGTTTTTTTAGAAATTCATGCTGCTAAATTTAATGGCAGGCGTACTAGTGAGTGGCAATCTTAAGGAAATCACAATAATTTGGATATTGTGTTATTCTTTAAAACAAATCGATCACGCATGACAACGGCACTATGGAGCTTCCCTAATAAATTTGTAGACACTCTTATCCTGACACGCGGACATAGATCGTGTGCCAAAACAACATTCCCATAGATAACAAGTATAACAACAGCCATCTTTGTATGAAACCTAACGAGGTTGCAATACAAAGTGCACAATGAACAGGGGCACGACATCTCATTTCTTTTGCTTCATCGTCTGACCCCAGGGCGTTCAAGAGACTCGTACGACCCGAGGTAACGCGAAGATCATTCGTCTTCCTGCACTTTCAACATTTGTGCTAGTATAGCTATAGGCTCTTGAGCGAAAGTGAACATTGTCGTGAGAGATCACACTGATCTGAGTTAAACTTTCGCCTGGGGACAGAAATACGAGTATGTTAATGACAAAATAAACTATATTCTTATTATTTTGCTTACTTGCAAATATTTTGTTTTGTTTTTTAGCAATTTCACTATAATAAACTGATCACTTTTGCACAAAGTTAAAGAAATTTAATAAAAAAAAACCCGTTTGACAAATCCTAAGTTAATGCCTAATGATACGTTTCCACAGAAATATATGTTTCAAAGTGATCCTTGTGGTTTTAATGGATAAATGAATTTTGAGTTTGACTCTGTCGGTCACAGATTTCTCATGAGGGATGTTTAGACTGTCACTCAAATTTCATTATTTTGTTTTTCCCCGTTTGCTTAACAAAAGTGATAATACGGTTGCATTTGGTAACTTTTCATAACTTCTCACATTTCCAGGATTCTGTGAAAATGATATTTTGAGAAACGTAGGGGTAGTACCTGTGCTTTTAGTTTTTGGGAGTAGTCAATTCAGTATTCTGTATAAAGATATTTTTTACGTTTTAATGAACACTGAGGAATTCAGTGTGAAACAAGAGCTATATAGATCTCGTTCTGTGCTGTTTGCCGGGTACAATGGGCTCGGACGTCCTGCCAATGCCGAGACAATGCGCCCGCACACCATTGTTACGGTCCTGCATTTGTAAATATACCACCATTCGATAGATACATAATCCATTACTCAATCGAACATTCTATGCAAATCATCTCATTAATAAATATGCAGATTGGTCAATCATGGTATCGTTCGATTCTTTCACTCTACATATCTGAGAATGGTTATGATATGGCTTGACTGACGCTTCTAATTTATTAAAACTTATATAATCAAGCTTTTATTTAATAGATGGTTATCTATATATGTAAACTACATATGTAAGTTACATATGCGTTAGTTATATTTTTTAGTAAAATAAGCGGTTCTATAGATTTGAGGCCATAGTGTGTATGCTTTTCTGTTTGTATGATGTGGCCTCGTAGCTCCCAACCATCTGCTCCGATTTCACTGCGGTTTTGTATAAAAGCTGGTGTATGCGAGATGCTTCTTAACTATGTTTGGTGGAAATTGGTACAGTATCATGAGCTCTTAATACTTTTTTGAAGGTTCTCTGACGATTGTTACTGCTACAAACATTGGCTTGAGCTCAAAATATTGACGAAATCCAACTAGTTTAGAACTGAGTCTGATGATACAGTACCTTCTGAGTACTGACAGAAATCTCATTTTTGTAAAACTAACATATGTTATTTAACACTGAGAATGTCTATCATGAGGAATACAGTAGTGACCGCGTTTGTTTGTTTTTTCTTGTGTTCTTCGTTTCATGATCTAGAGATTTTGTTTACACCAGCTAAAAAGTGTGCATTTAAAAAAGTTCTAACTTTTGTTTATTTCAATGTTGGTTCTTGAAGCCTCCAAAGTTAATTTATTGTTTGCCAATTTATCACATACTACTCGTGTGCATGGCCAATTCATATAATAAAAGGCCGCTTTCTAGTGCTGCAACGGTCGGTCGAAGCGATATCCCCATCCACTGGCACCGCAGCGTGGGCAAGTGAAAGCTGCGTGACGTCACACTTGCAGCGACTGACAAATACGCATATAATTATTGACACATATTGGATTGTCTTTTAATGTTGTAATCCACGTTTCGATTTAGTTTATTATTCGAATATCCTGTACCTATTCTTAACTATACTACATTATAATAACCTAACTAACTTTTTTAAGTATTCAAGCTAGACTGTTATTTTGCAATATTATTGAAGCATATAGTAGTTATTGAAGTATAAATTTACATATTGCCTAGAAGTAGTAGTACCTTCTCCACAAATCCCTAGTACTCATAAATTTACGAACCTATTGGACATCCTACTATTTTATGACAACTGCTGAGATTATCTTCATTACTCGTGCATATCTTCGGAGACATTTTTTTTTCATCATAATATGGATTGCGCTTCATAATAAGTACCTAACTCTCACCAGGTACCTGATTACGTCTGTAGCTAGGTCAGTACCTACTTCTAATAATAATTCTGTGTAAGTTGATCAGTTACAGTCGAACCTTTCATCAATTACGAAGTTTCTTTGAAGTTTCGCTTACCTAATAAAACAATTGGATTGTCAATAAAAAAGAATCAATGCTTATTTACCTAACGATACGATCGATCAAACAAATAAATACCAAAACTAACGACATGGTACTCAATTTAAAAAAACAATATATAGTCCTAACCCCACATCAGGATTCCCTGTATCGTGGATATCAGGGGTAGGTAACGTGGTACCAATACCCAGACCGGAACTATACCTTCTTGATCGCTGGAGCATTAAATACTTTTTTAATGTGCAATTAGAATCGACTATGTTTGTTGGAGGAATTTTGCTTTGTCCTGTTGTATTAGAATACATTTTATCAAATTTGACTAACTTCCGCTGCTAAGATTTTTTTCTTACGGTACAATAAAATGATCCTTACAAGGAACTGAGTCGATTGGCATCAAAATTGTTTTTTTTTCAATTTCATTCATTTTAAGGCGCCACTCACGCTTGACCAAACATTTTTTAATGTTTTTCTCCAAAAAGGAGCTGATGTTTCAAAAGAAACTGAACCTGTATCTCCTCTGGTTATGGGTGCCCCCGTGTTGTCCCAGTTAAAAAAACACTGTATAGTACGTATTTAGCCGTATCTCTGGAAATACCCTGAAAATTATCTATAACTTCGTGAGCTTTTCAATATACTAGCTACTGCCCATGTCTTCGCCCGCATGTTACCCGGATTAAAAGTAGAGAATGAAAAGTAGATCATACTGTGACCGTTTTTTTTAGTCGAATTACGTTGCAAAATTGGTCCTCCTTTTTCTTAACGGGATAATATACAACTTATATCCACCTTAAAGGTTCATTCTAAATATTATGAAAGATATTTTGAATATCACTTATATTATAAAGAAGTAAAGTTTATAAGTTTGGATGTAGGGGGTGATAATATACAACTTATATCCACCTTAAAGGTTCATTCTAAATATTATGAAAGATATTTTGAAATCGGATGAGTAGTTCTGCATTAATATGCAGAACTACTCATCCGATTTCATACAACTTGGATATAAGTTGTATATTATCACCCCCTACATCCAAACTTATAAACTTTACTTCTTTATAATATAAGTGTAAAAAAGAATATTATATTTACGTATTGATTCTGCAATAATTCAAATCCAACACCTATCATCATAGGAACGGTTTCCAATTTCACGGGTTTAGGATTGCGTTAACTACCTGAAGCCTGTCCTCGTCGATCTTGGACTCGGCATGGTTGAGCGCGTCCTCTTTGAGCTGGTTCACGGGTGAAGGCGCGTGCGTGCTCGGCTGCTGCACCATTGGCGGCGCTGCGTGGAGCGCGTGCGCATTGCCGATGGGCAACGGCTCATCCTGAAACAAAAAAAAGTCACTGTCACTCCACACGCACTGCGAGAAAGACGAATTCAGGGCACGAAAGCGAAACACAAAGTAAACATTCCTCGAGGAGTCGTGAAATTTAAAGTAGTATGTAATAAACGGTATATTTTTCTAAAAAAAAATGTGCCAAACAAGGATTTATTTCAACACGAATTTTCAGTTTCGAGGATTCTAAAGAGTGGCTAAACCGATTTAGATCAAATTTGGAACAGGTATAGTTCATGATCCAGAATTAACACTGACTACTTTTTATTCTGGTGCCACAAGAGGCAAGTGTGTGCGGCGTAAAAAAATGCAGTGTCCTCATTCCATCTTATCCACGTAAATATTTCGCGTACCTAAATGGTTTTTTTTATAAATTGATTGCTCCATCTGATAAATTTTGTATCCGATACCTTTTTATTTGCAAATTGCTAAGTTAAAACATTACCGAGCTCACCGCTCACTTCGGCGCAAAAACCATCAAAGTGCTCATCGCAAAATGGCGGATGCCTCTTGCATGTAGGTACCTAGTCAGGTGGTTACGTAACCTTTGTAGGTATCTTACTTAGGTATCTGCGCAGGCTATACGTAGGTTAGTGCAACCTTCCTTTACGGACAGTTAAAGCTCGTCATTGTTCTTGTCAATTACGTATTCTCATTGAATAATCACAGGAGTTGGCTGCTTGCGCACTTAGATAGAAGCGTTTAAAAACATAGGAAAAGTGCAAGGCTATTCGTGTTGACGGTTCGCGGAGTCACTGATTGTAGGCCATTGTAGAAATAATTATTCCTAACTAAGCGTGATAAAGTCGCAATCATGCACAATGACGATGTCAAACTGCCGCGCCGGTTCCTGTACGTGATCATACAAAGAACCTAATTTTCACCAGCATAATGACCTTAAACACTTTTATTATGCACTTTGGTTGCATCTTGAATATTCAGAGACCTATATCAAAGATTGACAAGAGTATTTTAGTGTGCAATATGTATCAAAATGTCAACCTTGTTCTAATCTTTTTTGAAAACAACGTTTTGTCAAAAGCTTATGTAAATATCTAAATGTTTAAAATCGTTGCGTGGCTGACTGACTGACTGACAATCAACGCACTTCCTATACCATGATTCCTAGAGATCGGAAACGGGAGTACATGTTCCATTTGATGTGACTGTATCACAGGACGGATTAGCTAGCGAGATCACGTGACATTACAATAGCCTATGCGACACAATGTCATCTCTAATCGCAAATATAATGTCTAAAAATTTAAAAATTGTAAGCACCTTTTAACCCCAGGGCCCAGATTAGGCCACAACCTGTTAATTTATTTAATACACCGGATGGATGTATTTACTCCAAACACCTTACTTTGAGGCGCGAAATATAATATAGAACTTGAACCTATGAACTATAGAACGTGTTGACAACGAGTGATTTATAAGTGATTTAATTGTTCAAAATACACTTAGAATAGCAGCATAATATTGTGTTTTAAAGTGTAAAAAAAAGTGTAAAAAAAAAAGTGTACCTGCTTAGTATTGTCAGTAGGTAGAGATCAGCCGAGCGCGAAGTGTTTGCAACCGCAACTGATAGAAAACGACGATTACGTGGCAAACTATTGTCGCATTGTACCCCTGCACTACGCCCACAACACTTTTACTGGATTTACGAAACGCTTTAAAAATGTTTACTCAAGTCATTTTTGCCTATTATAGTGCCTGAAAGTTGCTTGATAATTAGAAAATGACCGATTCCTCTGGTGATACAGAACGCAATCATCTCAATGAATAAAGAATCTGTTTAGATAGCTACCTTACTGTATTTTGTTTTAAATTTAGAATAGTTGTTATCCAATATTGTTCATTAGGTAGTGTTTATACACGACCTAAACTAAACCAAAACCTACCTAAGTAAGCCTAAGCGCCGCGGCCGTCTGTGTCTGCGAAACACAGGGCTGTACCTTTTTAATAGTAAATTTAATATGAATCGCCTCTATCATGGCACATAATAACAAAATCAACAAGTCAAATTTAAAAAAAAAAACACTGTGATTGGTCGTACGGAACTCTTAATGCACGAGTCTAATTGGCACGTACTACTATAGTTATAGTACGTGGCATAGTATTGGCATTTTCAAAACTATAGTTTTGAAAATGCCAAATGACGGGAAGGTTATAAGATTGTTTTATTCAGTTTCAATTTAGAGTGTTCAGGAGTTCCACTTATTTTAAACTAGTTGTTGCCCGCGGCTTCGCCCGCGTGGTATGTTAATAAAAGAAGCATATTACCATCTCCAGGCTTCAAACTATGTCCACCAACTTTTGAATGAATCGAACCAAGGATTACAATTTATACAAAGTTTAGAACTCAATTGCACACCCCCAAAAGGTAGTTTTGAAAAAAAAAAAGTGTTTCATTATTTACTTAAAGTTTATTTGTACAGAGTTTTGAGCGAATCAAACAATTATTTTTTTTCATATAAACTTTACCGCCCTATTTAACCCCCTTAAGGGTCGTTTTTCGAAAATTAGATTAGCCTATGTGTTATTCCAGATCTATCTACAGAAACTATCTACATTCCAAACTTCATCAAAAGTTACGGAG
This sequence comes from Perizoma flavofasciatum, assembly GCA_958496245.1. NCBI lineage: Eukaryota > Metazoa > Arthropoda > Insecta > Lepidoptera > Geometridae > Perizoma > Perizoma flavofasciatum. Next base: position 7,061,268 of record OY292431.1, read on the forward strand.
GTTAGAAGTTACGGAGATACGTGGTAACAAACATTCACATACACACACACACACACACATACACACACAGACTTTCGCATTTACTAGATTAGTAGGACTGCGAAAATTAAAAAAAATCTAATATAAAGCAGGACGACCGCTTGTACTTATATTTAATACATCAAAATTGGATTATTGGATGTTATGTCTCGTAAAAATAGCGGTCACTAGATAGCGGTGGACCTTGTGGTGATACCTATAAAGGTGGTAAGTACCTACTTAATTGAGATGCGCGTGTGCGGAAAATCGCCCGTTTCCGTTACACGAGCGCACATTCTCTCAGAAAACACAAATCATACTCATGATGAAGCAAAATGGAAATTATAAATCTCTATACCTACTTGTAATAACACGGAATGGGTATAGGTATGATGCAAAATACATACTTAGATTAAACATGATTGAGGAAAATTCACAAGCATAAATCTATCTAAATATAGGTATGTTATGTACATATACCGATCTACTCTTATAAAAACACTGAGTAGATAAAACTCCAGACTGGTAACTCTTAAATTTCAAATACTTAATTGAGTAAAAAGAAACCTTCGCCTGACTATCTCAAATCAAAAAAGGTGTTTTATTTATTTAACAAAATAAAAACTTTACAACAATAATAATCATTAATAACAGCCCCTAAAAACCCGCTAAGGTTTGTAGAGATGATGCTATTTGTAAGTCTGCATTGTTAGTTAATAATAGTAGGTAGTGAACGTAACATAGCCTATCTACGTAAATTTGGAAAAAGATAGGTACTTAACTAGACTGTACCTGAGAGCTTATTATAGTATATATCGATGAAAGGTTTTGATTGTAATGTTTACCGTGCCAAGAACAACGGCCAAGTACGTGTTAATTTACAATACATTCAGTTACGGTGATTCAAGGATTTCGTGCCTTTTAAATGTTTGCATTCCGAGGCGACAGAGATTTGACCAAAATATTATGGTATGGTCGGACTATTTTGACCGCACAACTTGTGCGGTCAAAATAACGAGCCACTTATTATTAAGCACTTCTTTCGGATTATAAAGTAAATTAAGTATGGGCATGTTACTAGATAGCACAGTACAGTTTTCTAAATTAGCCCACATGAAAGGCCCTGCCGTATTTTCCTAAGATTAAATAAAAGCGAACGTAGGTACGAGTATGTCCAAATCGGAGACGTTCTAGAGAAGTACCCTAAATCAATAAGCGTTATGAAGAATATAATGCTAGTTAATAAAACAAATATGTCAGGATCATAGAAGCAAGTGAAAATCTGTAATCTCTGCATTGCATATCCCTCAAAAAGCGGACTTGAGTTTAGTAGTAAATAAAAGATATTAGAAGTTTCCTTGAAAATATCACAAAGTAACCAGTCATTTTGCATAACAATGCTTATTTGAATAAATGAAAATGGGTATTGTGACTGTATCTATTAAGACCAATGTGAGAGAAATTAAAATACGAAGAATCTCACGGTTTTCGAGTTATTGGACATTTTTTAAATGGTTTTTTTTTTAACCTTTTCCATTATTTTCGATGCCAAGATCACAAATCAAGGAATTTTCTCAATCTGTTTTTGTTATAGCATTCTTAGATAACTGTGCTTTTAAATGGCATTTTTTACTTTTAAGAAAAACGTCTAGCAAAAAATATGTTTCGCTCATGTTCCGTACCTCAAAAGGAAAAAAACGGAACCCTAATAGAATCACTTTGTTGTCTGTCTGTCTGTTAGTCTGTCAAAACGCATTTTCTCAGGAACGCGTGGCGGTATCAAGTTGAATTTAATATAAAATAACTAGGTCAAAAAGGTCCCTTGAAGTTCTAAAAAAATCACATTTTAAGTCAAGGCAATAAAAAAATACGGCCATTTATACGACATAGGTATTTTGATACTGGCAAATAAATCAAAACCTACAGGGTAGTTTCCATTGACCTCCTTTCATGAAATTAGGTAAGAAGAGAAGTCTCACAGCAAAGGGAAAAACATCAAATAACGTTAATTTGTAGTTATATCACATGAAAAAAGTTTTTTGTAATTACAAACTTACACTTGCATTTGGATAATTGACCGTGATGTATATCGATGTATGAGCGAACACTTTTTCAACTACAAAGTTAAGTTTGTCTTTCAATCCGACTTACCTATATTTTCGTTAGAGCAATGTCTGGTGCTTACAAGCTTATACGGAAGCCTCGATGCACGAGTCAGACTTGCAAAATGTTAGTTTTTTTCTAAAAGATTAACCTCATGTGGTGTAAAAAAGTAGGGTCACCTGAGTCAACAACTACTTAATATAACTTGCCTACTTCTGTGAAATTTTGGAATGGTACAGCACTTGATATTTCCAGCTATAAATAGCTACTAGCCTCTGCCCAGGGCTTCACCAGCGAGGTACCCGGATAAAGTGGACTATGTCTTATTCTGATGTATAAGCTACATTACTGTAAAGTTTCATCAAAATCCGTTCAGTAGTTTTTGCGTGAAAGAGTAACAAACATCCATACTCACAAACTTTCGCGTTTATAATACTCGTAGTAGTAGGATTCTCTGTAAGTAGTCTTCTAAAGAGCTAGACAATAACTTTCCTAATCGTCAAGAACTTGTTCAAGTATCCGTTGAGCGCATATTATGAAACGCAATGAAGTCTCTTGTGTCAAAACGGTGCATCCATAGAGTTCATTGACCGGAGGCTACTTTCGCTACAGATACATAATCGCCAGTACCTACTTACCTAACTGTTACGTAGGTTAAGAAAAGGTTTACATTTTATATTCATAAAACACGGCAGATAAATGCTGCGTTGCAATGAACTCTGACTTACTCGTACCTGACTTGCATCGCAATTCCAAAATTGCTAGATAAACTAGAACCTATTGCACAAGAACCAAAGCAAGTCAATAAACTGACTGATCTCTTGGCTTTCTTTCTTGCAGCAAACAAAATATAGAGACAGAAAAACTATTTTTCTAAGCCTATGGTGTCCCCACCCCAGAATGCTCAGAATGAGTATTATGTCCACCCAAATGCCTGACAGTTTGAATCCAAGATTAATCAGCTAATTTTCGAATATGTACCAATTAATCGCTTTATAACAATTTTTTTCACAAAGTCGTAATAATAAGGAACAAATATTTGTTTCGTTTAAGTATTATATTAAGGTATGGTCGCAGTACTGGCTAACATACCTAACTATATAGGTACCTACATATAACTACTTATATAGGTCGCAGTTTGACGACCACGATGGCTCGGCGGGCGAGTAGCCAGCTGTGACGCAAGAAGTGCGGGCTCAATTCCCACTGCGGGACAAATGTTTGTATGATCTGTATTCATTTGTCTCGGGTCTGGGATTTTTATATGTATAATATGTACGTAATTACAAAAAAAATTATATAAGTAGTATATCAGTCACACAAGCTCTGCTTACTTTGGGGCTAGATGATGTTTATGAAAATTGTCCAGCAATTTAAAAAAAAAACAAAAAATGTTTTCATGTTCTGTACATAGTTACTACCTACGAGTACATCTGTTCAGGTAGAATTGTTTTACAAGTTTTTCTGTAAGTTTTCCAAAATATTTAAAAACTTTTTAATAATCACAGTTGAATGGTTCTCAGATATATGATGTTGGTAGGTTGCTCAAGAAATATGTACCTAGGTAAAACAGAACTTAATAAGCCATGAAAACAGCACAAGTTATACAATAGCAATAGATAAACAAATAATACTTCCAAAAAAGCGTCACAACAAAAATATTGAGGCTATATTTATAAGTTATCCCTCTCTGACTAGAGCCTAAGTAACTAAAATCAGGGTCATCAGAAAATCGTGGTAAACATTGTATGGTCAACAGTTTTTGCAAGTAGATTTTAGTTATTGTTAGTTATAGACAGTGGGCCAGAATTAATCTGGTTTCACACTAAAATCGCATAATTCGACCCAAGTTTCGAACTCAAACAATTTCACTTGTTTACCTATACATAGTTTGGTAACCTACTGCAATAGACAACACTATAAAATTAAAAGCATCCTACTATAATATAATAAATGCGAAAGTCTGTGTGTGTATGTGTGTGAATGTCTGTTACCACGTATCTCCGATACTACTAAACCGATTTTGATGAAATTTGGAATGTAGATAGTTTAGGATCTGGAATAACACATAGGCTATAACACATATCTTATTTTCGAAAATCGAGAGGGTTAAACAGGGCGGTAAAGTTTATATGAAAAAAAATTGTTTGATTCGCTTAAAACTATAGTACAAATAAACTTTAAAGTAAATAATGAAACACGTGTTTTTTATTTTTTCAAAACTATCCTTTGGGGGTGTGCAATTGAGTTCTAAACTTTGTATAAATTGTAATCCTTGGTTCGATTCATTCAAATGTTGGTGGACATAGTTTGAAGCCTGGAGACGGTCATATGCTATTTTTAGTAACATACCACGCGGGCGAAGCCGCGGGCAACAACTAGTAAATTCATAATTTTTTTTAATCGTCTGAAATCTATAAGTTGGCTCTACCATCATCAAGCTTCAGAAAAATAAATAGTCAGCCTTTATGTTATCTATAAAATCTTTTGTATTATTTTCTCTTTTCAAAATAGAGTATTTTTAAAAGTATAATATGTATCCTTTAGAAAGTTCTAGAATAGCGTTTTGCGTCCTTCAATCTATGCCACTCTCTTCCTGACCGGTCTTTATTCCAATTTCTTTCTATTGAGCGATGTATGTACTGTGAACGTCGATCTTACCGTTGGATGAACGGCAACGGGGGTAAATAACGTTAGATTAGAATCACAACGCAGGTCTGTTTAATGTTGTGATTCAAGGTAAGCCGGTCCGACGAGGTGGCACGTCCTCAATACGCTGAGACTGAGTAAAGGACGCATTCACATGATTCATATGAACTCCGCAATACAAAACCTAAAGTATCTTATGAAACCTCTGAGGTTCTCTGACTTAAAGATTATCTTTAAATAATATGAATAACAATATGCTACACAAACGGACAGTAAGATGAGTAATTTACTTTGTTCGTAGGTCTATCTAGTTTAATATCAAGTCACGTCGATTAAAGCTCAGATGTTGCAGCGATAGCTAACTATAGGAGGATGTCAAGAAGACCTTTATAAAGCAATTGTTGCCTGCAAGAGTATAATAGACTCGTGTGCGAGATGAGCTCTATACACAAGCATTGATATACATTCATTAATCATTGGTGGTTCCAAGTTTGTACACGGAACCACGGGACGTAAATTAACGTCGATTATATAATTAGACAGGCAAACATTGTGTCTATATTAAGTACATAGGCAAGTGAGACGGCGGCGGATTGTATTTTTAAATTGGGCGGTAGTCACACTAAAGATTATTTATACCTACAAATTCTGATAATAATTATAACATTATTTTGACAAAACAACGTCAGCTTAGATTTAACTAAGCAAGAATTAAATCCACGAAACTCTTAAGTATGTACTTAAAAGTATTTGTCCATTTTTTTGTTGGAAATATACCAAACTATAGTGTAAGTAGGCACATAACTTGTGACCTAGTTCGTTGTAAGACAAGCAAGACACAAAATCAAGACAGCTAAGCTAGGTACTTCGTTCGCTGCACAAATGGGTTAAGGTACTCAATTTACATCGTTGTGTACATAAAGCATTCGCTTGAAGCAAAGTTTCCAACAAATCTTAAACTTATTACAATGACCCCGACTAAAGCTGTTCTTTGTATTGGTGTCCTTAGGCACAATCATCTTATTATTGTTATACGTTTTGGTATGTGTATGTATTTTTAAGTACATAAGAGAATTTAAGAGAACTTTGTTAAACATATGTTCTATACCCTGTGAACAATTTATATTTAGCGAAATAAAATATGTAGGTACTCACAGGCAACAAGGCATCGTTTCCATAAGCTCGTCCTTCTAATGCTAGTTCCTTGTCGAGCATAGCATCCAGCTGTTCCAGCTGGTGGCAAGAAGCGCGTGCTGCGACCCAACTCGAAGCCAGGATGAAGGCGCCCAGGATGAACGAGGCAGCCACCACTGTCAATGCCGCGATCCTTGCAATTTGCACCGAAGATGATACCCTTTGTCGGTACGCCTGTATAAAAATGTTTTGTAGAGTATAGAGTCACGAAAAGCACCAAACTTGCAGCAGACTCTATGGGGATGGAAAATGAAAGATCACAGCAAGTTATTTATCCCCATTCGCTAAATAATGAAGATACTCCTAGGTACCTATATGCTTGTCTGTACGTATATGTACAGAAATCTCGTAAATGGCTCAAACAGTTTTTATGATATTTACTTACAGGCTTCAAAAACGGGAAACGTCAAAAAATCTAAAAGACTGTCTACAAGGAGTTGACAAGTAGCCGCCGCTGCCCACCCCGTGCCAGTTCGATAAGATGTTTTATGAACGTGTCCATATAAAGATGCCCAGTATATCAAAATACCTAGGTTTTACTTGTAGGACAACATGGAGCTAATCTCAAGAGTGTATTTGCAAAGTATTGGTATGTACCCACATACTTGGCTTATTGTACACCAAAAACCATTGCAACATAGACATACCTTTCCTAGGTACCAGCAGAACGTTTCGTCCTTAGCAGATCAGAGTAAAGCGGTGGTTCATTAACATCAAATCGTGGAAGGTAGCAAACAAAATTACGCAATACTGCGGTCGGCAACAGAGAAAGTGCCTCAACGATTGCACTCGAGAAATCCATCATCTTTAGAGGCCGTACCGAGGTGCGAAATTATAACGATTTCCATCTTTGCAAATTGTTTGAAACATCTCCATTAATCCGAAACAAACTGTATTAATATTTACTTAATAAAGTAATAATATTTACTTTATTAATTGTATACTTTAAGCTAAATAGCTATTCTCATGTAAGTGGCTATGTCTTTTTTCTTGAGAATAAATATCTTTAAACCTAAACCTAATTTAACGCGACTGATAATACTTTCGAATTTTATTCACACGATTTATTATGAGTTATCATCACCTACAAAGACATTGGACAGCCCCTAATTAGCATCCTAGTAGTTTGTGGCCTCTATAAAAAATTTCTCTAACTCAGTTTATATTTCAAACCTCATCCTTAGGAACAGCAAATAAATAAGTTTCTTGACTCACGCGGATACTCATAGGAAGGTACTTTATTTTGTTTACTGTCAAAAGCAGTCTTAAACGCAAGCAAACCTTCTTCCCGATAAAGCGTCATAATAATCCATTGCTAGTATAAAACGTTAGTTTTAAAATCTAAGAAATGACGCAAATCATATGACACATTCATGTCTCGGTTCCAGTTACACACCGGTACGACCGGCCGGCCGGCGGCATGTCATTAACTAATAATTAGATGTTTATGTTTATTATAGAACATGAAAGTGGTAAAAAACTCCTCTTTTCAAATGTGGCAATGCAACCAGCACTTTGATGACGCTTCCGTCTGGTAGTGATCTGGATCAGTTGACCTATTATAGATATTTTACAATGGTCCTTCTGTTAATAAATGTAGGTATTACTCTTTATAAATAAACTTGGGTAGATATCTGCTTTCACCACATCAAACTAGTTTTTTCTTAAGTTTCATCGTAAATAGTTGCAGATTCTGGTACAGTTGTTTTTGGTGTATTTTGATAAAGGTCTTTATTAGTAGGCACATAGGCACATTCTCTTACCCAATATTTAAAACAATACAAGAATTCGTCAGGTACATACATATCTACTTGCTAGCTTGCATATTGTCAGTGTGGTGTTTTAATGGCTGACAAGTTCTTACTTAAATGTTTCGCAAAAGTGTTATTTCCTAGTCAACCTCATCAGTCATCACAGCACGAGTCTCTTAAGTGACACGAGCGGTCCCATGCAAACAATTACGTTTTTATGTAGCCAACACTGTAGAGAGATTTCGAGCAAATACTCGTATCTAGTTGGCGAGTTTGCGTGCGGCTGACCGAGTCGCTAGGATATGACGCAAGCACATTGTGTCTTGTCTACTTGGTCAACTAGCTATTAAAATAACGATTTCACTAATTTTGTCGCGCTCATTTCCTATCTTATGGAAAATTGATGATATTGAAAGATATTTTCTTTTGATTCATCCAAAATGTAGAGGCAAGGTGATTGATACTTAAAATATTTTAGGATACAATTCCTTTATCTTAATGAATGTTAAGATGTACCTTGAGATCATCCAATCAAGCTCATAGTCAAAGTAACCAAAAAACATAGGTATAAGCAAACTCCGCAAACCAGAGGTACCTATTTTTATCTGTCGCAAGTCGCAATTCTTATTTTCAGTAGTATCATAATAAAAACAACAAACATGTTTTTAAACAAATTGAATAAATGGTCATACTTACCTACTTGTGTTTGGCAAACATGATGCAGTAAAAAATAAACTTTAAAGGAGGTGTAGATAGGTAGGTGTATTTTCCACGAACTGTGATATGTATATAGGTGGGAAAAATCATTGTTCTATTGTTTGTGGCCAACTATTATCATAGCTTCGTACTTATCACATTTTATCACGCAATGCCATCTACCTAACTATCCTTAATGGGTTACCAATCTGAAATAAATTTTCAAGCTAAGACGTAACCTAGTATACCTAGATAACAATAAGGCTTATTGGCACCAATTGGGTGGAAGTCCGATGAAAATAATCTACTAATCTACATTCTATCCCCGCATTCCTTGTATTACAGAACGAAACTCGAACCCAATCTAATGTATAGACTTTTTACATATTTCCATTGAACACTGTAGTTCGAGACTAAGTAGAGCAAAACTTTGTTGTAGGATAATACAGTCTGCTCGCCCGTTTTTCTTTGTTTGACGTCATCTTTTAACTAAGCACTTAGATAGTACTACAATCATCATCATCAACAGCTTCTACATAATATGCTAAAAATTTAAGTGAAAAGTAGGTTACCCCCAAATCTTTCCAAATTTCCCTATCCTTCGCTTACTCCCAATAAATAAAAATTCTTTAAGAATTATGAAATAAACAAAATAAACAATAACATACCTACTCAAATTAATGGTATTATGGGAGCTCTTATCGGTTAAAAGCGAATTGTTCCAGACAACCTTTGCATGGAGAGGATTCTATGTGAGTAAGAACTTTATATTTATGGGAAAATATCTTCAAACTGTCTAAAAAAACACTACTGTAGTTTTGTCACAACTAATTGTATCACTAATTGTATTGTAAAGCTATATCTCTACATAAGAAGAATCTGTATCGTAGTGTTAGTATAGTCACAGATATTATAAATTACAGTACTATAGTAGGTATAGTATATAAGACGTGAGAAGCTAACAATGTCACAATTTCCTACCACTGCTATTAAAAGTTAAAATGTTGAAGGTTCTTTAAAAAATGTTGGGTAAAGCTGTGTTTACAAACAACGCGCTTTGCAGCGGCTAATGGCCTGACCTGGCTCTGGCTGGCAGCTATTAGGTCCAGACAATACTTCTCCAGCTTAATGGAGAGAAAGGCACTTTCCCGTAACTCACTCGGTGGACTAACCAAATAATTACTCATTTTATGGTTACCTATCTATAGGTATTAACCGTGAGTATATAGGTAGGTAGCTAAATATTGCATTTTTATATGGTGTTTTGAGAAGATGGTTTTTTCATAGTTTTCTTCGTAAAACATAGGTAATGTTAGATGTATATATATTGCAAACAATACGTTTACTTTATAATTGTCGATAAAGAATGTACCTAGGGAACTACCTGCTCACATAGTTGATTTTCATACAGCACAAATGATCCAGTTACATAATGCGTATCGCGTATCCAATGAGGGTAGAAATTTAAAATTCAATAAAACAAAGTAAGAAAATTGTAAACATTTGCAAAAGCGGAAAAATATTAAAGTTCCTACCTATCTCAGTGTATGTAATACCTACTTTCTGACTCTAGAAAAGTAACAAATAAACGGTGCCTTAACAATCTCGTCACCCACATTTTGAAAGCTTCGGCAGTAAATAGGTATTGTGACAGACAAACCGCACAATCTGTGAATAATAAAAACGAATAACGGATATACTCGTAGGTACATACCGGTGGCGGTTCCGACGATGCGCTGTACTCGGACGGGGGATACTCAGGTTTCATAGCGATGGTGGCCATGGAGTCTGGTTGATGCTCCTTCTCCATAACAGGGTTAAAATTCTTCACGTTTTAAAAATAAATTCAAGTGGTTTACGCGCGCTTTGTTGGACGTTCGAGGTATGAGTGCGCACTAGTGAGCGGTGCTGTGTGGCGTAGGCGCAGACTGTGGTGGGGCCGGCCCGGCCATGGTGTCACCCGCCGAAATCTCAACTCAAATCATAGCCATCACAGAAGGCCGACCACAATTTTTACAAAACGTTTTTGCAAGGAAATCTGAAAGATTCAGTCACCGACTTGACATGTTTTAAGCCTGAGGGTCATGTGACTGAAGACTCATTTGCAAAACTGTGTACAGTTGGTTCTTGTCACCGGTTATTTTTTGGTCACCCTGCGTTGACCAGGTGACAAATAGAGTCAGTGACTTGACCATGTTGATATAGTGGCTTAAACAGGGCCTAGTGAAGGATGGTGAAATAAAAGTGAGGAAAAGACACCTTTACACTTCATCAAACGTTTGGTTCTAGGACATGCCGGTTTCCCCGATAGGTATATTGCCCGTTTAGAAAAATAGACGACGTGATTAAAAGCTTTCAGCTTGAAAGTCGATTCCAGTGCCAACTACGTAGCCGTGCCTATTAGTAGGTACTTACCTTACCTAGTACTTAGGAAGGTAACTAACCTAATCTTGGATATAAAATAGGTATGTACGTAAGTATCTACCTGTTGTCCTCAGACAGTAGAGTATTTATTCAGTATCCATGGCGAAAGTTCGAAGACATTCATGGTTACATGCCATTGCCATCGAACCTTCTTATGGGCTGAATTAGCAAATTAACATTAGATTTAGTTTGTATTATTAATCACTAGCTTCTGCCCACGGCTTCGTCCGCATAGTACCCGGATAAAAAGTAGCCTATGTGTTATTTTGATGTATATGCTATATTACTGTAAAGTTTCCATAATATTCGTTTAGTAGTTATTGCGTGAAAGAGTAACAAACATCCATCCTCACAATTTTTTGCGTTTTTAATAGTAACTATATAGGTAGGTAGTAGGATTACCTAACAATTAACAAGGATGTTCTATATAATAAAACTGGCGATAAAAATCACAAAAAAAAACAAAAAAATATGTTATATTTTTATAAATTGAAATTAATTTGAAATAGAAATAATCGCTTATCCAAGCCTTATAAGGCTTAGAGTAAAAAGTGTACAAATCCTACCTACCTTGGTACTCATTAGGTGAAAGATAAAAATGACCAAAAACGAGTGATATTTTGTAAGTAAGTGCCCTAAAGAAAAAGAATCACAAAGTGCCACGGCCTTGCGTAGGTACCTATGCTGGTTTAGGCTGCTATAGGTATGCTCTATTTCTTGTTTTTGCTACTTTTTGATGTGCTCATTCGGCTGTTCTCAGTTGCTAAAAAAGAGAGCTAGAATCGTTTTAAATTATTGTTATTTGGAATAGGTAGGTACCTATTTAATATCGAGTTTACACGCGAATGCGAACGCGCAAATGTAAAGACTGGCAGTTTTTTTGCAATTATTGATTTGTATGATTTCAAGGTTCTACTGCCATAAGTCTCTAGGGGGCGCAGCAATATACGATATTGTTCGGTAGTTTTAAAATATAGTGCAAAGCTTATTTTATCTTTTGTTAGGTTTGATGATGTTCGGTTGTTATTGTTAACTAGCTGTACCCGCGACTTCGTTCGCGATTGACATCCCTGCAGATTATTCTTCGATTCAGATTCGCATCTGACCTCAGTTTGTCTCATATATAGCAACGCTGTAGTCTGCGGTGAAGCACTAATATCAAGAAAGGAGCTTTTTACTTTGGTTTTGAAAACTCCCAGTTTGTTTTTCTCAGAAAAAAGTAGGTAACTCGAGATTTAAAAAAATAAAATCGGTTTACATTGGCGAAGATATCGCGTAAAATACCTACACACACAAAAAACATACAGATAAATTGAGAAACTACTTTTTTGAAGTCGGTTGATAATAATTAAATTGTCATATTCGCGATAGGTACGCTTGCAGTCTCTAGTTTACGGTTTCTATCCTGCAGGTACTCTAGTAGCATAAGATCCTCATATGCCCACGTTATTTTGCTTACTCTTTCGAATAAAAAATAAAAGAAAAGTCGCCCACCAAAAATGTTACGGCTAATCTTGATTCTATGAGATGTTTTTAAGTTTTAAAAAAATATTGAAATATTGTAATTTTTACATATAAAAAACGTTTACGTTTTACGTTCGGGGTGGCATTACTAACTTTGACAATAGGGCTACCTACTCAGCGTGCCCTACAAATCTCATGCTTGAGACATATTCGAAGGTTCCTAGGAAGGTATATATAATAATCGTTTAGCAATATCTAACTCCTTTGGAGTGGTCTGACTTTTATAATATAAATTATCCATTAAACTTATACGATAAAGTGCTAACGCCAGCTTAAGATGAGGTGTACGTTCGAAGGTTCCTGTACATTCCAGGTTTCAAGTTATTTGGACCTAATATTGAGAGTTATGATGTCTATATTTTCTAAACTAAAACCCCGATGACCTTGAAATATTTACAAGACAATCTTTAAAGTACCTTATATCTCATCACAAAGGGCTCAGCGGTTAAGCCGCCATGCCTTAGCCCATTCTGATTCACACATTCCGATTCCGATTCGACACATTTTTGGCTTTACAGGGCACAGTGTATTTATTTTACCTTAGTTGCGGACATCCTCGTTTTATATGTTTTTTAGAAAGATAAAATTCAAACAAAGCTCCTAATAAAACTCTCCTGACTCTATCTATCATAGTTTTAGAGAAATTTAGAAAATCGAGAAAAACCCTTAGAATCCATAGAAACGGATTATCTCCTTTCCTGTTCATGTTTTTTCATTATATGTTTAATTTTATGATAGAAAAACATTAAAAGCACCAATAAATCCTATTTATTTTAAAGAATCACGCTTTCCTAAGCTGCTATTAATTTTTGGTTCTTAATTTCGTTATTATTATTTTTCTGGCGAATCTCTTGATGGTCGCATTTTTTTTAACGAGGATGTGTTGATTACATTAATAAGTATTGCGGCACAAAAAATCTGATGCTATAAACACAGGACTTCGGAAATATTGAATTTTTAAAATTTACTTTAGGGTTATCAATCTGCAATATTTCACACACAAGAATTACTTCACTCATATCTCATCTTAATTTTAACTTCTTCGAGAGCTCTGTTGGTCTAGTTCCTTAAGTCGCGGGTTCAAATCCAGTCGTGCACCAACATTTTTTTCTTTCGTAAAAGTGTGTTTGCTATACAGGGCATAAAAACACTACTGATTAATTTAATTTGCGGCCGTGTAATAAAATCATACCTACTATAAAGTATGTACAGAAGTATAAATGGTTCAATATGTCTGTCACTTTACATAAAGTACTAATTCATGGTAGGAAAATTATAGAGTCCAGCACATTACCAATAGGTATGTTGTCCGAACAAGCCGGTGAGTCCAGAAACAAGTACTGGCGTTATGATCGAGAGCACCACACGCGCAAATTGGGTTGAAAAACGACCATCCTAGATTTATTTCACCGTCCACTAGAATCGTCTGATCCATATTTATCCTCGCTGACACTTAATACACGACACAAGAAAAAAAATCACTACCACCGTGACCACCGAAAATGTACTCTACCATTTTTACCCATCGGATTGCAATAGTACTGAAGCTGCTGAAGTCGCGCTAGTAACAAACGAAATAATAGTGGTATCCGATAATGAGGAAATTAAATAAAATACTCAATCGGAGTATTCTATTAATTTCCTTGAAAGAAAAGGAGCTTAAAATTTAGTTTTAAGTTAAGTTTTAATAAAACAAACAGACATAAGCAAAGCTAAGGGTTTGGTTGTTTTAATGCCATCTACTTTGATATTTGATGAAGATAAAATTAGCCGTTGTATTAACCAACACAATTGTATACTTTTTTGTGACAACCCTATTTCCATAGAAATTGAAAAAAAAACTTAGAAACACTATATCTCTGATAGGTATCTCGATAGGTATGTTTATTCACTTTATTTTGTTGGTAAAAAAAATGCGACCGTAATAGGAATGGTTTTAATTATTTTTTTTATAGAAATTAATTTTTTGCATTTTTCTCGCTTTCTAGTGCACCTAATGACTTGCAATTTTCATATATAATATATTTCAAATGAACGGTTAAGTTGTATTTTTTATAAAGAGGAGTTGTTTCACATATTTTCGGAAATATAGACAAAAAACATAATTTCATGATTTTCAAAATAAAACTGTATCTCCAAAACTAAGGTAAATAACTAAGCAGGTATTTTACTCTGTAACTTATTATGATTTAAACTATTGAAATCGATCATATAACAAGGATGTCCGCAACTAAGGTAAAATAATACACTGTGCAGGTGCCCTTCAAAAAACATTTTCAAAATATCTTCAATGTACAGAATTTGACCTGTTACATTCTTATTATAGTATAGATAGATATTATAGGTGCTCAAAATGTGGCATTACCTACTGCCGCATTTTTGGGTACTTACCCAAACTTTTGGCGAAGAATAATTGGAAACAGATACAAACTAACTAGGCTATAGCCGAGTTCGGCCTCCCTATCGAATAGCGTTTTTTTGCAATCCGTTTATAATTTTTCATGGATGGTTCCTAAACAGATTTTACATTTCCCTTTCTTCGCCACCATTTAAAAAGCCCTTAGGGGTATTATGCACAGATTAAAGATTTTTTGATCCTTTATAACACCAAGAAAAAAAAATCTGTGATACAATGTCACCTAAAACAAATATGTATTTTTCTCAATATTCCCAGATATGATGCCGGCACAGGGCGAGGTGACGTCACAAGTGAGTCCTGACCGAAAATAGGTTATATGATGTAGCGGAATGGAAATCATTGAACTGGCACTGACAATAAGATATTTAAGTCAATTTGAATATTTGACATAAAATCTTGCTGTGACTGTCAGATAATAAACAGATTCATGCAAAATAATTTTGAGTCCTGAATTTCTTTATTTCATCAACAAAATAACATAATATTTTTACAATATTTATGAGCCATGGCTACCAATGGGAAAGGAACCTTTCAACCGGTAAGAAAACAAGCAAGTCAAATAATTTTTAATTTTAGGTTATACTTAGTTCACCCAACAATAAAGACGTTCTCTTCATGTCTAATTGGATCTAGGAAATATCTAGAATAGTATTATGTGTGCTCTTTTCTTCCATGTTGAGGGCGATGACGTTAATTTAATAATTGACGAACAAAAACACTAGTTTTTTGGTGACTGAAATTCCAGATGGTTTTCACTCATAAATATTTGTTTCAATAGTTTGCCGGCCTAAAGTTAGATCTACATCTGAGTAGTGAGATAGTAGTGAGAACCTCTATTTTATTGTTTAAGGACTCTGATGTTCACATCTCATATGAAGATCAGCAGAAAATAAACAAATTTGCCCGTCTCAATGCCAAGGTAGACGACTTTAAAGATGAATTAAAAGTAAAACAGAATGACGTGAAAAATTTGGAGGATGCAGTAGAAGAGCTGAGTTTGACAGATGATTCTGAAAAGATTCCATACCTTGTAGGAGAAGTCTTCATCTGTCAGAGTTTGGAAGATACATTAGTAAGTATAGACTTGTCATTTAGCTAAGACTGTTTGGCTGAATCAATATGCTAACTGTTATGGCCAGTAAAAACTGTGATTTAATCATATGCTGAACCTAAATACTCATACTATGTTTGACTGAATGACTTATTCAGTCAAACAAGTCAGTTTGCTGTGTTAGATTCCTTAGTAAGCAAAGTGAAAATTTGGCTAAATAAAATTTACCGAGCAATAGTTACTGCCAGGAGAGGTGAGCACAAAATAGCAGAGTGAGAGCTAGTTGGCACATGGTGTCTATCTAGGAGCAAAATTATTGGACTTGAAAAATTTGAATGGTGTGTGAGTAGCCACTTGGAGATTAGGTTTAACTGACATGCACCAGTGACCGACGCGTTGCTATGACACATTGTACCCCTCGCCTGCTCTTGGGAAAAAAAACCCAAATTCAAAAAATCTGACAGAACTACTCAACAGAACAGGTAGGAATATACAGCTCATACTGCCAAACAAACTTATAAATCTACTTCAGTGCACTGCCATTTTATGCTCACAACTTATGGCGGTGACTGTATAATATGATAACTTATACTCTGTGCTGTAGCATGGTACAGGATAATATTGTTGTAAGGTTATTTCTTTGATTTACATACTATAGACAATAATATAATAACTAGAGTTGCTTACTGTTGCCTGTTTCAGGCTTATCTATGTTCTGTTTTATACAATAATTTATGGTATGTATGTTGGTATTATGCTGTATCTAGTATGTAAATATGTACCAATAGTATGTGGTTCATAGTGAGGTATAAAAATATTTTATTATAAACTTAAATTACTTATTTAGGTTTCACTGCAGTCACAGACACTTATTTTTACATAACTAACTTAGATGTTATGTTTTTATTGGATTGTAATTTGTTTTAATTAAACTTTTTCTCCAATTTGGTGGCAGTAAATAAGTATTGACTTAAATCATTGTTTTTTTTTAAATACCGCGATTTTATTCACCGATTTAAATCATCTCAACACTGATGACAATATTTTAATGTATTAACTCATTACAGAAATCTTTAGAAGAAGCAAAGACAAAGAAGGCAGAAGAAATGAGTGAACTGTTAAGCAAAATAGATGAATTGAAATCTCAAATGAGCACTCTAAAAGCACATCTGTATGGAAAGTTTGGAAGCCATATCAACCTCGAAAATGAAGAAGAATAAAACAAATATGATAATTCATAATGATTGATATATTTTACAGACCGTCTTTAATAACAATGATGCTTAAACAATATTCCAAAAGGAACAACTTAATTAAGTTAATTTTTTTATTTATGTAAAGCTGAATAATTTGTGCACACTTAGAAAGTTTGAACAAAATGTGATGACAATACTCTACTTTCAACTGAAAACTGTAAACAAAAAAATCTCAAAATTATCAAATACGGAATGGTATCATCACAGTTAAACTATCATCCATGAGTGTTTCTCTCACTATATAACATTAAGTATGAGGCTTTTATTTGTACATTTAAATTGTCTTATGCTTTAAAACCCTTTCTCACACGTCTCATCTAAATCTCAGCTTTTTTGGTCACTCCATGTGAGAATACTAATAAATAAAACCATCTTAAAAACAAACATTTATTATTTTCCTTGTACTTCCATCAGAAATGTAAGGTTCATAATCAGTACAACTTGTAAACATAATTAACAACCTGCACTATAGTTTTTCATGTCCAACATGCAAAGTCTTGGCTAAAGCCATTGGGGTTATGTGCTTAATGGCTAAAGTTTATCTTTAGTGCAGACGGGCCATACATAATTAGCTAGATCATTTTTACTTTCTTTAAGGGCCCAGTCTATTGAAACACATAAGAATTGCGTCAATGTACCAAGCGCGGGGAGGGCTCCCTCCTAGGGCTCATCCTAGTAAGTGTAATTACTAATTTTGCAAGACTTGAAACGGACCGTAGATCGCTCTACTTTACTAAGTATATTTTATACCACGCGGGCGAAGCCGTGGGCAGAAGCTAGTATTATATAAAGGTGAACTTAATGCTAATAAGCATTCTCTTCCAAATAACCTTCGTGTATTGTGGAAAAGAAGTTGAGTAGTGCACAGAATGGATACCTACATACAACAAACAATAATAAGTAATGTTTAACGCAAATACTTAAAATAGTAAGGACATTCTAAATAAAAGATAATAAAATAACGAATAAATAGTACGTAAACGAAGGAAGGATATAAGTGTCAATATTGTACATAAGCCTGCTTTCACAATTTTATTATCACTTGAGGTTGATGAGTAAGCCAAATTTTTTGTCGAATCATATTATACAGCACTTAGATCTATGGTGAGATCTTAAATACCTTCAAGGATGTTTATAAAAAAGAGAAAAGAGAGGTGAAACATCACCTTAAGGTACATCCACTTTAAAATTACACCAGTCAAAAGAGACATCGTTGATTTTTACACATTGCTGACATCCACAAAGATAGCCTAATCATGAAACAAAAGATTGGAAAAGATTAATTGAGCACAAAACTGCCAGCAAAATATAGCGGTTCCTATAGTTGAAAACAGGGAAAGAATAGTGAGTTGGCGATTGTCGATAGCAGAACTGATCTCATAAGTATTTTTTTCATTTTTAAACAAGTGCTGTGAGCGGTCCGAACAAAAGTTAGAAAAAGACTAAGAAAATTTTTTTTGGGAAGAAAAATGAAAGCTTTCGATGCACGATTCTCAAGTATTTTTGAAAGGAATGAGAGAATTGAAGTTGTTATATAACCTAAATTCAGACTTTTAAGGAATGTTTAACATATATTTTTTTAATCCTTTTTTCATCTCATTTCAAGGCGTAAAGTAGGTTACGCTAACCTATTACCAATAGATGGGCCGTATGCTTGTTTGCCACTAAAGTTTTATAAAAAATATACTACTTTGTACTTCAGCGTCTGAGGCAGATGGCGTTGACACGGGCTCTATTTTCAATGTCATCGCGCGTTCAAGATGGAAATAAAGCAACTCAGGAAGCAGACAATTCATTTTTTTTTTAAATTTGCCTATCATTTGTTTCCTGCCAGAGCATGTCTCTCTTAACATATTTTTTCACTCTAATTAAACACTGATATCCAGTTCATATGGCAATAAATAAACAAATATATATCTGTAAAATATAATTTCCATGAAATTAGAAAATAGAAGTCATAGATTTTGTCAACTGCAAACGTGTTCTTTATTTCCAAAATTTTATTTTTATCGCTTCTATAGCTTCTCTTCCATATGTTATCGATCGTCAATCTTATATAACATGCTATGCGGTTTCACAATAGTTTTTAATAAAAGAGCGCAGCTAATATTTTCCTTTCCCACGGTTAATCATTTTTTTTCGATTTTATTAAATTTTATTCCTAAATTACTTAATTTTCTCTAAAATTTATAAAAAGAAACACGAATGTAGTGGATATAACGCTCGATTTCATTATTTTTTTTTAGCGTTCAAGCATATTTTTTCATTTCGAACAAATACTTATTATACATAGACCCACAACACCATCAAATATATGTATATATATATATATATATATATAAAACATATAAAGTTTAGCATACTTTGATACATATCAGGGTGTGAAATAGGTTAGAGCGAGAGAGACGTCCAAAATTTGACGTTATTTCATTACTTTGCTTAAAAAAAACAATGTTAAGTTGCGCCAATAATTTGAAGTGAGCAAATTTAGCTAGACTGCAGCAGTCTAAGTACTAAAAATAATAAATGTTAATAAAATCTTAAAATAATGAAAATACTGTTTTGGATTTTTTGAATGAAGCAAACAATATTACATATAAAACACCCAGACTCGACACAAACATTTGCAGATCATACAAACATTTGTCCCGCGGCGGGAATCGTACCCGCAACCTTCTGCGTCTCGGTCTTCGCCCACTAATCCACAGAAGTCGTCATTATCATAATGACAGACAACAGACCAAAATCATATTTCTCATATAAACATTTTCTAGGCTTGAATCATTAAAACATACTATTACATAAAAAGGAACTTGTAAGAGTAAGGCGCCTCATTTGGTAGATGAATAGAACTTAAAAAAAACGAAATCTTAATAATTGGTTTACCCAAATTATTGTGGCCTGGAAGTCTGACTTTTAATAATACAAAAGTATTATTTAGAAAATAATACTTTTGTAAAACACTTAATCACATTAAATGTGCAATTTCTAATACAACTAAAAATACATTGGAATTTAGGAAAAATCACAAAACACAATAGGCCTAAATTATTTCGTAGCATTTATCTTTGGTGAAACAAATAAAACATTTCGATAAATAATGCTAAGCACTATGAAGAAATCAAGTCATTTATGTACATAATTAACTATACACTATTCATCTATACCATTTTATGATAATAGATAACATAAATATATTCTCAGATACAAACATAAATATATACATATAGATAAATTTAACTGATAATACTGCATTCACATGGAAGAGTGTCAGCGAGTTAGTAAACATTGCATTTATGCTATATGATAATGTATGGCGATTAGTGTACATAAACATTGACTTCGGAACACACCTGTAAAATATTTCCCTACTTTTAATTTATTCACCGTACTAATACTATTAAAATCTTATTATTACTATCACATTCACTGACTACTTCGATTAATGTTGTGTCATAAAATACATATAATAAAATGACATAACACAAGTTACAAGAAACTACATATAAACATTGCCAGAAAGACATCTTACGTTATGTCATTAAATAAGTACTCATATTTTAATAGATTATACGCTAAGCTGAAAAAAATAAGTAGAGGTTTACCATAACGTCGTCAAAACGAGTTTAATGGCCTCCCGAAGGCTTATAACGACTGGTATGCCCAAGATCGACTGCTTAACGTACCCTCCAAAGCAAGGAAACACTCATTTATATTAAAGAAATGTTTATGCCCTATGTTGCTTAGCAATTGATGTACTGTTTGTATGAGCGACTAGATAATATAAGCTACGCCATTAATTAACCAGACAAATAAATAAATATATATTGCTGGACATTTTCAAACAGCATCATCAAGCCCCAGAGTAAGCAGAGATTGTGAAATGGAAACTACATTACTGTACTGATATACAACTTTTACATGTTTTTTGTAAATATATACATATTATACATAGAAAACGACCAGACCAGAGACAAATATTTGCAGACAACAAACTTTTGTCCCGCGGCGGGAATCGAACCCGCAACCTTCTGCGTCTTAGGCGGGCTGTCGCCTATTGCGCCACAAAGGTTGTCAAGAATAAGATAATTATTTCACTAGTAAAGGTTTCTACAATCATACACCCCTTTGTAAAGTGGTGAGTGAATTGGAAAGCGAACTCGCTTGAAGGCTTTCTTCGTCGTCTGTCTCTCTGTCGTTTGTTATCCTGATTGCTTGGTACCACTGGTTGGTGAGATCTGTCATCTGGCTCTTGCAATCTTTTAATTCCTGCAATGAGATATGTTAACGTTACAACTTCACAAGCCATTCGTTAAATTGATAAGAGGCTGCATCCTTCATCAGTTCAAACCGAGCCTGTGCACAAGGCGTATTTTACACGCGCAGTAAACAACTGTACAAGCTCCGTAGAGCGAATGGTTAGCATTTCTATCGTACATCGCGCACACTCTATTACTGCGTACATCGCGCAGTTATAGAGGGGAAGGGGTGGAGCGCGCGCACCAGCCGCGTAGAAACAACTCGTTTGTATCGACGCGTGGCTGAAGACATTTATCGTGTGCCTTAACACAGGTTAAAAGCGCAGCGAGCGGACTATTATAGTGTCCGCCTTATTAACTGAGTCATCGGGCCATAAATCATTGTAATCAGTGTATCTCGCTCGCACTCATTGGGCTCATGGAGCGTAATAATGATGTGCGTAACAGCATCGATAATATTTAATAAATGTATTTTTTAAGGTTTGAAATTATAAGTTAATGTAATTTTGAATATTTTATTACTTAAAAATCAAAAACACGAAATAAAATAAATAAAACATAATCTACATTTATTAATATTTTATTCAAATTATCTTCTTCATCCGAGCCATATGTGTCACTATAGTCTTCCTGTAGATTTATAATCAAAGGTTCGACTTGATCTCTGAAAAAGGCTTTTTTGAAATCCGTTTCCTGGAGATCTTCTGCATGCTTCACACATGTAACCCAGTTTTCCCTTGTTACCTTACTTACCTTATAGCGTTGTCGTACGCACGTTCACAGTGCGTACGACAACAGTGCGTATACGCCGAGTGTATAGGCTCGACACTCTCAAGGTTTGGGGTGCTTTCAATTTAGACAGTTGGTATATGACTGCTAAATCTTAGAAACGAAGTCACGGACATAGCTCTTAGAATTATCAAGCTGAAGTGGCAATAGGCAGGCCATATAGCTCTCAGAATCGACAACCGTTGGTGAAGAAAAGGTTCTCGAATCCCCACAAACCGGTCGATGCAGCGAGTATGGCATCTCAAATGTAACGAGAAATTGTTGGATGGAGGTGGCCCAAGATCGTTCGTCGTTGCACTCTTAGTATGACACATATTAGCTGCGCAATAACCGTGCGGCAGCAGTCCGACACCATTCCTCTAATCTAAATTGAAAGCGCCCTTATTCATTCCCAAATTTAATTTTCATCACATTTTCAACAAAAAACTAAACTAGATCGAACTGATTCTAAGAACTTTTTTATTTATTCTATTGACGACAGACCTTTGCTTTGAACGGAGATTTTACAGCTGTATTTTTTTGAATCTCGTCAAAACTCTGCAAATTACATCAAATCTAGCCATTTTGATATAATCGATACATCCAGTACGGGGCCTTTGTCGGGCGTTGAGCGTCGTGCTTCATCAGCGATTGTTGATTTTGCGATTTAGGTTACTTTTAATCATCCAACTTCTATTGCAAACGGGAAAGTTTGTAAGGATGGATGTTAGTTACTCTTTCACGCAAAAACTACTAAGCGGATTTTGATGAAACTTTACAGTAATATAGCTTATACATCAGAATAACGCATAGGCTATTATCCGGGTACCATGCGGGCGAAGCCGCGGGCAGAAGCTAGTAATGGAATAAATGCATACCTGATGTGTAAACCTTCTGGTGAAGAACGGAGTGAAATATTTCATGTCGAGTCGAACGAATCCTTTAATCCGCGTCGCCAGCGAGTAATTCACCTGCGCAAATTAAGAATAAAGAATAATCTGTATTTTTTGTATATACCTACTTGTAAATAGTATGAATAAATGTAAGAATACACAATCTATACTAATATTATAAAGAGGAAATATTTTTTTGTTTGTTTGTTCCGAATAGGCTCCGAAACCAGTGGACTGATTTTAACCCTTTTTTTCACCAATAGTAAGCTAAATTATCAGGAAGTAACATAGGCTATAATTTATATTCAAAAAAATAGAGATCCTTAAGAAATTTGCAATAATGTAACCCAAAGTAGCAAAAGTTTGCCTATAAAATTCATTATTTAGCGTGCGCTGGGAAAACTATTGATGATACATAAAAAATATGTACTACATTAAAGTACTCATTATTACCTACAAAAAGTCCTGGAGGAAATATATCTAACTATAATAGTTACAATTTAGTCACACAGCAGCTTTTGTGTTCTAAAATTTAATTAGATAGCCGATAGAAATAAAAGTTGGTTACATTCGTATCGTAGTATTATTCTTATTCAAATAAATAGTTTTATCATCAAAGTATCAAGAAACTTCACTGTTACTTTTTATCCCGATATTCCCACGGAATCAAATCTTACGCGGGTGAAAACGCAATCAATATGAAATCGCGATCAAGTAGAACAATTTCCACTGATTAGTCAATTCAATGAGAATAAAAATGAGCACAGGTCGCAGCGTTTGGAGCCGTATTGGCAACGTTCTATTGCGGGATATGCCCAGTTTGCAAAATGCCAAATTACTACTTGATATAGCGACCAGGTATAGGACTCCGTAAAATGGCTTCTTTATAGTTTTTACCGAGGCTTGTGGCCAAAGCTGAAATACGTTAATTCCGGATTCCAAGTACAGTTGTAAATCGACGGGACGACATCTCACTTCATCGTCAAAACTATTACATTTTTTCAAGGAAAAACGACCATGCTCATAAAGCGTTTAACCGATAAAGTGTAACTGTGTGTGGTAAATCGGTACGGTTACTGTATAATAATACAAGGTAGGTACACAATGCATAAATCCTTAAATGCTACAATACAATATATACTGGATATAATTAGTTTTTACGATTTATCGGTGCAGATCGAACAGTATCGATGTTTTCGTATCCATAAGCATAGATTGCTTATTTTACCATTATATAACATGGTGGCTAGAGCCTCGTCCCCCACCCCGCGCGTTGGCTGCGATCATCGCTCTGATACGCCTCTACTAAGTTAAATATACGTTAAAAACTATTCAACAATTTTTGTATTGAAATCCTATCGATACGGTAACCGTTTTGACATATTATTGAGTTTATAATCCAGAGGATCTCCTCTGGATTCAAGACTAGCTAAAACAAATTACACTCAGGACTAGCAATGATCCTGAGTGGGATTTGTTTGATAGATGTTTTTTTATACAACTAAAGTGGCAAACAAGCGCTTACCGTGACCTATGGACGCTTGCAACACCAGGGGAGCTAGACAAATACCTCACGCTCCTTTCACGCTAACGCAAATTCGTCAAGGTAAAACTTGGCAGCTGTCACGTGACATTTCCGCAGCTAATGTCATTTCCATACAATTCAATCTTTCCGCAGGCGTTGTCTAGACCCCAGAGGTATCACTCGCGCGTTGCCGACCCTGATACATAACTGGTGAAAAATCTCATGTGCAAATTTCACCGGCTTTCCGTTGGAAATGTATGGAATATTTCAAACCGGAACACAGCAATGCGAGCATTATAGCTAGGCGGCAAATAGGTGGTAGCTCCCCGGACAAGCTCTTGCAAAAGCAGCTTCTACTACACTATGTTGAAAGAATGTCTGAAATTTCGTAAGCGTGATGTACCCATGGTATAACTGTGCGCCTGCGAGTTAATTCCTGTCTTTTTTATCATTATTTTTTTATTGATCTCCAAATGTTTTTTTGTAAGTAAATGATTTCTCTTTCGACCCTTTAATTTAAAGGATTGAATAATTTTGACTGTATCGATTATGTTATTTTTTAAACATTTTAGAATGATTATCTTAATCCGTTTAATCCGTTTTAACTAAAGTAAGTTAAATAAATAAATAATGTTAGACATTTTCACACAACATCATCCAGCCCCAAAGTAAGCAGAGCTTGTGTTATGGGAACTACATGACTGATATATTACTTATATACATTTTTTTTGTAAATACATGCATATTATACATAGAAAACACCCAGACCCGAGACAAATATTCGCAGTTACAAACATTTGTCCCGCAGCGGGAATCGAACCCGCAACCTTCTGCGTCGCAGGCGAACCTTCGCCCACTGCGCCACAGAGGTTGCGAATACACAACGTAGCGATTTTTCGTAGCGTGTGACTTCTATTAGACTTTCTAACCGCGGGTTTATTAGAGAGGTAAAAGGTGACAAACTTTGGTACAACTGAATGTTGGTGCAACTCTAACGCTTTATCGGTTTCTTACCTCTAGTTCTTCCTCAGTGATTTCGGACAGGTGCTCGGAGTCGATTGCCTGGCCCCACTCCTTCGTCTTCGACAAGCTCACTTCCTTCTGCTTGCGCAGCGATCGGGATCGCTTCGGTTTCTTGTTTGCCTGAAACAAGCAGTTTGTAAATATTTATCCCGCGGAAGAGTCCCGCCTTAATCGCCTACTTGCCTGCTTCACCATGGTCGGTTTAAAGACGATAGTCGATCAAATTGCGATTTTAAACGAGGGACAAATATTTGCGTCATGACTGTCATTAAGTCGGTCCAGTCCTTATTGCTGGCCATTCGGGCACTCGTGCCGAGATCATTTTAATCTTAACATCCTCACATCTGTGTCAGTATATATACTGGAGATAATAAAGTTTGTCAGGTTACATTTGAACGAATATTCAAACCGTAGTGTCCGAAATAAGATGACTATTGACTCTATACTATACCGCCGACTTAATATCTCAAAAAAACTTCCAAAAATAATGGGACTCAAACTATACAACAAACTGCCATATGAAGTAAAACAAATAAAAAGCGAAAATATATTTATAACTCTAATAAAAAAACTTTTACTTGACAAAACACAGTACAGCATCAAATAATTTTTAGAAAACGATTTTAGTAATTTTGATGTAGAGCGCATTTGTACTAACGCAATCCCAGTTTTGTATCCTATTTCGGATTCACCTGCTTTTATTTGAATTATTTTTGATGTATTTGTTATACTGTTGACCGTCGCCTCTCTACAGCGATAATAATTACATAGATAAACCTCATATATAAACGACTTTATTTGTGAAAAATTTCTTTCTTTATTTGTGTACGCAATTGACGAGTCATAGACCTGTTCACGTAATTTAGTAGGTATATTTTTTACGCTTTCTTACATGTTTCACCTATGCCAATAAAGATATTATATTGTATTCATTGTTTACATGCTTTGCAATGATGATTTGTGCTGTGGGTACAGCACAAGCACAAAGGAATCATATGGTGTATAGGAAGGATAATTATGTATGTTGCTACTATTTTTTTATTGTGTTCCGTAAGTCTGTAGAGCATTAGCCGTATTAGGTGCGTGGGGCATCTGTTTCAGTTATACTTATAAGCAGAGGCTATTCTTACTAATTTAGGTATTACTACCTATTATTATTATTATTTTTCATAACTTAGCCCACCATCCTAACTTACAAAATTTGTGTTTTTTTATGTCGTGCTAAATAAATGTTTTTCTTTCTTTACAAAAACGAATTACAGAAGCCACTTGCAGTCATATAACAGTGTTTCATAGACACTCTCGCAATCAACGACTACAGTGAGGCCTTCAGATATACAGTACGTAGATCAATCAAACGATTGACTAGTGTCTATGCGTCGACTTTAGTCGACTAAAGTCTAAAGTCTTTGCGGCGAGGATCTAAACAGACGTCCGAGATAGTGTTTACACTACTTATGATGGTGGATAGCCAAAATGTTTAAGATAAGAAATGGTTGCTTGGAAGGACCTACGCGTAAGAGCTCTACGTAAACGTGCATAATATTGCACGTTTATGTATGTTTCTTTGAGTCCTCAATAAAGTTATTATTATAATTATTACTTACCCTCAAAAACTTGAGCAGAGGCATTGTAGAACCTCCAAAGAAGAGAGTTGTGAAAAGCACAATGATGAGAGTCGTCGTTATAATCACGTGTCTCGTTTCATCGGAAAACCCGAGATGGAGGGACAGCGCATACGATATAGCACCCCTTAAACCTGTAACATTTAATTACATATTTATATAATAAAAACTGCTTTGTCTCTTTCTGATATAGGTGCCATTTCAAATTCAACAGTAGAAAACAAATATAACAAATATATATGTATGTAATGTGTAAATGTATGAATATAAAGCTGCCAGCCAAAGATAAAGATTAGTTAGGCACGGGGGAAAATAAAATGTCTATGACGTGGAATTTTAACAATGATTTTACAATGGAATTTTAACGAAAATTGGGAAGTAAAGAACGTCTTCACTTGGAAATAACAAGCTACGAGCTAGTTATTTAAGGAATAGGTATCTGACACGGTCAGAAAGGGTGAAAAAGAGTAGGTATACCACAGAACGTCTGTAGGTATGATTTTACGCTAACTACGAGTTAGGTAGGAAAATTTCTAGCACGGCTAGAATAGAACTACGAGTTCTATTATTCACAAAAACCTATCCTGGCTGACGAAGGACCATTAAGATTGTGCGATTTTAACACAATCCTTTGAGATTGAATTTTTCTGGCAGGCTTTTAGAAGTGAATGTTTAGTAATTGTGAGAGCGCCGATCGATTCTACTGTATCCAAGAAGGGAATTGAACACCACCTCCCTTTAAGTCCCAGGGGAAAAGATGTGCTCCAGACAACACTTTTTGCCACAGCCTCAAATCACAGAATCAGTTCAAAGTTCGCTCACTAGATTCGACACGGTCGAAAATTATTGAGATGCAGAACGTCTGCGTCGCGCGATGCCCAATGACCACCTGTCAGCCGCGGTCGTGCGCGGCGTCAGCCTACCGTCGTCGAGAGGTTCGGCGGTGATTTACCAATACCCTCAATTCAACAGTAGAAATCGAACAGTTTAGCTAAACATTTTTTTTTATATATAAAGTATCTTATCAATGCGTGACTCGTCGTACAGACAGGCGTAGCGTAGGTACAAAAACAAAAACATAATAATGTAAAAACTTTTCACAGGGTGTCTCAGAATATGTCATGTATAACATACTATCCGAAAGAGGTCTACAAATAATAGGTATATAATAGTCGTTCTACGACTTTTCAATCATCCCCTTTCGGGTGAGTACATG
Source organism: Perizoma flavofasciatum (assembly GCA_958496245.1). NCBI lineage: Eukaryota > Metazoa > Arthropoda > Insecta > Lepidoptera > Geometridae > Perizoma > Perizoma flavofasciatum. The sequence goes on from OY292431.1 coordinate 7,089,662, forward strand.
ATATGATAAATGACTTATACAATGTTCTGGGACACCCGATGCACGACGCGTATCACTATTTCTCTAACTACTGTAAAGGCCCAGTCAAACCAACGCGTGGCGATGAACGGGAAAAGGTAGACAAGTGGTTTAACCAGGCATTTATTTGTCAAGTCTGTCAAAATGAGGCAGTCAAATCCCGCTCTATTGATGATGTAAAAGTGTACTGCTGGACATTATGACCCCCTACATACGCGTTCCTGTCGTCGCAGGTAAAAGTAATGATTTACCGCTAAACCACATTATGAACATCATTTTCTTGGTGATCTTATGTTCGCGGAATTTGTTGCACAGTAGCGCCAGCGGGAATATGTTCGCGGCTCGGCCGAGCAAGCACAGGATTATACTCCACACCACCAACGCCGGCTCCACACGGTGACGGAAACTGAAAGAAAAACATCAAATTTACTTTTAAAATGTAATCCACACTTACCTCGTAGCACATATTGTCGAGACACAACATATTTTCTATTGTGTCTGAAATACCTAAGGTTTTTTTAAGAGATCAAGGACTTTTTCCTAATTTTAAAATTAAAAAGTGATCTAAATAATAACGGGTATAAAAAGACCCTTTACTATAATGAAAACCACATAATTATAACGATACAATACATCATTGGGTTATCGTGGACGGTCCCTTCTAGGAATGAAAATAATATTTTATTTGTAAGTGTCTCTAGGGCCCCGCAGTCAATTTTCTTCGCATTCCCTAACGATAATGACCCCCGTTTTTAACGTATCCGTCGCTACTGGAGATAATGTTCACACCGCATTTACCGCCATACAGGATACAGTAAAAATAACGGATCGTGTCGTGTTTCCAGAATACTGTCATGTTTGTGAGCTCGCCTACACATCTACATACGCCATCACCGAATAAAATCGTATCAGAAAAAACGGACCTCTATAACGGACCGCTGGCTGTGTGAACCTGCGTTCAATCACACAAACATAGCCACCATAGTCGGTTGCGTGCGTTACATTGCACGCTACAAAAAATAGCTTATTTTTTAAAACTTAATATTAACGTTTCCGCGCAATTACTTTGCTTTAATGTTACTCGTTAAATGAACAGTATGCGCAGTATGCGTAGATTTCGACTTGGTGATAGGTTTTTGACACCCTGTGTCAAAGTTCAGATGTTTGTTATCTACTAATAATCTCCGTAACTAAGTAGTTACAGCTGAACCTATCTGGATGAAATTTGGGTTTGTGACCTAGAATAACACAAAGGCTACTTTTTATCAAGGTACCACTCAGGCGAAGCCATGGGTATAGGCTGGTTATAACTAAAATAGGCAATATTTTCGTGACTAGGTTCAGAACTATCAAATAAAACTATTTGTAATTACGTAATAAACGATGACGTGCCTTAAATTAGATTTTTTCTACAGTGAAGGCACCTATTGTTTCGGCTCAACCTGATAAGACGAAATCGTTCCAATGTTAATACTAAATTAAACTTGATGCCTTTCCTTCATGCCCAGAAAAACGTATAAATGATCTTTAACCTGAAGACTTTTTTCAAGGTTTTATTATGGTTAGTTTAAAAATACTGTTTATAACAAGAATTTAGATAAATGCGCTATTTCAAGTGTAAACCCCTATTTTATTTAGATTATTATCTACTCATTATAACGGAATGAGTAGATTATATCAACTTGCAGCTAAAAACTATCTAAAAAGTGGATAATATTTTATTTGTGGTTTGTAGGTGTGAAATTCGTAAAAGGAAACACGCCTTATATTTTATACTGCGGGCATTCCTCTCGTTAATTAAAAAAAACATGTATGGTCATAAAATACATTGGAGAACCTAATTTCAAATTATGTGAAACAATTGCAAAAAAGCTTTATTACTACTTCCTCCTAACCAATTGAGGTTTGGATGAAGTAGTAAAAATAAATAAATAAACAACCTTTACCCCAAAAAAACACATTCTAGACCTTTTTTTCAGAATCTATGTACAATACATAGCAATAGCAATAAATGGTTTACCTAAATATAGCAAGACCAAGATAGGCAAATACGCAGGTTTCAGCGATAAAGGCCAGAGTCCTCATGGTCTGTTGCATGGTCACCTGTGTCACAGTGGATAGGTTGAAGTGAGTGTAATGGGACATGACAATTCCGCAGAATAATATGGCCATTATTCCTGAAAATTAAAATAAACCAGATAGGTAAAGTCAATATTTATGAAAAAGCAGATAAATAGTACTTATACATAGAATTATCATTAATAAAAATTTAAGTTTGTATTGAGCATGGCAAAGTATTAGTTAAGTGAGGAGTAAGTATTCACCTGATAAATGTATTCCTTCTGCAAGCACATATGGGGCATATGTGAAGACAAGCATCATCCCAAACTCAAGGGAAGGGTTCTTTCTTAGGTCAACATGTTTCAGCAGTAATGCACTAACCAGCGCAAACAGAACCCCGATACCTGCTGATGCAAAGAACATCAGCCAGAAACGGTTTATAGCTGAAAGTATGGCTTCTCCAGTCGACATGATAGGGTCATTAGAATCCAGCACGGCAGTAGTAAGCACAATAGCTACTGCATCATTCAGGATGCTCTCTCCAAACACCAACATGTTCAGGACGGGATCTACGTCCAGAGCATGGAATATGGCCACAGTAGCCACAGGGTCCACAGCCGATATCAATGATCCAAAAGCAAATGACTCCACAAAGCTCAGTTTATACACCACTTGTGCAAGACCCAACAGATATATTCCCGCTCCAATAACAAATGCTGATATTGCTGTCCCTACTATAGCAAACAATAATATTGATCCAATATTTTGAAAGAAGTTTCCCTTATGTAGATTGTAACCAGATTCAAATATAATAGGTGGCAGGAGTACTAAAAAGAATGCAGTAGGTGAAAATGCTTCTTCCTTTCTCCAATTAGCTATATTTCTTATAGACATCAAGTTTATGATCATACCAATCAGAGCACCCAAGAAAACAATGACTACACTCTCAGGCAGGTATGAGAATCCAGTTTGCAGCATCAGATGAATTAGGAGGATCCCCAGAGCTAGTATACACAGGACAAAGAATATAGCCATTGAACTGTTATGCTCATCTTCAGCAGAGCTCTTTTCAGGAAGCGGTGCTGCATCCGAGGGGTTCACTTGAGAGGCATTGGATGTTGCTGATGAGGATTGATTCACTTGTGTCACAGATAATATGGCTTCTGGTGATGGACCAATATCATAAACAATATTGGTTTTTCTGGTACTCTCGTTTGGGCTTTGAGTTGTTGTACTTGGTAAACTTGCTTCACTTGAACTAGATACATTCCCTTCACTGGACCGTTTTGACCTTGAATTTGCTATTCTATGACTTTCTTGGCTTTTTACTGAGTAAATATTCGAGCCCCTGACCCCTATATCTTTGATGGCTGTTTTGTCATCAGAGTTTAAATTTATGTTAGAAAAAGCTACCTTGGAGTGTAGACCGCAGGCCAAGCTTAGTGCGTTGATTAAAATAATCCAAAACAATAATTTCTTTGAATGAACCATGGTGACGATTTATTTCATTTATATTCGCTCCAATGGGACTCAAATTTAGAACCTAGTGTTTTTGCACGTTTTAAATATAAACGGTCTGAGTTACAATTTCTTATAATTCAATTCCAGACTTAAATTTTTCACAAAATAAATTCCAGAAATTAGACTAAAAGTTACAACACAACAATAAATAATAATCTGTGGCACAGTCACAGACTACAGATGAGCAAAACTCATATTTTTTTTTTAAAGGTTTTTTTTCGTGAGCTTTTTGAAACAAAACGTATTTTTTTTAAGTGATAATTTAATTGAAATGTCATACTTTAACAGTTCGGCACAGGGATAAGTGGGATTATGTGAGGTAGGGCTTCCAATTCTAGATTTAAAATAGCCTCAGCCATAAAAATTTGTTCACCTTTGCTTTTGTCTGCATGAACTCATTCATTCTCATTCAATAGTTCATTCACTCTCTTGTTTTCCTTGATCAGTGGATTCCTCTCTATTTTATTTTTGGTAAATTACGATGGATTCGTCTTTACGTGAACAAGTTATGATAAATCAATTCGTACTAGCAGCTGGTTGTGCTCAAGAACAAGCTAGACAGTTATTACAAGCTGCTCACTGGCAATTTGAGGTACATTTCGTAATTTATGTAAACAAACAGTAGATAATCATGAAATGGCTGCTACATAGTTTGTTATAAATTGTGTAGCCTTCAAGTCTCGTCATCTAATAGATAAGCCACTAAGGATCATACGTTATAGTTTAATAAGCCACCTTTTGGTTGTGTGCTTCTGTGAACTATTTTTATTTACCTCATGCTGATTGCGTTATATGCCTATCTATATGTGTATATATATAGCTTTATGTTGATGTTGACGAAATACGCAATACGGCGGCGCCTCGTTATGTACACAATTACGGAGCATATACGTAATGAATGATCGTAAAATAGAATGGGTTTTCACTCAGTAAATCAAGGTAATATTCAAAATATTAGTGTAGGTAAACATCATGTTATGATGTAGCTTTATTAAATCTACCCACCTGAATAGATCAAAACATAAACAAATCGACTGATTTCTTCAGCTCACTCACCATAGTTTTCTTTTACCTGTAATACATATATTTAGACAAGTACATAGTACTTGGAAGGAAAGCAGTAATAAACACTTAAAATGGAAATACTGCAATTAGAATTAAAACCTGTTCTCAAATAAATTACATAGGTAGGTTACCTATTTATACAAAGAATCACAGTAAAACTTTGGTATTCAGAGTTTAACTCATCCAATTACACATTAGGTGGGTAAAATTGTATTATAACAAATTGTGTTTAATATAGAATAGAACAATTGTTTATTGCCTTACTGTGTGTACAAAGATTGAATACATTGGTAACATTTAGTAACAACAGTTGCCCTTCCTGGGCATGCAATAATAAAAATATATCTACAAAAACAAACAGGAAACATAATATACATTAGTCATGATTAAAATATTTATTTATGTTATAGAAAACTATTGAAATCAGCCATTTTTTTAGTGTTATGAAACATTGGACCATTTAAACTTTTTATAACAAGGGGTAGATTAAACATTTTAATCGCAGAGTAGAATGAACTGTTTTGATAGAAGCTATTATTAGTTAGTTAAATACATAATTATATTAAATTTATGTTTATTTCTTAAACAATTGTATAGAGATGATTTAATTTCAAAAATATATTTTTGATTATTTTTAACAAATAAACAGATCTCAAAAATATAAATACATGTGAGAATTAAAATACTGTTATCTCTAAAAATATTTCAAAGAGTATCAGTACGTAATGATATATTTTATCATTACGTACTGATATTATAAAGAGGAAATATTTTTTATTTGAATGTATTGAATAGGTTTCGAAACTACTGGACCGATTTTAACCATTTTTTCACCAAATGAAAGCTAAATTATCAGGAATAATGTAACCCAAAGAAGCAAAATTTTTCCTATAAAATGTATTATTTGACGTGAGCTGAGAAAACTATTGATGATACATAAAAATTATGTACTACAAGATTAAAGTATACAAAAAAGTCTGCAAGGGAATATATCTTACTATCATAGTTAAGTCACAATAGCCTGTACTTATAGTAAGAGACTTATAGTTGCGAAATAGTACAAACATTGTTTTGTCAATATTAACTGTGCGATTAATCTGATCTAACCACTTGATTATTATTTCTAGGGTATTGTTTAGTTCAGTTTTAAATTAAGATTGGGTCAAATTAGTTTTTGGGATATAAACAGAAGCATTGTCTGCAAATATAACAGTTAAACGCTTTATAAGAGCCAGCAATTCGTTGATGTATATTAGAAATAACAGGGGCCCAAGTATACTTCCTTGAGATACCCCTAATGAAATGAGTTTTGATGATGAGCTTCCTTGTTCTATTTATCAAGTACCGTAGATTGATACCTGTTTCCCAAATAATATTTTATGAGCTTGGCCTCTGATACCAATGTGTTCTAATTTTGACAAGAGTAGAGAATGATCAATGCAGTCAAATGCCTTAGACAGATCTAAAAATAAGGCAATACCTGTTTTTTTGTTATTGATTTTTTCGCATGCCTGTTTGATCATTTAAAAAATTGCTAATGATGTGTTTTTACCTGTTTGAAATCCAAATTGATTTGATGCTAGTACATATTGAATTTACATTATATTATGTGCACAATAACAGATTATACTATTTATTAACATTATTCTAGTTGTATCATTAACTAACTATAGTTATATAATTTACTTATTTAATTTTATATAATGTTATCATACATGTAGGCCATCTCTTGTCTACCACTGCCTACCACGTGATAATGACAGAGAGAGGACTTATTTTTATATTAAATTTTAACAGATTAATTTATCTTTTTTAGTGCAAGTGAAAGGAATACAGTGGACAAGCAAAAAATATTTTTTACACCTTTTTCTATTATGAGTGGGTGAAACCTTCTTGTCAATACAGCACCTTTAAGTGTAGTATAAAAGTGTATATGCTTTGGATTAAGTAGAATCCAACATGAAAACTAGACAGACTAACTCAGATGGTTCTGATATTGTTGGCTCAACCATGTGTGAGCACAAACATGTTTGTCTATACTGAAAAAGCAAAGTAAATGGCACCTTCCAAGAACAATATTCAGGTACCTACTGACATACATACTAACAAGTCATTACAACAGCTAGTTGACATTATACTAGAGATATGGTTACACACATCAAACACAACAATTTTTTTCTATGTAACTCAGAACAAAATAGATTATAGAGGTTTTTGATTTATATTTTTCTGTTACAGACAGCACTATCAATATTTTTCCAAGAAGTAGCTCTACCCAGTGGAGCTAATGGCATTGCAGCACCACATTATCGTCAGGTAAATCGTATTTATTATGCTGTATTTTTGTATGCATTAAAATGTCCAAGCAAAACCGAGTTGCCATTCTGATTAATGTCGCCCAACTTGTCCAAGATTATTTACCTATATCATAGTAACTCAGTTATATCCCATACAAAATGATATACCAATCTTGGATATTAATTGTTAAATTAAGATGTATACATTTTCATACATTTTCTAGGTAGATAGAAGCAATATGCTTCTATCTACCCATGGTTCACGAAGTTCAATGTCACTTTAATTTTATTCAACAGGATCTTTTTACTCAATAGGTTATGGGCCCAGGGGGGCTAGACAAATACCACTTTCTGTTGACGTTAACGCCTGCGGAAAGATAAAATTGTATGGAAATGTCACGTGATATTTCCGCAGCAAATGTCATTTCCATACAATTTTATCTTTCCGCAGGCGTTAATGTCAACAGAAAGTGGTATTTGTCTAGCCCCCCAGCACGATTCAACTGCATATAATTTATTTTCAAAAATATTATTTTGTAACTTTACAAAGCAAACTCACAATACATTATTTCAGCAACTAATGACGCCATGCAATACTCCGGCCACGCCTCCGAACTTCCCGGACGCACTAGCGGCGTTCTCCCGGCTGTCGACGACGGGTAGCCCGAGCACGGGAGGCCATACTGGAGGTCATACGGGAGGCCCATGTGCGCCGGCCGCCGCCCCACCCGTCTCTCCGCTCGCCACGCACCCACCGCCTCCTCACCAGATTAATCAGATGAACATATTCCCCGGCTCTCCAAACTCTCAAACAAATTACACTCCTCTATCCTGCACAACCGCTGTGAGTACATGCCACAAATTTTTCTCCGAATCTTCTGAGCAACGCTTGTGATGTCTTGTTCATCCTACGTCAGGCCTGTGAGCTGAGCCTCTATGCTGAGCTTAACATGTATTTTTTTTACTTCTAGTCTAATGTTATCTTTTTGGTTAAAGGACATGCCACCGGTTTCTTCACGAAGTTTTCCTTCACGGACATTCTTTTTGAACTCACTTTAAAGTCGGCATCACCAATGCTCTCTGCATAAAAAATATAGCTGTACTGTACGTGGCCGCCTGCCCGCGCCGCCGCCGCCGCCGCAGCTCACCAAATAATAATAGGCTCTAATTTATAAGCTGACTGTCATCAGATCAGGTTCAATTGCTGGGCTTTAACTAATGTTTCGAAATATACCAACAGCTCAAAAATAAATGAGTACTATTTTTTTTCAGGTGTACAGCGAAAAGATGCCGAGATAAATAAATGGTATTAGTTTAGGAGCATCAATAATTTATTTTTCTAATGGTGCGCAATGTGAGCTGTGGAATTGTGTATGAAATTGTATAATTACTCTAAGAAATACCCTACATCAGTGCTGTTCGCTGGACTATATTTGGGGTATTGTATGTAGTCAATCATGTATTGCAAAATTTCATATCTATTTCTATGTACCCACGGCGGTTTCAATTTACGCACGGAAAACCTATAAGATACCTACCTAATTGTTTTAGAATTTTGGTAACCTAAATTTATAGCAGTAATTATAAAGTTTTTGGTAGTTAAAAGTTATGTACTTATTCATAAATCATGAATAAATAAATTATTGAAAGTAACTATCATTACTGAGACTTACCAGAATACTTTAAAAGTTATTTTATGTTGAACTCTTTTAAGAAAAAACATTTTTTTTATTAAAAAACCATATTGGAAATAAATAACTGTTATAAAAATACAAAATCCACTAGGAATAGTTGCCTTCTTGTAATAATTGTAGTAAAAGTTGTACATCCATCATTAAATCAATGTTGATATTAAATAATTTTTATTTTAGTGTTAATCCATGTCTTACTTTTTATAAGACATAAATTTTGCTGTTTTGGCATATTGTAAGAATAAAACAAATTGTATAATATTGTGCATTTTCAGTATTGATCTTAAAGTTTTGAAACAATCAATAATTAGAAGTCTCTCCTATTAAGCTTTGTAAAATTGTAATAATCAGTAGGTAAATCAATTAATAAAATAACCATTACTTACTACTTAAAAACTTCAATGTGTGGAGTTTTTTTTTAAAGCTGATTTTTGATCCATTTTATTATGGAGCTGCTGCACCATTTTTATTGTTTTAAAATTCAATTTCATCTTTGGATGATAGTTCTCTCGACTTTTTTTCTTCATACATGTTATTTAAGTCTTCCATCATGTTTTGGATGCAAGTTACTTCAAGACCTTCGACGCTTTGCACGGGACTCAAGACATTCGAATGTTTACTTCTTTTGAATATTAGCTGAAAAAAGAAAAGTTGCAACTCTAGTACTTTACTATACTATTTGTTTTTATGAGGCATTGCGACGCTGCCGCTGTTGGTAAGTAGGTACGGAAATCGTGAGTTCGAACCCTGCTATGGCTTACTGTAAAAAACAACACGCTTATGACTGTAATCCCTACTAATGAACACCCTCAGATTCATACTCAATCTGTGACAACACCAAACCGACATGTGCAAACATTGTTTAGTTGGGATTCCACGTGATAGGTTGCAAACAAGCCCATCGCCACGGATTGAAACACCAACCCATGGCACAAATCGTCGAATTTTAAGTTCTAGGGCATGCCAGTTTCTCTACGATGTTACGCGACTCGAGATCATAGGTAGGTACGTTATGACGCTATTTGGAGGAAGCATGTGTAGACTTCTACAGACGCCAAAACTGTCTCACCTTATAAAATTGGGGTTTCTCATAAACCCACATCATGAATAGGGACGCTATCATTACTGATAGCGAGAAAATCAAATAATTACTGGAGTATTTATAGGCGTCCAAGAAAACACCGTACCAGCATGTAACGGCAGACCCATCCATTATGAAAATATTTTTGTGAGGATTGCAGGAACTAACCACGAATTCACTTCTGATTATGGCTTTAAATGATAAATTAACTAAATGAGTGGGTACCTATGCAAGAACTAATGTTTTAATAATTTGTCAATAAAGTCTTCTGTCAGTTTTGTCTTTATGTGGTTAGTTCCTCTATGTTCTGTGACATAAATATCAAGAATGTTACTTTCTCTATGATCAAGACATACCTACCCTTTTACTGAACATTGTACGACTACCACAACTAGGTTCCTACTTAACGATAGATCGCGTTATCTATGCCAGTGAGTACTAATTTACGGTTGAAATTATTGATGCTAAACGTCTGCTCAACGGTTTACGGACTCGTTCAGTCTGCCTCAATAAAAATGTACTCTATGGTCTGCCCTCAGCCCCTTACTGCTTCAGAGCATGATCCAATCCACCATCACTCACTGCATCAGAGCGTCAGAGTATTTAGGCACTTCTAAGGCAATAATTAATTAAGACAATTCTTAATTTATACAATTACTAGCTGCGCCCCGCAGTTTCACCCGCGTAAGTTTCGATTCCGTGGGAATATCGAGATAAAAAGTAGCAGCTATGTGTACCTGTCAAGTTTCATCGTAATCGGTTAATTAGTTTTTGCGTGAAAAAGTAACAAACATATTATGTACATTGCGTCTGAGCCGCGCATCATTACCTTACCCCCATCCCGCTCCTCGGCAACACCCGCTCTATAGAACAGGGAACGTCGCAGCGGTTTGCGAGTTGCATTTTTATACTCGTGATAACTTAAATTAAATGTCCGATTCGAATGAATTAAAAAGTATTTTACTGCTACATAAATACCCTTGATGATATCATCATCATCATCAGCCTCTATATTAGTCCACTGCTCGACCTAGGCCTCCCCTAATGAGCGCCATAGCGCCCTGTCTTCAGCTTGCCGCATCCAGCATCTGCCTGCAGTCTTTCGCAGATCGTCATCCCACCTGGCCGGAGGGCGTCCTACACTACGTTTGCCGAGTCGCGGTCTCCACTCAAGAACACGTTTACCCCAGCGGTTATCGGTTCTTCGCGAAATATGACCGGCCCACTGCCACTTCAGCTTGCTAATTCGTTGAGCTATATCGATAACTTTGGTTCTCTGAAGGATGTATTAGTTACGAAATCTATCCTTCAGAGAGACTCCGAGCATAGCTCTTTCCATAGCTCGCTGAGCGACTTTGAACTGGTGGACCAGCCCTATCGTGAGTGTCCACGTCTCAGCTCCGTAGGTCATGACGGGTAGGACGCACTGATTGAAAACTTTCGTTTTCAAGCATTGCGGTATGGATGACGAGAAGACTCCACGTAGTTTTCCAAACGCTGCCCAGCCTAGCTGGATCCTCCTCTTGGCCTCCTTCTCGAAATTGTTTTTACCCAACTGCAGAATCTGCCCAAGGTAAGTATATTCGGAAACAATTTCGAGAAGGTGGCTATGTACAACCACCGGTCTTGGAACAATGTGGCCATTGATCATGATTTTGGTTTTATCCAAATTCATGCCAAGACATCGGGACATCGGGAGGCTGAAGCTAGGCCGTCCAGCATCCGGTTCAGCTCCTCTAGCGGCTCCGCCATTAAGACTATGTCATCAGCGAATCGCAGGTGTGAGATGTAATCGCCGTTTATGTTAATGCCCTACCTTTTTCAATCCAGCTTCTTAAACATCATCTTCCAACGCGCTTGTGAACAGTTTCGGGGATATGACATCCCCCTGCCTCAATCCTCTGCGCAATTGGGTGGGTTTAGACTGCTGGCCCTGTACTTGGACACTGATAGTGGCGGCCTCGTAGAGACATCTCAGCACCTCGATATAACGATAGTCTACTTGGCATCGCTGTAAGGATTCCAGAACAGCCCAGGTTTCGACGGAGTCAAAGGCCTTCTCATAGTTCACAAAGGCTAGACACAAGGGCTGATTATACTCTTCGGAGTTCTGTATAATCTGCCTCACTGTGTGAATGTGTAATCAATTCAAATTGGGCTGGCTGGTAGAAAATGCTTTAGCATTAAGTCCGCCTATTGTTCACTTTTTCTAAAATGTGCAATAAAGTGTTAATAAATAAATAAATGTGGTCTATGGTGCCATATCCTCCGCGGAACCCGGCCTGTTCCGGTGGCTGGAACTCGTCGAGTTTTCTGGCGAGACGATTCGTGACCACTCGTGAGAACAGCTTATAGACGTGGCTCAGGAGTGAGATGGGTCTATAGTTTTTAAGGAGGGTTTTATCTCCCTTCTTAAAAAAGACCACCACCAAACTCCCGCTCTATGCCTTTGGAGTTCTCCCACTGTGAAGGACGGTGTTAAAGAGGTTTTGTAGCTCCTGTATAACAGGTGCTCCTCCTGCTTTCAAAAGCTCTGATGTAATTCCGTCCTCATCGGGGGCTTTTCCATTTTTAAGCTGCCTCAGAGCTAACACAATCTCATCTTGACTGATGTCTGGCAGTTCGTCGGTGTATTGGCGCGTCAGGGTGGCTCTGGAATCGTGGTCGTCTCGTCGGGAACAAGGGGCATGTGCAGCGTATAATCGGCCATAGAAATCCTCTATCTCGGTGGATATCTCCGGCTTCGACAATACGGTCCTCCCGTCGTGCGTTTTACTTTGGACCCTCGGTTTCGCTCTATCGCCTCTTCAATGAGGCGTGTGTTGGAGCTCCGAAGGTCGCGCCGTACCATCTTCGCAATTTGCTTGTTCAGGTCTGACCTCTCTGACGAAGTCGCTTGGGTGGTTTCCCGTCTTTTAGTCATCAGCCCAAGAGTTCCATCCGAAAGTTTGGACTTCTTGCCAGTACGCTGCTTTTGGCAGAACTTGATGCCCTCGTCCCTTAACGTTTCGACCAGATTGTGTAGGGTCTCGTCAGCGTCATCAGTGGGTTCCAAGGAAACAAATCTATCGCCGAGAAGCTGCTGGAACTTCTCAGTGCCCGCCATGATTTGGATTGGGTTAGGTCGGAGCGTGGACTTCATCAGACGGTTTCTTTCAAGCTTCAAGTTGATATTCAGAGAGCCTCGGAGCAGTCGGTGATCAGATCCGGTATTGAACCTATTGATCACTGAGACGTACCTATTGCTTGAAATGAAAAAAAAAAAAAAAAAAAAAAAAAAAAAAAGACATCTCTGAATATATGATTGCTATCCGTCATGATGAAGTCGATCTCATTTTTAGTCACAGTGTCGGGGCTTTGCCATGTCCACTTCCTTTGGGGCCGTTTCTTAAATAAGGAGTTCATTAAGAACAGCCCCTCTTTCTCAAGGAAGTTTACAAGCATTTGCCCCCTGTGATTCCTAACTCCATAACCATGCGGGCCTATTCGGGATTCGTTGCCAGTCTGGGTTCCCACCTTGCCGTTAAAGTCCCCCGTAACAACATTGAAGTGAGCCTTAGTGGTGCTGTGCAAGGCTCTGGATATGTCTTCGAACATATCCTCCACTTCATCATCCGAGTGTGCCGAGGTCGGTGCGTGTGACCATAATCCCCACGCTGGGCATGCGGGTTGGGGATCGCAGTTAGGTTAAAAAGATTGTTCTTCAGGGGGTGCTGCTGCCCACCAACCCGGTGTATGTCCCTTAGTCGCCTCTTACGACACCCACGGGAAGAGTTGGGGTGCTGCAAATTCTAAGCCGGCACCAACACGGCAACTTTTTACCGGCGATCTAATTAAATTTTAGAACATAAAAGCTGCTAATGGCCTCGATTCTGTAGTACACTGACTAAAGTAAATTTAAACTATCGCTCTCCTTTACTGATAGTGTACACAAGAAAGAGATAGCTACAATTTTAGTGCTGTGTGCTGCTGTCAAATCAATTTACGTGCCGCTTTTCTTCGTGTTTATAGTTAGCATGTTTTGATATCTCGACTAAATTTGTATGGAAACCTTAAATCTGACTAATTTGCCAGCACTAAAATTGTAGCTATCTCTTTCTTGCTTGGGCTATCAGTAAAAGAGAGCGACAGTTTATAATTTAGTTTAGTCAGTGTACTACAGGATCGAGGTCATTGTGACTTAACTATGATAGTTAGATATACTCCCTCGCGGACTTTTTTGTGGGTAATAATGAGAGTGCGTGAAGTTAGCCCCGCACTTTTGCGTTTTCTGAATTCTGATACTTGTGCTGAATTGTTCTAGAGTGAAAATTACAGCTGGAGAACGAAAATAACGGTTTTGGAACCTGGCCCCGCACTTTTGAATTTTCCAAGTTTTGAGAGTTGTGCTGGATTGTTCTAGGTTTGTTCTGCATTGTTCCAAAATATTATACTTCTAAGATGAAAATTAACGTGATAAATCGAAAAAAACTTTTTGGAACCTATCCCGCACTTTTGGATTTTCAAAGTTTTGACCTTTAGTGCTGCATTGTTCTAGGTTTGTTCTATATTGTTCCAAATTATTATACGTCTAGAATGAGAATTGACGTCGAAAATTAAAAAAAACTGTAACAACTAAATCTAGACTGTTCTTTAGTAAAACATAACATTAAGTGTATATATATTTAGTAGATATCGGATGGAAACCAGTTATTTTCGATTTTCCTCGTCAATTTTCATATTAGAACGGTTTTACCTTGGAACAATGCGCAATAAATCTAGAATAATGCAGCACAACTGTCAAAACATGGAAAATCCAAAAGTGCGGGGCCAAGTTGTAAAGCCGCTCTTTTGATAGTTTTTTCAGTGTTTCGTGCTAGTTTGGTTCTTAATATTAAGTTTTACTGTAGAACAGTCTAGATTTAAGCTAAAACAATACAGCACAACACCAAAACAATGGATAAAATAGCAAATTTAGCACGATAAACTGAAATAACGACTAAAATAGCGGGTTTACAACTTGGCTCCGCACTATTGGAATTGTCGTTTTTTGTGCTTAATAAGCACTTCATGTTATGTATTACTGCAGAACAGTCTAGAACTAAGCTAGCACAATACAGCACAACACCAGAACAACCCAGAACAATGAAAAAAACACGAATATTCATAAGTTGAAATTTAGTAGGTAACCAGTTATTTTCGATTTTCTTCGTCAATTTTCATCTTAGAACGGTTTTACCTTAGAACAATGTGGAACAAACCTAGAACAATGCAGCACAACTGTCAAAACATGGAAAATCCAAAAGTGCAGGGCCAAGTTGTGAAGCCGCTATTTTGATCGTTATTTCAGTGTTTCGTGTTATTTTGTTTACTCTGGAATAAAAAACAAAAGAAAGATGTGTGGCGCAGTGGGCGAAAACCCGCCTGAGACACAGAAGGTTGTGGGTTCGATTCCTGCCGCGGGACAAATGTTTGTATGATCTGCAAATATTTGTCTCGGGTCTAGGTGTTTTCTATGTATGTATGTATTTACAAAAAAAAAGTAGTATAACAGTCATGTAGTTCCCATAACACAAGCTTTGCTTAGTTTGGGGCTAGATGATGCTGTGTAAAAATGTCCAGCTTTAGTGTTGCCCGGCTGGCTGTTCAGGGTATTTATGAAATTATGACACTTAGATGGGTAGGTACACCGTATAATATAGTTTTTACAAACGTTCAAATGTCTTATTACTATCAATGCCACGCTATAAAAGTTCACACACCAAAATGCGAGCCAACTATCTAGGTAGCCTCTGGAAAAATCACTCGTCGTAACGCGCGGGACGCCGCACTTCCCTTTTCTTCCGCGTGAGGGCGCTAGGCGTTGGCGCCGACCTAATGTCACTGTCACTCACGCGGCATGGTCCAACTGATAGGCTGGGTTGGATAGAGTAATTAGGTGAACGACTAGGGCATCGCGCTACACTCTCCCCCTCCAAGTTGGGAACACGCCCCGAGTCCAACTTGGGACTTAAAACACGATGGCGCGGTCTCCCTCTACGCCCTTTAGGTCTGACAGGGACTGTAGAACTCAGTGGAGAGGTGAAAGGCGTTAAATCAGTGCTATGATACTTCCCTATAACATCGTCCGAGAGGTCAGTGAGAACAAAAGTCGTAGAGCTCGAAATCTGCTTAATACGATAAGGACCATCTCGCCTAGGCATGAACTTTCGAGTGATACCTTTAGATGCGTTACTAAGATCGTGCGTCCTAACCAGAACTAAATCTCCTACTTTGTACTTAGGTTCTTTCTGACGAGAGGCATCCGCTACTTCTTTGCGAATGTCCTGACTCTTCTCTACACGTTCTCTAATATCAGTTAGAGAGGTAATGAATGATCGCAGTGACCTGAGCAACAAAATTTTCTTTGTCTAAGATACTACGCAAGTCATGATGTACGTCAAATGGTGTTCGTAGTTCCCGTGCAAAGGCTAAAAATGCAGGTGTCTTACCAGTCGTGGAGCACACGGCGCTGTTCATTGCAAATCTGACGTGCGCTAAACGTTTAGGCCAGTCAGTGTGAGTCGTCTTAACTAATATGGAGAGCTGTACCTTAAGATCTCGATTTTTGCGCTCGGCAGGGTTGGCTTCTGGATGATATAAGGGTATCAGCTCCTGCTTAACACCCATCAAATGCATGCATTGTTGCATGACGGCAGACACAAACTGTGTGCCGTTGTCTGACACGATCCGTCGCGGCAACCCATATCGGAGGAAGTACTGTTCCAGGAGTACTCGAGAGCAAGACTCGGCGGTAGCGTCAACAAGTGCAAAAAGTTCTATCCACCTTGTAGCTACGTCCTCGATTAGAAATATCCATCGCTCCCCCTGGTCTCCTGTTGGTAGCGGACCAAACAAGTCGATCGCTAGGACTTCCCCTCTCTGTTGAAGTACAGGAGTTTGTAACAATCCAGAAGGTTTTTGATTGGATGGCTTGTAACGTAGACATTCTACACACTTTTTAAGATAATCCGTTACGTACCTTCGCATACCGGGAAAATAGTACCGTTCCCTTAGTCGCTACAGGGTCCTTTCTACTCCTTGATGTCCAGCCGTGGGAGAATCATGGAGCTCCTTTAGTATATCTTCCCTCATAGAATTCGGCACAACCAGCTGGGCCTCTTCAGAATCAAAATCTGAATCGTAACGGTAAAGTACGCCACTAGATAATACGTACCCTCGTTCTAACCATCGATTAAAGGTAAGTTCGTCAGGATTTTCAAGGTCCTGAATAATCTTTTGAAGGTCCGGATCTTCTAGTTGAGCAGCACGCAGGTCGGCTGGGCTGGTAGAAGGTAAATTTATGACAACAGTACACAAACCGCACTCTGTTGTTTCTTCCTCAGCACAAAGTGGACGGCTCAAAGTGTCCGCCACCACGTTCGCCTTTCCTGGAATGTATTGGTAGGTGATGTTAAATGATTGGAGCTTTAGCGCCCAGCGCACTAACCTACCTGAAGGAGACTTCACGGTGAGCAGCCATCTCAATGGCTGATGGTCACTTCTGACTATTACCGGGTGACCATCAATATACCCTCTAAAGCGCTCAACGGCCCAGACGACAGCAAGAGCTTCGCGCTCGGTGGTGCTGTAGTTTTTCTCAGCAGACGTTAGAAGACGGCTTGCATATTCAATTGGGCGTTCGTCAACGCCCTCGCCTTGTAAGAGAACCGCGCCTAGGGCGTAACCGCTTGCGTCCGTTCGAAGTATAAACAGTTGGGTGTAATCTGCCTGAACTAAAATGGGTGCAGAGGTGAGGCGCTTCTTTAGCTCCTCAAAAGCGTTGGCTTGCTCCGACTCCCAAACCCAAGGCTGGTTCTTTTTAGTCAGGCGTGTTAGTGGCTCAGCAATGGCAGAAAAGTTAGGCACAAACTTCCGGAACCACGAACACGTCTGCAGGTAAGTTCTTAAATGTTTGAGATTCAACGGTGGCTTCATTTCAACAACTGCCTGGATCTTGTCGGCATCAGGCGACACGCCATTCTGCGTAATGACGTGGCCGAGGTACTTTACCTTTTTACGACAGAAGACACACTTTTCTCGATTGGCTCTCAGGTTAAAAGCGCGCAGCTTCTCAAAAACGGCAGAAAGAGCTGCAATATGACCAGAATACGTCTCAGTGATGAGCAGCAGGTCATCTTGGTAAGCTAAAAGCGTAACATTGTCACCTTCGATTTGACAAAAATCGCGGTTTAGGGATGAGCGAAGCTTATCAATCAGGCGTTGGAATGTTGACGGCGCGTTTTTAAGGCCAAACGGCATGCGCGTAAAGCGATACGTACCAAAAGGCGTCTGAAAGGCCGTTTTATCCTTGTCACATTCTTTGACGGTCACCTGCCAGAATCCGCTGCGCAGGTCTAATGTGGACATGAAGCAGTTGCGTTTAGTCGACTGCACTAATTCGTCGATAAGTGGCATTGGGTAAGCATCAGTTTTAGTTACTGCGTTTAATCGGCGGTAATCCACACAAAATCTTACCTTACCATCTTTCTTTGGCACGAGCACGGCGGGAGAGGTCCAGGCGGACTCGCATTCTTCAATAATGCCATCCTCAAGCATTTTCTCCAACTCCACTTTCATAAGCTCCTTTTTGGCGGGAGTGAGCCTGTAGGGAGGGACGGATATTGGAGGATGATCGCCCGTGTCGATGTGATGCATTGCGTGAGGAGTTGGTTCCCAGCAAAAATATCGCCGTTGTTCTGTAATAAATCTGACAATTGCTGTCTTTCACCATGACCCAGCATAAGCCCTTCATCATCGCGCAAGAAGTCAGCAGCAGAAACAGGCGTGCACAGCTTGGGAACCTCGTACTCTAATGGGTACGTCACATGCATACCAGAAAAGTGCCAAGTTGATGAAGCAAAATCGAGTACAATACCCGCTGCTGTCAAAAAATCCATTCCAAGTAGCGTCTCATTATTGTGAGCATCAGGGAATATAGTAAAATCAAGGGTTACTGACCTTTCCGGGGTTATTCTTACTTCTAACGTAGTAAGCAGCACTTGTCAGGTGCGCGCGGAACCATCTGCTAGCCTAACTCGAAGAGTAGTCTCCTCGCATGGATGGTTGTGCTTAAGTAGCAGTTTATATAACAAAGCACCAGCAACACTGCTCTTGGCCCCTGAATCCAATAAGGCTTTTCCTCTAACACCTAAAATTTGAACACTCAAAGTAGGTCTCGATAACCTAGTCTGTTGGCCAAAAGAGTCACTCTGGAAATTATTTTCATCATTAGGATTGACCGTGGAAAAATGTCCCCAACTTTCCATGGTCACCCTACTTACCGGAGTTATGGTCACCCTACTTTCAGGCATGGTCACCCTACTTTCGGTCGTGGTCACCCTACTATCAGCTGTTGGAGTCACCCTACTTTCGGTCATCATGGTCACCCTACTTTTTTGTGTTGTGGTCACCCTACTTTGGGTACCTGATTTGGCAGCACCATCAAAATAACGCATAGGTATCTCACTACCAATCTCGCAAGCACTAAACCTATCGATAATAGTGTTAGGACCTAAGCTAGACCTTATTTGTGACCTAGTATTGTTTTCACCTTCAATACCGAAAAAGCGCATAGGGAGAGTCGCTGTAAAATCAGTAGGTACAAATTCGACAGAATTTTTGGGATCCGCATTGCAAAATAGCATAGGTATCACAGCCTTAAAATGAGTAGGTAGAAAACCATAGCTATGAAAATCACTTTGTTTATGTTTATTAACATGCAACGATTTTATGCTCGGAGGGGGAGCTGTAGGTACTGAACATTGCTTTGGGTACATATTAGTACATTGTAAAGAACTCACCTGAGGTTCAACCTTACCAGCAGATACATCGGACCATGCAACGTGAATGGCGTAATAATCAGCATTACACTTTACACACTGTGAACGGGTAACACCTTTTTCGTTGCAACCGTAGCAAGTAGGTACAGCTTGCGTATCGATATTGTCCGTCTTTAATTTCAACACTCGGCATTCGTCACGAACATGTCCATATCTCTTACAGTAAACACAAAATCGATTTTTGTTCGTAGATAAATTATTAGTGCCGTCGGCGGCCGCAGGTCGTGTCGCGGGAACAAGGGTGTCGCGTGTAGAATAACGTGCGGGCGCGCCGGTGTTGTTGCTAGGCGCGGAGTTGTTGCTATGCGATCCGCCGGCGCTCGACGTATGTTGTCCGCGGGGCTCGCGCGGCGTCGTCTGTGCAAACCGTTGTGGCTGTGGCGGCGTTGTAAATTTCTTGCCGGGTGCTTGGCCCGCGGCCGTAGATGATTCTAGATGTTTGTGTCGCTCGTTGGCTCTCTCGTCGGTCGCGTCTTCGACGTGTCTCGCTTTATTAAGCAAGGTCTCGTACGAACTTATCTCGTCTCGTCGTAGGCGCTCGCGAACACGACGGTGCAAAAGGCCGTAAATCATGTCGAGCTGAACTTTCTCGTTGATGTCACCAGGTGGAAGTCGTGCCAGCAAGGCTCGTGCTTTGGCGACAAATATCTCTGTTTTCTCACTGGGACCTTGAGACATGCTGAATAGTTCCATATATATTCGATGTGGCGGTCTTCTGTCACCGAAGGCGCTTCGTAATGACGTCACGGCGTCGCTCCAGGAGGTGATGGTAGACTTGATGCCCTGCCACCAGACTGCTGCATCTCCCGTTACCAGCATTGACAACCCTCGTAGGGCGTTTTCGTCACCTACGCAGGCGCATTCTTTGTAAGATTCCACGGCATCGATGAAATTATCGAGCGAGTCGCTAGGCGCTCCGCTGAATCGCGTCTTGCATAGCGCGAAGTTCCCAAGGTGGAAAGCGGGCGTCGACACTGTGGCCGGTGAGGAGGGCCCCGTCAGCGTCGGTGATGACGACTCGCGACGAGACTCGTGCGTGAGAACTCGGTCGAGTAGGCGTTCGAATGCTGTGGTTTGAGTTTGCTGTAACGTCGTCATGATGGACGCCAAATCGTTGGCGGTGAAAGAAGTTGGCGTCGCCGTTGCAGAATCCGTATCAACTTGTTCCGTTGCATCTTCAAAGTCGGATTGACGACGTGATTGTCGGCGTGTACGTGGCATAGTAGCGTAGGTAGTTATCGCGGGAATCACTGTTCACAACAAAGTTCACAGGCCCTCGCTTGGGCAGCCAGTTTAGTGTTGCCCGGCTGGCTGTTCAGGGTATTTATGAAATTATGACACTCAGATGGGTAGGTACACCGTATAATATAGTTTTTACAAACGTTCAAATGTCTTATTACTATCAATGCCACGCTATAAAAGTTCACACACCGAAATGCGAGCCAACTATCTAGGTAGCCTCTGGAAAAATCACTCGTCGTAACGCGCGGGACGCCGCACTTCCCTTTTCTTCCGCGTGAGGGCGCTAGGCGTTGGCGCCGACCTAATGTCACTGTCACTCACGCGGCATGGTCCAACTGATAGGCTGGGTTGGATAGAGTAATTAGGTGAACGACTAGGGCATCGCGCTACACAGCTTTATTTATTTATTTATTAAAGATCGTCTACAAAAAAATGTTTCGGCTAGTCGTGATTCCATAAGATGATGATGTTTTTTAAAGTTTAGGGAAATAGAGCAATCCCTCAGGAATAAATCTTTTATGGGACCACCTCGAAATCATTCTCTATACAACAACAAAGTGATCATCAGAATCGGTTTACAAAATTGGCGAAGATAACAAACACACGATAAAAAAACTACCTCCTTGAATTGAAAACCTCCTTTTTTTAATTTGGTTAACAGCTACAGCTTTCTAAACGATGCGTTTAAGGTGTTTTACTGAATTTGACAATAGGATTACCTACCCAGCGTACAAAAGATTTGCGGTAGATTTGCATGAGACATGTACTCGAAGGTCCTATACATTCTATAGGTTTCAAATTATTTTGGACGTCAATTATACTTTTGAATTAATGAATGATATTTATTTCCAAGAATATAGATACATTAGTATTATTCCATATGTATAGTCAGCTTCTCTATATTCGTCAGTTTGGTCGGACATACTGTGTATAATGATGATCGTTTGGCTTGATCTGACTCCTTTGCCTTTGGATTGGTCTGTCTGCCTATGACAATATGCCTATCCAATAAGCCTAAAGATCGCTCCCAATAAATAAAAAACACTACCTTAACAACGAAAATATGTATTGCATGAAGAAAAAAAACACCAATCGAGCTCTAATGAGCTTACAACCCACAATGTATCTTTCCTTACTGATTTACTGAAACGTATCTATATCTAATACGTTTCATCTATCTATCTATCAGACATCCAGTTTAATTTTTAACTAGATGTCGACCTCTAAAGCTGGTATGAAAGAAATTAATTAGACAATATACAAATAAAATGCGAACGTCAGATTAAAGCCCATCACACACAATGAAGATACTATAAAATATATCTTATCTTCCTCATATCGCGCACCGTACAATTCAATGGGTGGTCCATTCACACACAGTGAATATAATATATATTTTACATTAGAGTATCTTAAGACACTAGTCGATATGCGAAAGACATCTTAAGATATTGAAATATATATTTACACTAGCTTCTGCCCGTGGCTTCGCCCACGATGTATGTTGATAAAAGTAGCGTATGACCTTCTCCAGTCTTCAAACTATACAAACGGCTCAGTGGTTAAGCCGTGAAACATATGTAACAGATTATGGCCAAATCACAAAAAAACATTATAAATTGTAGACTCTGTGTTATTCTGATGTATAAGCTTATATTACTATAAAGTTTCATCAATATCCGTTCCGTTTATATCACGTTAAAGTTTATTTATACCAACTTTTGAGTCATAATTATGTAGCTCCGTATACCCCAGTCATCCCGTGACCACGGCTGTTGCAATACAGTTGAAACGTCGGGAAAATAATAAAAAAGGTAAACGCGATAAAGACCTGTTAAACTTATAATAATTATGTTATCTAATCGCGAAAGTTTGAAAAAAACTTTTGTGTCCGTATCGAACCAGGAAATATTTTGTTCTTGTAACTTTATTGCAACCCCCCTTTTTTTGTTATGAAAAAATAAAAAATACGTTTATTTTTTTATTTATTTGTACCGAGTTTTGAGCGAATCTAACTAAGGAATATTTAAGCCACTTAGGGGTCGATTTTCGAAAAAAAACTATTAGATTAGCCTATGTGTTATTCCAGATCCTAAACATTCCAAATTTCATCAAAATCGGTTTAGTAGTTACGGAGATACGTGATAACAAACATTTACACACACACAGACTTTCGCATTTATTATATTACTAGCTATAGGTACCCGCGACTTCGTTCTCGATTGTGATCCCTGCAGACTAATTATTCGCATCTGACCTCAGTTTGTCTCATATAAAGCAACGCTGTAGTCTGTTTACTTTGGATTTGAAAACTCTCAGGTTGTATTTCTCAGAAGACTCGAGATTAAAAAATAATAATATCGGAATAAAATCGGTTAACATTGGCGAAGATATCACGTAATATACCTACACACAAAAAACATACAGACCAATTGAGAAACTCCTTTTTTGAAGTCGTTTGATAATAATTAAATTGTGATATTAGCGATAGTTACCTACGCTTGCAGTCTCTAGTTTAGGTTTCTATTTCTGCAGGCACCCTAATAGCATCAGATCCTCACGTGGCCACGTTATTTTGGCTAAAGAAGAAAAACAAAATAAAAGTCGCCCACAAAAAATGTTCGGCTAGTCGTGATTCCATGAGATGATGATGATGTTTTGGTCCCAGTCCCAGCTAAGTGTATAATGATTAATGAATGATCGTTTAGCAGTATCTGATTCCTTTGGAGTGGTTTGACTTATCCATTATGCCTATACGATAAAATGCAAAACCAGCTTAAGATAGCCGTACGTTCAAAGGTTCCTGTTCATTCCGGGTTTCAAGTTATTTGGACCTAATACTGAGGCCTGTGATGTCTGTAACTTCTGAACTACAAACCCGATGACCTTGAAATATTTACGGGACAATCTTGAAATTACTTCCTTTCTAACAAAAAAAGAATGAATGAAATCGGGCTACGCGTTAATGAATTACAACTAAGTACACAATTTGACTTTCATCCCCTCTCCCAAGGGAACCATGCTGAATTTCTTTATTCTTTATTGTACACACAAATAAACAATTACAAAAAGGCAGAATTAAATGACATGCACAAAGGCGAGCTTAACCCTAAAAAGAGTTTTCTTCCAGCAAACCTTGAGCTAGAGAGAGGTAATTATAGAGGTAGGAACGTGTACAGAAAGAAAATAATACTTAAACTACAACAATACTACAAAAAATAAATAAACATATCAGTATAAATATACATGATATATAAATAAATATATTACAAAACAAATACCATACATAATTTAGAGACAGATAGTGCTCTTTAACTTTTCTCCTGAAGACATCGATTGAAGGACAATCACAAATGACATGAGGTAGGGCATTCCAACGCTTAACCGAACGCGAATTTCGTGATAAAAAGTATCCTAAGTCCTACCCCGTAGTATGAACCCAAACCCCGCAGTATCATGCAAAGTTCATTTGAATTCATTCAGTAGTTTCGGCGCCATGCGTGATTAAGATTCAGATAGACAGACAAAAATGAAAAAAAAATACATTTTTGGCTTCAGTATCGATTATAGAGAGCCATCCAATTTTTTTTCTTCAAAATAACTTCAATGTACAGAATTTGACCTGTTACATTCTTATTAGAGTATATAGATAGATAAACGGCGATATTGATCGTTTTTATTGTTTGTGCATGCATTTAGCCCGTGGATTTCTAAAGTACACGTGAAATTTATTTTCAGAGAGATCTTGGCATAGATTAAATTCACCTCGCTGTTTTCTGGTTCTTATGTGGTCCTCTACCCAGATTTTACGATTTTTACTTCTCGATGCAACATAATTCTTGAATTCACTGTCCGAATCGTGAGCCTAGTTTCGGCGTAATGCGCGGCCAAGATACAGATAGACAAAAAAAAATGGTTTTATTGATTAAAAGTGCCCTCCAAAATAAATTTCTAAATATCTTCAATGTACAGAATTGGACCTGTTAGAGTCCTAGTAAGGATGGCAGGTAGCCAGTAGCAACTTTGAAAAATAAAAACATGCATTTTGTTAAGTCAATATTATATAATTAATATTTTTTATTTACTCATTAGAAGTTTACTAAACCAAATTACAGTAACTAGGTCGGTACATAGATTATCTTTCAATTACTATCATAATTCCTATTTATGTTATATTTTGGATAAAATGAACTTATATATCAGGTAAGATTCTCATCTTGATTGAAAATTACTCCCAGAACATAGTTCACACATTGAATTCAGCTTCGAAACAGCTCCAGTTGACAGTCCTAGTCTATGTATGAGTCATAAACTATAACAAAAACTTGGGGAGCTCAATTAATTTATAAATGGATACAAATACGCAGATATACATTTATAAAACAATGATAAATTTTAAAATTTAGTTTTAAATTTCTACCATCCTTGAAACAACAATACATAAATGAATTGATATAAACATAAATATTTCATGCAAATTACAAAATTCTTAGGAATGAGTTTCTGAGTGAGTACCATTTCTACATAAATTATAAGTTTTACAGGTCTTTATCGCATTTACTATTTTTTCATGGAATGATTTTTATCATTCCGTGACCACGGCTGTTGCAATTCAGTTGAAACATCAGGAAAATAATAAAAAAGGTAAACATGACAAAGACCTATAAAACTTATAATTATGTTTTCTAATGGCGAAAGTTTGAAATATATTACATTTCCACATTGTAATACAACCATAGAAGGAAATAACCTACTTTAAAAAATATTCACATCAAATACAACTCTTGGATCAATCATATTATCATCATGATCAAGCAAATATTATTATGATGGTTAATCATAATAATATTTGCTTGTGTTGATTTCGCAAAACCAAAGATGTATTTACACTACTTATTTAACCCTCAATGTGAAAATATGACTTTAAATATCCCTGTATTATTAAAATCTGACAGGGGTTTTTAAGCTTGGGCTTTGTCTAGACCCTGTCAACCCTCTCATGTAGTAAGAACATAAATTTAATTAATATCAATCCTTATCATGGTCAAGATGTTAAAAACCAGTTCCATGACTTTAAACTTCATTACTTATATATAGATAGCTGAGAATTATCATATGTCAAAAATGTAATTCAGGGAAAAATAAGGTAAATAGAGTTAAGTTGGTTGAACTTTATTTGTGTTAAAGACACAAATAAAGTTCAAATTCATGAAACCGCCTTGTCATGGATGACATAAAGATAGCAGCAGATAGACCTTGATATGAGCATAGTGTAAACACACCCTTTTTTTAATGAAACAGAAACTCTTACATACATGCTTCTTTAAATATACATCATCTCAGCCATCGAAGACATCTTTTTAGGTATGTGAACCAAAGTTTCAAAATAACTAGCTAATTCATCAATAGTGACATCACAAGGAGGATTAAGTACTTGTTGTGAACAGGAACCTGCCTGAGTGTGCTGAGTCACCTCTCTATTTCCTCGGGAATGTGACATGCTCCCACCATTCTTCCACCATTTGTTTTCATTGCTCCAAGTTGAAACTGCATTTTGCTCTTTTGAATCACTTGATATCTTTAACTGATTACAATTTGTAACAAGGGTGCACAGATTTAGAGAGTCAATGTTAAGATTCTCAGGAGTAGAACTACATTCTGGTTCACACTCTTTGTTGATGCAACTCTTTATAATTTGTAGCACTGGTTCTTTCAGTAATTTGTTGTTCTTCTTTTTACATATTCCAGCATTTTTATTTCTTTTCTGAGAATTACAAGCACATGAAGAATTCTGAACAAGTGCTTGCATGTGTGAACCTCGTTTTGCTTGGATATTGAATGGATTTCCATTATTTCTTTCTATAACTTTTATAGGTTCTATTTCTAATCTCCCCATCTCTTCTCGTAGCAATAAATCTGCTTTAGCCATTTTGAGTTTAACTGGAATGGAATGTAAAGTAGGTATGAATCAGATTACAATAGATAAAGTAATAGGTATGAGGCTGTAGACTAAAGCATGTTAATGTTGAATTGACGCTTTAACATCAGCAAAAGACTTAATTTTGCTTGGAAGCTGCGTTTTTCGCATCAACCTCATCCTGAGACATTTAAAATTTTGCTACTATTACGAAGTAGTTTTGTAAGGTCGGTAATATTAAAACTGAAACCCTAGCGAAGTTCGTTTATACGACACAACACTATTCAGCCGGGACATAAACATCAGAACAAGGCCTCAGTTCGTGCATCCGCAAAGCATGCCGAGGACACGCTCCGCAAATGCCAGGAACTTAGTGGATAGGTACTATAATCCCAATAAAATACCACTGATTACATACAATATCTCTGCGATTGAATTGTAAGTTGTATCAAATCTAGGAAGAGAAGTCTACATAATATTGTTGAAAACATCAAAATATATACCTACCATTCGTCCTACTTAGATCAAAAATAATTCTATGAGCACGCTACCTCTTTCTATCTAAATAAATAAATCGCAATTCCAATCCCATTTCCACACCACAAACTTCTAGACCAAAACGCAAAATAAATAATCGTAATCGTAGGTACCTATTTCAATTTGTTTGCGTCATGGGACAAGGAGAGAAGCGACGAGACAATAATGTATGTAGGATTGCGATCTGAGATCGATTAATCGAAGAATTAACATTATCGGGTCAAAAAGATCGAGTTTTTTTATCGATCATTTACAATGGATTTATATAGTGAATCAATTTGAGACATCAAAAATCGACTTTCAATTCATTTACTTACTGTTTCGTTCTATTTGAACCATAATATAAATATAAAACTTAATTTAAATAATTAAACTTTTAATTATACCTACCTAGTAGTTACGTATACCAATAAAATAGTATTTGTTGAAATATTTTATTAGTATACTTAAGGGCACCCAAAGGAACACACTAGACATTAGGTACCAAGTAATAAAAGTATATTTATTGCAATAACATGTAAAAGATGGTACATACAAAATGCGTAACAATGTAATTTTCCCTTTATGGGCATGCAGTTATTTGTCTAGTTACATGCATTATATTAATGAGAAAGAAAAACACACAATAATATCGTTATTTGTCAAAATTCTTATCGTTAATCAATTCTTTAACTGTATAATAGCATGATGTAAGCAAACCTGCAAAAAAAATACAATATAGATTTTTCTTGCTTTTTGGCTTTGATTCGAAAATCAATCTCTTATTATAAGAATCGTATATCACCACTCAATATACTTGGGTGCAAAAAATTTTAACATTGATGAATTTTCATCAAATTTAAAAAAAAAACAAAAAAGTACTTTTTTTTTTTTTTTATCTTTTGGTATCCAAAGTTAAAGTTTATTTCAAAACCTATCCAGTGGTACCTTATTTGACCTTATACCGTGTCTACTTATTGAGTTTTGGGGTAAATGTCAAAGTAACTGTTTTAAATTACAAAAATTAGCAAGAAAATTAAGAGTTTAAATTGAATTGAAATATGAAAATCAGCATAAAACATTTTTTTTAATAAGGTGTGTTCTCTCTTCTAGCCTGAATAACTGCTTCCATCCGACTTTTCATTGATTTAACTAAAGGTTTTACAAAATCTTGTGGTAAAATCATTCCTCTGCGATCGCCTGTTGCAGCTCCTGGAGATTCGTCGGAGCAGACTCTCTGGCCCGGACTCTTCTTTTTAGCTCGTCCCATAAATGTTCGATCGGATTAAGTCCGGGCTGCGAGCTGGCCACTCCATGACAGGGACAGCAACCTCTTCAAGGTACTGATACACAATACGAGCCGTATGCGGTCTCGCATTACCTTGCATGAAGATGAAGTTTTCGCCGATGTATCCCGAAAAAGGTACAACGTGGTCCTCGAGTACCTCCTCAATGTACCTTTGAGAAGTGAGTCCCCTTGATCGGCGGCCAGGATTCGCTCCGGAGATGAAGACAAGATCAGTCTTTGCCTCCAGTGATATGCCTCCCCAGAACATGCATGATCCGCCGCCGTAGGAGACTCTTTCTTTGATGCAGCATTGTTGAAATCGCTCGCCAGGCCTTCGGTAGACTCTTCCTCTTCCATCGTTGTCATGTAAGCACATCCTGCACTCGTCAGAGAACAGCACTGACCTCCATTGGTCTACGGTCCATTCCAAATGCTCTCGAGCGAACTGAAGACGGGCTTATCGGTGGGCTGGGGTCAGTTTCGGTCCTTTTTCTGGCCTGTGCGCAGTCGTCTTCTAACTGTCCATCGACTAACTTCGACTTCCCGCGTTTCTTGGAGACGCTGCCCAGTTGAACTGTATTCAAACGACGATTGCGCAATGCAGTCATCACAATAAAACGGTTGTCACGCCGTGTTATGGCACGAGGTCGGCCAGATCCTTGGCGCCGTTTGAAGCCGCTAGTCTCTTGATACCTCTGCCATACTCGACGGATAGAGAACCGGCTTAAATTCAGTAGTCTTGCCACTTCAATTTGGTTCTTCCCTGCTTGAAGTAGTGCAATCACGTGAGCGGCTACTTCTGGCGTGGTACTCATTTTTTTATCATGGGTTGAGACGTAATCGATAGAAGACTTTTCAAGCTAAACGTTGATGTGCGAATGTGGTCATTACCCATAAAATGCACCCTTTTACACCTGCGACAAGTAGTGCCAGCGTTTCTACCTGGAACGAACGATTTCGGGGTATGCTATTGTATTGTTTTTAGAGGTTAATTACTACTCCTTAAGTGTCACTTAAAAGTCTACGTGTGGATTTGAATTTCGTGGTTGTTACATTTTGCAGTAAAGTTAAAATAAAATTAAGCTCAGAGTCAAAATACCGCATATGTGCGATTTTTTTGCACCCAAGTGTATATACAAACAGTCATTACATTTTTCTTTTTTCGAGAACTAGTGTTGTTACAGACTGTGTTATATGGATGTTCTATAATTGTAGTTATTTCTATTATTGTACAGCCTGTCATTGTACAGCCAAAGCCATGGAAAGCATAACTCACGTAACAGAGGGACTGGCCATATTGATAGTGCACGAAGTTATTAAATATTTATTGGTTATAGATGAAAACCAATATGCGTAAATGGTAACAGCTAACATTATCTGAGCAACAGAATAAATATGCATTATCATCGACCCACAGATTAAAATCATAGACCTTGTGACATAAGATCACATAGATGTGTGCATGCAATTATAAACCTTAAGTAAGGTGGTAGGTAAACATTTTCAGACCGCGATTGTACATATTACCTATTTTATTAATATATATATATGTACATAGAACTGTGATACGGGCTGCCATCCGAACGCATAGTGGCGCCCTTATTATTTAATACACCCTTTTGCCCAAGCAAGTAGATCGATCTAATAATTTCTTGTCGACTCGCACGTGTTAGCATTCCTGTGTAAGTCTGGGTCGCTCGTCATTAACACAATCGAAGTAGGTACATTTCTACGGTTGTAATGGTTGTGTCAATGTCAGTCAAACAAATCTGTCAATCAAGAAGAAGGTCAAAAGTGTCAAATCAAATTTCCATTTTCTCTTCAACATCTAGGTAATTAATTACCTACCTATTTAATCAGGAAGTCTGTGCTGCTGCTGAGTTCTCTTCGATCGCAAGCGGCGGACTGTGGCGGCGGTGGCGGCGGCGTGGAACGATTTTGTGTTGGTGGTTGATATCTTCAATTTCCGTCCTATCCTGGCTATAGTGACTGGTCCTCTTCGCTGAGTGGATTTGTAAATTTGGTCCACCTTCGTTACAATGGAACGCAATCCTGTAATAATTGCTGCCACAGCAAGACAAACAGCATCAGTAAGAAATCTAAATTTATGTTTTACGAATAAATATAATTATATATTTACAAAAGAAATTAACCATCTATACATTATTACAGCTTATATTCCTTCACGGTCTTGGAGATACTGGGTGAGTGACTTTCCTGGCTGCTCCTTGCAATAGGGTACCAGTTAATAGCATACCATATCTATATTTTTGTGTTTTGTAGGCATGGATGGGCGAGCACGATTGCCGCGATCAGAGACCCGCACGTTAAGGTGATCTGCCCCACTGCATCTTCAATTCCTGTAACTCTTAATGCTGGCTTCCGCATGCCATCTTGGTTTGACCTGCGGACATTGGATGCTACTGCTCCTGAGGATGATGAAGGAATAATGAGAGCTACTTCACTTGTCCATGCATTGATTGGTGAAGAAGTCAAAGTGAGTGATTGCTTAATTTTATTACCCTCCTAACTTTAGACTGAGTGAATGTAATTGGGTCCAAACAAACTTGTCTCTAGATTTTTTTACAACCAATGAAATAGCATAGTGGGTTTTTAAAATAAGAATTAATACTTTCATTAAACAGTATGAAGTAAATTTTTGCCACATTCTACATTCCCCAATATGTTTTCTAACATCTATCATAGCACTCCTACCAGCTGGCTTAACATGATCACCCAAGACAACGATTTTGTCTATACAAGAGAAGACAAAAGTGACTATAGGGTAATTATTATAAGTTTAACAGGGCTTTATCGCGGTATCAGAAGAAGTTTAATTTACCGCGGGCAACATTACCTCCAGATTGATGGTGTGGCCATGGGTAGCCTGGTGGCTCCAGTGTTGGCTAACATCTGGATGGAACATTTCGAAGGACTTTTGGATTTATCAGCTAGCTGATAAATCCAAAAGTCCTTCGAAATGTTGGTGAAAATGTTCAAGAAAAATGTTCCTTGGTATAAAGTTGTGGAAACGATATGTAGATAATGTTTTCTGCATAATAAAGGGTAATAAACGAGAAGTGGAACAATTTACATTGATTTTAAACTCCATTCACCCAAAGATCCGGTTCACTTATGAAATGGAGATTAACAGGACATTAGCTTTTCTCTATGTCAAGGTGATGGTGAAAACAGATGGATACTTAGCACACTCAGTTTATAGAAAACCAACACACACTGACAGGTGTTTGAACGCCGCCTCACACCACCATCCTCATCATTTACAATCTGTTGTTGCCTCATTTGAGGTTCTGAAAGCGAATGGATATGTAGGTAAACATCAGCAGTTGAAACGCATGTGCAGAGGAAAACAACCTGATGTTAGTAGACAGCCCACATTCCTGCCGTATTTGAAGGGGGTGACGGATAAGATTGGTAACATCTTGAAGAGGTTTTCAATCAAGTCAGTTTTCATTTCGCACTCAAAAGTGGCTAAGCAGCTTCGAACACCAAAGGACGTGGTACCTCTGCAAATGCCAGGTGTTTATAAAATAGACTGTAGCTGTAGCCATGCTTACATCGGGCAAACGAAGCGGACAATTGCTGAAAGGGTCAACGAGCATATTACAGCTGTCAAAAATCGCCAGATAAACAAGTCGGCCATAGCTGAGCACCTTGTGGACTCAGGACCAAACCATTGGATCGAGCTTCATGACCCTAAGGTGCTATCCAGTGAACGCCAATATTGTAAGAGAATGGTTTGTGAAGCGATTGAAATAAAGAAGTACCCAAATTTTAATCGTGAAGACGGCTATAGACTGCGTCCTGGAATCCCGTGATAAACAGGTGTTCGCGTCGCGATCCAATTGTGCAGTGCGGTGTTACGGTTAGTGTAGTGTGCCGTAATGTGAACATGGACTTTTCTGATTCCGAAGATGAAATGAGGGTAGTTGCGGCTACTGCCTTTATTTCTCGACGGTAGCTCCGTATACTCCAATCATCCCGTGACCACGGCTGTTGCAATACAGTTGAAACGTCGGGAAAATAATAAAAAAGGTAAACGCGGTAAAGACCCGTTTAACTTATAATAATTATGTTATCTAATCGCGAAAGTTTGAAAAATGACTATTTAGTGTAGACTGTTGCGACATTACTAACTCGAGCATGGCAATCTCAAGAATGAATGGATAGAGAAGTTTCTACTCTTCCCAAGAAAGAAGTCTACATCGTCGAGCATGGCGACCATGTTTTGATCTTTGACATTTAGGGCTAGAGACATTCCTTCTCAAATAGTCTACATCTCAAGAGACGTAGTGACGTAATGAACATATACCGAAACCATGAAACCCATCTGTTTGGTTTTTATGCTGAAAAACAAAAGAAAAAGACTAAAAACTCGGCAAGGTAGCTCGCAGGAGCCTACGAATTGCTGGAGAGGCAATATCACTTTTTGTAAATGAACACCAAAAGATGGGTGATATAAAGTTTGTATCCTTGTCTGTATGTTTGTGGCATCATAGATCGATTTTATACCCAGTTTATTTATTTAAAAAGCTGGGTTGATTAGAATGGTTCTTTTATTATGTGGGGGGTCACTGTGGGGGGTGACCCCCATTACTAGGGGGTTCACTTCGTTTCGATACAAGATTTTCGGCATTTTCGTTTTCATCAGCTTAATGATTGTATGATGTGTTTCTTGTTAAGCCCATGTTTTGCTCCCATATGCCAATACAGGCAGGATGCATGTATTAAATAGTTTGATTTAATAGTAGTAATAGCTTTTCATTTAAATGTGTAGGTTCTTGTCCTTCATTTGTCATAGGCAAGTACAAACAATTTAGCACATGCCCATGTTTCACATAGTAGTTGAATTCCATATAATAGATAATAAGCCCATTGCCCCCTAATGAAACATTAACTAATGGCACATGCCTTCAAACTTTTAGTAATTAACAAATCCTTGCTACAATAATTTACAAATCTTGATTATACACTCAAAGAAACACCCAACAGTCACATATATAGCTCTGACTCCACCCCACACCCCTTAGGATTCCCTGTATTGTGAGTATCAGGAACTACGAATACCATGGTACCACAACTACCAAAACGGCACATATATCTACAGGAACAAATATCTGCAGAACATGCAAACATTTGATCTGTAGCAGGAATCAAACCCTCAAAAACCTTTTTCGTCTCATCCGCATACTCCCAATTTGGGAATAGGTTAGGTGCTATATGCTCTAAAAATTGGTCCTATTAGAGGTACTCGCCACTGAAGTCTTCCATCCACAATTTATCTAGCTGAACCAATCTGGATGAAATTTGCAACAAATACAGTTTGTGAACTAGAGTAACAAATCCATAGCCTCCTTTTTATTCATGAAACACGCGGGCTAAGCCGTCGGTAGAGACTAGTTAAATCCTACATATTTACTCTCTTTACAGGCTGGCATTCCAGCAAACCGAATACTACTGGGTGGATTCTCCCAAGGTGGAGCTTTGGCGCTACACTCTGCCCTGACCTATCCTGAGGCCTTGGCTGGAGTGATGTCCCTTTCATGTTGGCTGCCCAGACATGCTACCTTCCCTGATGCTGTGAAAGCTCCTTTGGATTTACCGGTGACTATCAAATTCTAATCCAATTCTAATGGGGTAACCGAGATCTGCCCTGAGGTTCCACATTGGGCTGTATTGTGCATTTTCCCCTTTCTGACCCCAATGATGTTTTTTAGTTCTTAAGTAAATATAATTTGTAAGTGGTGGTTTGAATAAATGATTATCTATCTAATCATCCCAACTCCTTGAAATAGCGGAGGACTTTGGGTTGATGTCAGCAACATTCTAGTATCTCTGACTCCATGGAAGTTTAGATAAAGGAGAACATGATACCCATGAGTATCAAAATCTATCTTCATAAATTGCTCTTACAAGTAACCCAGCTTCAAACCAGTAACCAGTTCAATAGACAAAAATTAAATCTTTTTTTTACAATTACATTTTACTGTGTAAACTGTAATGGAATATTTAAATTGATAATTTTTTGATTTGCATGTGGAGTAGCTTTAAGACATGTGAATGCCCAACTGACATCCTAAATAATGTTGTATTTTATAGTTAAATAATCAATAAATTTATGTGAATCTAATTATGATCAGCATAAGTAAATAGTTACCTAATTATAATTAAATTAAAATAATTATTATATTGCTTAGAAGCATTACAAGGAATTGAAAAAAAACTTGTGAGTTTACTCATGTTTATGTTATTCAAAAGGAGGTACTTACATACTATTATAATGATCATTTTAGATTTAATCTTCTATTTTAATTTCAAAATTATACTATTTTTATTTTAATGTACCAACTTTATTGTCTTCAAGTGAAGTTTTCTTCTAGGTACTCTATAATGTTAGCTATTTAATTAAAGATAAATAATTTGAACTTTGGCAGAGGTTTTGAATGACTGGAAGGAGTCTAGGGTTAATTAAATAACTAAGGTTGAGTCTGCTTTAAATATGTAATCAATTTAACTCACTCTGTATGTACCTACACATACAGAGTGATTCAAGCTGGATGGTCCAAAACACATGGTGTTCTATGACTTTGGATAGTTTAGCAGCATTGTTAAAATTTTTCACCCAATCTGATCTATTCCTAAGAAATTAAGTTCATTCATAAGTGAGTTTATAGGATGAAACCAAGCACTTAGATTTTTTAGAAAATGTTGTTTTTGAAGCAAGGTACTTTTTATAAATTTCTAAATAAAAAAAGTATGCCTACCTAATGTTTGGAAGACTTTCTTGTATGCAAAAAAGGTTTTAATATATTTTTTCATTAACACTAGTTGTCTGTGTAACCCTGTGAATTTTAATTTCAGATTTTCCAAGCCCACGGCGACTGCGACCCAGTTGTTCCGTTCAAATGGGGTCAAATGACAGCATCCTTCTTGAAGACTTTTATGAAAAACATTGAGTTCACAACATACCGCGGCCTCACCCACAGTTCCTCAGATGCTGAACTCAAAGACATGCGGAGTTTCATAGAAAAAACTCTACCTGCTGTAAAATGAATAAGTACTCTAAACTCACCTACTCCCAGGGAATCACCTAAAAGTACATTGAATGTCACTATCATAATACCTAATTTATCTTCAGTACCTTTGATAAGCATTTATTTGGTACATAAAATTATTGTATTTTATATTAAATAAAATAATTTTATGTATCATTTTGTAAGTAATGCTTTTTATGAATAAGTACCTAGGGTACCTATCTAGCACTACGAAATTTTTTATTCTTTAAATTAAACCATGTACAGAAATCCAGAAACTAAGTATTGGCAAATATGTTCAGTATGCGAGTCATCCATCCCCGTTACTCCTTAGTCAGGTTTAGTCTCTTATTGTCGAAACACAACGTTAACCGCAAATCACGATGGCTTTCTTTGACATTTGAAATTGACATCGACGCAGTTCTGCCGAATTGTCTCAAACGGACTAGAGTAGACCGCCGTCACAAGCGATTCAGATATTGACAGCGCTGTCTACTTTTTACGCCTTAGTAGACAAAACACTTACACACCACTAAAGTTCGAATCGGTCGTAAAATGGTTAGTATCAAACCTTGGTTAACGCCAGGCCTGATGGTTGTATAAGCCACCGCGACAAGTTACACCCAAGACTGTTAAGAACCACCCTAATGACACTGACAGACGGAAAATATACAATGGATACAGAATTTTTTGCAACAAACTGCTTTGTAAAGTTCAAGCTCAGTATAACAGCCGGCTAATCGATGAAAGCTTAAACGATCAGAGTAAATTTTGGAAGCTAGTATTTGCCAAACGTCTAGTCACCCTAAGTCACAAAAACCTTTGTTAGATATTCTCACAATCTAAGAAAATCTTTTTCCTCTATTTTATAACTCATCTAATTTAAATTAAATTTTTCAATTAGGAATGATTCCCGACTTTTGGAAAAAAACAGCTGCTCAGCCATTTTTAAATGTGGATCCAAACGCCTTCTAGATTCCAGATAACAATAGACCTATTGCCCTGCTAAGTATTCTGTAAAAAATCTGGAAAAGGTTGTGGACGACCCCATATGTGGATCCATATGCCTTCTAGATTCAGAATAACTATAGACTTATTGCCCTGCTAAGTATTCTGTAAAAAATCTGGAAAAGGTTGTGGACGATCCCATATGTGGATCCATATGCCTTCTAGATTCAGAATAACTATAGACTTATTGCCCTGCTAAGTATTCTGTAAAAAATCTGGAAAAGGTTGTGGACGATCCCATATGTGAATCCATATGCCTTCTAGATTCAGAATAACTATAGACTTATTGCCCTGCTAAGTATTCTGTAAAAAATCTGGAAAAGGTTGTGAACGATCGCCTTGTCCCATTTTTGGAACAACACAAGCTGATATCTGACAGTCTGTTTGGCTTCAGAAAGGATTACCCACGCTCCTGGCCAATCTTGTATCCACTAATGTTGAAAACGGCACCTAACGTTGCATTTGATGCATTTTCGGTCGGTCTACTCTTAAAGAAACTAAAATCCGTCGGAGTTAGAGATGTCACATACGACAATTCGATGACAATGCAAATATATATAACGAGCAAAGTGCAAAGCTCCTCATCAATTTTGGTGTATTGTTTTTTTTTTACTTTTAAATACCTAAGTATTTCTTTTAAGTTTGTGCTTACTCAAAAAAGTTTGTGCTTATAAAAATACCTAAAAATTATAAAATTAATAGCGACCCACCCGGGCTTCGCACGGGTTATCCCAATTTCCGATTTTTCGGGTAGATTTTCTAAAAAAAGTCCTTTCATACAAACCTTTCCCTGACAATTACGATCATACCAAAAAAATACCCAAATCAGTCGAGCCGTTCGTAAGTTCGTTCTTTCATAAATACATACGGCAATTGATTTTTGTTTATATTAATATACGATGTAGTTTAAGTAAACAAAACTAGATTTGAGTTTATGCTATGAAGGTGTTGTTGCTATAATTTTATTGTATGTATCTATTGTAAGATTAATTGATTATTAGCTGATAAATAAATTCATTGCATTTCACAAGATATTGACTTTGATTGATTACATACTTGCCTTTCTGTCTTTGTTTAAAAATCCATAAGGAACTAGTTATGACATATATATACCTATTCTTCGTTGCACACCAAAGATAAATAAAAAACAAGGATTCATAAAACAAACGGTACAATGGGCGGTCAATCTTTGTACTATTATGTAGTACAAAGATTGTCTGAAGGAAAAAAATGTATAAGAAGTATATCAGTCATGTAGCTCCCATAACACAAGCTCTGCTTACTTTGGGGCTAGATGATGCTGTGTGAAAAATGTCCAGCATTATTTATTTATTCATTTATCTTTGAACTAAAAATTATTGTTCTTAATACACTAAAACAGTTTGTTGTTAGGAGTGGACCCATTTGGGTCCAGTTCTAAGGGTAGGGGGGGTTTTGGGTAGGGGGGTGCTTGAGGCAATTTTTACGTAGGTACGTAAAAATTGCTACCTATGACTGAGCTGACGTTCAATCAGTCGGTTCGACGTAAATACGTCGAACTAGTCATCGTCGACAGATTCAGTGAACTTCGGCTTGTGTGTTACATCGTTTAATCAACTGCTGTGCTGTGTGTGGTTGGTTGGAGGACAATCTTCTCTCGCTGAACACTTCTAAGACCAAACTCTTATGTTTTCGTAAAACTGTCGCTTCAAGCCCTTCGGCCAACTACAATGTTACTGTGCATACTCACCCATGTAACAAGTTATCTGAACACATTGATGAATGCAGCTGTGTAAATTTAGCTAAGGTATCATGTATTAAATATTTAGGTGTTTTGATTGATGAAAAACTACAGTGGAATCTGCATATTACCGCCACGGCAAAATGAGACAGATATCTAATTTACGTTTTTAAAAATTTGCGCACTGTAGCCAAAGCAAACCTCATTCAAACATATACAGCAGTTTGCGAATGTCTTCTAAGTTATTGTATAAGTTCTTGCGGAGGAGCTGCAAGGACTTTTATGATAGAAATAGAGAGAGCGGAAAGAGCGCTCCTCAAAACGATGTTATATCTGCTATTCCGCTACTCAACAAAAATGCTATATAACCAAGTTAAGTTGTTGAGTGTCCTCAAGTTAGGTATATATCCAACAATGTATTCGCCGATATCACCGTATCATAGTCCCAAAACTAGAACTAAATCAAGAAAGAAGAAACCGATACCCTATTCCACATTCTCTATGTTTAATTGCTCGTAATAGTGAATAGATTGTTTTGTATAGACGAGGTGCATTGGGCACAATTGTGCACCTCGTCTATACAAAACAATCTATTCACAATTGTGCATTAAACAATACAGCAATCATAAATTAAAATCTGTTTTAGTACAAAAGTTAGAGTCCTATGACTACTTTGAAATACAGACTCTACTTAATTAACAACAGACATCTCACTCACAATATTAGACAATCACCCACCTCACTTATATATACACACACACACACACACACACACACAGTTACATTACATTACACACCCAAACATCTCTCACTTACACTATACACATACGGTAGGTATGTGTATATATGTAATACCTACTTTCATATAATTTTTTCTTAACATATATATTTCTTGTACTTTAAGATCATTTACTGTGTCTAATTTAATTGGGAGAGAACTGTTTCCTAGCTGGGCCACAGTTCACGCTTCTCCGGGGACAGGGCTCAACTATAAAGATGAAAAACTTTAATTTGGCTAAATAAATCATTTTTATTATTATTATGTATTGTGAAATTGCTTTCATCTCGAGTTTTTCGACTCTGTTTTACTGAGAACCCGCCCTGAGACCCTCAGGGAAAAAGTTGCTCAGATTCCCCTTCATCTATATTTGATCCCCCCCGATTAACAAAAACTGTATCCCCAAGAACTTTGCTAATAATTGTGACTGTATGAATAGCTGCTTGTTTCAGGATGATTTCAATATTTATGTGTGAATCTAACTTGTCGCAATATCTACGTAAACTCTTTGCTATTACTCCTGTGGCGCCTACTACAATAGGTATGACTCCAGTAGGTGTTTTCCAGTCTTGTTATTTCAGTTTTTAATGCATGATATTTACTGAGTTTTTCTATTTCCTTGGATCCTATATTGTATTCGGACGGAACGGATATATCTATTAAATATGTTTTGTTTTCTACTTTTTTTATGTATATTATGTCTGGCCTATTGTATACTATTGTAACATCTGTTTGTACCGGTATTTCCCACATGAGTTTTGCAGTCTCATTATTTTTAATTTGCGGTTAAGTTAAGTTTTCCTTCCATCTAAGGTTCGAAACTTCAAATTTATGTTTGTTTGCCAACGTCCAATAAACATATTGCACGATGTTATTATGCCGCTGAGTGTAATAGGTACCAGCCAGTTTTTCACATCCTGAGACAATATGTTGCGTGGTCTCATCCTTTGTTAAACATAATCTGCATCTGCCATCCACAGCACTTTTCAAAATGTCTCTCTCATGCTGCCTTGTCACAACTGGTCGATCCTATATAGCAAATATTGATGATTCTAGCCCTGGTGTTATTTGTTCTATTTTTATCCATGCGAATGAGGAAGATTTATCTATATTTTCTCTATCTAATACTTTCAAAATTGACCGTGAAGCGGCTTAGTTTTCCATTTATTTATTTTGAATTGGAGTACTGCCTTTTTTACTTCTGTATCTGTATAGTTTTCTTTATTTTCAAAACCTATTTCTATTAAATTTACTTGTTCCTTAAGGGTTGAATATTAATATACTTTATTTTTATCACGTTTAACTATTGCCTGTATTAAATGATCTTGCTCTGCTTTAAAGTAGCTTTGTATTTTATAATTTGTGTTTTTTACAACATCTCTAAGTTCGTTAGTCCTCTTCCACCTTACAATCAATCTTTCGACCTCAAGTTTTTGTTGATGTGCTTTATTCATTACCAAAATTTTCCTAGTTTTAACGTCTATTTTCTTAAAATCATTTGTTTTATAATTTATAATACCAAATATGTACTGCGTATATATTTATTGATCTCAGCGGGTTTCTAGCATTAAGATGTGATTTAGTGAGACATTTGACCCTGCGAAAATATTATTTTTGGATCTATTGCCTAGCTTCATTATGATCAATTTTATCTGATTCGTGCACTCCTAAGTACTTATATTGATCATCCGTTTTCAAATGCTCAAACTCCTCTCCGCTTAGCAATATCTGGCCTTTTCCTTCATATTCTTGTTTCCTACCCTTTGCCAGGTGCAAAACATTACACTTGCTCAGCTCAAATTTCATCCCGATGTCTTCTGTAAATATTTCTGTGCTATCTATTGAAACTTTAAGATTGTTTGCATTATTTGAGTATAGTTTAAGGTCATCCATATGAATGATTTATGATACTATTATTTAATACATGCGAGAATGGGTTTAAACCTAGGCAAAACAGAGAGGAGATAGAGAGTCACCCTGGAAAATTCCCCGGTGGATGTAAATGGGGTCAGTGATCATACAAGCATTCGCATCATAGGCTGTCATGATCCATGTAGGCTAACTATCCCAAGGAAACCCTCGATAGCTGGTGGACATTTATATATATCAAGTACTTAGCAACCACTCATGTGATTTACTATCAAAGGCTTTCTGATAGTCAATCCACCCCACACTTAAGTTTTTCTGGCACTGGTGTGATCTTCAGGTATGGCTTTATTAATCATGAAATGATCTTTGCAGCCCCTGGCTCGACGCCCACATCCCCTTTGTTCTGGTGCTAAGATGTTATTTTTATCGCAATGTAAGTAGAGTTCGTTAGCTATCACAAATGTCAACAATTTGTACATTTTTGGTAGGCATGCGCGCCAGTTTTTTGGATACTCAGTGTTTCGATTTTTCGGGATCAGAATTACCATTTCTGTGGTAAACCACTGGTCAACAGGCAATCTTTTATAATCCTTTTAAACAACTGGGCTAGAAATTTATGAGTACTTGTTAAATAATTAAGGTAATAGTTTTATGTGTTATCTATTCCTGGCGCCTTCCAATTATGAATCTTTCTAAGAGCCATCTTGATTTTATCCATATCAATTTCTCTAAACTCATGTTCTTCATCTACATCCTTCATCATTTCCTCCACATCTGTGATCCATCTCGCGCTAGTATTGTATGGCACGGGTTCTGATAAGATGGATGACCAGAATCTGTGGGCCTCACCTTGAGAAGGAATTTGTGTTGGGTCTTGTTGTTCACCGTTTAAACTTCTATAAAATGTATGCTGATTTTCTTGAAATAATTTATTCTGTGTTTTCTTGACATTCATATGAATGAAGAAGCGCTGTATCACTTTATTCTACCTGCTAATGCTTTAACTTTCTGTGTATGTAACTCTATTCTATAATCTAGGTCCTGTTCATTTCTTATATCATATTTATCAAACAAATTTCCTCTTGTTCTGTTCATGGTTCTACTATTATTTCTTCTCTTAATTTCTATTAAACGTGCTAGTTCTTTTCTAAAAGCTTCTACTTTGTTCTTCAATCATATTTTCCACGGTGAGTCTCATTTCTGGTAGGTTTTCGCGTGTGTAAGATTTTTGATTATTGGCGCTAATTAATGTTTTGGCAGCCGAACAGATGATGTCATTTATTTCGCGTAGGGACGTATTTTTTATTAGTAGACTAATCAAGAAATCATTTATTACATTTAAATGTTGAATGAATTGTTTGTTGAAATTAGGTTTCGGCAGAATTTCCCTGCTCTCCACTGACATCTTTCTAGTTTCCGCTAATGTCTATAGAAATTGTAGAATAAGTGGGTTTTGGTCCTCACTTACTTCGATATCTGGATTGTCAGGGGTCTCTATTAGTTGATCTGAAGGATTTTCCTGTGTTGTATTCAAATCAAATGTTTCTAATTGAGGAATGAGTATGTTTGGTGTGCGTGTCATAGATTGCGGCGTGATGTTCTCGCTAGATGTCTGTGTTACTGTGACTTTAGGTGATGTTTGAATGTTTGAGAAGCTAGGTGCAGACACCGGAGACTCACGTGTGCTTTGTGCGTTATACTGTTCTGCTTTTGTTTTAATTTCCTCATGAACTTGGGTTGATAAGACTACGAGATATAATGCTTCTAGCTTCATTTGATAAAGTTTTTTACCTGTGAATTTACGTATTTTAGGGGTTTGAGAGTTTCGGTCCTTAAATAGTTTCTCAAAACGTTTTATGTAGCCACGCCCTCCAGCTCTGGCTTTAAAAAACCAGAACATGAGCTCATGAAGTTCTGCTTCTGACCACTTTCGTCTGGCATCTTCACTAGCTGTAGCTGAATTTCCTGTGGTCACTTCTAGTGCACCGGCAGAGCTTGTGGGAGAAACATCCCTACTCTGCAAAGTATCACCATGCATAGATTGGGTAGTCTCGCTTTGTTCGGGTTCCCCGACTGAGGGCCGACACCTAAACCCTCTGCCACCGATGGTTCGTATGCTGTAACGTCCAGCATCGGCTCCAGACGTGCCCCGACGATCGCCCCCGGGAAGCGGCCATAAACGTTCATTACTATTACTCATATCTCTATAAAGGGGAGTTGCCATTGCCTTATTAGCTTGTATATTTTTATTTTACAGTGTCCCCCTCTCACGTGGAACTGGTGTTCGTTCCGGCCGTTAAAGGCTGGACTT
Source organism: Perizoma flavofasciatum (assembly GCA_958496245.1). NCBI lineage: Eukaryota > Metazoa > Arthropoda > Insecta > Lepidoptera > Geometridae > Perizoma > Perizoma flavofasciatum. The sequence continues at coordinate 7,132,960 of OY292431.1, forward strand.
GGGGAGGGTTATTATTATTATTATTATCAACAGTAGGGTTTCTTCAAATGCCCTTGAAACTATGAGTAGTTAGGGCTCTGCGGAAGTCCCTCTCTTCTCTAGGTACTCTATCCTGGCGTCAACTCGCAGAGACGACTGTCTCTGGGTCATTTGCTTTGTGTTGATGGGATGATCCTTTGCTTCCTTTGGTGCTGTAGTGTACTAGTGTTCTATTTTTTTTTAGCAAATTTATAGGTACGTTTAAATACCAATAATTTACGCTTTTATAACAAACTCTCAAGAGATAGGTACCTATACAAAAATTGACAATTAACAAATTTAAAAACGTATTAAAACAAAACTTTAAATAAAGGCATAGGTACGACATTGGAATGCATTACCTTCCTCAATAAAAAAATCCCCATCCCTAGCTATATTTAAAGCTCGTATAGAAAACTATTATCTGTCAGGTATGTCACAGTAGGCACTAATTAGGTATAAAAATAACTATTTTATTGCCATTTTAAACTATTCGCTTTTTTATGTAGTTACTTATATGTTGTATGGGATTTAATTTTATAAGGTATTTATTTATGTTGTATGTATATACGTAATTATTATATTGTTATTTATTTATACTAGGTACATTATGTATTTTATTAATTACCTATTTGTTAGTATCTATTTAAAACTACTAGCACACTTTCCAAATTACTAATGCTTTACATTAGTACACCCCCAGCCATTATTACAATCTCATTAAATCCTCTCCATCCAAAGGTTGTCTGGAAGAGATCGCTTCTAAGCGATAAGACCGCCCATTGTACTTTAAGTTTAGTTTTGTTAAGTTATATCTATTTTCTTATAGCGTACAATAAAGTATTTTCATTCAATTTTTTTTCATTCATACTATAAAATATCGGACTAGGTACTTGATAATAAATAAGAACTTAAGATTGAAAATGCTCCATCTCGATAAAAAAAATTAGGTATGTACCTACCTATTGTTTTGTAAAAGGATCAATAAACCTTGTCTTGCCTTTCTTTCCTGGCTTGGTCGCGGAGGAACAGGAAGTAGATAAAATCGACGTTTCAAAGTGATTTAAATGAATTTTGACCTTGACTTGAGACATTCACACAATAATAATGCTGGTCATTTACACAACATCAACATAAAGGTAAATTTTAATTAGGTATGAACAGAAAACACCCAGACCAGACCCTTGTCAAATATTTGCAGATCATGTAAACATTTGTCCATCGGCGAAAATTCAACACACAACCATCTGCGTCTCAGGCAAACCTTCATCCACTGCGCCACACAGAGGTCGTCATCTATACATAATTATATATGGCATCAAAAACGGGCTTTCCGGGATTCGGAGTAACCTCCACTTTTAAGGGTTTTTTTTATTCTTACAATAATATTGGCAAACAAGCATACGGCCCAACCTGCTCCGCACCGATTGGTAACCAATGGACGCTTACAGAAGTATCAATCGCACGTTACCGACGATGAGACAACGCACAATGAAAAATCTCATGTGCATGTTATTTCATCGACACCCATACCCTTCAAATCGAAACAAAGCAATGCGAGCATTACTGCTTGGCGGCGGCAGAAATAGGTATGGTCAAAGTACTATATGGGTATGGTGGTAATAGTAATTCCCCGGATTAGCTCTACAAGGAGCTCTACTACTTCTAAAGTGACGCACTCAAAATAATTTGACCGGAGAATCGGACGCCCGTCAGGGGTTCGTCCATGCAACGGGGCAATACCATGGAAGTTATAGTACCGGCTTTATATGCGCCGTCCCAAAGTTAAAACTAAAAAATGTGAGGTTATAGCGTGATTGTTATGTTCTAAATTACTATAACAGTGTAATAAATAAGACATGAATCAGGCTGATATTGACATTTGACTTGCATTGACCTTGACGTTTCATAAAAAATAGCCATGGTAGTTCGCGAACGAATGAAGTACTTCATACGTAAGATTGTCTTGTCATTTAGTTCACTACTCATTCTAATGTGTCTCTAGTTCATTTAGTTCACGTGTCTTTTTACTTCAATGCTTCGATTAGCATCACGCTCGACGAAGATAGAAAAAACGGTGTTATGGCGTGTATACAAAGACTATTTTATTTTGCAAAATTTTTTCAACAATAGAAGCGAGAGTAAAGAGTGATAGCTGATATGGTATCTCTTTCTAAGAACTTGCAATTAAAACAAATCCTTACGTCGTCGAGATAAAGTTCTTTGATTCTTGCTAAAGTAGATTGTTTACGTTTGTTTTGTTTTTTATTAGTAATATTTTGTTTGAGTAAGAAAGTACCTATTTTGCATTGTTTGAATTTAGTTAGTTATTTAATCAGTTTAATTAACAAAAGTAAATTGTACATATATCTCAATTTTTAAATACGTATTTATTATTATTATAAAAAATACATATTAAATTTACCTACCTATATACCTATTTTATAGTAAAAATGTTTGCCCCTGGTTGACAGTCCTAAGCCTGTAAAATACTTATGAAGGATAAATCGAGATATAAAAATAAAAACATTTCATAGTTCATAGCACTAAGAAAGCAACTCATTTCTTCATTTCGTTCATCCATTCATAATTATCTAAGAACTAAACGGTACACCTGAAGTAAATGAACTACTGAACTAAATCAATGAAGTAGTTCACTTAGCCAAAAGATATACTTCATTATTTTCTTTTCACTGACATATCTCGCGCATGGCTATTAAAAAATCTTCTAAGCGATAAGACCGCCCATTGTACTTTAAGTTTAGTTTTGTTAAGTTATATCTATTTTCTTATAGCGTACAATAAAGTATTTTCATTCAATTTTTTTTCATTCATACTATAAAATATCGGACTAGGTACTTGATAATAAATAAGAACTTAAGATTGAAAATGCTCCATCTCGATAAAAAAAATTAGGTATGTACCTACCTATTGTTTTGTAAAAGGATCAATAAACCTTGTCTTGCCTTTCTTTCCTGGCTTGGTCGCGGAGGAACAGGAAGTAGATAAAATCGACGTTTCAAAGTGATTTAAATGAATTTTGACCTTGACTTGAGACATTCACACAATAATAATGCTGGTCATTTACACAACATCAACATAAAGGTAAATTTTAATTAGGTATGAACAGAAAACACCCAGACCAGACCCTTGTCAAATATTTGCAGATCATGTAAACATTTGTCCATCGGCGAAAATTCAACACACAACCATCTGCGTCTCAGGCAAACCTTCATCCACTGCGCCACACAGAGGTCGTCATCTATACATAATTATATATGGCATCAAAAACGGGCTTTCCGGGATTCGGAGTAACCTCCACTTTTAAGGGTTTTTTTTATTCTTACAATAATATTGGCAAACAAGCATACGGCCCAACCTGCTCCGCACCGATTGGTAACCAATGGACGCTTACAGAAGTATCAATCGCACGTTACCGACGATGAGACAACGCACAATGAAAAATCTCATGTGCATGTTATTTCATCGACACCCATACCCTTCAAATCGAAACAAAGCAATGCGAGCATTACTGCTTGGCGGCGGCAGAAATAGGTATGGTCAAAGTACTATATGGGTATGGTGGTAATAGTAATTCCCCGGATTAGCTCTACAAGGAGCTCTACTACTTCTAAAGTGACGCACTCAAAATAATTTGACCGGAGAATCGGACGCCCGTCAGGGGTTCGTCCATGCAACGGGGCAATACCATGGAAGTTATAGTACCGGCTTTATATGCGCCGTCCCAAAGTTAAAACTAAAAAATGTGAGGTTATAGCGTGATTGTTATGTTCTAAATTACTATAACAGTGTAATAAATAAGACATGAATCAGGCTGATATTGACATTTGACTTGCATTGACCTTGACGTTTCATAAAAAATAGCCATGGTAGTTCGCGAACGAATGAAGTACTTCATACGTAAGATTGTCTTGTCATTTAGTTCACTACTCATTCTAATGTGTCTCTAGTTCATTTAGTTCACGTGTCTTTTTACTTCAATGCTTCGATTAGCATCACGCTCGACGAAGATAGAAAAAACGGTGTTATGGCGTGTATACAAAGACTATTTTATTTTGCAAAATTTTTTCAACAATAGAAGCGAGAGTAAAGAGTGATAGCTGATATGGTATCTCTTTCTAAGAACTTGCAATTAAAACAAATCCTTACGTCGTCGAGATAAAGTTCTTTGATTCTTGCTAAAGTAGATTGTTTACGTTTGTTTTGTTTTTTATTAGTAATATTTTGTTTGAGTAAGAAAGTACCTATTTTGCATTGTTTGAATTTAGTTAGTTATTTAATCAGTTTAATTAACAAAAGTAAATTGTACATATATCTCAATTTTTAAATACGTATTTATTATTATTATAAAAAATACATATTAAATTTACCTACCTATATACCTATTTTATAGTAAAAATGTTTGCCCCTGGTTGACAGTCCTAAGCCTGTAAAATACTTATGAAGGATAAATCGAGATATAAAAATAAAAACATTTCATAGTTCATAGCACTAAGAAAGCAACTCATTTCTTCATTTCGTTCATCCATTCATAATTATCTAAGAACTAAACGGTACACCTGAAGTAAATGAACTACTGAACTAAATCAATGAAGTAGTTCACTTAGCCAAAAGATATACTTCATTATTTTCTTTTCACTGACATATCTCGCGCATGGCTATTAAAAAATCTTACGTAATAGCAGTGTTGCCGTTATTGTATTTTCTTTGTCCAACTAGAAACAATATAACACATTTATGACGCTTAAAAAAATCTATTGTTGAATTGAATAGTCGATTTTTTTGTAATAATAATAAGCCGAAAATAATATTTTTTTAAATATAATAATCGTTTTTTTATCATCAATTATTGTCCTCCCCTACATACATTAAAATATTATCTATGCCTCTAAACACATTTCACATGCAAATGAATGACAGTTATCAAAAATAACCCTTGTTTTCAACCCTCAACTCGTTTTCTGTTTACTAAGTTTTTGTTCTCATAGAATGAGCAACCATAACGGATTTCCAGTTAAAAAACGACGAAAGTGTTCCGAAGTTATTGAGAGTAAGTAGAAAAAAGAACAAAGTTGTGTCATTTTTTTGTTGTTGTGCACAATTTTCCTATTTGTATTTTTATTCTAGCGTTGACTGATGGTCTTTCTTACCTTTGTAGGCGCCCCTATCACGGAAGATGAAAATATGGATATTCATTCAGAGTTACAAAAAAAATCGACGAAAAAACACAAAAAGCCACTACCCAAGTTTCGCTTGAAAACTTCCGGTTGCATGGCTTCTTTGGAGACTCCAATAAATGAAAGAATACCCTTGATGCTTACCGATGTCCAACATTTACTGCTGCACTCGCTCCTACATAATATAAACTTGACTGAGCCTCCACGCTGGTATGCATTGGATAGGGGTGACAGAATAATACAAACAAATTGCCTTGTGTTAGAGGGGCTATCTATTAAACACTGGGAGAAGTACAAAGATGAATTTGAACACACTAAGAAGATATTCAATGACTTTGTGGAAGTTCTGACACCTTCAATCTACAATGGCTCCTTAGTTCAAGAACTGGCATTAGTTCCTCTTTCTGAATCAGAAAAGGACAGCATAATACAAAAATATGGGAGCATGAACCTTGCCCTTGAGGCGAGGAAAGACTTGATGGTTATGATAAAAGCTGTATTTCCTGTTGCAAATATGATTTTACCTGATAAAGAACACTCTAGTAAAGATCAGTTTCCAAGAACTCAGCTTGTATTGTCTGCTTGGCAATTAGCTGAAGAAAACTATCCTCTGCCTCTGAGGGGGAAGTTGAAGGAAGCATATTCTGATTATGTGATGACAAAAGATGAATATCAATCAGTAACAGCACAGTCACCTCTGTTTGGAGTAGATTGTGAAATGTGCATTACCAATGCTGGCTCTGAGTTGACCCGTGTCTCTGTTGTTAATGAAAAACATGAGGTTGTGTATGAATCATTTGTGAAACCATACAATGATATTACAGATTACCTAACAAGATACTCTGGTGTTACAAAGACTTCTCTAGAAGATGTCACCAAAAGGCTAGAACATGTGCAAGATGACTTACGAAAGCTTTTACCCCCAGATGCAATTCTGGTTGGCCAATCATTAAATGCTGATCTACATGCATTAAAAATGATGCATCCTTACATTATTGATACAAGTCTAATTTACAACTTTACTGGTGAGAGGACACGTAAACCAAAACTCAAAACCTTAGCTAAAGAATTTCTGAATGAAGATATACAAACAGGAAAAAAAGGTCACTGCTCTGTAGAAGATTCCATTGCATCAATCAAGTTAGTTCAGTTGAAACTCAGCAAATCCTTGGAGTATGGGGATGCTGTTCATACAAACAGACAGAAATACAAAGAAAAATATGGCAAAATGATAACTACTGAAGAATATGCTTACCCTATATTCAATCATATGATAGAACAGAAAAAAACTTCTATGATAGTTGGATGTGATGACATCACAGGAGATTATCATTCTTATTTGTCTCAAGCTAAAGAAAGTATGTCTACACAGTTAAAGAAAGGCAAGCCAAAGAAGATTAAATTGAACACAGTTGATGACCATGAGGAGGTGATTTCAACTCTTGTTCAGTGTGTGAATGACTACAATTTTACAATGGCCCACATCAAGGTACATATTACTGACGAAAATGCCATGGAAAAAGTTAAAACCATTGATTCTTGGATCAACACAGTTTGGGATAACATACCCCAATCTGCATTATGTGTGGTAGTGTTTGGGGGGACTACAAAAGACAATGGACTAGCTATGGCTCAAGTAAGAACTTTAAATTCTAAGTTATGATACTTATAAAAGAGTTGTATGTTAGGTTAGTTTTTTAATAATATAGTGTATTATAAGTTTTGAACATAGTGTTAAAAGGATAACCTACGTAATTTGTTGTATAATATATTTTATGCTCATCATGAAATATTTTTATTTCCATATATCATTTTGTATCTTTGTATATTCCTTTTTCTCTACAACTTCCTTGTCATTTGACGCGAATTTTGTGCAAAAGTGGGTTAAATCATTTTTCATCCAAGTCAACTGGACAGCCAGAACAAGGTGCACTTTGAGGTCAAAATTTCCATTTTTGAACTTAGCCAACAATCACGTGCAGCTTTGGCACTCTGTTCATATACAGCACAAACGACAGATCTGACTTTGAGGTAAAAAAAAAACAGATTATGGTAGAACATTACATCTAAACAGGTTTCGAATGATTTCAAATAATATAACAAAAACATTAAATAATAAATGGAATGTTAAAATTAAAAAAACGGCGCGAACTTAGTTGCCAACCTAATAGGTACATAATTTGGGGGTCCCAAAAAGGTAAACTGACTGTATAGTAGGTATTATAATATCTGGGCCCTAGTAAGTAGTTTTTACGACGGTACTTAGCTATTCTATGATGGAAAAAGCTAGTATTATAATATTTGTGGCCAGAGTAATCAAAAATTCGTGAAAGTAACATAGGTGGCGCTGTAATAAAATAAAATCTTGACTCAAATCACTTCATATTCAAGGGACTTCATATTTTGGTCCTGACAAAGGTACCTACTTACTACTGTGCAATCTAGTTAGCTTCAAGACTAACCTGCAACAGATAAAGGAAATTTTATATTTTTCAGGGAAAAAAAACTACTTTGAATAACGGAATGTTGATGAAAGTCCAATATAGAACTTCATCCCCCATTTTTTCACCATGTCCATTTTTTTAGGGGAGGATTTTTTCATAAAATTTATATGGAGCACCTTGAAGTAGGTACCTAGTCTAAATATTAAAAAAATATCATTTAATCGATTTACAAATGACGATGATATTACGTAACATACACACAAAAAAAAGACGAATTAAAAAACTCCTCCTTTTCTAAATTCGGTTGAAAAAAAATGCAACGTGCACAGAGCGTTCCTTACCACCTCTTCATAAATAAATAACGACGCATTTCAGGGTTATTGGATTTTCACATTTAAAGGGGGATAATGGGTGCTGAAAGTTTGTATGTTTTGAGATATCGGTTTTTTTAAACATATCTCTACGTGTGCGAAGCCTCTCGCAACACATATAAAAGACAAGATTTTTTTTGAGAAATCTCTTTTGAAGTCCATCGTTTATTTATATAAACGATAAACGGTTCATAGCGCCACCTTGTGAATTATGACGATCAAACCTATCTACGAACCATCCTAGAAATCATACAAATCGATTGCAAAATCCGAATTTCAATTGGATAAGTCGTTTTGGAGTTAATTTGTATATGATTAGCTTCGCCCGTGTGGTACTCGTATAAAAAGTAGCCTATGTGTTATTCTGTGCGATAAAAATTCACATGAAATAATAATTAAATACACACACACACGCAATATAAGCTATATTACTCTAAAGTTTCATCAAAAATCGTTCAGTAGTTTTTACGTGAAAGAGTAACAAACACCCATCCTCACAAACTTTCGCGTTTATAATACCTATTAGTAGTGTGGCGGACGAAGTAGCCTGTGTATAATAGCATAGTTTGTAAATAGAAACGCGCTTGTTGCGTTAGCACCTAACGGAACAATAATGTTAGCTATTTTGTCAAACGCGCTTGTTGCGTTAGCGTCTAAGTGAACAACTATTTTTCTAATATAAATAAGAACAATTTCATTGATATGTATTCTATTTCCGCGTTGTGGTCTGGGTCTTTGACGGGGTTGGGTTTGAACTGTTGTTCAAGGCTCTCCGCGAAGATCTCGGCTCTGTCTTGAGCTCGATATCGGGGGTGGCCGTCACTGTGCCTGAGTGGTCTGATGGGGGTCGGGGTGTTCCTCAGCTGGCGACAGAGCTTGTGAAGTGAGGCCCAGTCGTCCGAGGCATCTTCTATTCTTCTCTCCCAAGTTCGAGAACAGTCCTCGCGTATCTCCGCTTTCACTACCTCACATAGGGTGTTCAGTCTCGTTTTAATCGCTGGATCTCTCGTCCTTTGCCACACTTTCCTGAGGCGGCGCTTTTCCCCCAGTAGTCTGGTAAGGTGCATGGGGGTCTTTGGTAGTCTGCATTGGCGAGGGGTGGATGCCTCTGCTAGCGCTGCCTGGATGGTGCTCGTCAGTTCCTGGGTCAGTAAGTCCACGTCTGCGGGGTTTGTTACTGGCCTGGTGGGAGTCGTGTGGTTCAGGGATGCGGCGAACTTTGGCCAGTCAGTCCCGGGTCTTGGGGGTGGGCGCTGGAGTTTGGTGGGTTGGTTCTCCAGGAGCAGCAATACAGGCTGGTGGTCCGATTGCATTTCATCCAGGAGTACCTCCAGCTTGGGGTGGGCAGCAAGGCCTTTATGGACCGCCAGGTCTATAATGTCCGGAGCATGAGCTGCGTAGTCCGGGTAGTGTGTTGGAGTCTCTAGTTGGAGTCGTAGTCAACCCTCCGCCACCTCCCTCCCAAAGCGATCGCTTCCGTGACCCGACTCTTCAACGGGATCATACGAAGCGGTCACTTCCCCTCCCCCTGGAAATCCGGCCGGGTCATCATGATCCCGAAACCCGGCAAGAACATCCTCCTCCCCCAGAGCTACCGTCCCATAACCCTCCTATCCAGCCTATCCAAACTCTTTGAGAAGATGCTCCTCCAACACCTGATCCCTTTCATCCCTCCACGCCCCGAACAGTACGGATTCCGATCGGAACACAGCACCACTCTCCAGCTGTCGAGAGTACTGCACCACCTGACGGTCACCCACAACAAGAAGGAGCACGCGGTCGCAGTATTCCTCGACATGGAAAAAGCTTTCGATCGGGTCTGGCATACGGGGCTCGTCTACAAGCTCGCCACCTCCCCAACACCACGGAAGGTAGTGAAGGTGATAGCCTCTTTCCTAGAAGGTCGAAGCTTCAGAGTGAACGTGGAGCAAACGGCTTCTACTGTACGCCGCATAGATGCCGGAGTACCCCAAGGCAGCTGCCTGTCCCCAGCCTGCTACTCACTCTACACAGACGACATCCCGAGAACAGAGGACGCACTCCTAGCCCTGTACGCCGACGATGCTGCGTACATATCGTCGTCCTACAAATTGCCTCATGCCGCCACGAAAATGCAGCGGATCCTCAACGAGCTCCCTCCCTGGCTGTCCAAATGGCGACTGTCTGTCAACGTGGGGAAGACACAAGCAGTCGCCTTTTCCAGGAAGCACAACCTGCCCACCAAGCTCACCCTGCAAGGCCAAACCATAAGTTGGTCCGGCACGGCCAAATACCTAGGAGTCACCATCGACCGCTACCTCACAATGGCTGAACACGCAAAGATTGCAAGGGGCTCAGCCCTCGCAGCCAGAGCCATTCTGAAGCCAGTGCTACAAGCGAGTCTCCCACTGCGTATGAAGATCGGACTATACAAGACGTACGTCCGACCGCGTCTCGCATACGCTGCCCCGGCATGGTACGCTCTGCTGGCAGAGAGCCACAGAAAGAAACTGCGCAGCCAACAGAGCCAATGCCTCCGTACCATCGTGAACGCCCCACGGTACGTACGGAACGCCACAATCCAGCGCGACCTGAAACTAGAATCCCTGGACCAATTCATCGGCCGCCTTGCCAAAAGCATGTTCGCCAGGACGTCGGAGTCCAGCTACCCGCATCTGCGAATGCTTGCGCCGACGTACGAGCGGACCGCCAGTGGCAAGGCCTACCCTCGAGAACTGGTCGAGGATAGCGACCAGGAGGAGGGAGGAACACAGGACCATACGTGAGGCTCCCTCGAGCCGACCCGATGACCCCCCAGTAGAAACTGGGGGCGGTTAGAACACCGCAGTAAGGGGCCAAACGCCCGACACTGCGCCCCCACACACCGGCTTCGCCGGCGTGTGAGAAGAAAACCCCTTTGCTGATATGTATTCTTTGTGATGCTTAAACGCACAACAACCACCGCAGACGTATACAACATCACGGAGCTTTTATGCATGCCCGGCGTGGTTGTCGAAAGCTGGAGGGGCAAGAAGGGCCCAGCACAGTGCCACCGCTGCCAGGCTTTCCGACACAGCAGCCATAACTGCCACCGCCCCCTAGCCTGCGTCCGTTGTGGCGGACCACATTTTGCAGGTGAATGCCCCCGCCCCCTGGAGATGCCCCCAACGTGTGCAAATTGCGAGGGAGCGCACACGGCCAACAATAAAAACTGTCCCGTTTTCAAAAAAGAGGCGAGGAACAAGCGGGCAGGCACTACCGCCACTACCACTACCACTGCCACCGCCGCACCCCCGGCCCAAGCTCGACGTGACGGGTCGCGCTCCGGCGCCACAAACCCGCCTCCACCCCCGACTCCACATCTCCATCATCATCATCATCAACAACCAACAACAATAGCACAGATTGCTTCAGAGGCTGAGGGCCAAACCCTTATGGCCCCGGCGAACCTACCAAGAGAGAAGGCCCTGAAAGTCAAAGTCAGGAAACCGAAGAAAAAGGTCAAGAGACGGCAAGCAGAAACCCTGCCGTCCGACTCTGACGCCCCCCACCCCGCTCAGCCAGCCCCTCGGCCCAAGATGCCAGCAGCAGCCCCCACGCGGACTCCTGCACCCCTCCCTGGAGCAGCCGGAGCTGCCCCCCGGTCCCGCCCCCCACCTCACCGAACCCAGCAACCGCACGGCTACGACAGCGAGCGCCTCGAGCTACTGGACACAGCCCTGCAAATCCTTCAGGACGTGCTTATGACCCTCCGAACGGGGGGGGGGACCCGATCCCGATAGTGCTCAACGGGATAGGTAAACTGTTCCAGGTGGGGAAATAAGGGTCCTCTTCTGGAACGCTCAGGGCCTCAACAGCAAGGAAAGGGGGAACACGGCCCTTCTCTTGAGGCCCCTGCTCAGGGAACAGAACATTGACATCGCCCTCATCAGTGAAAGCTTACTGAAAGCCAAAGACAGGCCTAAGTTCCCGGGCTACCATTGCTACCGCCAAGACGACCAAAACGATGAAGGTAGGGCTATACGAGGACTCATCGTTTTGGTCAAAAGAAGAATTATACACCAGCCACTCCCGGGTCTAGAGTTGGAGTCTCTGAAGGCACTGGGAGTTGAGATATGCACAGATGGCCACCCCTTGCAAGTTTACGCTGTATACAAGCCCCCGGGGTCTGCACTCAAGAAGTCAGACCTGCTGAAACTCCTACCAACAGATCCAGTCCATCCCATCATCGTGGCCGGGGACTGGAACTGCAAACACCCCACCTGGAACTCCTTAAAGACCAACAGTGACGGCAACTTCTTACTCAAATACACTGAGAGTCACGAGTACGAAGTCGCCGGCCCAGAGACTCCAACACACTACCCGGACTACGCAGCTCATGCTCCGGACATTATAGACCTGGCGGTCCATAAAGGCCTTGCTGCTCACCCCAAGCTGGAGGTACTCCTGGATGAAATGCAATCGGACCACCAGCCTGTATTGCTGCTCCTGGAGAACCAGCCCACCAAACTCCAGCGCCCAACCCCAAGACCCGGGACTGACTGGCCAAAGTTCGCCGCATCCCTGAACCACACGACTCCCACCAGGCCAGTAACAAACCCCGCAGACGTGGACTTACTGACCAAGGAACTGACGAGCACCATCCAGGCAGCGCTAGCAGAGGCATCCACCCCTCGCCAATGCAGACTACCAAAGACCCCCATGCACCTTACCAGACTACTGGGGGAAAAGCGCCGCCTCAGGAAAGTGTGGCAAAGGACGAGAGATCCAGCGATTAAAACGAGACTGAACACCCTATGTGAGGTAGTGAAAGCGGAGATACGCGAGGACTGTTCTCGAACTTGGGAGAGAAGAATAGAAGATGCCTCGGACGACTGGGCCTCACTTCACAAGCTCTGTCGCCAGCTGAGGAACACCCCGACCCCCATCAGACCACTCAGGCACAGTGACGGCCACCCCCGATATCGAGCTCAAGACAGAGCCGAGATCTTCGCGGAGAGCCTTGAACAACAGTTCAAACCCAACCCCGTCAAAGACCCAGACCACAACGCGGAAATAGAAGCGTTTGTCAAGGCTTTCCTCGGGGAACCTGATGCCAGCAGTGAGACAGACCAGCTGATATTCTTCTCTCCGGGCCAAGTTCAACGGGCTATACGTCGAACAAAGCCAAAAAAGGCACCAGGCGAAGACGGAATCACCAACGCAACCCTCCGCCACCTCCCTCCCAAAGCGATCGCTTCCGTGACCCGACTCTTCAACGGGATCATACGAAGCGGTCACTTCCCCTCCCCCTGGAAATCCGGCCGGGTCATCATGATCCCGAAACCCGGCAAGAACATCCTCCTCCCCCAGAGCTACCGTCCCATAACCCTCCTATCCAGCCTATCCAAACTCTTTGAGAAGATGCTCCTCCAACACCTGATCCCTTTCATCCCTCCACGCCCCGAACAGTACGGATTCCGATCGGAACACAGCACCACTCTCCAGCTGTCGAGAGTACTGCACCACCTGACGGTCACCCACAACAAGAAGGAGCACGCGGTCGCAGTATTCCTCGACATGGAAAAAGCTTTCGATCGGGTCTGGCATACGGGGCTCGTCTACAAGCTCGCCACCTCCCCAACACCACGGAAGGTAGTGAAGGTGATAGCCTCTTTCCTAGAAGGTCGAAGCTTCAGAGTGAACGTGGAGCAAACGGCTTCTACTGTACGCCGCATAGATGCCGGAGTACCCCAAGGCAGCTGCCTGTCCCCAGCCTGCGACTCACTCTACACAGACGACATCCCGAGAACAGAGGACGCACTCCTAGCCCTGTACGCCGACGATGCTGCGTACATATCGTCGTCCTACAAATTGCCTCATGCCGCCACGAAAATGCAGCGGATCCTCAACGAGCTCCCTCCCTGGCTGTCCAAATGGCGACTGTCTGTCAACGTGGGGAAGACACAAGCAGTCGCCTTTTCCAGGAAGCACAACCTGCCCACCAAGCTCACCCTGCAAGGCCAAACCATAAGTTGGTCCGGCACGGCCAAATACCTAGGAGTCACCATCGACCGCTACCTCACAATGGCTGAACACGCAAAGATTGCAAGGGGCTCAGCCCTCGCAGCCAGAGCCATTCTGAAGCCAGTGCTACAAGCGAGTCTCCCACTGCGTATGAAGATCGGACTATACAAGACGTACGTCCGACCGCGTCTCGCATACGCTGCCCCGGCATGGTACGTTCTGCTGGCAGAGAGCCACAGAAAGAAACTGCGCAGCCAGCAGAGCCAATGCCTCCGTACCATCGTGAACGCCCCACGGTACGTACGGAACGCCACAATCCAGCGCGACCTGAAACTAGAATCCCTGGACCAATTCATCGGCCGCCTCGCCAAAAGCATGTTCGCCAGGACGTCGGAGTCCAGCTACCCGCACCTGCGAATGCTTGCGCCGACGTACGAGCGGACCGCCAGTGGCAAGGCCTACCCTCGAGAACTAGTCGAGGACAGCGACCAGGAGGGAGGAACACAGGACCATACGTGAGGTTCCCTCGAGCCGACCCGATGACCCCCCAGTAGAAACTGGGGGCGGTTAGTACACCGCAGTAAGGGGCCAAACGCCCGATACTGCGCCCCCACACACCGGCTTCGCCGGCGTGTGAGAAGAAAACCCTTTGCTGATATGTATTCTAACTGCGCAGCCAACAGAGCCAATGCCTCCGTACCATCGTGAACGCCCCACGGTACGTACGGAACGCCACAATCCAGCGCGACCTGAAACTAGAATCCCTGGACCAATTCATCGGCCGCCTTGCCAAAAGCATGTTCGCCAGGACGTCGGAGTCCAGCTACCCGCACCTGCCAATGCTTGCGCCGACGTACGAGTGGACCGCCAGTGGCAAGGCCTACCCTCGAGAACTGGTCGAGGACAGCGACCAGGAGGAGGGAGGAACACAGGACCATACGTGAGGCTCCCTCGAGCCGACCCGATGACCCCCCAGTAGAAACTGGGGGCGGTTAGAACACCGCAGTAAGGGGCCAAACGCCCGATACTGCGCCCCCACACACCGGCTTCGCCGGCGTGTGAGAAGAAAACCCTTTGCTGATATGTATTCTACCGAACAAGGATCAACAGATCGAAATCTATAGAACGAGATCCATTGAACTAGGATCGTATAGAACAATTTGTAACTAATTAAGCAGTTTTAAATAAATACAGTCCACTTCGAACGAGAACCAGGAGTTTCCTTTGAACGACCACAGTAGGAACCCCACAAGTAGGATAGGATATTCTTATATGTTTAGGTAGGTACCTAAATGATTGAATCTTGAATATTGACGTAATAGGGTTCGGTTAGCACCATTCGGGTAGGTACGGAACCCTAATAATCAAACAAGGTAATAGGTAGATAACGTAGTTTTATTTAGATAGGGAGTAAATCTGTCCAGTTAAAGGGTCGACTGCTAGCGAGGGTGGCAGCTCGGCGGCGATGTCCGCGAGCGCCTCCCAGCGAGTGGCCCGGCTGCTCTCTGACTGACTCGGGCTCACCTCTTCTATCTCCTCTCTGTGAACATAAATATTATGTGAGTTATTTACGTTCTCTTCCAGTGGTGTTGCTAATAAGGGGCTAAGCGGTGCCGTGCACCGCTTATAATCAAATAGGTATTTGATTTTCTAACACCTTTAAAAAAATACCTAAATTTTTACTTCAATTTCTTAATATTTACCACTTACTTCTATATGAATTGAGTCAGGCATGGACTGTAGGTACACCAGTTAGGTAAGTAGGTAGGGAAATAATTACCAAATATGAAATGCTAGAATGCGACCTTACGGATGTATTTACAACAATATTATTATTTTGGAATTGGAATTATCGTGGTTTGATATCATTTTCAGCAGGAGAATACCTAGTAATACGTATGTAGTCGTAATAATATTCAAAAAAATATTGTTATTCTATACAATTCCTATCACTACTGCATCAGCTGAAAGAAAATTTAGCAGAGTAATCATAATTTAAAATTATGTAAGAAATAGTGTTCTTAGGTCAATTTCGACTTTGACATTTTACGCTTTACAGCAATAGAAAGCAAGGCCGCATCAAGCCTAGATTTTTCCGATGTCATTGATAGTTTTACAAAAACGAAGGCTAGGAAGTGATAGAAAACTGAATATTTTTTTTAATATCACTAATGTAACTGAAGGTAACTGTAATGCGACCTTAATATGATAAATCATTTAATATTTATCTTCTTCGTTTTATCGTCTTATTAAAATCTTATCCGTTTTAGGGTTCCGTACCTCAAAAGAAATAAACGGAACCACAGGATCACTTTGTTGTCCGTCTTTCTGTACGTCAAGACATTTTTTCTCAGGTACGCGTGGAGGTATCAAGTTGAAATTAATATCATAAATGTAAGTCAACCATCCCTTGGAGCTCAAAAAAAATAAAGTTCCTAAGCCATGCAATAAAAAATAAGCTATTTGTGCAACATGTTTTGACACTCTCAAATAAATCAAAATCCCGGTACTTCCCGTTGACCTATAATCATATGACAAGAAGCAAGGTATCACAGCACAAGTAAAGGAGCACCAACTTATAGCAGTGTCTGGGCTCAATGGAATGGTCTTAAATGAAGATGGCGTAGGAAAGAGAAATGATAATAAATTGGTGAGGTATTCGAAGGCTATGTAATTTTTCAAAGTATTTTTTTTTTTTTGCAAAAATTTAAAACTCTCGACGTAATTTCCATCATTTATTACAACTTAAATATATTCCAAAAACTATCGTGAACTTGACTATTCATATTGTAAAAACGGGAATTTTCACGTACTGCACTATCGGTGAAGGCACCGACTAAGTTTCGACTCATTCCGAGAGTCTTCATCAGGATGAGTGGTTGCGACTTTCTCCTTCCGCGTCGCGCCGTGCACTACGCGCTGCCGCTCGTTGTGCGCGGTTATAAAGGCGCGCGAGTGGAGGGGGCGATTGTGTTCGTAGCATTGTTGTAACTACTGGTGGTAGAGGTGCTACATCGTCTACGCTACTGCTCACGTCGATGCAATAACCTATTCCTGGAGGAGCCAGACAGGCTACGCTCACTGTGGCAATGTCAGATTCGACTCCCCCGTTATCATGCAGTCCATACAGACATGACTTCCAGGCGGGAGGTAAAGCCCATCCACGGTCTCTGTTAAAGTTTGGTAGACGACCTATCTCGATAGCTTCGCGGATCTTGCGAGGAACGAAAAACTTTTCTCTTGCCAAGACCCGGGCTTTATCAAAACGGATATAGTGCGTCGTACCAGTGACCAGCGAATGCTCTGCTATGGCGGAACTGTTGATATCTAAGTTCTTCACAGCGCGTATGTGTTCGGTGAGCCTTGTAGAAATGTTGCGTTTTGTCTCGCCGATGTAGCATTTACCGCAGTCACAAGGAATTTTGTAGACACCGGGGACACCTAATGGGTCTCTATCCTTGGGAGAACGTAGCAATTGTCTCAATTGTGTCAGGGGTCGGAATATCGTTTTTATGCTGTATTTTCGACGTAAGACGTGCCCGATTTTATCTGTTATTCCCTTAACAAATGGTAAGTATGCTGCAGCTCTCTCTACCGATGTCTTGCGTGACCTCATAGACGTGTTTGCGATCCGAAAACTTTGTCTCCAACCATAGCCGTTTCTCTCTAACACCTCTTTCACATGTGACAGTTCAGCATCCACGTATTGAATGAATGAATGAATGAAAATACTTTATTGTACACCTTAAGATACTAACGAAATAAACAGTAACACATATGATAAAAGTACAATGGGCGGTCTTATCGCTTAAAAGCGATCTCTTCCAGACAACCTTTGGATGGAGAGGATTATATATGATTTTGAAGCGGCCGGGGGTGTACTTTGTGTAAACTACCTTAAATTATATTATTCATAAGACATACTACAGCAGAATATAATAAATAATAACATATATACCAATTATACACATATATATATTTATGTCTATATACATACGAATACAATACTTACCTATAAATATATACTTATACATACGAACAGCAACTCAACAATAACAGGATCATAACGAACTATACCTTCT
Source organism: Perizoma flavofasciatum (assembly GCA_958496245.1). Lineage (NCBI taxonomy): Eukaryota > Metazoa > Arthropoda > Insecta > Lepidoptera > Geometridae > Perizoma > Perizoma flavofasciatum. The sequence continues at coordinate 7,151,058 of OY292431.1, forward strand.
GGGATTGATAGAAAATTTTAACGCGAGTTTTAAATATGGCTAGAGACGAGGCCTTCCTTACCGATATTGGTAATGCGTTCCAGAGGCGTACTGCTTGAGTCGTGAAAGATTTATCATAGAAGCTGGTGCTATGTGTAGGGGTTTCAAGCAGGAGATTTTCTGATGAACGAAGCACACGGGAGGGATGGGAACTATGGAGAAACTCAAATCGCTCCTTAAGATAGGAAGGAGTCAGGGGATTTTGGAGAATATTGTACAAAAGGGAAAGGATGTGAGTATTCCGGCGAAGACGAATAGGGAGCCAATTGAGTTTGGAGCGAAATTCCGAGATGTGGTCATATTTGCGCAATCCGAATATAAATCGGATGCACACATTTTGAAGACGCTCAAGTTTATTGAGCTGGTCCTCTGTGAGGTCCAGATAGCTGACATCAGCATAGTCAAGGACAGGGAGAAGGAGAGATTGTGCAAGCGCAACTTTAGTGGCAATAGGTAGAAAATTACGTAACCTCCTAAGCGAGGCTGCAGAAGCAAAAAGTTTCCGGCTCACTGCATCCAGCTGTGGGCCCCATGACATACGACTGTCAATAAAAACTCCCAAGTTTTTGACGTGCTTGCTATAAGAAACAATCACGCCGTTGAATTCTACTTTAGGAAGAGTTCCCCAGTCAATTTTTACTGTGGTACGTGAGCTTCCCACTATGATGACTTGCGTTTTAGTCGGGTTTACTTTTAGTCCATAGGCCATGCTCCAGTCACGAATACGTTTAAGATCACAGTTTGTACGGTTTATTGCATCGGCTAGATCATTAAGTGGAGCTTGAGTGTAAATTTGGAGATCGTCTGCATAGAGATGATAGGAAGAAGAGAGTTTATGTGAGATTGAATTAATAAAAAGGGCAAATAGAAGAGGAGACAAAACGCCACCTTGCGGGACACCAGCTGATGTGGAACACCAGGACGAGAAGGACTCGTCAATCCGAATCCGTTGCCGGCGCCCGTGCAGATAACTGCGAAACCAATCAATCACCGATGGAGATATGTTAATTGAGCTAAGTAAGCCAAGGAGGATGTCGAAATCAACAGTGTTGAAAGCATTGCTGAAATCTAACAAGGTAAGGATAGTAAGTTGTCCGTTTTCCATACCTGATCTGATGTCGTCAGTGATTTTTACGAGTGCAGTAACAGTACTATGACCAGGACGGAAGCCAGACTGAAAAGGATTGTGTAAATGATGATTTACAAGGTAGGAGCTGAGCTGATTGTGGATAAGGCGTTCAAGGACTTTGGACAAGAATGGAAGGATCGAGATAGGGCGATAGTCGGAAAAGGAAGAAGGTTTAGATTTTTTAGGGAGAGGGATAATGTGAGCCTCCTTCCACACCGCAGGGACAACACCAGAGGTAATAGAAAAGTTAAGGAGGTGACAAATCACTGGAAGTAATTCCTCTATGATAGGAATGATCATATTCCGACCAATATTGTCACCTCCCATAGCGTTAGAGGAAATGGACATTATGCTCTTTTTAACATCACATGCAGTGAATTGACTAAAGACAAAAGGGAGATAGCTAGGAGTTGGCAAAGAAGAAAGATAGTTTAAGGTACTATTTTTGTCACCCAAATCCATATTGGATGACGATGAAAAGTGAAGGTTAAGAGAATCAATGTCGAGATCTTTGCAGGATGCGTTATGACGTGACTTGCCAACTCCTAGCGTTCTAAGAAATTTCCAGACTTTAGCTGGTTCTACGTTAGAAACAGAAGCATGAATATAGCGGCGCTGAGCATCCCTACATACTCTATTACAGCGATTCCGAGCTAGAAAATATTTTTCTTTATTGATCTCATTACAGCATCGTTTATATCTTGCTTTTGTGATAGCTTTTTTATGCATCAAGGATTTTATTTCGTCTGTGAGCCATGGGGCTGGCAGATGCTTCATTTTGATAGCGCGGATCGGTGCATGGATGTCGAATAGCGTATTGTGGGTCACACAACCTAAGAGCTCTATTTATTAGAGTGTCTTGGCTTAAAAGGTACATTTTCCAGCGTTGTGCACTCAAACCACTCCATAAAAATGTTTGCGACTACCGGAGCTATAGGAGACCCCATTGCTACACCCTCCATTTGCAGAAAATAATCACCCCGCCACATAAAATAGCCACTAGACAAAAGAAACTCAATCACCTTCATGTACTCGATAGGTATTGAAGTAGGTAGCAATAATTCCTGAATTATAGTTATGGTGTCCGCTATCGGTACATTGGTGAACAGAGAGGTTACATCGAAACTCACCATACATTCATCTTCCTGTATTACTATTCCATCCAACAGTTGTGTGAAGTGGGTGGAGTCTTTCACGTAGCTATTCGTTTTTCCTGTGAATGGAAGCAGTACATTCGCCATAAAGCGCGCTGTTTTTTACAGTATTAATTGGAGTATTAAGACCGGATCTATGGGATACACTGGATGCAATGTCAGCCAACAGGGCAGAGTTAGTGAGAATCAGGATAACAAATACCCATAACTCCAAATTTGAGCGTGTGACCCACAATACGTGGATGCTGAACTGTCACATGTGAAAGAGGTGTTAGAGAGAAACGGCTATGGTTGGAGACAAAGTTTTCGGATCGCAAACACGTCTATGAGGTCACGCAAGGCATCGGTAGAGAGAGCTGCAGCATACTTACCATTTGTTAAGGGAATAACAGATAAAATCGGGCACGTCTTACGTCGAAAATACAGCATAAAAACGATATTCCGACCCCTGACACAATTGAGACAATTGCTACGTTCTCCCAAGGATAGAGACCCATTAGGTGTCCCCGGTGTCTACAAAATTCCTTGTGACTGCGGTAAATGCTACATCGGCGAGACAAAACGCAACATTTCTACAAGGCTCACCGAACACATACGCGCTGTGAAGAACTTAGATATCAACAGTTCCGCCATAGCAGAGCATTCGCTGGTCACTGGTACGACGCACTATATCCGTTTTGATAAAGCCCGGGTCTTGGCAAGAGAAAAGTTTTTCGTTCCTCGCAAGATCCGCGAAGCTATCGAGATAGGTCGTCTACCAAACTTTAACAGAGACCGTGGATGGGCTTTACCCCCCGCCTGGAAGTCATGTCTGTATGGACTGCATGATAACGGGGGAGTCGAATCTGACATTGCCACAGTGAGCGTAGCCTGTCTGGCTCCTCCAGGAATAGGTTATTGCATCGACGTGAGCAGTAGCGTAGACGATGTAGCACCCCTACCACCAGTAGTTACAACAATGCTACGAACACAATCGCCCCCTCCACTCGCGCGCCTTTATAACCGCGCACAACGAGCGGCAGCGCGTAGTGCACGGCGCGACGCGGAAGGAGAAAGTCGCAACCACTCACCCTGATGAAGACTCTCGGAATGAGTCGAAACTTAGTCGGTGCCTTCACCGATAGTGCAGTACGTGAAAATTCCCGTTTTTACAATATGAACTTAAATATAGCGATAAAACCTTTGAACAAATCGATTGCAAAAATATGCATTTCAATCGGCTAAGCCGTTACGGAGAAAACAAACAACAACGCATACGGGCTCCTCACTTCAATCATCATCAATATATTATATAAAACTGTTCCGTTACTTACTGGCGGACCAACGCACAGCCTAAACCATACGTTTTAGAAGCATGAAACTTGGAGGGTATATTCCTCTTATAATGTAGGGGGTGATACCGTCTTAAAATTCTACCCCTAAGGAAGGAAACTTCACATAAATAATCTTCAATCCAAATGATAAAAGTCTTATATAATAAAAAAAGTACCCCCTCAAAGGGGATGTAGTGGGTGTCAAAGTCTAAGAGGTGTATCAACACACAGCCTAAACCATAAGTCCTAGAAACATGAAACTTGGAGTCCTCTTATGGTGTAAATTCTACCCCTAATGAAAAGGGCTCTAAACCTTTGTATGAAAAAAAAATAATATAATTATCTCCCCAAACTACTCCTTGGTTGTAGAGGGTGTCCAAGTTTGTATGGGAACTTTTTAACGAGTGGTCCAATTTGATGAAACTCGGCATAAATATTATTTAGTAAAAATGATAAAAGACAAATACTTTTTTTAAACTACCCCTCAAAGGGCCTAGGATGGTGTGTTAAGTTTGCTTAAGAAATGTTTAACGCTTGGTGCGATTTGCTATAAACTTAGTTTGGATAGGTACAAAATACAAAAGAACTGAATACGTACCAGGGTATTCAGTGCAAGGCATGCAATTATTTTTGATGCACCTATCAATTGACTATCCTACGCGAGCAAAACCGCGGGCATCGGCTAGTTAATCATAAAAATCGCGTGACATGTTTTATTGCGCGAAAAACCTTCGGATCCTTGCATTGACCATTACGTTACATTATTACACAACAGGGATGCATACTATGAAAAGCGCCTTCAAGACGATGAAGTATATAAAGCATAATAATAATATTAATGTTATTAAACGATTTTTATTTTCGAAAATTTTTTGTACCTTCTTTAATAACTAATTGTACCTTCTTTAATAACTAATATTAGTTTCTTAAATTTCTTGCGTTTTATGAAAGAGGTTGAGTTTAGCATGAGCAAAAAACGCAAGATCTAAGAAACCCGTAGTTTAGAAATTAGCATGTAAGCGACATGCTATTTCATTAAAAAAATGTGCCTTACCTTACGTTACTCAATTCTAAGATGTAAATCGACATAGATTGATGTAAGTATGTGACATGAAAGATAATAAAGTTATTTAGTGTAAAGGACTATAAAAGTGTTGCATTTTGGAAAAATGTGTGTAAAGGTCATATATTTTTAAATCGTTCTATACATATCTTTTTTAACCGTCCTTGGCTTTTAAAAAAAAAATAAGATTATAGATTTTTTAAGATATCCGAATTCTAGCACGCCAGTCGATAGAGCGGAAATTCCGAATCCAAAGATGTATAAGTTTACCTACATTGTAACTCATTTTGGCCAAAATGTCCCTATACGCTTATCCGGTATCGATAACTTGATTTGTTTTTCCATAATTTCTAGCATCTAATTTTACGAAACGTAGAATAATGAACTGAGTAATTTGGCGAAATATTAGAGGCTAAAAACATTTCAAAGCCAGCAAGACTAAGTTAATTTATCGCTTTTAACAAATTCACCAAATGATTGTAACATCTATAGAATTCGTTTATTAGGTAGGTAGGTAGGTACAACTATTGCGTAGAAGCATTGTAGTACCACTTTTTTAGAATGCACTCGAGATTATACCCTTAAGCTGATACATACTGGACTAATGGCACGCCCTTTCTCAAAAAGTACCAGGACGATCTTGGGCCAACTACCGACATAAAATTCCCGCAACCTTTACGATGTGTGACGATGTCATCGTTCCATTGGGTTGGGCCTACCTATTTTAATCGTCTGACCAAAACACATTAGTGGTCTACTGGTCTCAACTTCATTGATCATATTCTTTTGAAACATACCTATTGTTCGACTTTCAGTTCTCTAGGAAGGACTTACGAGCGGGCTTTGGTTGGCGGTGATTGACAGTGTGTCACGCAACGTTTTTATGTAAGTATTAGATACTAATACTTACATAAAAACTTTTTTTACTTACAAAAAAAGCATTATTACGTAACGATAGAAATCCAGCCGTTTACAACCAAACGGAACTCAGCAATCACCAACGGCTTGATCGAGGTAGGTAGGTCCCTACTTTTACAGGATATCTCAGAATATGTATCCATACCGATTCTAAACCTTATTTTCATCAAAAAAATTCTAGAGCCGCCCAAAGTTTTTAAATGTTTTTGTACTTTTGTGAGACTTACAAGTTATGTTCATGTCCATCGTCGTTTTGTTTGGATTCCAGTTTTGCGTCCATTTCATCTTTATCTTTTTCCGCGAATTCAGTTGCCTCTTTGATATTATGATCGCCAGCATCTTTCTCATGATTAGTATCTTGGGTTATCTCAATAAATTTCCCAACTACTTCTTCTAATTTTAATTTCGGTATGGCATCATCTTTATCTTCGTCTTTAGACGTTTTCGTTATTACACTAGTAACATTATGCCCACTTTCTAAAATTTTCCCAATCCTATGTAAGTCTGAAACAACGTATGTATTTAGATATGAACCTACTTAATAAGATTCATTATAATCGCAATACTTTTGGAATGCATATTTATAAAATTTGCATAAATTTATCATAGGACGTACCTATCTCTATAAATAATGTATACTTTTTATACGTACATATGTGATGGACACCATGTCAGACAACAGGTAACATTTCTCTCAAGGTCTTCTAAACATGAACTGCGAGCGGTAGTCGGTAAGCATACCTCCATATATAGGAACCTAGTACTTGAGATATGTGTACCGTCTAGCGCACTACTTACGAAGGAAGCAAGCATGTAGGTATATAAGTGGGTACTTATCAGCGTTGCCAGTTTTCTTCGAGTGAAGCGGGATTTTGAAACCTTTTGATTAAAAAAGCGGAATTCTTATGTTGAAGCAGAACATAATAAAAAAACTGGACAAGTGCGAATCTGACTCGCGCACAGAGGGATCCGTACAAGCTTGTAAAGCACCAAATCTTTACTGTAGCAAACTTAACTTTGTAGTTGAAAAATATCCTCCCACGCAACGATATACGTCACGGCCAATTCACCAACTGCAAATGTAAGTTTGTCATCGCAAAAAATGATTTTTATGTGATTAAACTACAAAATAACGATTTTCTGTCTGTGAGACAAAATTAGCAAATTTCATGATTGTAAGTCACCCTAGGTTTTGGTCTGAATATCAAAATATGTCACATAAATGGCCGTATTTTTATTGCATTTACTAAGAAGCATTTTTAGATCTCCCAGGGGACCGTAGACCTACGTATTTGATACCTCCTCGCGTTCCTGAGAAAAGGAGTTGACAGAGGTGATCCCTAGAAACGTAAATAATCTATTTTTATTACCTACTTATTATATTATCTGAGTTTCAAAGTTAGTTTAATTTTCTATATACTGTGACGTGCGCGGCTATCTAACTACGGTACGCTAGCTTCATCACTTATCCATCGCTTATCGCAGTACTTGTTTTACCGCCATCTAGTATTGTCTGCAGGCACTAATAGCGCTAGTAAAGCGACCCGTAGATTCAGTTCTGTTCAACATTTGAATGTGTATCAATCAAAGTGAAGCGATACCTAGTGACTAGTGAAGTGACAGGTGTGCTAGTGTTGTACTTCGTGATACAGGTGATACAATGCTTTAGTATTTTTTGTTTTCATTGTGAAGTTTTGTTGTGCTGTTTGTTTTGTTGTAAATTTAATAGTGTAATTTTGCTATTACAATGTTCTTTTAGTGTACAATTGGACTTAATTATTTTATCCCGAACCCTAGCTCGTAACAATACTAATAATAACTGTCTATACATATTGCTTACCTACGGATTTCTGATTTATACATCTCTTCAAGATTTAACTTATTCTTGCCTACGCCGCAGGAATGAACCTGTCCCGAGCAGAATATTAATTTTGGCCTAAAAATCGGGACGTCCCGCCAAAATCGGAACATCTGGCAACACTGTTACCTACATGCTTGCTTCCTTCGTAGATGGTGCAGCCGAATAATACTAACTATACTAGTTTAGGTATACGTGGTACCTACTAACACTGACGTTAGGTATACGTTTACTAATAAATGTTACCATCTCTTACCTTTTTCAGGTTCTAAACTAGTCGTAGATTTGTTATTCCTAGCTAACTGTTGTATTTTTTCTGTGGTACCACTTCGCGGAAGCACTTTTATTTCAGTTCGATTTTCGCTTGCTGTGTCGATCGTTTCTACATGTTTTGAGTAGGTTTCTTCTGTGTCTTCTTCGAATTGTATACTTTTGTCTGAAAATAAAATAATGCCACTATCAACAGGTAAAACCTAGAGAGATCCAGACTTGCTACCTAAGTTTCTTCGGTATATTTTTATCCAAATATATTCTTTTACAGTGAAGTCATAAATCTAAGAACCTACTTCTTAGAACACGTTATCTCTACGCCAATTGATTTATTTTAGCTATGTTTATAGCAAGGATAAAACTCAGGTTTATAATCACGCGATGTTTTTTCTTTGTCATGTCACTGATTCTTCAGTCACCCTGCTTCAATGGTGTTCTGAAATAGATACGGGGATTTGCTGTACCTACCTATGGTTACGACTGGTAGACCGGTCTGACGATAATGAAACCCGCCGTACCTGTAATCTATATTTAACTATACCACAGATATTATAATACAAGTACAGATACCTCATCCCATACAAGAAAATGGATCGCTCTAACTCGGACTATTTTGTTTGCCATAAATATGTACTAGATGCCGCTAGCGAGCGGTGGGTAGCGAGCGCCATCTAGCTTGTACTGTAGGTGGATTTAACTTCCTAATAAAATATAAACAAATAGATGGCGATAAAACCTAATGAGGGTTTTGATTCAAAATAGGTAGGTACCTATGATGCTTGTGAACTGTGTTATACGTACTTATCTACCTACTTAGTGTTTTTATGCTGCGGCCGCCGCGCGCCCGTCGGCGCGGCCACAGGTTAGATGATAGTACAGAAATATAATACTACCTACTCGGCTGATGCTGCATTACTTTATTCCTTGATCGTCATCACTATCATCATCGTGGGAAGTCCACTGCTGGACATAGGCCTCCCTAGACCTAAAGAGTGGATTTATAATAAATACAAGATTAGGTACTTATTTTTCCCCTACAAGAGAATGTTACAACTCGGAATCAACCTAGGTACCTACTTTAAAACGAAAAAAAAAAACCAATTAATCTATCTAGGTAGGTATCTACCTACATAATATTCAACTAGGAAAAGAAGACGGTTTTCTACTTGCAGTAATAGAATATACCTAATTATACAAGTAGAAAAAGAAAATGAATTGAAATAAAACACAGCAGGTATTTAAGCCAAATAATAAATATATTTTTTCAATACAATTGTTTGAAAAGTGAAGTTTGTAAATACGTAGGTATAAGTAGGTAGCTTGAAATGTAAGGAAACCTACCTAACGAAAGTATTAAGTAGGTAGGTATACCTATTGATATTATGGTAGGTACCAAAACATACGTACCTATGTTTGGTGTGGTTGGGTGTGTATGTTGATAATATGTTTTAATATTGGCACAGATTTTATAATACCCACTGTATTGGTGTGTTTATTATTAACTAGCTTCTGCACACGGTTTTATTCGGATAAAAAGTAGCCTGTGTTATTCTGATGTATGAACAATATTACTGTAAAGTTTCATCAAAAACCGTTCAGTAGTTTTTGCGTGAAAGAGGCACAAACATCCATCCTCACAAACTTTCGCGTTTATAATATTAGAACCTAGGATTGTATTGAATTAGGAAGGTACGAGTATGTTTGACTAATTGAAAAAAAATTGTAATAACTGAATGTTCAGAATCTGTTTGCCAATTTTCATACAATTTAATACCTAGGTGCCTTACAATAACAAGCAAAATCGTGCCGCCGATGGTAAACCCGCCGCGACGTTTCCTGCTTTATAGAGCGGGCGTTCGGCTCAGACGCACAGTAAGTAGGTATGTAGGTACATAATATGTTTGTTGACAACCTCTGTGGCGCAGTGGGCGAAGGTCCGCCTGAGACGCAAAAGGTTGCGGATTCGATTCACGCTGCGGGATAAATGTTTGTATGATCTGCAATCATTTGTCTCGGGTCTGGGTATTTTCTATGTATAATAAAGTATTTACAAAAAAAAAATATAATTAGTATATCAGTCACATAACACAAGCTCTGCTTACTTTGGGGCTAGATGATGCTGTGTGAAAATGTCCAGCATTATTTATTTATTTACTTCTTCACGCAAAAACTAATGAACCGATTGCGATGAAACTTGATAGGTAGGTACATAGCTGTTACGTTTTATCCCGATATTCCCACGGAATCGAATCTTACGCGGTTGAAACCGCGGAGTGCAGCTAGTTTATTAATAAAAAGCAGATAACATTCAAAATTTTAGGGTTCCTACTTTAAAAAAAACCAAAACTACTAGGTATACAAAGTTTATACCCCCACTCCCTCATTCCGCCCCGTAAAGTGGAAATATCAATAAATCCTTTCTTACCTACGTCATAATAATAAACTTATATTCTAAATTTCAGCTTTCTAGACTTTGGCTGAGCAGTCAGTCAGTCAGTCAGTCAGGATATATGATTTTATAAGTAAAGATAGATTTCCTACGTTAGATTGTGTGAAATATAGGTATATTCCATACAAAACAACACGCAAACGTCTGCAAATAGTGTCATCTATTACTATGCAGCACAAACTAAACAAAACAAATCTTGCCAAACTCAAAGTAGTATAAATGATTTCCGCTTGAAGAATGACGATAACATCGAAATATGAGAAAATAATAAAATGTGATTTATGAGCTCATTATTTCATTTTCTAATACAAAAGAGTTTTTTTTTTTTTAAATATGAACATACCATTTATTTTATGTTTTAGGACCTAATTTCGAGTTATTCTCAAACTTCAATTTGACAAAGCGATACCTATAACACCATCTATTGATATTTGTTCGAACTAATCTTATTTACTTAGAGATGAGTCCGTGACTATAATATCTATACTCTATACTAATATTATAAAGAGGAAATATTTTTGTTTGTTTGTACCGAATAGGCTCCGAAACTACTGGACCGATTTTAACAATTTTTTCACTAATAGAAAGCTAAATTATCAGGAAGTAACATAGGCTATAGTTTATTTTCAAAAAAATAGAGATCCTTAGAAAATTGCAATAATGTAACATACCATTTATTTCATGTTTTAGGACCTAATTTCGAGTTATTCTCAAACTTCAATAACAAAGCGATACCTATAACACCATCTATTGATATTTTTTCGAACTAATCTTTTTTACTTAGAGATGAGATCCCGTGACTATACTATCTATACTCTATAGACTATAGATAGCATAGTATACTAATATTATAAAGAGGAAATATTTTTTGTTTGTTTGTACCGAATAGGCTCCGAAACTACTGGACCGATTTAAAATTTTTTTTCACTAATAGAAAGCTAAATTATCAGGAAGTAACATAGGCTATAATTTATTAAAAAAAAAATAGATAGATAAATAAATAGATCCTTAGAAAATTGCAATAATGTAACCCTGGAAATCGGGATCGGGATCGGGATCGGGATCGGGATCGGGATCGGGATCGGGATCGGGATCGGGATCGGGATCGGGATCGGGATCGGGATCGGGATCGGGATCGGGATCGGGATCGGGATCGGGATCGGGATCGGGATCGGGATCGGGATCGGGATCGGGATCGGGATCGGGATCGGGATCGGGATCGGGATCGGGATCGGGATCGGGATCGGGATCGGGATCGGGATCGGGATCGGGATCGGGATCGGGATCGGGATCGGGATCGGGATCTTATTTTGTTGTTGTAAAGAGAATGATCACGAGGTGGTCCCATAAAAGTTTTATTTCTGAGGAATTGCTATTTTTCCCGTAAAACTTTAAAAAACATCATCATCTAATCAAGCGATTGCAATCGCGAACGAAGTCACGGGTACAGCTAGTAAATTATAATTTTACAGGTCTGCTCCTGAATGGGCCACCTCGCAGACCAAGTACCAACTTTGTTAGATCATTTCACATTTATTGTCTTGTTATTATAAAGAATAATTTATAATTGTCTAACATTAGCCAAAACCGCTTTACCTCAGTTTATAACCCAAAATTTTATAGTGTGCTCAAATCCAACCCAGTAGCAGGGGCGCGGCTCGGCGCGTTTAGATGTGTGTAGCCTTACCTACCAATTAGTAAGTAGTTAAAGTAGGTATACTGTGCATAATACTGTCATGCTTAGGTAGGTAAATTCGCCAAATACAACTAGTAAATGATATTATGCAAAACCTGATACGTATCAGTTTGTTTGTGCACAAAGCATGCAAACAATATTCCTCGTCCTTGTATTCAAGTTATTAACATTTATTCAATATTAATTATAAAACGTCCCTATACTTACCTTCTTTGCTTGAGTTTGCCGAGATCGTGTTTGGAGCGCTGCTGGAACAGCCCATGATGCATGGAGTAGACTAGGCCCGGGCTGGAGGCATCTGACGAGTTCGCGCGTAAAGTTTGGGCGAGGACAGGCGTGCGCCTTCGCGACAGCGGACCACCCTGTCTCGGCCACACAACTCGACTGCTCGCTCGCTGCTACCCAAGATCGTATCGTAACTAAGTACCGTACCTATTATGGGAGGTGGGTGCCCACTAAACTGACCTCGCACCCCCATCGCGTTTTTCCAATTAAACCTACGTAACACATTCTTTTACTTAGACGCGCAAGTGTTTAGTGAAAGAACTTACTTCCGTTCATATGAACCTTCCATGCACCCACCTATCTATCTTGATGGGTATTTTGTGTCTGTGAGTATTTTAGTCCTGACATAAAAACTATGAACATCGAGCGGAAAAAAATGAAAGAGCACCAGCTATATTTCTTTTCCCGATTTTATAATTTTCTCCAATTTCGTTCTCGCACCTTAGGTTGGTGCCTGATAATTTTTCTTAGGTTAATTTAAAACTTCCATAATATTCGAGAACATTAAAAAAAACTTATCACGAACCCGCGAGCAAAAGGGCATGCAAAATTGCACTTTAAAAAAAAAAAATTTTACAATTCGTGATAATATACATTATGTGAAGGTCAATCAACTTTACTACCTTTTTTAAATAAAGCAGTTGGAAATAAGTCGAAAGATTTTGCGCCAAAAGGATAGGTAATTAGGTAGACCTTCTAACTTTCTAAGTAATGGCAATAATAAGATACGCTCATGTTACTTTGCTTTAAACAGGTAATTGGTAAAACTTACCTAGTCCTTTCCAAAATAAAGTTCACCAAACATTCTTCGAATTTATCACAACTTTAAAAATAAGTTATATTGTTATGATATAGTTAATTTGACCGTTAGCCTGATGACCGTTTATTACTTAACTTGCAATTAAGGTCCGACTGAGATTTCGGTCTCGGTCTCGGCCATTCTCGGCAAAAAAATATTCTCGGTCTCGGCTCAATTTTCAGGAGACTCTCGGCCACGGACGGGAATCACAAGTTCCGCAATATTTAAATTTTCCGCGCGAGGAGGTATATCAAAGATCAACCAAAGGACGACCGATGTGGCGCGGTGGACGAAGGTCCGCCTGCGACACAGGAGATTGCGTGTTCAATTCCCGCCCTGGGACAAATGTTTGTACGATCTGCAAATATTTGTTCCGGGTGTTCTGGGTATTTTCTATGTACAATAAAAAAATATCTATCTATGTAATGTATTGTATTAAGTATATCAGTCATCTAATACCCATAACACAAGTTCTGCTTAGCTTGGGGCTAGATGATGCTGTGTGGATTGTCCAGCATTATTTATTTATTTATTTATTAACGATTGTTTCATTGGTTGATCTTTGATATACCTCCTCACAGTCAACAGACTGTGAACGAGTGCCGCTCGGTTAGTTTTTTTATTCGTAATCGTCCGTAGAAGGAAAGGTAGAAAGAAAGTAAGGTAGGGGAAGACCAAAAATAAACTCCATGAGCCTAATAAAAGAGCAGATCGCTGTCTTGTCGTATAAAGAAGTAAAAATACCGCATTGGAAAGATAAAGATGGAGGAAAATGCATCATTGCATCGACAAGAGCTAAGCTCTTTAATTTAATATATAAATTAATCGTCCGTATATCACAGTGAAACAAACAATTTTATTTTTCTTGCCGCTGTCGATTTCATGATTAGAGTGATATATTGATAATTTGAAGTAAATATTGGTTATGCACTGCTTGATTAGTAAAATACCTGCCTGCCTGCCTACGTTGCGTAGGCTGCCTATATTTATGATTATTGGTATTCATCTCCGTACAAAGTGTTAAGACCAACAGCCAACAAGTATTTATCAGCACCATTAACTAGTGTCGTAAGTAAGCAGCTATTTAGTAAAGCTGGACAGTAAGTAGTACGATGTAAGGCGGCACAATTTAACAGGATACAATGCGGGGAAAGGTATCATGGTAGATTAGATTTTTCTAGTACACAACAATAGTTATTACTACTAATGCAAAATGACTTGATTAAAAGACTGATTAGATTCTGATTGCTGAGATAAATAATTTTTGTGAATTTTTAAGTTAATTATGAAATTTACGATTCTCGGTCTCGGCCATAGCTCAAAAACTAGTCTCGGTCGGACCTTACTTGCAATTGATAAGATCCATCCTTTAAATGTAACGTTTCCAAATTACTCGGGAGTTACAGAGAGTTGAACTCTTTCAAAGCTCAAGTAATCAACATAGTAAGAAGCTGGAAAATATAAGTTTATGTCTAAAATCAATAGCGACCTGCTAAAGATTAATAAAGGCGCGATTAGAGTAAAAAGGCAAACAATAAATTCGTGTCCACACAATTAATAATTTTGGCCGGCATGTTTCTAACAAAAGCTCTTTGTTCTTAAATACAATTCACGCAATAGCTCGGCTGTTCTAGCATCACGTATAAATTATACCTACAGCCCGGTCCCGCCCTGAGAGGCCGCCCGCCCAAGCCGCGCGCACTTAGACGGGTGGCATACCGGCAGCTGTTTTTATCCACTGTTTTCATTACCAACCCTCTAGGTCACTTTTAAAAATAGTATCTTTTTATTAGATTTGAATAACAAACACATAACAACGTACTGTTAGGCGAAGTCGGAATTAGGTTCTACCCGCCCGCGCCAGCCACCTTGTGGCATAATTTATGTGTGCCTGTAGAAAATGTAGAGTTTAATTTAATTAAATATCTAGTCTAGTACCTACTTATATACCTTCTTACACCTCAGTGGTATTTTTGAACACATTCTCTTGACAATGTTCAATGGTAGTTAGTTATTTTGTATGAAATCTAATAAGTAGGTAGAGTAGAAATATTCTGCCTTACCCAATCAAATCTTATATCACTGGCCTGTCTACGTGTGATTTAACCTGTAGCAGAGTTTCATAGGTTTTAATATTAGTGACGTTTTTAGGGTTCCAATACCGTATGGGGAAAGTAGAACCCTTATAGTTTCGTCATGTACTTGTAAGTTTGTCTGACAATCTGTCGTCTGAGTGTCATACCTCGCACCCCGATTTCTCCCTTATAAAATTATGTGTACCTACCAACAGGTGCGTACTTTTAATCTCAAAGCTAAAATTATAAAATAAATGAGAAGGTACTTTTACTTCCTAACTTTTTGGCGCTCTCCGTACCCAGGTTACCTATGCGTGAAGTGAGGTATGATTTAGGTATCTCTGTTTAATAAAATTATACGATGAAAGAAATAAAAAATTGGATACAATATGAGATAAAATTGTGGCAATACCAATTTTATGAAAAATTGGTATTGCCATAATTTACGTCAAAATCTGTGATCGCAGTCTTACAACGAAAAAGTCAAGCAAGATAAGTATGCGCTTCGTATCAATTCATGATATTCTCAACTCTTCATCCTGTAACATTACATCCATTAGGTAGCATATAGGAATAGGAAGGTTCCTTATTATTTTACCTACGTAAACAGACGCCTCGTTTCTTATAAAAATAACACAAGAGCTTTTTATTTATTGTGTCAGAAAATTTAAATAATTCTGCATGACTCGCGTAACAAAGCATTGCTTTCGCTTCATGAAGGTCATGTTGAATACCTACACATCTGACCTTTTAGATTAAAAGTATCATCGCTCACTTATTTTTATAACTTTATTGGTTAGGTACCTAGGTACCTACTGCTGTCTTGAATGTGCTTGCTTTGATCAGAAATAACTATTAAACTACCAGCCCTACGCAATGATTTTATAAGCACCTAGAGATGATTCAGGCACCATGCCGCATAATTAGCAGGGGATGATGGGGGAACCCGTGGCCGACCCGAATCACTCGTATGTTCTACGATCGTAGTTCAGGATCCCTGCTCCTTTTGGATCATAGTACCTACCTAGATCATTCAGAATATTCTCTGGTCCTCTGGGTATACCTACCATCAGGTAAATAAAATCACGCTTTTATGTTTATTAGTAGGTATTTAATTGGTAATTTTTACCTCAAGTAATTTAAAAGTAAAGTCATTTTAGTTTAATGGCATTTTTAACCCGTGTGTTTCGTGTTTTTTTGTAACACCTTATCAACCAACAGCACATCGCAAGTTGGCCAAACCAACGCGATTTGAGTTCTGAGCACCGGAAAATTAATTGCGCCTTTATCAGCTAGAACAGCGTTCAATACCTAAAATAGAATTTTATTGGTTTATTGACATCAGAGTTACCAAGTTTAACTATCGTTTTACTATTATGTGAGTTGAGTAGGTACAAGTGTTGTAAAATTATTTCACAAATAAATGTCACAAAGTTCAAAAATAAATAGTGCTTTAAGCAGTCTTCTGCAAGGCAGGTATAAAGTTATAAATGAAGCGTAATCGAGCATTATGGGTGAACCTTGAGGTACCTACTCTACGGTAGGCAAAGCTAGGTGCGTGCACACGGGCAAGGTCCCGCCTCGGCTACGACTAGGTCCCCGCTCAGGGCTATCGCCTCAATCTCGACGGCTGCATCCATCGGCAACTTGCCGACCTCATAGGTGGCACGCGCTGGACAGTCCTTAGGGAAATCTGGAACAGATTAAAATTGTGTTACTTGTATTATAATATCTGTGATTGTGTTAAGGTTGCTAGCTTACCTTCACTCAACAGTCTTTATTTATTTATTATCTCTTTTATTATTTATTTATAAGTGAACAATAGACGGACTCAAGGCTAAAGCATTTTCTACCAGCCAACCCAATTTGTTGTAATTGGCGGTAAGCGTGCTACAATTTTTTATCAACTTATAGATACCTACCTACCTAAAATAGATACAATATCATTTTATATATCTTATTACATTTACTTAATAATATATAATCATATATTTATAAGCACTTATACAGATAAATAATAGTTTGAAGGTAGGGTAGTACCTAGATAAACTATGAATACAACTCATCGAACTTACCTATAGCCTTTTCTATAAGGTAAGGAGATTACCCCCTTGTTTGCCACCTGAGACACGTAAGAAGCGGGTGGGTAAGTAGGTAAAGTAGGTATTGTGTTTTAGAAAAAGAGGTATTTATCTTGTTTTTTTTTTCTTGTTTAGGCTTTCTCACACTTGCGGTGTGTCCAGCGAGGCGATGGGTTTACGCGCTTAGCACGCACGGGCATAGAATATATCTATTTACCTGTGATACAATATTACTACTATAGTACCTACCTAAGTATTGTAATATATAATATCTATGCTACTACTTACTCTTACCTTTTGTGCCACGAGTGCGCAACAAGCCCGCCCGCTACGAGACACGCAACGAGGACGGGGCTGCCGGCCGCCGCGCCGCCGCCTCCTCACAATACATTCACGTGCAATATTGTGAAAAATTATAATGTTATTAAAAAAAAGGACAAGTAGTAATCACTTTCTGTCAGTCAATAATTTAAGAATGGGTCCTCCTTAATCCGTCCTCTCCGGATTCTTTTCCTAAGTATCGAAGCAAAAAGGCCAACAACGGTTTTTTTCTCAGCTGGATACCTACCTACATAATGTTTGTTCTAAACTGCAAATGGCGGATTACACGTCGCGAGCAGGAATAACGACCTCGCTATCTGTTACGCGATACCTACGCGTCGAACATGCACGCACGCACCCATTGCGCACCCGCGCGCGTTGAGCCTGCTGCGTGCCCGCATTGACCGATCACCTCGCTGGAAACACGCTCGCAAAACGCCAGTCTCAGAGTACTTTTTCATAAAGGAAAGCTAGTGTGCTAAGGCTTTACTGCAGGCGGTCGTCTTATGTTTGTACCAAGCTTAGTTATCTACGAGGGTGTATTGAAAAGTTCGCGGCCAGACATAAAAATCTTTTAAATATTTTCACGAAACTACCCTCATTTTGTTTGTATGTTCACTGGTAAAAACAGTGTAAAATTTTATTACCGTACAATTTGTGGTTTTCACGTTAGAGCCAATTAACTAATACCAGAGGGGCTAGACAAATACCACTTTCTGTTGACGTTAACGCCTGCGGAAAGATAAAATTGTATGGAAATGTCACGTGATATTTCCGCAGCAAATGTCATTTCCATACAATTTTTTCTTTCCGCAGGCGTTAATGTCAACAGAAAGTGGTATTTGTCTAGCCCCCCTTGAAAAATGGAGAATATTGAACAACGTGCGGTCATCAAATACTTGTGTAAAAAAAGTTTAACATCAAAAGATATTACTACATAAGGTGAATGTGCCCCGTCGTATACGACTGAAAAAAAATGAGCTGCAGAATTTAAACGTGGACGAGAGAGCATCGAAGATGACCCTCGTCCTGGTCGGCCTACAGTGTTTACGACGGAAGAAAACATCAGAAAAGTGTGTGATCTCGTATTGGAAAACCGTAGATTGACTATCAGGGAGATAGCTGACACCATGGGCATCTCATATGAACGAACGCAAAACATTATTGTTAACAAACTCGGGTATTCTAAGGTTTCTGCTAGGTGGGTACCCAGGTTGCTTTCATTTGAGCAAAAACGAATTCGACTATCAATTTCTCGCGACTGCTTGGAGATGTTTGAGGCTGATCCGCAAGATTTTCTTAACAGGTTTGTAACAATGGATGAAACCTGGGTCCACTACTATACTCCAGAGTTAAAACAACAGTCACAGTAGTGGAAAAAACCTGGTGAACCAACCCCAAATAAGGCTAAGACTTCTGTCGGCTGGAAAAGTGATGACGTCTGTGTTTTGGGATGCTAAGGGTGTCATCATGGTGGACTACCTTCCAAAAGGCAAAACAATAAACTCGGCATACTACTGTACCCTGTTGCGTCGTTTACGTGAAGAAATTAAAGAAAATCGCCCAGGATTACTGCGACAGAAAGTTCTGTTTCATCATGACAACGCTCGCGTCTCTCGAAACCATGGCCCATATTCGTCATTGTGAATTCGAATTGTTGCTCCATCCGACTTATTCTCCTGATTTAGCGCCGTCGGACTTTCATCTGTTCCCAAACTTAAAAAAAAAATGTAGAGGTCGAAGCCGCAATGAACCTCTATTTTGAAGGCCTTGAGGATCATTTTTTAAAAAAGGTATACGAGTAGAAGCTTTTGAAACCAGATGGAAGAAATGCATTAAGCTAGACGGAGATTACGTCGAAAAATAAAAATATTTTTGCATTTGTTTAATTGTGTTTTTTTGCCTAGGCCGCGAACTTTTCAATCCACCCTCGTATATCTATATCTATCTATCTTCTATCTATCTATACTATAATAAGAATGTAACAGGTCAAATTCTGTACATTGAAGATATTTTGAATTATTTTTGGAGGGCACTCTATAATCAATACTGAAGCCAAAAAAAATATATTTTTTCATTTTTGTCTGTCTGCCTGTCAGAATCTGGGCCGCGCATAGCGCCGAAACTACAGAACGAATTCAAAAGAAACTTGGCATGATTTGAGTTCATACTACTGGGTAGGACATAGGATACTTTTTATCCCGAAATTCAGCACAGTTCCCTTGGGAGAGGGGATCAAATTCAAAATTTGTACTTAGTTGTAATTCATTAACGCGTAGTCCAATTTCATTCATTCTTTTTTTAATAGAAAGGAGGTACTTTAAAGATGATGGCAATCGCGAACGAAGTCGCGGGTACAGCTAGTACAAGATAAGAAAGCCCCGATCACGTATTCTATGACGTTTAGCAGCGCTCCCTTGTGACGTGGACTCTTATAACCAATCTTGCAACCTACTTGAAACCGTTTTGGAGAAAATGTTAATATACGAACGAACAAACAACCTCATGTAGTGTAGGTACCACCAAAAGCATAAACCGACTCCTTACTTTTCATAAATCAGTAAACTGTGGCCTGAACTTTAATTTACGACTTCTGTGGCGCAGTGGGCGAAGGCTCACCTGAGACGCAGAAGGTTGCGGGTTCGATTCCCGCCGCGGAACAAATGTTTGTCTCGGGTCTGGGTTTTTTAATGTATAATATGTTTTTGCAAAAAAATGTATATCAGTCATGTAGTTCCCATAATACAAGCTCTGCTTAGTTTGGGGCTAGATGGTGCTGTGTGAAAATGTCCTGCATTATTTATTTATAAAGGTACCTACATTCCGCATAAACCTGGTTGACCACTTGGAAGTCATTGATACTGGCGAGCAGGATGGTAGTCTTGACAACGGACTCGAGAGAGGCGCCTCCTGCCTCCAGGATGTGCCTGAGGTTTTCAA
Source organism: Perizoma flavofasciatum (assembly GCA_958496245.1). NCBI lineage: Eukaryota > Metazoa > Arthropoda > Insecta > Lepidoptera > Geometridae > Perizoma > Perizoma flavofasciatum. The sequence continues at coordinate 7,171,448 of OY292431.1, forward strand.
GGGCCTGCTTTGTCTGAGCCTCCGCGCCGCCACAGACCAGCTGTGCCTCGGGATCCATGCCAAGGACCCCGGACACATAGAGCGTCTTATCAGCTAGAATAGCTTGGCTGGAAACAACACATGAAACGCTACTTCGAGGAGACAACATCGGTGGCGTAGCGGACGAGTAGCCGGCTGAGACGCAAGAAGTGCTGATGTTCTATCCTGAGTTAATAACATGTCAACACGTCGCCGACGGTATCGACAACATTTCCATACAAAAATTGTCCCTCTCTCCCTTGCCCTCTGGTTTGATTCCCGCTTCGGAACAAATTGTTTTCATTTCTACAGATATGTTCGTGTGTTGTGGTACCTACCGTGGTCAATGGGTACCCCGCGATTAAGGAAATCCTAGTGTGAGGTCAAGACTAGTACCTATGTACTAGTCCTTGTTGGGTATTTATTTATACGATATCTCCTCATTATCATTTAACTGTCTGAAGTCGACTGTTGGATATTGGCCTCCATCAACCAAAGACAAACAATCTAGCCATCTACATACCCTGATGAATAGGTAGTAATTTAAAATTATTAGACTACTTATATGTCTTTGTGTAGACCGACACAAACGTTGCCTAACGGCAACGTTTGCACCTGATGGTGTAATTATCGCGTATTTTTTTAATTTTAGAAATAATAAACCTACCTAAGTACGTAGTGGTATATTAGCTAATAGAAAAGAAAAACAAACGTACCTATAGGGTCCAACAGGCTTGTAAATATTTGGCGATGTAACTATAGTCTTTGTTACTCTGTGAGTGTTCGTTTTAGAAATTTCATTAGTTTTCGACATATTGACTTTTGATATTACGTCGGTCTTGGTCTTGGAAGCTATACCCTCTGAGCTCATTATCAATATCAATGCGTGTCGGCTGGAAGGGTCAATAGTTCATTCCTCGATTAACAGCATTGTCTTTGTACTTAATTAAAAAACATACTTATGGGACCGTGTGAATTGTTATATTAACCAAATGATGCCCTTATAGCTGAAAAATATTACGGGATTTAGAGAAATTAAATGCTCATTATAAAATTTTGACAAAATGTGCCTAAACAAAATGTCATCATGACCACAGACTACTATATGTACCAGGGTAATCATGACCGTCAACAATTTCTAGTCCAACGATAACATAACCTATTCCTTTTAGTCTTGTCATTTAGGAAAGAGCGCCGTTGATGACATTGTGGCGTATTTCCGAATGCCACTGGCAACATTCGTCAGGTTGGCAACTCTGCCGAGCGACTCGGAGTACTTCCGATTACTGCCGTTCAGTCACTTCCGTTTTCACATTGCTTTTCGGAACTTGATTATTATTGAACATAGATACTTGATAAACTTATATTCATCGAATTGACGATAAATAAGTGTGAGATGTATCATAGTGGTTTCAATAAAGCAAGAGAGCTAAACAGCGAGTACAGCAACTCTTAACATCATCGGCACTCTTTCTTTACACAATGGCCTCGATTCTGTAGTACACTAACTAAACTAAATTTAAACTGTCGCTCTCTTTTACCGATAGTGCAAGCAAGAAAGAGATAGCTAAAATTTTAGTGCAGTCAAATTAGTCAGATTTAAGTTTTCCATACAAATTTAGTCGTGATTTTAAAACATGCTGACTATAAACACGAAGAAAAGCGGCACGTAATCTGATTTGACAGCAGCACACAGCAGTAAAATTTTTGCCACCTCTTTCTTGCGTACACTATCAGTAAAAGAGAGCGATAGTTTAAATTTAGTTTAGTTAGTGTACTACAGAATCGACGCCATTAACAGAATTGCATTGGCAGAATTGTATCAAACACAACATCCGAGCCGGATCTGCCGAAGGATTTGTCAGTTGTGCCATGTTGTGTCTAACGAATCTAATATTTGGGCAAGTGTTCCGAAAATACAACTAGTTGTGCATATGGTCCGTGAGGAACTCGCTCTTATAAACAGCATTATTACTCTGCATTAGCATCATTACCTAGTTATCAAGTTTTTCGATTTACATCTTTGTGTCGTACGTGGTCTCATACTTAAGGATACTACGGTATAAGAATCGAAGAACTAGAATCGGTTACCTGCGCCATTCGTTACAGCCAGATGGTTAATTATGTAACCTTTTAGGTTATTTTTAAATCTTAACAAAAAAAATAAAGAAAAAGTTGTCAAAGAAAATAAATATCGTGAAATACAACATAAAATGGAAATCACTGCTAAATTATTATATAATTATTTAAATATATTTAATTTTTCCGTAAATGTATATAACCTACATTTATTTATTAACTCTTTATTGCACATTTAATTAAAAGTGAACTATAGGCAGACTTAATGCTATAGCATTTTCTACCAGCCAACCCAATTTGTTGTGATTGGCGGTAAGCGTGCTACAATTTTTTTTTTCAATGCTCGGGGGTGTCTAGAAGGAGATTGTCAGAAGACCTTACTGTTTTTCGTGTGTGTCAGACCGGAAACGAAAACTGTTTTTTAGATACTCGGTGCAAAGGGATCCTTAAGAACAGAGAAAAGAACATAAAGAATCCTTAAGTTTCTACGCTGCCGAATGGGGAGCCATTTTAATTCAGCGCGGAATTTACTCATATGATCGAATTTGCGAAGGCAGAAAATAAAACGTATGCAGGTAAGGAGGCGATCAAGTTTGTTAAGAAGTTCTTCGGAGATAACTAGTAGGTAAAGCAACGTCGGCATAATCGAATATAGGTAAGAAGTGAGTTTACTGTTTATTGACTGTGTATTTTAGTGGTTATTGAGGGAAAGTGTTTCAGACGGATTATAGAATGCAGAGTGGCATAAAATGTACGAGATAGTACTTTCATATGAAGAATCCAACATAGCTTTGAGCCAAGCAGGATACCAAGGTTTTTAACAATAGGCGTGAAAGGGATATTACAACCGTTGAAGTGAACATGGGGTAGAATACCATGAGAGTCAATTTTGTTCAGCTGGCGTGGGCTGCCCACAATGATGGCTTGACACTTATCAAGATTAATTTAATGCCAAAACGATTTGACCAAGACATCAGACGGAAAAGATCATCATTGAGTGCCCGAATGGCAAAATCCAAGTTGCTGACAGGGGCAGAGGTATAAAGCTGGAGGTCGTCAGCATACATGTAGTATTGACTGAGAAGGTGAGATGATAACAGGTTAATAAATAAAGAAAAAAGAGAGTGCGTGAAGTTAGCCCCGCACTTTTGCGTTTTCTGAATTCTGATACTTGTGCTGAATTGTTTCAGGTTTGTTCTACATTGTTCCAAAATATTTTTTCTCAAGAGTGAAAATTACAGCTGAAAAACGAAAATAAATGCTGGAACCTAGCCCCGCACTTTTGAATTTTCCAAGGTTTGAGAGTTGTGCTGGATTGTTCTAGGTTTGTTCTGCATACCCATACTGGTCAGGCTTGGAGTGTGGGGGGCGCCCTTTTCAGGGCGCGGATGAGGGCTTGCGCATCCCAATGATCTTCGAGGCTATACCGGCAGGGCTTCCCTTACCGGTCAGGCTTGGAGTGAGGGACAGCGTAAGTTGGAGGGGGCGCCCTTTTCAGGGCGCGGATGAGGGCTTGCGCGTCCCAATGATCTTCGAGGCTATACCGGCAGGGTTTCCCATACCGGTCAGGCTTGGAGTGAGAGACAGCGTAAGTTGGAGGGGGCGCCCTTTTCAGGGCGCGGATGAGGGCTTGCGCATCCCAATGATCTTCGAGGCTATACCGGCAGGGCTTCCCTTACCGGTCAGGCTTGGAGTGAGGGACAGCGTAAGTTGGAGGGGGCGCCCTTTTCAGGGCGCGGATGAGGGCTTGCGCGTCCCAATGATCTTCGAGGCTATACCGGCAGGGTTTCCCATACCGGTCAGGCTTGGAGTGAGAGACAGCGTAAGTTGGAGGGGGCGCCCTTTTCAGGGCGCGGATGAGGGCTTGCGCGTCCCAATGATCTTCGAGGCTATACCGGCAGGGCTTCCCATACCGGTCAGGCTCGGAGTGAGGGACAGCGTAAGTTGGAGGGGGAGCCCTTTTCAGGGCGCGGATGAGGGCTTGCGCGTCCCAATGATCTTCGAGGCTATACCGGCAGGGCTTCCCATACCGGTCAGGCTCGGAGTAAGGGACAGCGTAAGTTGGAGGGGGCGCCCTTTTCAAGGCGCGAGTGTGGGGTCACTGGCGGAGATCGGGGGACTCCGCTGGCTTACACGGCCCCACACATGGCCGGGGCCCGGGTGGATCCTGGGCACCCGTTGGGGTAAGATGGTGAATGCTAACGCGACCCCATCTTGCCGAGTGCGTGAAGTTAGCCCCGCACTTTTCCGTTTTCTGAATTCTGATACTTGTGCTGAATTGTTCTAGGTTTGTTCTACATTGTTCCAAAATATTTTTTCTCTACAGTAAAAATTACAGCTGGAAAACGAAAATAACGGTTTTGGAACCTGGCCCCGCACTTTTGAATTTTCCAAGTTTTGAGAGTTGTGCTGGATTGTTCTAGGTTTGTTCTGCATTGTTCCAAAATATTATACTTCTAAGATGAAAATTAACGTCATAAATCGAAAAAAACTTTTTGGAACCTAGCCCCGCACTTTTGGATTTTCAAAGTTTTGACCTTTGTGCTGCATTCTTCTAGGTTTGTTCTATATTGTTCCAGAACAATAATTGTTCTGGGTTGTTCTGGTGTTGTGCTGTATTGTGCTAGCTTATTTCTAGACTGTTCTACAGTAATACATAACATTAAGTGCTAATTTAGCACGAAAAACTGAAAAAAACGACAAATCCTAAAGTGCGGGGCCAAGTTGTAAACCGCTATTTTGATCGTTATTTCAGTTTTTCGTGCTAAATAAGCACTTAATGTTATTTATTACTGTAGAACAGTCTAGAACTAAGCTAGCACAATACAGCACAACACCAGAACAACCCAGAACAATGAAAAAAACACGAATATTCATAAGTTGAAATTTAGAAGGTACCGGATGGAAACCAGTTATTTTCGATTTTCTTCGTCAATTTTCATCTTAAAACGGTTTTACCTTGGAACAATGCGGAACAGACCTTTTTTTTTTTTTTTTTTGTGGGGGGGGGAAAATGCCCACCGCTTTTCCCTTCCGCCATGGGGGTGACGGAAGGGGGTATGTGGGGCTCGAACCCACTAAAAACCCCCCCGGTGAGCAGTCCACCGCCATGGTGGGACGAGATGGGGTCGCTTTCGCATTCACCATCTCGTCCCGGCGGGCGGCCCGGGAACCGGTCCGGGCCTCGGCCTCAGGAAGGGGTAACCTTCTCACCCAAGGTTACCCCTCAGACGTGTGGGGTCGTGCCAGCCGGCAGAGAGTCCCCCGACTCTCCACCAGTGACCCCACTACGGAGGATGAAGGAGGCGGGCGAACCGCCCCCTTCGTCCCCCGCGACGTCTGCGCCGGAGCGGGTCAGATCGGGCGTCATCCTCTCTGACCCGCTCAGCGGCCTCCTTCTGCGTCATGACCTCCTCGCAGAAGGAGACCATCGCCTGCCACTCCCTCTCGCCGCCGAGCATGGCACTTACCACGCTCGGCAGAGAGAGGTCCCGGCCCAGGATCGCTGAAAGTGTGTGTCGCATGGGACCCCACGCGGCACACACCTCCAGCGTATGGAGCGCCGTATTCTCCGGCGCCCCACATTCGTGGCAGGCCGGGGTCGCCTCCCGCCTCGCGATCTGGTGCAGATACTTTCCGAAACATCCATGCCCGGAAAGCACCTGCACCAATCGGAAGGTCAGCGACCCGAACCGCCGCCGCACCCACCTCCGGAGGACCGGTCTTATGGCCTCCACCGTCCACTGACCAGGGACCGGTGGAGCCAGGTCCTCCGCCCACCGCCGCAACAAGGCGGCCCGCGCCAGTCGCCGCATGCGTGCGACCTCCTCCCACACTGGGTACTCCCCAACGGATCTCCTCGCCGCCACAAAGTGGTATACTTCGGCGAGGATTTCCGCTTGGAGAGCCCAGGGGGGATCACCGGCCAACACGCAAGCTGCCGTCCAGGACACCGTCCGGTATCCGCGGATCGCCCTCGTCGCGATGACCCGCTGCGGACGTCGCAGCAGGGTCATGTTTCCGCGACTGAGGGCGTCCACCCAGACCGGTGCCCCGTACAGGGCCATACTCCGGATAACTCCGGAGTACAGCCGGCGACATGTGGCGCTCGGGCCACCCACGTTGGGCAGCAGCCTCCCTAAAGCGGCCGCAGCTCCCAGGACTCTTGGGGCCAGCTGAGTGAAATGGGCCCCAAAAGTCCACCTCCCGTCCAGGATGAGACCCAGATATTTCATCTGGGTCCCAACCCGGACCAGGACCCCGTCCAGAACTATCCTCGTTCCTGGAGGGGGTCCCCCCCCGAGGCCCATGGAACAGCAGGGCCTCGGTCTTGGAGAGGGCTACCTCCAGTCCCAGGGAGCGTATGCGGCCGACCACGATGGTGGTACCCACCGTGGCTAGCCGCATCGCCTCCCCGAGGTCCCTCCCCCTGGCTACGACCAGGGTGTCATCCGCGTAACACGCCACCCGCATATTTGCGGGAAGCGTGCCGCGGAGCACCCAGTCGTAGCCTATGTTCCACAGGAGCGGCCCCAGCACCGACCCCTGTGGAACCCCGCGGACGACGCGACGGTGTCTCAAGCCGTCGCGTCCTTCCACCAGGACCTCGCGGTCCTGGAGGTAGTCCGCCAACAGCCTCCGCAGATACAGAGGCACTCCATGATAGAGGAGCGCCTCCCGTATCGTCCCGTGCGGCAGGCTGTTGAAGGCGTTGGCTATGTCAAGCGAGACTGCCAACGCCTTGTCCCCCTCGTGGACCGCCTCCTGCGTCCACCCCTTGAGCCAGAGCAGGGCGTCTATTGTAGACCGCCCCGCTCTGAACCCATACTGGGCCTGTGACAGCCCAGGCCCAGTCCCCTCTAGGTGCCGGATGACACGGGAAGCGACTACTCTCTCCAGTAGCTTCCCCGTGTCATCCAGCAGCACTATTGGCCTGTATGCGGAAGGCGAGTCTACGGCTCGACCCTCCTTCCGCAACAGGCACAACTTGCCGTCCTTCCACAGCTTCGGGAACCGTCCTGACGTGAGACATACGTCGAACAGTTCCCGAAGCTGGATACCCATCTCCCCCAAGGCGATCCTCAGGACCCGCTTTGGGATCCCGTCAGGACCCGGTGCCGTCCTCTTGCCGCGTAGGCGGCCGACGGCAACCTCCATCTCCACCTCTGTCACGAGGGGGATGGAGGCCGGGTCCAACTCCTCGGGGAGGAAGGACGGCGCTGTCATTGTGGGCGGGGCATGGTGGGGGTCAATGTCGGGGAAGAGACCCCCCAACACCCGACCCAGAAGCTCCGGCTCCAGGGACTCTGCTATCGGGGGCGTCTGGCCCCGGAACTTTTTCCGGGCCGCTCTATACGGACGCCCCCATGGGTCCCTGTCGAGGCCCTCCAGAGCCTCATTCCAGGCCCTCGTTTTGGCCCGACCGATGGCCAGCTGCAGCTCCTCCTTTGCGTCACGGTAGGAGCTGTACAGCCGGCACTCAGCTGTCAGCTCTTCGGCTGACAGCTCCTCATCGGTCCGGCCGTGACGCCGCCTCCTGCAACGGGCGTAGGGCCGCCGCGCCGCCGAGCAGGCAGCTCGGAGATCAGCGATCTCCGAGCTCCACCAATACACCTCCCGGCGGCCTGGGAGGCGCCGGGACCGGGGCATGGCGGCGTCACACACCGCCGTCACCGTTTCCCGGAAGTGGCACGCCGCGACGTCCACCTCCGGGTGCGTGGGCGCGGCCGACCACGACTGGACGATCGCCGCCTCAACTGCCAGTTCGGCGTCGAGGCGACTGATCGACCAGCGCGGGAGGTCCGCACGCACCACGCGCCTCCCTTGGATGTCGGAGGTGGAGATCTCGAACCGTATATATTTATGGTCCGAGAGAGTCTCCACCTCCGACATCACCCTCCACGCCCGGGCACGTGCCGCGACAGCGGGGGTGGCGAACGTAACGTCCACCACGGACCCCCCTCGCTGTCGCACGCACGTGTGGACCGACCCTCTATTCAAGAGGGTCAGCCCTGCGGCAACCGCCCACTCCCTGACTATCTCCCCTCGAGAGTCAGTAGTGGGGTTGCCCCAGTCCCGGGCCTTGGCGTTCAGGTCCCCCATAACGAGGACCTGACGTGGCGCCTGCCTTCGCACCGCTGCGGCCAGGAGGTCCATAAAGACCTCCAGCTCCGCAGCGGTTCTATTGGGGGAGAAGTATGCGCCGATGACCGCATACTCCCCCCACTTGGCTACCACGTACCCCGAACCCCTCTCTTCGACTGAGAGGGGGGGGCCGCCATTCCCCTTTCCCACAATGGCCACGGAGCCGTCCAGATCCCCAGCCCAACATGGATGTTGGGTGGGAACGTGGTACGGCTCCGCGGCGACCGCCACATCAATTGCCCACTGCGCCAGGGACTGCATGAGCAGATCCTGAGCCCTGGCACAGTGGTTGAGGTTCGTCTGGAGGAGGTTGAGATGCCAGACCTGATCCATCAGTCTGACATCACAACCACCTCGCTCGCCACTTGGCGAGAGACCTCAGGGGCAGCAGGGGCGGTCCGGGCCCCGGCGGCTTTTCCCACCGTCTTCGGGGGAACGCAGCTGCGTCCCCCCATTACGTGCCCGGAGGGCCTGCCGGACTCTGCGCAAATCGCACAGCGTGGCTCGGCCCTCCCGCAGGTGGCCGCCTTGTGACCGGTGCCTCCACACCGGAAGCACAGGTCACCCCTGTCCGCCGCCGCAGGGCACTGGGGGCGAGTATGCCCCAACCCCATGCACCTATAACAGCGCATGGGACGCGCCCCCAGCGAAATCACACGTGCCGAGCTCCACCCGACCAATAGCCTGCCCTTTTCCAGCAGCACTTTGGCTGCCGGGATCGGGCAGGACACAAGGGTGGAGCCGGTGCCGCCGAAGCCGGAGCGTATCTCTCCGGCTTTGACGAGCCGCACGTCACAGCGGCCCGCCTCGGCAACCGCCGCGGCCACCTTCTCCTTCGTGGCCGCGTCGTCCAGACCCGTGATCCGGAGGTCCGTCGACTTCACGGGCCTGGTGACGCTGGCCACCTCCGACAGGATATCGCGGAGCTTCTCCGCGAGCCTGTCGGCCTTCTCCCCGTTTTGGGAGCCAGGAATCTCCAGCATCCTGGCTCCCGTGGCCGTCTGCCGAAACTGGACACGGTCAATCCCCAGCTCTTGGAGATTGACCTTGTCCTGGGCCATCCGGAGGACAGCGCTATAAGTCACCCCCTTATCCGCGGCCGCGGGCTGCAGCGACAGCACGACAGCCGCGGACTTTGGGGGCTTCAGCGCCGCCGTCAGCTTCGGGGCAGCAGCGGCGGGACGAGCCGCTGGGGCAGTCACGGGTGCAGAGGGGGGGGAGGATTTCTTCCCCTTTCCCTTGCCCTTCTTCGTCACCGTCGCCCAAGTTTCCTTCACCTGGGGAACGGCGACAGGTGCAGCCTCCCTCGAGGGACCCGCCACTGGTGCCACCGAGGGGGCAGCGCGCTTGCCCGCTTTGGGGGCAGGGGCAGAGGCCCGCTGTGGCGTCGGCTTGGGTGGCACCGCAGCCCTCCCAGAGTCTGCCCTTAGTGGCGGGCGGACCACCGGAGCCGGCAAGAGGCGCTCCTCGATCCCCGCGATTCGGGCGTTCAGCATCGTCCCGAATGTGGTGGTCAAGGAGCGCTTCAGCTCCTCCACCAGGTCTGCCCCCACAACGACGGGGGCCGCCAGCGGCCCTGCCACAGCAGCGGCAGTGGTGGCGGCGGCGGCCTGCGACTTCGCTTCGGTGAAGCCGCGACGAAGCGACTTCACCTCAGCCTTCAGCGCCTCCGTCTCAAGGCGCAGGCGGCCGTTATCGGCCCTCAGTCGTCGCGTCTCCTCCGCCTCGCTACGGTCCGCGAGGGCGTCCACCACCTCTCGCAGGCCAGACGCTGACCCTTTCAGGCGGGCGACAAACTCGCCTTTGAGGTTGCCGGATTTCCGAGCAACCTCCAAAATGCAGGCGAGCTTCTCGCCCGCATGCGCCCTCAACTGCTGCGCGTTAAGCGCGCTGATGTCCCCGACCATCGCGGCAACATCGGTATCGCTACCAGTCGTTGTCGTCGCGACGTCAGGGACACCAGCGACACGCCCCTTCTTAAAAGCTCTGCTAAGCAGGACCTTCTCCAGCCCTCCATCCACTGAAAGAGGCCTCAAGAAGTCCTCTCTCGAAGATGAAGGGCCCGCCTTGACGGTCTTCCTTCTTCCCCTCCTTGATGTACCTTGATGACCTTTGCAGCCATTGTCCCCTCGGTCTCAGTGTCCGAGTCCAAATACCCGGACACGAAGAACGAGGAAGCCGCCCGTTTTCGGGCCAACCCATCCTCAGAGACCTCCGACATGTCGGAGTCCACCCTTACCTCCTGAGAGGGGCCCTGAGAAGGGCCTTCTAAGGATGGAGAACCGACATGCGTGCTCTCTTCCACCAAATCAGACGCAACGTCCAACTCCACTCCTTCCCGCGGGGAGGGGCCCTGAGAAGGGCCTTTCAAGAACCTCCCCGCCGTGTCGCGCAAAGGCTTCGGCATGCCTAGGCCTTACGCGACCCCACAGCAAACAACAAAACACCCGACACAAAACAAAACCCTCCAAACAACCAACACCTTCCAAAAACAGCAAACGCAAACTCCAAGATCAACCTCCCATGCGGAACAGACCTAGAACAATGCAGCACAACTGTCAAAATGTGGAAAATCCAAAAGTGCGGGGCCAAGTTGTAAAGCCGCTATTTTGATCGTTTTTTCAGTGTTTCGTGCTAGTTTGGTACTTAATGTACCAAACTAGCATTACTGTAGAACAGTCTAGGTATTACTGTAGAACAGTCTAGATTTAAGCTAACACAATACAGAATGACTAAAATAGCGGGTTTACAACTTGGCTCCGCACTTTTGGATTTGTAGGTTTTTTCCGTTTTTCGTGCTAAATTAGCACTTAATGTTATGTATTACTTTAGAACAGTCTAGTACTAAGCTAGAACAACATAGCACAACACCAGAACAATGGATAAAATACCAATTTAGCATGAAAAACTGAAAATAACGACTACAACAGCGGGTTTATAATTTTCAACTAGATTCGAAACTGTTTTTTTTTTTTTTTTCTACGTCAATTCTCTTTCTAGACGAATAATATTTTGGAACAATATAAATAAAATTCAAAAGTGCGGGGCTAACTTCACGCACTCTCTTTTTTCTTTATTTATTAACCTGTTATCACCTCACCTTCTCAGTCAATACTACATGTATGCTGACAACCTCCAGCTTTATATTCCAAACCCGTTATTTTCGTTTTTCAGTTGTAATTTTCACTCTTGAGAAAAAATATTTTGGAACAAACCTAGAACAATTCAGCACAAGTATCAGAATTCAGAAAACGCAAAAGTGCGGGGGCTAACTTCACGCACTCGAAAAAAGAGTGGAGACAAAATTCCACCTTGTGGTACACCGGCCTTAATTTCCTTCCATTCGGAAAACGCATCACAATTTCGGGTTCTTTGACGACGTAATATGGTTAAATAGCTTGAGAACATTGGTTCTCAATGACAGAAGATAAGTTTAGGGAGTGTAGCTAGTAAGAGCTTGTGAGATAATTAGATAGAGTAATAAGAATATAGAGATTTTACCAATATTAAAGTTATTATTTTTAAATTGTATAATACAACTAGTGACAAACCTAAATATGTTTGTCTTTTAAAATCCTACTTACAGTAGACTAACCTAGAATCGTGGATAGGGAAGTTTCTATATAAAACATTGTAACCAGTCAATTTAAGTAAACAACAGTAATCTTATTCATGGTGTATTCCAGAATCAACAACTACTTCATCTTATAGAATAGTTGTACATGGCAACAAGAATAACAATTAAGATATTCAACAATTATAATAAATGGACAGTAAGTTAAGTAGGTATTGGTACCAAGATAACATCAAACATTATCAATAAACATAATCATAGATAATAATAATAACATGTAACAATAGTGAATAACAAAGTACTTGCGCCGTATTCTGCAGTGGATCCTTGACTGGTCCACCATAGAATTACATTTTGCTTCTATGGCTCGTGAACCACATAGCCTATTTCAATACAAATTATACGACAGTGTTTACAAATCTTAAATACAAAGAAAGCTTTTCATAATAATTTTATACCTTACAAGCTCGTGATCAACAACATTGGAAGCGTTACTGAAATCTATAAGCACAAGTACTGGGATTTCTCCATGTTAGCCCGAATGTCTTCAGTGACGTTTAAGAGAGCAGTTGTTGTGCTATGCCCCTTTCTGAACCCTGATCGAAATTGATTAAGCAAATTATTAACGGAGATTGAGATAAATTCAGTTTGTTGAGAATGAACGACAGATTCAATTAAATTTGAAAAGAAGGGCAAAATTGAAATAGGGTGATATTATTTAAGAAGCGTAGGATTAGAGATTTTAGGAAGAGGAATAATATGGGGCTTGACGCCATTGGTCGGGAAACTGGGAATTTTGCAGCGAAAAGTTAACTATGTAAGTTAATTTGTAATTATTAAACATAACACAAGCTCTGCTTAGCTTGGGGCTAGATGATGCTGTGTGGATTGTCCAGCATTTTTTTTTTTTTTTTTAGGAGGAAGTTAAGTAAGATTGCGTCTATGTTTTACTGAATTATTTGTAACATCAATGTACATATATAAGTAGTATATCAATCATGTAGTTCCCATAACACAAGCTCTGCTTACTTTGGGGCTAGATGATGCTATGTGAATATGTCCAGCATTATTTATTTATATTTAAGTGATGAAATAAATACTTTACTATGTTAGTAAGCGTAGGAAGAACATGGTTTAAGATATAAGAAATCATGATGCGGCTAATGTCATCGCTATTTACCGCTTTGGACTTCAGTGAAATAAAGGGTTTTAATCCTATCTTGGCTGAGCAAAAGAGAATTGTTCAATAGTTGATACGGAGATATTTGTGATCTCAGCAAGAGCTTCAAATTTAGCTTATGGGTTCAGAGTAGAGAGTAAGATGAAAAATGAGTGTTTAGGGTGTTTAGATCAAAAGCTAATTTTGTTTCAATGCATTTAGATTTTCCTATTCCAATTGACCTTAAAAACCTCCAGAGACTTGCGGGAGTGGCAAGTTCAATTTGTTCAGCAATATAACGTTTTTTCGAGTTTCTAACTAGCATGTTGCAACGGTTCCTTACATTTTTGTATGTCGCCCAGTTTTCTTCACAACGAGAGCTTTTATAAGTTACTTTCGGAAAGCACGATCCCGTCTTGCCCTAACTCTCCAAATGGTGTCAGAATTCCATGGTGAGGGGGCATGTTTTAACTTAATGGAGCGAATAAGGGTATGCCGGTCGAACAGATCAATAATTTTATAATTTAGATACTGAACCTCTCCTCGATAGATGTAGTGATGCTTTCGACGTCATCCAGTTTAGATTAGATACTAGAATTTTGTAAGGCATACAATAATAAATACAGAAGATCATGATGCGAGAAAGCCGGTGCAGAAAGCTGACCATGATTGGTAACCATATCAACATTAGAAGTTATTATTAAGTATATCAAGTACAGTGTCACTAGTTGCAGTGTGGTGAGTAGATTCGGAGTTACAAAAAATACCATCCATAAGGGTAAAAATTAAGGATGAAATTTTATCAACTTCCCTTTATAAGAAGTCGGTCGGGTGAATACTTTTGATCAACTAGCAGCTTATAAACACGAGTGCTTCTTTGGTGGATCAATTTCTACCAATTCTGAATTTCACCTTCGACATTAATAAAGCTGATAATGTCTATTTCTCTCCGTTCCAGATTCTCCTTCTCGTGACCTCCCTGATTTCTGGGTTGAGTATGTCGCCGTCCCCGGAGAATAAAATGATAATCGCCACTACCTTAGTTTTAATGTTTTGTAATTTTTGAGATCTGTGGGTGCTAATACATCTGCTCAATTTTTTTCGAAACTCTATTACAATTATTCGCGGATTTACAAAAAATTACAATACTATTCAACGATTCTACCCATGCCTGAAATCACAAGAATAAAGTTGTACTGTAATATTATCATATTGTATTCACACATTTAAGTATGATAAACAATAATAAAACTATGTTCTCGTGAATATTATTTAGCTATATAATGATAAACGCAGTTTATCATTTTCTTCTTGTTAACACCCGTGCCTGCGGTTCGTATAAAGTTGTGTTAGTAAAACGACTCCTAAGGTGCTGAACAGTAAAACATATTGTCATGCTCTATTAATTAGATTTGTCGGAAATACACATTGTGAAAAATGAATTAGTGTACCTTCAAGCGTCGTTGCGTAAAAACTGTGGTGCTAAGTTTTTGACTTGAAGACATCTTACTCAGTCAGGTAATAACTTCGTACCTATTTCATGAAGTTACTGGGTGATAGTGATGATGAAAAAACAAAGGAATGCGTAATATAAAAAGAAAGTAATATAAAACAGACAACACAGCAGAAATTCCAAATTATTTAAATAATGGTAAGGACTATCTAATGTATTTCAATTTGTCACAATCAAATGTACCAACCTAATTGTAATGTATTTATAAAATTATGGATCTTTCCCTGCCCTCCCGCGGAGTTCGTAAGCTAAGGCGGCTAAGCGATTACCAGGATTACAGGGATGTGTAGCGTCACCGTGGCTGTTTAATCTATTCATGGACAGTTGTTTGAAAGATTTGAAAAAAGTGAATGTAGATTAAGAATGAATGAGTTACTCGTCAAATGTCTTCTCTACGCCGATGATCAGGTTATACTTGCGTCATCGGTAGATGAGTTACAAGAGGTGGTAACAATTATGCATGAAGCGTTTGAAAGAAAAGAGATGAAAGTTAATGTGAGTAAGATGAAAGTAATTGTTTTTGATAAAGATAATGTGTGAATGCATGTGATGTTGAGATCGGCGGAGAGAGAGTGGAACAAGTAAAATAATATGTATATGTGGGTGTTTTGTTTACTAGGGATTGTAAGCATGAGAAAGATATTGAAAGGAGAGTGAATGCTGGAAATCAAGTGAATGGGATACATCACTCCTTCATGAGCAGCCGGCAATTGTCTGAGATGGCACGACTAGCCGTGCTAAAAGGAGTGTTAGTGCCGACACTAATGTATGGAAGTGAAATTTGGGTATAGCAGAAGAAACATCAAAGTCGAGTGAATGCAGTGGAGATGAGAAAGAAGTATGTGTGGTGTAACTTTGAGTGGTAGAGGGAGGAACAGCGTGTTAAGAGAGCAGTGTGGAGTAAATGAAGATGTAGTAACGAGAGTTGAGAAAGTTATGTTGAGATGGTTTGGGCATATAGAGGATGAACGAAAGTAGATTAACAAAACAAGTACATAAGGCGAGCGTGAATGGGATAGTTGGAAGAGGAAAGCCTCGAATAATGGAAGTAAGTATGTCCCATTCGCAGCCATCAATATTAAAATACAAATATGACTTTGATGCTGAATATTCACAATTAAATACAGACCATGTTAAAAAGACAAGAAGCAAGCGGGGTACCAGACAGATAACAAGCCCAAGTCCTAGATATGTGCCCGAATTGCAAGTGTTATACACTGAGCCTTCCAATAAGCAAGGCTTTATATGACAATCTTATGAGCCTCTGTTAAGCAGGAGATATTCCAAGCTACTATCATGCTTTTTATGAGTCCCTGACTTATGCTAGTTGCTGCTCTGGAAGCAATGACTACTACTAATTATGTGATCGTATTCCTAGATATTAACTGACTAAAGTAGATTACATCTAAGGCGGTTTTATTTTTGAGTAAGTACCCTTTCTCTACCGGTCCCATGCTATCGCCTCTCTCTGATTTAGAAGGTTTGCTGGCAGAAAACTCTTTATAGGGTTAAGCTCGCCTGCTTACATACCCTCTGCTATAAGTTGATTGTGTACAATGCACAATTAGGTATAGATTTTGATTAATACCGAAATGTTAGTAAGACTATTAGGGTACATTAGAAAAAATACTGTTGTTTACACATTACATTTTTTTATTCGTTGTTTTATTTGAGAGAAGCATTATATTAATCAAGATACTGATTTTAAGTCTGAGACCTGGATTTTATGATAATTATATGAAGATTTATAGGTCATTTTGTCAATTAAAAAAATTTAGTAATGTAAAAAAAGTTGACGACCATTATTATAGTTTTATTGTTAAAACAAAACAAGTCATTATCATAATAAGGTTAGACTATATTTACGAGAAAAATATGATATTAGAGCATTATCATCATCACTTGCACCGTAAAAAACGTGGAATAAAATGATAAGTCACTGGTGCAATATTCGATTTTGGCTAGGAAATACTATGAATAAAATAATAATCGATAAAACGCATCTTGGATAATGATTAATTTTGACTAACTTCTTATTTTTGAAATACCTCTTTTTTAACATATTTTACGCGTATTTCACTCAAACATTCCGAATACATAAAAAATAAGCTTTTCGTAAAGCTTACAATCATCAGTTTACGTCCAGTATTTATGAAGTAATCAATGAAAACATGTTTTTTATTTTTCCTGAAAAGTTGTGTTTTTGAAGTTATCTTTTTATTCCCCGGGGACGGCGATGTGTGCACTAGCCTCCTGGTTCCTTGCCAAAGACTACAGCATCTACGCAGCAGCTGGATACCTGTGGTCACGCTTTGTCTCTGGTAACTATGTTGAGATTTACAGATCCTATAATGTTTTTAAGTTTCAATGACTTTGGTTTAGATAACGCATTTGTTTAGGTCACCGATTATTATGGTGTGGTTATAGTCAGACGTTAAGTTTTCTAAAATATTTTTGATTTTGTCAAGGTAATTAGTTTGACTTTGGTACAAAAGTTCTTCCTGGTACCAGGAAGAACTTTTGCACCAAAATCAACTTTTAAAACAAGTACCTAGGTAGGTACTCTGGGGAAGCGCTGTAAAGAGAGGGAGACTGACAAACAAATTTATATTGTATTATATTATTTATCGATCAACATTTAGTACAAACTTTATTACCTATTGGAAAAAAATATGACAGATTACTTTTCACACGAAAAGGTTACATTTTTATATAAATTTTAGGTAACTGTAGGTACAAACTCTGTGACGCAGTGGGCGAACGCCTGCCTGAGACGCAGAAGGTTGCGGGTTCGATTCCCGCTGTGGGACAAATGTTTGTATGATTAGCAAATGTTTGTCTCGGTCTCGGATCTGGGTGTTTTCTATTTACAATATGTATGTATTTACAAAAACAATATATATAAGTAGTATAACAGTCATGTAGTTCCCATAATACAAGCTTTGCTCAGTTTGGGGCTAAATGATGCTGTGTGAAATATGTCCAGCATTATTTATTTATTTAACTTTTGACAAGGTCCGGTAGGCAACACTGTGTCATCGTGACTTGACTTAAAAGGCACTCACTAGGTTTGACAATACGTTTGAGAATTTGACATGATTTTAAGTTCACTGTCTCAAACGTCAATATCAATGGTCAAAAAAAGTTCGCTCGCTGTCGAATGCAAAGTGCCTATTCCGTTGAGATGAGTGTGGCGGGTCGGCGCAATCGACAGCCTTCGCGCAGTTCTTCATCACTACAGATTTCTCAATGGAGGTCACGGTCAGCTGTACATACATCGTTGGCGATCGAGAAGCTACAATTTCAATATTTAAGTTCCTTTAAAAAATATATTATTTTTATATAGACTTCCACCCCCTTCAAATGTGAAAATTAAGAAACCTTTTATACAACGTTCCTATTCCAAAAAAAAACCAAAAATCCTTTCTTAGCACATGCTTACGTTATAAAAAAACTTATGTTCCAAAATTAAGCTTTCTAGGCTTAGTATTTTTGGTTGGGATTTAAAAGCCGTCGCACGAATTTAGGTAAAAAAAGATAGGGGGTGGAACGGATGGACTCCCCTATTCCCAACGGTACCACTCCCAACTATTCAATTTCTAACTTTGGGAGATGGTATGTACCGTAGGAATGCGGGACCCCTTCCACAACCTTTTTTATCGAAATTCATGGGACGGTTTTATATACCTCGCGCGTAGTTTGGGCTGTGCTTTGATAGATATCGATCAGACAGGACAAACTAATTTTTAAGTTTATATGTCAATTTTGACTGTTCGTCACACAAAGGGTTCCCTTTGTTACGGGTTTTAGTGAGGAATAGCCATGCGCGAGATGTGTCAGTGAAAAGAAAATAATGAAGTATATCTTTTGGCTAAGTGAACTACTTCATAGATTTAGTTCAGTAGTTCATTTAGTTCAGTAGTTCATTTACTTCAGGTGTACCGTTTAGTTCTTAGAGAATTATGGGGAGACCGTATTGTACGTCCATGCAAAGCACAACCATGGAATGCACACCCCTGGAAAGTACAGCCAGTATTACAAACCATTTGGTTTGAATTATCTGGGTCTGCTTTCCATGGTCGTACAATACGCTCCGTACAAACTAAACACATGACGGTATTGCACACCCCTGGAATGTACACCCCGGATTACAAACCAATATTCTCGACGCTCATTGGTCGCGAGTTCGTCATATCCGTGAGCTCTCATTGGTCGATGCGAATAAGTCGCATGACGAGAACGAGCCTCGTTTGCACTGAGCAAGTTTTAATATGTTCAACTAAGAGTTGCCATTGATAAATAATGTAAACAATAAGTTAATGTTGGCCTGAGAAATCCTTCCTAAGCAAATCCGTCTTGGATTGGTTAGGTTATTAGGTTTTTTTTTAATTACCACTCAGAAAAGGAGGATTGCTATCCGAACTTTATCCAACAAACTTGGGTTCAAATAAATAAAACTAACCGGTTAGTTCATCTGCAAAAACCCGACATAAATAACTAATCTACTTACTACATCTACATTAATTTACTAATAGCGTAAAATACTATGGCAACACAGCACTTGCCCCTTGATAGCACTCGCACATGAAAACAGAGCATGAAATTGGTTCATATTCCATGGCTGTACATTCCAGGGTCGTACAAAACTGGCCGTACAAGGTCAACACGTGTAGGGAATGCACGCCCAGGAATGTACGCCCAGTATTACAAACCAAGTATTTGAAACCAATGGTTTGTAATACTGGCTGTACTTTCCAGGGGTGTACTTTCCATGGTTGTGCATTACATGGACGTACAATACAGGGACTCGAATTATGAATGGATGAACGAAATGAAGAAATGAGTTGAGTTCTTAGTGCTATGAACTATGAAATGTTTTTATTTTTATATCTCGATTTTCCTTCATTTGTACTTTACAGGCTTAGGACTGTCAACCAGGTGCAAACATTTTTACTATAAAATAGGTATATAGGTAGGTAAATATAATATGTCTTTTATAATAATAATAAATACGTATTTAAAAATTGAGATAATTATGTACAATTTACTTTTGTTAATTAGACTGATTAATATTTCAAAGTTATTAATAAAACGACTTAACTTATTTTTTATTTGCATATAAAACTGGCCCGTAACATGCGCAACACGACGCACTAATGCATTGTTTGAATTTAGTAAGTTATTTGCGATTGCAAATATTTACTAAATTCAAACAATGCAAAATAGGTACTTTCTTACTCAAACAAAATATTAAAAATCAAAAAAAACAAACAAATGTAAACAATCTACTTTAGCAAGAATCAAAGAACTTTATCTCAACGATGTAAGGGTTTATTTAAATTGCAAGTTCTTAGAAAGAGATACCATATCAGCTATCACTCTTTACTCTCGCTTCTATTGTTGTAAAATTGTGCAAAATAAAATAGTCTTTGTGTACACGCCATAACACCGTTTTTTCTATCTTCGTCGAGCGTAATGCTAAACGAAGCATTGAAGTAAAAGCATTGAAGTAAAAAGACACGTGAACCAAATGAACCACATTCACACAGCCACATTCGAATGAGTAGTGAACTACATGACAAGACAATCTTACGTATGAAGTACTTCATTCGTTCGCGAACTACCCATGGCTAGTGAGGAAGAGGGCTTCCAATTTTGAAATTTAAATAGCCTCGGCCCAATAAACTACAAGGTTTCCATTTTTTCTTTTTTGCTGGAGTTTTGGTAAAGAGAAACGAACCCATATGAAACGCATCCTGCCTTTTGTCATTTAAACAAAGGTTTTCTTTTCTTTTAACATTTGCACAACGAATGGTTTCAGTCCATATATGTAGATCCATAACCAATTTAAAATTTTCAGGAATAATGCAAAGGATCTGGTCTGTCGCAAGGACATTCACGTCACTTATCCATTTACAAAGCAAACCGAGTCTCCAGCAACCACAATTCAGCACATTTCTAAAACCTGCAGTGAGCGAGAGGTTGCTCACACCATTCAGCTCAGTGATGAGTGCATCATGTGGTTTCAAAGTGAAGGGACGCGTGAGGCGACGCTGCAAATCTTGTTATATCGTTATAAGAGATGAAAGGATTTACAATATTTGTGCAAAGTCACCTCGACATAAGCAAATGTCCATGAAGCCTAAGCCACATAACACCTGGATTCTGACGCATGCAACCCAGAGTAAAGTAAGGCCATGGTAGGACTAGTGTTACTGCCGCACCTTATACACCAAAATCAGAACAGTCAAAGGCAATGTACAACACATTTAAGTGGAGATTCTAGGTGCAGCATAGTATGTAGGACTTAAATTATGAATAAAAGAATATTGTAGTGCTTTTTATATTGTATTATTTTATTCTGTTAAATATCTAACAAATAAGTTTATAACACAGATAAGAAATTAAGGGAAATGCCGCA
Source organism: Perizoma flavofasciatum (assembly GCA_958496245.1). Taxonomy (NCBI): domain Eukaryota; kingdom Metazoa; phylum Arthropoda; class Insecta; order Lepidoptera; family Geometridae; genus Perizoma; species Perizoma flavofasciatum. Next base: position 7,192,356 of record OY292431.1, read on the forward strand.
TAACACACTTAAATCTACTAAATAAAACAAGAATATTATATTGTAAATACTTTCACTTTGTGCTAAATAGTTCACATACTTTATTCAGTGCCAAAGTGTGATATCAACATTAGTGAAGCAGGCTGTGTACACAATAATTTTACCAAACTTTGCAAAGAAAAGTGGAAACACTTATCTTCAATGTCTGTGGGTTGAAGTCTGAACCAGAACAGGCCATAAATACATGGTAAAAAATAATGGTGCTTAAAGAATGTATGCTGCTAGGGCAGTTTGGCAGGATTTTACAACTTTTTTTTCATGACTATGTTATTTAGCAGTTTTTACCGGACAATGAACTACAGGAAAATTTATAGAAATGCCATTGTTTATTATTACTGCTAAACAATTGACCAATGTAGGTTCAATAGATAATTTTTAAATTTCTATATTAAAAAAATAGTTTAATTTCTGATTTCTATCTCTAAGTATATATTCAAGAATCTATACAATATACATAATTTACATACAAGAAAGAAGTATGATTTTATATACTTTAAAACCAACCTGCCTTAATTAGGAAATTAGGTAGGTAGGCACCAAATTAAATCAATTTTTATTAATCATATAATCTATCGGCTTTCAATCATGCATCTCCACTTTGCGTTTCAGGATCATGAGAATTGACTATGCTGAAACAATATTAAATGCAATAAAACAGTTGAGTAACTAAACACATTGCTTTCTCATTTCAGATTCAACAAAAAAAACAAAACAGTCGCTAAATAAGTTTCTAGATAAGGTGGTATATTAAATGAGTGTTCGACTCTACTGGCCAACTGGTCCTTCTGATGGACTCCATCAAATAAAAGACTTAAGAAACTAAAAACTTACTAGGTCAAAGAATCTTAGTTTATTAATAATGAGGGACTTTACATTTACAACTGACATTCAATGATCTACCGAGGACTATTATCAATTCCATACAAACTAAAAAGTTCCAAGTGCTACAAGCTTGGTATGGACTAATATTGGAAGTATAACACAATAATTCTAATTCTAAGTGAGGGAACTGAGATCTGCACTGACATCCCGCATTGGGGTGTATTGTGCATTATCCCTCTTCTAACCTGACCCCAACCAACCCAACTCTTTGAAGTAGCAGAGGACTCTGGGTTAATGACAGCAGTGTTTCAGTATCCCTGACCTCTTGTCAGTTAATGATGATGGAGAGCATGAGTTGATGAGCTCTTGCAGTCCCGTCTTCGACCTGACTTCAAAATATGCTGCTGCTAAGACATTAATTACAAAAAATTTTTGGCTCATGCTCAAAATGTCCACTTCACAGTATTTATGTACCTACCATGTGCAAACATTCTTAGGCAACATTTAACAATATACTACATTTCAAAAGGTCTCTTTTCAAAACAACATTTTTAAAAAGGTCCTTTTTTCAAAATGTCTCTTTCACATGTTTTTTGCTCAAAATCTCCTCATTTTTCAAGGATGGATTCTTTCCACAAGAGTAAGAACTCACCTTAGCCTATCAAACTCCTCATTGACATCATCAATTTGTATGATCACAGGCTCTACTGAAACGATATGGACATCGGAGTCGCTGTCATCATCAACTACCTGTACATCTATTCCTTCTTCAGCCTGACTTTGATTATTATTTGCATTTGAATCATCATCTCTTTTTGTTGGTGGGCTGTTACTATTTTCAGTCTTGATTCCTGCTATGCCTGTAAGTTAAAATTAATCCATTGGTATAGGTTAAGTTGCGATCATTGAGTTATAATTAATTAGCTTCTTACTACGGAGGCGTTGCCGGTGCCTGAATCAAGAGTAGCCTATATGTTATGTAGATCACAACTATTCATACATCAGGGGGTTTCTAAATTCAGTAACAAGTATTTTTTACAAAACTTTAAAAACCCTTCAGCTATTAAGCTAGCAATCTCATTACGAAAGGTGGTCTTAACCTAAAGTTCAAATCCAGTTCTGTCAGGGCCACTAAACCAAGGTTTTAATATATGTAGGTACCTAGACATACCTAATAAATTTTATTGCAAAGCAACTAGGTATTACATAAATGCCTATTTTAACTTTAGAGGATTTCCTTTGATTTCACTTAGATACCATCATCAGATGCTGAGTTGGTAAAAATGGGTAGTAGGTACCTACTCATTTTTACCTGTAAAATTTCAAACTTTTTTTTAAATTGTACACATTGAATATAAATACCTAATTATAAAATACATACAGACGAACATAAAATCTCCTTTTTTTTAAGTCAGTTATAAAAATGAGGTTGGGTTAAGATGATAGAAATAAACTAGGTATATAGCTGGCTGCCTGGTTTTCCTCTTACTGAGTTTATACTTGCGCGTTAGCCTTGACACTCGTTGAAAATCCCAAGGTAAAATTCGTCAAAATTTTAAAAGACTACCGTCACGGAAAACTGACGTCGCGCGTCGTCCGTCGGTCGGTTGGACGTGGTAAAAAGATTACCGTTACGTTAAGAGCTACGTCAGATAATCACCCGGTAGATACTATCGACTAGGAAGACATCGTCGCGAAGTTTAGAAAGTCGGTCAATATAATGGAGTTGAAACATCGACTAGTCGAAGAATTCAACTAGTCGATGGACTCGTTGATGAACGAAAATGAACGGTTTCGTTTCGTTTACGGTAATTACGTCGACCTATCGCTAGAGTCAAATAAAATGCCGCCTATTTTTATGTACATTCAATTTTAAACCTCAAAGACTTTGTAATAAAATTTGCCTTCAAAATCGGAATAGCTAAGTCATCTATCTATCTCAGTGATACACCACCGATTTAAACCACCCTTTCGTAATGAGTTCCCATCAGACCAATAAACAGTTTAAGATCACAAGATAATTATATACCACCCGTTTTTTTAGTTGAGGACTAAATGCACTTGTTTCTGATTAAACTATTTTCTTGCACAAATAGTGTTGTTATATGGTTGGGATTTAGAAAACCGTTGCACGAATTTAGGTAAAAAAAGGATAGGGGGTGGAAGGGATGGACTCTCCTATTCTAACAGTACCCACCCCTTCCACCCCCTGTGCGAATATCGAAATTCGTGCGACGACTTTCTAAATCCCACCCAATAGTATTTTTACCTTTGGCCGGGAACAGTGGTGTATCGCGTCTAACACGACGACGTCTCGTTCGATCGTTGCATTTCACTTGAGTCATATTCTCAAAGTCAATGCAATATAGAGCTCCCGCCAGCAGCAGGGTGCATTGACCCCCGCTGTTGTTGAATGCAATTTCAAGATCAATGTTGCTTCGCTCATCATATTTCCACCATCCTAAAAAAGTTCACTTATATTTCACTTAGAAAACCTACTTCTTCTTTGTCATGTTATTTTGGTCACCCTGCGGACGCAGAACACAGAGCCTTGAGACCAATGGTGAAAGACCAGTATGGAGAAAGGATCATAGTGCAGGCAGTACACTTCACAGTCTCCTCAATCCTTATGCATGGGTCACACATCTTAGAATTTTTGGTTCTAGGACATGCAACTTTTTCTGAAATGTTTGAGAAGCAAGATTTTTATGAGACATGTGAAAATATTTGTTCCATCCACCTTGTGAAATAAACTTGTAGTTTCTTATACCAACAAATAATCATTAGCCTTAAGGCTGTTAATATAAAAATATTTTGACAACCTCTGTGGTGCAGTGGGTTAAGGTCCGCCTGAGTCGAAGAAGGTTGCAGGTTCAATTCCCACCGTCGGACAATTTTTTTTATGATCTGTAAATATCTGTCTCAGGTATGGGTGTTTTCGTTGTATAACATGATTGTATTTACAAAAAAAAAAAATATAAATAGTATATCACTCATGTAGTTCCCATTCCACAAGGCCTGCTTCTTTTGGGGCTAGATGATGTGTGCAATGTCCAGCATAATTATTATTATAATACATAGTTTTACCATTTCTTCCTTCATAATACCACTGGTAATCCACTTGAGCATCAACTGTGTTCACCTGCTGCGGTGAAAACCTTTCCAGTAAAATGGGATGATCTAAATAGTCTGGTGGGATCTCAGCACGGCACATGGCACATCTTCTATTCTGGATAGCAACACCCTGTGGATAGTAAATATTATAATTTGTCTCATTGTGATACCTTGTTGTGTATTTATAAGATGCTGTGGACTTTGTAGCTTAGGTACTGGTGAAAATACAGACCATAATTTATCTATACTACTTTCAAGATTGTCCCGTAAATATTTCAAGGTCATCGAGTTTGTAGTTCAGAAGTTACAGACATCACTGGCCTCAGTAATAGGTCCAAATAACTTGAAACCCGGAATAAACAGGAACCTTTGAACATACGGCTCATCTTAAGCTGGTGAAGCATTTTATCATATGATAAAATGCAACACCAGCTGCCATGGTCTGACTTATCCAATAATGGATAAGTCAGACCATGGCAGCTGGTGTTGCATACCATGCATGGTGCATGGTGCATGGTGTCCATTATGCCTGTATAGGCATAAGCCTATACAGGCATAATGGATAAGTCAGACCACTCCAAAGGAATCCGATATTGCTAAACGATCATTCATTAAACACAGCCTAGAATATATAGGAACCTTCGAGTTCACGTCTCAGCTTAAGCTGGCGTAAGATTTATAGCGCACTTCGAAGTGTACGCTGAGTAGGTAGCTGGGACTGGGACTACCGCGACTACCGGTACTACCGGGACTGGGACTGGGACTGGGAACATTTTTTGTGGGCGACTTTTATTTTGTTTTTTCTTCGAAAGAGTAGGCAAAATAACGTAAGCATGTGAGGATCTGATGCTTTTTGTATCTGTATCTGATGCGGTTTGTATCTGCAGGATAAAAACCGTAAACTAGAGACTGCAAGCGTAGGTAACTCGCTAATATCACAATTTAATTATTATCAACCGACTTAAAAAAAGGAATTTCTCAATGTCTGTATGTTTTTTGTGTGTAGGTTACAGGTGTGTAGATATGTTATGTGATATCTTCGCCAATGTTAACAGATTTTATTCTGATATTGTTTTTTTTAAATCTAGTCTTCTAAGAAATACAACCTGGGAGTTTTCAAATCCAAAGTAAAAAGCTCCTTTCTTGATATGAGTGCTTCACTGCAGACTACAGCGTTGTTTTATATGAGACAAACTGAGTTCAGATGCGAATAATTAGTCTGCAGGGATCGCAATCGCGAACGAAGTCACGGGTACAGCTAATAACAAATACATAAGCAGATCACCTAATCTTCTACTCAAAGGATTGGTTCTAAATAGCCAGCAATAGCGACAAATGGAAGGAAGGAAAAAGGGTTCTTTGAAGGAATAATAATCATACAAACATTTGTCCACCAGTGGAAATTGAACCCATACCTCTGACTAGAGTTTCACACAACATGAGCTGTCAACTATAGACTAATTTGACTTCATATTTGTCTCAGAGTGGCCTTTTGCAGAATAGCACAACATAGCTCCACCCTAAGGTGGCCCCAGACAAGACGAACCAAAATAATTCTGTGTTTTATAAGAATAATTTTGACACCTAGTTTATATGACCTGTAAATCCTAAATTCTATAACTCTAAAAATCATACAAATAGGAGGGTAGCCATTGATCTAATGCAAATTAACAAACCTTTACACAGAGAAAACAAAATATATGTCCACAGGGTAGCTGGGTAGGGTGGTGGCACTTTTGTAGGCAAACCGCACATTCTGGTCCTGAAGAAAGATTTATTTCTTTATTTATTAATAAAGAAACCAACGGTGATACAGAGTGTAATTATAAATCATTCAATAGTAAGGCTTATTAAAGGTTTCTGTTTGAGCTTTGACAATGCTTTGAAAGAGATGTTAGGAACAAACTTTTTAACTAGCTTTTTCATAAAATAATAGGGATGACAGAATATGAAAGAAAAAATTGCTTACACAGTTGGTGAGTGTAAGTAACGCATTAATACATCTAACCTATACCTACTCAGGTGAGTGTATGTGTGTGTAGACCTAATCAACTTTTGTTCATGTTATTGTTGTTTTGAGTTTAATGTAAAATACCTATATTGAAAGTTGTACGGTCATTATTATGAGACTTATATTGCTCCTGCAGAAATTAGGAACTAGGAATCGGCAGGTGGAAACTTTTGTTTGCCAACAGATTTGGTCAGACCGAGTAAGACTGTCTGCGACCTTAAGTAATATAAACAGTATGGTGAAAGGAAGCAGCACGCCCCAAGAAGGCCCATTTCGTGCACTGTTTTTGGGACAAAGACAGCAACATTATTTTAGCAAAGTTCAATTTTTGTTGTAGAGCTTTCTTACCTTGTAAATCATCGCTCATTTCGATAAGTAAGAAGTCTATTCCCCCTCAAATAATTACGCTAAAAGGAATTTTCGCTTTCATTTCAGAAATATTTTTTTTCACAATAATTTTCCAAACTTCTAGCCCGACTTCTACTTCAAATTTCAATAAACTTTTAATCTGTGCCCTCGACCACAGACAAGTTTGTTTCACAGATTACAAAAATATAGCTCCTGTGCTAAATTGTTAAACATGTTCTTACATGTTTAACATCTCATGTTCCAAAAGTTTTTTAATCTGTGTTTGTGTAGTGGTTATTATTATGTATCTTGTATTATAATATCTGTGCCTGTATTAATATTATATTCATAAACTCCGCTGATCCTTAACCTAATCCTATTAATATCCGTATCGTGTAATTTTATAAATATTTAAAAATTTATTATACATTTTCCCTAAAATTTTTATTAAAAAAAAAAATATTTGTCGGCGCAAAGGCGTTATTGTACTTCTACAATGAGTCATCGGCGCAGAATCAGAGTTATCTAACAAATGAGTCCCTGTATTGTACGTCCATGTAATGCACAACCATGGAAAGTACACCCCTGGAAAGTACAGCCAGTATTACAAACCATTGGTTTTAAATACTTGGTTTGTAATACTGGGCGTACATTCCTAGGCGTGCATTCCCTACACGTGTTGACCTTGTACAGCCAGTTTTGTACAACCCTGGAATGTACAGCCATGGAATACGAACCAATTTCATGCTCTGTTTTCATGTGCGAGTGCTATCAAGGGGCAAGTGCTGTGTTGCCATAGTATTTTACGCTATTAGTAAATTAATGTAGATGTAGTAAGTAGATTAGTTATTTATGTCGGGTTTTTACAGATGAACTAACCGGTTGGTTTTATTTATTTGAACCCAAGTTTGTTGGATAAAGTTCGGATAGCAATCCTCATTTTCTGAGTGGTAATAAAAAAAAAACCTAATAACCTAACCAATCCAAGACGGATTTGCTTAGGAAGGATTGCTCAGGCCAACATTAACTTATTGTTTACATTATTTATCAATGGCAACTCTTAGTTGAACATATTAAAACTTGCTCAGTGCAAACGAGGCTCGTTCTCGTCATGCGACTTATTCGCATCGACCAATGAGAGCTCACGGATATGACGAACTCGCGACCAATGAGCGTCGAGAATATTGGTTTGTAATCCGGGGTGTACATTCCAGGGGTGTGCAATACCGTCATGTGTTTAGTTTGTACGGAGCGTATTGTACGACCATGGAAAGCACACCCAGATAATTCAAACCAAATAGTTTGTAATACTGGCTGTACTTTCCAGGGGTGTGCATTCCATGGTTGTGCTTTGCATGGACGTACAATACGGTCTCCCTAACAAATCATCACCTAGATTGTCAAATTACAGTGTAAAAGTTGTTATATTGACCATGTTTACCTTCAAAAGTCATTTGTAATCTTATATGATTGTAAAATGTAGAAATTCAAAAGCTTGCAACTTAGTAATTTTAACTTGTTCGAACAAGTTGCTTGCTTGCTGTATTTTTGCACATATACGGGCGACGGATCGAGTAAGATTCAGCGGGGTTCCTTAACGGAGGGTATCCAACCCCGCTCCGTTAAGTTAGCTAACGGACTTGCCCACCAACGTCCCCTTGTCCGAGAATTTCTAGTCAAACCCCAACTCGATATCATGCTAGTACAGGTAGACCATCTTGAAACCCGGAACCCGCAATCCTAGGATTGCGAACTACCATATGGCCTGGAATGACAGATCAAGCGCCTTAGGCGGTACTGTCATTTATTTCAAGAGGTCTCTGCACTGCATCCAAAGTCAAAGTCAATAGGTTTTTATTCATTGAAATCACAAGGATCATATATCCCTCTCGATCCCCCTCCGCTTACTCACTTAGAAGCCTCTATCTGTCAACTCGGGATGACCGGACATAACCGATCATCATAGCATCCTGCTATCTTTCTCCTACCCAACCTTGCTTGCTTAAAAGCGATCTCGAAGCCCTCCTCAACCTAGGAAGCGCCGTCATCCTGGCTGGTTACTTTAACTGCAAAAATACCCTTTGGAATTGTACGCAAAACAATCGAAACGGTGTCATTCTCGATAACCTTGTCGAATCTCTTAACTTCGACCTTATCGCTCCAATGTACCCGACCCGCTACCCCGCAATCGCGGGGGGACCCCAAGTCCTCGACATAGCACTACTAAAGAATTTAGCCCTACGGTTATTTTCAATAGAAGTGCATCACGAACTTATATCCGATCACCGCCCTGTAATATTACAACTAGGCCACCCCATGCGATGCGCAGAGGGTTCTTGCAGGTGATCTCCACGATAGACGCCGGTGTCCAGGGATTGGATTGACCACACGACTGAGCCAGCGCAGTCACGATACACCGATTGCACTTTGTTTTTTCCGTCTAATGTTAATGATTATTAGCACCTTTTATGAATATTGCAATATATAGGTCAACGTCCAGGAAATATGACTAAATCCAGGTAAATTTGCGGGATAGAAGATTGGATAAGTCTTCACACGTCGCGGCACCAGAGCGAACTTTTTTTCATGATGATGGCGGCCGGGGAACTGCCACCGCTTCTCATTCGCTGCCTCGCTTCTACTGTTGGACGCTGCCCAGGAGTGTGAGGAAGGGAAAAGATAAGGAATACCTACCCTCTTGCCAACATTTCGAATGAAAAATAACAGAACGATACGAATCAAAACGGTAAATTCAAATATGGTGAACGGCGGTAACATTCCTCCCGACCTTAAAGGGTTGCCTTTATAGATAAACGCAAACCTTGCGAATATTAAACTATAAGCGGTAAAGTCGTCTCTAAAAGAGTAAGACATAAAATTTATATGCGCAAGCGTCTTCTCTATAAAAAGTCAGATAATTACACCTAAACCTAAGCATTATTACTAAATTAACCTAAAGTATATGAGAGCTAGTTATTGATTTGGTAAAAGGACAACTGGACGAACCAGCTTACCCTTACTCGTTCTAACAGTAAGAGAGCGAGTTGTGCCATCCTTCGAGGTATGAACAGCCTCCACTACGCCTAAGGGCCAGCAAAATACTGGGGCATTATCGACTATAATGACCACTACAGATCCTAGTGGAATTGGAGTTGATGGTGTGTTCCATTTGGCACGAGACTGCAATTTTGTAAATATTCTACACGCCATCGCTGCCAAAATGACTGCACCATCTTGTCTAAAAGCGAATGTCTCTCGAGAAGACTAACGTTGTCTACATGAGGAGCGGGTAGAGACCGAAGGGGCGCGGTATTCAGAAAACGAGCCAGCGTGAGGGCGGGCGGCTCGGAGGGGTCGCTACTCATGGCGGTAAGCGGACGCGAATTTATAAGTGCTTCGATTTGCGTTAACACCGTTAACAGCTCTTCGTAAGAAAATATCTGCTGACCGATGACCTTGAACAAGTGAGACTTCACCACCTTTACCATGCTTTCCCAACAGCCGCCCATATCTGGCGTTTGGGGTATGATACTTTTTATCTGAATGCGGCTCTCTGCTAGCTCATGTTCAAGATGCGGGTGTTAGATAAATAGATAGAGCAATGAGAAGATAGAGATTTTACCAATATTAAAGTTATTATTTTTAAATTGAATAATACAACTAATGACAAACCTAAATATGTTTGTCATTTTAAAAACCTACAACCAGAGTGGATAGGGAAGTTTCTATATAAAAGATTGTAGCCAGTCAATTTAAGTAAACAACAGTAATTTTATTCATGGTGTATTTCAAAGTCAACAACTACTTCATCTTATAGAATAGTTGTATTAATACATGGCAATAAGAACAACAATTAAGATTTTCAACAATTATAATAAATGAACAGTAATAAGTAGGTATTGGTGCGAAGAAAACATCAAACATAATCACAGACAATAATAATAACAACAGGTAACAATAGTGAATAACAAAGTACTTAACCTGTCATATATGCGTTCTAAAAAAAAGTTGCGCCGTATTCTGCAGTGGATCCGTAACTGATCATGATCAACCATAGAATTACATTCGCCTTTATATACTTCAAACCTCATTAAGCAAAGCGCCATTTTAAACCAATCACAGACGATAACATATGTTAGCAAAAATAACTCTGAACATTGGTAACTATAGCTAAATATAATACGGTGAAACACTTTTAAAACTTATTCTAAGATTTGTGCTATTTTTATAATCATTTGAACTACAATATTTGTTAAAACATTCCATCAACAACATACCATGAACTATCACTTGAGAAACTAAAAACATCAGGAAAGCAAAGTATACATATGTACAATATTTCAAAAATCATGAATTATTTTATAATGATGAACTGTAATTAAATATTAAAGAAATCTCATCAATTTACTAAGAGTAAACAAACATCACAATGTTTTGTTCGGTACTTTGAGTTTAGTTCAGAAGTGTTGCCAGTGTGTAAGTGTGAAGTGTTGTTGTACAGAAATATGCTCGTGAACCACAGAGCATATTTCAATACAAAATATATGACAGTGTTTACAAAGCTTAAATACAAGGATAGCGTTTTATAATAATTTCATATCTGGCACGGGCGTTGTTCATCGAGGAACCTATAAAGATCGCGGAGGTAAGAGCTACATCCCACGAAATTGGTACCGTTGTCAGTGTAGATACACTGAATAGGACCGCGGCGGGCTAAAAATCATTTTAGAGCAGAGAAGAAGTTGACTGTACTCAACTCAGTAGCAATTTCAATATGCAAACATCGTGTTGTCAGACACGTAAAAAAACAGAGCCAAACCTTACGGCTTTTGACACCTCTGCCGCGCACGGGCGTATACTGTAGAGGATCAGCATAATCACAACCCGTATGAGTAAACGGCTTGTAAACCTGGTTGACGCGGAAATCAGGTAGGTCTGCCATGATCGGAAATGACGGTCGTGGCTTTGCTCTAAAACACGTGTTACATTTGTGTATACGGTGACGAATAATTCGTCGCGCTGCTAGTATCCAATACCGATTCCTTAGTAAGGACATCAGCAATTCAGGGCCGGCGTGAAGATGCTTTCGATGATAATAATCGATTAAGATGTCGATCATGTGATCATGCCGAGGCAATACACATGGATGTTTTTGCGCGTAATCTATCTCAGCGTTAGTCAGCCGGCTACCGACGCGAATAAGGCCGTTTTCGTCTAAAAATGGCTTCAGTTTTTGCAAGACAGGTGAATAATTTTCACCGGCCTTTAATTTATTTATATCGTCATTAAAATAGACGTGCTGTAATGCGGAAATAATTTTATTTTCAGCGTATTCTAAATCAGAGTTACTCAAGTAAGTTCTGCACGTTAATATTCTAGAAAAGCGGTACACATAAACTATTATGCGTTGTAACTTCGACCAAGAGGAAATGCGTTGAGCGAGCTCATAGATAGATGAGCTTGTGGCGTTTATAGTCACAGCGTATGTAAGTGGCTTTAGTTTCGGAATTTCACTGACTTCTTCGCGATCAAATTCCGATAAAGGCCACTCTGACGAATGCCTAGATGCCCATGAGGGCCCTGTGAACCACAGAGGGTGATTTTTAAGCAGCGCGGGCGATAAGCCACGCGAGAGGCAATCAGCGGGGTTTTCAACACCTGCTACATGATGGAAACAGCTGACAGGAATGTTGTCCACAACTTTCACAACGCAATTTGCCACGAAAGTTTGCCAGCGGTGCGGGGAGGAATTGAGCCAACAAAGTACAACCTTTAGAGTCAGAAAATGCGAAGGCATTCGAAATCTTATACCTCGGTTCGAAATTGTCAAGAACTTTACGCAAAAGCTTAGACAATAGAACCGCAACAACCCTGCACTATCCCGAGATGCCGCGGGATACGGATTTCGTTTAGTGTGGGAAGTTCGCTACAGAACTGTTTCCACAGGTTTGTAATGCGTTGCGGGGGCGCCTCGTCCCAGTCACACTTTAATAACCAAAACTCCTGGATAAGGAGCTTGGCATAAAGTACGACAGGAGCTACTAGGCTTAAATTGTCCCATAAGCGAGCGATGACAGACAGGATACTACGTTTAGTACAGCCTGCGTCAGGTTCAGCGACCTTGAACTTGAAAACGTCATCAGACCTGTCCCAATGCATACCTAGAATTTTATGAGGCACGTCCTTATCAATTTCCAGATCCGACGAGGTTCGATGCGAAGCAGGAATAGCGCGGAGAACAGTATCCGAACTACTCGTCCATTTTACGAGGTCAAATTGACCACACTTAAACAATTTTATAAGTTCGGTACAAACGGCGATCGCGTCCGACTCGTCATTTCGCGAAGAATCATCTACCATCATACTGAAGCATACATCGTCCATGTACGTAGAGGTAGACGCTATGGCAGCTACCGTAGGGAATATGTGGCCTTCATCAGAGATCAGCTAATGAACGACGCGGTTTGCGTGAAAGACAGACGATTTCATTCGGTATGAAATCGTTAGTTCGACGCTGGTTAGTTCAAAAACTGATATTTTATCTTCTGGTCGAAACCTGAATAGAAAGCGCTGATATTTGCGATCCAGTTCATTCATTCCCGATTGAAGAAACATCTGCCGACAATCGGCCGACACAGCGATTTTGAATAGTCGAAAATTCATAAGAATATTATTCAGATCGCCCTGCAAGTTAGGGCCTAAATGAAGAACATCATTCAAAGACAAACCTGTGCTGGTTTTGGAACTAGCGTCCAAAACCATACGTACTTTGTTGGAGGCCTTATCTGGGCGCTGTACACAATTATGCGGAATTAAATAGGATGCGGCGGAAATATCATCATCAATAGGTCTTATTCATTGACATAGCCTTTATCGACGTATTCGCGAATGATATCGTCGTAAGCGGTGCGCAGAAAACTTGAAGCCTCCAGCTTTTCTAAGCACAGAAATCGTCTACGAGCGGTGGAGAATGAATCTCCTAATTTATTTTATTTATTAACACTTTATTGCACATTTTAAAAAAAGTGAACAATAGGCGGACATAATGCTAAAGCATTTTCTACCAGCCAACCCAATTTGTAGTGATTGGCGGTAAGCGTGCTACAAAATTTTAACTACAATATTATATTATACTTATATCTAATTACATTATAAAAGTCGTCGCGGAAAGGAAACGCAACGGTGTACAACCCGGTCACAATATCTGTGCACCTCGCTGGAATGCGGCGCCTCTCCCGCTTCCCCTGTCACCTCTCCGCGCACTCCCCGGTGCGACAGTACGGTTAGCATCTTCGTTGCCGATACACGTCCCGATAATTTTGATATTTTCGCTTTGTTGTTGTTTTGTTTTTAATATTTATTGTTAAGTTTAGACTGTTTACTGTTAAGTTTGGACTGGTTTGGTTGTTATTAAAATTGTTGTAGCTGTTAAACTGAAGTCATGGGAAAAACAATACACAGTGAATCAAGAAATTTAATCTCAAGTTTTTTGAATCGGAGAAAGCAAATAAACAGTACACCATACCTGTAGACCAAGTGGTGAAACGAACCTGTGCTGCAACTGGGATATCAAAGAGGACTCTAATGAAAATTAAAAATGAAGCCAAAGTACAACCACCTACTTCGCCGGGCGCTAGTCCGACTCCAAGTACTAGTAATAATTTAGAAACCCACCCAGAACCAAAATTATCGACACCGGGTAAGAAGCGTAAACAGTACAAAAAACGCATCGAAGTAGATGATTTTGACATTTGCGCAATACGAAATATCATCAACAGTTTTTATGCTGTAAAAAAAGAAATCCCAACTTTGAAGAAAATTCTGGCAGCAGTTAAGAGAGAAGAGAGAGAGAATTTTCAAGGTGGGAGAACATATTTAAGAAATATTTTAATTAACAAATTGGGCTGCTAGTTCAAAAAGTGTAAAAATATCCGTTGTGTATTGACACAAAAGCCGGACATCGCCGCATGGAGGGCTCGCTACCTACGCCGTATGAAAGAGAATAATGACCTTGGCGCTGATAAAAAACCGGTTACCTACCTGGACGAGACGTGGATCCATTCCCACTATACGGTCAGTAAATGCTGGCAAAATAATACCGACAGCAGTGTGAAGAAAAATTTAAATCCGGGTCAACGTTGGATTCTTGTACACGCTGGAGGAGAAAATGGATTAATTGAAGGTGCAGAATTACTTTATAAATGTAAAAGTAAAATCGGCGATTATCATAACGAGATGGACACAAACAATTTTTTAAAATGGCTTCGTGAAAAGCTTATACCAAATTTACCGCCGAACGGTATAGTTGTCATAGACAATGCACACTACCATTCGACGCAGTCGGTGAAAGCGCCCACTAGTGCTGTTCTTAAAGCTGACATGCAAAATTGGCTACGTGAACACAATATTCCATTTAATGACAAAATGTCAAAGAGGGAATTGTATCCCATTATACTGAAAACAAAGCCGCCGAAAAAATATGTCGTCGACGATTTGATGCGAGAACATGGCCAAGAAGTTGTGCGTCTGCCACCTTATCATTGTGACCTAAACCCTATCGAATATACAGTGGTGGTCATATAATTAGAAACACTTAGTCACTTGGTAGTCTTTTAATGTAACCAACATTATTAATTCAATTAATTGGAGGTAATAGTTTAATTTACGAAATCACAATGTACATTTATATCTCTGGGATAATAATAAGCAATAACATTCAGACAACCAATACAATAATTATAAAAAAATAAATAAAACAAAAGTATCAATCAATATTCTTAGTACTGGCAGTCGGACAACTAATTAGAAACAAAGTATGACTAGGTTCTAAAATTGAATTTTAAAACTAAAATTCACCTTTCGGAATGTCACCGCATTATGCATTTTGCCACCTTTTCTTACTCATTCGGATTTGTTACCTTTTGTCAGATTTAATTATTAAAAATGGGTAAAAACAAGAGCTGTGATGCAGCAACAAGAAAAAATATAGTAAACTTTCATTTTAAACGAAAATGGTCTTACAGAAAGATCGCCGATCATTTAGAGTGTTCCGTAAAGATGGTATTTAACGCCATTGTACATCACAAAAAACATGGAACATCCGATAAGGTGCCTAGAAAAGTTCGGCCAAGGAAGACCACCGTTCAAGAAGACAGGCTTATGATTCGTTTGGCTAAGACAGATCCCTTTAAAGGTTCTAATGTTATACGAAAAGAAGTATTTTCACAAGACGACCCTCGAAACGTGTCCGCAAGACTAGTCCGTAGGCGGTTGGTTGAAGGAAATTTGTATGGAAGACTTGCTAGGAAAGTGCCACTTCTCACCAGGCGACACAGAGAAAATCGTCTAGCCTTCGCTAGAAAATATGCCAGTTGGACTGTTCATCAATGGAGAAAAGTTTTGTTTTCAGATGAAACTAAAGTAAATTTGGTAAATTCCGACGGAAAACGATACGTACGGCGACCAATCAACGAGGCTTTGAATAACAAGTACACTATAAAAACAGTTAAGCACGGCGGTGGAAATGTTAAAGTATGGGGATGCTTTTCCGGATACGGAGTTGGTCCCGTGAGAAAGATTGAAGGGCTGATGGATCAGTTTCAATACAAAAAAATCTTGGAGGAGACAATGATCCCATATTCAGATGATTTGCCAGTGAATTGGATTTTTCAGCACGATAATGATCCAAAGCATACAGCAAACAGCGTTAAAGCGTTTCTCAGACAACAATTGGTGACAGTGTTAGAGTGGTCTGCTAATAGTCAGGATTTAAATCCGATATAGAATTTGTGGCACATTGTGAAGAAAACATTGTCGGATGAGCATATCACCAATATCAACCAACTTTACGACGCATTTGTAGAAGCTTGGAGATGTATTCCTTTGGAAACGTGTGAAAAACTGATAGAATCAATGCCACGTCGTTGTAAAGCTGTAATCGACAACAGAGGGTACCCTACCAAGTACTAACAGTAATAATCGGTTTTGGATGTAGTATTCATAGTATTATTCAAATTAAATGTGGGTTTGTTCACTTAGTTAATGTTTATATTGTTGTTTTTTTTGTTTCTAATTAGTTGTCCACTTTAGTCCATGTATTTTAATAGACTTTTTATTAAAATGTTATATTTTTATATCAAAATTGTTGTTTGTTATTACTAGACTCGTATAGTAATACTTTAAAAGAACCGATACATCCATATAAATACGTAGGAGCCCTCTATGGCACATTAAAAATTAGTTATGATGTTAATTTGTAATGAAAATAGAAGACAGGGTTGGTGTTTCTAATTATATGACCACCACTGTATATGGAACTTGGTAAAGCAAAGGGTGGCAGATAAAAACATTGACCAATCGGAAAAGAAAATAGAACAACTTACAAAAGATGCGATTAAGTCAATTACGCCAGCTGACTGAAAAAAAGAAGTGAATCACGTAGAGAGACTACAGCGAGAATACTGGGAAAAGGATCATCTAGCAGATGACAACATCACACAACTTTTAATATCACTAGGGGAAGACAGTTCGGAGAGTGAGGAAGATATAATGTCAGGCATAGAGTCAATAATTTATAGTGACCGAGTTTAATAATAAATGTTTTTGTAATCAAAATTATTGTTTTTTAATAACAAACCCTTCATCAATAATAAATTGATTTGAAAAGGTTAGTAATTTTTTTTTACCTCCACATTTCTCGAAAAAACTTTTTTGCACACCGTACCCAGACCGCCGATATGACGTCACGAGGTCAGGTGCACAGATATTGTGGCCGGGTTGTACCTACCACTAGCATCACGCGTCGTGGTGGCGCGGAAATGAGTCTCACACTCAAGATCGTCTTTAATGTGGGCGGCGGTAGTAGAAACTTCCTCCAATTCCCAAAATCTTTTCAGAAGGTAGTCCAAAGAGTCAATACAATAGCGCAATAGCGCATTGGACAATAGCGCAACAAGCAGAAGTAGATTTACAAGGGAGAAATGCGGGCGCAGAACCCATTAAAATGTACCCTAAGACTGTTTCTATGGCGGGCGGAATTCCATTTACGCTGCTATGTACCTTTCCAGGCATAAGCAGGTGCGGAAATATAGATGCTCCAAGCAGAACATCTACAGCGGCGGGAGTGGCGAACGTACTGTCCGCGAGAGGTAGCGAGTTGATGTGGGTAAACGCAGTCTCGTCCACGGGAACTGTAGGCAGCTCATACGTGATGCGGTCGACAACGTGTCCCGACACATCATAAAAAACGTCTTTGTTAAAGCGGGAAAATATTCTAAAGTCAGTGGAACCCTTAACCGATTTTTCTGAAACACCAAAACCACGAACAATCGTTTTTGTATTTTTATTACAATGCAAACCAAGGCGCGCGCAGCATTCAGAAGTTATGAAGTTAGTCAATGATCCCAAATCCAAAAGGCATTTTACAACATGCTTATTTCCATCTCGATCGTAGATAACGACTTGAGCGGTCGATAACAATATCGTTATGGGTCTAAAACATTGCGCGGCGCGTTCGTCACTACTTGCGGTTGGCTGCATAGGTGCGGCATGCAGCCAACCGTAAGTAGCGCCGGGCGTGGGCGCACTAAATGACAGCGCGGGAGGTGGTGGCGGCGGCTGGGACGTACGCGCAATAGGGGTCGCGGGTTCAGATCCTGCCGCGGGCACCGATCCACTACTATTGTAAGTTTGAGTTGCAGTTTGATTCTCTGCCCTATTAAAATGTAATAAAGTGTGGTGCCTTTGATGACAAGTGCGGCATTTTTTTTTGCGTCCTATTCAAAAGATATTATCTTTCGAATAGGACGCAGGTTGTAACAGTAAATGGTGCAAACACTGAAGTTGGTCAAGTTGATAAAGGCGTACCACAAGGATAAATTTTAGGACCGGTGCTTTTTCTCATTTACGTTAATGATCTTGCGAGCTGTGATCCAGATTGGGCATTTATTAATTTATTTGCAGATAATACACATTTAGGCTGAAAAGAAAAGACGAATATATAGCTAGTAAATAAAATCGAAGGTTCCTATATATTCTAGGCTGTGTATAATGAATGATCGTTTAGCAATATCTGATTCCTTTGGAGTGGTCTGACTTATGCCTTATCCATTAAGCCTATACGATAAAATGCGCACACCAGCTTAAGATGAACCGTACGTTCAAAGGTTCCTGTACATTCCGGGTTTCAAGTTATTTGGACCTATTACTGAGGCCTGTGATGTCTGTTGGAGAGCTACACCATCGACATGCCGATCAGATATTGGCAAGAACAATACAAACCGAGACAAGGTTAACTGAAAACAGAGATGTAGTAGATTCAGACTCACAAACATCTACTGAGCCATCAATTGATGTACCACCACCTGATATGTGGCCTGACATTATAGGCATACCCATTGACGCTGATTAAAATATATTTTTCGATTATTAAATTCTATTTCAAAATGTTCTGCAGTCTAGGCTGACCTCGTTTAATAACTTTGATTTGTATAATTAATTACCTATTGTTTTTGTTTGTTTGTATCAATTTATAAAAGGGAGATATGTTATGTATTTGATAATGACAGCTGATTGTTTATTTCTATAATTGTGTGGGTAAATGCTTAGTTTTGTTACGAACTCGAATATGGCGTATATCTTTTAGTTTTCACAATTTCTGAAGTGCTTGCAGGCTAGGTATGCTTGCTTTGTGCGAGATCACAAAGCAAGCATAAGTGTTACTGGTTTGTGTCGCTAACGGGACGCCATGGGAAAAAAAATACCCATTTGTGGGGAGTTCTTATTAGGCCAACCATGAAGAACATGGTATAAAACTTTCTGTAGCAAAGAATCCTTCTTTGTCTCTGCAGCAATCCTTTCAGCGTTCAGATTCCAGCCCCTTGGTTGTTCTTCTAACAACAATACTTCCTTCAGCCCCTCTTCAGCTACTGTTCCAGTTGATGGTACAGTCCACCTGCTTTACCTATAGATTTCCCTAGTATGTGCTTGATAGTGTACTCATAGCAAGCCAGCTTTAAAGACCAACGCTGCATTCTCGGGGAAATTTGGTCAGGTATGGGCTTTACCGGATTAAACAAGCCCACCAATGGCTTGTGATCAGTCACAATGCAAAATTTGCGACCCAACAGAAATTCGTGAAATTTCGACAAACCAAACATGATTTCCAAGGCTTCCTTGTCGATCTGACCATACCGCCTCTCATGGATCTGTAGTGTACGCGATGCCATCATGATTGGTCTATCCGATCCATCATCCATTACATGTGCTATGATAGCGCCCACTCCATATTCTGATGAGTCACATATGAGCAGTAATTCTCTGTTAAGGTCATATCCCACCAATGTGAGATCTGATGATAATAAGAGCTTAGCTTTTTCGAACGCTCTTTGCTCGCTATCATTCCATTTCCACGGCGTCTTTGATTCCAGCAGCCGATACAAAGGCTCCAGAAGAGTAGCTCTATCAGGTAAAAACTTTTGATAAAAGTTGTACAATCCAAGAAAAGCCCTCAATGTTTCCTTATTTGTAGGTGCCGGTTTTTCTTGTATCTCTTTGACTTTTGCTGGTGCTGGATGAAGTCCCTCGCCGTCAATCATGTGTCCCAAAAATGTGATGCTATTGGTAGCAAAAACACACTTTTTGCTATTCAGTCGAAAGCCCATCTCATTCAGTTTTTTCATCACCTGACGAAGCCTCTGATTCTGCTGTTCTAGCGTCGTACCAGTCACCGCCACGTCATCCAGTAGACACGCCACACCATCCATGCTTGCAAGCGCAGAAGACATCACCCGTTGAAAAATACATGGCGCCGCACTCACGCCAAATGCAAGGCGATTCACTTTCATTAGGCCAATAGGTGTATTTAGTGTTAACAACTTGGCCGTCTCGTCATCAACCTTCATTTGAGTGTATGCTTGCTTTAAGTCAAGTTTACTGAAAACTTGACCTCCACTAATAAATAAATAAATAAATAAATAATGCTGGACAATCCACACAGCATCATCTAGCCCCAAGCTAAGCAGAGCTTGTGTTATGGGTACTAGATGACTGATATACTTAATACATTTTTTTATTGTACATAGAAAATAGCCAGAACACCCGGAACAAATATTTGCAGATCGTACAAACATTTGTCCCAGGGCGGGAATCGAACCCGCAACCTCCTGTGTCGTAGGCGGACCTTCGCCCACCGCGCCACATCGGTCGTCACTAAGCTTCACAAAAGCCTCCACTGAAGTTGGAAGTGGGTAGTATCTGTCTACTTGTATAGAAGCGTTGACTGTCGATCGATAGTCTCCACAGATGCGTAAAGATCCATCATCTTTCTTCACTATCCTCAATGGAGTGGCCCACTCTGAGTATCTAACCGGGGTCAGTACACCTGTTTCTACCAATCGGTTCAGTTCTTCCTCTACTTGTCCCTTTAAAGGAAAAGACACTGCGCGCGCTTTAAAAAACCGTGGTCTTGCATCTGCCCGTAAGTGGAGAGACACTTCTGGGCCTTTGTATGTGCCTAATTCTTTTTCGAATAAACTAGGAAATTCATTACTAAAAGGCACCAAATCTTCTTTAGCCCAGTATAAGCCAGTCACTTGTAGGCCTAGTCACTTGTAACCAGTTGCGGCCCAACAAGCTAGGTCCATCGCCAGAAACGACCACCAGTTCACATTGAGCCTCTTTCTCGTTATGAAATTTTCCCGCTTGCAAAATTTCATTCACTTCTGGTTCATAGAACTTGTCTAATACAGCCAAAATGTCAGAAAAACTTCACTTCTAAAGGGCGTAACGGCACTAAAAGGGACGCAATTAGAGCGTATGTGTCCTTCCCGCATTGAACAAAAACAAAGAGCGCAATTTATCTTCGTCTTTCGTCAAGTCTCGAACGAGTCCCGCCGCGTCGAGTGCACACAGTAACTGCTCCTTGTAATCACGCCAAACATCATTAAACGGCCCCGGCAACACAATATTCGTTATATTGAATGCCATTTTAGCACAATTTATATTTATTTTCCGTGGTCGCCATTAAAAGATATACGCCATATTCGAGTTCGTAACAAAACTTAGCATTTATTCAAGTACCCACACAATTACAGAAATTAACAATCAGCTGTCATTATCAAATGTATAACAAAAACTATTAATCAAAAAATAAAGAAAACAAAACAATTAAAAGAAATGGTATTGTAGAAATAAAACAATATTTACTGTAGAAGTGACCATTTAATCAATTATTATAAAACTTTAATACATTGAGTAATATGGAATGAAGTACCAAAGAAATTTTTAAACCTTTTTTCATCTTACACTATGAAATTGAATACAGTAGAGATAATCGCAAGTTTACTTGTCTCTTACTTTGAGAAGATCATTGAGATCTAGTGCTACACATATTTCCTTGGAGTCAGTGCGTGGATTCCTGTCCAGGATTTCTGTTATTGGGTAGTAGTTTTCACGGTTGTCAACATTCCACCCTGAATACTGTAAAAAAGTAAATAATGATTACTTCACAAATATGAGTGAATGCTTTTATTTTGAAGTCATGGTAACTTACCACACATGTGCATTTGTGCAGAACTTTTCCATTAGATTCCATTGGTATGAACTTCTGCAGTAATGCTTTTCCATCAATTTTCCATAGATTGATTTCATCCAATTTGGAAATAACAGTGTCTCCATCCCATTTCACATCAGATTTCAGCAAAACAAAGTTTCCAGACTGTAATGAAAACATTTTACTCTTAATGTTAGTTCTGTGGTGCACTCAACCTATTACATAACACCATTGGTCCCTATAGATTGGCAGATGTGGCTACACCTCAGTTGGACCTAATAAACTGACCATCTATTGACTTGGAAGTATATGGATGAAGAATGGTCAACAAAACAGCATAATAATAGTAAATGTATTTAGTTTAATATATCTTAAGGCCCATTAGTTTGTCATCTTAATCAATAGACGATGATGATGACTGCTTTTCAACAAATATGATCATGAGTGGGTTCTCCAGACACTTACATGGAAATGCTTTGGTACATCTTTAGACTGGCTTGAATCAGACTTGTTGCCGTCTGAACCATTCTTCTCATCATCGGAGCCCTCCTCCTCATCCAAGTCCCCCTCTTCATCTTCTCCCTCCTCATCCTCTTCACCCTCACCCTCTCCATCACTCTCTTCTGATGACTCATCCTTCTTCTTCTTTTTGGAATTGTTTAGAGCTGGTTTCGAAGCTCGCTTACGACCAGCAGGGCGAGCTGCTGGCTCATTCTAAACAAAAATATAATTTATTATAATTTTTTTTCTCAATAATACATAATTCATAATATTAGGTCTTAGTAGGTACATAGCTCTGTCACAGTGCTGCAATTTTGTCATTGATCATGTGGATGCAAGCAGCTAATAGTAGTCAATAAGTTATAAGAATGTCATTTTAAAATAAGTGGTTTGTTCTAACATATGTAATATAATAATATATCATCAATATATATTACATCCCTTCAACAGAATAAAATAAAATTAGTACAATAAGCAAAAAGACCGCGAGATTTTATAGTACAAATACCTACATTTGGAATGTAAATAGTATACTTCAAATGATTGGTTAATATTTCTGCTGAATGATGCTAAAGTGCTACATTATTTGCGAACACGAGAGTACTGTATATAAAGACAGGCAAGACGAAAAATGTAGACCTAACCTATATCATATTTTCGGCTTTGGATGGAACAAAGGATAGGCATTTTTTAGTAAATCCCTAACTAAAATAATGAGATAAGCATCAGGCACGGACGAAAGGCAAATCTAAATAAAAGGAGGGCCTAAAAATGGCACTTACAGAATCGGCATCCGGCGTCCAATCTTCGCCAGAGTCCTGGAACTCTTCTGGTTCTCCACCATGTTCGGAGCCTTCGGATTCATCACCTTTCTTTACAGACTTCCTTTTACGCATTTTATGAAGCTCTAAAGTAGTTTTAAGAAGAGTAAAATGCCTTTTTGTTACTTTTACTAAACCCACGCCAAAACCAAGCCACACCACCACAGATAATAAAAAAATTGTTACTTGAATCAGGTTGACTGACTTGCTTGTGATGAGAGCAGAGCAAGCTTTTAGCAATAAAGCAGAAAACAGTGTAGGTTGGCTACTTGTCTTGAATTTGATTTATGAACGAAGGCTCCGCCCGCCAATGCGGGCTACGACGCTTCAGCTGCCTAGCCAGCTCATTCGGATTCAAATCGTTCTGATATGCTCTGCCAAGGTATCGTACCTTATATCACCCTATCAAATCGATAATATTTATTTAATCGACTACAGCTAGATTCGATTCTAAATCACATATAATCCTCTCCATAAAGGTTGTTTGGGAGATATCGCTTTTATGCGATTAGACCGCCTATTGTACCTCTAATTTTAATTTATTGTCTTATTATTTATTTATTTATTCAGAATACATTATGACATCATTACAGGTTTTTTTTTTTGAAGCCTAAATCGATGAAATATGTAAGTATATAGTATAGAATATAATATATAAGATTTGTAGACTAATCTATAGTTTCTAAAACTACCTGTGCTAATTGTAGGAGTTTCGGCAGTTTATCGTAAAAAATATCTACGCTGTTCGCAGACAAGATATTGAGCAGATAGATAGCGAGTGACATGGGGGCAAACTTAAGCAGATTAGTCCTACAGTTGGACACCTCTAGCATGGCAGGGCGGCGGCGCGCGCCCAAGTAGTCCTTGGGCGCGCGCAGCCGCAGCGCCGCCAGCACCTCCGGGTGGATCAGCGCCCCGCGAAGCACGCGCACCACGTACTTTACCAGCGCCATGTCTCTCCGGACCGACAGCCTGCAGTACCCTACCATACCCAACACGAACAGACTCGGGTACATCAATGGGTAATATGGATAGACTCCATATTCTTTTAGGTACAAAAAGCGAGTAAATTTATTCTGAATCTTTTCTACCATGAGTTTGTACTTAGCTTCGTTAGGGTTCCAAATTATAAAATTTGTTTCTAAATGACTTCTCACGAGGGCATTATATAAAAATTTTATAACATTTATATCTTTAAAATTCACACTCTGTCTCAGAATAATACCCAGGTTTCTAAAAGATTTGGCACACACATTTACAATATGGCGCCGGAACCTTAAGTCAGGCACCATTTCAAGGCCTAGGTCGCGGACGGACGTCGTTCTCGGCAGCCCTATCCCCTCCACCTCGTAATGGTACTGCAAGGGCGCGCGCGCGCGGCTGTAGCTCATCACGGAGCACTTCGCTACGTTAAACAGTAACTTGTTGGACCTGCTCCATTGGACCACCCTATCTATGTCGCACTGGAGACAATAAATTAAAATTACACAATTAATTGTCTATTTATTTATTTTTTTATTTGTCCTGATAAAGTTGGCTATATTTGTCGCCCGCCTCGTCATCCGTAACTTCTTTTCATTCGTAATGAAAATTGTTTATTTCACTAGTGAAATAAACAACATTACGTAACAACATTTCAACAACCCAGGGTACGTAAAAGTAGCAACTCTTATGATTCTATCCACTGAATTATGTTTTTCGATACTGATAAATTATATTTGAATTGAATTTTACTGCACTAGAAAATTGCTTGCGTGCATCGGTCGGAACTGCTCCGAGACTATCCGAGCGTGTAATCATTTTTTTTTAAATACACGGTATAATTATAGTGGGTTCCTCTAATATCTTATTTACTTCGAATCTTTGTTCGCACATACCAGTCGGGATTACACCGAGACTATCTGGTCGTGCTTGCGATTTTCGATTTGTAAGAATGGTTGGAACCTTATATAAAATTTGAGTGTGCAGTATCGATGTTCGAATACCTTTGAATAAATAATTTCCATGATCCGCAATGTTGGAATTCTAAACTGTTCAATCAAGGTTACTCCTTGATAACGATTTTTAAAACCAATTTGTGGGTGGCATCAATTTTTCTCGTGAACACTCGGTCGGACTACTCTCCAAAATAGTGTTAACTAGTCACGGTTGATGTCGCCTGAAACTATAGATAGCATAGTTTTGCATGATACTATTTTAGTTATATTTTGTGATGGGATTATAAACTGTTCGATCGAGGCTACTCCTCGATAGCGGTTTTCAAGACCAATTTGCGGGTAGCATTAATCTCTCTCGGGAACACTCGGTCGGAGCTACTCTCCGATAGTGTTAACTAGTGACGGTTGATGTCGCCTGTAATTATAGATAAGACTTGATTTCTGACCAGCGCTGCGAATAGTTACTATTTAAAGTCTACTTGCTGTATTCTTTGACGATACCTACCAAGAATAAAAAGTTATATCTATTGAGTCTGCTGTTTTATTTCATTACGTAATGTTGTTTATTTCACTAGTGAAATAAACAATTTTCATTACGAATGAAAAGAAGTTACGGATGACGAGGCGGGCGACAAATATAGCCAACTTTATCAGGACAACTATCCATAGGGATATTAGAGTAGGTATTTTCATTCGCACAAAAACATTCAATTCAATCGATAGAGCTCGCTTCTCTGCTTCTGTTTATACCATAGATAACCATAGACTCCATTTCTGTGTAGATCAACAGCTGATTACGTCATTGTGTAGACAAAAATTTTGAACAATCAAATCAAACAGAGTGCTGCCAACTTAGTGACCTTATAGTTAAAATTAGCCACTAATTAAAATTTGCATAAAGAATGTTCTGAATTTAATTTTAATATTATTCTAGCAATTAATTCAAAAATATTTTTATCGTCTGGTTTCTGATCGCCTTGTTGATAACTAAAACAAAATTGTTATACATATATTATTATGTACCTACTAATTTGTTAATTTAGTCATAAATATACTCTACCGACATCAATTACGTATTTTTTTATAAACTTACTCAAAGTAATAGCTTTCGTTTGCTCGCAGTTTAACTTGCGTGTTTTTTATGTTTATGCAATTTCTAAATGACTGAGATTGGCGTTTAGTGCTATAGAACTAGACGGATCAGCACATTTGATTCGGCAGTATTAGTTGAATAACAAAGCTGACCGAGCCGCAGGCAAGGAATTCAATGATACTCGACCTGCAACTGACCATTTCGCGGCCTCTGTAATCACAGAGGCCATGATTATGTACTACTGTCGTAGTCATTATTAAACGTCCGAGGGGACGGGAACGACCCAGCATGTTGGTTCGCATGGGTGACGTTGACGTCCAGGTGGGCCAGTACCTCAAGTAC
The DNA here is from genome assembly GCA_958496245.1 of Perizoma flavofasciatum. Taxonomy (NCBI): domain Eukaryota; kingdom Metazoa; phylum Arthropoda; class Insecta; order Lepidoptera; family Geometridae; genus Perizoma; species Perizoma flavofasciatum. The sequence goes on from OY292431.1 coordinate 7,218,934, forward strand.
TTGGGCCTTACCTTGGACAGTCGCTGGCGCTTCGAAGAGCACTCCAGCCGCACTGTCCCCTGGATTCGGAAAGTAGTCTGTGCGTTGCATCGGCTGCTGCCTAATCTCTGGGGACCTAGAGAGGGAGTTCGCCGCCTCTACGCGGGGGTGGTGCGATCGATGGCACTCTGCGGAGCACCCGTTTGGTCAGGGAGACTGACGGGTGTTGGTTGCTGTAGGGCTATGTTTAATAGCCTGCAGCGTACCATCGCCGTTCGTATCACACGGGGGTATCGGACGATATCCCTAGAGGCGGCTACTCTGTTGGCGGAGCGGAGATGGACGCACGCGTGTATGTTCGTCTTCGCAATGATGACGGGGGTGCAGCCACGCCTGCTGAAGTGCGGTCGGAAGAGCGCTGACGTGCGCTTCGGAAGTGGCGCAAGCGGCTCATCGAGCCGCGGTGTTCGCGCCAGCGCATCGTTGGCGCTATTCTGCCAAACTTCGAAGGCTGGCTAGGGAGGGAGGTAGGTAACGTCATCTATCGTCTTACTCAGGTGCTGACCGGGCACGGATGCTTTGGTGAGTTCCTGACTAAGATAGGACGCGAACCGACACCGCAATGCCACCATTGTGGGTGGGACCAAGATTCCGCACTACACACGCTGGAGGAATGCTCGGCGTGGTGTGTGGAGTGGTGGATCCTGGTCTCCAGGATCGGGCAGGACCTCTCTCTGCTAAGCATAGTAGCGGCTATGCTAGCAGACGAGACGGCGTGGTGGGCGGTGACCTCTTTCTGTGAGACCGTAATGGTTCGGAAAGAGGCCGCTGAGTGAGGGCCGATCCCACTCGGAGAAGGCGGCGGCGAAGCGCAGGCAACGGCCGCCCCGCAGTTCATGTCCCGCAAGGGGCGTAGAGATATCCCCTGCCGAACAGAGGACCTTTCAGGCCCGTGGGTGGTCGGAGTGAGGGCTCTGTATATCCTCAAGCGGGCCTCGGGAGGGCGACGGTACATCGTGGCATGTGCCACCGTTGGCACCGCGAGGGTGCTGGGGGTGGTTTTTCAACTGTCCCCGGGACGTGCGAAGGGCGTTATGCGAGAGGGGCACAGGTGCGTTCCTTTGGAGATCCCGGAGCCCCTTGACTCATATAAAAATATTTTATACATTTACTATTGTTATTATTCCATATTTTTTATACTCGCAAAGGGATACTTTTTGAGGTTATCAAGCTAGTATTGAAACACGAGTTCAATCAAAAATATGCTCTGTATCGTACTCTAACAACTATAATATCGTGTTGGTTGTTTACTATTTTAATTTACTTCTCACAATGTAATGAAAGATCACAATATTCGTCCTATCCCGCCTTACGAATTTTTGACCGAATTGTGTATTTAATCTATCGGAATTTCGATATTTTGTTGGCGGCACTGCTTCAGTCATTTATGTCAAGCAAAGCAAGCAATGCTAAGCAAGTAACTCCATAACTCTCAAAATCAAATTGTAAACGCAAAAACAAAAAACAAGTCGCAGTAGATCTCGTACCTACATCAAATTTCAAGGAAATTGAGATATTTGCGAAATTGTTGTGTGATTCGAATCTCAACATGAAATTCCAATACAAAGAAGAACATTCGTTCGAAAAGAGGAAGACCGAAGGCGAGAAAATACGCAGGAAGTATCCCGACCGTGTACCAGTCATTGTGGAGAAAGCTCCGAAGGCTAGGCTCGGGGACCTCGACAAGAAGAAGTACTTGGTGCCGTCTGATCTCACTGTTGGGCAGTTCTACTTTCTGATCAGGAAGCGTATCCACCTGCGGCCAGAGGACGCTTTGTTCTTTTTCGTCAACAACGTAATTCCTCCGACGTCGGCTACCATGGGCTCGCTCTACCAGGAACATCATGACGAGGATTTCTTCCTCTATATCGCATTTTCCGATGAAAATGTTTATGGAAATTAACTTTTTCTTCATATATTCTGATAAATTTTATTAGTATACTACATTATGTTGAAATATCTGACGTTATGGTGAAACTTTATTTATAAGGCTTAGTTATAATAATGGATGTATTATGTTATATGGTTTTTATTATTTTTTATTGGCACTTTCACCTGTGTTGTAATAATAGGTCTCACTAATTATGTTCCATTGTTTTCATTTCTTTGTTTGGTTTAGGCAATTATGTGTATCAAAACAATAAACGGAAAAACAATATCTTGTCTTTTTATCAATTTCCTTTGTTAAACCATCAAATAGATAGGTACTAGGAAAATTTATTTAGTGTTGACCATTAATGGGATTGGTGGATTGATAAGATAATACAGGATAAACTGTTCTTTGGATTAGAGTATACTGTTGACTATCATCATTTTGAAAGCCATTACTAGCTTTTGATGTTTTGGTAAACAATGATGGTACAAAATTAATCTTACAAGTTTTTATGCACAAACATTCAATGTATTTCATAAAAAGTATTTTACCCCCTTACAGGTTACAGGCACAAAATAACGAATAAGACTTAGGTTACAGGATCCTCATCACAGAGGAAAATGCCTACCACTATTATGGTAAAACCAAAATCTTTTATAACACCCTATGTGAGGTACTAAATAATACATCCATTTCATAAGGTAATTCAATTTATTTCAATATAATTCTATGAAGGATGCTGAACAACTACAATGCCAAGTAAATGGACTAATTATGTTATTAAAAGGGGAAGATTTGTGTGGGTCTTGGCAACGGATGACTGAAATTAGGTGCAACACAAGTGATATGCCTTGGTTGAAATTGGACTGGAAGGCAAAAACTAAAGTTATCAAGACATTTTTTTTTAAAGTTATACAATATCTACTTATGCATTCACTAGGTGTAACAATAGCTCAAGAACCAAAATCAAATTCAAAATCATTACTTTTCACACTTAAAACTTATTACAAACAGTTTCTACTTGTTTGTAGTCTATAAATATTTTTGAGTGTATTGTTACTTCCCCTTTTAATAATAACATTGTAAATTATTTAGAACTAAGTACCTACTTATTAAGAAAACTCAATTATATAAAGTTAAAATGTATTCTTATGTCTAAATACATTTTATCAACAATCTCTGATCCATGAACAGAGTGGTGTATGTAATTCAGAAATTACCAATTTTTACAGTGAGTGCTGATCTAAGGGATCAGCACCCACTAGTATGTGAGGTTAGTAAGTTATTGATGTTTTAAATGATCAGTAGGTACATTTAAACTTTTCTATTACTGGATAATAGTATATAATGGTCTTTATATAAACAAAAATATACTTAATTAAATTAATTACGACAAAACCTCTCTTATTACATGTTTTGTATGAGTTACAGATTCATTTAAATTATTAATCAAAAGAATAATGCGCAAAAATAATAATGTTAAAAGGATTTAGCTGATAAAACATATATATTTAAGCCTGTTAATAACTGGTACTTTTATTATTACAAAACTGTTCATAGTTATTTAAGCTTTATGCTATGTTAGTACTTTCTGGTCTAATCAATATCTACTAAACCTGTTTATGGGTTTGTGTCAAAAACCTACTTACTGATAACATAGTTTCTCAAAAAACTTTTATATTATTATTCACCTCATGATAAGTAACAAAACCAATTTTCGTTTATTTTATCAACTAATTAAATATCGATTGCAAACAAGATACAGAAGGTGAATAATATACCAACTGAGCAAATAACAAAGCGAAATTGGAACTTGAACAATATTTTTTACCAGATATTCTGAGCAAAGTAGGCTTTAAATACTGAGAGGATTACATTGAGGGTTTAGACTAAACATTTTTTTTTAATTGAATCTTATGGAAATGTTATCAATGATATAAAAAATGGAATAGTATAGACAATGAAGCTAGAACCTCATGTAGTTGTGAGGTCTCCGTGACGGGCGGCCACGCCGCATGCCGCGGCCTCGCATGCCGCTCTCGCTGTCTGGAAACAATTACTTTTATTATTAAGCTGATGCTATTTTACATGCAAAATATACTTGTTATAAAAATATAGACTAGGTAGACTATCTTTTTTACAGCTCTTTTTTTACGACTGACTCGTTAATGAATAATGATTTTGGTTTTTACTTTTAAATATCACGTTATTGTTTTTTCAACTGCTAACGTTTTACGTGCGATATTCACGCGTTTAACCTCGCAGAAGCATTATAATATGGAACAAAGCGTTGATTGTCGTGCTTGACGGCCTTCATACCGCTACTCTACGTGATTTCTCGCCAAACATCCTCAATTATTTTGATTGTGAACATGAAAATAATGAATTTACTTTTTTGAAATTTAATAACCTAGTTGTTGCCCGCGGCTTCGCCCTCGTGGTATGTTAATAAAAGTAGCATATGACCGTCTCCAGGCTTTAAACTATGTCCACCAACTTTTGAATGAATCGAACCAAGGATTACAATTTATACAAAGTTTAGAACTCAATTGCACACCCCCAAAGGGCAGTTTTATTTCAAAAAATAAAAAATACGTGTTTCATTATTTACTTTAAAGTTTATTTGTACAGAGTTTTGAGCGAATCTATCATTTTTTTTATCATAGAAACTTTACCGCCCTATTTAACCCCCTTAGGGGTCGATTTTCGAAAATTAGATTAGCCTATGTGTTATTCCAGATCCTAAACTATCTACATTCCAAATTTCATCAATATCGGTTTAGTAGTTACGGAGATACGTGGTAGCAAACATTCACACACACACACACACAGACTTTCGCATTTATTATATTAGTAGGATTAATAGCCAGTGGTATATTGCAAACGAATAACTGTCTATATTACACGGTATACGAAATTAAGAGTATATCGATATTATTGTCAATCATCACGTTACCAACAAATTGCTTGTCTGCATATTTGCCGGAGAGCCTCTTTTAAATATACTGTTGAGAGTGGATTATCTTGAAATAGCTACACTATATTCCACTCAGCTAAGAGCTAAGCTAAATTGATGGTTATTTATGCTTTTTATACGAAAACCGCGTAAACCCAGTGCTGCCTTTAAAGGAGTTAGGAGGCCTGTTCCCGCTAGATGGGCATGTATACACATTATGGCCTCATTTGACTCCTACGAACCTATTCAAGCTTTCGAATAGAAAAGAGCCACCAACTTATCTGTTCATTCATTCATTCGAGAAGGGCACCAAGACCGGATTGTGATGCTTTTTATGTAAGTGGGGTCATTATATCCTCCAGCTCACTGTGACTCTCTAGTGTTGCGCAAGTTTTGATTGTACCATTAAAACCTCCCCGAAATCTATGCTTGATAGTGTTTGTTTATTCAATGTATGTAAATGTATGACATAAACTACATGCAAACTTTGAAAAGTGTATAAACCTAGAATTAAGCATCACTAGATTTTTTTGTTTCCAAAGCAGAAAATACGAGTACAATTATAAAATTACCACTAAAATTCACGCGGAACTTGAAACGACTACGACTACTACAACGTATTCAAAATGGAGTCACAATGGTTGTTAATTCGATAGTATGTCCGTTGTCACGTGACTAGAGAGAGTACCTGCAGCGCGCATCCATCGCTGGTTCTGGGAGTGCGGGGAGTGCGGGTACGGAGAGTGAGGATGCGGTTGCGGTTGCGGGTGCGGGTGCCGCGCGGGTTGACTCGGAGCGGCTGTAGCAGGCGCGCTGGCTTCCGCCTCGCGCCCTTCCTCAGCCATCTGCACAATGCACAAACATTACTAGCATTTTTTTTTGAAATAGCAGTTAGCCTCACAGGTCTTTGAAAATTTATAAAAGACAGTAACAGTACAAGAAAGCTCATTCTACCAACTTAATTAACAACTACATTCAGATTTATCGATTTTGAGCAATGATTTTAATGGACGTTTTAAGTTTCATTAGGGAATGGCTTCCATTTTGAAATTCAAGATGTTGGGCATGTATTGATCGAGCGAGGTAATATCTCTGAGTCAATACGGTGTTCCTACGTATGTTTGTATGTATGTTTACGTAGCTTTGTTTATCCAAAGCTTGTTTGCCGAACCCTTTATTCAATATTGATAAAACGTAGCAGGTAAAAGTAGATTATTCTAATACTAGAAAAACCAGACAAGTGCGAGTCTGAGTCGCGCACCGAGGCTTCCGTATAAACTTGTAAAGCACCTAATATTCCTTTAACAAAAATATAAGTTAGATTTAAGGGCAAACTTAACTTTGTAGTTGAAAAAAGGTTCTCACATACATCGATATACGTCACGGTCAATTATCCAACTGCATTTGTAAGTTTATAATCACATTATCATCATCATCAAAAAAACATTATATAACAAGAAATTATATCAAGGCGGGTAACCGGGAACGCAAATCTTATTTTAGCCAAAAAACTGTTCTGAATTTATTTTATCGCGACAAAAAGTAGCCTATGTCCTTATCCAAGGTCCAATCTATCTCTTTTGCAAAATTTATTAAAAATAGGTTCAGCTGTTTAGGCGTGAAAACGCAAAAGACGGACAGAGTTAGTTTCGCATTTATAATATTACCTCTAGTATGGATACTATTAAATATGAAGAACCTATTCGAATTATTGCCTCAACAGTATCATTCAGGGTCGAGAATGCCGAAAACTAAAGCAGCTAATAAAATAAGTGGCAATGAAAATATAAATTAAAACCAAATATCAAGGAAAACGCTTTAAGATTATTTTAATCAGCATGCAAATTTACTTTATTTATACTTTATTAAGTTTTTAATGTAAAATGTATTTTTCAAAACAAGCTCATTAGGGCTCATTATATGAACCATATAATGAGCCATGAGAGTTAATGGTCAATCATTACCACACATCTAGTGTATGGTATAGATACAAATGTCCAGCATTATTTATACGTAAATAATGCTGGACATCTAGCCCCAAACAAAGCAGAGCTTGTATTATGGGAACTACTTGACTGATATTATTTATTTATTTTATTTTATTGCCACCAACTAGGTTTTCCTGTGTCTAGTGGAGTGAAATATATTTTTTATGCTACTCAAAGCATTAATAAAGTATTTTTTAAACATATCCAAAACTTCGAATTCAGTGGTTTGTATTAAGAGTGGATTGCAACCTTTAACATGAAATAATAACTATTACCTATGCAAAAAAAAGGAAAATTGGAATGTACCAAATACAGGGTAATCAACTTGTATTTGGTACACGTTCAATTGTATTACGAGATACATGGTTCAAAATAATCATTGTGAAAGGAAACTTCAAAGACTATCTAAATTATTCTCTTTAAAAAAACATAATAGCCTGCCAGTGGAGACACCATGCTGGCAGTCTTTTATGATCTGAATTATCTTGCCGCCACGTTTTCATGTGTCCAAACAATATATTACGGAACGAGGATTATTTACTGTTGTGCTCGATTCCCTGAACTATCGCACGATCTATTTAGTGGGTCACTAAACATGCTGACCATCGAAAATTATATTGAACTAGCTGTTGCCAACAGCTTTGAAAGCGTGGACTCGTTTCCCCCCTTAAAATGTAATAATCCAAAAACCCTGAAACACGTCATTATTTATTTATGATGAGTAGCTACAATTCCTATTTTTAAGTTCCCAACTTAAAAAAAAAACGATATTTATGTACAAACTTTCACCCCCCATTTCTCCTCAATTTGTATCTTATTTATCATAGTTTGGAAAATTAAACATTTTGCTATTGTAATTGGGGGGTAGAAGGCCGCCAAAACGCCCGAAACATGAAATAAAGTAAATAAATAGAGTAATTAAGTTGGATACTTACTCGTACCTGGTGCGGCGACGGTTGCTCGCTTCCCTGTGAGCTGACTGCAGTTGCCTCCTCTTCGGCTCGCGATTCCTCCCAGTCTCTTGGTTCGCCACCTTCAGCCCCTGTATTCAAACATTAAGTAAATAATGAATCTATTAAATTCTACTAATATTATAAATCCGAAAGTTTGTGAGCGTGAATGTTTGTTACTCTTTCATGCAAAAACTATTGAACAGATTTTGATGAAACTTTACAGTAATATAGCTTATACATCAGAATAACACATAGGCTACTTTTTATCCGGGTACCATGCGGGTGAAGCCGTGGGCAGAAATATATAAATAAAATTATAGCATCTAATTCCGATTCATTTTGTAAATACTTCATTTGTACCCCAATATTAACATGTAAAAATTCATGTGATCTATATATGAAATAGCTTCTGCTTTGGCACTTGTAATGAATCAGTGTATGCATAATGGTACCTTCCCTGACGTGCTCAAATTGACAAAAGTTATTCTATTGTACGAAAAAGGTTTTCATACTCAAGCAAATAATTATAGACATTTTTCTCTTTTGTTTGTGTTAGTTTCTATAAAACATTATAGCTTATTTTAAATGAGCTATAATGTTTAGTAGAAATAAACAAAATCTTAAATAGAAGACGGTCGAGATTTCAAAGGAAAGAAAAATTACACCAAGTAAAAAGAACTGTGTGATAAATGAATGTTGTGTACGGTGTGGCGATAGGGGTTGATCGGTACGTTACTCACGCGAGTCGGAGTGCGGCGGCGGCGGAGGCAGCGCGGCGGCGAGGTCGGCGTGCGTGTCGTGGTGTGCGTGCAGCGCCGCGCCGCCCGCCTCCGCAAACGTGAACCGAGCACCGCCCCCACTACCGCCCGGCAGCGGCGATACCACTGCTTCGCCGAATCTGCGTCATATTAAAATGAAAATCATTGGACTTCCAGACACACTAGAAAATACGAAATAGCCGCCATCAACTTGAAAGTTTTCCCCTAATTCCTTTTCAACATTTGGAAATAAATAATCTCTGAAAGCCAGGTCTTTTCTGTCGGGTGGGCGTGTGATTCAAAGCCACACTTTGCTCTTGTGAACCGGTGCGTTGTTTTGCAAAAGCAGCACACTGTTTGACAGTTTTTCCCCACCATTTTTATTAGATGGCTTTCTTTAATTTCTCCAATAATCTTGAATAGTTTTATCCGGTAATGTAGACACGCTTTTCGCCGAAGTCGATCAACAGAATTCCTTCACAATCCCGAATCCGACACCGTAAACTTGTTAGCGGGTGGTGGGCTCTTCTTACGCCACTGCATCTCACTCATAATTGGTTTGATGAGGGTTTCCTTGTATAGTAAGGAACTTGATAATCGCACGAAACTAGATTTGCTCGATTGTTAATTCTCGCGGGGCGATATCTCGTAAACGAATGTCAAAATGCTGGCGGTGCGGCAGGCTGGCGGAGACGCAAGAGATGTGCGTTCGATTACCACTATGGGATAAATGCTTGCATGTTCTGCAGATATTTGTTCCGGGTCAAGGTGTTGTAGTGACCATGGTACTCCTAGTTACTTATAATCACAGTTACAGGGAAATCTAGTATGGGGTCAGAACTATGTATGTGACTGTTAGGTTTTTTTTAAATTATTTGGTTCACAACTTGAAATGTACACATAATATTCACAACAGAGCATTCTTATTAATTGCTTTGTCGGTGTAATTTCTAAAACTAGTGAACACAGCATGCAATGTGTGGACACAGTAAATATGAAGATACATATTAAATATACTTATATATATTTTACAATACTATCTAAAATAATTTGGAAATAGAAAAGTAAATAAAAACTAGTAAACATTAGGAAAAAAAACGTTTTCTGTTTAAAAGACTGCTACCGAGTTTCAAACAAATTGGACCACTCATTAAAAAGTTCCAATAAAAACTTGGACACCCTCTACAACCCCTTAGAGGGGTAGTTTGGGGAGATAATTATATTAGTATTTTATCATTTGGATTGAAGTCTATTTATGTGGTTTGTAAGTTCAAGGAATACCATTTTTTAATACAAAGGTTTTTAGCCCTTTTCACTCCCTTAGGTAGGGGTAGAATTTTCCAAATTCCTTTCTTAGTGCACCCCTACACCATAAGAGGAATATACCCTCCAAATTTCATGCTTCTAGGACTTATGGTTTAGGCTGTGCGTTGATTCACCTCTTGGACTTTGACACCCCCTACATCCCCTTTGACGGGTATTTTGTGGAAATTATTATATCAAACTTTTCTAATTTGGATTGAAGAATATTTATGTGAAGTAGCAAAACTGTAAGTTCAAGGAATACGATTTTTCAAACAAAGGTTTTCAGCCCTTTTCACCCCCTTGGGAGTAGAATTTTCCAAGTTCCTTTCTTATTGCACCCCTACACCATAAGAGGAATATACTCTCCAAGTTTCATGCTTCTAGGACTTATGGTTTAGGCTGTGCATTGATCCGCCAGTAAGTAACTGAACAGTTTTATATATATTGATTGATTCATATAGTATGATGTACAGCTACTAGCCCAGATCGTTGTAGTATCGAGACGGATGGGGACCCTTAGCAAAGCCTGGTCATGTACTAGTTGTGACTTACCCGTCGTTGCGCCTCGGAACGTAAAGTGTGGGCGTGGAGGGCACGATGCTGTCGTCTGCGTCGTCGCCTCCACTTCCACCGAGGGAGAGTGTTCCGCTCGCTGTAAAATGTAAATGAATATCATTCCTTAAAACATGTTAAATGTAGTGAATTTATTGAGCTCTGCCTCTTTTTCTTCACCCTCTTCCCGCTGTCTGTAGCTGGTTGTGTGTGACTCACGCTCGGCGCCGCTGCTGATAGCCTCTATCTGCGGGTAAGGCGCGGGCTCGCTGTCGGGCTCGGAGCTGCGGCCGCGCCCTCCGGCTCGCTGCCTTCACCCTCTTCCCGCTGTCTATAGCTGGTTGTGTGTAACTCACGCTCGGTGCCGCTGCTGATAGCCTCTATCTGCGGGTGCGGCGCGGGCTCGCTGTCGGGCTCGGCGGCTGCGGCAGCGCCCTCCGGCTCACTGCCTTCACCCTCTTCACCCTCCTCACCGTCTCCGCCTGCCTCGGGGGATTGCGCCGGTGAATCCTGGACAGAAAATATTTACATGATGAATAGTCTACTTTTTAAGAATTGTTATTGGTGATGTCTCCATTATTTAGTTGAATACTAACATTTAAGTTTACCCGTTGTGTGGCTGGCTAAATTTGGGATGTTATAGACATCCATTGTAAATTTCAGCATGAAAAAGATAATTGACAATTAGACAAAACATAATAGTACAATAATGAATCACTAGGTTTCGTAAACTTTGAAATATATATTATTAGGATAAGAGTAAGATAGAAGTGTTTATGAACAAATATAATTATTAAATGGGACGAGCAGTTCCGCTCACGACCCCATTGTAATCGCAATGGGGTCGTGAGTGATTCTAATTCACATAGAATCATAATAAATACCTGACGTGCTGAGTTCTCTCCCTCTTCGCCTTCGACTTCTTCCTCTTCGCCAGCCTCTACCTCCTGTTCCTCTTCCATATCCTCTTCATCTTCTTCGCCCTCCTATATTTAAAGAAGTCCTATTTATTTAACAGTCGCACTCAAATTACGTCCATTCAGCCCTGTTAAGGCAAAATACTGTAACTTAATATACAGTGTAACTAAAGATACGTTTTAAAGAGATGTTTTGCCTTTACACGGTACCATTGCTTCTGCAACTTGCTAGAATATTTTCCCTTCCATAATTTTTGTACATTTGTATTTGAATAAACTTTTATGCCTATTCATAGCTTATAGACATTGAACTACTCAGGCTAATCATGAACAAAATATCAGTGACGTGAGAAACATACAAATAAGTAAACATACCCTGTACATAGTTCCTGTGCATCTCTCATCATCCTCTTCGGAATCAACCACAATGACACCCTCATCCTCTTGGTCGCACCGCGATGACGTTGGCACTTGATACTCAACCTCCACTGATCTCTCAAATCCCTAAACACCATTTCATAGTTAAACATCTCGTTTCAGAAATTAATTCTAAGTGGGGGAACTAAGGTCTGCACTGACGTCCCGCATTGGGGTGTATTGTGCATTATCCCCCTTCTAACCTGACCCTGACCAGCCCAACAGACATTAGGTAGAAGTGGAGAGATATGTATCTATTTGTTTACATATTTTTTATATCATTTAATTAAAAAACATTCAGCATCAGCAAAAAATCATCCTACTAATAATAAATGCGAAAGTTGGTGAGGATGGATGTTTGTTACCCTTTCACACAAAAACTACTAAATGGATTTTGATGAAACTTTACAATAATATAGCTTACTAGCTTCTGCCCACGGCTTCGCCCGCGTGGTACCCGAATAAAAAGAAGCCTATGTGTTATTCTGATATATAAGCTATATTACTGTAAAGTTTCATCAAAATCCGTTCAGTAGTTTTTGCAACAAACATCCTCACAAACTTTCACCTTTATAAGATTATTAGGATAATAGGGTACATCAGAACACATGGGCTATTTTTTATCTGGGTATCACGCGGGCGAAGCCGTGGGCAGAAGCTAGTTTAATATAATTAAGGTGAGACAAAAAAAAACACTTTACAACTAGTAGTAGTTTTAGACTAGTGACACATGTGTCATTATTAATTTCAATTTAATGTGAAAATCTTACCAATGTTTGCAGCATGAGTATTTGATTTCAACATAGATATCATGATAAAAACATGTTTTGCATATCGAGTTTGAGTGTGGTTTGAAAAATTAATCAGTTATATAATTATGCTCCTTATCATAAATATATTTACTACCAAAAATATATGTGTACATTTTAGTTAAAAAAAGATCAGGAGGACGTTCTGGCAGTTTTACTGATAGGAAGTTAATATGCTGACTTACTTGTACTCGAGTCCGTTTGGCGGTGAGAGGTCGTGTTTGCAAGCGCCTCTTAGCGGGGCGCGCGTCGGCCGGTGGGTGCGACGTGCTCACTCCGGGGGGCGGGTGGGAAGTGCTGACGCCAGTGGGCGGGTGGGATGTGCTGACACCAACCGGTGGATGAGAAGTGCTAACACCGGCAGGTGGATGGGAAGTACTGACTCCGGCTGGAGGATGAGAGGTGCTAACGCCTGCCGGTGGGTGGGATGTGCTGACACCTGCTGGAGGGTGGGAGGTGCTGACGCCGGCTGGAGCGTGCGAGGTGCTAACGCTAGACGATGTCTGAGAGCTGGCAGCTGATGTTGGGGCGACGGTTCCTGTTCACAATAGATAAGGTTTTTTGGACTATTTGATTGTAAATTTGAGTACTCACACAACCTCAAAGGTATGAATGAACTTGTTATCTTAAACTGTGTTAAAAAATGTGTCTATTGTGTAAGGTATATATGAAAAAAAAATCTAAACAAGTCAAATGACCTAATACTTACAAATTATTGTATATCACAAAATAATAATAAAATGAACAAAACTTTAAGATGTTTAAAAGTTCAATAGGCGGTTTTATCGCTTAGAAGCCATCTGTTCCACAAAACGTTTGGATGGATAGGAGATAGCTAGCCATTCATTCAAACCACCACAAATTAAAAAGTACATCAACTATAGGGTTGAATTAGGAACTAAGATAAAAAAAACAACAAGAGTCTACCACTCCTATGTTACTATTACAAAGTAGGTCTGCTCTGTGTGGTGGTGAATTAACCATCAGCTCAAAAAGAAAAAAGAGTTGTCCCTAGGTATCTTCAATTATAACTTGTCAACTTTAGTGGAGTACGTCTCTACGCAACTTGACAAAGGGCGACAAGTGGACGTACTCTATTTCGACTTCAGGAAAGCGTTCGATAGGGTGAATAATGATATACTTTTGGCGAAATTAAGTACCATAGGCTTTACTCCTTATCTTCTAAAGCTTCATGCCGATTATCTGCGTGATCGCCAACAGTACGTCAGGCTTGGAATTTACGAATCTTCGCCCTATCACACGCGATCCGGAGTCAGTCAAGGCTCAGTGTTGGGCCCACTGTTGTTCTTGCTCATGGTTAATGTTCTACCAAGTGTTCTTCAAAGTGTAGAGTGTCTTTTGTATGCGGATGATCTAAAGCTTTACACATTCATTCGAACTGTATCCCACTGCTTGGCGCTTCAGCAGGACATTGATTCAGTGTATCAGTGGAGCATCAAGAATAAAATGGAATTTGATCCCTCCAAATGCTCGGTGATTACCTTTGGGCGAATGTGGCACCCTATATCCTTTGATTATAATGGAACCCGATTACTAGATCAACAGTAATGAAGGATTTGGGAGTCATGTTTGATAGAGGTCTCACATTCCATGACCACATTGCTGTCTGTGCTAAGGAGTCGTTCAGAAGGCTAGGCTTTGTGCTTAGAAATGTTCGAGATTTTCGGAGTGAACATGTCATACGACTTTTGTTCTGGTTTGATGCAAGCTAGAGTCTAGCTCCTGTGTATGGAACCTACATGAGGTTACGTGTGCACTCCTCTTGGAAAAGGTACAGAAGGCTTTCCTCAGATACCTGTACAAGCGTATTGCAGGATATTACCCATTTCTCTGTCTGACTAAATTCTTGGTAGGTTATTTGGGTTACAATTCACTCGAAACAAGGAGAGCATGTGACCAGATAACGACTGTATTAAAAGTGTTCCGCTTCCACCTCCCAAACAACCACGTTCGTAGCAGAAGGCACAAGCTTTTTGCTGTACCAATGTGCCACACCGTAGCCCGCGCTAATTACCCGCTACCTCGCACTCTCACCGCTCTCAATAAACTCCTAACTGCCTACCCCGATTCTGATATATTTGCGGACGAATGGGAGGAACTCATGTTGGTATGCTTGAGGTACTGCGAGAATGGCGTATTTGACGATTTCATTTATTTCAAAATAATTTTAATTCTTATTGTTATTTAATTTTGTATTTTGTTAATATGCTTTTTTTCAATTTATCATTAATTTATTATTTTATCTCTGTGTTGTGTAATTACCTACTTTTTTAATAATTAGTATAATTGGGTCTGTCCCGTTCTAATTAAATAAATAAATTCACGGAACTCCTAGTGGCTATGTATGTGTATTATTGATACCTGAGGCAGGCGGGGCGGGCGCGGCGGGGGTGGACACGCTGGGCGCGGCGGCGGCGGCAGCACCGGCGGACGCTGAGCTCGTGCCGCTCGGCTGCTCGATGCGCGGCATCACCATCGCGACCGCCTGCGAGAAACACTTTAAAATCATCGATCATTTACAAGAATAAAACTTACAAACTGCATGAAAAACAAAATATTTTAATAAGTCGAATAAAGAATGCAAGAAGACCACTCCCGAAAACTTAGGACGATTAGCATGATTCACGATCTTTGATGATTTCAACTACGAATATTTAGATACGAATAATAATACGGAATATTTAGATAAAATAATCCGAGAAGCATATGTTACAAAAATTCAATATAAGATTCAGTTCTTCACTTCAAATCAGTTGATGGTTCTAAATAATTCTTGTGATTTTAAAGACCTAATGACTTCACAGGATTCAAACTAAAGCATAGATCATAAATTATACACCGAGTGCTGTTGCACCTTCAGTTTTTAGCAGTAGTCTTATTATGCGCATTACAATGACCCTCAATATTTTTCAGCCTCAATGATAAACAGCAAAATACATGTTCCAAGGCTGTTTTGGGTTGAAGCTACCTCGACCCAGACTATTCTTATGTCGTCACGCCGTAAGTGCTCTTTGAATAATGCTTTTCAGCACGAGCAATCGAAAACGCATGCGACCATTGCATAATGTCGCAGATCTATCGCATACTAATAAGCGAGACAGAATGCTCTCCACTACCCGCCTCTTAAGATAAATTGCACACAGTAGATTGAATAATTTTTAATTCAATCAGGCTTTTAATTAGATTGGATGTCTATTAAAATCCTACTTAAATTAAAAATGAAGATTGGGCGTTTAAATGTTTGTTGGTAAATCTCCGTAACGGCTGAACCGATTTGGATGAAAATTGGTTCGTGACCTAGAATAACACATTTAGGCTTTATCTGGGTACCACGCAGGCGAAGCCGTGGGCAAAGGCTAATATTTAAATAAACCAATAAAGAGCTCTACCTGCTGTGGAGCTTGGGAGTGGGTAGATGGTTGCGTGCTGCTATCACTGGCCCCCGAGCTGCCCATCCCAGCTTCACTAGTATCCATATCCTACACAGAACATGCGTCGTTAGATATTATTCTGCAGAATACTGTTTTAGCGGTGCATTGCAGAATGGCCTAGGACTCCTCTAACAAGTGCATTGAACAACGATCTTTGGCTATCTCCATGCACTGAATTTTCACGCAACTTTTACGAAGTCATCGGGCCATCGGGTAGGGCTTTCTTTTAAACCTCGACGCCCGATTAGTGTTTTTTCATTCGAGAACCTTTCTTCCCCAGCGGTAGTCGGTTCGGCGAGCTAAATGGCCAGCTTACTCTTACTAATTTTAAGAACAATGTTGGTGACTTTAGTTCATACAATTCCGATTTTATCACGTTTAACTACGTATTGGTGATACGTTGTCTACTGACAAAACTTAACAAAGCTAATGTGCTTGTAATTTGACTATCGTTGGGTAGAGCATTGCATTCAATAAAATGAAATAGTTTTGTTTTAAATTAAATGGGTATGCATTTGTCTACCTCGCCTGACGGTAGGTTCAGCTGTAGCCAAACACGCTTACCCAGTTGAAAACAAATAAATTAGCAGTCCTGACCTCACACTAGGATTCCCTCCTAGTCGTGGGTATCAGGAACTACGAGTACCACACCACCCAAGCTCGGAACAACATGCAAACATTTGTTCCGCAGCCTATTTGGAACTCTTATTAATATTAAGTACTTGCTTAGCTTGCTAGCTCTTCCTTCAAAGATATCCAAGTTATTTGAATTCAGACGCAGGTAATGAGTTCCACTCCTCAGACAGATAATGCTAACCTGCGTGGACTCCGGCGGCGGGGCGGTGGAGGCGGCCACGGAGGCGCGAGGCAGCGGGCGTGAGGACGAGGCGGGCATGTATTCGGTAGTGTGCGCATCGTGAGGCGCAGTTGGACCTACTTGCGCCATGGGACGGATAGAAGCGAGCGGTGTCTCGCCACCGCGCCGACTAGCACTCACACTCTGTTGAGCTACACCTGAAATTCACAGTTCACAAATAAGTTTTAGCCATGGACACATGGACTAGAAAAAAGGACTCTGCACTGTTAGTTCGAAAGTGAAGCGTCTGCCGGGCTATGAGTGCTTTAGAATTTAGCTGCCGATCGGCAGACTACAAAGAGGTTGTTTGTTTGTATTTCTGTTACCATTTTTGCAATCAACTTCAAGAATGGTTCTGAGATATGTTTTATTGCCAGAAATTAGGGCCTTGTGGCGCTGCAATAGACGTTGGAATACATTTCGGGGATTTCAAAATTTTGCAAAAAATATTATGATATGAGTGTGTGCATAAGTAAAGCACATAATTTACGAGTGGGCCAGAATACTTTAGGACCTTCTCTTTTGATGTTAGTCG
The DNA here is from genome assembly GCA_958496245.1 of Perizoma flavofasciatum. Classification (NCBI taxonomy): domain Eukaryota; kingdom Metazoa; phylum Arthropoda; class Insecta; order Lepidoptera; family Geometridae; genus Perizoma; species Perizoma flavofasciatum. Next base: position 7,236,344 of record OY292431.1, read on the forward strand.
CGAGAAGTCGCATCTTTTTTTCTTGTCAGTGCGTAGTCATCGCATTACAATTAAACTGAAGCAACTTACCAGCCATTGGTTTTATATTTGCTGTTGGAGGATCAGATGTAATTTTCTCTGTTGCAGTTTGCTGTTTTGATGCCGACGCTTGGCTAGCTAGTTGTCGCTGCAGCAAATTTACTTTTTGAAGAAGGGCTTCCACTTCTCGGCTTTTCTCAGCTTGAGCTTCGCCGCGCTCCTTCTCTATACGAGAAAGACGACCTTCGTATTGAGACTTAATAAGAGCCAATCGCACATCCTGCTCATCGCGTGTGCTCTGCTCGATCGAACCAATTTTCGTGCGTGATTCGTCTAATTCGCGACTCAAATTATTTTTATGCTCCGTTAGCTGAACTATTTTAATTTTAGCTTGTTTGAGCACTTGTTTAGCTTTTTCTTCTTTGTCTTCAAGAAGAGTCTTTAAGTTTTTAAGTTCTTCTGTCAACTTACCGTTGTTTTCCTTTTCTACATCTAAACTAGCTTGAAGTTCCGCAATTAGTTCTTCTTGTTTCTTAGAAGTCTCTACCAACTCAGCACCCGCGGTAGCTATCTGTTTTTCGTTTGTTTTTTTTTCTTCCTCGATTGATTTCACTAATTCTTCATATTGGACCTTGTATTTCTTTGCAATTTTCCTAATTTGTAATTCTTTTCCACGAATATCTACGAGGGATGAATCTTTACTAGCAATTTCTTCAGACAATCTATTATTTGTTTCAACAGCAGAGGACAATTTATCTTTAAGTTTGGTAACCTCCTCTGTAAGACGTGCCATATCATTTTTAAGCACTTGTTGCAACTCTTCATTAAGTTTTTTGTTTTCTTCAGCCAACATACTTTGCTGCCGGGATGTAATTGTATACTGTTCTTCAATTTTACTTTTTTCTACTTTAATGACACCGAGTTCTTCACTAAGTTTCTTTACGTTTTCTTTTTCGTTTGTTAACATTTTCGCCAATGTTTCTCTTTCGTTTTGAAGTCTCTTCCAATCCTCAGGGCTCGTTTTATTAGCACGTTCAACCAATGCGTTAACTCTGGTCCTCCATCGAGCACAATCAGCTTTCAAGGCATTGTTTTCAGATTGCAATGATTCGATTTTAGATGTGTAATCAGATATCTTTTCCTGTAGTGGAACTAATTGTTCTTCCATTGATTTTGTAATAGCATTAAGTTCATCGACGCGAACAGTCAACGAGTCACGTTCTTCTCTCAAGATTCGATTACTATCAGTCAAAGCATTCAGAGTTTCGACTTTTCTCAAAATATCTGACTGTTTATTAACTGTAACCATGCTTACTTCTGATCTTTCTCTTTCAGTAGCTAGAGCAAGTTTAGCGTCATCCAGTTGTTTCTCTGATATTTCTAGTTGCGATTTCAGTCTCATTGTTTCAGCTTGCAAGATGTCAAATTTAGCCATGGCAATGTCTTTTTCTTTTCGTAAGAATTTGACAATTTGGAATAGCTGTTCAGATGATTTAACATCTTCTTCATTTATTGAGACATTCATATTAGATTCATTGGCAGATTCACTCATGCTTTCCGATTGTGATCTAGATGCATGCGAAACAGATAGCTGCGTACCAAGTGCCTGCACTTGATCATGTAATAGAGAATTCTGATCGTTCAGATCTTTCAAGCGCTGCGTCAGTTGCTCTTTTTCTGTATTAAGCATTTTCTGTCTTTCTAACCATGAAGACTTTTCATTTTCTAATTTTTCTTCAGCACTGTTTTTCAGGGCAATTAATTCATTTAACTGATTTTGTGCTCTTGACAACTCTTCCTTTGCTTGTGTTAACGCCTGAATATCCGTAGAATGTAAAATCATTTCGTGAGAGTACTTTTCTTCTGCTTTTTGAACAGCTTCAGATAATTTCGCTATTTCGGAGCGTATGGCTTCGATCTCTACTCGATAGTTATCATTGCTTGTTAACGCTTCTTTTAAGTCAGTCTTAGCTTTTACTAGTTCATCTCTTAGATGAGTGTTACTAGCAGCATGCTCTCCATTGGCATGTAACGACAACTCTGCTTCTAGCTCTGCGCATTTATCTTCTAGGAATTGTAATTTTCTGGAATATTCCGAAAGTTTGGATTCTGTTTCTTTTTTATATGTTTCATATTCGGTATTAAGTGTTTTAAGTTCCTTCTCAGCGCTTTCTGAGATATCACAGTATTGTTTAATGTGTTCTTTCGCAACATCGAATTGTTTTTGAAGCGATTTCAATTCCGCTTCTTTTTCAGAAAGCCTGTTTTCAAGTTCCCGTATTTTTTTAACTGTATCAAAAGATCCATCGGTGTTTGGTGCAAGAGCCATTTTCAGTTTCTTTGCTAATTCTTCATTAGCTTTATTTTTCTCGGACAAATCCTGTCTCAGCTCAGCGACGTCTTTTCTGAGTACATCGGCGGCATCTTTTTCTTCTTGCATTCTTGCCTTTGCAGTTTCTGTTTGCCGTTCTAAATGCGAAGCTAATTCACGGAATCTATCCTGTTCTTCCTGAAGTCTTCTTCTCAAAGCAGAACATTCACGAGTTGCTTCATCTAACCTTGACTCTATTTTAGCACGATTTTCTGCTTCAACCCGCTCTAAACTAGCTTTTATCAATTCCAAATTTTTGAGCAATAATGATTGTCCTTGTCTCTCTCGATTCATCATTTCTTTTTCAGTCTGAAGACGTACTTCAGTGTCTTTGATTAATTTGTATTCCAGTTTGAGATTTCCAACTTGAATTTCGGCAGCTGCAAGCTTGCTCTGTGCATTCAAAGCTTCATCTCTCAAATGTTGTAAAGATACTTCATGTTTAGCAATCGTTGCATTATACGCCTTATTTTTTTCTTCAAGAGATGTAATTTGTTTTTTGTATGTAGTAATATTTGCCTGAAGAATTTTTAGGCGATCGTTATTGTATTCTGAAGTTGATGCGCATTTACTGTTGGCTGCCGTAAGCTTGGTTATTTCTTGCCGCATACTATCAATTTGATCGTATAACATTTTTTCATTGGTTACTTTTTCTTCTTTATAAGTTTTAAACTCTTCTTTCAAAAGTTCCAAATGTTTCTCGGTTTCTTTGTATTTGATTTCAAATGATGATGGTTCAGGCTGTTTTGATAAATTTTCAGAGGTGTCCATAGTAAATGACCCGCTTTTATCGAATTCTACAGTTTCACCAACCGACATTTCATGCCGTTTTCCTTTCATAAGATCGTGGTACAATTTCTTGAACATGTCACGTTGTCTGATAAGGCCGTTAACCATTTTTGTCTGACGGTCTTGCGCTTCAGTTAGTTCTGACACTCTGTTCTTTAAACTTTCTATTTTCGATTGCATTTCGCCACTTTCAAATTGTTCCTTATGCTGTTCAAGTTCTTCGTGCTTATCAGTTAATTCGCGAACCATCCTTAGAAGATTTTGATTATTCGCTTGCAGCTCTTGAATATCAGTGAATGTCACTAGAGTCTTTGAGATAACTCTTGATGAATTCAGGTCAGAGTTTGTGGTATTAGATGACATGCGAGTTGCATCATGATCGCCATTGGGAAGGAGGCATCCACGATTATGTTCAATTTCTTTCAAAAGGAAGCAAACCTGCCTGCCTAAGTCAGCTAACTCACCCTTCAACTTAGTGTTTTCTCGAGTATAATGGTTTGCAATTTTAGATGCTTCACTGTATTCATCTCTCAATCTGTTACATTCCATGACCAAGGATTCAATCTGCTGGGACAGTGCAGTGTTAGCCTCAATTGCTTCATCATGTTCTGTTCTTTGCTTCTGCAAAAGAGGGGCTTTTTCTTCTAATTCTACAACAATGGCGTTGAGTGTTGTTGTGAGTCGCCGATTATCCTCTTTTTCTTTTGCCAGGTCCTCCGTTGCTTTGACTAACAGCGAATAAATTTGCGTCAGTGACATTCCTGATTTTAATAGTTTACTTGCAGTAGCGGCAGATGGAGCTAAATCACTGAGAGCTGCATCAAGATTATGAGCGTCACTCGTTTGTAAAGCTTGATTAACGTTTCGCAATTCAGTTTTCAAATTTTCAATTTCTTCGTTTTTCTTTTCTATCATTTCTTCATGGTCCATTTCAGCCTGTTTGAATTTTGTCTCTAACTCGCCATATTTTTCTGTTGCTTCATTCAATAATTTTTGTAATTCAGCTATGCCTTCAGTAAGCTCTAACGTTTTAGCTTCAGCATCATCAAGCATATTTTTGAATAAATCCGCTAGTTTGGTTTTTGCCTCCAATTCTTTCTTGTAATTTTCAGTCATTTTATTTTCTATTTCTCTTTGTTCCATCAATCGTTGGTTAAGATTTTCAGCTCGGTTATTAAGATTTTTTTTGAGGTCATTCAACTGAGTTATTGTTTCATTAGCAGCATTCAGTTCTTCCAATTTCTCAGCCAGTTGAGTTTCTAAATTGACCATTCTACTGGTATTGTTTAATCTGACTGTTTGTAATTCAGAAGTTAATCTATTGACTTCTTCGGTGAGGCCAGCTATTTGAGAATTTAATAAGGTTCGCTCTTGTTCAATACGTTTTTCACGATATTGTAGAGCCAGTTCTTTGCTCTGTATTTCATCATTTTGGGCCAGGGCCTCGCACTTTGTGTCGATGGCCGCACGTAGTTGTTGGGAGAGAGCTGTTTCGTTTGCGGTCAACCTTTCTATTTCAGTATCACGCCTCTGCAAAATACGAGTCAAGTCATTTCTTTCGTCAACAGCTGCATCTCGAGCGCTTTTCATCGAAATTATTTCATTTTCCAGGCGGCATATCCTGTCACGGGCTTTTTCAAGATCAGCGTTATAAGTTTCAACTTGCTTCCCCAATTCCGTGACAGTCTCGTCGGCAGTAGAAAGTTTTGACGCAGCATCTTCATATTTTGCAGTTGTTTCAAGTACAGCAGCTTCTAGTTCTTCAATTTTGTTACCTAGGAAAAACAAACGGAGTTTTACGTTTTGACTATCCTAATTTTTATGAAAGGCTAGATATTGAATATGGTAGAAAGTCAACGGGAAATTATCTTGGTATTTGATGATGAGTCAGTGTGTTAAAATAGATACATTCAGGAATCAATGTCCAGAATGCCTTATGTTCTTTCAGAATCAAACAATGAACTAACGAACTCGGCTGCGCGCCGGGTGAGTCCAGGCAGGCTTGGACGCATGAGGTGCGATTTCGAGACAAATATTTGCATGTTCTGTAGATACTTTTTCCCAGTGGTGGTACCATTGTAATCATAGTTCCCCACCACCTGTCACCACACTATGATGTACATCATAGTGTAACCCATGATACAGGGAATCCTAGTGTGTGGTCAGGACTAAGCCATAGCATAGTAAATTGCGACAATTTGTTTTAGCATTATTTCATGTTACCATTTCACTGATGATATTTAATGAAATCTGACTTAGAATATTTTCAAGCAAGAATTATTCCAAAACAAAAGCAATGACAAATGATACAGAGTCTTACATCATGGTGAAGGAGAGAACATAGAATACCTACCTTCGTCAAATCCTACATATACTTGGGACAACTCATCATATTCAAAGAACAATCAAGCCAAGAAATAGAACTTCTTTCTATCACCAATACTTGGAAGAGATTCTAGTTCCTCAAAAACGTCTTTAAAAATAAACAAGACATGGTAGAAAAATTTAAAATTAAAAGTTAAGATTGAAAAAAGAGAATTTAAGATTAAAAATGAAAAGTAAAGATTCCAAAAAGCCCGGTGTGATTAACAGAGCGAAGTCGTACTTCAGTGAGGTGCAAAGATTACTTCTTTATGAGTCGCAAGTCCAGCCCCACATAGAGTAGGTATGTACTAATGTTGCGTCTGGGAAAGAGCACTGGGATACCAACTTAAGCTTTTTGACTCAGTTCAAAGACGTGATATAAGAATTGTTGACAATCCCAAGTTCTATGCGTGTTCTACCACTTATACCTATAATAGATTTTGTTTTGAGAAATTGTTTGATATGCCATCCTTTTATCACCGTATCGCATAATCAAATCCGTATAGGAAAACATTATGATGGAAGTAGCATACCCTAGAATCAAAACACTTAATATTAATTGCCATCAGTTAGTGTTCAATAAGCAGCGATGGGCTTGCAATCTGGCATGTGGAATGCTACTTGCAAAATGTGGCCATGTTAAATGTAATGTTTGAATGTGCATGCACTACCCCCACTCCTCAAAGATATATTCACTGAGTATGCCTCTCATGATATCCATCATCAAACTATAGGTATATATATTACCAATATAATTTTACTGACTTAATTGATACTTATTGTTATATTATGGCCAAATCACACAATATCACTATAAATTGTAGACTTGTAAGCTATAGCTATATAGTAATATATTACTGTAAAGTTTCAAAAATCTGTAGTAGTTTTTGCATGAAAGAGTAAGAAACCAATCCATTCATCCAACTATCCCCAAAAACTTTTGCGTTTATTATACCTAGGTAGTAATTGAATATTTATGTCTGCGCAGTTGATCTTTCATACTGATTGTGAAAGTTTTGATAGGATGGTTGTAGTATTTATTGTCTTAATCAAACAGACAATAGGTACTATGACTCTGTTGTTTACTTTAAGGTTTATTGTTACCATGTTGCAAGTGAATTGAACCAGAGAATAAAAATCAATAGTAACTATACAGCCTCAGTAATACTGATTCATTCACTAAAAAAACATTATTTATGTTAGTTTATTTTCACCAAGTTTTGAGTGAATCGAAGGCGTATTTATTTTCCATACAAATTTCTAGAACTTTTTTGCACACCCGTTTGTTTTTTTTTAAATTGTGTTTTATTATTTATTTTAAATTTTGTTTGTACCAAGTTTTAAGCGAATCAAACCAAGGAATACAATTTCCATACAAACTTTGCCACCCAGTCCAAACCCCTTATGGGTTGATTTTCAAAAAAATTAATGAATGAAAATACTTAACACCTTAAAATAAGTCACAATAATCAAAATCTTTGGTGCAGCAGTCTTTTTGCTTAGAAGCGATCTCTTCTAGATTGTGGAAAAAGGCGACAACAGGGCCAGCCCAGAAAGCATTAGTAAGACGATCTGGACTCACATTAGAGAGTGATGGTAGTCTGCCAGAGACTGGAATGAATGGAAGAATTTGGGGGAGACCTTTGACCAACAGTGGGATGATACAGGGTAATAAAAAATAAAAAAAACATACTAAGCTGAGGCTCTAAAAACACAAATATTAAACCATATGTATACATATAGTTCTATTTCTTTGTAATGATTATGGATACATTAATTTTACTACATTGGATATGGATAGGATATAACTGAGAAGCATGTAGCAGGTTAATACAAAAGTATGTTAGTTCGTTTCCAATAATCTTTATAATCAATAGCTGAACCGATTTGTGTAAAATTAGAAATAGAGTAGGTAGATCTTGACCTAGAATAACACATGGGTGCAACTGCTTCATGCAAGAAACTTCCAATCAACACTGCAAACAAACAATGGATGACCTTACATTGCAAAGTTTAGACAAGAACAACTCTGTATTAAGACTGGAGATCCCTTATTTGTTCGAAAGAAGATTCTGAGACAAAAAAGAAACACATAGGTAATTCCATATAAAACACATGATATATGACGGGAATCGCTTCCCTACCTTCTTAATTTTATGAGACGGTCTGAACCATGAAATTATTAACATAAAATGGGACTAAATTTGGATTTTGGACCACTGGGTCCAAAATTACAAAACGCACGAGTTTTAAACCTAAATTTACTAATGATAAAACAAAAAAATTAAGAAAGCGTCATGTAAAATAAAAGCACCGGGCTTACCGATCTGCGATTTTTGGGTTTCATGAAGAGCCTTGGAAGTCAAATACTCTTCAAATTTTTTATCAATAAAGACGTTAATTTTATTTGCCATATGGTTTGACAATTCAGAAAGCTCTGGTTCTGATAAAACATGTTGTAAATGATTTTTCACACCGGCTTCAGATTCGGCAGCTTCCATTTTCGCCACACTGAATGAAATGAATGCATGATCAAACGAAAAGATATACGGAGGGAATGACCAACCAACAGATTAAAAATCACCAGAATTTTGTTTGCAAACTCGGAATATTGACGGTTTGATGCTACGGCGGCAGCGCGGCGCGGCGGTCGAGGAGTAAAAGTAACCCTCCTACACGATGGTCACAAAGAGTAGAAAGTCCCTCGCTTCTTTAAATTGAAATAGCCACGTACGGCTGAAAATTTCGTGGAAACAAAGATGAAAATATTTTGCTCTTGTAAATGTTGCTGATTTGTCTTAAAATGTTGTGATACTGAATAAAAGCTAAATTGTGTTTGAACTTAGCTTGTATTTAAATGGACATTTTCTTTACATGAAGTCTAAATTTAGAGAAATGGAAGAAGAGCAATGTTTACTTGAATGTGAAAATTACATCCAAAGCCATGGTATTCCTTCGATTATCAAAGGTTGTATTGTGCAATTATGTGTTAATAAACCTGAAAATCCAGTGATCTTTCTGAGACAATATTTTCAAAAGTTGGAAAGGGTAAGTGTTTCTGTAATGTAGGTAACAATAAAATGATCAAGTCTATCTTTCAAGGTTTATTTTTTACTAAAACCAAGATATTTACCGTAAGTTGTGAGTTTAAATGTTTACCAATATGAAAGTTAAAATGTAACCTTTTCAGGGTATTCTCTCAATAATTTAAAAGCTACCTACCTACATATGGAATACATTGGCCTCAATTCTGTTGTACACTAACTAAACTAAATTTAAATTCACTCTCTTTTACTGATAGTGCAAGCAAGATAGAGATAGCTATAATTTTAGTGCTGTCAAATTAGTCAGATGTATGTTTTCCATACAAATTTAGTTGTAATATGCTGACTATAAACACGAAGAAAAGTGGCACATAAACTGATTTGACAGGAGTAAAATTCTTTCCATCTCTTTCTTGCGTACACTATCAGTAAAAGAGAGTGACAGTTTAAATTTAGTTTAGTTATTAGAATCGAGGCCACTGTCTAGCAACCATGTTAAGGTTTCATTTAATAGGAATAGAGGTGGTATGACCCTATATCACCTCCATTCCTAAGGCTATTTTCGAAGATTAATATCTGCCATTGATTTTAAATGCAAGGGCAGCAGACACAATTCTTGTTTTTCTAAAAAACAAAAAAAAAATATATTTAGATTTGACTAATTTGGTTAAAACTTGGATTAATAAATATTTCCATTCAAATAACTTTTGTGCAAATTAAATACATGCACAAAATGGTGAAGAAACATTGTGAGGACCAAAGAGTTTGAAGGTATGTGCTACCAATATTAAAATGTTCCTCTAACTACCCCCTGCTTGATATTCTCATGGATCTGAGGTTGTCCAGTCAGGAGATTACCAATGGAGTCATGAGCATTTTTTTTAGATGCCAATTTTAAAAATGGTATCCTATTTGAAATCCGAGGGAATCCATGACACTAATGTTAAATTAAATTTTATATTTTATGGTTAAAAACATCCACTAAAATCTTATGCTTCAAGGTGGACTTAAAAAAAAAGTTCTCAATTCGGTTGTATTTTTTAAAATGTTTTTTTTACTTGATATCTTCGCCAATTATTAACCGATTTTGATGATTCTTTTGTAGTTGTACAGATAATGATCCCGAAGAGGTCCCATGTTTTATTCCTGAGGGATTGCTACTTTTTCCGTAAAACTAAAAAAAACATCATCATCTTATGGAATCAAGACTCAGGTTGGGCTGGTTGGGGGTCAGGTTAGAAGCGGGATAATGCACAATACACTCCAATGTGGGACGTCAGTGCAGACCTCACTTAGAATTAGAATGGAATCACGACTAGCAGAATCTTTTTTTGTAGGCTATTTTGCTTTTGTTTTTTATTTGAAACAGTGCAGCACCCCGAGTGTGCAAAATAACGTAAGCACGTGAGGAAGTAGATTTTTTTGTTATTTAATATTAGACATTATTGCATTTTCAAGGTAGCATAAGTACAAACTGTGGGACGTCCCTGTATAGTTTGTTTACCTACTCTGAAAATCTATATTATTTAACTAGCTGTACCCGCGACTTCGTTCGCGATTGTGATCCCTGCAGATTAATTATTCGCATCTGACCTCAGTTTGTCTCATATAAAGCAACGCTGTAGTTTGTTTACTTTGGATTTGAAAACTCCCAGGTTGTATTTCTCAGAAAACTCGAGATTAAAAAATAATAATATCGGAATAAAATCGGTTAACATTAGCGAAGATATGACATAATATACATACAAATTGAGAAACTCTTTTTTTGAAGTCGGTTGATAATAATTAAATTGTGATATTATTAGCGATAGTTTACCTACGCTTACAGTCTCTATTTTACGGTTTCTATCCTGCAGGTCCTCTAATAGTATGAAATCCTTACGTGCCCACGTTATTTTGCCTACTCTACAAAAACAAAATAAAAGTCGCCCACCAAAAATGTTTCGGCTAGTCGTGATTCCTTGAGACGATGATGATGATGATGATGTTTTTCCCCAGTCCCAGTCCCGGTAGTCCAGGTAGTCCCGGTAGTCCCAGTCCCAGCTACTTCTCCGCGTACACTTCAAAGTGCGCTATAAATCTTACGCCAGCTTAAACTGAGACGTGATCTCGAAGGTTCCTACATATTCTAGGCTATGTATAATGAATGATCGTTTAGCAATATCTGATTCCTTTGGAGTGGTCTGACTTGACATATGCCTTATCCATTATGCCTATACGATAAAATGCGTACACCAGCTTAAGATGAGCCGTACGTTCAAAGGTTCCTGTACATTTCGGGTTTCAAGTTATTTGGACCTATCACTGAGGCCTGTGATGTCTGTAACTTCTGAACTACAAACCTGATGACATTGAAATATTTACAGGACAATCTTGAAAGTACTTCCTTTCTAACAAAAAAAGAATGAATGAAATCGGACTACGCATTAATGAATTACAAGTACACATTTTGACTTTCATCCCCTCTCCCAAGGGAACCCTGCTGAATTTCGGGATAAAAAGTATCCTAAGTCCTACCCTATAGTATGAACTCAAATCATGCCAAGTTTCATTCAGACGGAAAGACAGACAGACAAACAGACAAAAATGGCTACAACAATGGCTACATAATACATTTTTGGCTTCAGAATGGATTATAGAGAGCCACTAAAAAAAAAATTCAAAATAACTTCAATGTACAGAATTTGACCTGTTACATTCTTATTATAGTATAGATGATGTAATAACTTAGAGGATTTATCCTATTGTATTTATTTTTTGTTTCCTGGTAAACAGGTTAAGGGAAATAATATGTATACCTCAACCTTTTGAGTAATAGCTCAGAAATATTCTGTATGTACCATGCTGTATAAAAGTGGTTGTATAAAGTTTTTAGAACTATGAATTGGGAGGTAGGTAATAATAAGGTACAAGCTTAAAAAAATACTCAAAAAAACTTGCTACTTGTTTGCATGTCTACTCAATGTTTTGTGGCTTCCAATACGGGTAGTATATGAATGGATACCTTCCACCACAGTTTTATTTTATTTGTGCATTGTTAATCTTCAGATTAAGTAGGTTTGGGATGGATAACAGACAGTTGAGTGTTCAGTAATAATTTACCTTTTTTTAAGTATTATGTATATTGTAGTATATGTACATTAGTTTACATTTAACTGGACATGCCACACCATCTTTTTGCACGCCCAGCATGACTGGTAGAGAATGCTTAAGCATTAAGTCCTCCTAGCATTACATTGTTTGTGCGGAAGTTAATTTATTTATTTAATAAATTAACGTCTCCAATCGGGTCAGAGTACGTTCGCCGGGGTCTACCCTTTCCAACTATCCCATTCACGCTTCCCCTATATACATGTTTCGTCAACCTCCTTTCGTCCATCCTTTCTACATGCCCAAACCGCCTTAGCATACCTTTCTCTATTCTTGTCACTACATCTTCTTTCACTCCACAAAGCTCTCTTATCACACTGTTCTTCACCCTATCTCTCAAAGTCAAACTACTCATACTTCTCAAAGCTCTAATTTCAACTGCATTTATTCTACTTTCGTATTTCTTCTGCCATACCCAACTTTCACTGCCATACATAAGTGTCGGCACTACCACTCCTCTATGTACAGCCAGTGTGCCTTAGACACATTGCAGCTGCTTATAAAGGAATGTAGTGCCCCATTCACTTGATTACCAAATTTAACTCTCCTTTCAATATCATCTTCATGTTTTCCATCTCTCGTAAACATCGTCCCCAACTTAACACAAACTCTTTCACTTGCTCCACTCTTTCTCCACCAATCAGAATATTACATGCGATCATACATTCATTCTTTTCAAAAACCATAACTTTCGTCTTGCTACCTCTGTGGCGCAGTGGGCGAAGGCCCGCCTGAGACGCAGAAGGTTGCGGGTTCGATTCCCGCCGCGGGACAAATGTTTGTATGACCTGCAAATATTTGTCTCGGATCTGGGTGTTTTGTATGTCTAATATGTGTGTATTTATATTATATGTGTATGTATATGTGTACAAAAAAAAGTATATTAATTAATATAGCTGTCATGTAGTTCCCATAATAACTACATAATAACTCTGCTTAGTTTGGGGCTATATGATGCTGTGTTGAAAACGTCCAGCATTATTTATTTATTTATTTCATTATTTGCTTACATTTACTTTCCTCTCTCTACTCCTTTCCTCTCAAAAGTGTCATGCATTATAAGTACCATCTCCTGCAACTCATCCGCCGACGACGCAAGTATTACCTGATCATCAGCGTAGAGAAGACATTTGACTAGTAAATCATTCATTCTTAACCCACACTCACGATCTTTCAACTCTTGCAAACAACTATCCATGAATAGGTTAAACAGCCACGGTGACGCTATACAGCCCTGTCTAACACCCTTTTCGATGTTAAACCATTCAGCATATAACCCCATGGGTGTTTTAATTTAATACTTATAAATTAGGTAACTAGTTAAGACAAAAAAAATCACTACTTAATGGGCTTCAGCTGAAACTCATCATTAGCTATACCAACCCTCTGCGGGATCGTATTTTAACCTTTTTTTAGGTAATTCAAGCTGTAATTTTCATTTTTATTGTGTGTGTTTGTTACTTGAGATAATGATGAAAACAATTTAAAAATTATTATTTTTTGATAAAACTACAAATTAACTATTTTCTGACTTTTTCCTTTACTTGTGCTGTGAGACCGTCAAATTTCATGATTCTAGGTCAAAGGGAAACCCTATAGGTATTGATTTATTTACGAATATCAAAATTTGTCGCATACATGACCGTATTTATTGCGATGATTCTGAAGCTTGATTTTTTTAGAGCTCCAAGGGACTATAGACTAAAATATAGACGTACATACATACATATAGTCACGCCTGTTTCCCGGAGAGACAGGCAGAAATCTAGGATTTCCACACACTAGAAACTTTAAAAATGAAAATAAATCTATCTTTCCTCTTCATGGTAATTGCAGGATCAAGTAAAGGCAGCGGCCGCGGCTGCGGCGGCTTCCGAAGGTGAATGCGATGGCGAGCTGTCCCCGCTACCCTTGCTGGGCGGACAACTGCCGCGAAGGCGAGGCGGCATCAGCGCCGAACCGGTCACTGAGGAAGATGCTACTAGCTATGTCAAAAAGGTATTGCTGTAGTGCAAAGTGTCAATAAACAGTGTGTGGCACACTTAGCCCCCCTCAGACAATCGGCCGTAATGCCACTGAAGATCTGAATGAATAAACTACTATGTAATTTTAACGCCATTAGAGTGAAAGCGACAGCTGTTCTTAATTTTTTATAATTTTGATAAGAGCTACGGTTCGGGATAAAATAATTAAGTCCAATTGTACACTAACGGAACACTAATGACAAAATAATACTGTAAAAATTACAACAAAACAAACAGCACAACGAAACTACACATTGAAAACAAAAAACACTAAAAACTGTATAACTAGGTACACAACACAATAGCACAATTGTCTCTTCACGAATCACTGGTTATCGCTTCTTCGAACTATTCATATACCAATCTTGGAACAGAACTGACTCTACCTGGTCGCTTGCCGCGCTTATAAATCCCGTCGTAAATAAGGATGCGTTTCTTCTAGTTATTTCTAGTAGGGGGGCGTGACCCGCATGCTATCTCACGCCGCCTCGCCTTGCCTCGCGCTGCCTCAAACATTCGAGAAACTACCGTCTTTAACTAACGCGGTTAGTGCCAGACGATACTAGATGGCGGTAGAACAAGTCACTACTTGTACTTGTAGGCGGTAGTAATGTACGCACTCGTCTATTTGATAAGAAATGGCGCTAGCGTACCGTAATTGGCTAGCCGCGCTCGTCATAATATGTATATGTATTACATTGACACGCACCATGACCGCACTAAATCTAGTTGCAGATAGTATTGACTTATTCCACTGTTCGCTGAATGAATTTGTAAATGTTACACATTATTTTTTGTGTTATTTTGAGAAGAAATTAGTACTATAATTTTGGCTACACTATTGTAATAGGCTTCCCTATTAGAAAAGGTTGTAATCTATCTATATACTATAATAAGAATGTAACAGGTCAAATTCTGTACATTGAAGTTATTTTGATTTTTTTTTGGATGGCTCTCTATAATCGATACTGAAGCCAAAAATATTTTTTTTTTTTTAATTTTTGTCTGTCTGTCTGTCTTTCTGTCTGAACCTTAAACACGCATGGCGCCGAAACTACTGAATGAATTCAAATTTAACTTGGTATGATTTGAGTTCATACTACGAGGTAGGACATAGGATACTTTTTATCCCGAAATTCAGCATGGTTCCCTTGGGAGAGGGGGTGAAAGTAAAAATGTGTACTTAGTTGTAATTCATTAACGCGTAGTCCGATTTCATTCATTCTTTTTTTGTTAGAAAGGAAGTACTTTCAAGATTGTCCTGTAAATATTTCAATGTCATCGGGTTTGAAGTTCAGAAGTTACAGACATCACAGTAATAGGTCCAAATAACTTGAAACCCGAAATTTGCAGGAACCTTTGAACATACGGCTCATCTTAAGCTGGTGTACGCATTTTATCGTATAGGCATAATGGATAAGGCATATGTCAAGTCAGAGCACTCCAAAGGAATCAGATATTGCTAAACGATCATTCATTATACACAGCCTAGAATATATAGGAACCTTCGAGTTCACGTCTCAGCTTAAGCTGGCGTAAGATTTATAGCGCACTTTGAAGTGTACGCTGAGTAGGTAGCTGGGACTGGGACTGGAACTGGGACTGGGACTGGGACTGGGACTGGGACTGGGACTGGGACTGGGACCGGGACCGGGACCGGGACTGGGACTGGGACTGGGACTGGGACTGGGACTGGGACTGGGACTGGGACTGGGACTGGGACTGGGACTGGGACTGGGACTGGGACTGGGACTGGGACTGGGACTGGGACTGGGACTGGGACTGGGACTGGGACTGGGACTGGGACTGGGACTGCGACTGGGACTGGGACTGGGACTGGGACCGGGACCTGGACCGGGATCGGGACTGGGATTGGGACCAAAACATCATCATCATCTCATGTAATCACGACTAGCCGAAACATTTTTTGTGGGCGACTTTTATTTTGTTTTTTCTTTGAAAGAATAGGCAAAATAACGTGGGCGCGTGAGGATCTGATGCTATTAGAGTACCTGCAGGATTGAAACCGTAAACTAGAGACTGCAAGCGTAGGTACCTATGTATCGCTAATATCGCAATTTAATTATTATCAACCGTCTTCAAAAAAGGAGTTTCTCAATTTGTGTGTATGTTTTTTTGTGTGTAGGTATATTACGTGATATCTTCGTCAATGTTAACCGATTTCATTCCGATATTTTATTTTTTAATCTCGAGTCTTAAATACAACTTGGCAGTTTTCAAATCCAAAGTAAACAGACTAAAGCGTTGCTTTATATGAGACAAACTGAGGTCAGATGCGAATAATTAGTCTGATTGGATCACAATCGCGAACGAAGTCGCGGGTACAGCTAGTTTGAAATAAATAAATGAATGTAATACCTGGAGCTACGATGCCATGGAAATACAGACAGATACAAGAAGTCTTCATACTTATCTCTTTGCGTCGAGGGTTAAAATGTACCGACAGATATTTTTGGCGCCCCGCCCCGTTCTGTTTCATAAAATATGTTCTTTGCTTTTATTTAAGGTGGTGCCAAAAGATTACAAAACGATGGGTGCTTTGTCACGTGCCATAGCGTCGAACGTCCTGTTCACTCACCTGGACGAGTCTGAGCGCGAGGACATGTTCGACGCAATGTTCGCGGTGCAGTGCCTGCCCGGCGAGACCGTGATCCGACAGGGCGACGAAGGCGACAACTTCTACATCATAGACTCGGGCGATGTTGAGGTGAGATACAAACTATGGATGCTTTATACCGTGCCATGGCGTCGGAACGCCCTGTTCACTAAACTGGACAAGTTTGAGCTGGAGTACATGTTCCCTAGATATCATGGGGCCCAGATAGGGATTACAAAAATACTCGTGTCCCAAGTGATCCAAAAGTTAATATCTACATTAAAAAACCCCAATGCACGAGCATTTCATCTATTATAGTGGCGTCTAGTGACATGGTGGCGATAAAACCTTCTTCGAAGTCCTTCCATACAGGAGTTAGGACGATTGCAAATAGTCGCATTACCTAGAAAAATAACGATACAAGCTCTTTATTAACATCGTGTGCTGTCTCCAGGTGCTAGTTAATGGCGAGACAGTAACTACGATAGGCGAGGGCGGCAGTTTCGGAGAGCTGGCTCTCATATACGGTACGCCTCGAGCCGCGACCGTGCGTGCGCGCACCTCCCTCAAACTATGGGGGCTGGACCGAGACTCGTACCGACGCATTCTCATGGGCTCCACTATAAGGAAGCGACGCATGTATGATGAGTTTCTATCAAGAGTTTCTATATTAGGTAAGCACATTTAATTTCCTGTACTAGGTTATCAGCTTCACATCCTGTAGACTGCTGTAGGTACATAAGTTTCCCCTAAAGAGTGCCCTGACGAACCGACTTCTCGCAATCGTTAGATATTGTCCGGGAAGGCTGAAATTCGCGCGAATACAGAAGACCAATTGGTTGCGTCCAGTTTGCGCGTGAATTTTGACAAATAATACAGACTGAATTTTCGTCCAAACATTCACGCGTTTTGACGCTCCTTCTGGAGGCGTGACCACGTGTGACGCGTAGTTCGCCCTTTCTAGATAAGCTTTGTCGGTCCATCCGGTGGCCTTTATACTATACTAATACCTAATGACGTTGATTTTTGTACATACCTACGTGTTACCGCCGTTCACGTACCTTCCTATATTCCCAATTGATCCTGTATATGCCGTGACCTTATTGCCAATATTTTCGATATATTCAGTCAACAAACTCGCTGATTCTCATAGTTTAGCTTTGAATCACCGCTCCAGACTTTTAGAAGTCTGGACGAGACGCCTAGCAGCAGCTCTATACCACATTGGTTATTTCCGCCACAAATGTTAGTAGCTAGGTACTTTTATTAAAAGTCCCGGCGCTAACATTTTTTGGTCCTACCGAGTCGGAATTCGGTCCATTTCTTGTTTACATTTTATGGTACCTATTTCGAACCGTCTATACAATCCACTTATTGTCTTCACCCCGCCATCATTCGAGCTTCACCTCAATCCCTAGGGATTTTCCGCTTTCCGGGCTGAACTTGTTCAGTTCAATCGCTTCGCATAGCATTCCATACCGCCCTTATAGGATTACCTAGTTAGTCTAAGAATTCTCATTATCTTCGCCCCGCACTTAGAATAATTGGGTCCCTGTAGGTAGTCCCTGTAGCATTCGTGTGATAAATAAATCGCTAATTTAAATTCGATAATAAAATTACGTACTTACGCTTTCATTGTTAGAACCAACGTAAATATCTATGATTATTAATTGCATCGAAACAGCTTATTCATTGATCTGCTTATTTTTTTCGCCTTACGAAACCAGTTCTGAGCTAGAATATAGCGGCACACTGATTAGCTAAAGTTATAGAATATAGGTTGTTTACGCAGCCACTGCGAGCTTCTTCGGCCGCTTAGTGCTGTACGCTTGTAGGCAAATACCTATACTTTGCCTTGTATACAGATTTATTATTTGTTTGAGTTGTTGTTTTACGTATTTTGCTGTAAGTAATTTAACAAAATGCCGCGAGAAAAGACTGAGGATAAAACCTCCGTAGATAAATCCAATCCAGAGTTACTTCTTATAGAAGCAAAACGGAATACTCTTTTTGAATTTCAGTCAGCTGACTGATTTCATTAGGAGTCAACATAGGATTTATCAAAACACGCAACCAAGCATATCTGCTGGTAATTCAACACGTTCTGTTAAATCTCGCAGTCATGTACCTAACCCGCAGAGTTATGTAGCTCTCACAGCTGCTAGCAAGAAATGTCTATGTGACAATTTTGTACATGATCACTTTTTCAAGTGTCCCAAATTCAACAGTATGACACCGACTACACGTTTCAAATGCGTTAAAGATAGTGGTGCGTGTATTAATTGTTTAAGTATTAAACATAAATCCCGCGATTGTAATTCTAATATAAAATGCCGCACTTGTCATCAAAGACACCACACTTTATTACATTTTAATAGGGCAGAGAATCAAACTGCAACTCAAACTTACAATAGTAGTGGATCGGTGCCCGCGGCAGGATCTGAACCCGCGACCACTATTGCGCGTACGCCCCAGCCGCCGCCGACACCTCCCGCGCTGTCATGCAGCGCGCCCGCGCCCGGCGCGCCTACGGTGATAGGCGATCCGAGAGTATCGTCATTACACACATCCATTGCCGCACCTATGCAGCAATCCGCAAGTAGTGACGAACGCGCCGCGCAATGTTTTAGACCCACAACGATATTGTTATCGACCGCGCAAGTCGTTATCTACGATCGAGATGGAAATAAGCATGTTGTAAAATGCCTTTTGGATTCGGGATCAATGACTAACTTCATAACTTCTGAATGCTGCGCGCGCCTTGGTTTGCATTGTAATAAAAATACAAAAACGATTGTTCGTGGGTTTGGTGGTTCTGAAAAATCGGTTAAGGGTTCCACTGACTTTAGAATATTTTCCCGCTTTAACAAAGACGTTTTTTATGATGTGTCGGGACTCGTTGTCGACCGCATCACGGATGAGCTGCCTACAGTTCCCGTGGACGAGACTGCGTTTACCCACATCAACTCGCTACC
This sequence comes from Perizoma flavofasciatum, assembly GCA_958496245.1. Taxonomy (NCBI): domain Eukaryota; kingdom Metazoa; phylum Arthropoda; class Insecta; order Lepidoptera; family Geometridae; genus Perizoma; species Perizoma flavofasciatum. The sequence continues at coordinate 7,255,696 of OY292431.1, forward strand.
TCTCGCGGACAGTACGTTCGCCACTCCCGCCGCTGTAGATGTTCTGCTTGGAGCATCTATATTTCCGCACCTGCTTATGCCTGGCATGGTACATAGCAGCGTAAATGGAATTCCGCCCGCCATAGAAACAGTCTTAGGGTACATTTTAATGGGTTCTGCGCCCGCGCTTCTCCCTTGTAAATCTACTTCTGCCTGTTGCGCTATTGTCCAAGACTCTTTGGACTACCTTCTGAAAAGATTTTGGGAATTGGAGGAAGTTTCTACTCCCGCCGCCCACAGTAAAGACGATCTTGAGTGTGAGACTCACTTCCGCGCCACCACGACGCGTGATGCTAGTGGTAGGTACATCGTTGCGTTTCCTTTCCGCGACGACGTTTATAAATTAGGAGATTCATTCTCCACCGCTCGTAGACGATTTCTGTGCTTAGAAAAGAAGCTGGAGGCTTGCAAGTTTTCTGCGCACCGCTTACGACGATATCATTCGCGAATACGTCGATAAAGGCTATGTCAATGAATTAGGACCTATTGATGATGATATTTCCGCCGCATCCTATTTCATTCCGCATCATTGTGTACAGCGCCCAGATAAGGCCTCCACCAAAGTACGTATGGTTTTGGACGCTAGTTCCAAAACCAGCACAGGTTTGTCTTTGAATGATGTTCTTCATTCAGGCCCTAACTTGCAGGGCGATCTAAATAATATTCTTATGAATTTTCGACTATTCAAAATCGCTGTGTCGGCCGACTGTCGGCAGATGTTTCTTCAATTGGGAATGAATGAACTGGATCGCAAATATCAGCGCTTTCTATTCAGGTTTCGACCAGAAGATAAAATATCAGTTTTTGAACTAACCCGCGTAGCGTTCGGTATGAAATCGTCTGTCTTTCACGCAATCCGCGTCGTTCATCAGTTGATCTCTGATGAAGGCCACAAATTCCCTACAGCAGCTGCCATAGCGTCTACCTCGACGTACATGGACGATGTATGCTTCAGTATCATGGCAGACGATTCTTCGCGAAATTACGAGTCGGTCGCGATCGCCGCTTGTACCGAACTTATACAATTGTTTAAGTGTGGTTAATTTGACCTCGTAAAATGGACGAGTAGTTCGGATACTATTCTCCGCGCTATTCCCGCTTCGCATCGATCCTCGTCGGATCTGGAAATTGATAAGGACGTGCCTCATAAAATTCTAGGTACGCATTGGGACAGGTCTGACGACGTTTTCAAGTTCAAGGTCGCTGAACCTGACGCAGGCTGTACTAAACGTAGTATCCTGTCTGTCATCGCTCGCTTATGGGACAATTTAGGCCTAGTAGCTCCTGTCGTACTTTATGCCAAGCTCCTTATCCAGGAGTTATGGTTATTAAAGTGTGACTGGGACGAGGTGCCCCCGCAACGCATTACAAACCTGTGGAAACAGTTCTGTAGCGAACTTCCCACACTAAACGAGATCCGTATTCCGCGGCATCTCGGGATAGTGCAGGGTTGTGTAGCTAACCTCCTTGGGTTCGCTGATGCAAGTGAGCGTGCTTACGGTGGAGTAATCTACCTACAGGTCAGCAGTCACGCCAATACGACCGTTAGGCTGGTGTGTTCAAAGTCGAAGGTCTCGCCGCTTAAAACTATATCGATTGCGCGTTTAGAGTTGTGTGCTGCGGTTCTATTATCTAAGCTTATGCGTAAAGTTCTTGACAATTTCGAACCGAGGTATAAGATTTCGAATGTCTTCGCATTTTCTGACTCAAAGGTTGTACTTTGTTGGCTCAATTCCTCCCCGCACCGCTGGCAAACTTTCGTGGCAAATCGCGTTGTGAAAGTTGTGGACAACATTCCTGTCAGCTGTTTCCATCATGTAGCAGGTGTTGAAAACCCCGCTGATTGCCTCTCGCGTGGCTTATCGCCCGCGCTGCTTAAAAATCATCCTCTGTGGTTCACAGGGCCCTCATGGGCATCTAGGCATTCGTCAGGGAACTAAAGCCACTTACCCACGCTGTGACTATAAACGCCACAAGCTCATATGTCTATGAGCTCGCTCAATGCATTTCTTCTTGGTCGAAGTTACAACGCATAATGGTTTATGTGTACCGCTTTTCCAGAATATTACCGCGCAGAACTTACTTGAGTAACTCTGATTTAGAATACGCTGAAAATAAAATTATTTCCGCATTACAGCATGTCTATTTTAATGACGATATAAATAAATTAAAGGCCGGTGAAAATTGTTCACCTGTCTTGCAAAAACTGAAGCCATTTTTAGACGAAAACGGCCTTATTCGCGTCGGCGGCCGGCTGACTAACGCTAAGATAGATTACACGCAAAAACATCCATGTGTATTGCCTCGGCATGATCACGTGATCGACATCTTAATCGATTATTATCATCGAAAGCATCTTCACGCCGGCCCTGAATTGCTGATGTCCTTACTAAGGAATCGGTATTGGATACTAGCAGCGCGACGAATTATTCGTCACCGTATACACAAATGCAACACGTGTTTTAGAGCAAAGCCACGACCGTCATTTCCGATCATGGCAGACCTACCTGATTTCCGCGTCAACCAGGTTTACAAGCCGTTTACTCATACGGGTTGTGATTATGCTGGTCCTCTACAGTATACGCCCGTGCGCGGCAGAGGTGTCAAAAGCCGTAAGGCTTGGCTATGTATTTTTACGTGTCTGACAACACGATGTTTGCATATTGAAATTGCTACGGAGTTGAGTACAGTCAATTTCCTCTCTGCTCTAAAAAGATTTTTAGCCCGCCGCGGTCCTATTCAGTGTATCTACACTGACAACGGTACCAATTTCGTGGGATGTAGCTCTTACCTCCGCGATCTTTATAGGTTCCTCGATGAACAACGCCCGCATCTTGAACATAAGCTAGCAGAGAACCGCATTCAGATGAAACGTATCATACCCCAAACGCCTCATATGGGCGGCTGTTGGGAAAGCATGGTAAAGGTGGTGAAGTCTCACTTGTTCAAGGTCATCGGTCAGCAGATATTGTCTTACGAAGAGCTGTTAACGGTGTTGACGCAAATCGAGGCACTTATAAATTCGCGTCCGCTTACCGCCATGAGTAGCGACCCGTCCGAGCCGTCCGCCCTCACGCCGGCTCATTTTCTGAATACCGCGCCCCTTCGGTCTCTACCCGCTCCTCATGTAGACAACGTTAGTCTTCTCGAGAGACATTCGCTTTTAGACAAGATGGTGCAGTCATTTTGGCAGCGATGGCGTGTAGAATATTTACATCAATTGCAGTCTCGTGCCAAATGGAACACACCATCAACTCCAATTCCACTAGGATCTGTAGTGGTCATTATAGTCGATAATGCCCCAGTATTTTGCTGGCCCTTAGGCGTAGTGGAGGCTGTTCATACCTCGAAGGATGGCACAACTCGCTCTCTTACTGTTAGAACGAGTAAGGGTAAGCTGGTTCGTCCAGTTGTCCTTTTACCAAATCAATAACTAGCTCTCATTTACCTTAGGTTAATTTAGTAATAATGCTTAGGTTTAGGTGTAATTATCTGACTCTTTATAGAGAAGGCGCTTGGGCATATAAATTTTATGTCTTACTCTTTTGGAGACGACTTTACCGCTTATAGTTTAATATTCGCAAGGTTTGCGTTTATCTTTAAAGGCAACCCTTTAAGGTCGGGAGGAATGTTACCGCCGTTCACCATATTTGAATTTACCGCTTTGATTCGTATCTTTCTGTTATTTTTCATTCGAAATGTTGGCAAGAGGGTAGGTATTCCTTATCTTTTCCCTCCCTCACACTCCTGGGCAGCGTCCAACAGTAGAAGCGAGACAGCGAATGAGAAGCGGTGACAGTTCCCCGCCGCCATCATCAAAAATGAAATGAGTTCGCTCTGGTGCCGCGACGTGTGAAGACTTATCCAATCTTCTATCCCGCAAATTTACCTGGATTTAGTCATATTTCCTGGACGTTGACCTATATATTGCAATATTCATAAAAGGTGCTAATAATCATTAATATTAGACGGTAAAACAAAGTGCAATCGGTGTATCGTGACTGCGCTGGCTCAGCCGCGTGGTCAATCCAATCCCTGGACACCGGCGTCTATCGTGGAGATCACCTACAAGGACCCTCTGCGCGTCGCTGGGATATAAGCAAGGTAGGACGCTGCCTAAAGATTTCCACCTTCCTATATTCCCAATTGATCCTGTATATGCCGTGACCTTATTGCCAATATTTTCGATATATTCAGTCAACAAACTCGCTGATTCTCATAGTTTAGCTTTGAATCACCGCTCCAGACTTTTAGAAGTCTGGACGAGACGCCTAGCAGCAGCTCTATACCACATTGGTTATTTCCGCCACAAATGTTAGTAGCTAGGTACTTTTATTAAAAGTCCCGGCGCTAACACCTACGGGATGCTTCATGGATCTTATAATGTCTATCCCATAGCCCTTATATAAGGCGTAGGGTTATATTATATTAGATAGATAGAAATAAAATCTTTATTACACACCAAAACACATTAGCTTAGCATCAGCGTGCTACAAACTTTGTCAATTTTGTACATTGGGCGGTCTTATCGCTAAATAGCGATCTCTACAAGACAACCTTTGGATGGAACGGACTGTACGAAAGTTTACAAGGGGGTTTAATTGGTGTACTTACCACATACCTACTATGAATAGTTCATTGTGTGTCCCTCCCGCGACCCCGCACCCGGAGGGCTCCTCACTTGGCCGTCAATCATATCAGCGACAGACGTATTCATTATTTATTTTATTCTAAAAGGCTCCATACTGTAGTTGGGCCTTATTAAAACCAGCATCACCAAAAAAAGGGATTTTATTTGAAGAGGCTACCTAAATATCAACCTTCTATCCTCAACATTACTCTGAGCCTAACCCTAACCGTCCTACTAATATTATAAACGCTAAAGTTTGTGAAGATGGATGTTTGTTACTCTTTCACGCAAAAACTACTGAACGGAATTTGATGAAACTTTACAGTAATATAGCTTATACATCAGAATAACACATAGGCTACTTTTAGTGTTAATATAATATGTAGATCGATTCGGGATGTCTGTTACCGCACCTAAGGTAACAGGTGGAAAGTTGGAAGGAAAAGTGTATATGTACGGTGTGCAATGTACACAGGAATGCCGGTCAAGCAGACTTAAAAGTCAGATCTGATGATGGCTAAAAGGTAATGTTGGCCACAGTTAGGGGAGGCTGTTTTTGGAAGGTGTTGGTTGTTTGGAGGGTTTTGTTTTGTGTCGGGTGTTTTGTTGTTTGCTGTGGGGTCGCGAAAGGCCTAGGCATGCCGAAGCCTTTGCGCGACACGGCGGGGAGGTTCTTGAAAGGCCCTTCTCAGGGCCCCTCCCCGCGGGAAGGAGTGGAGTTGGACGTTGCGTCTGATTTGGTGGAAGAGAGCACGCATGTCGGTTCTCCATCCTTAGAAGGCCCTTCTCAGGGCCCCTCTCAGGAGGTAAGGGTGGACTCCGACATGTCGGAGGTCTCTGAGGATGGGTTGGCCCGAAAACGGGCGGCGTCCTCGTTCTTCGTGTCCGGGTATTTGGACTCGGACACTGAGACCGAGGGGACAATGGCTGCAAAGGTCAGCACATCAAGGAGGGGAAGAAGGAAGACCGTCAAGGCGGGCCCTTCATCTTCGAGAGAGGACTTCTTGAGGCCTCTTTCAGTGGATGGAGGGCTGGAAAAGGTCCTGCTTAGCAGAGCTTTTAAGAAGGGGCGTGTCGCTGGTGTCCCTGACGTCGCGACGACAACGACTGGTAGCGATACCGATGTTGCCGCGATGGTCGGGGACATCAGCGCGCTTAACGCGCAGCAGTTGAGGGCGCATGCGGGCGAGAAGCTCGCCTGCATTTTGGAGGTTGCTCGGAAATCCGGCAACCTCAAAGGCGAGTTTGTCGCCCGCCTGAAAGGGTCAGCGTCTGGCCTGCGAGAGGTGGTGGACGCCCTCGCGGACCGTAGCGAGGCGGAGGAGACGCGACGACTGAGGGCCGATAACGGCCGCCTGCGCCTTGAGACGGAGGCGCTGAAGGCTGAGGTGAAGTCGCTTCGTCGCGGCTTCACCGAAGCGAAGTCGCAGGCCGCCGCCGCCACCACTGCCGCTGCTGTGGCAGGGCCGCTGGCGGCCCCCGTCGTTGTGGGGGCAGACCTGGTGGAGGAGCTGAAGCGCTCCTTGACCACCACATTCGGGACGATGCTGAACGCCCGAATCGCGGGGATCGAGGAGCGCCTCTTGCCGGCTCCGGTGGTCCGCCCGCCACTAAGGGCAGACGCTGGGAGGGCTGCGGTGCCACCCAAGCCGACGCCACAGCGGGCCTCTGCCCCTGCCCCCAAAGCGGGCAAGCGCGCTGCCCCCTCGGTGGCACCAGTGGCGGGTCCCTCGAGGGAGGCTGCACCTGTCGCCGTTCCCCAGGTGAAGGAAACTTGGGCGACGGTGACGAAGAAGGGCAAGGGAAAGGGGAAGAAATCTTCCCCCCCCTCTGCACCCGTGACTGCCCCAGCGGCTCGTCCCGCCGCTGCTGCCCCGAAGCTGACGGCGGCGCTGAAGCCCCCAAAGTCCGCGGCTGTCGTGCTGTCGCTGCAGCCCGCGGCCGCGGATAAGGGGGTGACCTATAGCGCTGTCCTCCGGATGGCCCAGGACAAGGTCAATCTCCAAGAGCTGGGGATTGACCGTGTCCAGTTTCGGCAGACGGCCACGGGAGCCAGGATGCTGGAGATTCCTGGCTCCCGAAACGGGGAGAAGGCCGACAGGCTCGCGGAGAAGCTCCGCGATGTCCTGTCGGAGGTGGCCAGCGTCACCAGGCCCGTCAAGTCGACGGACCTCCGCATCACGGGTCTGGACGACGCGGCCACGAAGGAGAAGGTGGCCGCGGCGGTTGCCGAGGCGGGCCGCTGTGACGTGCGGCTCGTCAAGGCCGGAGAGATCCGTTTCGGCTTCGGCGGCACCGGCTCCACCCTTGTGTCCTGCCCGATTTCGGCAGCCAAAGTGCTGCTGGAAAAGGGCAGGCTGCTGGTCGGGTGGAGCTCGGCACGAGTGGTGTCACTTGGGGCGCGTCCCATGCGCTGTTACAGGTGCATGGGGCTGGGACACACTCGCCCCCAGTGCCCCGCGGCGGCGGACAGAGGGGACCTGTGCTTCCGGTGTGGAGGCGCAGGTCACCGAGCGGCCACCTGCGGGAGGGCCGAGCCGCGATGCGCGATATGCGCCGAGTCGGGCAGGCCCTCCGGGCATGTAATGGGGGGACGCAGCTGCGTTCCCCCGAAGACAAAGGGTAAAGCCGCCGGGGCCCGGACCGCCCCTGCCGCCCCTGAGGGAGCTCGCCAAGTGGCGAGTGAGGTGGTTGAGATGTCAGACTGATGGATCAAGTCGGGCATCTCAACCTCCTCCAGACGAACCTCAACCACTGCGCCAGGGCTCAGGATCTGCTTATGCAGTCCCTGGCGCAGTGGGAAATTGATGTGGCGGTCGCCGCGGAGCCGTACCACGTTCCCCCCCAACACCCGTGTTGGGCTGGGGACCTGGGCGACTCCGTGGCCATTGTGGGAAAGGGGAGTGGCGGCCCCCCCCTCTCAGTCGAAGAGAGGGGTTCGGGGTACGTGGTGGCCAAGTGGGGGGAGTATGCGGTCGTCGGCGCATACTTCTCCCCCAATAGAACCGCTGCGGAGCTGGAGGTCTTTATGGACCTCCTGGCCGCAGCGGTGCGAAGGCAGGCGCCACGTCAGGTCCTCGTTATGGGGGACCTGAACGCCAAGGCCCGGGACTGGGGCAACCCCACTACTGACTCTCGAGGGGAGATAGTCAGGGAGTGGGCGGTTGCCGCAGGGCTGACCCTCTTGAATAGAGGGTCGGTCCACACGTGCGTGCGACAGCGAGGGGGGTCCGTGGTGGACGTTACGTTCGCCACCCCCGCTGTCGCGGCACGTGCCCGGGCGTGGAGGGTGATGTCGGAGGTGGAGACTCTCTCGGACCATAAATATATACGGTTCGAGATCTCCACCTCCGACATCCAAGGGAGGCGCGTGGTGCGTGCGGACCTCCCGCGCTGGTCGATCAGTCGCCTCGACGCCGAACTGGCAGTTGAGGCGGCGATCGTCCAGTCGTGGTCGGCCGCGCCCACGCACCCGGAGGTGGACGTCGCGGCGTGCCACTTCCGGGAGGCGGTGACGGCGGTGTGCGACGCCGCCATGCCCAGGTCCCGGCGCCTCCCAGGTCGCCGGGAGGTGTATTGGTGGAGCTCGGAGATCGCTGATCTCCGAGCTGCCTGCTCGGCGGCACGGCGGCTCTACGCCCGTTGCAGGAGGCGGCGTCACGGCCGGACCGATGAGGAGCTGTCAGCCGAAGAGCTGACAGCTGAGTGCCGGCTGTACAGCTCCTACCGTGACGCAAAGGAGGAGCTGCAGCTGGCCATCGGTCGGGCCAAAACGAGGGCCTGGGATGAGGCTCTGGAGGGCCTCGACAGGGACCCATGGGGGCGTCCGTATAGAGCGGCCCGGAAAAAGTTCCGGGGCCAGACGCCCCCGATAGCAGAGTCCCTGGAGCCGGAGCTTCTGGGTCGGGTGTTGGGGGGTCTCTTCCCCGACATTGACCCCCACCACGCCCCGCCCACAATGACAGCGCCGTCCTTCCTCCCCGAGGAGTTGGACCCGGCCTCCATCCCCCTCGTGACAGAGGTGGAGATGGAGGTTGCCGTCGGCCGCCTACGCGGTAAGAGGACGGCACCGGGTCCTGACGGGATCCCAAAGCGGGTCCTGAGGATCGCCTTGGGGGAGATGGGTATCCAGCTTCGGGAACTGTTCGACGTATGTCTCACGTCTGGACGGTTCCCGAAGCTGTGGAAGGACGGCCGGTTGTGCCTGTTGCGGAAGGAGGGTCGAGCCGTAGACTCTCCTTCAGCATACAGGCCAATAGTGCTGCTGGATGACACGGGGAAGCTGCTGGAGAGAGTGATTGCTTCCCGTGTCATCCGGCACCTAGAGGGGACTGGGCCTGGGTTGTCGCAGGCCCAGTATGGGTTCAGAGCGGGGCGGTCTACTATAGACGCCCTGCTCTGGCTCAAGGGGTGGACGCAGGAGGCGGTCCACGAGGGGAACAAGGCGTTGGCTGTCTCGCTCGACATAGCCAACGCCTTCAACAGCCTGCCGCACTGCACGATACGGGAGGCGCTCCTCTATCATGGAGTGCCTCTGTATCTGCGGAGGCTGTTGGTGGACTACCTCCAGGACCGCGAGGTCCTGGTGGAAGGACGCGACGGCTTGAGACACCGTCGCGTCGTCCGCGGGGTTCCACAGGGGTCGGTGCTGGGGCCGCTCCTGTGGAACATAGGCTACGACTGGGTGCTCCGCGGCACGCTTCCCGCAAATATGCGGGTGGCGTGTTACGCGGATGACACCCTGGTCGTAGCCAAGGGGAGGGACCTCGGGGAGGCGATGCGGCTAGCCACGGTGGGCACCACCATCGTGGTCGGCCGCATACGCTCCCTGGGACTGGAGGTAGCCCTCTCCAAGACCGAGGCCCTGTTGTTCCATGGGCCTCGGGGGGGACCCCCTCCAGGAACGAGGATAGTTCTGGACGGGGTCCTGGTCCGGGTTGGGATCCAAATGAAATATTTGGGTCTCATCCTGGACGGGAGGTGGACTTTTGGGGCCCATTTCACCCAGCTGGCCCCAAGAGTCCTGGGAGCCGCGGCCGCTTTAGGGAGGCTGCTGCCCAACGTGGGTGGCCCGAGCGCCACATGTCGCCGGCTGTACTCCGGAGTTATCCGGAGTATGGCCCTGTACGGGGCACCGGTCTGGGTGGACGCCCTCAGTCGCGGGAATATGACCCTGCTGCGACGTCCGCAGCGGGTCATAGCGACGAGGGCGATCCGCGGATACCGGACGGTGTCCTGGATGGCAGCTTGTGTGTTGGCCGGTGATCCCCCCTGGGCTCTCCAAGCGGAAATCCTCGCCGAAGTATACCACTTCGTGGCGGCGAGGAGATCCGATGGGGAGTACCCAGTGTGGGAGGAGGTCGCACACATGCGGCGACTGGCGCGGGCCGCCTTGTTGCGGCGGTGGGCGGAGGACCTGGCTCCACCGGTCCCTGGTCAGTGGACGGTGGAGGCCATTAGACCGGTCCTCCGGAGGTGGGTGCGGCGGCGGTTCGGGTCGCTGACCTTCCGATTGGTGCAGGTGCTTTCCGGGCATGGATGCTTCGGAAAGTATCTGCACCAGATCGCGAGGCGGGAGGCGACCCCGGCCTGCCACGAATGTGGGGCGCCGGAGGATACGGCGCTCCATACGCTGGAGGTGTGTGCCGCGTGGGGTCCCATGCGACACACACTTTCAGCGATCCTGGGCCGGGACCTCTCTCTGCCGAGCGTGGTAAGTGCCATGCTCGGCGGCGAGAGGGAGTGGCAGGCGATGGTCTCCTTCTGCGAGGAGGTTATGACGCAGAAGGAGGCCGCTGAGCGGGTCAGAGAGGATGACGCCCGATCTGACCCGCTCCGGCGCAGACGTCGCGGAGGACGAAGGGGGCGGTTCGCCCGCCTCCTTCAACCTCCGTAGTGGGGTCACTGGTGGAGAGTCGGGGGACTCTCTGCCGGCTGGCACGACCCCACACGTCTGAGGGGTAACCTTGGGTGAGAAGGTTACCCCTCCCTGAGGCCGAGGCCCGGACCGGTTCCCGGGCCGCCCGCCGGGACGAGATGGTGAATGCGAAAGCGACCCCATCTCGTCCCACCATGGCGGTGGACTGCTCACCGGGGGGGTTTTTAGTGGGTTCGAGCCCCACATACCCCCTTCCGTCACCCCCATGGCGGAAGGGAAATGCGGTGGGCATTTTCCCCCCCCACAAAAAAAAAAAAAAAAAAAAAAAAGGCTTAAAGGTATAGATTTCGACTCCTCCAGTGGTTACTGTGTTGCTGGGAACTTCGGTCGGGTCGTCCAGCGGGTGCCGGTACTTCGGCACATGGTGCAGGAGCTGATCGACGTTTATTTCAATTATTTACATCTTATAATACAAAATAAATTTGCTATTGTTATAACATTTTTACTAGTATGGGGGTATGTAACTGTTGACACAGCGACGTTTTTGCAAGTTTGTTAAAATAATTAATTATCTAGGTCACGCTGACACTGCGTGACTTTGATAGCGTTAAATGTTTGTCACCAGAGTAAGAATTATAATGCGTTTTAGTTGTTACTTAGGTATAAATATTTATGTATAATTTGATTGATTGAAAACACCCAAGAGAACATCAAATCGAGTTTCAGTATACTTAGTCGTCGGGTTCATGTCCACTGATGGACATGTACTACTCCCCATCTTCCCAAAGAATGGTGGTGCATACAAGATCGTTTAACCCGATTTTAGGCATTGCTTACACAACCACAAACCCAAACATGGTCAATAACATGTACAAAGTTGTGTAACTTCTTAGATTCCACGTTTTACTGCACTGCACCTAAATTTGACTGGTTTGGTTGATTGTTTCAGAGAGTTTAGAGAAATGGGAACGATTGACAGTAGCAGATGCCCTTGAGCCCGTGTGCTTCACAGACGGCGAGATCATCGTCCGCCAGGGAGAACCCGGAAATGATTTTTACATTATTGTTGAAGGTAATTTACAAGATCATTTTCGACACAAATGTTTTGGACATTTTTGAAGTCATTGAAAAAATAATTTAATATACTTGTTTGTTAGGTACGTAAAATGACACTAACTAGTAGACAAATGAGCTGTGATAAAAGGAAAAAACTGCGTAGCAATAAATCTAAGTTCTTGATGTAGCCTAGATCGAAAAAAAATATATGAAAAACGAATTAAAATACAAAATGCTACTGTGTGGTGTGTCGTATGTTATATTTGTGTGAGGATGAGGATTGAGTGTGTGTTATATAAACAAAATGTACCGACTTTTTTTTGCGCTCCGGCCCGGTCTATGACTCTGACATTTCTTAGATTTTAGTTGTGGATGCATACAAATAACCCTTTTTCCGGAGGGCTACTCCGGAAAAAAGGGTTATTTGTATGTACCTATTTAGTAGTAAGCACGGAAATTTCAAGCCAACAGTGTACGAACAGCGCGGCGCACGGATTGAGTGTCAGTGTTTGATAAATTACATTTATTTTTTGCACCCTGACCCGGGCATGGCTTGACACAGGTTGCGATCGCGGGCGCGATATGTGATATTTTGTTACATCCCACAGCCCGGACGCTGTTTGACACTGTTCACTAGACATTAAGGTTTCAAAGTGATCCTTGAAACCTTAGTGTGAATTTTGACTTTGACTTTTGGCTTCAGCGCTGACACGGCACGAATTAATGAGTGTGTGTGTGTGTGTGTGTGTTTTATAAAAAAACGTTTCAACCAACATATATAATATACCGCCCGGCTATGAAGCTGGCGCTGACATTCCACAGATACAGATCTGCCCTCACAGCAGTGTAGCTGTGTATGGTTGTTTGCAGGCACGGCAGTGGTGCTGCAGCAGCGCGGCGCGGGTCGCGGCGAGGCGGAGAGCGCGGCGGTGGAGGTCGGCCGGCTCGGATCCTCCGACTACTTCGGCGAGATCGCACTGCTGCTGGACCGCCCGCGCGCCGCCACCGTGCGCGCCGCCGGCTCGCTCAAATGTGTCAAACTCGACCGCGCCAGGTAATTCTACTCATCACCACTTTGTGATTTCAATGAATATGTGACCTATTGACTTTGAAAAAACGCATGCGATAAATTCCATCGCGTAGGCAGAAATACAAAACGCACACTCAAAATGAGTACGTTGCCTTTACGCCATGTAATTTATCGCGATGCTAAGGTAAATTACAATTTGTAAAAAAAACCGTATACATGATGAGCGGCTTGCGTATGTCTAGCTTGAGTATAATACCTGTCAAAAATTATTGAACTTTATAAGGAAATACCCTGTTTATGGGATTATTTTTTGATCTTTCAAAGGCGTTATACCTATAGCAGCGTACGAGCACACGCAACCGAGATGTTAAGATTCAACTGTTAATGTAAAAAAAATACCCACGACTACACGAGCCCGTATAAGCGTTTGTCGTTAGAAATGGTTTGTTTGTTTGTCTGTTACCATTTATCTCCAGAGCTGTTTTCTAAGACTCTTGCAGTCTTAGAAAACAGCTCTATCTATAGACTATCTCTGGATTCTTAGATGATCTTAGTGAGTTTTTATCGTTCTATGTCACTATGGAATCTGAAAGAAACGGTGTGACAGATTGTCATGCAGCTTTATATTCTCTGTTTTTTATGACTTTCAAGAAAGGATCTTTAACAGTTTTAACGGTGTTTGTTAGTTTTCACGGAGTCAGTGTCCTCGGGCGAGCGGCTAGACGACGTGAAACCGAGAGAGATTTCCCCCCACCACAGATATTTGAATAAAGCCCCACTATTTGATATAGCTAATTTTCATTTGTTCCCAAAACTACCTTCCAATAAAATCGTATACAATATTTATATTTATTTATTAGTGAATTTACAGCGGGAAGGGTAATTTACTTCACGGAATTAATAAATTATTTCTTATTTCAGATTCGAGAGGGTACTGGGCTTATGTGCAGATATCTTGAAACGGAATATAGCACAATATAATAGTTTTGTGTCCCTCTCTGTGTAAAATGTAGTACTATATTAAGGTATTGTTATAGGTATTATTCTTGTTTTTTTTTTGGAAAACGTCCATCGTGAATGTTAAAGCCATAAACAATAATATAAAGATTTAATAAAAATGTTTTATGTAACAAAAACATAACATATATATAAAATTTTGACTAAACTTTGTACTTACATGTAAATATGAGAAAAATATTTACTCTTTAGGTATTGATTTAACTATTTGTATTCGCAGGCAATATTGAATAGTTAAGCATATTGTAAGGTTGTCATTTTTGTTATTGCAATTAAAGTAGGTATACTTGCATAATGTATCAGTGATACTAACATTGGAAGATAATTTATTTAAATATGAACAGTTTCTTTTGTCAAGTTAACCATATATACTGGTTTTGTTTTATTTATTTTACAACACCATGATACAGGATCTGCCTTCTTTGAGCATAACTTATCTTGGATACCTACACACCCACAGGACCACACGTATGAATATGCTTGGGGGCTTGTGGCTCTCATTTTAAAAAAAGATATAATTTTTTATTCTTCTTCTTTTTTTTTGTTCTTCTAAAGGTTCTCAAAGTCAAAGTCAAAATTAATTTATTCAATAAAATCAGAAGGACCACCTTGAAACGTCGATTTTTATCTAGGTGCCTGTTCCTCCGCGACCAAGCCAGGAAAGAAAGGCAAGAAAACAAGGCTGGTTATTCTTTTTAATGATCCTTTTACAAAACAATAGGTTCGATTTTGAGCATTTTCAACCCCAAGAGTTTTTGTCATCTAAATAATCAGATATTTTATAATATGCCTTTTTATAAAGCTTTTGTTTAATTACGTTTTTAAATTTGTTAATTGATAATTTTTGTATATCTCTTGGGAGTTTGTTATAAAAGCGTACACCGTGCCCTTTAATCGATTTACTAACTTTACGGAGAATCACCTACGCCTCCATGGTATGGTACGACAAAGCCTTTCAGTCGACTGCAATCAACAAACTAGGCAGTCTACAAAGGACTGCATGCCTTATGACCACGGGAGCCATGTCCACCTCCCCTGGGTTAGCGCACAATGCATTGCTTGGACTACCGCCACTTCATGTGCACATGCACAAAGAGGCGAAAGCTAGCATGTACAGGGTAATCATCCAGGGTAGAAGAAATTGGCTTTCCCAGAAACTGAGATCTTTACAAGACTCAACATTGGAATCACCCATACTGAACATGACAACTGATGCCATGCTGCCACGGCATGTGTTTGAAAAACACTACGCTGTAGAAATGCCCTCTAGAGAAGACTGGTTGAACAGCCAGTTACTCTGTGAGGCCGGGTGTCTCAACTGGTACACAGATGGTTCCAAAATGGGGCTCAATTTAGGCTGTGGAGTCTATGGAGAGCGACCCAAGTTCAAAAGTAGCACAAACTTGGGAAATCACGCCTCTATCTTCCAAGCAGAGGTGTACGCCATCCTAGAATGTGCGGAAGCCAATCTGCAAAAGCGCTACATCAACCATACTACCTCGTGTGTTCATAAGTTTTGAGACGAACTTATTTAATTAATTTAAAAAGAAAGTAATTCATGCAACCTTTTTTAAACTTTTAAAATTTTAAATTTCGAATGTTTTAAATCAGTGAAAATATACATTTGAATATTTGTTTCATTCTCCGTGAAAATGGCGCCAACAAAAGATTTGCGTGTGACTGTAATTTCACTGTTTCAAGCAGGAAAAAAACCAATGCAAGTTTTTAGTGAAATCCAAAGTTTGGGATGTAGTCGGAACTTTGTGTATTATACCATAAAGAGGTACAAGGAGACCGGCTCTTTAGAAGACCGTGGAAGATGTGGCCGCCCGCGGTCTGTAAGGACGCCCGCCAACATCAAAGTAATCAGAGAGCGAATTCGTCGCAACCCTTGCCGGACTCAAAAGAAATTAGCTCTGCAGACCAACATTTCGCGAATATCGGTGAACAGGATACTTAAATATGATCTTAAACTAAAGGCCTACAGTCGAAGAAAAGTGCATTATTTAAACGAGCGTCTTCGTAAATTGCGACTGGAACGATGTCGGAACCTATTGAAGAGACACGATCCAAAAAATATCCTGTTTACCGATGAAAAGATCTTCACGGTGGAAGAAAAGTTTAACCGGCAGAACAATAAGGTTTACGCCAGAAGTTCAAAGGACGTCCAGCCATCTGTACGCAATGTCCAGCGCACTCATCATCCAGCAAGTGTGATGGTTTGGTGGGGTGTTTCCTACGAGGGGGTCACTTCGCTTCATTTTTGCCAGCAAGGCGTCAAGGTGAAGGCACAAAATTACCAAACCGACATATTGGAAGCGGTGGTTAAACCATTAAATGATACGCTATTCGCTGGAAAATACTGGGTTTTCCAACAGGACTCTGCTCCCTCCCATAAAGCTAAGACTACCCAACGTTGGCTGGAGGCCAATTTGCCAGGCTTTATTCGGAGCGAAGATTGGCCCTCGTCAAGCCCTGACTTGAATCCTTTGGATTATTCTTTATGGACGGAATTGGAGCTGAGGGCATGCAGAAAGTCTCACCCAAACCTGGATTCTCTCAAGCGAGCCCTTATTAAAGAATCGAAACGGATTCCCATTGAAAAGATTCGTGCCGCCATAGATGAATGGCGCACGCGTTTGAAGGCCTGCATTGAATGCAAAGGCGGCCATTTTGAATGATTTATTTTTAAATACAGATCTAGATGTCAGTAGTTTTAATTTTAATATCCAATAAATGAATACTCAACTTAGCTCCAAAAATATTTTAGTTTTACTGTGTCTCAAGACTTATGAACACACGAGGTATTTACCTACATCAACTCTGACAGTCAGGCGGCCCTTCTGGCTCTGGATTCGAAGGTTATCACGTCCAGGTTAGTTGAAGACTGTCTGTCTCGTCTGTATACTCTGGGCTCGAGGAACAGAGTTGTGTTAAGATGGGTTCCGGGACACGCAGGGATCGTAGGTAACGAGTGTGCTGACGAACTTGCGCGTGCAGGGGCTAACGGAGCACAAATAGGACCAGAGCCGTTTTGTGGCATACCCAAAAGCCTAGCACAAAGAACCCTTCTGAACTCATGCTTTGAAGAATCAACCAATCTTTGGAATAACTCTCCGGGCATGAACCATTCCAAATTACTGATAAAAGCCTTTGACAAACGGTACACCAACCAAATCTTAGCGCTAAACAGAAACAACCTTCGCACTATGGTAAAAGCCTTAACTGGACACTGTCGTCTTTACAAACACATGTTCAAATTAAGGCTGTGTGACACACAAACCTGCAGATTCTGCAATGAGGCGGACGAATCGCCCCTTCATCTGTTAGGAGAGTGTGGACCACTGATACATAAGCTTATTATCTAGGTACCGTATTCTTTACACCTAAGAATACGGTGGTGTCCACAAGAGCCAACTGTTCATCTTTGATTTTGATATTTGCTTTAACTTGTGTAACATTGGGTAGTATAAATCTAATACACTTTGTTTTCTATTCATTAAGTAGGAGATTGTTAACATTGAACCATTTTACAACCTTAGAGATTGCATTGTTTACATCGTCAAAATCGGTCAGCCGTCGCTTTAATTTAAATAAAAGTGACGTGTCATCTGCAAACAATACAACCTCATGATCTTCCCTTACAAGGTGGGGTAGATCATTAATGTATACTAAGAACAAAAATGGTCCAAGAATTGTTCCCTGTGGTACACCGATAGTAACCAGAGACCCCGGAGACCGTTTTCCATTCACGTCAACTCTTTGTACTCTGTCACTTAAATAGGAAGTGAGAAAGTTTAGAGCAACGCCCCTAATACCATAATGGTGTAGTTTCCTGATCAATGTGTCATGGTCTACGCAATCAAATGCCTTTGACAAATCACAAAAAACGCCTAAAACGTCATGAGATTCCTCCCAGGCATCAAATATGTGCGATATTAACTCAATACCAGCATCAGTGGTTGAGCGACCCTTACTAAATCCGAATTGCTTATTGTGCAGTAAATTATTTAATTCAAAATGTCTTTGCAATTGATTTAAAATTAGTTTTTCAAAATTTTTACTGAATGTAGGAAGTACTGATATAGGTCTAAAATTACCAGGGTCAGAACATGTACCCGATTTAAAAAGTGGAGTTATTTTACTGTGTTTCATTAAATCAGGGAACACACCACAGTCAATACTCTCGTTGAATATTAAAGCTAGTTCGGGCGCAATTATGCCAATCATTGATTTCACAACCCAAACAGAGATGCCCCAGAGGTCCGTGGTTTTTTTAACATTTATGAGTTTGAAAGCTTTTATGATGTCATCACTATTTACATAATCAAATTTGAATTGTATTTTACATTCTGTAAAGTTTTCTTTTAACAATGACTCTGCTTCTATGGGAGAGGAGTTTAAGGATTTTGTGGTAGAGACTGGAATCTCACGGATGACTCCACAGACACCACATAATCGTGACTGCACACTAGGATTATCCGAATAGGTATCAGGAACTATGGGTATAGCGTAGTACCACAACACCTAGACCCGGAACTAATCAACAGAACATGCAAATTGTCCCGTTGCGGCTGCGGGAATCGAACCCGCACATCTTGTGTCCCAACCGGCTTCTCACTCGCCCTACTATCGAGATCGTCGAAGCATCGGAAGCAAGGTAGCAGTAGCAGCATTCTCCAAGCAAATTGATGTTTTTTTTTAAATCGTCGGTGTAAAGTTTAACTGCTAAAGCGCCACTTTGGCCAAATGAGTTATATATATATCGTTGAATTGTATTTTTTTTCTGCGTCGATCAGTGTTGGTTTGGAAGCAATCTGACCACTTTTTTGGGTCTAAGCATTTCGAAATATTGAAGAAAATTGCGGCCTTCAATATCTAAGGCGACAATTATTAACGGTCATGTGTTTAGTTTGTATGGAACGTTTTGTACGACCATTGAAAGCACACCCAGATAATTCAAACCAAATGGTTTGTAATACTGGCTGTACTTTCCAGAGGTGTGTATTCCATGGTTGTGCCTTCCATGGACGTACAATACGGTCTCCCCTCCTGTTTTGGCGCTTAAAATTAGCTTGCCGTCAGTTTGTTAGACTTTGTAAAATAAAAATACAAAAATTAACCTATTATTGTGTAAAACAAGTTATTAATCGTACATAAATGGATCTTATAGAGTCAATAAAAAAGGATAAAGCTTATCTCAAGTGTAAACTCATAGTGAAAACATGGGAGAAAGAATTCAAAGGTAAACATTCTCGGATACCATCAAAATTTGATATCAAAGAAGCTCCAGCAAAGATAAAATACGCGTACAAAAAGTATTTCCAACTTAAAAGTTCAGCTTTAGAGAACTCGCTGTCCCTATGCGATTTTGAAAAGGAGCAAACTAATGATGAAAAATTACTATATTTGGAACCTGTAAGCAGTGAATCACAGTTGGAAAATGACAACTTAGAGGTGTTAAGTCCATCTTCGGATCAGCTGCTTTCTGCCCTACCCAGTGGTCAAGAACTTGAAAAGTTGCTTGCTGATCCCAAACCTCTTGATACATCAAAAACTCTGACTTTACATCCATTTACTGAAAATCTGTCCAAAAAACTGTTTCAAAACCATAAGTTTTCATTGAGAAATCCTAGAAAGTTATCATTACCAAGAACACAATCTACAGTTACTGATGAAATCAACAACTTTATTCATGAGGATAATAGTGAAAACTACTTCAGTTGTTTCTCTAAAGACAAAAGAAATAATCATAATCACTCTACATTAGATTCAACATCAGATTACTCATTTTCTCTCAACATATCAAACTCAGTTGGTTGTACTAAATCACCATCGGTGAGACAGTTGAATACAGCATGGCTGGACCGTGCCACCGATATTCAAGATGAAATACCTAAACCTACATGTATTGCAGAAAAGTTTGGTTTGAGAAATATAAATGTACCGATTGTAGATAGTGTAGTGACTAAAACATGTGATTATGTTGAGAACAGTGAGTCAGAAGAAGAAAATATTGATAAAATAAAACCTGCATTGAAAAAAAGAAAAATATGTGATACCTTATATGAGAACTCAAAAAGAAGTACTGATTTAGAACAATCGGGGAACTCAAAACAAAAGTTAAAATCAAGTGAATTTCCAGATGAAAACCAAAAGAGTAAGGGAAAAAGCAGAAAAAAGAAACCAAAACCATTTAAAACTGATGATGTGATTGATGAACAACAACCGCCAGATATAAAAGAATACATGCCTTTTGGTTTAGAAGAAGTCACTCCTCGACATACACAAGTCTCAAATATTTTTAAGTATGTTGACTCCCTAGAATCTACTCAAGCTAAAAACAAAATTGACTCTCATGCTGCTGATATACTAGAAGCTAAAATAAAAAGTGGAACCTTGAATGAAAATTTTGTTAAAATCAATATTGAGAAAAAAATCTTTGTAAGAGGGAAAAAGAATATGAATTTTTCAAAATATAAGAAACAACAATGGAAAAATAAAAAGGCTTTGCATGCTGGCATGGAATTCCCTGAATCTGGTAAGATATCATGTTTCAAATGTGGAGAAACTGGACACATGGCTAGATATTGTAAAGCTCATAAAGGAGAGACACTATTGCCATTAGAGTATTATAAGGAAGAAGACATGCCTACTTTGGAAGATATGCAGAATTTTGTATCACAAGAAACTTGTGAAGAAAAATCTGTGACTGAACAATTATGTGGCACATTATTTGAATCCAGCAAAATACCCGAATCTTTTATGAGACTTCTAGTAGAACCTGCTGGTAATAGTGATTTATTGTCAGTTTATTCAAGCTTGGAACATGTGGATTCAAAAGATTTATATGAAGCTCTTCAAATGTTTGGACATGAATCATTCAGGCCTGGCCAAGAAGATGCAATAAAGCGAATATTATGTGGCATGTCAACTCTACTGATATTATCAACGGGCGGTGGTAAATCATTATGCTACCAACTACCGGCATATCTGTATAGCAAAAACCGTAAATGTCTGACATTAGTAATTTCACCATTAGTGTCTCTCATGGAAGATCAAGTTTTAAATATGCCTGAATTTCTCAAAGCAGGATGTTTACATACAAACCAGCCACCAACACAACGACGTAAAATACTGCAATGTTTAAAAGATGGTGAGATCAATATCTTGCTTATCTCACCTGAGGCTCTGATATCTGGCGATAACTCAAATGGCTTTGCTGCATTATTCAAATCCCTGCCACCTATAGCTTTCGCATGTATAGATGAAGCACACTGTGTATCTCACTGGAGTCATAATTTTAGACCAAGCTATCTCATGATCTGTCGCGTACTACGTGAAAAACTAAATGTAAAATGTATACTTGGATTAACTGCTACAGCAAGCCAGACAACAATTAAAAGTATCATCAATCATATTGATATTCCTGATGATATCAATGGAGTAATTACAAACCCTACACTTCCTGACAACTTAAAACTTTCTGTTTCGTTTGAACGAGATAAGGACAGAGCTCTTATATCATATTTATCATCTGATAAAATATGTGAATACAATTCAATAATTGTATATTGTATACGAAGAGATGAATGTGAAAGAGTTGCAGCTATAGTTAGGTCCTGCCTTCAGGAGACTGGTAAAAACACTATGGAACAGCAAAAACACAAAAGAAAGAGAATGTCTTATACAGCTGAAGCTTACCATGCTGGCATGTCAGCTGCTCAAAGAAAGAAAATCCAAAAACATTTCATGGATGGCACCCTGAGAATCATAGTTGCCACTGTAGCTTTTGGAATGGGCATAAACAAATCAGATATCCGATGTATTATACATTACAATATGCCCAGCAGCTTTGAATCTTATGTTCAAGAGGTTGGTAGGGCTGGAAGAGATAATAAACTTGCTAATTGTCATGTATTCATAAACAACAGCAGTAATGACGTAGATGAACTGTTAAAACATATTTATTCTAACTCCATTGACAGACCAGTTTTAAGGAAACTGCTTCGAAAAGTGTTCATACCTTGTGATTGTTCCAAATCTCAAAATAGCTCAACAAGTTTGTCACCTAACTATAATTGTAAAGGGCATGAAGTCGGAATCCCAATTGATGCTACAGTTGAAGAATTAGACCTGCCCTCTGAAAACATAGCAACTTTACTATGCTATGTAGAACTTCACCCAAAGAAGTATATAAAAGTCCTCAACAATGCGTATACTATGTGTAAAATTTCATCTTATGGAGGACCACAAAAAATACTTGAAGCTGCAAAAACATGTAGCCCACTGGCAATGGCTTACCTATTAGAAAGCAAAAAAGATTCAGAAATTCTAAAACAAAGTGTGCTGGAGTTTAATGTTATTGAAGTTGCTGCTGCAGTGGGATGGCAGAGTGGAATGACTAAATATCATTTGAAAAACTTAGAATGGATATCAGAAGGAGGTACTTCAAAAAGATCTAACTTGAAAGTAGAATTCAGTACTCTGGGTTTTAGAATAAAAGCTAGAGGAGATTTGACACCATCTGAACTTGATAGTATACTGGATGACCTTCATGAATCGGTTGTTTTCCAAGAAAAGGCTAGATTGTTTCAATTAGAAGAATGTAGCAAAGCCTTCAAAACCTTGGGAAATTATTCACAAGAAAATTGCAATCTACATGATGAAATATTGTTAAGAAAATCTAATGAGTTAAAAATAACAATAAGAAATTATTTTCAGAGGGAAAATTGTTTACCTGAAAATATGGTACTAGAGAAACGACCATTAGACGAAGAATGCATTGCAAACGATGTTCGAGCTCTAATAGCTTCCTACAAGGACTGTACATTTACAGGACGCAGTATAGCAAAAATATTCCAAGGTATTTCTTCTCCTAACTTTCAAGCAATAGTGTGGGGTAGATGTAAATTCTGGAGGTCACACATACAAGAAGATTTTAACGGAATCATAAAAATTGCAACCCAGCAATTAATTCAAATGAAAATGTAACTGAAAAATAAAATACTTTAGAAGGAAAATAAATAATAAATCAATCAACTTTTTTTTTAAAGGTTCAGTGATAAATATCTCTGTGATATAGAGTTATTTATTTAAATGTACCTAAGTACTTAATTAGTATTATGTACCTACACATTCATTATTCCTCACTATGTAATGGCACGGTATCATCTCTAAGTAAAAAAGATTAGTTCGAAAAAATCTCAATAGATGGTGTTATAGGTATCGCTTTGTTATTGAAGTTTGAGAATAACTCGAAATTAGGTCCTAATACATATTTGTGTAATAATATTTGAAAATGAAATAATGAGCTCATAAATCACATTTTCTTATTTTCTCAAAATTCGATGTTGTCTTCATTCTCTAAGCGGAAATCATTGATACTAATTTGAATTTGGCAAGATTTGTTTTGTTTAGTTTGTGCTGCATAGTGATAGATGACACTATTTGCAAACGTTTGCGTGTTGTTTTGTATGGTAGGTAACTACCTATATTTCACACAATCTAACGTAGGAAATCTATCTTTACTTATAAAATCATATATCCTGACTGACTGACTGACTGACTGACTATCAATGCTCAGCCACAGATATAATACAAGGCTCAGCCAAAGTCTAGAGAGCTGAAATTTAGAATATAAGTTTATTATAATGACGTAGGTATGTGTTATGAAAGGATTTATTGATATTTCCACTTTACGGGGCGGAATGAGGGAGTGGGTGTGTAAACTTTGTATACCTAGTAATTTTGGTTTTTAAAAAAGTAGGAACCCTAAAATTTGAATGTTATCTGCTTTTTATTAATAAACTAGCTGCACTCCGCGGTTTCAACCGCGTAAGTGTCGATTCCGTGGGAATATCGGGATAAAACGTAACAGCTATATACCTACCTATCAAGTTTCATCGCAATCGGTTCATTAGTTTTTGCGTGAATAAATAAATAAATAATGCTGGACAATCCACACAGCATCATCTAGCCCCAAGCTAAACAGAGCTTGTGTTATGGGTACTAGATTACTGATATACTAATTATATATTTTTTGTAAATACATTATTATACATAGAAAACACCCAGACCCGAGACAAGTGAATGCAGATCATACAAACATTTGTCCCGCAGCGGGAATCGAACCCTTTAGCGTCTCAGGCGGACCTTCGCCCACTACGCCACAGAGGTTGTCAACAAACATAATATTATGTTTGTTGACCTACTTACTGTGCGTCTGAGCCGCGCAGGTACCTTACTCATAGTCGTAAGTTACGACTATGAGTAAGGTATACTCTATAACTATTTTTTGTATACTTATTTACATAAATATTAGTAAGTATTATTTTTGGTAGGAAGGTAGGTAGAGGTAGGTAGATTACTTAGATCGTGAAAAAGGACATAAGCTATATTTTGTCGCGAAAAATAGGCTTGAAGGGGTTGAAATCGGGGATGAAAGTTTGTATGGTAGATGAAGAATTGGCGATATAACTGAGTTCCACGAAAACGAAAATATACAAAAAAGTTGTTGGCGCTAAAAATGACTAAACATTCTGTCCAATGCACTTGTTACAGTGCGTGTTTGATTGATCTGGGTCGAAGTTGAAATTCCCAAGTTCAAGTACGTAACATAGATCTACGTTTTAAGAATAAGACTAGAAGGACTAATTAATAGGCGAACAATAATATATATTTTTTTTCATTTCATTTATTTACTCAGAAAATAATGTACTTACCAGCATGGAGTTTTTTAAATAAATTATGTAAACAAAATAAGTACTTATTTATTTCGATTTATACTTCCCACATTATTGCACATACAGTTCAAGGATCATAAGGTAATTAAATAGGTACTTACAACCAAATTATAGGTATTAACCATATTAACGATGTACTCTTATGTACCTTCAAGTTCCTTAGCACAACTATGAAAGTTTGATTTAGATTGTTCTCATCTGCCATTTCTAGAAAACAGGTACCTACTTACCCTCTAACTTTGTAGAGAGATATGGTGAAATAGAATGAACACGAACAGGCGCCGAGGACGCGCGAAACTACGGCGCGGCCGCGGGCGCGCTTGCTTCGCTGCCGCTAGTCGCGCGCCATTAGATTAGAGCATCCATAATCATAATCATAATAAGATTAGAGCAGTCAGCAGGAAGGAACGACAATATATTTTGGAACGGCGCGCGATAGGAACAGGAAGGAACGACATACGTAACGTTGTTCCTTTACGAAAAATCACAGTTATACTATTTGACTTCAGATCACTGTGATTTTTTCATCGTGACGTTATTTATCAACCATCTCTAGTCGTAACCCCTCCCGCGCCTCGGCAACGCCCGCTCTATAAAGCAGGAAACGTCGCGGCGGGTTTACCTCATGTCAAAAAACTCCAAGCTGTCCAAAATCGTTTCTTGCGCAAGGCCACCGGTGCGCCGTGGTATTCGCGCAACATAGATCTCCACCGAGACACCAAGCTCGAGTCCATAGCCAAATTCATAAAAACCGCTTCTCAGCGGTATTATGAACTGGCCTCATCCCACCCGAACCCCTTAATCTCCACTATCCCCGACTACTCGATCGAGTCACCCGAGTTGAAAACCCTCCGTAGACCAAGACACGTTCTTGGTGACCCCGATGACCCCATCAGCACCGCTAACGCGGTGGTGACGTCATCAAGTCCCGACAGAGCAAACACTCCACAGATACACCGAGCCCGCCGACGGGCTCGACGAGTCCCCACTTCCGCCTACTCACGGTACAGATATGTACCGGGGCGTTTCTCTCCTATTCCACCCCCTCTGGCAACGGCCCAAGCCGAGGTCCGTACCTAAGTGGTGCCCTTGTGCTAGTTGCCCCATCCTAACTTTTTACAGGCTGAGCGCCTTCTGCGCTCGCCGTAGTCCGGTGACGCTGACCAAGGCTATCTGCGGCCCTGCAGCATTAAAGTCCATTCAGAAAAAAAAAAAAAAAAAAACGGGTTTACCATACCTTGTGCTAGTTGCCCCATCCTAACTTTTTACAGGCTGAGCGCCTTCTGCGCTCGCCGTAGTCCGGTGACGCTGACCAAGGCCATCTTCGGCCCTGCAGCATTAAAGTCCATTCAGAAAAAAAAGGGTTTATTAAATAGTATGAAAATTGGCAAACAGATTCTGAACATTCAGTTATTACTGATTTTTTTCCAATGAGTCAAACATACCTACCTAATTCAATACAATCCTAGGTTCTAATATTATAAACGCGAAAGTTTGTGAGGATGGATGTTTGTTCCTCTTTCACGCAAAAACTACGGAACGGTTTTTGATGAAACTTTACAGTAATATTGTTCATACATCAGAATAACACAGGCTACTTTTTATCCGAATACCACGCGGGCGAAACCGTGTGCAGAAGCTAGTTAATAATAAACACACCAATACAGTAGGTATTATAAAATCTGTGCCATTATCAAAACATATTATCAACATACACACCCAACCACACCAAACATAGGTACGTATGTTTTGGTACCTACCCCAACATCAATAGATATACCTACCTACTTAATAGGTACTTTCGTTAGGTAGGTTTCCTTACATTTCAAGCTACCTACTTATACCTACGTATTTACAAACTTCACTTTTCAAACAATTGTATTGAAAAAATATATTTATTATTTGGCTTAAATACCTACTGTGTTTTATTTCAATTCATTTTCTTTTTCTACTTGTATAATTAGGTATATTCTATTACTGCAAGTAGAAAATCGTCTTCTTTTCCTAGTTGAATATTATGTAGGTAGGTACTTACCTAGATAGATTAATTGTTTATTTTTTCTCGTTTTAAAGTAGGTACCTAGGTAGGTTCCGAGTTGTAATATTCTCTTGTAGGGGTAAAATAAATACCAAATTTTGTATTTCTTACAAATCCACTCGTTAGGTCTAGGGAGGCCTATGTCCAGCAGTAGACTTCTTCACGTTGATGATCAAGGAATAAAGTAAGCATCAGTCGGGTCTGGGGGTTAGACAAATACCACTTTATGTTGACGTTAACGCCTGCGGAAAGATAAAATTGTATGGAAATGTCGCGTGACATTTCCGCAGCAAATGTGATTTCCATACAAGCTAGATGGCGCTCGCTAGCGGCATCTAGTACATATTTATGGCAAACAAAATAGCCCGAGTTAGAGCGATCCATTTTTTTGTATGGGATGAGGTATCTGTACTTGTATTATAATATCTGTGGTAATGGAATTAGACAGTTAAATATTAATTATTCACAGATTTTACCTCCGAGTAAGTTTTTAACAACTGGCTCTAAACTAGACAAAGCCAGTATTTTGTTGACTCAAAGCAGAAGTGGCTTCTGAATAAATTCCTCGGAATTAACAAATCCAAGCAGGTAGGCTCCATTAATATGATTAATAATAGACACTTAATTTTTAAGTAATGTAACCTACACTTTTCCCTTGTCCACTTATGTAGCTTATGACAGGCATTATTATCTACCTTACCCTACCTGGTTTTAGCTTACATGTAAGACTAACCACTGAATTTACTGTTATGACAAGCAGACATATTTCAAGCTTTATAGAATAACCTATAACTGGTGGGGGGCGGGGGGCAGGTACAGTTTTAGCTTCAAACATCTTAAGTTGATGCTTGCTAAAACATTAAAAAAAATATAAGTACCTATGTTTACAAAAATATATTTTTGTCAAAAAAACAGTCGTTTAATACATAATGGCTAAACAAGAGGTCATAAAGTATATTTTAGTTAAGTATGTAGAATAAGTATAATCATACCTAAAACATCTGTAGTAAAGAAATTAAACAATAATAATTAAAAACAGTTCCATAGTGTGGAATATTTACAGCAAGTGAGTAATGACAAAGTTTACATTATAAGGTCCAAGTAGTAATGCAAAGTTATATTGAAGTATGCTCAAAGCAGAATTTGTCTGTCACAACCTTGCTACAATTTGTTTCGAGCTGTCACAAAACATGCCGTTATGCTGGTAATTCAAAGTAATTGCGTGTAGAAATATTTATCATGATCGGAATATCGTCTGCTCAAACTAGTTCTAGACGTCAACACTACTCTTCCAGACATATTTCTCAAAAAATTAAAATAAATTTTAAAACTGGGCTCTAGTAATAAACAAGAAGGGATTTACAAAATCACCTCTGAATATGTAAGGCTTACCTATTCAGGATTTGTCAAGTAATATCTAAAGGTAGCTAGGTTCCTACCTGGCTACCTTAGGCATTACTTGACAATTTTAACTATCCAAATTTAGGCTTTTGTCATATTCTGTCCAATCGACCAGTTTTTTTATTGAGCTTACCTACAAGTCCTTTCGGATCTGGGTTTATAGAGCTCCATTGTGTTGATTCACAAAAATCGAATTTGTGATTTCCACATTTTATTTTTTCTTTCATATTACTGCTTTGAGTCACACAAGACCCCAATACATTGTAGAAATCAATAGTAAGTCCATCTACCCACTCTCTAAGGTCCTCGCGAATTCTTTTTATGTTTGAAGTTGAAATTTTTTGCATCAATTTACTTTCTTCTTCATTAGGACTAAAATTTTGGCCAACATAAGAATATTTTTTGTATGAAGATTGAGACCCACTATGAATAATATTGGCTTCTTGGTGGGAGAGTTCTTTTCCGGAGAAATACTCTAACGGAGATATAAGAAATATTGTAGACACTATTAAATTATTTTGTTCAAATAATCCTACCTTCCAGACGCCCGGTAACAAAGGCGACTTTAAGTTAGGTTTGATAAAGTTAGTTAAGTTGTTCTCGTCAACATGAATATCATTCACGTCGGCAGTCACTCCTGCTGGATCCAACCACAGTATAGTAAAATTTTCCGTTTTGTTGTCAGTAAGTGGCGAAAACTGGTAAAGTAATACCGGCTCCGACAGTGGTCCTAGTATATTAGCATAATTTCTAAAAGTATTCTCCTTTTGATCATATTCAGAACTTACTCGAAATGATTTAATATTTTCTATAAATGCACTTGCATAATTCCAATCTACATGCTTTTTTGGTTTATACCATGTTTCCATTGTAACTTCTATTTCATTTTGAATAATAGCTTTATGCAAAATTAAGTTTCCTTTATAAACATCTGCATGATTGTACAGACTTACTTCAATAATTTCTTGAGGTGTCACTCGACAGTTTTCTTCAAATAATATCTTCGCATTATGGCGAGCAATGCTTTCTGCATGTGTTAATAATGTGTCGTCAGCACTTGATGTTAAGTCATCAATATTGTATATACTTTGCCAATATGATTCCAAATTATCTATTCTTGAGTGGTCTTTAAATCCAATGTACTGTTCAACTCTGTTTATAATTTCTTGATTTATAATGGGTTCAAATTTCCTAGCAAAGAATAACTGTCTATCTTGAGTATTTTGTATTCTTGGCCAGTCTTCTGGTCTAAAGTCATTGGGAGAGCATCCGCACCAGTCCACAACATGTTTATATTGGCATTTGCAACCCAATTTTCTTTTCCAATTTGTAACATGTAAATTATTGTCTACATATGTATTGCAGAAACGTGAATTTCTTAAGACTGTATGGAAGAAGGATTCTGCAGGTAAAAGTGTATGTTGAAATATGATATCCAATCCATGCAATAATGCATCATGCTTTCCGACAACATATTCAACAAACCCAGGCGAAAGCGCGATCCAGTCGCTGCCGCCGTCAAGTATAATGCCTTTCGGTAGTTGCCTCTCACCCGTGCGCCACATGTGCGTCTCACACTCAACAAAGGTTTTATCTAAACCTTGTTTCTTGATAAACCTTTGAACTTCACGTCCATGTGACTTAACAAAATTAAGCCCCTTATTTGCTGATAGAAACTGTTCTAAGCTCTCTAGTGACTTGATAGGGAAATCACTTTCACTTAGATTAATTACAAAATCCCACTGCCACCCAAGTGAAAGAATATCTTTCATTGAAGCCAAGAGCATTGTCAGCAAAGATGCACCACCCCATATAGTAGAAAATCTGCTGGTCGCTAATTTGATGTTTGGGAATTGAATTTGCAGGTCAGACAGTTTTCTGTGCAAATAATCCTGTCTCTGAAACATTAAATCATAATCTTAAGTAGTTTAGAGTATTGGAGACTAGTAAACTAGTTATCAGTTCCTCACTTAATAAGGCTCTAAACTTTTACTACATGTATTTATTTATTAAATGTATGTACCTAGTCACTGAATTTTTATTTAAAATAATAATTGTAGTGAGTTAATAGCTTTCAATGTTGCTGGGACTCATAATGATAATAATGAGTAAATTGCTTGTACAGGTACCTACTTATTAGCTTTTGCCCATCTCGCATGGTAACTGGATGATGGAAGCCATGTGTTATTCTAGTCTAGATGGAATCTATAATCTACTAGCTTCTGCCCACGGCTTCGCCCGCGTGGTACCCGGACAAAAAGTAGCCTATGTGTTAATCTGATGTATAAGCTATATGACCGTTAAGTTTCATCAAAATATGTTCAGTAGTTTTTGTGTGAAAGAATAACAAACATCCATCCTCATAAACTTTCAAATTTATAATAGTAGTAGGATATTACTGTAAAGTTTCATCAAAATCTGTTCAGTAGTTTTTGCATGAAAGAGTAACAAACATCCATCCTCACAAACATGTGCATTTAAAATAGTAGTAGGATTCTAAATTTCATCAAATTGGTATAGTTGTTCAGTAACAAACAGTTTTTCATTTATAATATGAGTAAGATTTTATTATTCTTCCAATATACTCACCACATCAACATGTATATAGAAGTAATGATTACTTCTGTACAAAGCATTGATCAGACGATGGACTTGTCTCAATGCTCTTCCACTCAATGTCAGCAGGAAAATAATCCTGACTGTGTCATCAGCACCTGTTGCTATAGCTGGAGCTCTAGGTTCAAACTCTGAAACAGAAACAACATGAGTAATTAGGTATGTTAACCACTTCATGTAATAAAAAATTTAAAAACCCCTAACATGTATTTCCATCATCAACTGCAGCAACGCTTAGTGACTAGTGGCAATAAAACCTATTTAAGAACCATTCTTGAAGACATAAATCAATTACGAAATACCGCGTTACAATCCAATTCATTGCCAGCACCATTCAGAGGTAAAAATTTACTGACAAACAAAAAACCTCTTGTAGCAAATACATATACTGGTTCCTGTCATTGCAGGTAAAAATACTTGTTATCTAGTATGTGGGATGGATATAGGCTGATAATAGAGATAAGGGAGGACTACTTACTTGTTAAACCAGTTTCAAATACATTCATAGTGAAGTAACCTCCACAAGTTTCTGAAGTATTCACTGGACATTTCATGTCACATAAATCATCAGACACTTTTGATGTTGCAGGCGGCAGACTTTCTCCACAAAAACATTCTGACCTTAAATAACAATAAACACTCAGTCAGATTATGGATTTCAGTTGGCTTATCAGGTTTACAAACATTTGGTTAAATGTTTGTAAATGTAAATGATAAATAAATATAAAAGCCATGACTCATGTATCCTATCATCTATTGCAATAACCAACATGTGGTTATAATAATTTTTATTACCATTCTGATCAAACCATATTTCAAATGAAAAACAAGTATACATTTACTAAATTGTAAAACCTACAGGCAATAAAACCTATACTATCTAGTCCTATAAACCTATCTAGTCAGTTGAATTGTTTGCAATGTAGTGTGTGGATTAGCCATTTTGGAGATAATGTTAAATTGTATGTGTAAATATTTATACAATATTTGAAAACTCTCTCTGTGAATTTACATAATCAATTTCAGCGCCTGACTTGTGTCTTGAACACATTAACATCTGATATGCTGTTTCGGTGATGAATTAACAAACAAATAACCTCTTATGGCAAATGCATTACAACTCCTATTGTTGTGGCTTAAACAGATTCAAATTGACCATCTGTTTGGGTGATATAATGCTACAGAAAGGCAAGTACACTCACATAGGCATTAAGAAACAAACAAATAAAAAGTAAATCCAACTCCAAATCAAAAGTTTTTAAGTACTTACGCATATTGCACACCAGCATATGAAAATCCACCTTGAACGCAGATGTCCAAACAAACTGTGCGTGAATTTGTATGAGCATAGTTACCGTAGAAGCCTGTCAGAAGCCTAAGCTTCTTCTCATCTACATAGCATCCCAAATATTTACCATAAGTCACTCCATTATGAGGGCAGTAGTTGGGTAGCTTCTTGGGATAGAAATTTCCTTCTTGAATAAGGCAAGTCTTATTCACAATTTGTTGTTTACAGATCTGTGTTTTAGCACGATGAATGGCTGATATTGCTTCCCTACTGTTTACTTCACATGCGGGTTTAAAATCCAGTTCCTCTAGTCTCAGCAACGTCGAAGGTTTGTTTCGATGCTTCATGCTTGGGAAATCTTCATCGTCGCTTAATCCAAAGCTATTTTTCATAGCCGATTCTTCCGCCGCTTTATGTCTTTCTATTGAAGCGTAACCATTCGTCTTTAGTAAATTATCATTTCCAGAAGGAAAGAAGCTGACTGCGATAAATATTTGAGCAAAGAATGCAATCAGAACTGATAATATGATACATTTGGTGTACTTGTAACATATTCTTTGTAATATAATCGCCATTTCAAAAATAATTCATTTTTTACATTAATGGTAAGCATCACACAACACCTGTAAAAACTCCTATACGAACATAGAATAATATGATCACTTCTAGGATGTAAACGCAATGAGATGCTAAAAAAGAAAATTGAAATAAAAATGCGTTAGCACAATAGTTTGGTTATTACATGCAGTACGACACGAACTAGAACTAGTAGTCTGAAATAACAAAACCACTAATAGAAACTTAAAAATCTGGCACCCTGTCAGTCATTGAATAATTCATCTACTAGAAGTTGCCAAAAAAAAACAGCTGACTCGTGCTATTTGGGGACACAACGGGGATGGAGATCATAAAATTCGTATGAACATCGAAGACTTGCCCATGTGTGCAGTGAAGCATAGTTGCGAGTCCTCAGCACGTGTGGCACCACTTTTGTAGCTACACAGTTTCTCGCAACGAGGCCTCTTCGTTTGGACGAGCTAGCACACCTGCACAACAACACAGTTGCACAATCATGCTAGGCGCGAGCCGAGCCGCGAGGAAAGATCGTGTTGGCTCGCACTATGCGCCTCGCACATACCACTCCACTCCATTACCACACCACACAACACGCACAGTGCACACTGTGTTCCCAAGACTGCCTCACTCAACTACGTTCAGAAACTGCCTCGCCACAATTGTGGTACCACAGTGTGCTAGCTCAGTTGTAAAACTGAGCCCCTCGCACGATCCTCGTTTTCAAATAGTGTGCTAACATAACTAGTGTAGCAAGTTGCTACACTGAGTGGGCTGAGCTACATGCTGGCAACGACACTTAGCGCTCAGCAGCCCACTCAGCGCTCGCTGTAAATAAAAAATCGACTAACTAGAGGCTACCGTAATCGTGTCTGTGTTATCTTTATTAAAATTATTTATGTGGGTGATAAATTAACATAATATAATGCTTGAGCATCTTTAAGTAATAATATATTATTATCGCATCAGAGACTTATTTGCCCATTGCACCCTTATCATAATGTGATATTGTTCATTTTGTTTGTATTTTAAGGTGTATAATAAAGGATTTTCATTCATTCATTCATTATTATCATTATTTTCGACGAAATTCAATAAACTGTCACCAAGTCAGTTTCACAGTCAGTACCATCAGTACACAGTACAGTAAACAACGCATTCAAGTAGCTTGAGTTGACAAACAAACACATAAGTTTTATAGTATTGTAGAATGATTATAAATACATTTTTACGGCAAATAACAATGTCAAAAGTTTATCTCAATTTTGTTCGTGGGCACCACTTTGATGGCAGACTCAAAGGGAAAGTTGCTATAGTAACAGCGTCTACGGATGGGTAAGTGGGATAGGTGTAAGCATGCAGGAAACAAAATACTTTTAGTACTTAAGTTCAAGTTTATTCAAAAAAAGAGAATAGTTATCATCCCACCATTGCCCACGTACTGCTTCCATTCGCTACAGGTTGTGTTAGCTCCGTCAGGGCAAAGGTCGACATAAAAAGCAAATCAAGATTCACGAGTGGTCAAGATTTACATTCTATCACCTCACCTACCTAGTTAATTTAGCATTAAAATTTATGAAGTTGAAATTAATGAATTTATTTGGCACAACATAAAAAAACAAATTTGGGTACATTATCTAGATAAAGTATGGGCACAGCCAAGATCTAAATAGGTACGAGTTTATTGTTGTCCCAAAAAGTTCATGCTGTCAAGCGGTAGATAACAACCTAGGTGGGATGCTCAATGCTCATACCTAGAAATCTTTCAATTATTCTGTAATCGGCTCGGATCTACCTTTGGATTTGACAATGCCATTTTTTGAGACACGTATAGGTACGTTGTTTACTTAAGGAGGCTTATTTTTATTACCTAGGTACTAGCGTCAGGCCACGGCTTCGCCCTCGTGGAACCCGATTAAAAAGTAGGTAGCCAATGTGTTATATGAGGATAAAAGCTGTATGATAAATAACGCGATAAAATAAATACCTGTGAGCACGTAATATTTTAAAATATATGTCAAGTATACTTTTTACCAGACGATGTCATACTATTGTGCATATCTTATCTTAAGGCACGGTCATACTGACGCGGTGGCGATCAATAAACGTACATTCAAGCGAACTTTAACAACCATTTAACTTTGATCGCCACAGCCACCACCGTATCAGTTTGACTGGACCCGTGCTCTTACTCTTTTTAGGTACCTACGTAGGACCTTATGTATGCTCCGATTCACGAATCACGAGGCTAGTTTCTCAAGTCAGGATAGTAAGCTAGTGTTACTAAGCTAGCAACTTAGTAACTCTGTCTCTGTCTCTGTCATGTGGCCGGCAAAGTTAGTATTTGATTGTATATTTTTACGAATGCAGTTCATTTTACTTCACGGACGTATTGTTACTATTTGTCACTGTAATGTACATACTTAAAATTATCTGTCATCATGTCAACAGCACTAGCATGTGCGAGGACAGCAAGCCAGGATAATATACCGAGGTTATAGCTTGCTATCCTAGCTTTGAAAAACTAACCTTGTGTATCTCGAGCATCACCGTAGGATAGAACTTACGCTGGTTTGTTGCAGGCAGAGCTATGCGACCGACGACCATATAGTAGACTTGGTCAAAAATATCGTTTTATCGAAAAAGATAGAGGATCTAACCACTACGCCGTACGTTGCTGATGACGACAACTTCACCCTATCTGTACCTACCCGGAACAAATATCTACAGAACAAGCAAACGTTTGTTCCGCAGCAGGAATTGAATCAGTACCTCTATGTCTCAGCTGGCTACTCGCCCGTCACGCCACCGACCAGTGTCGTCAAAGGTAATTCATTAATAGGCTTTTTATTATTTCAGCATAGGGTATGCGATCGCTCAGCGCCTAGGCAGCGAAGGAGCTGCCGTCGTTGTTAGCAGTCGAAAGGAGGCAAACGTCGAAAAGGCTGTAAAGAGCTTGAAGAACGAGGGAATTCTCGTAGAAGGTGTTGTGTGCCATGTGTCAAATGCTGAACACAGGAAAAAGCTGTTTGAAGTTGTAAGTTTTAAACCTGACGACGCAGAGTGGTTCTGTTTATTCCCTGAAGTACCGTAACGGAACTTTTGAAACTTTTTTCCCACTAGTTCCGTTGCCTGTAGCACAGATATTATAATACAAGTACAGATACCTCATCCCATACAAAAAAATGGATCGCTCTAACTCGGACTATTCTTCTATTTTGTTTGTCATAAATATGTACTAGATGCCGCTAGCGAGCGGTGGGTAGCGAGCGCCATCTAGCTTGTACTGTAGGTGGATTTAACTTCTTAAAAAAAAAAAAAACAAATAGATGGCGATAAAACCTAATGAGGGCTTTGATTCAAAATAGGTAGGTACCTATGATGCTTGTGAACTGTGTTTTACCTGTGGTTATACGTACTTATCTACCTACTTACATTAGTGTTTTTATGCTACGGCCGCCGTACGGTGGGACGTAGCGGTTCGTATCGTGCCGAAAATAGGTTTGGTGAAAGTTAGATTTTAATATTTTTTGAGTTGGATCTATCTAAAAGGATGTCTGGATTACTTGTTACTACAAAAAATAAACATAAGCTCAATTGTTTTATAGCCAAACTTTGCTCTTGAACTTTACTATCGTAACTCTGCACCCAGGAGAAGTAACAAACCGCGACTTTCACGTCTATGATTATGAGTAATTTAAAAACAAAATGACAAAAATATATGTATACTTGCAAAAAATTCTTGGACCCATAGTAATTTTTCACTTACAGAACTTCACATTAACTTTTCTTTGTTACCGAGACTTACCGATGCGGAGATATGCATATTATTACGTCTATTAGTTTGTATTTTATTGAATTAACATAAAAAACTTACCCATGTTTGCCCACCTTTTGATTATAGTGAAAATTGTGGGAGACCGTATTGTACGTCCATGCAAAGCCCAACCATGGAATGCACACCCCTGGAAAGTACAGCCAGTATTACAAACCATTTGGTTTGAATTATCTGGGTGTGCTTTCCATGGTCGTACAATACGCTCCGTACAAACTAAACACATGACGGTATTGCACACCCCTGGAATGTACACCCCGGATTACAAACCAATATTCTCGACGCTCATTGGTCGCGAGTTTGTCATATCCGTGAGCTCTCATTGGTCGATGCGAATAAGTCGCATGAAGAGAACGAGCCTCGTTTGCACTGAGCAAATTTTAATATGTTCAACTAAGAGTTGCCATTGATAAATAATGTAAACAATAAGTTAATGTTGGCCTGAGAAATCCTTCCTAAGCAAATCCGTCTTGGATTGGTTAGGTTATTAGGTTTTTTTTTATTACCACTCAGAAAAGGAGGATTGCTATCTGAACTTTATCCAACAAACTTGGGTTCAAATAAATAAAACCAACCGGTTAGTTCATCTGCAAAACCCCGACATAAATAACTAATCTACTTACTACATCTACATTAATTTACTAATAGCGTAAAATACTATGGCAACACAGCACTTGCCCCTTGATAGCACTCGCACATGAAAACAGCATGACATTGGTTCGTATTCCATGGCTGTACATTCCAGGATTGTACAAAACTGGCCGTACAAGGTCAACACGTGTAGGGAATGCACGCCCAGGAATGTACGCCCAGTATTACAAACCAAGTATTTGAAACCAATGGTTTGTAATACTGGCTGTACTTTCCAGGGGTGTACTTTCCATGGTTGTGCATTACATGGACGTACAATACAGGGACTCAAAATTGTGAGGCGTGGCAAAAATATAAAAAATGAAAAAAAAGTCATGTTTTACGTGTATTTAGGATGGTAATGAACCAAAACTAATTATTTTCTATGGTTCTATTATAGGTTCTATAATTATCATCGGTTGGACACCAATGGGGTCATTTTGACCTAGATTGATAAATTTATTATCAATTTATTTTATCAAATTTATAAATATTTTTTGTAGTTAAATGATACAGTTAGTGGTAAAATAACATTGGAAAACAATATATAGATCAATTTTTTTCGTGTGCAAAGTTAAGTTTTGTGTGCAAACTATGTTCATTGTGCCCGAAGGTATGAAATACCTTGAAATGATTGCCTGCCCATCACATTACAAGAAGTTGCCTACTTCTATAAACTTTTTTCTAAGCGTTTTTCAACATGAGTGACTTGTTGTTTCTAGACGTGATTTGTGCATCTTTTCGCTAAATGGGGCTGTGATGGCTCTTCGGGGCAAAGTGAATACAAACAAATATTAATTGGCGAAAATCAATTCATTTCAGACGCAACTTATTCATTGCCTCACTTGTATAACGAACAACAACATCCAATAAAATTAACGAACATGGAAACGCAGAAGGTTGCGAGTTCGATTCCCGCTGCGGGACAAATTTTTCTATGATCTGCATTCATTTGTCTCGGGTCTGGGTGTTTTCAATGTATAATAATGTATTTACAAAAAAATATATATAATTAGTATATCAGTTATGTAGTTCACATAACACAAGCTCTGATTACTTTGGGGCTAGATGATGCTGTGTGAAAATGTCCAGCATTATTTATTTATTTACTTCTTCACGCAAAAACTAATGAACCGATTGCGATGAAACTTGATAGGTAGGTACATAGCTGTTACGTTTTATCCCGATATTCCCACGGAATCGAAACTTACGCGGTTGAAACCGCGGAGTGCAGCTAGTTTATTTATAAAAAGCAGATAAAATTCAAATTTTAAGGTTCCTACTTTTTAAAAAACCAAAACTATTAGGTATACAAAGTTTACACCCCACTCACTCATTCCGCCCCGTAAAGTGGAAATATCAATAAATCCTTTCTTAACACATACCTACGTCATTAGTAGTTACCTACCTATATTCCATACAAAACAACACGCAAACGTTTCCAAATAGTGCCATCTATCACTATGCAGCACAAAACAATCAATAAATGATTTCTTCTTGAAGAATGACGACAACATCGAATTCTGAGAAAATAAGATAATGTGATTTATGAGTTCATTATTTCATTTTCTAATACAAAATAGATTTTTTTAATATAAACATTTTTTATTTTATGTTTTAGGACCTAATTTCGAGTTATTCCCAAACTTCAATAACAAAGCGATACCTATAGCACCATCTATTGAGATTTTTTCGAACTAATTTTTTTTAACTTAGAGATGAGCTGCGCCGGTAGGTACATCTGAATTCAATGAAGCAATGAATATTTTTGTCTGCCTTTGTGGCTGCGCTCCCAAATGGGATCGGGAAGATTTTGTCACCACACGTCCTTGGGGCGCTGTAATTGTATTCATATTGGAAGGTAAATAAACGGCGAAACCAATTGTTATGCATTTTTAAGGAATCATTAGATACGAGTTCAAGACATTATCGTAAATAATATTTTCTAGCTACATTTCGGTTAGTTTAGATAGATAATGGAAGCACGATCGTGGATCGTGTGCGAAGCCGCGAAAATTGCCAGTAGCGAACTAATTACAATATAAATTTCAGGCAATCAAAAAATTTGGCGGACTGGATATCCTTATTTCGAATGCTGCAGTCAATCCATCAGTGTCAGCTATTCTTGAGGTAAGTAGGCCAACCGGGTCATTACCGTTAGGGACTCCGAATAAAATGGACTGCGGGTCCCTAGAGACACTAAAAATTAATATTATTTTCATTCCTAGTAGGGACTGTCCACGTCTACTGCTTTTATGGAGGCACATGCCACTAATTTAGGTTTTTGTTTCAGACTAACGAGAATGTATGGGATAAAATATTTGATACAAACGTAAAAAGCGCCTGGTTGCTCGCTAAAGACGCATATCCTGAACTTATAAAAAGAGGAGGTGGAAGTATCGTGTTCATTGCATCTATTGCTGGTTACCAACCGATGCAAGTAAGTTAGGTACTTAGGTACCTACTCATAGTTATAGTCAAAATAAAACTAGGTTTCTTCAATATTTTCACACGCATATAATCATATCATAGGTGTCACACACACTATTGTGGTGTGACGTCAAATAGGATTATTACGTTTTTCTTTTTTTATGTACTTATTGGTATTGGTCATGTGTGATTAATAATCTCATGAGTCATGACACAGATTTCGTTCTCGCCAGTAGGTACATGATAAGGTGTTTTGATGATTGGTCATGTTACCTTACCGTATGGCCAAGCCAGCCTCATTCAGTAAATAAAATAGGTATTCCGTCTAGATTAGAAAAGTAGTTAGGTAGGTATCTGAACTCAAATAATTAGTTACCTGCATAGAATCTAACATGTGTTTATTGAACGCTAGATTCTACTAGAAACATTTATGTGTGCATCAACACGTAGGTACTCAAAACGGCGAAGGAAAACATCATTGCTAGGCATGCTGGTTCCCTCAAAATGTTTTCCTTCACCGTTTTGAGTACGTGTTAATGCGCACGTAAACTTTTCGAGAGGAAATGTCCATTGGTGCACGACTGGGTTCGAGCCCCCATGTTCTCCGGATCGAAAGTCGGAGTACCGCCCACTACGTCAACATGGCTTCTTACAACGAAATTAATGTCAATAAAAAATATTTTATTAACATTAATTTCATAAGTCTTATGCATTCTGTATTAGTTTCAAGTAATAACGTTTTACATAAGCATCTATATACCACTTAGGTGGCAAATAACTATTTTTTATTAAAACTGTTTAAGAGGAAGTTCCTCTAAAACAGCACAGTGCTTTAGTGTTAACATCAATTCCCAGCTAAAGCGAGCGATGCGTTACTGTGACACAAGGTGGGCACATAAAAAAAGACTCAAATCAGAATCCATTCCAAGTAAAAGTCAACTCAACCGATAAAACACGGGTCTTCAAAGCACAAAAAAAATGCATTCGATCAATGTTTGGTCTTAAAGAGGTAAGTATATTTTCAAACATTCAAAATTCTTACTTTTCCTTCTCTATATATCTACGAAGATGCAGTATTTGTCAAAGGTAACATCAACTTATTCATGCCCTACCAGACTGGGGAACCCTTACCCTCAGGTTATCCTTCGTCATCTTAATTTTAAGACGAGACTTAAAATTAAGATGACGAAGGATGTGTGAATGTGTTCTGCATGGCGCCAATTATTTATAACAAAATCCCATATACGAGACATTTATAACTAAAACATGTTTAAAAACTCCTGGTCCAAACAACTTTTGGACAGTTTGGACATTTTTTTTTTGAAAAAAAAAAAAATCATTACCTATTACTGTGTTAATGAATTTTAAAACACACGGTTCTACTACTAACACTGTCACTTGGCGGCGATTCTGCTATTTACAAACTAACTAGTTAAAAATGCCTTAATTGAGGTAGGGTAATTAAGGTATGCCAAGTTTCATTTGAATTCATTCAGTAGTTTCGGCGTTCTGCGTGTTCCAGATACTGAAAGACAGACACAAAATTGAAAACAAATACATTTTTGGCTTCCGTATCGATTATAGTGCCCTCAAAAAAAAAATTCAAAATATTTTCAATGTTGAGAATCTGACCGGTTAAATTCTTATTATATTATAGATAGGTATATAGATGTTCGCTTTCTTTAGCTCAGAAATAAATATGGTCGAGAACTGCGTGTTCTCAATGGCTAGTTATAGTTCGTGACCAAGAGTAATTTTGGGCATTTGTGAAACCGATGAACCATGTTTTACAGATCAAAAGTAGAAATACAATTCGATCCTCTTGTCTCTAGTAAAAGAGGGAGTTCAAATTTAGTTTAGTTGGTGTCTAAACTTATTTTGCAGTCTCTCTTTTAATAATAGTGCACGCAAGGGGGCCTCGTATTTTACTCCTGTCACATTAGTGTGTCGCTCTTCTTTGTGTTTATAGTCAGGATTATTTTAATTACGTTTAAACATGTATGGAAATCTGACAGCACTAAAATTGTTGCTTTCTCTTTATTTTGTTACTGTTGGTTTAAGTTTAGTTGGTGTACATGAGAATCGACGCCATTATGTACCTACCACAAATTAGAAATAATCTTATGCAAATTCACATACTGACGGACATGTTTGCCCGCGATAAAAGAAAGTACCTGCCTGTTATGTAGTTGTTAACGACGTATATTATTTACAGCCACTAGGTGCCTACAGTGTGAGCAAGACAACGCTTTTAGGGCTTACAAAAGCTATCGCAAATGAAGTCACAAGCGACAACATACGAGTGAACTGTGTAGCTCCCGGAATCGTCGCCACAAAGTTTGCATCTGCTGTAAGTAAAAATCAAAACTGTTGCCTAAACCAGTATGGTCTGTTCACGGATAGACTCATTTATGGCGCTCTAGCACATTGTTATGAAGTGAAAACCACTATCACATGAATGACCATGATTGGAAATTGTCAAGCAATGAGGTGCAGTCCTCTGATTTCCCTATTATTAGTTCTCCGAAACATACGAAATCTTTTGAGATTAAGTAACTTAATTAAATTTTGTTACAGATAACGGAATCTGAAGCAGGAAAAGATAAAAGTTTATCAATCGTGCCAATGAACAGATTCGGAAAACCATCAGAAATAGCCAGCGCGGTCGCGTTCTTGGCTTCAGAAGACGCGAGCTACATTACAGGGGAAACCATTGTAGTGGCTGGAGGAGCTTATGCTCACCTTTAACACTGGTGATGGATAGATCTCAGATTTTCATAGCTCAAAGCAATAACTTATAAAGAGATTATAAA
This sequence comes from Perizoma flavofasciatum, assembly GCA_958496245.1. Classification (NCBI taxonomy): domain Eukaryota; kingdom Metazoa; phylum Arthropoda; class Insecta; order Lepidoptera; family Geometridae; genus Perizoma; species Perizoma flavofasciatum. Next base: position 7,297,715 of record OY292431.1, read on the forward strand.
CTATGGTGCTAAGTGTAACTATATAATATTAGGCAAAGGTGTAAAAGGGTGTTTAAAGGGTGGTTAATAAAGAGGGTTTGTAAAGATCTTCTGGATTTTATTTAGTCATCATCAGAATCCAAGAAGTCTGTTTTGTGTAGGCCTAAAGTTGTCATCAAATTACTGGAAGGTCCTGATGATGCTTGTTCCTCTCTCATACTTGATATAATATTTTGCAATATAGATTTGTTATCCTTTAGATTTTCATCTCTACCTTGCAATTTAGATTTTAGTTCTTGGTCCAATTCATTATCAGCATCATCTTCTGTTCCAGAAATACCTTCATCACTAAAATCCGAGTCAATATCTTGTGCTTCTTGATCAGTGGACAATAGTTTTAACATTTTTTCTATAGAGCTCACAAACTGTTCTGGATTAAAATCAATTTCTTCATTAGACTGTTCCTTTTCAACGGATTCTATTCCTTCATAATCAGATGTCTTTTTGAAAAAATCTGTAAGCTCTGTTGTTATGTGTTGTGGTGTGATAATGTCATTTTTTTTCAACTTTGTTTTCTTACCATAGCGGGAGTTGAGCAGGTTATTGAGTTGTTCAGGGTGTATGTTCAACCAATCTTCATCATCCTCCATGAGATCTAAACTATTTGAACTTTGTAAAAACTCTATGGTTTTTACATATTCATCAGTAGCTTTTATATCTGCAATACTACCAGCAACATTTGACAGGATTGGACTTTCAAATGAAGAAAAAAATATTTTTGCTTTTTCCCACAGATTCTGGTACTCTTGAGATCCCTCAATATTGCCTCTGAAGTACCCATTATCCATTAAGCTTTTCATAAATTTGTGATATTCTTTGGAAGAATAGATGTCTGAGGACCTATTCATGATCATTTTGAAGCCACAAGCAATCTTCTTACCTAAAGTAATACTCTTGTCTTTTTCAGTAGAGTACATAAGATGTTTGATGATTTTGGAGTGCAAGAGCATTGCATAAAGACATTTTGTGAATTTTACTGTCACTGTTACACAGTTCTGGTAATCTAGGGTTTTACATGCTTTAATGTCTATGACATCATGATGGCAATATGTGTCCACAATAGGTGCTATAAAGTTTGGTTGCACTTTGAGTAGTGCTGCAATTTCTACAGGCAATTGGACAATGGCATTATGAGTATTTACTTTTAACCGGTCTGGGTATGTACCAATTCTGTTTAAAATTGCCTTATGTACCTCAGAAGTTGCCAGCGTTTGATCTTCGTTTTCTATTACACACAGCAAGGCATGGCTGAGCTTTAAGTTTTTGTCAACACTTGCTAGATTTGGTGGGATTATGTGAATGTGGTTTCTGTAAATAAAAACCTGAAACAATAAATATAAAAGTATTAAACAAATTTTTAATACCCTTGGCATGTATTGCAGCACCCCTAGTAACTTGTGGTGTCAAATCTGATCTTAGAACCACTCTGTATTTAAATTAGATGACCCATTTCAGATTAGTGGTTACATACAGAAAAACGCATCCTCAGGCTCCTTGCATCACAGGTTAGATTTTGTTTAGTATTTTAGTCTTACCTTGTTGTCAGTGCTATCTGGGTTAGCCCATGAAGGCAAGTAATCCGCTGCTTCTATGAGAAGAAAATCTCCATCACTGTCGATAACTTGGACTATTATGTCCATAAAATGTTTAGTCAGCTCTAGAATGATGTGTACAATAAACCACTCATCTTCTATGTTATCGCCAAAACAGGTGCTGCTAACCAAGTGAACTGGAAAATCTGTAAGAAAAAAAACATATGAGTACTCAATCAATTTAATTCCTCTACAATAAGTGCCAATTGTTGATGAAGGTGAATTGCTTTATCAATCAAGAAAAATATTCAATAATACCCGTTATCTTCTGAGAAAATATTCACTAAGACTCAGAAGATAACGGGTATTATTGAAGATTTTTAACTGCCGCGTATTTATTCCTTAGCAGGATGGACTCAATCTCAACCCTGGGGCACAGAATACATAATAATACCATAGGGCCACCATAATTTGAAGTTATTTTACACTTTAACAGCAAGATACCTTGACTATTCTTATCCAGTATGGGCATAAAGACTTTGAACTGATCTCTGTGCCATAAATAGCCATCTGTTAAAGCTGCTACTAGGATGTTCATTTTTTCGCACAACCGTTCCCATGACTCTAGGTCAGATTTGAGAGCCGGGGAGAAAAATAAGCACTGTACGGTATCCTCACTAATAAGCTTAGATTTATTGTGATTGCTTTCTTTATTTTGAGACATTTTTAGCAAGTTTCAGTTATATCCAAAAAACCCAATTACTATTTTCTTTGCTTAGGAAACCGCCACAGAGTAAACATTTTTTGATCCTACGAAACAGTTTGGCACAGATAAAAAAATGTTTTCACTCGTAGAATAAGGTAACTTGCCCATTCTACAGGATACCTAAAATTTACGTTCTTCAAGATTATTCTTTAACGGTTCATTATTTTGTTAATAAAAGCTTAGATTGAATGTTTAGATATATTACAAAACAATCAACAGTATAATTTTATTTAAATAATATGAAAAAAAGATATCGACTAAAACCTATAAAAATGGCTATTTTTGGTATGTGAAAATGACTTGCGCATCGGAGTTTCTCGTCATAAAATATTCATTTGTCTATTATATTCAATTGTAATAAAATATTATATCATAAAATATTCATTTGTCTATTATATTTAATTGACTCTTTAATCTAATGCCGAAAAACCGTTTTAATAATTTAACTGGAAATCGAGTGTAGGTTTAATCAAAAACGTGTCACAAAATATGCGTCATTGTCCTCACCCGCTTTTTATTTCATGATTACATAAAATAATGCTAATGATGTTCTTTGGGGATTTATCATTGTGAGCAACACACCGTCATCATTGTTCTCATTTTTTGTCTTTTTTAGCAATGAACCATTTTTATTATCTCGTAAAATATCAGTTAATTTGATTGATAACCCTCGTGAAATAACTTATTTTTAATATACAAATCATTCCAGCATCAAAGATTAGCCCTAAACTCAAGAGTATAAAAAGTGGATAAAATATCGTCAAAAGTAACAATTTTAGTAGAATCATCCGGTAATGGTACAGAAATATTATAGGTCAAAGTCTGTCTGTGGTACTCTTACGACGCGACGCGATGTCAATGTTACATAGTTCTAAGAATCCCATTAATTTGTGGTTACGTATGTTAGTTTATATTATAACTAACGTACATACGTAGCCAAAAATGCTATCTAAAATGCTATATAAAAATGCTATAAGAGAAATGCTATCGTCTGTGGACGATAGCATTTCTCTTTAAAATAATACTCTCAACATCATAGTGTCTGTGTCTCTTGTAACCTAACCTTGTAACCTAACCTCCTCTACACGTCTACAGATGCGTTCGCGGACGCTGATGTATCCGCAGATGGATCACCACGAGTCGTCCACACGTCTGTAGGTCGATCATTCTATGTTCATTCTCGACAGACGCAATTGGCACATAATGGTTAAAAAATGGATATAAAGATTGTAGCTGTCGCAGCTATTTATTATTAACTAACTACTACTTGAGTGTGCATTGCAGTAGATTATTAAAAATTATTTAAAACCAGGGGGTCTACTCTACAAACCGATAAACGATATATCGCTGCAATTATCGTGCTAAACCTACTCTACGTTACATCGTTTCGACTATCATTTGAACGAAGAAACGACCGACATTACTTTTGACAATCGATGTCGTAACCCTACTCCGGCATCACTAAAAACGATACGATAATTTGAATTTGACAACGAAACAAATGTCAACCGACGAACTTATCAACGATGCCCTTGATGCTATCGTGCGCATTATCGTTTCGGGTTATATTGTTGTGTTTTCTGATAAAATCATCTCCATTTCGTTTACCGGACTCCGAATCTTTTATACCTTCGAGCCCTGCTGCCTACTGGACTCTGCATTATTTTCATTCGACCTCGGCCTGCTGCACTACGGACTCTTGATTTGCCTCTTGTTTTGGAATAATGGCGAGATTTATGCTTGCCATGGAAGCCATCCACGAGGAAAAGGCTTTACAAAAACAACAATTTAAAGTGACGAGGGACCAGTTGGATTAGAACAAAATTCCCGACTATAATTTCATCGGGAATTATAAACATAGTAAAAGTTTGTTTGAAAGTAAACTTGTATATTTTTTTTTAACTTGACATGATTTTTTTTAATAATAAAAAATAAAATTGTTGTTAAAATAGTGCTTTAAACTTTAATGCTGTGTGTACTAGTATCTTTTTAATAAACAAATTTGAATATTCACCCCGACGAATTTTTGCTTCAACTTCAACTTCTTAATTATGGCTTCTGTGGCTAGTTGTCACAAGAATTTTACTTGTAAAGTTTTCAAATCACAGGCGGGTTTGTTGATTTGACATTTGTCGTTGTCACTTCATTTACTTTCATAGATAATTGTTATCATTTTGCCTAAAAAGTGACATAAACAGTCAAGCAAAAAGATTTAGGCTAAATGTCTATTATCCAAGCCTTTAGATTTTCCTATCATTCGTTCCGAAGATTCGATACACATTGTCTATGCTTTCGACAGACGACAAAGATTGCGAACATTTTTGAGAGTAGGGTACGGCCGAATAATTCGGAGCACTGTCGTATCGTAACGATAATGTCGATATCGTTTTACGAAGTAGACCCCCTGTACTGCCACACCCATCGTGTCAGCTATTACGTTTCCACGAATCATTAATCTGAAACAATAATTGTAATCATCATGTAGGTATTTACTTTTTTTATTTCAATTGAAATAAAAAATACTTACGTAGACTCTTGTTAAATGTCCAATTACTTTTACAGTATCCATTTACAGTAGCTTCAGTAGAATGAATTAATTGAAATAGGTAAATAATTAAAAATATAAACTCACATTTTTATTTTTGTGGTATTTATTTTTAGGGTTCCATAAACAGTTTTCAGCTTGATATAGCTCAAGAAACTTAAAAGTTTCTTCGGTACTCATATTGTTAGCAATTTCAAACGATTTTACGAATGCTGCGCAGAGTAGGTATAAGAATTAAACCGCAAGAAACACGCGTGCACTCTCAATCGCAACTCCGATCAAACTGATGCGTCGTCAGATGTGTGGACAGACGCCGGACGTTCGCGCCGAAACCCTTTGATCCGTGCCACAAAAGCCGACAACAATCGGATTCGAGGCGGAAGCATCTGCAGACGTTAAATACCTACAACAGACGCGCAAATTACCCCCTCTATACGTCGGTGGACGCATCCGAAGAAGGCGTCTGCAGATGCATCTGTTGACGTGCATACTCTGTAAGACTAAAAAAATTGAATTGGAAATGTTGTATATCTCCCACAGATTTTTTTTTATCCTACAGACAGATAGGAAACGACTTCATATAAGGTGGAACACTATCTTTGTTTTTTTTTTCGTGTCGTGCAACCGAAGCTACAATTTACCATGGGTAATTTTTACACTTAAATGAATGAATGAATACCGTGACGTTAAAATAATAGGTCACGTTTTAACGTAATTTCCGTTTTAAATTCCCGCCGGTCGTGGCGTTCCTACGAGTCCCTGTATTGTACGTCCATGGAATGCACAACCAAGGAAAGTACACCCCTGGAAAGTACAGCCAGTATTACAAACCATTGGTTTCAAATACTTGGTTTGTAATACTGGGCGTACATTCCTGGGCGTGCATTCCCTACACGTGTTGACCTTGTACGGCCAGTTTTGTACAACCCTGGAATACGAACCAATTTCATGCTCTGTTTACATGTGCGAGTTCTATTAAGGGGCAAGTGCTGTGTTGCGATAGTATTTAACGCTATTATTAAATTATTGTAAGTAGATTAGTTATTTATGTCGTTTTTTGCAGATAAACTAACCGGTTGGTTTTATTTATTTATTAAAGTTTTTTAATATTTAAAAAATAAATAAACCCAAGTTTGTTGGGTAAAGTTTGGATAGCAATCCTCCTTTTCTAATAAAAAAACCTAATAACCTAACCAATCCAAGACGGATTTGCCAAGGAAGGATTTTTTAGGTCAACATTAACTTATTGTTTGCATTACTTATCAATGGCAACTCTTGGTTGAACATATTAGAACTTGCTCAGTGCAAACGAAGCTCGTCTTCGTCATGCAGCTACTTCACATCGACCAATGAGAGGTCAAGGATATGACGAACTCTCGACCAATGAGTATCGAGAATATTGGTTCGTAATCCGGGGTGAACATTCCAGGGGTGTGCAATACCGTCATGTGTTTAGTTTGTACGGAGCGTATTGTACGACCATGGAAAGCACACCTAGATAATTCAAACCAAATGGTTTGAATTATCTAGGTGTGCTTACTACTGGCTATATTTTCCAGGTGTGTGCATTCCATGGTTTTGCTATTATTAAATAAAATCGTATTATATCGTACAATACGGTCTCCCGCAACCCATTTATATTTCTATCTGCTTCTATAATTATCTTAGTAAAACAGTAGTGATTACTGATTAGTTCCTCTTGAACCTAATATTACAGTTAATTCAAAAACACACAGGCAATAACAGCTCTATTTAACCATGAAAATACATTCAATATAAAATAGAAAATACTACAAAACTTGTTATTAAATCTTTATTAGATTAGCTGATAGTATATATTTATAGGACCGTAAATTCACTAAACATTTATAAATGTATAGCACCAAATAGGTTGTCGATGGTCTATATAGGTAATTTAGTACCGACATAAGCTTCTCTCGCACTCTTATAAATTACACCATCCTAGGATCAACCGCTGCGTCTTTTTCAAATAAAGCAAGCAATTATGAAATGGTGTTGGATACAAAAGACACAATTTTTAATTTAGCGAAGAAAATAATTATTTTGTTTCCATGACAACTATATAGTATTTGATATAGTATTTGAAAGACAATAAATGTTTAATGTGATATCTGATGAATAAGGTTGATTGCACACGGTATCACCCTCGACATGCACTACACTGTGCAGTGTTTGTATAGTGGTCACTGTATAATGTAGTACATGTCTATTGTGGCATTGACTAGCGGGCGTAACAGATCTAGCATGAAAATGTTGATGTAAATAATTCTTCGCGGCGGGCACGTTTTGTTTTTAATGCTCAGTGAGTCAGCCCAATAGATAAACTGAGTTGAAAAGTAATGTTTTACAAATCTCTGGAATGCATCTAACCGACTTTTTGACGCGAATATTGTATTTCATAAGCACCTTTGAACTTCTTTATACTTAATTATTTTTAAATTACTTATACATAATGAAATTTCTTTATAAACATGCTTTAACTTGCGCTTGCGTAAGCTTGTACCTACCTACTTAACCACTAATAAATATTTAGTTAATATAAATATTTATTAGTCATGTATGAGTGAGGAAAAGGCTTTTTAAAAAGACTGGCATGTACGATTTTGACAGAAAATGACGATTCTCAAATTTAGCTTGAACATGTCGAGGATGTCATTTTCTAATTTAATTTCAAATTTAATTTGACAGAAGTACATACATCGAGAATTGTGGCTTGAGCCAAAAACAATTGCAATCGCCTCTCGCGGGGCGATATTATGTTTGTGTAATATTAATATAATATTTATGTGTGGGAAATTCATCTCTTTAACTGAGTACAAGCATTGCAATAGGTTACATGTTCGTTTGGCATTTTTGAAGTTACGAAATTGACCTCTTTTCTGAGAACCTCCTTGGACTAAGCGTTCCTAAGAAGTTCCTCCGTTACCATAGCGTGATATCTCCTAGTAGTCTGTGTCATGCCATAGCACAGATTAAAAGTTTTTGCTCTGCCATAGACAGAGCACAGACTACTATATGTACCAGACAGAGTACTTTTTAATAAGGCTGTGCACTGGTACATATAGTAGTCTGTGGCTGTGCATGCGATGTGATGTGAAATGTGGATAATAATTCAATCCTAATTTAGGAAAACTGTTAAAGATTGGTATATTCTAATGTCTGGCCTGTCTTTTATATGTGATTACAGATCTGATTCGGAAACAGAGTCAGATTTAATAGAAGTCAAGAAAAGGTGTCCCCGATCTTTTATTTGAAGACTGACCGATTGTAAAGCAAGCAAAGTACACACATGGCGTATGCATCGTTGCGTTGCGTTGAAGACCATAAATCAAAATGTGTTTACTAATTTCAGACTCAAACTGCCTGCTCCAGACTTGAGTAAGGTACTTGTTGTTGCCTCTGAAACCTATGTGGATGACCCTAATCAGCACGGTGGTCGAACCCGTTGTTTTCCACACGTGAGAGGGAATTGGGCCTCATATGTCTATGTTAAATGTGAGTACACCTGATTGAGATAGCTAGGGCATTCGAATCGGGCCGCACGAATTAAGGGTTATGAGGTGATTTGATGGATGGTGTTTGACCTTCCATGTGACAAGTCCTGCAATTCAAAACTGAACTGAACCTTCCTTTTAAAGGTGTAATTTTTTTAATTTTCTCAATTGAGTGACAGATCCAACACAGCACCTGGACTCCACATACACTATAATGGTGGAGGCATTCTACCCCTCCAACATAATGATGCAAACCCATAGTTAGTACCAAGATTGGGATTGGCATGATTGTAGCAAGAGAAAATCTGTTGTCTCTGCCTACCCCTGTGAGGCACAAGTGGAAGTGTATGTGTGTTATTTTCCTTTGTTATATGTACATCAATCAAGACATACATAATCCTGACCCCATACTAGGATTCCCTGTGGCGTTGGTGTCATCCTGTGTGTTATGTTTACAGATCCTGGAGAAGACTATCCGTTGCAACTTTTTGAGAAACTTGAGAAAGTTGTTTTATCACTTAATGAACCTTGGCAAAGGTGCAGTGAGGTTCACTTAAGCTTATCAAAAACATTCACTCTGTCATACCATTTGATTGCACCATTTACAAGTAATCTGCAAAAAGCAGTGAGTGATACAGAAAGGTATGTTTATTATGTTGCACATTTTGTAGATTGGAAAGAAGCAATGCCCATTATAATAATAATAATAAATTTATTCAAAGAAACTCTTAATTGTACAAAAAACAAAAACAAGTGCACTAAATAAATAAATATAGCTAAGAATAATAATTTTATAATTATGGTTATCCTTAAATTCTTACTCCTTCCTTATATTCATAATTTATTTTTACTTTACAGTTTTGAATTGCAGTTCAGTGGCGTGAAGGTGTACTGCAATGAGGAAAACACACGAACTTTCATAGCATTGGCAGTGGATCATTTTTGTTACAGATACCTGTTATCACTAACACAAAAAATTGATGATATATTAAGTGATTATAAATTGCCTAAGTTTTATGATGTAAGTTTAATTATAATGATAAGTGAACTTGTATATCACAAATAACAAAGACATTAGAAATTATGCATGAATAATTTGTTTCAGGATCCATCATTTCACATGAGTATATTTTGGATTAATGGTGATAAAAGATCAGAGGTGAACAATATTTTGAATGAGTTGAACAATATTGTTATTAGTGATACCGAAAATCATAAGACTGGTTTAGTTGACAAAGTGTGCTGCAAAAGTGGTAACAAATTCTTTCAGTACAATCTATTATAAAATGGCAGACCATTATTATCAAAATCCAGACAGAAAAATCAATAGGGTTTATATAAATCCCAACTTTAATAGGCCTGACAATTTTCATACTTCATCAAGCAATATGTATTTTAATCCTAACTATTTACATGGAACACCAAACTTGAATCATAATAAGCAGGACGCTATAGATCAAGCTAGCAAAGCAAAAATTCATGTAAACCCAAATTTCTTTCGAAATCCTATCGTGTATAATCCAATAGTCACACAGAATTCAGAACCCAGTGTTACAAGACCATCCAGTAGTTTTTCAACTTCAGTAGAAGAGTTCAACAAGAACATGACTGCCCAATCGATGCATGTCAGTATGTCTCGATATTGTTTAGTAAGACAAAAAGAAAATGTAATTAGTACAGCACCAATCTCAAGACCAGTTACAACTACTGTGAGAGTAAACAAATATAAATCAGTTTCATTAAATACTGTGAAAAACATTCTTGCCACGGTTAAACCCACTAAAAACACAATAGAGACTTCATTTTTACGGAATGTCAAGTACAAAACAAGCTGTAAACCATTAATTGGCTTGAATAATACAAGGTTTAAATTTGTTAAATCCAACATGTCAACTGTTCTGAATCAGTCTGACAAAAAAGCAACTAAGTATTTTTCAGGCAGAAAGTCGTCTTTACTTAACAAAAGCTTACAAAAAACATCATCTCGGAAAATAAACAATAAGCTTGTTTTAAAGAAAAACAATATCCCTTGCCCTCTGTTTAAAAAATATGGCAAGTGCTTGAGAAAGATTCAGAGTAGCTGTGAGTATTTACATGATAAAAACCATGTGTCTATCTGTCGTAAATTTCTTAGAGGCATCTGCCATGATGAATATTGTCTGCTTTCACATGATCTAACCGACAAGAAAATGCCCACTTGTTATTTTTATCTACAAGGTGCATGTACAAAAGACACTTGCCCTTATCTCCATGTGAAACTAAACGAAAAAACCAAAATCTGTCAAGACTTTCTCAGAGGTTACTGCGAGAACGGCGACAAATGCTTATTTCGCCATATGAATGTTTGCCACGAGCTTGCATCAAACAAAGCCTGTTCAAAGAAACTCTTAGCTTACTCCCCCTCATCTGCAAGCAAACCTAACTATGTTGTAAAGGTAAAAAGTCGAAAGAAATCGCCAGTAATGTTAAACCAAGAACACAGAAATGCTGGAAAAAAAGATGAATCTGCTGTGGAACAAAGATATTTTAAAGAATTAGTTAAAGATAAAAGTTCATTTGAGAAGTGTGATACCATGATAAAACCAAGTAGAATTAAATTAGGCACCTTGCCTTCTTTCATTCAGCTTTAAAGTTATTTTTATCAAAACAATGCATGGTTGTAGTTTCAAAATTTTAATTACTTAGGTACCTACCTAGGTACTGTTATGCAGCAAATATCATGAATATTAGGAGCCAACTATAAATTACGTCACACGAATTCCATGATTTTTAAAGTTCTTGTCACAGGTGGTCACATTTGTGTGAATTCGATAAATTGAGGAAGCACCCATACTGGTGTTCTTCTTTACACACTAGCCGATGCTTGCGGTTTTACTCGCATAGGATAGGTAATTGATAGGTGCATTAAAAATAATTGCATGCCTTGCACCCTTAAGGACTTTTTTTAATACTTACCCTGATACGTATTCAGTTCTTTTGTATTTTAAGTATCCAAACTATGTTTACAGCAAAACGCACCAAGCGTTTAACATTTCTTAAACAAACTTAACACACCCGCCCTTTGAGTGGTAGTTTAGAAAAAAAAATGTATTTGTCTTTTATCATTTGAATAAAATAATATTTAATTATGCAGAGTTTCAAGCAAATTGGACCACTCGTAAAAAGTTCCCATACAAACTTGGATACCTTCTACAACTCCTTAGAGGGGTAGTTTAATATTTTATCATTTGGATTGAAGAATATTTATGTGGTTTGTAAGTTCAAGGAATACCATTTTTTCATACAAAGGTTTTCAGCTTTTTTCACCCCCTACGAGGTACCATTTTCCAAATTCTTTTCTTAATGCACCCTACATCATAAGAGGAATATCCCCTCCAAGTTTCATGCTTCAAGGACTTATGGTTTAGGCTGTGACGTAGTATCATCGCTAGTAACGGAACAGTTTTATATATATTGATGACGGTTTCTTTGCACTCTCAGTTCATAGTCCAGCCCTAAAGCCAAACTGAACATATTCTGCCTTAGTATTTCCCAGTTGCTTATCAAGGTCAACCGTCACTTACCCTTGCAGCAACTGTAGCTAGAGATATTGGTCTGTTAAAGCTTTAGATTTATAGATGTGACGCGACAAAGCCTTTGTCTCGTCCCTCCTCTTGTCACACGATGTTACACGTTGTTCACTCCCTCCCTCCCCCTTTACATGTGACGTAATTTATGGATGGCCCCTTAGTCTTAGTTTAGGCTATTGGTAATTTATTACTTTTGTATTAAAAAAATATGAATCAATTAAATGGTTTTTATTATAGTAGGTACTGACAAAATTATCAATATAGTATAAGTTAAGTTATGTTACAAGGCTTCAATCAGGTTTTGCATTTGAGTTAATAAACTTTAGTCAACTATGTTGATTTCATGTCTGGCCAATGACTCTTAAGGTTATTTAAACCATTTTGGGACTTTACTGTTTTTAGATGTAGAAGGCCCACTTGATTTATGTGAGGTATCTGATTCATCCAGTTTTCGTCGGCTGGGAGCTCTGTAAGCGAATTTCAAACTTTAAATCAAATAACATAGGTAGGTATGTCATCGGTTATAACTTAATAAAATTTGTACTTCAAATACCAACCTATATTTTGATGCTAAGATGCTGGCAGCATCACTTGATGTTTTTTTTGTGTAGATATCTTCATTCAGATATGAAGTAATCCCTTCTTCTGCCCATTTAAAATGCATATGGACACATGGAACAAATTTTGCTTGTAATAATGTTGTTTTAGGATCAAGAGTATCTTTTAATGGAGTTGTGACTGTAACAGAAACATACATAAGTCCCTGTATTGTATGACCATGGATTACACAGCCCTGGAAAGAACAGGTAGTATTCCAAATACAGGTCATGCATTCCCTACATGTGTTGTATGTGTTGCCCATGTTATACAACCCTGGAAAACAGCCCAGGAAAACGAAGCCACTGTCAAAACGATTGATGCTCAGTTTGTTTTCATAAGTGATTGCTATCAAGGGACTAGTGCTGTATTGCCATAGTATTTTATGTGATTCTAAAATGATAGTAGATTAGTAAGTTTCTTGGTTTTCACTGAGAAATAAACGGTTTGTTTCATTTGTTTTGAACCTTAGTTCTTGGGTAAAGTTTGAATAGCAAGCAACCCTTTCCGGGTGGTCATATAAAAAAATCGAACAACCTAACCTATCTGAGTCGGATCTGCCTAGGAGGGATTTTTCAGGCCAACATTAATTTTGCTTCTGGTTGATAACGTTAGGAAAAGCAGTGTTAACGAGGCTCGTCCTTGTGATGTGACTCCTTCGCATCAACCAATAAGGGGGCTTAGGGATTTGACGAACTCGAGACCGATTAGCGTCGTCAATAGTGTACATGGAATACGGGGCGTACATTCCAGGGGCCTGCAATCCCATCATGTGTCTAGCTTGTAAGGCGCATATTTTACTACCATGGAAAGCACCTCCAGATAATTCAAACACATGTGTACACAGAATACTGCCTGTGCATTCCAGGATTGTATTTACCATGTTTGTACAATACAGTCTCCTATACCTATTATAAATGAAAATTGTGACATGCATTACTTTCAATAAGTACAAACTCCTTGTCAAGGTTTAACTTACAAATTAGAAATTGTTTATCAGGAGTTTTCAAATGTTCTTTTACAAAGTTGCTGACATCCTGTAAGGTATTTGTCGGTTGAAAAACACCTTGGAGTATCATGCTGTCAGGAAATTGTATTCTTACAACAGCATTTTTATACACATTGAATCTCTGATCTGATGTCTGAAACACAAAAAAAGTATATACAGGGGATACAGGGATTTAAGATTTCATTAAACATACATCATCATCATCATCATCCACAAACTGACTTTATCCACTGCTGAGCGAAGGCCTGACTTTGTTAGTGCCACTCAGGTTTGTCGACTCAGGCGATGGATGACCAACGCTTCTGTATTCAGTTTTTGGACACCATTATCATAAAAATTGCACACAGCACTAAAAAAAAGAATAGTACCTGCTTTTCAAGTTCTTCTTTTTTGGTGGAAGTTATTAATGGTGTATTTTCTAATGAAACACGTTGTTGTTGTAAATCATGGTACAGTCTACGCACTTCCTCTATAGACAGCTCATAGAACTCATCAGGAAGGTCTTCCAATTCATCCTGTGCTTCACCAGGGTCAGGTTGCATAAATGCTATGGCTTTTTGTGAGCCCAACTAGAAACAATATAAAACTCTTTAGGTACATATTAATTAGCTACATGACAAGTTTGTTAATACACATTTTTTAGGATACAGTACATACAAATGTGACTTCTTTGTCTATGTTGAGGCGTCTCTCTAAGTTTTCTTCAGTCAGTGACGTTTTTGATGAAGTTTCTTCAATTTTAACTTTCGCCTGCTTACTATGCTCTGTATCTGCTTCTATTTTACTCCATTTATCATCAACATGTTTTTCTTCTGAGGTACTAGGCTCATCCTTGATTTCATTCTTTGGGTTATATTTTTCATGCTTGACCAGGGCTATAGGATTAAAGGTTTTGTGTGATGGTCCAGGAATAGCATCTGGCTTGTTTGCTATAGCTGCCTCACTGTGAGGATCTGGGCTTTCAGAAACTGGTCTTCTGTAAACTGCAAACACATTTGCTTGCCTGAAAATAATTAGTTTGAAATATATTTTTTACACAAATACTTCAATAATTATATTTCTAGACAAATATGGCCCAACTAGAGCCTTGCATCTGCTGCATTCCTTGACATACAACAAGCCTTTGATAAAGGATGGCGAATACACTTCAACCTTACATGATATACCAGTAGGAGTACCACAAGGATCAGTACTGGGCCCTGTCCTGTACACCAAACTGGGAATCTATACTGTCAGCAAAGAAACTAAACAATACTCGACCAAATACAAAGAATGCCTGAACGCACACCTAATCACTTGGCATCACAGCTAACCACCATCAGCTACCCAAAGAGACTATGAAGACAACATATGATGGAACTCGACAGACCATGATAACTGAAGAAAAGGAGAAATGATCACTGAACCACTTCCCTTACATGCCTGATTAAATACGCCAAAAAAGCTTATAGTCTAAAGAGTGATCACAGATGAACATACGAGGGTCATTCAATAAATACTTAGCCTACAAAAAGTACACGAAAATTTTGGAAAAGTGGCAATTTATTTTTCAACATAGTCTCCTTTTAGTTCGATACACTTAGCCCAGCGATGCTCCAACTTTTATAACCCGTCCGAAAAATAGTTTTTGTCAAACTCTGCAAAATAGGCCTCCGTGGCGGCGATGACCTCCTCATTTGATCCATATCTATTCCCGGCGAGTGATTTTTTCAGATTAGGAAACAGAAAGAAGTCACAAGGGGCCAAATCTGGAGAATACGGTGGATGAGGCAGCAATTCGTAGCGTAATTCGACCAATTTGGCCATGGCAACGGCAGACGTGTGAACCGGTGCGTTGTCGTGGTGAAACAGCACTTTTTTCTTCGCCAGATGGGGTCGTTTTTTCTTTAATTTGGCGTCGAATCGGCCCAATAAATCGGCATAGTAAAGCCCTGTAATAGGGTAATCGATGTAGATCACACCTTGTGAATCCCAGAAAACGGTGGCCATAACTTTTCCGGCCGATTTTACAGTTTTCGCCTTCTTTGGAGCACGTTCCCCGGTCTGGATCCATTGTTTTGATTGCTCTTTGGTCTCTGGTGTGTACCAGTGGATCCAGGTTTCATCGACGGTCACAAAACGACGCAAAAACTCAGCTGGATTCCGCTTAAACAGCGCCAAACACGTCTCCGACGTGGTCTCACGGTTGCGCTTGTTTTCCGGTGTGAGTAAACGCGGCACCCATCGCGCCGACAGCTTTCTCATGCCGAGTTCCTCGTGAAGAATATGATGCACTGTTCCTTCTGAAATGCCTACAGTCTCTGCTAGCTCCCGAACCTTCAATCGGCGATCTGCCAATACGAGATCATGGATTTTTTTAATGTTTTCCTCCGTAGCAGCTGTTTTCGGTGCACCTGGACGTGGTTCATCAAAAACCGACGTACGGCTACGTGTAAACTCGTTGAACCAATTCTTGACGGTGGCCATCGATGGAGAAGAGTCACCGTACACAGCATCCAAGCGCTCTTTGATTTCGATGCGCGTTTTCCCTTCCAAAAATAGGAATCGAATCACCGAATGATATTGCTCTTTTTCCATTTTTGTAAAACCGATCGACACATTTGCTTCCATAAGTTGTCAAATTAAAACAAATGAAGGGATTGGAACGAAAATTTTAAAAAAGAATTAAAAAAGAATGTGCTACACTGTGGTAAAACTCTTTTGAAACTACAGCGCCCTCTGGCGATGAGGTATAGGCTAGGTACTTATTGAATGCACCTCGTAGAGCAAAAACAAAAAAAAAATTACCTAGCTTCTTCAGCTTTGTCTAACAATCTGAGTATAGCTCTGCCTTTTATCAATCCTAGTTGCCTGAGGGTTTTATCCCTCAGAGCAGGCACTCCTGTAACTTCTTGTCGCATGTAGAGGATGGATGGGTTTTGTAATGATCTGAGCTCTGATGGAGCCATTGATGTCACCAGGTCAAACAATGCTGTGTTAGGAGGGAAGTCTGCAGTTCTTCTTTCCCCTGGAATGGAATGATCAAAACTGTTTTAGTTTCCTTATTTTCTATCAAGCCAGAATCAATGGGATTTTATTCATATTCCCCTAAGATACATAATTAACATTGATTACTCATGATCAAGCCTTTATGAATCAATCAAAAACCATGGCTTTGTTATTTTTTGTTGATCTTTCATTCAGCTCTAGTGTTAGCACATTCATTGTTATGGAAAGCTAAGGGGAAAGGGTTGCCTTACCATCTTCCAGTAATAATCCAATTGTGACATTAGATTCTTCCCTCTTTCTATCAGCTTCTACCATTTCCACTGTAGCTTTGTTAGGCAAGTTGGAAAACCTTATAGTTGTAGTCAAATCCAGGATACGATTGTGGTGTTTCAAGTCATAATCAGATGGCTGAAATCCTTGTTTACGACAGGTATCTTCCAAAATCTGATCACATTGAGTAACAGGTTATTTGTGGGATTCAAACAAGTTGTATAAACATATGTTGCAATCAGTACAGATTAGGTTTAGTTTAGTCATCTGATGGATGAGCAATCTTGCCCTAAGATTCTTAGCATCCCTAGCCTGGGGTGGATCTTTTGGTGGCGAGACAAACTGGGCGCCTAAAGGGACTGGCATACGGGCTCGGCAGCTCAAAATCGAAATGACAGGCGGAATCGGGGGGAGGCCTTTACCCAAAAATGGAACATCATGGGCAAGTAGTACGAAATTAGAAATAAGTACCTGTAAAATGCTGGTGTCTGGCGTACAGCGGATTGTTTGTCGTCTGCCATTAGGAGCCAACACTATAATATCTTTTGACATTGCGAAGTCGTATTTAAATACAATACTTTAATCTGTGACTTTAACACAGACGATGGTTGTCTACTTACAGCTGTAAAAGAAAAACTGAAAATTTTCAAAGTCATCAAACTTTTGGAAGTATGGTATTTTGTATTTGACATACCTAAGACAAAAAGACATTGATTTTAATAAAACGTATTTTGCTATAGAAGATCTTGAACTCGCTTCTCTGATCTAAAAGAATAGATTATAAAATATTTCTGGGGTTGCCCATTTATTCCATTGCAGAGTTAACGTGGCGAGACATCCGAGCTTTGAAAAACTAGTAGTTTTTTTTATATGGATATCATTCTACTTGAACATTTCTGTTAGAGTCCTTTTCATGAAAGAATTCCCGCAGAGGCGTCACTAGTGTCTATGTTAAACATATAATTAACCCTCATTTTCCACGATCTTAAAGTTAGTTTTGCAAATGGCCGCGAGAAACAAGGCTCGAAACAAGGTTCGCACTCGAGATCGGAGTTTCTAAAAAAACTGTTGAAAACAGATAGAAAAAACTTTCCCAATCGTGTCGAATCGTCCGCATTCGAATAATTCGAGTCGCTCCTCGGCTCGACGTCGCAACATGTTACCAAGATCGCCATTTGTAAATACGTGCTGGAAAACGGTTCAAAATGATCGATACGTCACGGTTTTAGCATGTTGCAAATCTCAGAATAGAATTTATTTTTTGATTTGGTTAACCTTTGATGGGTATTTCGGTTTGAATAAGGCAGTAAATTGGTTACTTTACCTTTATTTATTTTGAGTAAATTGAATATCCAATTGACGGTCAAAGTTAACATCAGAAGTGAACATCGAACTTCACGTTTTTTTTGCTTGATAAAAATCATAATGGGCAACAAAGGCAGGCGCAAGAGTAAGCGCAAATATAAAAAGAAGCGTGCTCGATCTTCTTCGAGTAGCAGCAGCAGCAGCACCAGCACAAGTAGCAGCAGTGGATCGCGAGCGTCGCCAATGCAACCCTGGGCTAAGAGAGTAAAGGGCTAAGAGAGTACACACAAAATATGTTGGAACCGTGAGTACAAACCACAATATTACTCTGAATAATATGATACCCGATTTTGACCCGATTAACGACAGCGTTTCTGCATGGCTGAATGTTATAGAATCCTACGCAGCTACTTTTTCATGGTCCGATAGTATGATTCGTTATCAGGCGCTAAACAAGCTTAAAGGCTCCGCAAAAATTTGGTACGATTCGCTTTTGCGTACAGAACACGCTTGGACATCTTGGTTGTGGGTTGATTGGAAAGATATATCTTATATATGGCTTTCGATCAATGATTTCCCTCAGCAAATCAAACATGTTTCGTTTCACCGTAAATGTAAATGAAATTTTATCTTTATTTATTTAATACTTTCGCACAAACAATGTAGTTCTAGGAGGACTTAATGCTAAAGCATTCTCTACCAGTCATCCTGGGCGTGCAAAAAGATGGTGTGGCGTGTCTAGTACAATGGACATACACTACAATATATATATAATAGACGCATTGTCTTTAAACTTTACAGAGCAGGATATGGTTTCAATAATTTTGGGAAATATAGGTGATAGCAACATCACAGCGTCAGTGGAAGCTAGTAGCACTATATCCTGCGACAGCTTTGCCAGGTTTTTGCATGGTCGGGTTTTCAAACAAAAAAATAACTAGGCAAACAATTAGCAATTTTCGCGACAGTGCCCAAAAAATTACTCCATCGGTTCACAACACTGGTCCGCAAACTTCCACGACAACAGCACCAGTCCAGCCTCCATCATCAAATATAATCAAATGTCAACTATACGGGGCAGGGACATAGGCCTATAGAGTGTTATAACTGTGGTGGTAATCATAGAAGGGTACACTGTTCCGTGAAATGTTTTGCGGCAAAAGAGGGCATACAAAGTCTACATGTTTTCACAAGAAAACTCCTGCGTCAGACAAATTTGATACAAATAACGATAAACAGGAAACGAAGTGTATCAAAGTTAATTCAAAAGATAAATTTTGCAAGACAGTTTACATAAACCATCTATCGAATAATGCTTTTATAAACACCGGAAGTAGTTGTTCCTTAATCACCTCTCGTCTAACAAATGAAATGAAACTTCATAAAGTCCCATTAGAAGCCCCTGTCATGTTGCAAGGGTTTTCCAAAGATAATTTGAAAACCGTTATGGAGAAGGTACAGGTGGAGGTTAAAATAGACACAGTTGTTATTAATGACGTTGACATGTATATTCTGGACGAACTCTCGGGTTGTGACGTTTTAATCGGACGTAACGTTACTTTTTGATTTGATGTATACTAGAATTGGTGGTTCTCTCACTTTCAAATCTATAGAAGGTAGTGAGGACTTTTGTAACGTTGTAGGAGAATCAAATGTAAGCTTTGATGCGGAGTCGCATCATTGTGATTTGTCCGTATTACTTTCTCAGTACCAACAATGCATGGCAGCCAACATCAAACAATTAGGAAAGGTTACCGGTCATGAAATGGTCATAAATTTAAGTGACAATAAGCCAATTCAATTAAGACCATACCGAACGTCTAACTCTGATAGGAAAATTGTAAGGGACATGGTTAACGAGCTTTTGGAGAACGGCATAGTTCAAGAGAGTAAATCTGCTTATGCTAGTCCAGCGCTCCTCGTCAGTAAAAAGAACGGTGAAAAGAGATTGTGCATAGATTATCGTGCACTGAATAAGCTCACGATAAAAAATAAGTTCCCAATGCCACGCATCGAAGATCTATTAGACCGACTAATCAAATTAAAATGTCTGATGACTCAGTTCATAAGACAGCATTTATAACGGAAGATGGTCACTATGAATTTCTGAGGCTTCCGTTTGGTTCAGTCAATGCTCCATCATGTTTCCAGCAGATGATGAATCAGGTTATAGGGAATCTACGGTTTTACAAAATAATGTTGTATCTTGACGATATTCTGATTGTCAGCGAAACAGTAGAAGAAAACTTAAAATTACTGGAAAAGGTTCTCCAAATATTTAAAACAATGGCCTCATGCTCAATTTAAAGAAGTGTCATTTAAAAAAAAACTGATATTGAATTCTTAGGCTATAGGATCAATTCTCAAGGCTTAAAACCCACCGAGAGCAAAGTAGATGCAGTAAAAAACTTCCCAGTGCCCAAATCAGTACACCAGCTTCGCCAATTTCTAGGCCTTATAAGCTATTTTCGCAAATTCATTCAAAACTGTGCCCTGCTGTCGAGTCTATTCACTAAACTGCTGAGAAAGGACTATTCTTGGAGCTGGACCTCGAATCACGATCTCGCGTTTGTGACATTAAAGGACTTTGATATTGTTTGATCTATCTAAGGAATGTATACTATATACGGACGCAAGTAGAGGAGGAATAGCCGGAATTTTGATGCAGGTTACGAAAGAAGGTGAAAGGCCTGTTCATTATAGTCACCAGACCACAGAAGATGAAAAGAAGTACCATTCTTTTGAACTCGAATTGTTAGCAATTGTCCAGTCGTTGACAAAATTTCTGCTAGGTGCTCAATTTCGTATAGTCACCGACTGTTATGCAGTGCGTTATGCTTTAACGAAAAAGGATATCATACCGCGAATATCAAGATGGGTTCTTTCAACACAAGAGTTCTCATTCGAAATCGTTCATAGAGAGGGCACTCGAATGCAGCACGTTGACGCACTAAGCAGAAACCCAATACAGTCGGGAGAAAAATCAGAATCTGAGATAATAATGTTTGTTACGGAAGCAGATTGGTTACTTTCGGTTCAACTTCAAGACCAAAACCTAATAGATTTAAGAGTCATATTAGAATCGGGTGAGCGACATAACCAAGAAGATATATTTGATAAATATGAGCTTTTAGGTATAAAGTATATCGTCGGACTGAACAGGGTCGCCGTTGGGTGGTGCCGAAACAATGCATATGGCAAATCATTAAATGAAAGCACGACGACCTTGTTCATTTTTCGGTTGATAAGACGGTCGAAATAATTTCCTGTCGATACTGGTTTCGACGAATGCGTCACATTGTTAGTAAGTACATAAAGAATTGTAGTAACTATGCTTACTACAAGAACAAAGGTGGTCCAAAGGAAGGTGAGTTATACCCTATACCGAAACATGCACAACCCCTTCATACCTTACATTTGAATCACCTCGGTCTTTTTGTGAAAACACAGAACAACAATAAATACGCATTAGTAACAATAGACGCGTTCACTAAATTTGTGTTCGTATCAGCGGTAACTAATACTGAGAGTAGCCAAGTAGTTAGCGAACTTGATAGTATTTCGAAAATATTTGGTAATCCACGGAGACTTATCATCGATGCTGGTTCAGCCTTAATATCAAAGATATTTAAAGAATATTGCGTTAAGAAAAATATTCGCTTGCATACGATAGCTACTGGGATGCCTAGATCTAATGGTCAGGTAGAAAGGGTTAATAAAACAATCTTGGCGGCGATGAAGGCTATGGGTTCAAACGTACAAGAAGATTGTTGGGATAATTGTTTAACATATCTTCAGCAAGCCATTAATAGTACCTATCATCATACGATTAAAGCTGTTCCTAGCGAAGTTATGTTCGGATATAGACTTCGTACCGATAGAGATAGTCTAGGGCCTGAGTTTGACGATGATTGCGAACATACTACAGACTTGACGGTACTGCGAAAATGCGTGAGTGAGAATTTACGAGCTAATGCGGATTCTCAAAAAGAAAGGTTCGACCGAAATCGCAGCAAAGCCAAACAATACAGTAAAGGGGATCTGGTTCTCATTAAAATGCAAAGCCAATCCAATGACGGTCGAAGCAGGAAATTATTAACGGTTTTTAAAGGCCCATTCGAAAAAGAGAAATGTCTTGAAAATTATAGATATCAGGTCAAAGACATGAGAGGCAGCTAAAGAAGTAATAAAGCTTATGTAGGGGTTGCAGCGGCTGAAAATATCAAGCCGTGGATTAAGATTGTAAACTGGACTATTGATTAAATTACATAAAAATGCGTGTTGGCAAAAAAAAGGTAGGTATTTATTAAATACTTTGGTATAAAGTGGGTAGGTAGATATTTTAAAGGACGTTAAGAACAATTTATACAGCCACTTCCTAAAATAGAGAATCGAACTGATACAGTCATTTTAAATACTGACAATGAGCTGGATACAGTCATAACTTGGAACATGAAAGTGAGCTGAATGGTACAGTCATTTTATGGATCATAGTTTTGAACTGGCGCAGTCGCAGACCCAGACAGTGAGCTGATTACAGTCTAAACTTGAATCACAAAAGAGAGCTGAATAATACAGTCATTTTATGGAACTAGTTATGAGCTGGCGCAGTCACTGTCTAGGACTAAAAGAGTGAACTGATATAGTCGATCTGCAGGAACTGGGGTGAACAGGGTCTTATGCTAAGGAATGACGAAACTAATATCTACCATTGCATTTAGCAGGCTATCATGATGGGCCGAGCTTTAAAAATAATGGCTGACTATTAAAGATACGAGTACCTATGATTTCAGATAGGCCTTACACGTCTCAATGATGATTTAATGATGGGGGGGTGAAGATGCGGTGTGCCTGAGGACAAGCACATTGCAGGAGGACCGTGTTGGCAACTCCGATGACGGAAGAATTGTGGTTTGGACGGCGGCGGGGAGATAGGTGTCAGGCCGACGGATGTTTTTTCCGGAGGTCGACAGGATAATTTATTTTTTGATTTGGTTAACCTTTGATGGGTATTTAGGTTTGAATAAGGCAGTAAATTGGTTTATACTTTAATTTTATTTATTTTGAGTAGATTGAATATCCAATTGACGGTTAAAGTTAACATTACTATGTAGAGCAAATTAATAATATGATTCTCTATGTATTCTAGCATTGGCGACAACATTAATCTTTATTTTATTTAATTATTTTTGTATCATTTTTGACTACGTTTTAGTACGAAAAAATTATAAAGGTATTACTTGGAGAGCCTTACCTATATTATTTAGCATAATACATATATATTCGGGTAAAAGTACTAGATATGAAAGATTTTGTAAAATGGGCAAAGTTGCAAGTTATGGTCACGGGTCTCATCTCTAAGTAAAAAAGATTAGTTCTTAAAAATCTTAATGAAATAATGAGCTCATAAATCACATTTTCTTATTTTCTCAAAATTCGATGTTGTCGTCATTCTTCAAGCGGAAATCATCTATACTACTTTGAGTTTGGCAAGATTTGTTTTGTTTAGTTTGTGCTGCATAGTGATAGATGACACTATTTGCAAACAGTTGCGTGTTGTTTTGTATGGAATATAGGTAACGAAATATAGGTACCTACCTATATTTCACTCAATCTAACGTAGGAAATCTATCTTTACTTATACAATCATATATCCTGACTGACTGACTGACTGACTGCTCAGCCAAAGTCTAGAAAGCTGAAATTTAGGATATAAGTTTATTATAATGACATAGGTATGTGTTAAGAAAGGATTTATTGATATTTCCATTTTACGGGGTGGAATGAGGGAGTGGGGGTGTAAACTTTGTATACCTAGTAGTTTTGGTTTTTTAAAAAGTAGGAACCTTAAAATTTAAATTTTATCTGCTATTTATAAATAAACTAGCTGCACTCCGCGGTTTCAAACGCGTAAGTTTCGATTCCGTGGGAATATCGAGATAAAACGTAACAGCTATGTACCTACCTATCAAGTTTCATCGCAATCGGTTCATTAGTTTTTGCGTGAAGAAGTAAATAAATAAATAATGCTGGACATTTTCACACAGCATTATCTAGCCCCAAGTAAGCAGAGCTTGTGTTATGTGAACTACATGACTGATATACTAATTATATTTTTCTTTTTGTAAATACATTATTATACATAGAAAACACCTAGACCCGAGACAAATGAATGCAGATCATACAAACATTTGTCCCGAAGCGGGAATCGAACCCGCAACCTTCTGCGTCTCAGGCGGACCTTCGCCCACTGCATCACAGAGGTTGTCAACAAACATAATTATTATGCATCTACATACCTATTTACTGTGCGTCTGAGCCGCGCGGGTACCTTACTCATAGTCGTAACCCCTCCCGCGCCTCGGCAACGCCCGCTCTATAAAGCAGGAAACGTCGCGGCGGGTTTACCATCGGCGGCACGATTTTGCTTGTTATTGTAAGATACCTACGTATTAAATTGTATGAAAATTGGCAAATTACTGATTTTTTTTCAATGAGTCAAACATACCTACCTAATTCAATACAATCCTAGGTTCTAATATTATAAACGCGAAAGTTTGTGAGGATGGATATTTGTTCCTCTTTCACGCAAAAACTACGGAACGGTTTTTGATGAAACTTTACAGTAATATTGTTCATACATCAGAATAACACAGGCTACTTTTTATCCGAATACCACGCGGGCGAAACCGTGTGCAGAAGCTAGTTAATAATAAACACACCCATACAGTAGGTATTATAAAATCTGTGCCATTATCAAAACATATTATCAACATACACACCCAACCACACCAAACATAGGTACGTATGTTTTGGTACCTACCCCAACATCAATAGGTATACCTACCTACTTAATACTTTCGTTAGGTAGGTTTCCTTATATTTCAAGCTAGGTACCTAATACCTATACCTACGTATTTACAGACTTCACTTTTCAAGCAATTGTATTGAAAAAATATATTTATTATTTGGCTTAAATACCTAATGTGTTTTATTTCAATTCATTTTCTTTTTCTACTTGTTTAATTAGGTATATTCTATTACTGCAAGTAGAAAACCGTCTTCTTTTCCTAGTTGAATATTATGTAGGTAGGTGCCTACCTAGATAGATTAATTGTTTTTTTCTCGTTTTACTGTAGGTACCTAGGTAGGTTCCGAGTTGTAACATTCTCTTGTAGGGGAAAAATAAGTAACTAATCTTTATTTCTTACAAATCCACTCCTTAGGTCTAGGGAGGCCTATGTCCAGCAGTGAACTTCTCCACGTTGATGATAGTGATGACGATCAAGGAATAAAGTAATGCAGCATCAGTCGAGGAGGTAGTATTATATTTCTGTACTATCATCTAACCTGTGGCCGCGCCGACGGGCGCGCAGCGGCCGTAGCATAAAAACACTAATGTAAGTAGGTAGATAAGTACGTATAACACAGTTCACAGGCATCATAGGTACCTACCTTTTTTGAATCAAAACCCTCATTAGGTTTTATCGCCATCTATTTGTTTATATTTTATTAGGAAGTTAAATCCACCTACAGTACAAGCTAGATGGCGCTCGCTACCCACCGCTCGCTAGCGGCATCTAGTACATGGTATCTGTACTTGTATTATAATATCTGTGATATGGTATAGTGAAGAACTAACATTAAAAATCATTATAATTTGGACAAAATGGAACGGTATATGAAGCATATATTTTGATCCTGGCCTGGATGTTGTGGTACCATTGTACCATGGTACTCCTAGTTCCTGATTAATAACCACGATACAGGACATCCTATTAACTATTTATTAAAACACATAATATTGTCAAAAAAATATATTTTATTGTAGTAGACAACACGAGGGCGTGCGTCCAGCGCCCAGCCTGTGCCGTGCGCACGTCCAAAACAACTCTTCGCTATCTACGTCCAGCTCTCTTGTTTTAATAATTGGAATAGTTTATTTAATAATTACATCTCTTCATTTATGTGTCCACATTTTAACATTAGGTAAAACTACTTCGTCTTGTATAACTTGGTGTAAGAACAGCCTTCAGGAATTGAATTAGGGTGGCGAAAATACGCCTCACAGCACTGTTTCCATTTCAACTCGAGTCCGTTCTCTACAAAAAAGAAAAAATGGGATAATAAATAGCATAGGGATGAGCTCAAGAACGCTTTTTGCTCATAGGTGATTAAATCGCCTACGTATTGTATATTTTTGTATGGAAAAACTGACACTCATTTTTCTTACCTATATATAGACAGAACAGGTGGCCAGTTCCGGAAACTTAAAATGCGCCCTTTTTAAGTTTCCGGAACTGGCCACCTATATAAACAATATTTAAAAAGTAATAACAATATTTTAGTCTTCAGTTTTACGTTTAAGTTTTCGTACTAATTTAGCACTTAAATATATGTGTTATTGTAGAACAGTCTAAAACTAAGCTGTAGCACAACACCATAACAACCCAGAATAATGAAAAAAACACCAATACATGGTTATTGGTGTTTTTTCATTGTTTTTCTCATTAAGTGTCTTCTCACGTCTAATTAAGTGAGAATTGACGTCAAAAAACAGTTTGAAACCTAGTTGAAAATAACTGGTTTCCATCCGCTACCTACATTTATGCTAATGGATGAAAACCAGTTATTTTGACGTCGATTCTCACTTAAATAGACGACAAGACGTGTCATATTTTAAAACAATTATATAACAAGCCTAATACAATGCAGCACAGTTGTCAAAACTTTAAAAATTCAAAAGTTTCCAAAACCGTTAGTTTCGTTTTTCAGCTGTAATTTTCACTCATCGTATGATTGAAACAGACAGGTATATGACCTACCATGAGATTCGGGCATTCTTAGGCAAAAGCATGAGTCACATACAATCACTCGACAACCTCTGTGGCACAGTGGGCGTAGGTCCGCCTGAGACGCAGAAGGTTGCGGGTTCGATAACTGCTGCGCGACAAATGTTTGTATGATCTACATACATTTGTCTCGGGTCTGAGTGTTTTCTATGTATAATATATATGTATTTACAAAAAAAATTATATTAGTAATTAGTCATGTAGTTCCTATAACACAAGCTCTGCTTACTTTGGGGCTAGATGATGCTGTGTGAAAATGTCCAGCATTATTATTTATGACTAGCTGTACCCGCGACTTCGTTCGCGATTGTGATCCCTGCAGACTAATTATTCGCATCTGACCTCAGTTTGTCTCATATAAAGCAACGCTGTAGTCTGTTTACTTTGGATTTGTAAAGTCCCAGGTTGTATTTCTTAGAAGACTCGAGATTAAAAAATAATAATATCGGAATAAAATTGGTTAACATAGGCGAAGATATCACGTAATATACACCTACACACAAAAAACATATAGACAAATTGAGAAACTCCTTTTTTGAAGTCGGTTGATATTAAGATATTAAGCAGGTACAGCTAGTTATAGTATAGATGTGCTCGCGTTAGATTCCTCACAATTTGACTGAGGCTCAAAAAACGGACCGCGTCTCTTGGTACCATGCCATGCTTACCAGATTCAACGAAGGGGCATCAAAATTTGCACTTAATTAGAGCCATCCTTCATACAGTCCCGACCTGCCTTGGCACCTATTGACTTCTATCTGTTTCCAAAAATTAAGAACCAAATACGCGGTCAACGATTTTCATCACCAGAAGAGCCTTTCAAAGAGTACCTACCTATGAATAACATGTTTCCGAGGTCACCGCGGAGGAGCATAAATGTTTTCAAAATTGGTTTATAAAAAGTGCATTAACGCTAGCGGAGAACAATAAATTCACTTTTGACCATTTATAGTATTTTTTCTTTTAAATTCTGGAATTGTTAAGCGAGCGCGTAAGCTCATGTACAGCGTTGCACAACTCATGCTAAGGCCTCTGTCATAAACATAAAAATGCACCTCGCGCGTAGATCGCCGCAAGAGAGCGGACGGTCGAGGTCGAGGTCGGGCAGCAGATCGGCGGGCGGGCGGAGCGTGCGCGGCCGCGTGGCGTCCTGCGGGCCGCCCGCCAGGAGCGCCGCGGCAGACGCCAGCCGGCGCGGAGGCGCTGCCAGCCCGTGCGCCGCCAGTGCGGCCGCCAGCTGCCGCGCGCGCGCCATCGCCGCGTCACGTTCGTGACGAGCTCGCCAAACCTACAAACAAAAGAGCGTGGAATAGTTAGGTACATTACTGCCACAGTCATTTACAAAACCATCATGTTTCAGGAGCGTTTTGTTTTAGACGAAAGGGGTCAACGAAAAAATCAGTTCGCACCCTCAGAAAGACAAGGGCACAATTGTTAAAAATTCTTAAAATGAGTTAAGTATATCAATGCGCCTTAAAAACATCATTTTATCTGGAAGAACAAAGTCACCCATTAAGTTCAGTCTCATTTCGCCAGAGGGTCATAGTGCCTTTGTCATATTAGTGCGTTTTTTTTAATATATTGGCACGACCAAATCTCATTGGTCAGTTGCGGCATTGCCCGCGCGCGGACAAGTTGAGTGCTGGAGCGTCAAAGCCGTTAAGGTAAATATGCCCTTTTTTGTTTGCGATTCTGGAAGGACAAAGTCACATTTTGTGTACTTATGCTTAAATTATGACCACATAATTGGAGGAACAAAGTCGTTTAAGCAGTTGTGCCTTTGTGTGCCCAATATTTAAACACTTCTAGGTCTGAACTGCTATAATTTCACGGTATGAGTTGCTATTTTTAATTAATGATTAATTATAACAAACTTGTACTAATTAATTATTTATTTTTGTTTAAGGTTTCAAATATCAACGATGAACAGTATGCTTTTTCTGCCATGAAGGTCTTGCTAAACGTGGAGCGAATGAAATAGTCCCTTTTTTTGTTTTTGTAAGAACTTTCTGAAAAACAACCCGATAATGACAATATTTTATTCTGATAATTGCTGCGGGCAGCAAAAAATAAGTGAGTATCTTACACCACAAGTTTATTACTTGTTTATCACTTTGATCGTTACAATTCAATTATTTTTTTACATAAATACCAACTGATGCCAACTTTAATTTCAGATTCGTTTTCGGAATGTATTATTATGCTGTCAATACAATGCCCATAAAATCAATCACACACAAATTCCTCATCAGAGGACATACTCAAAATAGAGCTGACTCTGTTCATTCCGTCATTGAGAAGAGCGTCAAACGAGCTAAGAAAGCAGGACATTCGTCAACTGATTGCTTCAGACATTGTTCCAAAATTTTATCAACAATTTTATAATGGCTTATTTTGAAACGCATTGCAAGGAAAGGTTTTAGGAATATTAAGCTATTTTTGATCTCACTTTTTAACACTTTTGAATACTAATTTGTTTTTCTAAAAAAAATAGCACTATGTATTTGCGCCTCTGTGAAATATTAATTTTTGTTTCTAACAAAAGAAAGTTTTGAAGTTTTTTGTTTTGTGCAGACGTGTTCTGCAAAATAGCATAGATTGTTGATTGTTAGAAAAACTTTTTAATATTGTTTTTGTTTCTATATTCTATCTGATTTTAACATTATGCGATATAAACTATTGTAATTCCAAAGACTACTGACTGATTTAAGACAAAGATAGTTTAAGAGTAACGGTGAATTTAATCGTCATTTTCTAGACTTTTTTATGAATAATTTTAAAGACTTTTGCTAGTGATTTTTACATGTCTTTCCTAAAAATATTATGAATAACAAGAAAATCTATATTTTTTGCAAAAAAGATTATTATTTATATCTAAAAAATCATCTAAAAAAAAATGTGTTATTAGAGTCATAATTACAAAAATATTTAAATTCCGGTGCAACAAGGGCATAAATGTACATGAATAATATTTTTTCTTTAAATTAGTGATAATAACAAGAATAATTTACTACCGTAAAGAACATACCTAAATTCACAAAAGTGTAAGGCATATTTTAAGCAAAAAAAAAATGTATTATTTTAGATTCTTTTATGCAGAATAACATGGTATGATTCTACAAAAAGCTTAAAATGTCTCTAGTGAAAATTTACAAAACATACAATTGTGCCCTTGTCTCACCGAAGGTACGAGTTGTTCCCTACTTTAACCGCGCGTCATTGAACCCTTAGTACCGAAAACCTGTACAACATTGCCAGACGGATCTGAATTTGCCCACCACGGTATTTTTTTTAGATTTGATAATATCCAAATTTTTATAATAGAAACATTTATTTGTTTAATGTGTGGTACACATTTAAATATGTGTATGGCAAAACCAAGTAACCGATTATGACCAATCTTACTTCAGTTGGCTGTCAGTCATTGTCGAAGTTGGGTGTGTATTTGTCGCGCCAAATTCCGTGCAGAAAACAGCTGCAGTAAGTTATTTTTGAACTACTGTTAGTTTGTTACTAATTTACTTTGAAGGACAGACATATAACGAAAAAGCTCTTTTATATTCGAAAATATGATCGTGGGAAATGTCAAATAAATTTTCTAGAGCACTGTTTACAACTTTGCCCACCAACATATTACCGTCAGGGTTATCACCTCGGCAACCTACCTACCTATTTTGTTCCAGCATATTTCAGCTACGTATTGTTATGGGAGTAGGTGCTTTAAAAGTATCTAGGTAGGTAAGTGTGACAAAATGTTTTATGAGTTACAAGAAAATGCCTACAAAATTAGATTTTACTATACGGGGCACCTAAGTTAGAATTTGCATGGTAATGTACGATAATAATATGTTTTTTTATGGATTCCAATATTGGCGACAATACTCATTAGTCTTTATAGAAAAAAACAACAGTTATAGTAGACAAGATAAGCTACTCTAGGTAGTTATTTTTTGTTTAATTTTGGAGGTTAGTCTTTGATTATTACTAATTCAGTAGCCAACTATCGATATTTCTTTATTTTTAATAAATTACGGTTAAGAATAGAAAAAAGCTGATTTGGGTGTTATATTTAAATTTTAGAATGAACACCAGTAAGCGCAAAAGCACTAAAAAAAGTCGGAAGGGTAGTAGGATCTAGACCCTAGAAAGCAACTTGTATGTTTCTTATGTTTAAAAATTACTTGATTTTAAAGTAAGTAACTTACTTGAATGTTTTACTATGGTCTCAATAAATCGTTTGTTTAACTTTATCTATGTGTTTTTTTAAACATATTTAACAGGCTCATACAGAGTCCGAATTCCCAAAATAGGTTCTCTAAGTAGATAAGATCATATATTACTTGTAAAAGTGGTTTACCTAATATTATGTCAATAAAAAGTGACAACCCTAGCTTATCACCTGTTTTGTATGAAAAATTACAAATATTTTTATGAGACTTTGCCCGCCAAATTTAAGAGGATAATATGAATGTTTGAACATGTCATAATAAAATACTATGTGACATTGCCTATTTCTTTAGCATAATCCTTAAGGTGGCGCTAGTCGAGTTTTTTTCCATACAAACGCTGTGGGGTGATCACTCGACTGTTTGACATCGTGTGTCCAAAGTTAAGGATTATATCGATTACCCTTGTCGTTATCTATGTTCCTACGAAAGCAGAATAATAAAATAACAAATATTTTGAAAGTTATGAGCATCGAAACATTCGCATTTTACCAAGAATTTTAAGGCAACTTTGGGCGTAAATATTAAACACAAGGAGTATGAAATCTCAAAAAAGGAGCTCGTACCGACATAGGTTATTTATTCAAGTGTTTTAATAATTTTATTTTGAATTCATACATTCAGTATTTTTTTCTTAGGAACACTTCCGCTAAAGGTTCTTTCGTTAATTTTTAGGCGCTCGTTTCTAGCAAGAATGATTGTGTGTCTCACTGTAATGTTCCACCTCGCGCGGGTAGCGGAGGGGTCGCGCACACGTGCACAGGTACGCCCGTGTCGCCCCCGCGCCCCCGCCCCGCGGCTTCCCTGCTGCGATTACGTAATCAATCACGACACGTGCGCGCCCCGTATGTCGAACACTACCTGTGCTAATTTATATTTTATTACCGTTATCACCACTTATCACATTGACCCCTGGCATTGAACTTTGGAATGTAGGTACATCTAAGTAGGTAAGTAGGTAGTATGTGAGTACCTGCTACCAGTAAACAATGGGTAAGTAAGTCCTTTTTTTTATAAAAAATGCTGGACATTTTTCACACAAACATTTGTCCCGCGGCGGGAATCGAACCCGCATTAGGTCTACCTACATTGCTTTGTATTTATAGTAAAAACTGAAGTTTATTATGTACCTACCTACTTAAATTATTTTGCGTAAGTAGGTATATGATGAACCTATATCGAATTAAAAAATAAAGTGTTATTTGTCTTATGATATAGGTAAGGCATTTACCTACCTACCTACATAATAAATGAATAAAGCATCGAATCCACTCACGGGTTTTTTGACAAATTATGATACCATGACAGCAGAGTTAAAATTTCAAAGACAGTGGCTCGACATTACATAGTATATGGTATATGGGTATCGTTTTTGACTAATTCAAGGATGCTGATTATGAAAATAAGGTCCATTTTAAAATCAAAGATGGCGCATAACATTTTATTTTCAAAATGTTGATATGAGTATCGTTTTTGGCTAATTCAAGGATGCTGATTATGATAATAAGGTCCATTTTGAAATCAAAGATAATCAGCATCCTTGAATTAGTCAAAAACGATACCCATATCAACATTTTGAAAATAAAATGTTATGCGCCATCTTTGATTTCAAAATGGACCTCCTTTTCATAATCAGCATCTTTGAATTAGTTAAAAACGATACCCATATCAACGTTTTGAAAATAAATTGTTATGCCCCATCTTTGATTTTAAAATGGACCTAATTTTCATAATCAGCATCCTTGAATTAGTCAAAAACGATACCCATATCGACATTTTGAAAATAAAATGGTATGCGCCATCTTTTATTTCAAAATGGGCCTCGTTTCTGTAATTAACATCCTCAAATTAGTGAAAAACGATAACCGTAGCAAGATTTTTGTAAAATAAAATGTTATGCGCCATTTTTGATTTCAAAATGGACCTCCTTTTCATAATCAGCATCCTTGAATTAGTTAAAACGATACCCATATCAACGTTTTGAAAATAAAATGCTATGCGCCATCTTTGATTTTAAAATGGACCTAATTTTCATAATCAGCATCCTTGAATTAGTCAAAAACGATACCCATATCAACATTTTGAAAATAAAATAAAATGTTATGCGCCATCTTTGATTTTAAAATGGACCTCCTTTTCATAATCAGCATCTTTGAATTAGTTAAAAACGATACCCATATCAACGTTTTGAAAATAATATGTTATGCGCCATCTTTGAATTCAAAATGGACCTCATTTTCATAATCAGCATCCTTGAATTAGTCAAAAACGATACCCATATCAACTTATGGAAATAAAATGGCGTGCGCCATCTTTGATTTCAAAATGGACCAGATTTCTATAATAAGCATGCCCAAATAAAAAAGGGTCTTTTGACAACGCAAACCTTTTTTCGCGCTGTCCATGAATATCATTATAATTGTGAATCAGGATTCACATATAATGGTATCAATGGATCGATTGATGGATGGATCGTTCGATCGATTGTTGTCCCATTATTTATTTATGAAAAGCAGGTATAATTCAAATGTAAAAGTTCCTACTTTTTTAAAAACCAAATCTACTATACAAAGTCTACCGCCCTTTTTTTTACCCAAGTATGTTTGTTTCTACTCATCTCCGTAGGCAACAAATAAATAAATAACGCCGGACACTTTGCACACAGATTCATCTAGCCCAAAACTAAGCATAGCTTGTGTATTTATACCGGTACTACACGGGCGAAGCCCTGGGTGCTGCCCACGGCTTCTAGTACACAATATACGTTTCATCAATTCATAATCTTACTATAATATTATAAACGTGAAAGTTTGTGAGAATGTTTGTCACTCTTTCACGCAAAAACTACTGAACGGATTTTGATGAAACTTTTTATAGTTATATAGCTTATACATGAGAATAACACATAGGCTACTTTTTATCCTAGTATCACGCGTGCGAAGCCGTGGGCCAAAGCTAGTCATTTTATAAAACTAAGTTGGGTTTGGTGATTTACGTTTTCATTCAAGGTTGTAGGTACCTTGTAGGTATGTTGTGCGCGGCGCGGCGACGCGACGCGACGATCGCCCGATCATAGCATCGTGTCAATGAGCTTGCGCATGTGTACAGCGCTAATCGCCAGTATACGTTTTACACGGGAGTGTTTATCCGACTCGCATGCTTGAATCTAGTTTAGCTAGGTAACTTATCATTGCACCGTGATAAGTGACATCATGTTTAAATTTAAATGTGGAAGTTCTCCCAGTATTGCCTTAAACACACACCTAGCTAGTTTTCAGGGACGTATTTAGGTACACAAAATAGGTAGGACGTAGAAACAAACAGTAGGGAGGTAGTTACTTAGGTGAAGATGTAGGAAAAGTTTAATTCTTACGGGGAACAGTAGGGAGGTAGTTATTTACGTAAAGATGTAAGAAACGTTTAATTCTTACAGGGAATTTGAGGGATAAAACAAATAAAACTCCAATTTTGTTACGTTAGTGAACAGCTCCAATAAACCTCTAAAATGGATTTAAATACCTGCGTAATGGTACCTATCTATCAATATCTGATCACTTCTGCTACTCCGTGAGAGAGTTTAATAGGAACCTGGGTGGAACAGTAGTTCCTTACTAGAGTATTTCTTGACCAGAAAACTCTTAATCTTCTAAGTCCTATAGGGAAAACCCGTTGGATTACATATTATTGATTTAATGGTGAATAATGGTCTTATTCATATTTTCTTCTACCTCCGAGTGTGAGGAATAATAATGATGATTTGTCTAACAAGACTGGAACGGTAGTTTCCTATTAAGAGTATTTCTTGACCAGAAAACTCTATATTCTTCGAAGTCTTGGGGGTGGCCCATAGACATCTCAGCATTGTACTTGCTTATCTAACTACATTATTGAGACCAGAGTTTATTATTACTTCATGAGTTAGTAATTCAACACTTCAAGGTAGTAGGTATTATCTACCTAGCATATAAAATATAAATAGTTGCTACTCGGTGAGAGAGTTGGTTTATTTGTATAATAGGAATTTGAGTGCAACACTAGTTCCTTACTAGAGTATTTCTTGACCAGAAAACTCTTAATATTCTAAGTCCTAGGGAAAACCCGTTTGATTACATATTATTGATTTAATGGTGAATAATGGTCTTATATATTAATAATAATGGTGATTTGTCTAACAAGACTGGAACGGTAGTTTCCTATTACGAGTATTTCTTGACTAGAAAACTCTATATTCTTCAAAGTCTTGGGGGGTTGCCCGTAGACATTTCAGCATTGTATTTGCTTATTTAACTACATTATTGAGACCAGAGTTTATTATTACTTCATGAGTTAGTAATCTCACACTTCTAGATAGTAGGTATTAACTACCCAACTCTATAAAACATAAATAGTTTGAGTAAATATAATCCAAATAAAGGATTTAACCAGCTTTAAAGACAAGCCTTGTTTGCGTAAGAAATGCTATTGAATTACCTATAGTTACGCTAAGTAGATTAGTGATAGATAGACCATTGGAGTCACGTCATTTCGTCAAGACTTCATTGTATAGATAGGTATTGGATCAAAATTCGGATCGGATTATTTCTCACTAGAGAGGTATCCTGATCAGCACATAACATGAGATTGATGAGTATGAAAGAGATTGTTTTGCTTATAAATAACATAACGTAAAGTCCTTTGAATGTAAGAGAAGTATGGCCAAGCAGCTTTTGATAAAAGATTATTTCCTCTAATCCCTTGAAGACAGAATTGACTGACTGAACCATTACTGAGTAAATTCATTAATTGTCCCCTATTATAGTTACGGTACTTAGTGCCTGCTATACTAGATTGCGGAGGGGGAAAACCAGTCAGGTTGTCGAATTCCACTATTTAGCGCGGAGGTGGAGCGTTAAATCATAGCCGCAATTAGATTCAGTATGAAAGACTCCAGAATATAAGACAAATCGATAGGAATTTGGTTATTATAGTAAATATAATATAGCTACTATATTTGTAAGATTTAACCTTCTATTTCATTAAAGATAGGTAAACTTAATTCAGAGCTTGTTTATGTAGTAACGACTCTTATTAAGTAGGTAGAAATAGGTAGATATTGTTCGCTTCTAAGTCCTTAAAAGTACAAGAGTTAATACGGTTCTCATGATGTTAGGATCCTACATAGATTACTAGACGATTCACGTGGCCACTATTTATCATTATTTCATCCTATTTCGAGTAGTTAGGTCGGTTGTTACGATTGGGTATGCCGTGAAAAGGATAGGTTAAGGTTTAGTTAAGTTAGGTAGGTTTAGTTGTATTAGTTAGTTAGTTAGCTGTTAAGTTATATTTTGTTAGGTTAGGTTAGGTTATATTTATGGGGGTGTTACAGTATGACTAGTGTTCTAAAATTGACTACCATTCCTAAATTTTCCAAAATATTATCAAAAATTACTAAAATGATGGCATTTTTATTTTTTATTTTTTACGTGATGGTCCATGGAGTAGGTATCAGCTTTTTAAACGATGCCTTTCAGGGTGGTGTTACTAACTTTGACAATAGGGCTACCAACTCAGAGTAGGTATCTACCTACATTACAAATTGCTGCGCTGCAAATTTTATGTTAGCTTTATGAGACATGTACGCGAAGAATGAAGGAGTGGTCTGACTTTGAAAATAGGCTTCTGCAAAAAGCATACAATAAAGTGCCAAGTTAATTTGAATTCATTCAGTAGTTTCGTAGTGGTGCGCTTTTCATTTCACTTTTATTTAGGTATTTATTTAACCATATTATAACAGTTGTTATACAAGGCAAAGCAGTTATGTTTACATAATTGGATTAAAATAATACACATAAATTACAAAATTATGCTAACCCTATTATAATCAAGTGTTTGTCAAGAGCTCACACTACTCAACCTCGTTGTCATGCAAAAATGAAGATTCTGCTAGAGTCATATTCATGAACTCGTTCAGACAGTAAAATGCATTGGATTCAAAGAAATATTTGAATTTTTGTTTGAAATCTGATAAGTGCTTTAAAGTTGATATTTTAATTGGCAATTTATTATACAACATTATCTTAATATAATCTCCTTGTTTTTGAAGTTTGGTAAGCCTAGTTTTTGGTTCTTATAGTTTTTCTTTATTTTTTAAGTTATAATTGTGAGTATCTTTTTTCTTTAAGTAACTTCCTTATTTTGGTGTATTTCTAGCAAACTTTTATAGATGTAAAGCGGATTAGTGATTGATAGCGTGGATTATTGATTGTTGTCTACCAGAATTCAGCAATATATACCAATTGTTGTGATGGTGTCTATACTTTTTTATGCTTTTTGTAGCTATATGTGGTTGTAGAATTGTTCAAACATACTTCCCAAGTAGCGCAAAAGTGCTGTATGACAGCATTTCCGTAGTCCACCGTGGAAACTTTAGCTGTATAAACTATAACAGAGTAGACAGCGCATCCTCTGTTGATATAATGCTAATTTGGGCACAAATTATTCAGCACATAGCTGTATAAGAATACCCATTAACAAATAATTGAAATATATCAACATTATAATAGCATTTATGCGTGAAACAATCATCCCGAGAGCTGAAAATTACCTGATTAACAAGGCACATGCTACCAGCTCGAAAGCCAGCTATAATACAGCTCGAAAGACAAATGTGTTAATTTGATGTGCTCTTGCACAGTTAAAAGTACACTCTGAACGAAAGAGTGGAATGCAATAACTTTATTATTTAGGTTTCTTTTATTTATGAACTGTCAATAAAATTTGTTCAACGCATGAAGTGAAGCTACTAGTGTCAAAATCACATATTATATCAGAGAGAAATATTATTCAAGTAAAACTTCGATTTATCTCAATTGTGTATGAAATCTTATTGGGGAGGTAACTTTACTGTGAAATACTAGGTATACTTATTCAGATCAAAATTTTCACGCGCTGATAAATAATAATAATAATATAATAATGCTGGACATTTTCACACAGCATCATCTAGTCCCAAACTAAGCAGAGCTTGTATTATGGGAACTACATGACTGATATACTACTTATATACTTTTTTTTTGTAAATACATACATAATATACATAGAAAACACCCAGACCTGAGACAAATATTTGCAGATACAAACATTTGTCCCGTGGCGGGAATTGAACCCGCAACCTTCTGCGTCTCAGGCGGACCTTCGCCCACTGCGCCACAGAGGTCATCAAATATTACGAAATACTAAAAATATCTATCAAATAAAAAGTAAATAAAATAAATGTTATTGTTTTTTACAAAGGTTTCAAACTTTTTTATCAGTTAAAAGCTGTTAATGAATCATTTGTAATCCAAATAAATTCCAATCGAAATCTTCTAAGATAAACCAAAATGAAAAGATAAATATTTTCAATAATCTCAGTCAGCACGCAGTGACAATGGCGGATGACAAGTGAACAGTTTTAATTCTAATTTAATGCTAAGGTCTGTACGAGTGTGGCCTCTAATTCAGCTAAGAGTAAAATACACTCGCGAGCAGCTGAATCGACTCAACCCTTCAAAATTTACGAAGTGTTTTTTTTTTCAAAAATGGCTGAAATAATGAGCATAAAATCTTTTATTTTTAAAAGTTTAATCTTTATGCTTCAAAATGATACCATTATTGTAAAAATCTACCCACTACTTTTTAAATTAATCGGGTTTGAATGGAAAGTCAATGAAAGTTAAGTTAATAAGAGTAAATATAGGGTTGATCAATATTAAAATAAAACGGAAAATGTATGTTTAACAATCAAGATTTATTATCTTAATACTTGGTGTTGCCTCCCCTAGCTTTGATAACAGCTCGAAGGCGGTTTCTCATCGAACTGATAAGTTTTTTGATCAGTTCTTGAGGAAGCCTTCCCCACTCCTCTTCCAGCGCTATCTTTAGCTCTTCGATGCTTGTAGGCGCCGGATTTCTGGCTCGTACCCTCCGTTTGAGTTCGTCCCATAGATGCTCTATGAGATTGAGGTCAGGACTTATTGCTGGCCAGTCCATGGTCCGTATACCAACTTCATCCAAGAACTGACGAGTGATTCGTGCTGTATGACACCGGGCATTGTCATGCATTAACAGGAAGCCGTCCTCGATGAAACCTTCATAAGGCAAGACATGGTCGAGAAGAATATCTTCCACATATCGCGCAGCAGTCAGACCGCCTCCTCGGCCTCCACCAGGGATGAAAACGAGCTCCGTTTTTCCTTCCAGCGAAATGCCCGCCCACATCATACAGGAACCACCGCCGTAGGCTACTGTTTCGGCAAAACAACACTGCGCAAAACCGCTCGCCTGGACGCCTGTAGACCCGAGCTCTCCTGTCACTGCCATGTAGACACACTCTGCACTCGTCAGTGAACAGGACTGACCGCCATTGCTCAGCACTCCAATCAATGTGTTCGCGAGCAAATTCAAGGCGCGCTTGGCGGTGAGCTGTGGTAAATTTTGGGCCTCTGGCAGGCCGTCTTGGAATGAGGTTCACTTCTCTTAATCGTCTTCTGACCGTCCATTGACTGATAGATATTCCTCGAACTTCTCTGAGCTGCTGCTGGACAGAAACACCAGTGAGATGACGATTTCTGAGACTTGTCGAAACGATAAAACGGTCGTCTCTCTCAGAAGTAAGCCTACGCCGACTGGTGTCTGGCCTCCTAGAGTAAGAACCAGTCTCTTGGAATCTTCTGTACACCCTCGACACAGCAGATTGGCTCAGGTTTAGTCGACGAGCGACTTCTCGCTGGCTAAGGTTCTGTTGCAGCAAAGCAACAACTTGAGCGGCTTCTTCTGATGATGTATCCATAGTAATTTTAAATCAGCGATCGTAACTTGCGTAGGTGTGTTTAGGTTCACGTTTGGTAAGCGACTGATAAGCATTACGCAAAGGGTTTTCTTCTCACACGCCGGCGAAGCCGGTGTGTGGGGGCGCAGTATCGGGCGTTTGATCCCTTACTGCGGTGTTCTAACCGCCCCCAGTTTCTACTGGGGGGTCATCGGGTCGGCTCGAGGGAGCCTCACGTATGGTCCTATGTTCCTCCCTCCTCCTGGTCGCTGTCCTCGACCAGTTCTCGAGGGTAGGCCGTGCGGGTAGCACGACTCGGACACGGGACTCCGACGTCCTGGCGAACATGCTTTTGGCAAGGCGGCCGATGAATTGGTCCAGGGATTCTAGTTTCAGGTCGCGCTGGATTGTGGCGTTCCGTACGTACCGTGGGGCGTTCACGATGGTACGGAGGCATTGGCTCTGTTGGCTGCGCAGTTTCTTTCTGTGGCTCTCTGCCAGCAGAGCGTACCATGCCGGGGCAGCGTATGCGAGACGCGGTCGGACGTACGTCTTGTATAGTCCGATCTTCATACGCAGTGGGAGACTCGCTTGTAGCACTGGCTTCAGAATGGCTCTGGCTGCGAGGGCTGAGCCCCTTGCAATCTTTGCGTGTTCAGCCATTGTGAGGTAGCGGTCGATGGTGACTCCTAGGTATTTGGCCGTGCCGGACCAACTTATGGTTTGGCCTTGCAGGGTGAGCTTGGTGGGCAGGTTGTGCTTCCTGGAAAAGGCGACTGCTTGTGTCTTCCCCACGTTGACAGACAGTCGCCATTTGGACAGCCAGGGAGGGAGCTCGTTGAGGATCCGCTGCATTTTCGTGGCGGCATGAGGCAATTTGTAGGACGACGATATGTACGCAGCATCGTCGGCGTACAGGGCTAGGAGTGCGTCCTCTGTTCTCGGGATGTCGTCTGTGTAGAGTGAGTCGCAGGCTGGGGACAGGCAGCTGCCTTGGGGTACTCCGGCATCTATGCGGCGTACAGTAGAAGCCGTTTGCTCCACGTTCACTCTGAAGCTTCGACCTTCTAGGAAAGAGGCTATCACCTTCACTACCTTCCGTGGTGTTGGGGAGGTGGCGAGCTTGTAGACGAGCCCCGTATGCCAGACCCGATCGAAAGCTTTTTCCATGTCGAGGAATACTGCGACCGCGTGCTCCTTCTTGTTGTGGGTGACCGTCAGGTGGTGCAGTACTCTCGACAGCTGGAGAGTGGTGCTGTGTTCCGATCGGAATCCGTACTGTTCGGGGCGTGGAGGGATGAAAGGGATCAGGTGTTGGAGGAGCATCTTCTCAAAGAGTTTGGATAGGCTGGATAGGAGGGTTATGGGACGGTAGCTCTGGGGGAGGAGGATGTTCTTGCCGGGTTTCGGGATCATGATGACCCGGCCGGATTTCCAGGGGGAGGGGAAGTGACCGCTTCGTATGATCCCGTTGAAAAGTCGGGTCACGGAAGCGATCGCTTTGGGAGGGAGGTGGCGGAGGGTTGCGTTGGTGATTCCGTCTTCGCCTGGTGCCTTTTTTGGCTTTGTTCGACGTATAGCCCGTTGAACTTGGCCCGGAGAGAAGAATATCAGCTGGTCTGTCTCACTGCTGGCATCAGGTTCCCCGAGGAAAGCCTTGACAAACGCTTCCATTTCCGCGTTGTTGTCTGGGTCTTTGACGGGGTTGGGTTTGAACTGTTGTTCAAGGCTCTCCGCGAAGATCTCGGCTCTGTCTTGAGCTCGATATCGGGGGTGGCCGTCACTGTGCCTGAGTGGTCTGATGGGGGTCGGGGTGTTCCTCAGCTGG
Organism: Perizoma flavofasciatum; assembly: GCA_958496245.1. Taxonomy (NCBI): domain Eukaryota; kingdom Metazoa; phylum Arthropoda; class Insecta; order Lepidoptera; family Geometridae; genus Perizoma; species Perizoma flavofasciatum. Next base: position 7,339,547 of record OY292431.1, read on the forward strand.
CGACAGAGCTTGTGAAGTGAGGCCCAGTCGTCCGAGGCATCTTCTATTCTTCTCTCCCAAGTTCGAGAACAGTCCTCGCGTATCTCCGCTTTCACTACCTCACATAGGGTGTTCAGTCTCGTTTTAATCGCTGGATCTCTCGTCCTTTGCCACACTTTCCTGAGGCGGCGCTTTTCCCCCAGTAGTCTGGTAAGGTGCATGGGGGTCTTTGGTAGTCTGCATTGGCGAGGGGTGGATGCCTCTGCTAGCGCTGCCTGGATGGTGCTCGTCAGTTCCTTGGTCAGTAAGTCCACGTCTGCGGGGTTTGTTACTGGCCTGGTGGGAGTCGTGTGGTTCAGGGATGCGGCGAACTTTGGCCAGTCAGTCCCGGGTCTTGGGGTTGGGCGCTGGAGTTTGGTGGGCTGGTTCTCCAGGAGCAGCAATACAGGCTGGTGGTCCGATTGCATTTCATCCAGGAGTACCTCCAGCTTGGGGTGAGCAGCAAGGCCTTTATGGACCGCCAGGTCTATAATGTCCGGAGCATGAGCTGCGTAGTCCGGGTAGTGTGTTGGAGTCTCTGGGCCGGCGACTTCGTACTCGTGACTCTCAGTGTATTTGAGTAAGAAGTTGCCGTCACTGTTGGTCTTTAAGGAGTTCCAGGTGGGGTGTTTGCAGTTCCAGTCCCCTGCCACGATGATGGGATGGACTGGATCTGTTGGGAGGAGTTTCAGCAGGTCTGACTTCTTGAGTGCAGACCCCGGGGGCTTGTATACAGCGTAAACTTGCAAGGGGTGGCCATCTGTGCATATCTCAACTCCCAGTGCCTTCAGAGACTCCAACTCTAGACCCGGGAGTGGCTGGTGTATTATTCTTCTTTTGACCAAAACGATGAGTCCTCGTATAGCCCTACCTTCATCGTTTTGGTCGTCTTGGCGGTAGCAATGGTAGCCCGGGAACTTAGGCCTGTCTTTGGCTTTCAGTAAGCTTTCACTGATGAGGGCGATGTCAATGTTCTGTTCCCTGAGCAGGGGCCTCAAGAGAAGGGCCTTGTTCCCCCTTTCCTTGCTGTTGAGGCCCTGAGCGTTCCAGAAGAGGACCCTTATTTCCCCAGGTGGGGGGCGTCAGAGTCGGACGGCAGGGCTTCTGCTTGCCGTCTCTTGACCTTTTTCTTCGGTTTCTTGACTTTGACTTTCAGGGCCTTCTCTCTTGGTAGGTTCGCCGGGGCCATAAGGGTTTGGCCCTCAGCCTCTGAAGCAATCTGTGCTATTGTTGTTGGTTGTTGATGATGATGATGATGGAGATGTGGAGTCGGGGGTGGAGGCGGGTTTGTGGCGCCGGAGCGCGACCCGTCACGTCGAGCTTGGGCCGGGGGTGCGGCGGTGGCAGTGGTAGTGGTAGTGGCGGTAGTGCCTGCCCGCTTGTTCCTCGCCTCTTTTTTGAAAACGGGACAGTTTTTATTGTTGGCCGTGTGCGCTCCCTCGCAATTTGCACACGTTGGGGGCATCTCCAGGGGGCGGGGGCATTCACCTGCAAAATGTGGTCCGCCACAACGGACGCAGGCTAGGGGGCGGTGGCAGTTATGGCTGCTGTGTCGGAAGGCCTGGCAGCGGTGGCACTGTGCTGGGCCCTTCTTGCCCCTCCAGCTTTCGACAACCACGCCGGGCATGCATAAAAGCTCCGTGATGTTGTATACGTCTGCGGTGGTTGTTGTGCACGGATGCTGCGGACGGTCTCGGGTTCGAATCCGTGCCGGCGAAGGTCTTCCTCGATGTCTGCGGGGGGGGGGGGGGGGGGGTGTCAGAAAACCACACCACCTTCTCAGATTTTTCTAGGTTGGTAAGGTACTCTTGGATGGTGCGGTATTCTGAGTCAGATTCGGGCGAAAAACGGACGCCTTTCCCAAATGGGCGAGCGTTTGGGGGATGTCCCAGGCGACCTTTCAGTTCCCTGAAATGCTTCGCCCAATTTGGGAGTACTTCCACTACCAGAGGAGGATATCTATTTTTGGCACTTACCATGGGTGCCGTTTTGCTTGGTTCGGCCGTCGCGGCCGGCGTCGGCGTCGTTTTGAGCGTCGCGGACGTAGATGGAGTCGGCGGCGGCGGCGGTGATCTTGGGCGTGCGGCACCAATGGCGGCCGCGTAGGTGACGGTCGTGGTCCTGGTAGAGGAGGCGATCTGCTGCGCGTCCATGGGCACCGAGGGGCGGGCGGCGCCGGCTTTTGGTACGCGTTGAGGTAGCGGAGCGGGGGACGGGGTCTCGGCGCAGAGGCGTTTTGCCTCTTCTGTTTTGGGCTCGTCGGCGGTCTCTCGCTTTCTGCGCGTACCTGCGAGTGGAGCATCCGGGATCGGCATTGTCTTGAACCCCTCTACGAAAGCCGTTTCTTCCGGGGTTGGGGTCGCGGGGTTAGACAGGAGTCTCTCATCTTCTTCGAGGGCGTTCTTGAGTACGCCAAGGTACTTTTTCGGCAGGCATCGCGCCTCGATGAGACGCTGGAGGATGATATAGCTCCTGTCTAACTCCGATTTCGGCGACAGGGGCTTCTCCGTGATCTGTTTCGGTGGTGGCGGCGGGGGCGGCATCTCTCCCGTAGGGGTGGAGGGCGCGGACGCGGGGCGCGTCGCAGGGGTACAGGGCTTCTTATCTTTTCGCTTCTTTTCTAAGAAGCGGTCTATTACCTGCCCCGCAAGAAGGGCCCGGGTGCGTGAAAGCGACCGCTCGCGGCCCGACGAGCGCTGTCCCGCCGTCCGGTTGTCTTGGGCAAGGCGATCCCCACACACTACGCGCAAACGTAGAGGGCCGAACTCGGCAGTCGTTTTCTCAGAAAACGCTGCCGAGATCGTAAGTCGGGTTAAAAAGTCCGTACGCGAAACACTAAGTTATCGGAGCGATCGAAGACAGTCCTGATAAGCATGCACTTCTTACAGGGTGTTTTATAGGAGGTTGCAACGCGCCCGTGCAACTACCGCGTCGAGCGCATTTTTGATGCATTCACGAATATAACGATATTAAAAAAAAAAACTACGAATTTAAATGATTGGTTTTATTATAAAGCCTAAACATCAAGCTACAAAACAAATTAAAAATTAAATACATTACTCAAGTCATTTTCGAAAAAAGTTACATTTTGTACTTTTTGTAGGGGTGAGTCAATTCAGCTGCTCGCGAGTTTAGTAAAGCACTTGTGAAAAACAAATCAGCCATTGATCGATGTGAAGAGTATTAATTCTTATTCCTATTGGAATATTTATTAATCATCAAGGGTATTTAGGCAGTGTAGTATGTAGCAGTAAAATACTTTACTGTTACTTTTTATTCCGATATTCCCACGGAATCAAAACTTACGCGGGTGAAACCGCGGGGCGCAGCTAGTTTCATAATAAAATACTCGATGATAATAAAATGGTTTGGTATAGAAATATCCAATTCGTGGCAATAACTCAATCAGCAGATTAAATATCTACGCAAGTTCAATTATTCAGCCTAAGATAGAATGGCTGACAGATTCGCTGCTATGTAACTGCATAAAAGTTCACTCTTGGCCTTTTTACTGCTGTTATTTATAGTGCATAGTAATAGCGTAAAATTAGTATGCAGCATAACGCATTAAATTTTGGTTAAATAACTTCACATTCTCCCTTAAAATGTAGCGATTTTTTAGTACACGCATGGGCTTATAATTAGAACACTGCGTTATTTGTGTTCACAAACATGAGCTCTTGCAGCTGATAGGGTACTGTACTGCTATGCGCTGAATACAGTGTCATCTGTGGCGTGTATGTGATGCTTAATAAAATTACAATACAGAAAAAAGCGTTTTATGTGAGCCTCGTTTTTTCTAAACAGCTGTTGCAGTCCGGGTGAACTGTCATAAGGTGTTATAAATGCTTAGATTACCGCTGTGTGAAAATGTGAAAATAATAATGCAGTTCTGTGCTACTTGGGTTACAACTTAAATGTATACTAGGTATATCTAAGTATACATAGTACCTTTATTAAAATGAGGCAGAATGTAGGTACCTACGTAATTACTGCTGTTCAAATATGAGGTCAGAAAAAGTGTTATGAAAATTGTTAACGCGCTGTTTTTTTATATTATTTTAAGTAACAGTTTGTGTCCTTATTCATAATGCCAAAAGATAAAAGTCCACAAAATGATACTGAACATTAATAAAAAAATATTGATCGCAATGGTTTTTTATTATGTTTTATTTACCTGAATATCAATTTGTGTTAACTATCTACTCGAAATATTGCCTGTGTAATAGTATAAAAGTAGTGAAAGAGAAGATTTGATGCTCCGATTGAATTAAAAAAAACTGCCCAAGCTATTATTGAGAACTTAATGACCGTGAAATCCAGATATAATGTAACAAGACACATGAAGATTTATAATATTAATCACTACCTATGTGTCTAAATACCTGTAGAACCGAGCCACCGTACGACTGATATTTCAAATTATCTACCTGTGCAGCACAAACGGCGGATCGGCAGTGACCTCGTCCACCGGCTCCGAATCCTCTGGTAGCCGCCTCCACCACGGCCCCGTGGAAAGTGAGCGATTGCCCTGAAAAAGAAGTGAGTTACTATCTTTCATTCATTTTAGGACAACTATTTATTTTATTTTATTTTATTTTTATTAAGGCACAAAAGGTTTACAATATCAAGTAAAAACTAATGATTCTTACACTAATTAAGCTGCCGCTAATAGTAACCCTATATAAATAATTTAAAAAAAATTATTCTGAGTTCGCTCTAAACTATTGACATAAATTTGATATTGAGGATTCCATGCACTTGAGGCATATTCTAAGATAGGTCGAACTATTGAACTGAAAAGTGTGATCAGTGTATTTGCATTACTAAACTCCCTACCAATCCTTAAGATGAAACCTAACAAACGATATGCACGATCCGTAATATTTTCAATATGGGTACTGAGTATGAGCTGATTGTCTAGTAGTACTCCCAGATCTCTAACTACATTAACCCTGTGAAGTAATACGTCATTTTAGTGATAATCATAAATTATTGAGGTTTTCTTCCGTGAAAATGTAATACAGTTACATTTGGCAACATTCAAATATAAGAGGTTATCTTTGCAATAGTTACCCAAACTAATTAAATCATTTTGAAGTTCTTCTCAGTCTTGGGGAGATCTGATGACTTTAAATATTTTTTTATCATCAGAATAAAGTAAACAATTTGAAGAGCGAAAACACTTAATGACATCATTGATAAAAATATTAAAAAGAAGCGGATCCAGGTGCGACCCCTGAGGTACGCCAGAAGTCACAGGTACAAAAGATGAACAAAAACCTTTAATAGCGACGGCCTGACTACGTTCACGTAAGTATGATTCCACCCAGCGAAGTAAATCACCATGCACACCGACCGCCCAAAGCTTCTGTAACAGGATATCGTGCGATATCTTATCGAATGCCTTTGAGTAGTCTGTGTACACGGCATCTACTGGAAAACGATCCTTCATTGAACCAAAGAAAACATCTAAAAATACACAAAGATTGGACTCGGTCGACTTCCTGTCTACAAAACCATGCTGTTCCTGAATTATATGAGGTCTAATAATTGGGTATATTTGATCGTAAATTATTTTCTCGAAAAGTTTGGGGATAGTACTCAGCTTTGAGATGGGGCGATAATTTTTATATCCTGTTTATTACCTGATTTAAAGATGTGAACAACATATGACCTCTTCCAAGGTAATGGCATTATACCAAAATTTAGTGATAAATTGAAAAGAATCGACAATGGCTTGGCCAAAAGGCCAAAAGGCTGCATTTAGCCAGGAAAAGAAAAGGTATTTCGTCTGGCCCTGCGTTCTTATGGATATCCAATGATTTTAAATATTTCGAAACTTGCTCTATAGAAATATGTAACGAATTAAGGTTAATTAGACTGTTATTTGAGTCGACTAGATTAACTGCACTAGATCTAAACATAGTAACAGCTGGTTCAAAAACAGATTGAAAATGATTATTAAAAAGGTCACAGATTACATTTCCTTCAGAAGACGAGACATTCCCAAGAAACATTGTATCTGGAAAATCACTGAGGCTACGCTTAGATTTTACAAATCGCCAAAAATATTTGTTGTTCTCATGTATTTTAGATTCAGCAAAACGACGCATAACATTGCTATTTAGTAGAATAACATTTTTATAAATAACTTTTTATAATAAATAGAATCGTAGCAACGCAACATTAAATTATTTTAAACATTATTTTATGTACCTACTTAGTAATTTGCTAGATTATGTAAGTGGAATAGGCAGGAATTGAATTAGGTATAGTTATCGAGTCGAATACGAACAGCATGCTAGATATGGGTGGATGAAACCATTATTGATACGAAATGTGTTGTAATATTTTAGTGCATTACCCATGGATAAAGAGACAAGGGCACAACACGGGCCGGCGCTAGAGGCGGCGAGGTGCGATCGCATGTATCTGAAGTAAACGTGCTCTAGACCCAGTAGAATCGCTGCCAGCAGTATACCAGCCATCAGCAATAAGAATGCCGACAAAAACTGCTCGAGCGCCAGTGGGTCTGACGACTTGTGTTCTTGTTTGTTAGGCTTACAAGTCCCCGTCATCCAGTACCTGAAATGTTAGCCACTGTAAGTAATAACAGTTACAACACAGTTAAATATCAAAAGCAATATTTTCAAAACATGTCTTTACCTGCGTAATCGCTCGAGGTCCCCATTGGATCGTAAGTCGAGTAATCTTTTATTAAACATACTGAGGTATTTTGAATTTCGTGTAAAAGCCAAACCGTAACCGGACATTGCATACCACGAACCTACCGTTAAGAGTCGGCAGTCTTCATCCTATAAGAAACATTATAATTTAAAAAGATTATCAAACAACCTACTGAAACGAATATGAGACTGAAAATAAATTATTTTTAGACATTTGACTTACTTGAGAGACTAAATAGTCCAAGACTGTACCATCATAGATGAAGGCGTCCAGCTCTGCTGTAAGGACGCTTGTAACACCTGCACTTACTGTGCTACGGTTGAATCTGAAAATTGGATATTATTGTTTTGTCTGATTACTTTGTCTCAGGCCTCAGCAAGAACCTCAAATCAGTACATAGTTTAGAATTCGTTGCTTACTGTGTCATGTATAAGTACGGATCAGTGAAGTATTTGGAGAGAGTGGCATCCGTGTGAGACCACGGCACTGTTCCGAACTTGAGCGCCGGCCTGTATGATAAAGGCCTGGCTATCCGCGGGTCATCAAGCCCACTCAGCTCATGGAACTCTTCCCGCGTTATCATAAAAGCAGCCAAGTTTGCAGTGTAGATAGCGAGGAAGACCACGGCAAACATGGCCCACATATTAGTCATGAAGCGCGACGTGAAACCTCTTGGAGAGTCCACGTGAACGGATGCCTGTTGGAATCAAATATAAAAAGTAATTGTTTGATTCATAATCACTCACTATCTTTAGAAGCGTGCTAAAAGTTGTCAGCCTCTATCCTTATTTTAGTGTTAGAAAGAACAGGGGCCTAACCATCTAGTCTAATTGCGATTCAATTCAAACAAAGATGTCAAAGCCCGTTTTGCGAATGACAAAGCATTAACTACGCCATAGCGTCCTCAATCGCAAAGCGGAAAGTGACATCTTTGCCTGAACTGAATCGCTATAAGACTTCATGGTTAGGCCCCAAGGTTGGAGTTAGCGACCTGTTAAGTTGGCGAGTGATTATGAACAAGAGAGCCTACAAGCCAATAAAGGTAAATTAGTAGTACTCTTCGAATTAATATCTCATGACGTTTTGTTTAGTGTTTTTTTTTTCAAAAATCGATCGTGTAGGTTTAGATATTCAGACCACAGTCAGTCAACATTCTTTCATATGAAGGAATTGAATTCCACATGGCCTGATATTTTTTTCAAACACTTCACCGCCCATTTTTCAAACCACAACTTGTTCAAAACCCTGCGACAATCTGATTCTATTTGTGTTATCTCTACACACTTTTTCATGATTATCGAATGAACCATGCAAAAGTTATTGTACTCCAAGACACCTTAAAAAAAACCCTTGGAAATGTATGTATCAAGCATATATTTCCAAGGTTTTTTTTCAAGGTGACTTGGAGATCTCATTCGCTTCGCTCTCTCCATCAATAAATTATTTTGCAAATGAAGTGCCTACCTGAAAAAGGACTGCCCAAACAAGCCAGTAAGTTCTACAAAGAGAAAACCGGTTCTGTGGCACTCGCTTCGATTCTTGGCCCGTGGAACAATCGAATCCACTGGGTGACATCCACTCGAAGAAGAAAATCATGAACGTGGCAGCTTGAATAGCCACTGCGCCTACTAGCATCCACGACGCGGTATCGAAAGGTTCTAGGAACGCGGTGGGTGAGATGATACCAGTACGCTTTGCAACTACTATCGCCACACCAGTCTCCATGAAAGGTACGCTGAAATCCACTACTGCTTCTCGATCCGAATTTATGATAAGTGATGTTAGTACCTGTTTAAAAGAATAATTCAAATAAGTATTTTTTAATCTATCTATACTATAATAAGAATATCCCGAAATTCAGCATGGTTCCCTTGGGAGAGGGGATGAAAGTCAAAATGTGTAGGTACTTAGTTGTAATTCATTAACGCATTGTCCGATTTCATTCATTTTTTTTTGTTAGAAAGGAAGTACCTACCTTAAAGATTGTCTGTAAATATTTCAAGGTCATCGGTTTTGTAGTTCAGAAATTACAGAGATCACAAGCCTCAGTATTAGATCCAAATAACTTGAAACCCGGAATGTACCGGAACCTTTGAACGTACGGCTTCTCTTAAGCTGGCAGTCCACTCCAAAGGAGTCAGATATTGCCAAACGATCATTATACACAGTATGAACGTCTAAAATAATTTGAAGCCTAGAATATATAGGTTCTTTGATAAACTCAAGACCATGTTAACTAAGTCTTCCTTGGTTTCTTAAGATTTTTTTGGAACATTCTTCAATTCAAAGTTCGCTTTACGATTTGTTTTGTTGTGTATTACGATCATTATACACAGAGGACGTCCAAAATAACTTGAAGCCTAGAATGTATGTACCTTCGAGTATATCTCTAGCATAAGATTTGTAGCGCACGCAGCCCTATTGTCAAAGTTAGTAATGCCACCCCGAACGTAAAACATGAACGTTTTTTGTACGTAAAAATTACAAAATTTCAATGTCATCATTTTTGTAGATTATAAATGAGTCCAAAAAAGGAGGAGGCTCAATTCGAATGATTGTTTTTTTTTATTATCGTGTGTTTTTGTTATACCACACATATCTTCGCCAATTGTTAACCGGTTTTGATGATTATTTTGTTGTTTTATAGACTAGCTTCTGCCCACAGCTTCGCCCGCGTGGTACCCGGATAAAAAGTAGCCTATATGTTATTCTGATGAAGACTATATTACTCTAAAGTTTCATCAAAATCTGTTCAGTAGTTTTTGCGTGAAAGAGGAACGAACATCCTTACAAACTTTCACGTTTATATTATTAGTAGGATGATTACTAGGTGGTCCCATAAAAGTTTTATTCCTGAGGGGTTGCTATTTTCCCGTCAAACTTAAGAAAACATCATCATCTCTTGGAATCATGACTAGCCGAAACATTTTTCAAACTGAGGGCAGATGCGAATAATTAGTCTGCAGGGATGGCAATCGCGAACGAAGTCGCGAGTACAGCTAGTCAATTAATGAATTTAGTATAGCTGTATATTAATTCTTACCATATCAGTTTTTTTATTGACTAAATCTGCTATAAGGCCGTTCCATTTGCCGTTATGGAGTGTGCCCCAGCGTCCGTCTTCCACTCGCACGAGTTCGTAGGTAAACCCTAACTGCTCTGCTAGTTGTTGTAATAAGTCTATGCAGAAACCGCTACAGCATTGATATAGTGAACTGTTCCCGTGAGCGGCTCCGGCTTCTAATCTGAAAACATTAATAAAATAAGTTCATGCCCTTCAAGAAAGTCAATAAAAGAAAAGAGACTCACCCTGCCACTTCTGTCTCCGGAGCAATGCGACAAATTATTCCTCTGTCTAGTGAACACCGTCCGCTCACAGGATCCGGAGGCGCAAGATTAATGTATGGTGGTTCTTCGAGAAACGTGATCCGCATGTGAAATTTTTCTGGCACTCCTTGCGGCGGTGTGTGTAGTCCACCAGGCCAGACAATATCCTTAATAATAAGGCGTTCCTTGGGGTAAGAATTCCACGTACCGATTTCTTCCCATACCAACTGAGAAAAAAAAAGTGGAGTTTTAAGATTTTCGAGAACACTCGAAAAAGCTCTAAGGCTAAAAAATGATTTTAAAGTCTCCTTTCCAGCTGATCGCGCCTTTTCATGTACATTAATATACTTACCTGTTCTCCTATAGATGGCCTCAGATTCATAATCTTTAGCTCAGCAGCCCGTAGCTCGCCCTCGGGCGTGAACTCTATGCTAGGCCGCCCCGGCTCGTTGTCGACGCTGACGTTGCGAAGATGGCGGTAGAAACGTTCTCCGGTAGACCATCGCGCTTCGCCAGCGCCAGCTCCACTGCAACTCAGCCGAGTGCCGAGTGGATGTCGAATGTTCTCCGCCTCAGACACGTATGACTCCACGCCATACGCGAACACCTTTACTGCCGTTGCGATTTCCGCGATCAGTGATGAGCTTGACGTATCGAAGTGTACACCTGATAAAACAGAAAATGTGATATCATAGTCAGCTGCACTAGTTGAGCATGAAAAGAGCCTCCCCGCACAGAATCCTAACCGCACTAAATCAAAAATTTTTTTTTGGATCTAAAGTCAAATTATCAATTGACGTCATGAGCATGTCCAGCGGTCGTAAAACGTTAACCTCAAACCTTAACCCTCTTACCATAAAATCATAAATATATTCATTGTGCTGGTCTGCTACTTACTAAGATAAGACAAGAAATAACTTAGATAAAAACACAGCTACTTTATTCGGATGCTCGGTTGATAATGTTTTTATAAACAATATCAGCTACGCAGACGACATGGTACTGCTGTGCCCATCGATCAAAGCTCTTAGAAGACTGCTGTGAATATGTGAGGACGCTCATAAGTATGGCTCGCTCTATAATAATATATAAAGTGAGTACATGGTCTTCAAGGCCTCCGGTAAAGTACCTGATTCTGTGCCAGTTATTAGAACTGAAACGCGTCTATAAGTATAAATACTTAGGGCATTACAATACCGATGACCTTGATCACCAAGAAGACATAGAGAGGGAGCGCAGAGCATTAGCGGTCAGTTGTAATATGCTGGCACGTAGGTTTGCTCGTTGCGGTAGTGAAAATAAATCTCTTCAAAGCCTACTGCCAAGCTTTCTACACGAGCAGCCTGTGGTTTAGCTATACTCAGAAATCGCTTAATGCTCTGCGCGTTCAATATAATAATGGATGTTGTGCGACTCTAATTGTGTCTTATTTTAGGATGTTGATGGGACTGCCGCGCTTCTGCAGTGCCTCCACTATGTTTGCGGAGGCACGAGTCGATGGTTTCTACGCCATCATCCGTAAGGTAAAACTGCCTTATTGCTCAGCAGAGTGCGGGGCAGTTCCAACAGCATCCTGCAGGTCATTCCAGATCGGTATGACTTGCCAGTGATGAAGGCCTTTATTCGGACTTGAGACAGCTTGATCAGGACACGAGTTAAGGTCCTTAAACCTTCCTTTTTTAATTCATTGTGCTTTCCTTATTTGAACATAGATATTAAGACATACTAACAAAAAATGGGCCAAAAATGTCTTATTTAATAAATGAATTTAATTTATTTACCCAGCATGCCGACAGGAAACTTGTTTGGCTGCTGCATGGACCCTAGCACGCTCTGCGTCACGATCCAGACGAAGTTCTCGCCGGTGAGATGGAGGTCGCCTGCAGCGGACAGGATATCTGCGGCTTCCTCGCGCGTCGCGTACAGAAGCATCACACGCGCTTCACTCGTCACCAGCTCACTAAGGTCTGAAGGCCTCTTCACTACTATGGCGTTTAGTATTGTAAACTTGAAACGATCCTGCAAAAAATAACTTTACGAATTTCTTCAAATTTCGAAAATCAAAAAATAACTTTCAATTCTTGAACACGACCTAGGTCAGAAGTCTTACAAAATATTATACAGAGAATACGTACTTGGAGTGCAGTGACTCTTTCTCGAACTGCTTGTATAAAATCGTCGTGACCAGCAATAGCTGAAGTAACGACACTAAACTGGTGCCACTTATACCTCTCTAATATAGAGAGCATAGCGGCTGTCTGATGTTCTATGGACGGGGCCAGCTGAAGACGCAACGACGCGTGTGAAGCTCGCTTCTCTAGGCCACTGTTATCTGCGTTCCACGCAATCACCTGTACCAACATAACAATTTATTAAACTAACAAAATTTTATTTTTAATAGGTAAATAATGTTTTCAATGTACAAATTTAATGTATCAAGTAAATAAATGCATAGAGAGAGAAAAGCGTTTACCGGTATGCCGAGATACCCGGCGAGTTGTAGAAAATATTGTGCAGAGGCAGTAGAACGCCCGTATTGTTCATGATTCATAAGATAAAGGATAGCAGACACGTTGACTGCTAGAAATTCTTTACATAGCGAGTCCAGGATAGCTGAAAGCGTATAAAAATAGTCAGTTGACTCTACAGCATTCAAAAGTAGGTAAGTAGTTTGCTTTTACGGCAGAAATAATAACACTTACACATAGGACTAGGCGTCAAGCCCTGGGTCGACAGCGTAATATTTAGGCGCACGTGTGAGAAGAGTTTGAGTTTACGCGGTAGCTTCGCGAGTGCTGCTTTCTCGGCTTTAGTGTAGTCGCGGGTACCGAAGGCCTTGTGTGGTACTACGAGCGCCGCAGTGATGACGGAGGGAGCACGCGGCGGCGGTGGTGCGGGAGAGGTGCGCGCGCGCCGTATGCCGTCGCCACCAATGCGCACGCCGCCACCGCGTCCGCCGTCACGCGCGCCTCCGCTCCCGCCGGCTCCGCCTATTTTGATCCCGCCGCCGCGCTCCGCCGCGATTGCTGCCGCCGCCGCTACCAGCGCTCCCAGTACCGCCAGCAACATCACTGCTGCGCGCGTTTGCATCTTCATCTTTGATGCTGAAAAAATCGTTTCGTTATTATAATTAAGTCAGTGGAACGCCAAACGACCCCTTCTTTCCGGTGCATCCTCTAGGGTTGAGCTTCGAAAAAATATTCTTAGCCCCAGGAGGTCATCAGGTCTCCTGGACACGGAATTAGCACATGAAAAAGTAGCCATACTTTCGAACGCAAGATCACTCATAAAGGTAGGTACCGCTTATATCAGCATACGCAACGTAAGGACGATATTGATCTGTCACAGTTTTTATTTAGCATGTGAATAGCTTTTGCCCGCGGCTTCGCCTGCGTGGTATGTTGATAAAAGTAGCTTAGGACCTTCTTCAGGCTTCAAACTATGTCCATATCAAACAAAGGGCATTTCATTACAAACGGCTAAGCGGTTTAGCCGTGAAACATAATATAGGTAGGGTATTATATCCTATATCATTTTACCGACTTAATTGACTTAATTGTTGCTTAATATGAGACAAATTGTGGTCAAATGCTAATCATTAATTTGCAGAGATTGCAATCGCAAACGAAAACGCGGGTACAGCTAGTACTTCATATAGGTAACTATTTCATTGTTCTTCCCATTAGTATACCTATGTTTTTTCAGAAGTTATATGACTGTTTTTATATCAACACTTAGTCAAACTCACCCCTACGCCTCCGGAACCCTAAATTAATTGATAATTGAATTCAAAAGAAAATAGCATTTGATAAATAGTTTAATGTTGATTATTGTTGATAAAACTCTACTGGGTAAATCTTCAAAATCAGCGTATTTGGTTAATCACTAAGGTGCTTTTTAAATATTAATATTATTACTATTCCTTATTTTTATTTCTAAAAGGAGAAATCTAAATATGCATATTTTCATATCGGCCCCTAATTTTCTCAACCAGTTTCTGAAATATTTGGGTGTGAAAATTTCGAGACCAGAGCAATCAATATTGATGCCAGAGCGATCAACAAAATAATTATTTGTATCAGAAAAAGACTAAAAATCAGTTAAATTATTTATTTTAAAATAGTCAGACCACATTATAATAATTTCAGGGCCATTAGGCTACAAAACATTCATCTTAATCACTCGCTACATTATAGTCAGAAGCACTTCATAAGTTCTCAATAGGTGCCACTTTAGACTCGGTTTTTATTCTTCTGGTGATTTTATCCAGCCACTGAGTGTAGAGGTCTGGGAGCTGCCCTTATTTTAGCCATTCTGCGTCGCTCTCCAACTTCTTTCTCTCTTGCTTTCTTGTCATTTTTTTTGGAAGCATTGTTGTAGTCTGAAATAATCCAAACTTATTTGTTAAGTATTTTATTTTAGTTATATCTCTACAACTTTAACTTTTGTTAAAATGAGAGAAAGTCGCGCGAATTTGAAAATGCCTTAATAGTTGTAAATAACACGTAAGACATTACGGTAGACATCCTCTCAAATCATCAAGATCTTCGATGATAGTCTAAGAGCACAATCAGAAGCACTACATAAGATGGACATCTGCACTTTGTAATATTTTATGACTTTAAGGTATAAAAAATGCTTCCTTTTTTATCATAAAATGCATTTTTTGGATCAATCTGGTCTTTCTGACCGGAGCGATCAATGCCATATCAAAAAACCAAATTTAATTCAATGATTCTGCTGAGATGCAAAACAATAGAAAGCTATAATTTCTACATGATAAATATATCCATAAAACTGTTCTAATTATTTAATTGAAACATAAACAAAGTTAATAAAAAATGAGAAAAAATTACCATAGCAATCAAACATTTTTAAATCCAAAGCCAGAGTAATCAACTGTTTACCTCTTTATCTCGGCACCACGGCAAAGCAGAACATGCCCGTCCCCCTCGGTAGACAGAGCACAGCTGATGACAGCGCGCACGGTGAAAATCGATTGGATAGTGTTCAGCTAGGAATGTGAACACGGATTCATGTTGGTCCAGAGCGATGAACAAAAACGCGCGGACTCAATTTATTTTTCGAATTGAAGCTAAACTATTCATTTATTGTTAGGTATATAATCTAATTTAAATCCACCCAAATTAACCTTTTGTTATGTTAGATAAATAAATAAAATGTCGTAAATTTTCAACACAAAGAAGTAACGAACTGTTTTCTGAGTCAGCCCAGTGAGGACAGCCCAGAGTAATCAAGTTTTCGAGGTTTCCAATTTTTTTAATATGCTTACAATAAAGTTACATAAATAATTCTGAGTGCCCAATGTA
The DNA here is from genome assembly GCA_958496245.1 of Perizoma flavofasciatum. Lineage (NCBI taxonomy): Eukaryota > Metazoa > Arthropoda > Insecta > Lepidoptera > Geometridae > Perizoma > Perizoma flavofasciatum. The sequence continues at coordinate 7,354,912 of OY292431.1, forward strand.
GCTAACAAGCCAAACTATCCAACAAAAAAAAACGCCTTTTCAAAATTATGACTTTAAGGTGGACTTCTCCACTTAGACACAGAACATTTTTGTTTTGGAGATTGATCCTACTACATCCGGCCCGACAATACCCGGCGCGGCAGAATTATACCTTGTTTGCCCACAATAAAAAAAGCTTTTTTATTTTACGTTTGACAAGTTGTGCCCAAATGTGTCGTTCGATGCTTAGGAATTCACTCAAACTTGCCCGACTGCGTCGATCGACTCTCCATGTAATAAAGCGCTATTGTTAATAAATAGTCATTAGTCACGAAGATCGATAAAATAAAAAAAAAATTATATATAGGTATATAAAAAAATATAGGTATACATAATATAGGCAATTTAAAAGATTTCCTAAAGTAATAGTTAGGGTGATCGTGATGAGATCTCAGGTGAGAGGTTGTGAGAATGTTAATCACCGATTTTTCAAAGTTCTTATACTGCAAAGCCAGGTGAGCTTACAGTACAGTAATGTAGTCGGGGTTCGTAAAAATACGATATTTATAATAAATATCGAATTAAATCGGATATAATCAAGTTTATGAAAAAGAAACATGTTTTTTCTGCAAGTAGTTTTAAAGTGTCAAAATGTGGTGCAATGGGCGAAGGCTCGCCTGAGACGCAGAAGGTTGCGGGTTCGATTCCCGCCGCGGGACAAACGTTTGTATCTGCAAATATTTGTCTCGGGTCTGGGTTTTTCTATGTATAATATGTATGTATTATCGGCCATACATATTATACATAGAAAAAACATTGGAGTCGGAGTCAGAGTCGGAATGGCAGCTACACCGCTGAGGCGTTTGTGATGAGATATGAGGTACTTTAAAATATTTCTGTATATCCTAATTATCCTGTAAATACAAAATTCAAGGTCATCGGTTTTGTTGTTTAGAAAATACAGACATCACAACCCTCAGTATAAGGTCCAAATAACTTGAAACCTGGAATGTACAAGAATCTTCAAACTTACGGCTCATCTTAAGCTGGCGTTAGCACTTTATGGATAATGCATGTTGTCAAAGTCAGACCACTCCAAAGGAGTCAGAGTCTTCATCAGGGTGAGTGAACGCGACTTGCTCCCTCCCCGTCAAGACTCTCGGAATGAGTCGAAACTTAGTCGGTGCCTTCACCGATAGTGCAGTACGTGAAAATTCCCATTTTTACAATATGAATAGTCAACTTCACAATAGTTTTTGGAATAAAATTATACACAGTATGAAAAATTACAAAATTTCATTGCCATCATATTTGTAGATTTTAACAGACTTCAAAAAAGGAGGAGGTTCTCAATTCGAATGATTGTTTTTTTTTTCGTGTGTTTTTGTTATACCACACACTGATATCTTTGCCAATTGTTAAACGGTTTTGATGATTATTTTGTTGTTGCATAGAGAAATTAGAGAATGATCGCGAGGTGGTTCCATAAAAGTTTTATTCCTGAGGGGTTCCTATTTTTTGCAGGGATTAGTTTGCAGGGATGGCAGTCGCGAACGAAGTCGTGGATTTTTTATAAATATTACGGTGTCTGTACTGCTTAGAATACACTTTGACTAAGATTTTTGGATTGGGTAGAACGGAGCATATGTTTTGGGTTGAACGGGGAAGCACTCAAATAAAGGATGTAGGTATATCTTGACGCTCTCTGGTCAGTACAGACAGAGTACTACCTACCACCTAGGTACCAAATTAACAAAGTTCTATGTTAATAAAACAATCTTACATTTAACAACATACGACGACAACGACGCGAGGGAAAACACACCCAAGGAAACTTCACAACAGTTTTAGGGTTCCTTAGTCAACAAGGACCCCTTATAGTTTCGCCATGTCCGTCCGTCTGTCTGTCTGTCCACGGCTTAGCTCAAAGGCTATTAGTACTAGGAAGTTGTAATTTGGCATGGGTATAGGTACATATTCATTACGCCAACAAAGTGGTAAAACAAAAATCTTATGTGGGTATGTTTTTTTTTCTCGTCTGTCTTATAGTGTGGGAAATCGTTGTCTAGATCTTTTAAAAATATTACGAGCGTGTGAAAACCATGTCACTGTGTATATTTAAGTATAAATTTTATATTATATAATAAAAGACAACGAAATCTCATGACTGATGAGCCTACCTATAAAGATATCTATGAACCACCTACTTATCTAGTGAACCTTGGTGTAACTCTTGTTCACCTACACTTTCTCTCTTCCATGCTCCAAGTCATCGTTAAGTTATTTTTTACTGAACTGAAAACCCTGACGTGTAATTCCATCATCGATTTATGTTCTATCAAAAATGGTGTGATGTGAGGTGTGTCGTTATAGGTACCTACCTATAAGCGCAATAATCGGCGGTGGCGGTAGCGGCAGCGGCGGCACAACGCGACCCGTGCTGCTTTCCACATACACTCAGATGGCGGCGCGGGCCAACATGGAGTCGCTTAGGACGGACGACGACGTTGGCGCGGCTCCGCGCCGCCTTCAACGCGCGTGTTTATGTAAGCGCCACGCCCCGGAGCCACGCTCCGGCTGTTTGGGGCGCGGCGCGAAGCGCGAAAGCACCTCCAGAGACGCCGCTGAGCGTCGACTGACGCGCCCTCACCTCACCCAGCGTCCTTGTGTTATCGCGCTTGCGTCGACTACTACTTACAAGCACCATCTTCGCCTCCCGTTACATAATAGGTTTAGACGGCGACAAAAGTAGGTAGGTACCTACTGTTTATACGGGTAGCGAGGTATTATCCATCATTAACTGAATAGACCGATGATTATCGTTACCATTGCACTACTAGGGATGCTAACGTGTAGAAGGGTCTATGTTTGAATTAGGTATACCAAATAAATATTTAGGTAGGTACCTATTTTTTCAGTCACAAACCGGGGGGGTGGCGGCGCGGTTCAATGACCCTAAGTATTATAGTTTAGCGGTGTTAAACAAAATGCGACCATCGACAAAAAACCCGTTTCGAGATATGGCAATTTTTACGTTATTTCTCTGCTGTCGCGTGTTTAGCCAAAATAATATTAAAAAGAGATGTTAACGTAAAAGTATACGTTATTATCTAACAAATTAACTATCAAAATTTGTCGAAAAACTTTGTCTTGATATAAAATATGGCATTTATTTGTAGTCGTCTTTTGTTTTTTTTATTTTCATAAAATCCTATTTTAGCAGAAAGCGACTGCCCGTATGGTCGCTTTCAGCTTATTAAACTTTGCTTAGAATCATTATAACATAAACAGCCAATGTGATGTTTTTATTCTGCCAAAAAGTACGATGATATAATAATTAGAATTGGAGTATTTTCAATCCCAAAGGTTTTTTTTTATAAAAGCGTAGGTAAACCTTGCCCTTTAAACGATTTATTAACTTTATAGAATCTATAAGTGGCAACAGCGAGTTTATATTTATTTCCATTATTAACAATGTATTAACATTGTTCATTGCTATTTTTCTTAAACAGTAGAAGGCGACCATTGCAAATAATTGCAATGATCGCTTTCTGTAAATTTGTATGGTGAACGTCTCTGTTAAAATTTATTTTGCTTAAGGCAGCCAACTTCAGTAGTCGGATTCTGCTTTTCACAAAATTTTCCGCACTCGGTTTTTTCTGCGACCAACGGCTGGTATGGTCGCCTTAAGGACAATAAATTGTTGATTACGTTATATGGTCTCATTTGACACTTTGATATCTCGAATATTAAATGTGCTAGTTCATAGCAGTCTCTGCAAAATTTGAAGAACACTAGATCTTAAACCGAGGGCATTATAACTCATTTTCGCAAAAAATTGACGCTGGTCGCTTTCTGCTTAACAGCGTTCAGTTTGCGTTTTGTTATTGCTAGTATGTGACCGACTACCCCTTACGTAGCAGATAAGGTACCTACGTACTAGAAGCTAACTCGCTCTTTAGCATTTTCTGAATTCTGATAGTTATTCTAGGTTTATTCCAAAATATTTTGGAACAAACCTAGAACAATTCAGTGGAAATTACGAGTGCGAGAAGTTAGCCCCGCACTTTTGCATTTTCTGAATTAATATTGTTAGAACAGTTGTTATAGGTAGAACAAACCGGGAACAAGGTAGGTACTAGGTTTGTTCTACCTATATTGTTCCAAAATATTTTTTTTCTAGAGTGAAAATTACGGTTTTGGAACGTTATTTTCATGTGTCAGCTGTAATTTTAACTTAAAATAAAAAATATTTTGGAAAAAGAATAAACATAGCACATTCAGCACAGTAGGTACCTACCTAGGTATCACAATACATAAAATGAAAAAGTGCAGGCCTAACTTCTCGCACTCAAGCTGCTTAGCTTGTTTTGTTTCCGTAATCCTGCTATGGTGAGGTAACTGTGTAAAAGGTTAGGTTCTAAAATAACGGTAGGAAAAGTTTTAACCTTACAATTCAAGTACCTACGTAAGCGAGGTCAATTTCATAAATAACTTCAATAAACCTTCAAGGAAAGGTGGCTAAAAACAAGCGACACGGTAACGTAGGTAGGTAGAACTAGGACCATAGAATGAAGTTAAGGCACGATTTTTTTTATGCATGAAAAATATCGTCCTGATTTAAAAAATATGCAACGTTAAATTTATTATCTATAAGTATCAAAGAACTTCCCTTTAGATGCTGGTAACTTGCACATGTGTGTCTTATGTTTATTCCATCTAAAATGGTTCCATATGGCAATCTTTGGTGGTACATAGTATCAGTTTCTTCTTATTTTGCCCTTGAAGCATATCTGAAAGAAATGATGATGGACGTCTTCTACTTCTTCACCCAAGACGTAGTAAAAATCATGATGATCCACTTTTGTTACTTCAAGTCCAAATTTACACAATTTCATGAAACGCATTTTGTTTAACTTTACCCTCTTATACAGCAGCCAGTTCATGATCATTACATCTAGCCCTGTTACTGACGAGGGGACAGATAGAACTTTTTCAATTAACAAAAGTTCTATCTGTCCCCCCGTTGCAAAAAAGGGGACAGATCGAACTTTTTTTCCCAACTGTCGCCCTAGGGGGACAGAGCAGGCTGACACATGGAAATAATTCGCAATGTACAATTTTTGACTGACTGTTTAGGCTTCCCAAGAAGCTTCCGCTGTATTATATTGATTCTTTAGCAACACGTTCCAAATAAATGATAAGTAGTCCTTGCTGTTCTTCACCTGCATAAATTCAATGTAGTAGGAACCTAGGTGGTGATTAGTCATGGGTAACACACTGTTTGAAAACGAGGATAGTGCGAGGGGTTCAGTTTTACAACTGAGCCAGCACACTGTGCTACCACAATTGATGCGAGGCAGTTTCTGAACGTAGTTGAGTGAGGCAGTATAAGATGATGTTATACAAGGTTTCACCAAAATGTAATCATCCTGAAGGAGTTGTGGTGTTTCCACAACTTCATATACCAACAGGACCAAGTCGTGAATTGTTTCAAATCATTAACGCTATCTTCTTCAGACCTTTCAAGTATGGACTTGAAAGGTCTGAAGAAGAGGTATTTCTTACAGATGAAGCCTCGGAAATTGGCGACTGATGAATTGATGTTGAGCATTTCATAGATTTACCTACCATCAGGCTTCATCTGTAAGAAATACTTACCTACGTAATTTGAAATAACCGCATTGCACAGTGTGCCATATCAGGCACATACCATAAAACCTTGATTGTTTGTCTAATTACAAGTAAAATCATTCAAAATGTATTTTCATAAAAAATCAAGAACATAAACTAATCTCCAGTAGGTATTTTATTTTTCACACTTTTTAGCATTTCTAAATTTGACTAACCCAAACTTTTTTCTACCAACCTGCCAATATTAATTGAAAATATTTTAATGTTTGACTAGCAACACCATTAAATATTTTAGTCACCACAAGGATGTTCTTGAAGCTTCTGAAGAACCAAAAAGAAGCCTCTGCGCACTTAATTCTTTCATTCACCATTGGGTACTATTATTTTCAGGGCTAAAATACCCCAACCTAGTAAGGTTAAGTAAAACCAGTGATGCTATACTTGTCAAAATAAAAAGAGTTTCAATTTTCATAACAAAATGAACTGCAAAAAACGTGTATAATGATGAATGATGTTAAGAATCTGGGGCTCTCTGCTCTAAGATAATTTATATCTGCATTATGTGATTTTCTTGACCTGAAGAAAATTCGCGTTCTTTTTACAAGTTATTTTTTACAAAAGAAAACCCTTGATGTTTATTTCGTCGTTGATTGCGACATCCCCTAGGGGACTCTTTTTATATCAATGACTGTTCCTTTCAATGTAGTGTTGTAATGTATAGGAAAAGCTTTAATAAACTAAAACATTCGGGATTCTGTTTTGAAAACTCCAAACAAAAAGAAACCTGAAAATTACCTTTTGGTTGAGGCCTAGATGGATAAAAAACTTATAAATTGTGTCTGTGTGCAATGCCAAATCATAATAGATACAGCTTTTTATCATTTTTGCTCACACACTGTATCTATTAGTACCTAAGTACATTTTTTACTTTTTGTAAATTGAATAGATAAATTTATGAAATACCATGAAATACAATACTGTAATTTTAATTTTGGCTAAACAGCCAATAAAACAGGAACGTTTTTAGCAATCAAAATAGATCTTATACAATTTTATAGTGAAACAAAGCAGTCTACATTAAACATACCCATGTTTAAGTTTGTCTACTTTTATATGTAAATGCATTGCAATATCTTTGGTTAAACTTAGCAGCTAGAAACTGAAAAAATATCACAGAAACACATCCTCTAATGAGGTGCACAATAGCCATGCACATTAAATGTAAATGTGTAAATATTACAGATATTTTTCAGTAGTTAATCATCACTGTCCTTACCACACTTTGTTGAGGTCCATTACCCTGTAAGAATAAAAACTCTGAAAATAAACCAGCAATCATACAGCACTGATATTAAGCTGTTAAAAGTCTTGTCCAAAAATAGTTCATCACCACACACAATTTTATTCAAGAAAGTTCAAAGTTTATGCACAATTTTTTATTTTTCATTTAATATTATGAATTAATCAATACATCAGTGGTCACATAACTTAACGGCGATCACGATATGACCTATGTGAATCACGTTCACGGCTACGGCCTCTGGAGCGGTCTGAAGTTCTCCAAAGAAACTCATCGACAGAACGTTCATATGATCTTTTATCATAGACAAGCACTGGTCTCGGATACTCTGGGACCTCGTAGTATCGCGGCGGGGGTGGTGGTGGCGGGGGTGGCAGCCCCTCGTAGCTTGCGAGTGCTCCACTATAACCCGGTGGAGGATATGGCAAAGGTGGTAGTTGATGGTGCATAGAACGCATGTACTCTGCAACATAAGCCTCAGCTGCTGATGTGGTTCCATAACTCTCTCTGGCCCGGGTAAACCATGAAGGCAAGCGATCCCGCACATTATTATAAGGCGATGGAGATCTACGTTTGAATGTATTGGACGGTAATCTACTTCTGTTAAACATGAAGGGCTTGCGTCTGCTTCTGGATGATGAGTTCAAGCGGTTCCTGAATCCAGAACCTCTTGAAGACATTGGTGCACGATAAGTCCTGTAATTGCCACCACTCTTTGTATACTCTTTCTTAGATGCCTCCTTAGATTTCCGCAATATAGGCGTCATTTCAATGCCTTCGTCTTCAGCAAAGAGCCTACATAATTCTTCTGCAACTTTAGGCTCTATTTCTTGTCCATCTCTGCCTATTTTTACTGGTTTTCCTTCATTCCATGGATTATACAAATGAAGAGTGCTATTAAAGGGTAAATCTTTTCGGCAGATCCAATCCACCTTGAACACACCATCTAAAACTTTAGCCGATAGTCCTGGTGGCAAGACCCAAGAAACAGAAGGAACATCGCGCCGAGATTCGCTTCCAAGTCTTGCAAACCCCGCAAATTTGCCACTTTCCTTCACTGAAAATATCAGCAATACATTTCTTGATTCTCTGAAGGCTTGATTCAGATTTGCTTCATTTTGCGGTAAGGTGGACCACACGCCCTTTGCTTTTGAGAGTGTTATATTTTCTGCATTGTTCGATTTGATTAGAAAAAATCGCGTGTCTCGAAACAAGTAGTTTAATTTAGTCATGTAATCGTACGTTTTTATCTTATTACTAGCATCAGTAATGCGTCTTCGTTTTTTATTTAAAGGAGAATGGCTTTCCGATTTGTTACGTTTGCGATTAACGCGTCTTTCTTTAGATTTTGTGCTGACTGAGCTAATACTTGGATTAGTAGACTCGCTGGATGTCGAACTGGACACTTCGCTACGCGTATCGAAATCTTTACCCTCTTCCAACTGCTTTAGCTCTTCGCCGATTTCTGCATCTACTTCACCGACGCCAAGGTTCACAGCGTCGGTGTTGTTCGAGCTCTCCATTTTTTGTGCACTTTAGAACAAAACAGTACATGTGGTCGATGATCAAAGATAATTGAGTATTTGAAAGTTATCCACTGGGATATGATGTTTTCTGTCTAAAGTCTTGCACCAATTATGTTATTTTCCAGAAAATTTTAAGAAAAGGCAACAAATCAACAAATATAAGTAGAATACATTGTACATTGTATTGACCATAAACAAGACGACTGACGGAATGACGGACGACGACAGACAGCAGACTAGCAGAGCCCATAGAGGAAATTACTCACAGATTAAATATTTTTTGGTCTACGAGGAAATAATAAAATAACGCAACAACCAAATGTCAGTGTCGCCAGCCGGGTATTATTAAAAGTTACCTAAAATAGATAAAAAAGTAACCTTTTGGTGTGAAAAGTAATTTTTTTTTTCCAATAAAAGGTACTAAAAGTTGATTGATAGATATTAGTTGTATTAACTTATAGGAAAATAAAATTAGTAGTGTTTTCCATTATAAGTTGCATTTCACGATATAACTTTTTCTAAAGCATTTTTATTTTTAGTGTCCGACCGAAACATGTTTTTTGCCGAAACCGAAGGTTCGGTTTTGATTATAGTTTCGGCCGAAACCGAAACTGAACCTTTTATAAACGTGAATAAAACGTTGAATAAAATGTCAGTGGGCCGTTCTTTCCAGATATATGAATAATGAAATATCTCGCTGGCCTAATATTACAGGGTTCTACGTTTTACTTATATACAAATTTCTCGAATTGAAATTTCAACATTGTCATAGTGACACTGGGTCTAAATTAAACTACCCTAAAAAGTGAAAATGTTACATTAACTCTAATACTGAGGCATCAATACCAAGACTAACCGTAAGCGTACAATATCGTCAAAATCTCTACTCAAATTGACTTTATTTGACTTCCAAAATTTAATAAAAAACAATACGAAATCAAAAAAATTGAAATTACGTTACACGTCAATATTAAAAAGAAATGCTTTAAGTTATTCATTTACCCATCATTTTATTACGTAGGTACCTACAATCATTATTTATAAGTTATTACATACACGCAACTAAGACGAATTCTAATGTCATTTAATGAAATAAGTAAATTTCCGCACTTATGTCCTAAATAACCAATATACCATTATTCGGGGAACAAACACAAGCGTCACTTCACTGAGCAAAGTGATTCAGCGGCTGGCGGAGTCAGACGAACGACGCCATATTGCCAGCCGTGCCAAGCGCACCCGACGTTAGGCGAACGCGACCCGAAAGTACGATGTTATAAATTTCGGCGCGGCCGAAAGGTTCGGCTGTTTTTTGGCCGAAACGGAACCTTTGTCCGAAACATGATTTTTAGGCCGAAACCGAAACCGAAACTTCGGTCGGACACTATTTATTTTATATAGACTGCGAGTCTGACTTGCGCACCGAGGCTTCCATACAAGCTTGTTAAACACCAAACATTACTCAAACGAAAATATAAGTCGGATTGAAAAATAAACTCAACTTTGTAGTTGAAAAAATGTTCGCTCCTACATCGCTAAACGTCACGGTAAAAAAAATCAACTGCAAGTGTTAGTTTGCAATTACAATTTTTTTTAAATTAGATGTAGGTACAGGGAAAAAATAACGAAGTGATCCATTTTTTGTAGGGTTACGTTTTTTCCTGTAGAGGTACGGAACCCTAAAAACGTATCCAAAACTAGTTTGTGGAATACACTTACTAGGGCGTAGTAAGTGTGTCAAGAAGCCTGCGTTGGATGAATTGCCCATACAAACGTAATACCATAGTCATTTGTAATTAGAGCTTATTTCCACCATATAATGTTATTAATTGCATTCGAATAATATTTATCTACGTACCTTGCTATATTTTTTTTCAAAATACTTACCTAAAATGAAATGTAAACGAATCGCATTTTGGATATTTTTACGACATACATGACATGTTTTCTTCCTATTTGTTTCGTATTAAAAACAATACCTTACGTATCGTTTGGTTAGGTACATAGATTATATTGTCTAGTTACAGAATAATAACACAATGTGAAAAATACAACAAGTTTTCATTCATCTTTTTTGGTATTACGGAACACCACCAAATTTATAACAAATTCTGAACGGCTAATATTGCTATCGCGCAAGCACGGGTGGGCGGGCCTGCATCAGTCAAAAAGTGATAGTATATTTTTGTACGCTCTTCGAATTTAAGTTATTAGCGCTATACGCCGGATCCTTAAGATGCCGACTGTTAAACCACAGATATGATAATACTAGTAGTTAAACGAAATAATTTCAGGCAACGGCTTGTCAAAATTATCGTAGTTCTCAAAGAGTTATTCCCAAAAATCTTACATTAATCAAATAATAATTTTACTGGAACCGTTTGCGTACCGTTATTGAAGCATCATGGTACATACATACGAACACGGTACATAATTGGTGCGTGCACCACCTGAACGGATTACTGTTGCGTTGTCTTGAATTAACGTGTGGTAGTAGTTAAAGATCTTTGGTTTGGTCAGCTGATTTTAGTTCGTTAGGTTGGTACTTATTATTTGTGATGAGAAAAATCGCGGGTTTCTTTGGTTTAAGAACCGCTCTAGTTGCTAGTTTTCTTTTGATTCGTTTGTTAGATGGATTTCTTTTATGATGTAAATAACTTTAGATTCGTTAGTTAGTGTAGCTAAGTAGAAAACAAATTTATTCCAAAATGCATTATCTACAGAAGTATTTAGAAAAACTACCAACGCTCAAAGTAAATACACCACAAGTGCCTGCAGCAATAAGTGATAAAAAATCAAATATTTATCTTTACTGCAATTTCTACAGTTTTTATTCTCAGAAGGTAGGTATGGTTTATTTATTCTAGTTATATACCTGCTGACATCATTGATTTCTTAAATTACTTAAGTCCTACATTCTAATTAGGGACCTAATTTCTTAGGTCTGGAAGGTAATAAAATTGATGGATATAAGTACAGACGTTACAACTCAACCTACCTACCAGCTGGTATTTGGTAACAATGCAGATAGGTATTTTATTTGGTACCTACTATATGAAAGACGTGTTTGCTAACAAAAACTAAAATTAAATACCTAATACCTTTTCGCGCAGCCTTTACTACTTCCATGTGTGGGGGATCGAGTTTTATTTTGATTGCACCCCCTCGTGTGGAGTATCACTGAATAGGCCTCTAAAAACCCATGTGGTTTAATTTTTTTTTATGTAAAGCAGTTGCGTCATCCAGGACACAGATATTATAATAGATTCAAGATATATAAAACTTCCTTTTTTTTCCCAAAATTTGTTTGACGGATTTCCAATACCTACTATCGGTAAGTGCGTCACTAATCTAGACATTCGACTCGCGACTCAACTTGACTTAAGTGCTCGGGTCAGGGCAGGGGAGGTCTTTTGGACGCGGTCTTTGTGTTGTGGTCGCTTATAAATTGAGGAAGAGGCTGAAGCATTTTTGAATGAATGGAGCGTAAACAATTGGGCATATTATAATGATTCATTTTCATAAAAATACGATAGTTGATAGATAGGTATCAGATGTTTGTTGGATTTTATGGCTTGCTAAGAATTTTCGTAAATTTTTTCGTAAAATTATTTCCCAAGATTTAAACAGCACTTTAACAATAGAATGGAGTTTCATACCTATACTTTTTCTGTCCGCTCAGCACGTAAACAATGGATTTTTTTACACTTTCTTCCACCTGCATATTTCTGCAACAGTAATAACATATATTCTGTGTCATTTTTAGGGTTCCGTAGTCAACAAGGAACTCTTATAGTTTCGCGTTATATGTCCGTCCGTCCGTCAGTCTGTCTGTCTGCCTGCCCGTGGCTCAGCTCAGAGATTCGTAATAGGTACTAGAGCGTCGTAATAATTTGGCATATTAATCACGCCAACAAAGTGGTAAAATAAAAACTAAATATTTTTAAAGGGTACATAGTCGAGAGTCAAGGTCCGTTACCTAGTAGGAGTAAACCTTGTTAAATAAAAAACAATTCTTGAGAAACTAGGTACCTATATCTACACTTGGGTGCAAAAATTCGCACATATGCAGCATTTTGACTCTGAGCATTTGACTTTTTTTATTTTATTTTAACTTTACTGCAAAATGTAACAACCACGAAATAAAATCCACACGTAGGCTTTTAAGTGACACTTAAGGTGTGGTAATAACCTCTAAAAACAATACAATAGAAACAATACAATAGCATACCCCGAAATCGCTCGTTCCAGGTAGAAACGCTGGCACTACTTGTCACAGGTATAAAAAGGGTGCGTTTTAAGGATAATGACCACATTCCTAGAAGCCCAATGCACTCCTAGTACAAACGGGGTAGTGCTGTTGACCCTGCTCACCTCGATACGGTGAACAGTGAAGTCACGCTCCTTATCTCCCTACCCCCCTCTGCTCCAGCTCTGCCCCCTGTCAAAGCTTCAGAGGTAATGACGATCATCACAGATCTCCGCCCTAAGAAATCCCCTGGTGCAGATGGCATCAGCAACAGAGTACTCAAGGAGTTCTCAGTTCCCCTCATCTATCTCTTAGTCAGCATCTTCAATGCAGCCATGTCCTCGTGTTCATTTCCTAATGCCTGGAAGGAAGCCATCGTCATCGGCATCCGTAAGCCCGGCAAAAGTGCAAATGAACCCTCCAGCTACCGCCCTATCAGTCTCCTCAGTTCCCTGGGGAAGATTTACGAATGACTCCTTCTGAATCGTCTTTGGTCCCACGTAAACGAGTTCAGGCTCCTCCCGGACGAGCAGTTCGGTTTTCGAGCCCGACACTCGTGCCTCCAGCAAGTGCTCCGCATCACGGAGCACATCCTATCCAGGAGGCACGCTATCTGGCCTGCAGATACAGGTGCAATCTTCCTCGATATAGCGAAAGCTTTCGATAAAGTCTGGCACAATGGCTTGATCTACAAGCTATTCCAACTCGGAGTGCCAGACAGACTCATGCTCATCTTACGAGGCTATCTCCACAATCGAAGCTTCCGCTATCGCGTGGAAGGTACTCTTTCTGACCCCAGACCCATAAGAGCCGGTGTCCCTAAGGGCTCCGTCCTTGCTCCCCTCCTGTTCACGCTGTATACCAGCGATATCCCTCGGACTCATCAAGTCGAACTTGCCCTTTTCGCGGACGACACAGCTTTATACGCATCCGAAAAGAACTCTGATCGAGTGCTCATAAAGCTGCAAGCCGCTCTCGTCACCTTAAGTGCATGGTTCCGTAAATGGCGCATAGAGGTCAATCCAACGAAAAGTGCAGCAGTGCTCTTTTCTCTGAGAAACCGCTTGCCCACAAGAACGGTCTCACTCTTTGGCGAACCCATCCCATGGGTTAAGTCAGCCCGTTACTTAGGAGTGATCCTTGATAGACGTCTATCCTTCTTTACTCACATTACGAAAGTGAGCAACCGCGCCAAGTTCATCCTTGGCCGCCTTTCCCCTCTTATCTGTGCGAAGAGTAAAATGTCCCTTAGAAATAAGGTGACACTTTACAAAACGTGCATCCGCCCTATTATGACATATGCCGCAGTGGCCTTCGGCCACTCCATTCATGTCAAAAAACTCCATGCTGTCCAAAATCGTTTCTTGCGCAAGGCCACCGGTGCGCCGTGGTATTCGCGCAACATAGATCTCCAACGAGACACCAAGCTCGAGTCCATAGCCAAATTCATAAAAACCGCTTCTCAGCGGTATTATGAACTGGCCTCATCCCACCCGAACCCCTTAATCTCCACTATCCCCGACTACTCGATCGAGTCACCCGAGTTGACCAAGACCCTCTGTAGACCAAGGCACGTTCTTGGTGACCCCGATGACCCCATCAGCACCGCTAACGCGGTGGTGACGTCATCATTTCCCGACAAAGCAAACACTCCACAGATACACCGAGCCCGCCGGCGGGCTCGACGAGTCCCCACTTCCGCCTACTCACGGTACAGATATGTACCGGGGCGTTTCTCTCCTATTCCACCCCCTCTGGCAACGGCCCAAGCCGAGGTCCGTACCTAAGTGGTGCCCTTGTGCTAGTTGCCCCATCCTAACTTTTTACAGGCTGAGCGCCTTCTGCGCTCGCCGTAGTCCGGTGACGCTGACCAAGGCCATCTGCGGCCCTGCAGCATTAAAGTCCATTCAGAAAAAAAAGATAATGACCACATTCGCACATCAACGTTTAGCTTGAACAGTCTTCTGTCGATTACGTCTCAACCCATAATTAAAAAATGAGCACTACGCCAGAAGTAGCCGCTCAAGTGGTTGCACTACTTCAAGCAGGGAAGAACCAAATTGAAGTGGCAAGACTACTGAATTTAAGCCGGTTCTCTGTCCGTCGAGTATGGCAGAGTATCAAGTATCAAGAGACTGGCGGCTTCAAACGGCGCCAAGGATCGGACCGACCTCGTGCCACAACACGGCGTGACGACCGTTTTATTGTGACGACTGCATTGCGCAATTGTCGTTTGAATGCAGTTCAACTGGGACAGCGTCTCCAAGAAGCGCGGGAAGTCAAAGTTAGTCGGTGGACAGTTAGAAGACGACTTCGGGAAGGGAATCTGACTGCGCACAGGCCAGCAAAAGGACCGAAACTGACCCCAGCCCACCGACAAGTCAGTCTTCAGTTCGCTCGAGAGCATTTGGAATGGACCGAAGACCAATGGAGGTCAGTCCTGTTCTCTGACGAGTGCAGGATGTGCTTACATGGCAACGATGGAAGAGGAAGAGTCTACCGAAGCCAGGCGAGCGATTTCAATAATGCTGCATCGAAGAAAGAGTCTCCTACGGCGGCGGATCATGCATGTTCTGGGGAGGCATATCACTGGAGGATCTTGTCTTCATCTCCGGAGCGAATCCTGGCCGCCGATCAAGGGGACTCACTTCTCCAAGGTACATTGAGGAGGTACTCGAGGACCACGTTGTACCTTTTGCGGGATACATCGGCGAAAACTTCATCTTCATGCAAGATAATGCGAGACCGCATACGGCTCGTATTGTGTACCAGTACCTTGAAGAGGTTGCTGTCCCTGTCATGGAGTGGCCAGCTCGCAGCCCGGACCTCAATCCGATCGAACATTTATGGGACGAGCTAAAAAAAAGAGTCCGGGCCAGAGAGTCTGCTCCGATGAATCTCCAGGAGCTGCAACAGGCGATCGCAGAGGAATGGGAGGCCATACCGCAAGATTTTGTAAAAACTTTAGTTAAATCAATGAAAAGTCGGATGGAAGCAGTTATTCAGGCTAGGGGATGGAACACACCTTATTAATAAAAATGTTTTATGCTGATTTTCATGTTTCAATTAAATTTAAACTCCTAATTTTCTTGCTAATTTTCGCAATTTAAAACAGTTACTTTGACATTTACCCCAAAACCCAATAAGTAGACACGGTAAAAGGTCAAATAAGGCCTACCACTGGATAGGTTTTGAAATAAACTTTAACTTTGGATACCAAAAGAAGAAAAAAAGTACTTATTTTTTTTTATTTTATGTTTTTTGAAAATGCGATTTTTTTGCACCCAATTTTAGTTACGGGTTCATTTAGCTTGAAATTTGTCGACCCATCAAAACAGTTTTTTTAGCGGTAAGTTAAATTACCTATTTATGTTTTTACATTTTACAGGTGTTGATGGCACTTTATGAAAAACAAGTTGATTTTGAGCCATTGACTGTAGAAATTACTAAAGGAGAACAATACTCTTCATGGTTTTTGAAAATTAATCCAAGAGGAGAAATCCCAGTTCTCAAAGTAGAAAATGAGACCATACCGGATTCTACCAGAATTTTAGACTACTTGGAGTTTTACTTAGATCCAGGTTTGACTTAGCTGTTATATAATTACCCTACCAATATAATTTGTAAAAATTATCCTACCTGCTTAAATATAAATAGTAATCAAAATTTCTGATGGGTATCTACGGTCTGGAAGACATCATATCTTTTAGCGATAAGGCTGTTCATTGTAACACCATGACTTTATAAGCGCATCACATCACTTAAATATAATGGCTTAAATATAATACATAGTAATCAAAATTTCATCATCTGATGGCTATCTACGGTCTGGAAAACATCGCTCTTAGCGATAAGGCTGTTCATTCAATGTATCACCGCGACTTTATAAGTGCATCACTTAAGTATAATGATCTTTACACAGTTGATAACAAAACACTGCTGTCTCTTTTGGTTATGGTTCCAAAGACGTTGGAAAACTAAAAAAAACTTTGTTATTATAAGCAAGGTCCATAGTTTATAAGATCTTAGCAGTGTTCGGTGATTGTTACCTCTAACCTGTAAAAAAAATGTTTACAAATAGTTAGGTACATGTCTAATAGATCAGTCTTCTTATTACAGAACTGACTCCATTGTTGAATGTATCAAATGACAGCAAAGTGATACGGAACATAAATAAGTTCAGAGAGCTGATAGAAGCGCTACCGGCGGGGGTTATCACCGTGGGCTCCTTCTTCCACCCTCATCTCTGTGGCACTCCCAAACTGCCTTTTGTCTTGCCTGTCAGAGAACTATTAAAAAGTAAGTATATCCTTTTTTCATGCCAGAACGAAGTACTGAGATAGGTACCTACTCTTAACACTTAGGTACCTACCTACTATAAACATACATTAAAAAGTTATTTACTAAGCAATGCTTGTGTGTTCCTGCTTAACGTCATTTCAAATTCAAAAGAAGAAGAAAAAATACTTTTTAGACATAGTTGTGACAAAACAATCTTTGTAATAAAAGTAAAGTAAGTAAAGTATGTACCTACCCACATAATCATAATTTCTTGTCTGTAGGTACCCTACAGAGAACATGTTGGTTTTCGTTACTCAGACATGTCTTAAGATCGTAACATACCTACCTACGGTGGCAGTTACAAGTATAATGACGACCGATGTGGCGCGGTGGGCGAAGGTCCGCCTGCTACACAGGAGGTTGCGGGTTCGATTTCCGCCCTGGGACAAATGTTTGTACGATCTGCAAATATTTGTACCGGGTGTTCTGGGTATTTTCTATGTATAATAAAAAAATATCTATCTATGTAATGTATTGTATTAAGTATATCAGTCATCTAGTACCCATAACACAAGCTCTGCTTAGCTTGGGGCTAGATGATGCTGTGTGGATTGTCCAGCATTGTTTGTTGTTTATGTGAAAATGATTCTCGATAAAAGGGAAATTAAACTAACTAAGCTGAGACCTTACTTCAAACAGTTACAACGTAACATTGTTATTGTTGTTATATATTTCGGTATAGGTATGTAATGTTCAACGTATGGAACCTTCTCGTTTGTCTCGAAAAACTCTTCTTGGTGAAATCGCGGACGCTAAACGACCAGTTGGACGCCCTATTTTAAGATTTAAAGACAGTAGGTACAAAAATAAGTAGGCAGTAGGTGCCGCTTAAATCATCTTTTATATATGCAAAAAGCCTATGATAATGACGCATACATAATAATTTAATAATATTTTTTTGATAGGTATACACTGTAGGTATTTATAGGTACTAATAATAAAGCTGGGTATCTAGACAAATACCACTTTCTGTTGGCGTTAACGCATGCAGAAAGATTGAATTGTATGGAACTGACATAAGCTGTAGAAATGTCACTTGACTCTGCCAAGTTTTACCTTGACAAATTTTCCTTAGCGTGAAAGGAAAAACTATGCGTGAGGTATTTGTCTAGACCCCCTGAAGAGTATTTTGGTTTCAAAGTGCTAATCTCTGAAAGTACCAGTCGGATTTGAAAAAATATTTTTGCATTTGAACCCAATTCATGAGGAAGGTTATAGGTAAGCTATTTAACATCACGCTACGACCTTTAGAAGCCGAGCAAAAGAAGCTATAGCAAGGGAGGGGCGGGCTTTGCAACGGGCCGGCCCGCGATGTACTCGTAATATATAGCTGCCGCCCTGTTACTGCCCTTACTGACAGATTTTTATAAAAAAAGTCCTTACGAATGTTACGAAACGCAAGTCTTCGTCCTCCTAAGCCGATTCCTATAGCCGACGGATATAATAAAAGTAAATCTTTGCTTCCCGGTCATGGTCGCGCATCATTGCTTCGAAGAAACAAGATACTCATTTCCTTGACACGCTATTTTATCTGCCGAACTAAAATAAACCGTAAATAAACAAAGCCTTAGTTACTGAGGCCACAGATAAGGCTTAGTAGATACTCAGTTACTGGACTCAAGTAGGTATGAATATGACGACCTCGGTGGCGCGGTGTAGTCAGCTGAGACGCAAGAGGTGCGGGTTCAAATCCCGCTGCGAAAAAAATGTTTGCAGGTTCCGCTGATTCCGTCTTTGTTTTTAGTTCAGCCATTAGTTAGGATGTGACTTTCCACTAGAGATGTAACGTATAACTCAGCTAAATTTATATTGTTGAATTTATACAATTAAAATGTTGAAGGTGTTCCAACAACTAGACTCATAGTTAGGTATCATACATTTATTTATTTACTAGCTTCTGCCCACGGCTTCGCCTGCGTGGTACCCGGATAAAAAATAGCCTATGTGTTATTCCAAGGTATAAGCTATATTACTGCAAAGATTCATCAAAATCCGTTCAATAGTTTTTGCGTGAGATTAACAAACATCCATCCTCATAAACTTTCGCGTTTATAATATTGGTAGGTTTAAGTAGGATAGGATAGGATTATCAAAGAACCCAAAAATAAAATAAAAAATACAAAAACGTACTTTTTCTGCAAAACTTTTATTTTTATTTTTACATCACTATTGCCTGCCACACTGAATGACCGAATGAATGTCTCACTCACTCAGTCGGTCTAACAATCAAAGCATAGCCCAAACCGTAAGTCCTAGCTGGGAAATGAAGATTGTTTGGAAAAGTTCAACGCGGACGAAGTCACGGGGCGTAGTGCATTATAAAAATAAACCTATGGTAGTTTAGTAAATTATTAACTCATACAGGTACCTACACATTCGTATTATCGGTGCTAATGTTAGTATTGTGCACCTAAGTATCTAGGTACCTGTGTACTTAGTACTTAATTTTTTCTAATCATAGATTATAAAAGGAACGAAATATGATGAGATTTTTTTTCTCGACAGCGAGGTAGGATTACATTATTTCGTAACTTTCTTTACCCGGTCCTTTGAGCAAAGGTCCGGCTAGTTTATATAATTTAGGTCCGTCCTCTCAGAGCCTCCAAAATACAAAGTTCACTTTACCTATTATATGTACCTAGTCCGATTTGTTTTAACTTGTCCTTGTAAAATTAACATCATAACTATTACCTAACACTCACTCATACCTTGGTCTATTACTGTGTCGTTTTTATCAAGAACTAGGAGTTTTAGGTACCAAAACACCCAGACAGAAACTAAACCTACTTACTGCAGATCATTCAAATATATTTTGTGGCGTACCGAGAATCGAACCCGCACCTCTCGCGTATCCGTCGGTCTTCGAGCCACCAAGGTAATCAAAAGTTCCGAAAAGCTGTCCGATTCGGATGATATCTACGAGTACTACGCCCTACACTACACTACCTAATACCACAATATGATAATACTATGCCTATTAGTACTAAAACTAAATACGTTGGTTTTCTCAAGGTAAAGCAGCATGAAGCAAGACGCGAAGTTCTTTTTTTGATTAGCACGATGTTTTTTTCGTAACGCGGCGCGGCTGGGCTGCAAAAAACGCTTCACCCGGCTTTACCTTGAGAGAACCAACTTATAATATGCCTATTTATTATGTAAATGATATAATGCCATCATAGAATTCATGTTTATTAAAATTGGAACGGAATTTTACAACATCCTATCAGGGCTCTTGTACAGGATATATTACCCACTATTATAATTATAAGTTTTTGAATTCGATAAATAGATACCTACGTAATATCTATAACTAGTCACCCACCATGTATCGTAACCCGACCGCGCCGCGGTAACTAAATATATTTGAATGATCCACAGTAAGCAGGTTTTGTTTCTGTCTGAGTGTTGTGTTAGGTACCTACAATTCCGAGTTCCTGATATGTATGACACATGAGTAATAGTTTGGGGTAAAGACAAGGTATGATGAAACCGAAGCCTCAGATGGCCACACTGCAGTAGTAGTGTGGCCACACATATCGTAGAAGCCACGTAGGCACTTGCGGCGAGGCCACCAGTCCACCATACAACCTTTGTACCTTTCTATACATACTAGTCATTGTCTTGACCCCACACAGCCACACTAGGATACTAGATATCAAGAACTACGAGTACCGTGGTACCAGTAGTATTTTACAAGGAGTGGTAGGACACTGTAGCCTAGGAACTCCTTGTAAAAGAGCCCATCGGGGACCGGGGAATAAAATAAAAACTTGGGGTGGCCAAGCTAAAAGCAGTACGAGTGCCAAGATTATTAACCAGCAAAACTTTTTCTTTAGGTGGAGATTTGGGCAGTTCCAGAAACTTGAGGAAACTAGCCGAAGAAAATCCAAATGCTAAGAGCGTCCTACTCTACAAAGCGGAGATCCAAGACCGGAAGCACGAGATTCTCTCGAATGAGGAAGAGTACCTGAAGATATTGAAGGTCGTAGACCAAGTGCTGACGCAAATTGAAGAGCAGTTGAAAACTCAACAAGAGGGTAAGAAAGTGGTTCATGTTAGCTATTTCATGATCACTATTGTTTATTCAAGTCTTGATTCTTTATATTGACAGACTAAAAAAGACGTTCAAAGACGTTGTATGAAAACCCCGCAACGGGAATCACCCCAAAAACAAAGACTTGATAAACCACAGACGAACTAGACTATCCAATTTGCTCCTGACAAGTTTGAGATAAAATTAGGGTCATTATCTAAAACCCCGAGAGAGTAAAACAGTAGATATGTTTTTACCCGCGAAATAAGGAGCCCGTACATGCGTTTGCCATCAGAGGTGTGTCTATGTCAGTTAGCATTTTATCTCCGAAACAGCTGTACCGCAGATTTTCTGTTGCGGTTTTCTGATTTCAGAAAACCGCATTTCAAAAAATGCGGTTTTCTGCAATCGTATGACTTCATTCTAAGATAGGGTTTATCGCCACAAGGAACTAGGGAGGGCTGCATTAGGTACATGATGAAAAACACGTCTGGGTGATAAACACATGCAAAAATAACTCTTTATGGCATGTTTGAATGTTTACAGATAGCTGGCTATGCTGTGAGAGTTTCAGTATTGCCGACATCAATCTAGCAGTGCTACTGCAGCGCCTGTGGGAGCTCGGCCTAGAGGACAGATATTGGACTAATGGAAAACGACCCTTGCTACAGGATTATTTTAACAGAGTTAGACAACGCGACTCTTTCAAGCTAACCATTCCCAACTTACCGTATCACGTCAAAATGATTATCATGTCGCAGCCCCCGGCGTACCTCGGGGCAGCGGGCGCCGCCACACTATGCGTTGTATTAGCTGTATCTTATGTCTTCAAAAAAATTATTCATTAGAAAAAAAATAGTTTGCTGCCACTTTCTAGAACAATGATCAACGTAATCAATCAACATTTTGTGTATACATAGAATAGTATAATGAATATAATGTATAATGAACACACAGTATTATCTAATATAATGTTAAATATGTGTACAGTACATCAGTAGGCACTGATAAGTAGTTCTTATAACTAAGAAACAAAATCATTCAAATGTTGTTTTTCCATGAATCATACAACTAAAATAAAAACATCCGGTTTACACAGCACCTATTTTATTTAAGAGTATAAACAAACAAAAGTAAAAAAACCACCCATTATTCCAAACATTATCTTACACACAATAAATTATACTATGAATTAAAAAATTATCCCGCTTTCTATAAAAAACAACTGTTTATCTATATAGAAAAGATGACATTTTGATCTAGATCCCACCAAATTCCTAGCAAAATCCCAGTTGTCTATCTACTAGTTTTCTAATTATCTTGTATCATCGACTGGTTCACTGTTATCTTGGCTTTTGCTTATGGGCATGCCCATGAAATGCTTACTCCCATTAGAACTCATTCTTTTCTTGTACACAGGTGTAGTCTGTGCAGGTTTATCCTTATTATACTTAAATAATCCATCTCCAGGCAAGCTTGGCATTATATTTGGGATTGTATACCAGACTCTGTAGGTAACAAACCATGTAAATATAGCTATCACTCCACTAATAAACTTTTCAACCATAATGTGGTAGTATAATATTGTTGAGACTAGCATCACATCCCACAGCAGTTGAAGAAATGCAATGGCTATCAGTAATGCTCTCACATATGGAGTATAATTCTCATAAGACAGTTTCAGAACATTAAGCTCTTCAGCTTTTATATTTTTCAAGGGATTCATTCTTATTGATTTGTCATTCACACTTCGGGCATATTTCTCATCTCTTATAAAATCTTTGATACGCTCCCATCCATTTATAGCTCTGGCTTCTTCAATCAGCACCAAGCTTGAATATATCAGTATAAAACAATGCCCAGATATGTCAAAACCATTCCAAAAATGACCATTTTTCAAACAAGTTATTTTATCGTTGATTAATTTTTGGTTGCAGCGACCATAGTTAGTTTCCACAACATTGAAAAGTGTTGTCCACATGTACCAGAAAAAAGTAGCAATTACTAGCCTTAGTAAATGATATGTGACGATCATTCGCCTATTGCCACAACAAGTAGTATAGGATGTCAAAACAACATAGGGCACTGATAAGAAAAGTGTCCAAAACCAGCCTATTTTAACGAAATATTGGTTAAATATGTTGTCGCTCCTAGAAAAATATGATTTTGGAAAAGTCAGAACATCTGCTATAAGCGAAAGCAGGAAGAGTGTTCCCAAATAAACAGCTATTTTTAAATTGGTGTCAAAGAAAAGTATCTTCTTACAAATGTGCACAATCATCAGAGCAAATATTTCTAAAACTGAAGATGCTTCTCGAGTAGGTTTGGTACCTTTTCCTTCGGGTTCATTTTGTATTTTGGAGTTCATTCTATTTTTATTATTAAAACTTGGTCTGCTAGTCATGATTATTTTTCTGTAGTAATTCAAGCAAACAAAACTCCATCCCAAGTTCCGGAATTCCATCCGAAATTAGTCCAACCAAACCGATCCATGTCTGCCACCATCAAATCCTTATGTCACTGTCATTATACTGTACAGTCAGAAAACTGGCTTCTAACGAACTTTAGAGGTGTTTTTTTTAACTGGGACAGCACGGGCACCCATAAACCAGAGGTGCAGTTTCTTTTGATCATCAGCTCCTTTTTGGAGAAAACATTTTGGATTTAAAAAATGTTTGGTCAAGCGTGAGAAGCTCCTTAAAATGAATCAAACTGGTAAAAAAAAAATTGATGCCAATCGACTCAGTCCCTTGTAAAGATCATTTTATTGTACCGGATGAAAAAATCTGAGCAGCGGAAGTTAGCCAAATTTTATAAAATGTATTCTCATACAACAGAACAAAGCAAAATTCCTCCAACAAACATCATAGTATCATAGTATATTCTAATTTCACATTTAAAAAGTATTTAATGCTCCAGCTATCAAGAAGTTTAGAAACTCCATGCTCTCAGGAGCTAAATTCAAAAACTTCGTATTCAGAACAATTTTGAATATATAACATGGTTCTTGCATCTGTTGGACTTGTTTTGTCAGTCATTTCATCATCTTATTTGTCCTATCATGACATTGTTAAATACGCAGAAAGAAGACTTAATTGAAGCATACTTCCTCAACCGACGAAGCCCAGCTAATGCGTTGAAGTGGTATCAGGAACTCTACCCAGACCGCGATGTACTAAATCGCAAGAATTTTGAAGAAAAAAAGGCAAGAAGGTTGTTTTCAGCCCAAAAAAAAAGAACAACAAAAATAGATGAGTTCACAACCATTGCCATCTTGGGGTTTTTCGAAGCCTATCCAAAAGCTTAAGCAGCTGAAAATATCGGTGTGCACAAATCAAGCATACGTAAAGTACTGAAAACCTACCATTACATTACATGTTACAACGAGAGACGGCCAGTACAAGCACTGCTTCCAGGAGATACAGACCGAAGATTATCATTTTGTCACTGGTTCCTATCACAGTCTGTTGGAAACGCTTATTTCCCGAACATGATTATTTGGAAAGACGAATGCCATTTTTCAAACATATCAAAAATAAAAAGAATAGCCATTACTGGTCACGATCAAATCCTCTAAGAACTACACAGATCCATAACCAAGTCTGGTTTTTATTTAACTGTTGGTGTGCGATACTACATAATAAAATGGAATATTAAAATCCGGCGTACAGCGCTAATAACATAAATTCGAAAAGCGTACACAATATCTCTATATATCTCTTTTTGACTGATGTAGGCCCGCCCGTGCTTGCGCGATAGCAATATTAGCCGTTCAGAATTTGTTATAAATTTGGTGGTGTTCCGTAATACCGAAAAAGATTAATGAAAACTTGTTGTATTTTTCTCATTGTGTTGTTATTCTGTAACTAGACAATATAATCTATGTACCTAACCAAACAATACGTAAAGTATTGTTGTTTTTACGAAACAAATAAGAAGAAAACATGTCATGTATGACGTAAAAATACCCAAAATGCGATTCGTTTACATTTCATTTTAGATAAGTATTTAGAAAAAATATATAGCAAAGTACGTAGATAAATACTATTCGAATGCAAATAATAACATATTGGTGGAAATAAGCTCTAATTACAAATGACTATGGTATTACGTTTGTATGGGCAATTTATCCAACGCAGGCTTCTTAAATAGTGAAAAGTATCAAGAGATATTGAATTTGGCTCTGGAAGAAGTGGATAATACCATACCATTATGCGATTTGAGTAATGTCATCTACCAACAGGATGGTGCACCTCCTCATACTAGTACAGCGAGTACACGGTTTTTAGATGAGCATTTTTCTAACCGTTGGATGGGCACATATTATGGTCCAATTAAATGGCCACCACGTTCACCCGACATGACGCTGATGGATTTTTTTTATGGGGCTACCTAAGTGGTCGTATTTATGAAACTCGGTACAATACAATACAATACAATACCATTCAAGAATTAAATGACGCAGTCCATTTTCACCTCAACAAGATTCACCACTCATGGTTGTCTAAGGCTACAAAAAGTGTTTTGAAACGTGCTCGTACCTGCATAAAGCAACATGGAGGCCATATCGAACATAGCAATAGTTTTATTACAGTTTTTGTACCAAATTACTAAGAAATAGTATGTGGAAACAATTAATTAAATTTGACTAACTTCGGGTGCTCTAATTTTTTTCATCCGGTACAATAAAATGATCCTTACAGGAGATTGAGACGATTGGCATCAATTTTTTTTTCCAATTTGATTCATTTTAAGATGCAAATCACGCTTGACTAAAAATTTTTTAATGCCAATATGTTTTTCTCCATTATGGAGCTGATGTTTCAAAAGAAACTGCACCTGTATCTCCTCTGGTTATGGGTGCCCCCATACTGTCCCAGTAAAAAAAACCACAGTATATCTAAAAAAAAAAGGACTGACCACCGTAGCCGAATAATTGACCAACGTATCCGACTATATGCTGATTATGATTTTTGGTAGTCCCTTTATGCTGAATCTAATGAGACTAACTCATAAGATCCACCGAATTGAAAGCACTGCTGAAGCCCAATAAAGCGAGGACTGTGAGTTGTTTATTTTCCATGGCCCATCGTATATCATGAGATACTTTAGCCAGAGCACTCACAGTGCTGTGGCCAGGACGAAAACCGGATTGGAATGGACTTAGAAGGCTATTACGGGATAGTAAGTTGGATAATTGATTCTGGACAACATGTTTTAAAAATTAAGAATAAAAAGTATCCAATGTCCTACCTTGTAATATGAACTCAACTCATGCCAAGTTTCATTTCAATTCATTTAAGTAGTTTCGGCGTGATGCACGGCCATGATATAGACGGACAAAAAAAAGTTTTGGCTTCAGTATCGATTACAGAGTGCACTCCAAAAAAACTATACTAGTAGCCTTGGTTGTACAATTTTAGGCTGCACATAATATTCATGGTCGTACATTAAGCCTTAACTGGTGTGCGGACCCCGCTTTCGACCGACGACGGAAGGATAATTATTGTGCGATTATGTAGAACATAGACAAAAAAATAATCGAGTCCGGTTATTGTACAACCATGGAAAGCGCAGCCAGGAATGTACAGCCAGGAAAGCGCAGCCAGGAATTTGCGACCAAAATGGTCGCAAATTCTTGGTTCTAGGAAATCTAGGAATTTAGGAATTCTAAAGGAGTAATGTATGTGCTCTGTGCTAGGGATTTTCTATCTATCTACACCTAGGGATGTTCGATACAAGTAAGTCGAATTAATTATTTCGATACGTTCTCGGTATCGGAAGAAAGTACTTAAATCGAATCGAATCGAGTAAGTAGGCGGCATGTAATTATGAACGTATTCTTGCGCGCCGCCACGCCGCCATCAAGCTATGTTGCCCCGGTTCAAGCGCCACCCGCTGGTCGGATTTCCACTCTGCCGTGTGACGATACATGTCTGTAACTCAGAAAACCATGTTTTGAGTAAACGGGTAAAGTTTTTTTGGTTGTTCTTGTACATCTCAAGATGTATCTGTCATATTCACAAAATTTTACATTCACATTTGTAATATTTTCAGTTCAAATTGATTTATTCTAGTAATAGCAGTTAGTCATGCAAACTGTTTCATACAAGTCTTATTACGATAGACATTATAACTATATTTACCACAGTCACCAATCTTTTCAGGGGTCTGCCGTATCACAACAAAATGCTATAACTCCGAAAACTATGCATGGGCATTTTTAATTTTTCTTTAACCAAGTTAATGCTTAGTTACTGTTAAAAAGTATTGTTGAAAGAATAAGCTAACTTGAATTGGGTAGGGTTTACGGAACCCTACGGCCAACAACGAATATTTTATTTTTTTAAATAGATTCTTGTTTGACCTTAAAGGTTCCATCCCTTTATAGAATGAAGACTCACAAGCTACATCCAGGTCCAGATCAGGATAATTAGCTCATTCAATAAAAGTACGTAACTCAGGGGCAGTTTTTGGCCGACTCCTTTTATTATATAATAATAAAATATCGATATGAGTAAGTATCGATAATTTTGGAGTACTCATATGAGTGTATCGCTTGACTACTTGATCGTACTTCGTATATGAGAAGTTACCTATCGATACTTTGGTGATATCGGATCATCCCTATCTACACTACAACAAACAGGTTGTAACACAAAAAAGTGTTCTACATACGAATGTACAGAAAAAAGTTGATGTTACAATAACTAGTTGATGACCTCAGTGGCGCAGCGGGCGAGTAGCCTGCTATATGCTGTTATATTATGCAAGAGGCGCGCGGGTTCAATTCTTACTGCGAGACAAATGTTTGCATGTTCTGTAGATAGGTATATGCTCTGGGTCTAGGTGTAGCACCAAGGTACTTATAGTTCTTGATACTTATGACACAGGTAATCCTAGTGTGGTGTCAGGACTATGTAGGTACCTATGTGTCTGTTGAGTGTTTATTTATTTAATTAAAGACAACGTTATTTTATACGATCACTCCATCTCCACATCATGTCTCCATTCATTTACTCGATCACTCACTCTATAGTAAGTTTATTTTAGTTAAACGAGAAACCATGTTATACTTCAAATTATTGCGAGTTTATCATTTCGATTCGGTTACTCGATTCGATTCTACGATTATATGTACAATCATCTGATTTGAAAACGTTCCCATCAGGCGTCAGGCAGCCATCATATCCCATCACTAATGACGCGCATCTCGAGGAGCCAACCAAGCATTTTCCCTCCTTTTACAATTTGTGCTGAAAAATAATAAAATTTTGTGAAACATCAAAAATCCACCATGCGAAAAGTATCAAAAAGCCGTGTAGATGACGATGTAATATCTTCCACGAACGGATCAATGCTCAAGGATGAATCGGAAGCTTCTGCTGCTCCTAAAGACGCAGAAGACAATGATGGTAGCGGGGGGGCCGCCGATTCTAATGAAGAGGAAAACGATCTTACAAGAGATAATGATCGTGCATCAGACGTTTCTTATTCCGAGGGAACCCCGAAGAAATCTAAACTCAAGAAAAAGAGCAAGAAAAGAAAGTCGGTCAAGGGAAAAGCCGCTGAAGAAGAGTATGAGGTACTATTTGTATCCTTACTATAACAAGAAAGTAGCGCGAATTTTAAATTAAATGTGTCACGCTCAGATAAATATTTCGTTGCATTTTATGAAAATTCACATTTCAGGTTGATAAAATAATTGATGCTAAGAAGATAAAAGGTAAACTGCATTACTTGATCCGCTGGAAAGGATACAATGCGGACAATGACACTTGGGAGCCAGAAAAAACGGTGTCATGCCCGGATTTGATCATTAAATACAAAGCAGAGGTATGTTAGGTGTTCATTGTAATTGCCTAGCCTGCTTATATTAGAAATAATAGTTATAGCTAAACTGTATACAGAGCGTCCCAAAACTATGCGACATGAAGGGAAAGTACCTTAAATATTGTAGATAGGATATTTTGCTGAAAGACGGCAAATTCAAATTTCAAGATTTTTTTATTGTCGATGATGATTTTCGAAAAATTACGATATTATCATTCCATAGATAGCTTTGATTAGGTATTCGCAAATAAGTACCCACTTAATAAACGACTTCCTGACACAGTTTTTCTTATTATAGGTGCAAGTGCAGATAAAATGATAAAAACTTATTATTTGAATGCATCCTCTTTAAGCTAGATAGATGGCAAATTTAAAAGAAAAAGAATGTTCTTAAATTTGAAAATGGAACAATTTGCGAGATCGTTTGTTTTTCGGATTTTTATCTGTTTAGTCTTCATTCACTTGCACATATTCAGTATTAACATAATATGATAAAAAAATCAACAGGCAGCGAACTTACTAAAAGATTGTCAATTTGCATAAGACAAGAAGGATCACATTTTGAGCATTTAATTAATTAATTTACAAAAAATACTCAATTGACTTCGGCAGTTTTAAGTATGTTTTTAATTTGATTAAAATGATTAATTTTACGTTATTCCTTTCTTTTAAGATACTATGTTACATAAGAGGAATTATTATTTTTTGTTAATTCTTTCGATTGGCATCATAAAAATATGGAGTGTTTTTATCACATTTGAGTCGGTTTCATCACATTCACCCAGACAAAGCAAGTTATTATTAGAAAATCTTTGAATGCAGTATTTCTAACTTTTAAAAATAAAATAAAGTCTTCTTTCAGCTAAATATCCTATCTACAATATTTAAGGTACTTTCCCTTCATGTCGCATAGTCTTGGGACGCCCTGTATATATGTGAGTAATGGCTAATATATAGTAGATTATCTCTACTATAAATTTGTCATAAGTGATTTCATTTGGATGATTAAGTAAATAATATTTTGTATCATAACCTGGATTTTTAGGGCTATCATGACATAACCCATAAACTTACTGGTGATAGCTGTCATCATCTTCAACTTTGTACTTGTTATGGATTTTAAAGTTGATTTCAATTCCACTGATAAGGAAACTTACTTAACCACTGAATTAAAAAAAATTAAGTTTCCTGATAATTATAAGATGTTACACAATAAGGCTGTTCAGTGCTAGTCAGGTCACTGCTTATTGCCCCTATATTAATTGTCTAATATATCACCCATCTAGGTTTTTTTGTCAATGATTATTCAAGCTCCAAGCAAGGTTATTAAAGAAGAAAGAAATGCAGAATGGATACAAAAATTGAATTGTTATTTCAGAAAGAAAACTCGCGTAAGGACAAAGCTGAAATGAAGAAAAGCGAGAAAAAAGGCAAAAAAAGGAAAGCTAAGGAAAACAACCGAACACCTGCTAAGAAACCAAAGACTGATTGGGATAGCTCAAAAGATGATGAGAATGCTGAGTATGAGGTAATATTTGGTGGCAAAGTAATTGCTGTTGAAAAAAACTAAACTATATTAGTGGACATATAGTAAACTTACTAATGCTTAATGTAGAAAAAACTAAATATCTCTGCTTTCACATAGCACAAGTTTCATCACCACCGGAATCATTTAATATTAAAATACAGATGTGCGGTAATCTAAATTCACCCCCTGAGATCAATTGTATCTGCGGTTCGATCGATCGTGTAGAATCTATAAAATATCTGGGAGACGTACTTGATGAAAATCTGACTTTTAGGCAACACATAAATACTCTCTCGGGTCGCGTCCGAAAACTAATTCATATTATGAAGCTACTTCGTGACGGGGCTGACAAGGAGGCTCTTATGCTAGTGTACACGGCTCTCTGCCAATCTGTTATTTGTTATTGTTTAATGGTCTGGGGCGGAGCAGCTAAAACCTCATAAATAAGACTGGAGAGAGTGCGTCCGTTTTGAAGGTAATGTTTAAGAAACCTTTCCGATACCCTACTAAATCCCTCCACCAAGAAACTGATACACTTACAGTTCGTCAACTTTATGTTCAGAAGGCAGCTCTTTGGTACCATAAGTCATGTGCATCTTTGACCAGTCCTCTAAATGCACGCCGACAAAGTTAAGATCAGAAAATGGCTGATCATGCTCGACTACAATGAAACAGAGTCTATATTGGTTGCCATCTCATAACAATTTTAATCAACACAATCCACAAACTCTCCACACACACACAAACACACACTGATCCATCAAACCTAATTCTGCCCGGCTAACTTATTTTTTTTTTTTAACTATTTTTGCGATGTTTCGCAGGATATTTTGTACTCACAAGAAGTAATTTAAATGTTTGCCTTGCACTTGTTTATCTCTTGTCACGCTTGCAAATGAATGAGTAACATTAATCAGCTTATCAATCGCCATCGGTACTGCTGTGCTATCAATCTCAATAGGACGCGGGGAGTCATAGTCATCCTCAGGTGTATGACGTCTATCTAAACGTTCCGACACTGGGGTAGGTGGAACGTACATAGTCAGGGCTTTCCTGTAGGTAACGTTGAATTCGGACATTAACTCACGGATTCGCCTCTCTTTCTTAAAGACTGGGCATGATTTGTGCATCGCCATGTGGGAACCATGACAATTAACACATTTAAATGTAGTGTTCTCACAATTTTCATGTTTTTTGCTGCACTTCGGGCAGACAATCTTTAAGCTAGGACAAAACTTAGATAAGTAGCCAAATTTCCAACAACAACCACATTGGGTCACTGGAAATATGTAGGGGTCTACTTTGATGCGCATATTGTGAATAAACACATGGGGCAGAACAGAAGCCCCTTTAAAACCTAATCTAATCGATTCGCTTGAGATCCATGCAGCTCCCTTATCTTCTAAATTTCTTCTATTCAGACGTTTCGCTGTCATGATTTCAAAAGGCGAAGAATTTTTTAATATTTCTTCCTCAGAAAGGTTCATCTCCACATTTTTTATGACGCCATATGATAAGCCAACTTCAGATGTTTTAAGGCATCTCCACTCTAGGTCGGAAAAAGCTTTCGTTTGGACAAATTGTTCCGCACTCAACTCCTTATCGAACGTGATTAAAATTTTAGAGCTGCTGACATACTTAACTTTTATAATATTGTATATATTATGTTCTTGCAAAATTTTTGCCAACGCAAATTGCTTCGGTAAAGGATTTTGGCTCGTAACACATACTTGAATACAATTTCCTCCCTCTTCCTCTTCCCTTCTTCCTACCTTTCTCCCTCGTGAAACTCTTGTCCACTCTTTCTCTGGCGAATTGTTGGGGCTGACCGTTTCTTCTCCTTTCCTCTTCCTTCCAGAAGTAGTTTCTAGGTTCATATCATTGTATGTATGATTTTCTAAAGGTGTTGATTCCGGAAGAACATTTCCCTCTACTTCTCCTGTTCCATCTAACTGAATCAACTCGGTCAAGCTATGTAATTCATCGCGACCGAGCGCTTAGCCAGTCCGAATGTACGGACCAGCACTACGCACCGATCGAGATAAGAAATAGATAATTCGTTATTAATCACTCAGCGGGGAAGATGCGCACGGCCTTCACACTCGGATGCAATTCATGACTGATACACATGAAGATATAATTATCTTTCTTAGTCCACCCCTACATACTGAAAAAACCTACCCTCTAAATTACAAGTCTCTAGGACTTGTTTGGGCTGTGCGTTGATTGTCAGTTGGTGTGTCGCTCAACGCTTTTATATATTAAGCTTAAACAGTTAGGGCTATAAAAAAAAATATTAATATTTATTGCTCTATTTTTTTTAGGTTGAGCGGATTATGGAAGTGCATCACAAGAAGGATGGCTCGCGCGAATTTCTTATCCATTGGAAGGGGTGGTCCAACAAATTTGACTCTTGGGAACCTGAGAACAATTTGAATTGTTCAGATTTGATCAAGAAATTTATGGACAAGGTATGTACATCAAATGTTTGGCAATCGCACAAACAACCCAATAGCTGAAACTAATGTAACCGACCGGTGCCGCGGTAATGCGGTAGGCTGGAACCGCGGGTATGTAGCGTGTACGGTCTCAGAGCTCAAAAAACATGTTCTAGTCTAGCTTGTTATGACTTAAAATCTGATTATAATTTCCTCAAAATTCAGCTTATATTCATAATTATAAAAACTGGGCAAGTGCGTGTTGGGCTACGCGCAGTATAGGGTTCCGTAGTTGCCCATAAACTTTCCAACTTGTAAAGCCTCCTCAGTCGTGATAGTTTTCCTTTTAACTTCGTTATAATTATAAACTGCTGCTGTTCACATATCCAAAAACAACTATTTAGCTGGCCGAAGGACGGACACTTGGCTAAACTACCTTTCGTAATGAGACCTTAAGGGTCTCATTACGAAAGGTAGTTTAAATCAATGGTTTATCTTTTAGACTTTTGAATCCTCATTTTCAAAAATTATAATACAAAAGAAACCAGTTTTAAAATTTAATGCTATAATAAAGTAGCGGACAGTCTTTTTGACATTTCAAAGCGGTTTGACCACAAATAAATGCTAAAAGATAAACCGCCTGATTAATCGCCTCAACCTCTTTGAGAACCTACTTTCTTTTGGTAGCAAATCAAAATGTTTCTTTTTTATTTTGGTTTTGTAGTTTTTTCTTAAATCAAATGGACATCTCGTGGTTTTATTTATATTTGAATTGTAGACGTAAGTCGCTTTGCAATGATACTCTTTTTTCGATAAGGTATATCTTCTCTGACAGAACTCAAGTTAAACTCAAGTTTAGACCACGTTTTGTAATGAGACCGTAAGGGTTTTTAAGTTGACGTTTCTATATGATCCTTGTGATTTCAATAAAAACCTATTGACTTTGACTTTGTTTCTTGTTGGCTACGGAACCCTAAAAGAAGGTCCCTGGGAGTCTCATTAACTAGTGTATTTTAAGATTCTGATGAATTAACATTTCTTTGTTAATGTTTATTGTAGGTGGATGATGCGCGTAAAACTCAGTCGCGGAGCCTGAGAGTTGCTCCGGAGTCTACAAATCGATTTACACTGCAAGATCCTACTACTGGCCGCAGACTGAGCAAAAGACGTGGTCAGCGCCAAAGGTAATTATGATTCCTATACATATACGAGGGTCATTCAATAAATACTTAGCCTACAAAAAGTATACGAAAATTTTGGAAAAGTGGCAATTTATTTTTCAACATAGTCTCCTTTTTGTTCGATACACTTAGCCCAGCGATGCTCCAACTTTTTTAACCCGTCCGAAAAATAGTTTTTGTCAAACTCTGCAAAATAGGCCTCCGTGGCGGCGATGACCTCCTCATTTGATCCATATCTATTCCCGGCGAGTGATTTTTTCAGATTAGGAAACAGAAAGAAGTCACAAGGGGCCAAATCTGGAGAATACGGTGGATGGGGCAGCAATTCGTAGCGTAATTCGACCAATTTGGCCATGGCAACGGCAGACGTGTGAACCGGTGCGTTGTCGTGGTGAAACAGCACTTTTTTCTTCGCCAGATGGGGTCGTTTTTTCTTTAATTCGGCGTCGAATCGGCCCAATAAATCGGCATAGTAAAGCCCTGTAATTGTTTTACCCTTCTCGAGGTAATCGATGTAGATCACACCTTGTGAATCCCAGAAAACGGTGGCCATAACTTTTCCGGCCGATTTTACAGTTTTCGCCTTCTTTGGAGCACGTTCCCCGGTCTGGATCCATTGTTTTGATTGCTCCTTGGTCTCTGGTGTGTACCAGTGGATCCAGGTTTCATCGACGGTCACAAAACAACGCAAAAACTCAGCTGGATTCCACTTAAACAGCGCCAAACACGTCTCCGATGTGGTCTCACGGTTGCGCTTGTTTTCCGGTGTGAGTAAACGCGGCACCCATCGCGCCGATAGCTTTCTCATGCCGAGTTCCTCGTGAAGAATATGATGCACTGTTCCTTCTGAAATGCCTACAGTCTCAGCTAGCTCCCGAACCTTCAATCGGCGATCTGCCAATACGAGATCATGGATTTTTTTTATGTTTTCCTCCGTAGCAGCTGTTTTCGGTGCACCTGGACGTGGTTCATCAAAAACCGACGTACGGCCACGTGCAAACTCGTTGAACCAATTCTTGACGGTGGCCATCGATGGAGAAGAGTCACCGTACACAGCATCCAAGCGCTCTTTGATTTCGATGCGCGTTTTCCCTTCCAAAAATAGGAATCGAATCACCGAACGATATTGCTCTTTTTCCATTTTTGTAAAACCGATCGACAAGTTCGCTTCCATAAGTTGTCAAATTAATACAAATGAAGGGATTGGAATGAAAATTTGAAAAAAGAATTAAAAAAGAATGTGCTACACTGTGGTAAAACTCTTTTGAAACTACAGCACCCTCTGGCGATGAGGCTAGGTACTTATTGAATGCACCTCGTATGATATTGTATAATTATTGAGATATTCTAAAATAATCATTCTTTTATTTCAGAGTTCGTTATGATAATGCTGAATAGGGGTTTTTTATGGTTTGGTAGTGGTTTTACCAAGAGTTTTACCTTATAGAAGATGCAGTAATGTGCCCTATTTATCTCTTGTTTATTTTATTGAAATATGCTATCAGGATTCTATTATATGGTAGAGCATTGTGTCATTCATCGGCAATTCCGTTTTGTATCCGTAGCTCTCATTACTAAGTACAATTCATCAGTTAGCATCAGTTGCGCATCAGACAATAATTGACATTATTATGCCGGGACGCTAAAAGCACACATTTGTGAATTATATCTCATTGCATTGAGTTTGAGTCCTTACCTCACAGATGCGTTTTCGCCGATATTTTCAGCGATACGAACGATATCATAGCATCACATACAGTCGCCCGCAAAATAATATATGCATTACATATTTTTTTAATGTATAAAAAACATACAAATGTATATAGACCGGGAGTTCATAGTAGTCAAAGCCAACGCTAACAATCGAGTACCAAGACATGTCATACATGGCTAGATTAGGTTAATAAAGGAAAAAAAAAACTTTAACTCTTTTTCTACCTAAACGCCTACGTTACTTTTATGTACTCTTTTGTCCTTTTTTACCCCATTTATGACCCGCCTTGGTACTCGATTGATGAGGTTGACGACAGAACTATGAACTCCCGGTCTACTACAACAATACATAACATAAGTCGAATACTGTGAGTGACTGTAAATACAGTTATAAATAATGCATATTATATTTGAAATAATGCTGGACATTTTCCACACAGCATCATCTAGCCTCCAACTAAGCAGAGTTTGTATTATGGGAAATAAATGACTGATATATTAATTATATACTTTTTTTTGTAAATACATACATAATAATATTATACATAGAAAACACCCAGATCCGTGGCAAATATTTGTAGATCATACAAACATTTGTCCCGCGGCGGGATTACGTCTAGCGTTACGCAGTATCGCAATTGTTGGGTAGGACGCATTGTTATCGTGACGTAATAAACAACTATTTTAATCTTTATGAGTAAGAGGACTTAGAGCAAACTGCTGCGGTCACGGCGACTAGCGGTTCAGACTGACGCAAACTTGACACAATTTGACAACCTTTTCTCTTTGATCGCCACCGCGTCAGTTGGACCGGGCCTTTACTTGTAAAGATTTCTAGGCCATAAGTGTTTAAGATCGCACAAATGATACAAAATGAAGGCCAGTTATAGCAAAAACGCAGCCATGTTGGGAAGAGAATCCAATGAGACCAATACAATTTAAAACAGTCGAACTGTACTACAGTTCGACTGTTTTAAATTGTAGCTCTACAGGTGATTTAAGCAACATGGTATGAAAGATACGGGATGAAAAATCTCAAAGCTTTTAAGGAACAATTATCTACGTTTTTGGATAGCTCAGATGGTAGCAATGCTTAATCTTGTGTACAAGTTATAACCATTTCTGAGGCTATTCTTTTGAACCACATTGCTTGAATCATTATGCATGATAATTATTTTATTCTTGGAATTGTATTTTTTTGTTTTACCCATGTGCAATAATGGATGGCTTTTGAGAGGTTATGCAAATTAATAGTTGTATATTAACACGCAGCACGTAGCATGACTCTGATGAGGCTAGAAAAACAAAAGCCGTTCATAAAATGTTTCTTTTACTTAGTTGTTAAATTGGAGCAACTAGATACTGCAAGTAAGTAGCCTTTGTATGCACGCGCTCCCGATCGCAGAACATAAGGTCGCACCAATCGACGTCAAACTTTACAAATTCAATTTTTCTATTCAGTTAAGTTTTTCTATAAAAGGTATGCATAGCTCAAGAATATATCACCACTTAAATTGTCAAGTAACTTCATTGACTAAAGAAACAGGAAGGGCCTTACTCAAAACGCTGTTTAGATTCCTATCGCGGTGCTCACGGTGTGGCCCTCTGGAGCACCAAAGCGGGCGTATTATGCTGCTTGAATATTTGTAGCTTTAATAATCAAAAACCGTTGTTTAAAATTTGCTTTAACAAGGTTTGTCCAATCTTGTAGTGTATGTCAATACATTGTTTATTTTTGGACAGATATAATTTATGAGTAAGGTCTTTAACGTCTGTGGCACAACCTTAATAATGACCTCTCAATTTTCGTCTTAGGTTAATATGGATTATTATTATTTTTACTATATTATTGAAATGTTTGTTTAATGCCAGGCTCTACGACATTTTATGAATTGTTACAACTACTAAACACTTCATAACATTTACCCTGGCTTATAATGGACGTTGTTGTAGGTACTACATAGTTTCTTAGAAATACTTAAATCTAAGTAATAGAGACTAAAATGGTAATTTAAGTAAAAAAATATTACATTAACACTTTTATTGTGCTAAATAATCCTCTCTCATTAAAATTTAGTTTTATATTTTGTTATAGAACATTAGGTAGGTACTTCATTAGTAATGAGGTATATTCAGTACACATAAAAAATTTCATTAACTTAAAAAAAAATATTTATAATTAAAATTTTCATTAGCCAGACAATAATGTTGTCACCAGTTGGACATTTTGCAAAGAAATAAAAAACATTCACCTGATGAGGTTAGTTTACACCAATTTAATGGGCCTCTGTGATAGAGATGAATAAAAATTACCATTAAATAAATTCGTTTTTTTTGCTATCTGTTTAATAAAATTAATATCAACGTATTAATGTTTTAGCAGAATTTTTTAAATTTGCACGTTTTGTTTCTATTTCCCAAAAAATCTAGAATGTTCACACATTTTACTACTTCACAAGTTTGATTTTAGGTAACATTTTCCTGATGAGTGTGTTCAATAAACACAGACAGTGTTTATTGAAATGTTTTTAATATTAAAACATAAAATAATTCAGCTTAAAATTGGCCAACCTGAAGTTCGGTTGAAGGCTGCGCAGTAAACAATTTTGATCTCGTATGCAGTGACAGAAAGTTTATGCGCTAACTGCGCATAAACTTTCTGTCAGTAACTAAAGAGTCAGTTTAGGGGGCGAAGTATAAACCGTGGGTACTGTACATAGCTTAAAAAAATCTTATGTTATTGTAATTAGATAATAAAGTTCAGCTCTGGTAGCAGGTAACTATAAACAAAATCCACAAAATGATATGCCCTGCACTATTCCGCAATTGGTGTGTTTTTGATGAAAGAAAATAAATAAAAATAATACCTAAACTGATGTTTTACTCGTAAACTGTTGCAAAGTTTTTTTAATTGTGAAACATACCTATGATAGTACTACTATTCTAGTAGGATAGAATAGAATAAACGTTTAAGAAAAAAAAATTACATTAACACTTTTATTGTGCTAAATAATCCTCTCTCATTAAAATTTAGTTTTAAATAAGGCTATTGGGTGTAGTCTGTACCAAAATGGAAAAGGTAGTGACTGTAAAAATATAACAGGTAAGTTTAATATTATTCATATAAATACATAATATTATAAGATAAATTATTCATGATAAAAACCCATAATAAAAAAAAATTAATACAAAGGTATATGGAAGTGAAAAGAAGAACTGATTGAAAGTATGAAAGGACATGAATGATACGCAGGAAATGAAAAGAAGGATGACGATATAGATAAGAGAGATGTCTACATTAATGTTACTATGTTGTATTTGGCCTTCAATAAGGATCTTTTTTTTAGTTTTAGTCTTGTCAAATTTGACAGTTTGTTAGTTTTAACCTTCCTAATTGGAGGTGACAGATTGTTCCAACACTTAAAACTCTCAGATCTATGGTGTTGAGTAGTACATAAAAGGGGTAGGATAGTTCGATGCCCATTATTCTTCTGCAAGTGCAGGTAAGCTATTTATTTTGTTTAAAACTTGAAATTTACACATAACATTCGATAAAACACTAGTGTATTATATACAGTAATTTTTGGTGTAATTTCTACAAGACGCTATTATAAACGCGAAAGTTTGTACTCTTTTACGCAAAAACTGGTGAATGGATTTTGTTGAAACTTTACAGTAATATAGCTTATACATCAGAATAACACATAGGCTATTTTTTAACCGAATACAACGCGGGCTTAATAACTACTGTTAAATACTTTTTAGTAATCTGTGGCGCGGAAAATATGAGTATTCCATCACAGATTAGTACAATGTTGTTTTTCGTGCGCGAACGAAGAATGTGTAAATACGGTGTTATAATCGGAGTTTATCATTAGGTGTATCAGAGGAAATCCGAAGAAATATAGTCACCGTCATAGCTCATAGAATTAGCAAGGTGAAGTGTTAATGGGCAGGCCACATACCTCGCAGACAACCGCTGGCGAAGGACCTCGATACGACGAATATGTTGCAGTATTGAATAAATAAATTGCAACCCTCTTGCCTCTTTCCCTATTTTGAATGGCACGATTTAGAATTTTAACACAGTCACGCCTGTTTCCCGGAGGAGTAGGCAGAGACCATTATTTTTATAAATTAATATTATGTAGATAAATGCAATGTCAATGTGTAATGTAATGAATGTACATTTAGCACATTACGACGCGTCAAGACGTTGAATCGCTCAAGGATGGGAGACGCGAGGCTAAGCGGCCTGTGCATGCTCAGTCTTCAGAACACAGAAGAGAAAAGATCTGACAGAATTGTACCCACCT
Organism: Perizoma flavofasciatum; assembly: GCA_958496245.1. Lineage (NCBI taxonomy): Eukaryota > Metazoa > Arthropoda > Insecta > Lepidoptera > Geometridae > Perizoma > Perizoma flavofasciatum. Next base: position 7,394,983 of record OY292431.1, read on the forward strand.
ACGCGTTCTTATTCTTTGTACTCACGCGATGGCAAACGAATCTCTGTGTACCGACAGAGAAAACAGATGGGGATGAATAGAATAGAATAATCGTTTATTGTCTTACTGTGTGTACAAAGATGAAATACATTGGTAACATTTAGTAACAACAGTTGCCCTTCCTATTGTATACCCAATAATAAAAATATATCTACACAAACAAACAAGGGATGATTTGAAAGCAGGATTTTGGGGTAAGTTTGAATTGAATGAAACAGGTTTTAATTACAAGTATTTTTAAACTAACGAATACCTGCCGAGATTATTCAGATGCTTCATACATCTTCATATACACATATTTACAAAATATTATATTAAATATAATAATAATTGTTAATAATGAATACATTTAGACTCCTTCGAGGTCCGGCCTCGGCGGAGCCACCAATACGAGATCGAACTCCGGCGCCGGCGCATCCACGCTCCGTATGCGCGGCGTCAACGCTAGCGCGCGCTCCGGCAGGCGCTGCCCGCACGAGCCGCAGCTTGGCTCCGGCGTGCAGTCAGCGTGCACCGCGCGCGCGCAGTGCCCCGTGCGCACCGCCGGCCGCTCCTCCAGCGCGCGTCCGCAACTCACGCACGTGCCGCGCACTGCTAGCCCGCGCCCCGCCGCCGTCAACGCGCGTGCCAGCGCCGCGTGCGCCTCGCGCCCCGCCGTGCGCGCGCACCCCGCCCACAGCCGCGCGCGGTGCGCCGCCGCCGTCGCCGTCGCCTGCGCCACCGCGCGCGACCCGCACGCGCGCTCCAGCACCGCCTCCGCCGGCAGGTACGCCAGCGCCTCCAGCAGCAGCGCGGGGGGCGCGCTTGGACCCGCGCCCTTCAACAGCCGCGACCACATGTCGGTGGCCACGGCCGGCGGCACGGTGGGTGAAACGCGCGCGCACAGCGACCCCGCAGCTGCCACGAGCGCTGCTCGCTCGTCTCCCGCCACGGCGCGCTCTGCCTGCCGCAGCAGCGCGTCGAGCGCTCCCGACGCGTCGCCCGCCGCCTCGAGGCAGAGCGGCTCGGCGTCGAGCGGGCCCGCCTCGCGCACGATGGCGAGAGCCTCCTCGGGGCGCACGCGGCCTGCCTCCTCGAGCAGGAAGGCGCGCACGGCGGCGGGGCGGGTCGCGCACAGGTTGCGCAGGTGCGCGGCGGCCGCCTCGCCGTGCAGGTGCCCCGCCGCGCGCAGGCACTCCCCGAAGTCGAGCGCGCGGTCGGGCAGCGCGGCGGCGAGCGCGGCGGCGGTGGCGGCGGGCGGTAGGCGGTCGGCTACGAGCGCGGCGGTTGCGCGCGGTCGGAGCCGCACGAGCGCCGGTAGGTGCACCTCGGGCGGCGGCGCATGCTCGCTCAGGTGTTCGAACAGCTCGTCTAGGTCGGCCTCCGAGGGCTCGTTGATGTCGAGGAAACGTTCGATAGCAGCGCCGGAGCTAGCGTCGTTACGCGCCGCCTGGAGGCGCCACAGAATGCGAGGGCGCGAGGGCGGCGGCGGGGCGCGGGCGGGTGCGCGCGCGTACAATGCGAGCCAGGCGCGGTCGGCACGCTCGCCCTCCACACTTGCCGCTAGCTCGAACAGCTCCGAGATCAGCGCCTGATCGGCAGGAAGGGCACCCGAGTTCAGCTGCCCCGTTAGGAATTCTAGGATTTCTAAGCAGCCGCGGACATCCTGTTAGACAGAGGAACGAGGCACGGTGTTACGGAGAAAGTAGCTTGTTATAAATGGTCAGACAGTGTATTTATTTACTCTATATGAAAACCAACAGCAGGTGTAATAGATAAACTTATAGAAAAAGGAAGCCAATTAAAGGTTTCACGTCTAAAAACAACTTAGAAACAAACAGCAGCTGCAGCCTGCCTGCATAGAATAACCAACATGTTTCTTAGAAAGTATTTTTATAAATGAACAGCCTAGTTATTATCAAGTGTTAGTGTTATCGTAGGTACTGACTCGTGTCGGGGCGGGGTCGGTGGGCAGAGCGGGGCGGGCGAGCAGCGCGCGTGCCACACGCAGGCGGTTGTGCTTGGCGAGCGGGCCGGCGAAGGGCGCGTCGCGCGCGCACTGCTCCAGCAGCCGCACCGCCGCCGCCGCCTCGTGCTCCACCATCACCCGCAGCGGAGACACCCCGCTAGGGCCCTTCGAACAGACACTCGCACTATTATAGTATGCATGTAACACTATCACTTACCCATTCTTTAGGCAGAATGCATACGCTTGAAAATAATTATAACAGAAAACGATGACTATGCCTACGATATTTTGGTTCTAGGACATAACGGTTTTCTCGCAACTGGTGTCCTACATACCTATGTATCTGAGGATGGCTAGAATCGGGTATAGGTACCTCGTCAAGCAACGCGTGCAGTGCGTCGTGCCTCGCGGAGGGTCGCCTGTGGTCGGGCAGCGCGTGTCCGCCGGGCGCGCGTCCCGCCAGCGCGTCCGCCGCCGCCAGCACGAGCGCCGAGCCCGCGCAGGCGCACACGCCGCCGCCGCCGCCGCCGCGACGCACCGCGCACGACAAGGACACGTGCGATGATAGCTCGCGCAGCGCCGAACCCCAACCACCTGAAACAATACCCTTTTAAACACTTCTCTACACAGCTATGTTATAACGGCGTTTTTGGGACATCTGATTTTACTTGTAGAACATTTTGTATTAGGACGCATACTTACGATGTAACGCAGTGCCAGTTTGAACGGGCTTCTACGATTTCGCTTTGTACAGTTTGTATAATTCTGGAAAGCTTAGACTTTAGTTTAGAATATTGAGCTACAATTAAAGATCCGCCTTGGCTATCCGCTATTTGAAACCTTAAGTTACCATTACCTTGTTAAAGTCGAATCTACTTTTTCTTCCACTTACTCGGAAATTGCACTATTTTTCGACTACCGACTGTACCTAAACATACACTAGAGCTGTTTTTATAGGTTCTCACCGATAGCGGCAGCAATTGCACCGACGCCGCGCCACAGCCCCTTATCTCGCGTGAAGACGCTCGCTCGATGCGGGTCCAGAGACGTCAGCGGCAAAGATGCGACAACTCGCTCTACTAGAGTTGGTTCAAAGTCTGCCAGACGCTCGATCAAGGCCTGAAGGTGGGAACATAATGAATATTATATTGGTTCAAAACTAAACAGTTCAATCGTAGTATCACCGTTCTTTAGTGTCCAGTTAAGCATCTTTCGCACGAGCATTTATTCAATGTTTTAACGCGCGTTATTCATAACATGTGATCGCATAGTTCATAGTTACTATATCGCACTTGGGCGCTTTTTCATTGCGGCCCGAGTGTTTTTTATCGGTCTTCGCTCTATTTTAAACGCGCGCATTGCACCCAAATGCAACATACGGAAACGCTTTCTAAGACAAAAAAATAATGTAAATTATTTTTGTGAACATACAAGCTTATACAGAACCCTCAGTGTGTGAGTCGGACTCGCACTTGTCCGATTTTTTATTTTAAATCTTTAAAATAAAAAATCGGACATAAATCGAATATAAATTTATTTAAGCCCCAGGACGAGATTTAGAGGCTTTTGTGCTAGGTTAATGAATCTGCGTAGAGTAATGGTTCAAAGCACTTAAAAATAAGATAAATCTACACTAATATTATAAAGTGGTAAAATTTTACTGTTTCTTAGTTTGTCCCTAGGGCGAACGGAGCGGCCGCTCAAGGCGCCAAGGGTAAGGGGGCGAAGTAGGCGCCCCTGGCCCGTGGCGAAGGCTCCTAGGTGCTCGTGGTGCCCTTGGCGTCAAAGGCGCCTGGGTTTCGAAGCACTTCTGCTTACTTGACGTGCCCAAGAGATACAACCGCTTTCTTATTTTTTAAATAAAAAATAACTATACCCAAAAGACATTCCCTCTTTAGATTTTTTTTATTCTTTACCACTGAGTTGCTGTACCTCAGGTACAGCTCTTAGGAGAGCGCTGATCTGGGACGCCTAGGCGCCCTCTAAGACATGTTCATTCATTTAACTTCTAATACCTCTTTTGATATTTTATTTTACTTTAAAACAGAGACACCGTGCTTTAATCACAGCAGGCGCAGGAAGCGGCAGACGAATCTTTATTTTTTAAATGCAGTGTCTCAGTGGTAGATAAAATAAATAAAAAATATATCTGAAATATATATTTTTCCTTTCGATGGCTTATTTTAAGTCTCATATCCTATTTTACCACTGAGGTGCGGCGCCTCAATAATATAGAAAAATAACGGTTATAAATAAAAGAAGAAAGTGAAGCTGACGCGCCAACGTTTCCAGAGGTATTATTTAAAACCGAAATTAATGATAATTATTGATCTCAAAATGAATGTAGACATCGTTTTATTATAAAATTCAGAGTAAAATGATTGATCTCCTTCAATAAGTAATTCTTGTTACCTAAATATATTTGACTTGTTTAATTTTTTACCAACTGTTCTACCTATGCGTATACAGGGAGGAGTGCAGAACGTGGTATTTTAATTTAAATAATGGTGTAGGGGCCGCCAAAATTGTATCTCGCCCCAACCTAAATCTGGCCTCGGGCCGGCACTGGGGGTATTCTCTGGAACTACTGAACCGATTCTAAGAATTATTTCACTAGGTATCTGTGATTATTATAGGCTATTATATTTTGGTAAGTTTTCGGTTTGAAATTCAAATAAATCTAATCTAAGTGTTTTATGTCAAAAATAAGTTAACGCTGACGAAGGCATTTTACCGCGTGGCATTTTACTATTCCGCTAATAAAACCGACGACTCCTAAAGTGTGGTTCTATGAGCATTCTACTAAAATAAATGCGAAGGTATGGATGTTTGTAGCTAATACGCTTCGTAAGGGTTGAACTAGATTAACACATAGGATACTTTTTACTCAGGTACCACGCAGGCGAAGCCGTGGGCAGAGGCTAGTAAAGTATAAGAACCTGAGTAGAGTCGGGTGAAGGCGGTATGTTGATTAGGTCCCCGCGGACGGCGGCGTCGCCCAGAGCCTCCACAAAGGACCGCTCACAAGAACACTGCTCCCACAACATGCTCCATAGCTCCTCGCTGAAACATTAAGAAAGGGTTACCACTTCTATTTATACTATAACTCTGCCCTGCTTCGCCCATGCGGTACCTGGATAAAAAGTAGTCTATGTGTTATTCTAGATCATGAACTTTACCTGTTCCAAATTTCATACAAAAGAGTAGTTACGGAGATTATAAGCAACAAAAATCCAAACTTTGCCATTTATAATATTAAGTAGGATTATTATTGCCACTGGGGTACAAATGGATGTTCTGTAGGCATTTGTTCCAGATCTAGGTGTTGTGGTACCATGGTACACATACTTCCTAATACCCATGACATAGGGAACCCTAGTGGGGAGTCACAGGTGAGGTATGCGACTGTTGGGTTTTAATTCTTCGTCGTCAACAACCACCTGTAGAAGCCCACTGCTGGACAAAGGCTACCTCCAAAGAATGCCATAATGAGCAGTTCAACCACTGAACTACTTCATGATGCCATTGATCAGGTGGTTGACCTTCCAATGCCGAGTCGTCCGGTTCATGGTCGCTATTCTAGTACTTTTTATTCCCAGCGGTTGTCGGTTCTGTGAACTAAATGTCTGCCCCTTGCTGCTTCAACTTCTAAGATCTACTTCTTTGGTGCGTTTAATTCTCCAATGAATGTCCTCTCAGTTTGTAGTAAGGTGTAATATATTTGTATCCTATTTCTTCAGTAGTCTATGAATGTACGAATTAACTCACCCAAGCCCATGTTTGATGCATAGCCTCACAACTTGCTCTGCGACATTCTTACTGCTCAGAATGTGGGATCGCTCAGAGATGTTCTCTATGATCCTTACAACCAGTGCTTTAGCGTCAGACCCGTGTGCTGTGCCGAGTAGTCTTAGTGCTTGCAAATGGCGCCCTGCGGAGTAGAAGGCCTGGGCTCTAGCGAGGAGGTCTCTCGGGCGGACCCGCACGACGCCGCGGCGCCCTAGGAGGGATAGGGCTCCGTCCACTACACACGCGCCCGCTAAGGCACTGCCGCCCGCCACACACATAGCACGAGACACACGACCATCTGTCCAGTGGCCCTATCAGAAAAACAAATTGATAAAAATGCAAAGCCTAAAACATTTTTCACAGAAGTATAGGCTCTGAATACTCCCTACTTGATTTCAAAACATACAATTTCATAAAACTAGAAGCCCCATTGCAGTGAGAAATCCCCGATTTAAAATAGTTAATTGCGTATTTGAAGTTGTCTTGAGATAAATCTTTCAATAAATGTATGTATGGTGTTACATACATTTATATGGGCGAAAATAGCCTCCATCTCATCATTTTTTCAGGAAAAAATGTTTTAGATTGCATAAGATTTTGCGAACCTTGAAAAAAGCTGACGCATAAACTGGTTCAATATCAGACAGTTCCAATGGCTTTTCATAATCATCTCCCCAAAGTCGTAAATTCTCGTCTCTGTCGAATATCGCCAAAGAGCCTCCGAGCCAGCCCATCCAAAGTGGCACAGTTTTCAGTTCTACCCGCTGCACTGGTTTGATTGATATACAAGAGCCTGTGATGCTTAAGGTGAGCCATTGTAGTGAAGTTGCTCGCGCGCAGACAATGACTCTTTCGTCGATTTCGCTCCACTCGAGCACAGGAAGTGTTTCTGGCGGACCGGTGAGGCGCATGCCGGCCGCGCGGCCTCCAGCAACTATGATGAGCCGGGTGAGCGTGGCCAAGGCAAGGACGCGAGCGCAGCGGGCGGACATAGTAACCACTTCACCCCGAGCCCCAGAGAAAAGGCAGGAGGTTTTAGTCGAGCGCACTCCAAGAGGCCGCGTGAACTTCATCAACCAGACCGAGCCACCCGTGTCCAGCGCGAGACCTGAACTCACAGCCCACGTCACTCGCAACGTTCCCCACATCTCTCCTCCAAGAGTGACGCGTCTCAGTATAGTTCCTTGTGTGCTTTCATACTGGCATATAAGCCCTCTAGCATAGCCAGCGAGAAGCCTTGAGCTGTCTTTATTGTACGCTAATGATGCGATGGCGCCGCTTGAGTCAATGTTCGCCTTGCAGACCCATCTCAATGTTTGGTCATAGAATGATAGGAGTTGTCCCTGGGCAGTGCCCACAGTGAGTTTTCCGTAGGTGCCTACACCTAAAGCTGTAGCAGCACCTGCAGATGATCTCTCCTGTAATCAAACAAAATTCTTTTTTTTTAATGTATTCTTGCTTTAAGTACATGTGTAGCATTTTATCATCGCCCTTAGCATAAGATTTTAGGCTGGTTAATTAAATAGCATAGAATAGAAATGACATCATCAAGCAATAAAGTTCTTAAAAAAACAGAAACTAGTTTTTTACTATCAAGCCGAAACAGAGTTACTTGTTGCTTCAACCCATGCTTTCAGTTTATTTGTTTATTAACCTTTTCATTCCCACTGCAGCAGGCTTAGTATGAGCACCAAAACCACAATTTTTTCTATTATCAAAAAGACAAAAATTATATCCTTCCCATAAAACAATAGAGATAGAAATATTTTTTATCTTCTCTTCCAACCAACCTATTGTCTTGGGGGTTGTACTCATACTACTTGTGCAGCTTACCAAAGCTGTAATATCCCTTTACCACTAGATCTATGTGCCCCAACTCATATTAAACCCATGCATGGTGTGCTTTATCTTTCAGCTGGAAAGATTTATATCCTAATCTATATGTAACAAATAAAACACAGTATGAATAGGCCATAACAACTAACCACAATGTTTATTTAAACTTACCTGTGCTTGTTTGATCTGCTGGGACACAGCCAGCAGAATCTCCACTTGAAGGGCTGAACATGTGGCTGGCTCGTCTTCACATTTTACTAATTCATTTTCTAGACCCTCTTCTGTAGATAACACTTCCTCCAATGTGGGAGCCTCACTTGCAGGTAGTGCATATTCAATTTCATCTAACTACAAACAAATAAATATCAACAGTATCAAAATTTAAATAATATTGAAATCAAAATTGAAGTATTTCATAAAGGGTATGTGGTAATATAATAGAGACATGAGACCTAGGATTACAGAAGGTAAGTATTTTTATTCCAACAGGTTGTTTGATCCAGGTCATGGTAAGTAGTAAATGAGTTAGCTAAGCTTTGCTCTAAGGGGCGTTTCTCACCTCTTCAATATCAAGATAATGAAGACTACCAACTGACTCCAAATCAGAGTCCAAAAGTGATTGCACTGATGGAGTTTTTAGTAAATCCATACTATATTAGTGGCTCTAACTAAGACCTACGTGTGATAAAATTAATTTGGGAACTAGAATGTATTTAGGTAATCCATCTCAAGTAATCTGAACTCAAACAAAACAAATATTCAAATCCCGAAAAGCGGAGGCACAGACTAGACTAAGACTACTAATAAAAGAAAATTGGATCGTAGTGTCTATGGTCAAATATTCATATAATCTTACTATACGAGGTAGTATGGTCATACGACTATAGCCTACCCTAGATGGGTAAAAAAAAAAAAAAAAAAAACTTACTATTCTAAACGTAAAAGTTTGTGACAAAAACTACTGAACGGAATTTGATGAAACGTTACAGTAATATAGCCTATACATCAGAATAACTGCTACTTTTATCCGGGTACTACGCGGGCGAAGCAGTGGGCAGAAGCTAGTTATCTAGATAATTTACAGGCTAAACTGACTATTAACGTGCATTGAGACTTAAATAGTCTCATTGCACGTCTTTATCAAACAAGTGCAAGCAAGTCAATCAAATACCGGTTGTAGATATGTCTAGTGGTTAGTTTTGCGGTTTTGTGTTTCTAGACATACATACCATTTGAAAACGAGGATTGTGCGAGGCCCTCTTTGTTAAACTGAGCTGTTGAAAAAAAAAACTGCTCACCTCACACCGCACATGTTGTGTGCCGGCGAGCATAACTACTCTACTCAGCTGTGTTGCGTGCTCACTATCGTATAGAGGAAGAGGTTGAAACATTTTTGTATGAATGGAGCCAAGACAAGTAGGCGTAATTAATTTTCACAAAAATGCGAAAGTAGGTAGTAATATTAAAAACATCTTAAAAAAATATGTATTATCCCAACTTATTTCAACAAGCATTATGTAGGTGGAGCAGCCTGTATAGGTAAGGTATAGGTTGTATAGGCCTAATCGTGTAAGATCGTTTGCGCACGCACACACGAGTAACGAAAGTTGTGCATTCTGACACCAAGGCATCAAACTGGTTTGGTTGCTGCATTACTACCTACTAAACATTCCATGACGGTGTCGTTATTTTTGTGTGCGGTCGCTTCATCATAATTATGTACCTACCTACAGTAAAGTTTATAATGTTAGTTTTAATGCATACCTACTTATTATTCCTAGTTATAATTTCACTGATGTTTTTGTTGTGCATTTTTATATCAAATACAGTAACACATCGAGAACCTAGTGTCTAGACAAACCTAACATAGGTTTAAAGATGCTACTAACTAACTATTGTACCTACTTAATATGTTAATAAATAAATAAAATAAATAAATAAATAGGTAGGTTAGGTATCAGATGTTGTTGGATGTTTATTGCTAAGAATCTTTTTAACCGCTAAACGGTTTTGAATAGAAAAGAAAGAATTCGTGACCTAAAATAAGACCATAAGCTACCTACTTAATAGATAGATAGATAGATAGATAGATAACTCTTTATTGCATACACCAGGATAAAAAACACTTTACAGAGGATTTTAAAACTAGGTTGTGGTGATACAATGGGCGGCCTTATCGCTGAGAGCGATCTCTTCCAGGCAACCTTTGGATGGACTTGATTTAAAAGAATGTGAAGAGAGGTGGTGTAACTGCAATAAAAATAATAATTTGCAGTAGGTACAATAAAATACATATTTACTAAATAATATAATGTTGTATAATGTACACCTATGTATAAACAATATAGTAATACAATACTTAATACAATACTACAGTATAAACAATACTTTATGTCCGAATACCACACAAACGAAGTCGTGGGTGGTGGGAACAACTTCACCTACTGGCATCATAGCACAGAACGAAACATGTGCCAGCCTTGTCTACTCAACAATACTCGATCTTGACACTCGCATTCAATCAATCATCATACCAACTCCCTCAATCGCAACAAAGACAGCGTCCGAACGACACGATTCATTAAATCACTCACTCGCACGCACATGTATTGTGCTCTCGAGCGGTACTACGTGTGGAGGTGTCACACATGCTAAGGAACTACCACAGACGAGGAGATGAAACCACTACTAGTGCTTACAGACTAAATGGTAATTTTACTGCACCTATGACCATAGACATAACGATCCAATTTTCTTGTATGAATTTTGCCCTAGCAAAAAATAATAATCTGTGAGTTTGCCTTGCCCGAGTCCCTGTATTGTACGTCCATGGAATGAACAACCATGTAAAGTACACCCCTGAAAAGTACAGCCAGTATTACAAGGAAACACATACCCAGCAAGCAAACCTTTATTCACCACCACCGTTCAATGATTCATGCCAAAAGAAACAGGAGACGTTCAATGTCAAGAAACATCGCCGTAATAAACAGAAACAAGATGTGATCGGCAGCGCCCTGAGAAGGACGACTCAAGCGTGCACCACCACCAAGCAAGCCACTCGTCACTGCACTGCGAGCACCAACACTTCAAGCTTCGAAAGACACTTCCACCAAACAGAACCGGACTCTTCTAGAAAGTTCCAGAGACGCACACGCGGAGCGCAGGCGCACGTCGTCACCTCACGCCGCGCCGGCCGCCGAGCAAAAGGGCAAGCGTCACGCTCGGCCCAATTGTCGCGACTTCCGCGAAATGTAAATATTGTAGATAGCAACACTGAAAAGATTTCATTATCTATGGTAAGATACTTGGATATTTCTATGAGCTTTGAGTTGGCATGGACGGCCATAAAAGGCTGAGGATCCCAGCTGATTGATCATAGCCCGTGAGCTTTGAGTCGGCATAGAAGGTATAAAAGGTTTCGAGAGTCCTGGCTGATTGATCAGAGCCCGTGAGCTTTGAGTCGGCATGGAAGGCCATAAAAGGCTGAAGATCCTGGCTGATTGATCAGAGCCCGTGAGCTTTGAGTCGGCATAGAAAGGCATAAAAGGTTTCGAGTATCCTGGCTGATAGATCAGAGCCTGTGAGCTTTGAGTCGGCAGGAAGGCCATAAAAGGCTGAGGATCCTGGCTGATTGATCAGAGCCTGTGAGCTTTGAGTCAGCATGGAAAGACATAAAGGTTTCGAGTGTCCTGGCTGATTGATCGGAGCCCGTGAGCTTTGAGTCGGCATGTGGCCCTGCAAGGTTAAAGCATTAGTAGGCTGAATTTAAGAGAACAAAATAAGACGTAAGATCCTTCATCCCATGATTTTGCTACTGGCAAGATCATGGGCTTTAAATTTTTACAGGAGGTGGATTTCTGATGAAGCAGTTGAATCAAAGATTATAGTAACAAACCATAACTTGAATTAAGTTGAATAGTAAACTAACAAATGGAGTACTCATGCTAGAAGACATCAGGTACGAAACTTTTCTTATTATTCATATTGTAAAAACGGGAATTTTTACGTACTGCACTATCGGTGAAGGCACCGACTAAGTTTCGACTCATTCCGAGAGTCTTCATCAGGGTGAGTGGTTGCGACATTCTCCTTCCGCGTCGCGCCGTGCACTTTTCTTATTATTTTAATGCTTATAAATAATATAGATTGGTATATTGTTATCGTTGCGACCTCATGAAGTACCTAGAATAATATAGGGCTCGTAACGACACCAATATTTATACATTCACAGCGCGCGCGCACCGACACAGACGCGCGACCTCTGACCCCCCGCGCGGGCTATGACGTCACCCACCGTGCCACAGCCGCGGGCTATTCTGATTGGCTGATTCATTTTTAAGCTCGTTTCTTTTATGTTATCCTAGTTGTAAGATTTTGTATATACATAGGCTAAGTTTTATAATAAAGATGCTTATTATTCTTCTTCCCACATTTGTAACGTGCAATTTTATTATCTACACAAATCTCCACATAGGCAGGATCCCCTAAATAGCCATTGCGGTATTGTAGGCTGACAAATTGGCCAACGAGGCTGTGGAGTGTGGAGACATCTTTCCTTATCAAAATTATTCCCATGATATTCTTGCTCTTCCCAAGGTTTATCTCAAAAACTCTTGGGATAAAGCTTGGGACGATTCTGGTTGTTATAAAGGCAAATATTACAAATACATACAAAAATTTATTACAACAAAGCCTTGGTTATTTAAAATGAAACTTAGTAAACGTGCGACTAGGTACAGTTTTAATCCGAATGCGATTGGGGCACTCATGTATCCCAGCTCATCTTGCCCGTATAAAAGTTATTTCTGATCCAAATTGTGCCTGCGGAGATGAATTGGGTGACCTTAATCACATAATCTTTGCCTGAAAATTGTATGATCATGCCTCTTTATTTCATGATCTCATTTCCTCTCATGTTCCTCTTCCTACTAATATTTATATCCTTCTTTCTTCCTTGGATCCTGATATATATATTTCCTTAGCTTTCATATGCACTAATAAAATTAACCTGTGATATATTATATTCATAAACTCCGCTGATCCTTATCCTAATCATTTTAATATCCGTATCGTATAAATTTATAAATATTTGAAATGTTTCCCTAATTAAAAAAAAATGGATAGAAATAAATTATTAAGTTACCTAAACCGAGCCAAAAGAAAAAAAAAGTATTTTATTGATAGACTTCTGTTTTTTTTTTTGGCGGGAACCGCAAAAACGAGAAGGCGCGCTTTTCGAAAAAAATATTTTATATGTTTCAAAACCGGGCAAATCTTTCTTGTTATTTGCTTGGAATAACTATAAATAGGTGGGTCAACTGTGTAGCCCACAGTAGTGTCCCGATATGGCGAAGAAAAGACGAAGAAAGGAGGAACCACCTCCTCCAGATGGACCGCAGCAAGCATCGCACTCTGAGTCTTCGGATTCAGACGAAGACAAATTGGCAGCAGCGGATTCATCCAAAAACAAAGGCGTAGATAAGTATGCAGTCTTTAAGGTCTCGGGATATTCACGTAAGTACCCTGAAGATTCAAAAGAGGTGAGTTTATTGTTTTTCTTACGCATAATACCGACGACACATACTTCAATGATAGGGACCGTATGGCCCTCTCAAAAGGATTAAGAGAGCATGGTGTTTCGGGCGTCATGCACCTAAGGTCCATCAACAAATATAAGGTGGGGATCACATTTGATCTCCCAAACAATGCAAACATGTTCCTACAGAATAAGAAGCTATTAGAGCAGTTGTCCCTCAAAGCCAGCATACCGGCAGGTGATACCGAAGTGACTGGGGTTCTGACCTCAGTCCCAATCGAGATGTCTATCAAGCAAATATTTTCTCTGATCGGAAGTTCGAGGAACGTTATCCAGGTGAGGCGTTTTATGCGCAGAGTGAGAGGCGATGGTGGCGCATCCTTCCTGCCAACGCAGGCAGTCGCGGTGACCTTTACATCCACCAATCTCCCTGAACATGTATACCTCGACTCTTGGAGTCATGAGGTAAATGTGTACATACCTCCTGTTAAGCAGTGCCTCAAATGCATGAGGTATGGACACATTGCTAAATTTTGTAAGAATGCGGAAGTATGTTCCATCTGCACTGAGGGTCATAATTTCCGTCAATGTCAAGTTGATCCCAAAAATGCCAAATGTAAAAATTGTAACGGGAACCACATTGCCATTTTAAGCGCGTGCCCATTAAAAAAACAGAAAGTCGAGGAGAATAAAGTAACGTCCCGGACGGCAACCTACTCGGATCTTTTTAATTCCAAATCCTTTCCGCAGCTGACGGCAAGGACCCTTGATGTACAAGTCAACAATTTAATGAAATCAGAAGTTTTCATAAACATCCTCATTGAAACAATCACAAAAATTATCAGTAACAAAGATGTGCCCATAAATTCAGGGTCCATTAGGGAGACCCTGAAAAAAACTCTCAGTAACAAGCTTCCTCCAACTGCATAATAGATTTTTTAAACATTATACAGTGGAATGCACAAAGTCTTAATAGTAACAAACAAATATTTATCAATTTTCTTTATTCAAATAACATTTATATTGCAATTATTTCAGAAACATGGTTTAAATCTTATCAAACATTTAAAATAAAACATTATAACGTTGAACGTAATGATTGTGGAAACGATCATAACAGTATCGCCTATTCAAAAATAAACACATGTTGATGATTCACTACAGAACATTTGTATCCGATTAACAGTTAATAAAAAATATGTAAGTATTGTCAGTTTTTATAGCCCGACAAACAGTTATCCAGTTTTCAATAAGGGTAAATTTGACACATTAATAAAGTCGATTCCTGGTCCGTTCATATTTGCAGGTGACTTTAACGCTCACCATACCACTTGTGGTTGTGGTTATGACTCTTCTTGTGGTAGGGACATTTTGGAGGTCATTGATGACAACAATTTAGTATTGCTGAATGATGGTCAAGCAACAACGATTGGCTCGTTGACATGGTGTCCAAACTCACTAGATTTGTCTTTGGTTTCGCCATCATTGGCACTCCATTGTGAATGGTCCGTTCATGATATTCCACTTGGTACTAGTTATCACCTTCCTGTACAAATTAAAGTCTTTTTCAACGATAATATCATTGATTCAAATGTTAATTGTTTAAACAATAAACATTTACCCATCTACCCAAATTATAAACTCGTAGATTGGAAAATGTTTTGTAATTATGTAGATTCATTGTTGGTTGATTTTGAAATGGACATTCAATGCCCTCAGAAGTCTTTTACGCATTTCTGTCATATTTTGCGAACAGCAGTCGCAAAATCTATTCCTAATTTTCATTTAGATATTACTATGGTAAATTGTCGTCAGTCCTGTGCTAAACATTCTAGTAAACCCCGTCACCCCGTCTTCCATGGTGGAATCAAAAATGTTCAGAGGCCGTTTTGAATTTCAAAAGGCTTCGGGCTATTAAAAAACTTACTTTGAAGGTGGAAAGACAAAAAAGTTGGATTTCTCTTTGTGAAACTTTCGTTGTACTCCTGTATCTGTAATATGGAAATTTATGCGAAAATATAATAAAACATACAATCCTAATAATAATGAAGATTATACATGGATATCGAATTTTTTTATGAAATATACTCCTGATTTTGTGCAACACAGACCTTATACATATAATTTTGATACTAAAACCAATTCAAATAATAGCTTTTTAGAAAATCAATTTTCAATTAGTGAACTAACGTCTGCCGTCGCCTCTAGAAGAGATACAGCACAGACTACTATATGTACCAGGGTAAGATACAGCATTTGGTCTTGACGGAATACCTTATATTCTTTTTAAAAAACTGAATAGAGATAGTTTGAGAATTTTTTTACAGGTTTTAAATTCGCTCTGGGAAAATAATGAAATCCCCTTGGATTGGAAAAAATATTGTTTGGTACCAATTTTGAAACCTAATAAACCGAAGCTATGTACTGATTCCTATCGTCCAATAGCACTTACTTCATGTGCAGGTAAAATATTTGAACAATTGTTAAAACAACGTTTAGAATTTTATGTTGAACAAAACAAAATCTTACCTTCAAATCAATTTGGTTTTCGTAGGAATCGTTCGGCTCGTGAAAGTATTTGTCAGTTACAGCTTGATATATTTAATTCTTTATCTGTAAACAATCGTTTGGTCGCTGTATTCTTTGATATTTCTGGCGCTTTTAATAGTGTCAATATTGAAGTTCTTTGTCGAGAGTTGTCACTGGTAAGAATTCCTGAAAAAAATATCACTTGCATTCATGCTTTTCTAAGGAATAGAGAAGTTTTCGTGAAATACAATAGGCACCTTCATGGTCCACGACTTTCTTCGGTAGGTGTTTGTCAGGGTGGTATCTTGTCACCATTGATTTTCATTTTGTATATACGTCGTATAAATTTGGCAAAACTTCACAAATATTTTTCGTACTTAGATCTTAATGTTAACCCATTGAAGTCGAAGGTTGTTGTCTTTTTTTGGCAAAAAATATACCGCCATGCCTGATATTTACTATGATAATTCTCCCTTGCCCGTATCTCTTGAGGTAAAATTTTTGGGGGTCTTATTCTCACATAATTTATCCTGGAATAATTATATTAGACATGTCTTTAATAAAGCTAACAAAGCATTCAACATTTTAAAGTCTTTGTCTGGTTCCTATTGGGGTGCAGATCCAAGGATTTTACTAACATTGTATAAATCATTAGTTCGAAGTCATTTTGAATATGGTTTCTTTTGTTATGCTGCTGATGTAAAAATTGTAAATAGAATTAATGTCTTTCAAAACAAATGCTTGCGCTTAATTACAGGGGCATTTAGCAATGCAATGCAGATTTAATGTAGACTACCACCGATTATTATTCGTTTGAATTATCTGAAGGAAAGATTTATCTTGAAACTTTACAGCAGTTCTAGCAATAGTCTTTTGGCTAATTTGTCCAATGTTCAGCTCGTTTTAAAACCTTTCTTCATGTTACAGGGTTTTCAAAGTTTTATACATTCCCTTGATGATCTAAACATTTATCAATCCAGTCATATACCTTGTTATCAAGGATCATTCTTAAGCAAATTCCCAGAAATGAATAAAGTTATTAACAATGATTTGTCAACTAAAGAGGAAGTTAATGCGATATTGTCCGAGTGGACAAATCACAAATTTGTTTATACAGGATGGATTTGTTTATGGATCTAAAAACGATAATGCTGTGTCTTTTGCCATATTTGAACCTTCTCTAAATATGGGTGTTGGTCACAAAATTGATAAAAATGCTAGTGTTTTTACAGCTGAAGCTGTTGCTATCTTGAGCGCTTTGAAACATATAAAAAAATCGTAATTTAGGGCACACTGAGTGGGTTGTGGTAAGTGATAGCATGAGTGTTTTGAAGAACTTAGCAAATAACAAATTGCATGCTAATACTAACTACATCATTTATTTCATAAAACGGTTGAATTAGCTGATGCAAATATTAATGTAAGTTTTGTGTGGGTGCCTTACGAAAAAGTAGATTATTTAGCTAACACCATTGTTAAATTTGCAGACACAATTTCTAATCTTGAGAGCGGCGATGCAAATGTTTCTCTACCATACACAGACGTTGTTAGTCTTTTAAGACAACGAATGTACGCATGTTGAAAATAAAGGTTCTTGGTATGCTGCTTTGGACGTTCAGATAGACTCCATACCTTGGTTCTGTAGAAGTAAATGTTTTACTAATAAAAAGTTTTACTCAACAATCTGTCGACTGCGCTTTGGTCATTGTCGTCTCAACTATCATCTTCGTCGTTTAAAAATGAATGATTCTCCGTATTGTGATCATTGCCAAGCACAAGAAGTCCAATCTATAAATCATTTAATATTCGAGTGTCCGTCTTTCAGTATTCAGCGCCTTGTGCTGATAGATGGCCTCCTTGAGATCTATCAGAAGTCTGATTTGGTCCCGCGTTGTGTGCAAAATATACTTAAAAATGCATCAACTTTTTATCATGTATAGAAATTCATAATAAGTACTGTAATTGAGATCTAGGATAAGTTAAGATAAGTCATTTTGTACAAATTTTGATGTAGTAAGTTTGTGTAAATAACAAAAAACAACTATGAACGTAATGACTAATGCAATGACAAAAGAAAATATAATACTAATAATTATTGGATTTGACTCCAAAACTATTCACTCAGATGCATCAAAGTACTTTGATGATAATTTACTTCAAATGAAATGTATACGAAAGACAAAAAATTGAACAATTTCACGAATGAAAATAAAGTTACGGAAGACGAGGCAGTATGGTCATACGACTATAGCCTACCCTAGAAGGGTTAAAAAAAAAAAAAAAAAAAAATGATCGACTTCTGCAGCAACACCTCATGCTAAGTCATTCTGAAATTGACATTGAAGTTTCGCTATTTTCTATTTCAACGTCACGTCAGTCTCAAAAACATTCCATTCATTCATGGTCGTCGTCGTCGGTCATCTACACTTCAATTCTATTTTTTTTTTCATGGTCGTTGTGGACCTATTTTACAACATCACTAGTAGGGGCACCCCTGATAGATTATAAATATGCCTTGAACACTTTAACTCGTTCTTTTCTTAGTTCGTAATATTCATTCTTGTGTCTACCGTTTATGTCTATGAATGTAAAAGAATTGGAACCGTGAAAAATGCAAAGTGAAAATAAGTGACATTAAATATTTATATTATGATGGTTCTAATGTATTTATTTATTAAATTAATTGCTATTTGTATTTATATTTTTATTTAAACCTTTAAATAAGGACAGCAAAGCTACAAAGTATATTCTATTTTATATAAATGTATGAGATACGGCAATTTCTCAAATTTAGACTCAAAACACGGCAATTCGATATCCAAAACTAGGCAGTAATTTTTTTTTTATGGCAACCCTGTCTCTGTGTCAGTGTCGAGTGTCGCATCTCATCGTCAACGATTTTGTGTGCTATGCTAGTGGTATTTCTTCTAGCATCGAACCTCTAAAGACTAATCTACGGATTGGATTACATCTACACCTTCTACAACCATAGCAACCATGGTTTGATGTAAATTTTCTCAGTGTAAGTTTGCAAATTGCAGTGCTGTGTTGAGCTTTCAGTCGCCATTTTGTTTTATGAAACTTGAAAAGGTCATTGTAAGTTTGAGCTGTTTGAACTGACTGTTCAGCACTAGAACCATGTCTGACAGTAATTCGAAGGATCCACCTTTACAAACTTTGAACGGCATGCCGCCAAATCATAACCCATGGATGTATGGCATGTATAACCCAATGTATAACATCAATGGTTATCATGGTGTTTATCCACCACAATATAACCACTATTTCAATCACATGGGCAATAACGCAGGATTTCCTACCGGTCATCATCACTTTCAACAGAACCAGGATCATGGGCACCCTCAATTTTCAAAACCTCCTCCGAGTCCCTTACTGGGAATGTCTCCTCTTGATACCAACCGGCCCTTTTTCAATCAATCACCGATAAGATTTAATTTAAACAGTGTAAAAAAGCCTACTCCCTTATTGAATGAAAATCCACTCAATAGCAATAATCCTAAAAAGAAACACAAAAAGAATATTAACAATAATGTTCAACAAAGTGCTGAACCTGCAGCATTCTCGAGTGATGTAGATCCTCCTTTGCCGGAGCAGCCCCCGCCGTTACCCCCCCTCCCCCCACCGGATGAGCCCCTGCCCCCTCCTCCACCACCGCCATTCGATGTCCCGCTGCCTCCTCCCATAGCTACTGAAGATATCCCAGAACCACCCACAGAGTACTCAAATGTTGCTAATCAACAAAGAGATTCGGGAGTCGATGACAGTAACAAGAGTCACATAAACATTCTAAACTCTCATTTTACAAGTTCAGATGTTAAGTGGCCAGAAAGCCTTGAGAGGTATGTCAAAAGATGTTATGAAAAATGCAAGTCGAGTTTCGACCATGACCAGATTGACATATGTTTGAGAGGACGTATTACAGCAGCAAGTGCTAAGGATGAATTATGGACCAGGAATTGGGATAATGAGCCAATACCTAGTGTTCATAGTGAACGCAATAACTTGACAGTAAAGTCTAATAACTTTACTGTAAAGCCTCATAACTTGAGTGTTAAGCCAGTACGTGGTACGTTGAGTTTGTATCAAAAATGTGAAAATATTGCTGAGTCAGGTAAAGGTAGATCTGGTAGGACATTCAATGGACATAAAAATTCTCCCCAAAGGAGGCGCCGCCCATATTCAAGGAGTAGATCAAGATCAAGAAGTCCTCCTAGGAAAAGGCTAAGGTAACACAATCACTTTTAAATCATTTGATTTTGATTATAGGTATATTATGATATGACTGATAATATTGTTTCAATTGTAGCCATTCATCTACATCAGGAGATGAAATTGAGGAAAAGAAACCATCCAAAGGCAAAGGGCGACTGAAGGTTAAGGATAGGCTATCCTTGGTTCAAAAGAAACCTGAAAAGTATAATAACAAGAATGCTAAAAAAAAACAATACAACCAGTTCATTGTGGAGGATGTTCATGGCAATGCAGAAAGACTACAGAAAAGAGCTGAAAGATTTGCTGGTACTTCAAATGTTCCCACCATAGCAAGCTCAGTGCAAGGAAGCAAGAGGGCAGATACAAGTGTCAGGAGACCTATCATCCAGGATGCTGAGGGAGACTATGAACTGATGAATATGCATATTGTTGGTACATGTTTAGATTTGGAGAAATCCTTCCTGAGATTAACCAAAGCTCCTGAAGCATGTGAAGTGAGACCAGTCCATGTGCTTATGAATTCACTCAAAAATGTCAAGGAAAAGTGGATTGAAAAGCAGGACTATAGATATGCATGTGATCAATTGAAATCGATCAGGCAGGATTTAACAGTAAGTGTTCGTCCCTAACCCTATCCTACTTCCTACGAACATTACAATTGTAAAACTTGATTATTTGTATGTTTTTACAAATAATCTTTGTAACAGCTGGATCAATCTGGATTTAATTTGGAATAGATGATTGTATATTGTGACCTAGAATAACACATACTGGGTCTCCTTTTTATCCTAGGTGTAACCATGGCAAAAGCTAGTCATTCATGATCAACAAGTAAAAAACCACTGCTGGACATACTCCCATGAGTGCCTTGACAATCTTTAGCTACTTGTATCCACCAACTTCACACAACCTTGGAGATATCATCTGTCCATCAGGCGGGGAGTGGGCCTTTCTTCATTGTGTCATTTGTGATCATTAATATTTTATTATTATTGTTTTTTCTCATTTTAAAGCTTAAATATTTTTTTCTAGGTGCAAGGTATAAGAGATACCTTTACAGTTGTGGTCTATGAAACTCATGCAAGAATTGCTTTAGAAAAAGGAGACCATGAAGAGTTCAATCAATGTCAAACTCAACTAAAGATGTTGTACAGTGAACTACCTGAGAGCCGGTCAAATGCTGCTGAATTCACTGCATACAGAATTTTGTATTATATTTTCACCAAAAATACATTAGGTGGGTTTTAAAATGTTGTTTATTTTGTATGACTTTTAGATATTCTCATCAACCCCTACTGATCTGCCTCTTGGTGGTCTAAAGCAACTGGGAAAAAATGCCATATACCTGCCCCTCACAGACATAAAAAAATCTGATGAATAATGAATATTTGTGCAAAAGCTTTACAGCAATAACTAACTTTGACTTGACAGAGACTACTGTATCTAAGGAAATATATTCATGGTGAACATTTTCTTACAGATTTATCAACTATCTTTCAATTTTTATCTAAGGAGGATAGAGAACATGAATGCATAAAACACGCCCTTGAGACGCGAGGTGCATGGGCAACTGGAAACCTGCATAAGTTCTTTTTGTTGTACAAGACTGCTCCACTTATGGCTGCCTATCTTATGGACTGGTTTGTGGACAGAGAAAGGAAGCTCTACCTCAAATACATCATTAAGTCGTACGTCTTCCTACCATGTTTTTATCTCTATAATATTTTCAGGCAGTTAAATTTTTGACTGCATTTCAATAGACTTAATAATTATACAATTTGAGTCAGGGGTACAGGATCAGACTTCATGGCTTCAAACTAGGTCTTATTCACCAACGAATTTAAACCTGAATTGGTTGCCTTTATTTGATCTTGTACTGTTGCATCACATTGTGTGGTGGAAACACAGCAGACTTGTGTTTTCGGCTATTCCAAATTGCCACCATAGAAGACAAGTCTGAGGATATATTTTATTTGCTCTTGATAATAAGATCTGAATCATTATTTAATGCATGTTATATAATTGATTACAGAGATCTTATTTTTTGCCGGCGTTGCTGGTCATGTTTTATTAACATTTTTTTCTATGTACAGCTACAGACAGAATGTTCCTGTGGACTTCATCGTTCGAGAGTTGGCGTTCGAGTCGAGTTCTAAGGCTATTGAATTCTTAAATAAATTTCCTCTGTCATATGCTGGCAGCGATCAAACTCAAATAGATTGCAAGGCCAGTACCCCAGCTTTAGCAAATATTTAACATTTTCTGTTATGCAGTCATCCTGTTACTGTAGCATATTCCTGTGCGGTGATATGAATGCTGTACATAACAGGATGCGCCACTTTAGCGGAGCCGTGTCATCGTCGCGTCTCGTCTTATTCTCACCTCATTCTAATCAGCTTTACTAGGAATAAGTTGGCAGAAATAACTTCAACTGATAAAGTTGTGCTTCGGAGGAATAAGAAGACCTTAACTGCATCAAGGAGAAGATTAACACGACTGATGTTGAAGCTGGGAATAATAGTTACAAGTGTAGTGCAGAATGAACTGTCATGGACTTTTAAAAAGTGTTCTACAAGACTTTTGTGTTGATGCTTTAGATAGAAGTATGTGTAAATATTGTACATTTGTTTAAACTAAAAAAAAAAATAAGTCATTAAGTAAATCATTGCATCATAGGTACCTATTTTTAATATAATTTATGGTTTTTATTTTGTGTTTTATTTGTGTATGTTTTAAGCAATGCATCTTGTAGAATTGTAGGAAGTGGCAGGTTAGGCTATACTTTCCTTGGTGTCAATGAGCTGGGCATTTAGGTAGGCAAATGTTTGTCCAGAAGAGACGCGACGCCACCGTGATCATCATCGTTGCAATCGACGACACATAGCGGCGACCACTTTGACTAGGAACACGTATTGTCACAGTACATAATAGATGTGCATCAGGATGGCGGGTGTAGGGTCTTAAAATTGCCATACTTTATACAAGAGAGCAATGTACTGAATGTACCTAAATGCTTTTTCAATGTAGGTACTTCCCCCAAACCAAAGATATTACAAAAATAAAGTGAGTCTCCAGCCTGATATCAGGATGGTGGGTTTAGTCAGTCTGCTATCAAAGTAAACAATAAATACTACAGCAATGTACTTCTACATATTAAAATTAGAACCGTGCGACAATCCGTTTATGAGTAATTTGATTTTTTTTAAATGCATTCATTCAAGCAGTCCCGGGCTTAGCTAGGAGAATGACACTAGTTCCAATGCATAGCTTTTTTTAAACATTTTTCGGAATGTTATGAGAGCATTTTCAATACCTCGTGTGTTCATAAGTCTTGAGACACAGTAAAACTAAAATATTTTTGGAGCTAAGTTGAGTATTCATTTATTGGATATTAAAATTAAAACAACTGACATCTAGATCTGTATTTAAAAATAAATCATTCAAAATGGCCGCCTTTGCATTCAATGCAGGCCTTCAAACGCGTGCGCCATTCATCTATGGCGGCACGAATCTTTTCAATGGGAATCCGTTTCGATTCTTTAATAAGGGCTCGCTTGAGAGAATCCAGGTTTGGGTGAGAGTTTCTGCATGCCCTCAGCTCCAATTCCGTCCATAAAGAATAATCCAAAGGATTCAAGTCAGGGCTTGACGAGGGCCAATCTTCGCTCCGAATGAAGCCTGGCAAATTGGCCTCCAGCCAACGTTGGGTAGTCTTAGCTTTATGGGAGGGAGCAGAGTCCTGTTGGAAAACCCAGTATTTTCCAGCGAATAGCGTATCATTTAATGGTTTAACCACCGCTTCCAATATGTCGGTTTGGTAATTTTGTGCCTTCACCTTGACGCCTTGCTGGCAAAAATGAAGCGAAGTGACCCCCTCGTAGGAAACACCCCACCAAACCATCACACTTGCTGGATGATGAGTGCGCTGGACATTGCGTACAGATGGCTGGACGTCCTTTGAACTTCTGGCGTAAACCTTATTGTTCTGCCAGTTAAACTTTTCTTCCACCGTGAAGATCTTTTCATCGGTAAACAGGATATTTTTTGGATCGTGTCTCTTCAATAGGTTCCGACATCGTTCCAGTCGCAATTTACGAAGACGCTCGTTTAAATAATGCACTTTCCTTCGACTGTAGGCCTTTAGTTTAAGATCATATTTAAGTATCCTGTTCACCGATATTCGCGAAATGTTGGTCTGCAGAGCTAATTTCTTTTGAGTCCGGCAAGGGTTGCGACGAATTCGCTCTCTGATTACTTTGATGTTGGCGGGCGTCCTTACAGACCGCGGGCGGCCACATCTTCCATGGTCTTCTAAAGAGCCGGTCTCCTTGTACCTCTTTATGGTATAATACACAAAGTTCCGACTACATCCCAAACTTTGGATTTCACTAAAAACTTGCATTGGTTTTTTTCCTGCTTGAAACAGTGAAATTACAGTCGCACGCAAATCTTTTGTTGGCGCCATTTTCACGGAGAATGAAACAAATATTCAAATGTATATTTTTTCTGATTCAAAACATTCGAAATTTAAAATTTTAAAAGTTTAAAAAAGGTTGCATGAATTACTTTCTTTTTAAATTAATTAAATAAGTTCGTCTCAAAACTTATGAACACACGAGGTATACCTAGGTAGGTATCTCAACCTGAACGCGGGGCGGGACCTCCTGTTATTTAAAAGCGGAGGAAGTTGAAACTCACACCAAATTATATCCTACCTATTTAAATTACTCCTCGTATTATCCATTTCATTTGAAATACTTTTGATATTTTTCGTCCAGAGGGTCCCTTTTGATTCCGAGCTGATAAAAGCGTACCTATAATATACCAAATTGAAGCAATTGCAATGTACCTAAGTACTCCTAGGATTTGCATCGATATTCCATCTATGATTACGATTTTTAATAAAATACTCCTACATAACTGTAGCAAAAGCCGATAATTGTACACGTTAGCATGCAAAGTTCGAAAGATACGTTCTACGTGCGAATAAAACGCACGAAATATAAACATTGTTATGTACATACGTGAATATGGTTGTGGATTATAATAAAGTAGGTACGTTATACCATAGACATTATAATTACTATTCTACTTAAATCACCTAATACGTAGCTCAGACGAAAGATTTTCCAAAAGCCGCTTATACCTCTATACGCATTCATGTAAACCCATAGTACATGTAACTTTAAAAACGTGGGACAGCGTAAAAGTGGGGGGTGTACTTTTTTGTGAAAATGCCCATAGTACTACTAGCTTTAGTAGGTATTGTGTAAGTTGCAATACTTTAGCAAACAGCTTTGTCGGATAGAAGGCGGCTTTAGAGGCGACGAACGTTATGAGACGTGACATTAGATTGGGAAAGCCTTTAGCTGATATCTGTGCTTTAGCCTAGGCTCATCAGAGTGGACGTCTGCCGCTGGATGATCTAAGCACGCATTCCTAACATAAATCAAATCCATCCCACCTACTAGATTTACATATTTTAATTGCCACCTGAGGCGAGAAATGATGTAGAAAAGTCCCACCATAGGAAAAGTTGCCAGCAAAGCTCGGTCGTCTACAATTGCGGAATATGGACGCTATGTTGTGCCATATAATTTCAACGACGACGGATGAAATTTTGAATACCTAAATAGGTAGGTATTATAGTTCGAGAATACGTGTTGGTCTAGTGGGCGGTACCCCGACTTCCGATCCGGGGGTCGTGGGTTCGAAAAATGTTATGCGCGCATTAAAACGGTGAAGGAAAACATCGTGAGGCATTTGCCAACAGTTAGTGTTGTAATGAGCGGCGATAGGCTTACAACCTATCACGTGGAATGCTAACTACTTGCAAAACGCGGGCATGTGCCAATGTGATGTTTAGACGTGCCTCTGACTACCCCCTAATTGGTATCCTCCAAATTCTACTCACTAAGTAAGAATCTGAGGATGTCCATCATGGGGAATACGTGTTTGTTTTATTACATACTAGCTGTATCCGGGACTTCGTTCGCGATTGCCATCCCTACAGACTAATTAGGTATTCACATCTGACCTCAGTTTGAAAAATGTATCGACTTGACGGGAAAATTCCCCGTCAAACTAAAAATAACATCATCATATATTCCCCTCAAGAATAAAACTTGGAAGAAATCGCTTTCAGCGATAAGACCGCCCATTGTGCATTTCTTTTTTTTTTTGTTTTTTCTTTTTACTATGTTTCTGTGTTTATATTGTAAATTGGTGTTATGCACAATAAAGAGTTTATCTATCTATCTATCTAAAACTTTCATGGGACCACCTCGTTATCATTCTATATAAAACAACAAAATAATCATCGGAACTGGTTAACAATTGGTGAAGATATCAGTGTGTGGTATAACAAACAAACACGATAAAAAAAAACAATCATTCGAATAGAGCCTCCTCCTTTTTTGAAGTCATTTATAATCTACAAAAATTATGAAACTGAAATTTTTATTGAAACATTCGGGGTGGCGTTACAAACTTTGACAATAGGATATACGAGGGTCATTCAATAAATACTTAGCCTACAAAAAGTACACGAAAATTTTGGAAAAGTGGCAATTTATTTTTCAACATAGTCACCTTTTAGTTCGATACACTTAGCCCAGCGATGCTCCAACTTTTTTAACCCGTCCGAAAAATAGTTTTTGTCGAACTCTGCAAAATAGGCCTCCGTGGCGGCGATGACCTCCTCATTTGATCCATATCTATTCCCGGCGAGTGATTTTTTCAGATTAGGAAACAGAAAGAAGTCACAAGGGGCCAAATCTGGAGAATACGGTGGATGGGGCAGCAATTCGTAGCGTAATTCGACCAATTTGGCCATGGCAACGGCAGACGTGTGAACCGGTGCGTTGTCGTGGTGAAACAGCACTTTTTTCTTCGCCAGATGGGGTCGTTTTTTCTTTAATTCGGCGTCGAATCGGCCCAATAAATCGGCATAGTAAAGCCCTGTAATTGTTTTACCCTTCTCGAGGTAATCGATGTAGATCACACCTCGTGAATCCCAGAAAACGGTGGCCATAACTTTTCCGGCCGATTTTATAGTTTTCGCCTTCTTTGGAGCACGTTCCCCGGTCTGGATCCATTGTTTTGATTGCTCCTTGGTCTCTGGTGTGTACCAGTGGATCTAGGTTTCATCAACGGTCACAAAACGACGCAAAAACTCAGCTGGATTCCGCTTAAACAGCGCCAAACACGTCTCCGATGTGGTCTCACGGTTGCGCTTGTTTTCCGGTGTGAGTAAACGCGGCACCCATCGCGCCGACAGCTTTCTCATGCCGAGTTCCTCGTGAAGAATATGATGCACTGTTCCTTCTGAAATGCCTACAGTCTCAGCTAGCTCCCGAACCTTCAATCGGCGATCTGCCAATACGAGATCATGGATTTTTTTAATGTTTTCCTCCGTAGCAGCTGTTTTCGGTGCACCTGGACGTGGTTCATCAAAAACCGACGTACGGCCACGTGCAAACTCGTTGAACCAATTCTTGACGGTGGCCATCGATGGAGAAGAGTCACCGTACACAGCATCCAAGCGCTCTTTGATTTCGATGCGCGTTTTCCCTTCCAAAAATAGGAATCGAATCACCGAACGATATTGCTCTTTTTCCATTTTTGTAAAACCGATCGACACGTTCGCTTCCATAAGTTGTCAAATTAAAACAAATGAATTGGAATGAAAATTTGAAAAAAGAATTAAAAAAGAATGTGCTACACTGTGGTAAAACTCTTTTGAAACTACAGCGCCCTCGGCGATGAGGCTAGGTACTTATTGAATGCACCTCGTATTTTAGACGTTCATACTGTGTATCGTTTGGCAATATCTGACTCCTTTGGAGTGGTCTGCCAGCTTAAGATGAGTCGTACATTCAAAGGTTCCTGTAAATTCCGGGTTTCAAGTTATTTGGACCTAATACTGGGCTTGCGAGTTGTCATTTCTGAACTACAAAACCGATGACCTTGAAATATTTACGGAACGATCTTTAATGAAAATACTTCCTTTTTTAGCAAATAAAGAAATAATGAAATCGGACAATGCGTTAATGAATTACAACTAAGTACACATTTTGACTTTCATCCCCTCCCAAGGGAACCATGCTGAATTTTGGGATAAAAAGTATCCTATGTCCTACCTCGTAGTATGAACTCAAATCATGCCAAGTTTCATTTGAATTCATTCCGTAGTTTCGGCGTTCTGCGTGTTCCCGATACTCAGAGACAGACGGTCAAAAATTACATTTTTGGCTTCAGTATCGATTATAGACCCTCCAAAAAAAAATTCGAAATATCTTCAATGTACAGAATTTGACGTGTTACATTCTTATTATATTATAGATAACATATAGTCCGGAACTATATAGTTCCTACTTTAACTAGGCTACCACGCGGGCTTACCCCTTGGCAGAAGCTAGTCTCAACAAAACAAGAATAAGTAGGTGATTATTTAATTTATTTTTTATAACTATAGAGCTTTTTCAGATCTAAAAAATATTAAAACCATATTTTATTTACTCCGTAACATTAGTAACTATGGTAATGGTTGGTATTTTAGACTTCATCAATTCATCATTTAAATTTAAATTCATGAATACAATCACACAAAATACAATCTAATACATGGGAAAAACGAAATATCTGGCTGTTGTCATCTCATCTTCTAAAAAATTAAAACTTAAATGGCAAATGCCAAGAGAAAATAAAAAATGAATAAGCTGAAATCAGTCAAAAGAAACATTTTCAAACTTGATGTGACAGAACATTTGTTATTATTTTATTTAGAATACATAACAATATTTTGATCCTACCATAATTATATTACAATCTTTATTTTACAGGAACAGTGAACAATTCAGTGTAGCACAATCTACAATTCATTCCTATCCTTGTCTATTCGCATCATAATTGCGCCCCAGGATGATCAATGTTGGAATGTTATAAGTAACTTCAGGGAAACTTGTTTTTTAAAAGTGGGGGAGACAAACTTTTCCTGCAAATAACTCTGAAATAACAGTGATCCATAGTGAGAGTACAAAAAGTATATAAGATATTCCCACTTGGTGGCTGTTAGGTAGCTGGTAGGGCTGCCCTCCTATTTCATCCACATGGAAGCCCATAGGAAAAATCACTGCCGCCATGCAAAACACCACCACTGTAAATATAAATAATTAGTTAGCCTTGGTAAGATGATTAAAAGTTAATAACTAAACACTGCTTTCTTCTCTTTCCATTGTTAAATTTCAAATTAAATATTGATGTATGATTAGCAGGGGTCAGGATAGGTAGAGTTTTTAAGTGACGTCCAAAAGATGTCATATTCACTATGAAATCCTAATATGGATATGCTTTTTAATGTCTTTTAAGTAATTTCTAAAACAAAATTAGGCTACTGAGCAGGAATTGAATGTTTTAAACTAGACCTTAGTATTTCATAGAATTAAAGTGGTTTCTTATATAATTCAGTTCAGAGAGAGTTTACTAATAAAAACAAAAACTGAGTGTATTTTCAACTATGTTTGAATGTAATTTAAACATAAAAAAAATTCAAATGATTACATTTTACTGAACAATGTATTGATTAAAACAATTTCTTTGTTTCAATCTCTAAGTCGAAACTGTCCCAATTCATGAAGCAAGCAACAAAGTTGTATTTGTTATTTTAAGTTTAATTTGGGATTATTTAAATAGGTTTAAAACTGCAAATTTAAACAGAATTTTTGTAAATTCATGAAATCTGGTTAATTTTCTGTATATAATTTTGACATTTCCAAACAAAAGTTGTGTAAAATGGAAACAGTGAAATGTCATGCTAGCCATGCAATATGAAAAATATAAATACTTACTTGCGGCGAATCCCACCCAACGGGCATATGGTATAACATTTCGGTCGAAATGACTCGAAGCAAGAAGAATTACAGTTGTTGTGATGCATATGCATCCTATAAAGATGCATGTCAATGCCAGCAGCCATTCAGGTTGCAGATCTGGAGTGAAACAGACTTGCGGTCTGTTGTAGAGAGTAATGCAAGACCACATTAGTCCCAGGCGGGTATCACCTGAAATGTAGAGCAAAGAATTTAAAGATAGGTAGTTAATTATAGATACATCTGCATAGACTACAATTGAATTTAGTTTTGTTTGTTAGTTACCTCCTACGTCTGTGATAATCCAATCAGGCATTGCAAGACTCACTATGGCAAAAACATCCGCGGCCATGAATAAAGTACCTGATATCACTGTTAACTTATCCATTTTCACTTCACAAACAATTAGCGTGGAGGTTAATGCATGTTTACGTATTGTGTAATGATTAATCCAAATAAATTGTGTTGTTTAGCACTCACGTGCTATGATTTAAAACGTAGTGGTTAGTTCTTCTATGTGTTACAAAGAACTTATGTTATGATTTTGTATAAACAAAAACAACAGCATACGAAAAAATTCGACAAATCAGCAAAATATAATAATCTGTGTACCAGTGTTGCTAACTGCTGCCAGCCAGTAGCTAAATATCTTGAGAATAGTTGCCAGATAGCCCAAAAAAATGCTAGAAGTAGCTAAAAATTATTAGTATGTAACAATAAAATGGCATAATTATGACACTCATTGTTTTATAAAATCAAACACAAGAGTATTAAAAATGAGCAGATTATTTATTATTATTAAAATGTTTAATAATGTAAAAATGTAAACTAATCAATTTAAATAGTTGAAGAGGAAGATGTCGATGATTGAGGTTCAGTATTTTTCATTGATTTCGAGTAATTTTCAACAGTACCCAATTTTTGAAGTAGTTCTGTATGCAAAATTCAATTATAACAGCATTGACCACTTTCCTGAGAGAGTCTCTGATACAAAGGATTGAGTTTAGAGTTCATCAAACTCATTCGTCAATACAAGGCAGAACACAGCACTATGTATTATTTCACCTTAGTTGCGGACAAAGATAAAAGATAAAATTCAAACAAAGCTCCTAATAAAACTCTCCTAACTCTATCTATCATGGTTTTAGGGAAATTTAGAAAATCGAGTAAAATCCTTAGAATCCATAGAAACGGATTATCTGTTCATGTTTTTTTATTATATGTTTAATTTTATGATACAAAAACACTAAAAGCACTAATAAATTCATTTTATTTTAAAGAACCACGCATTCCTAAGCTTCTATGAATTTTTGTTCTTAATTTCGTTATTATTACTTTTCTGGTGAATCTCTTAATAAGTATTGCGGCACAAAAAATCAGGTGCTATAAACACAGGACTTCGGAAATATTTAATTTTTAAATTTTACTTTAGGGTTGTCAATCTGCAATATTTCACACACAAGACTTACTTCAATCACATCTCATCTTAATTGTAACTTCTTCGAGAGCTCAGTTGGTCTAGTGGGAGTGAGCCTTCCTTCCGATTCTTAAGTTGCGGGTTCGAGTCCAGTCGTGCACCAACATTTTTTTCTTTCGTAAAAGTATGTTTGCTAGACAGGGCGTAAAAAGACTACCACCGAAAACTTGGGGGTTGCAATCAGACCATGATTCTGAAAATATGTAGCTAAAAAAATATATTTCTTATCTACGTCCTTTTATTTTTTTCTATTTACATACACATAGTACAACATAATAGGACCATATCTACCTAATTATCTCAATTATAAAAGCAAAAAAACAAATAAAATAAACAAAACGGCAATGTGCTGCAAATAGATTCCACCCGTACGTACGCACGAACGCCTGATCTCGCCCGTAGGTCAACGATCGCGCGTTCGTGTCACGCGTATAATAAACGCCTATTAACATACATACCTACTTGCTACTAATGCTGCTTGTACCTACCTACCAACGTTAGGTAAGATTAACTACTAACAATAGCAAGCCAGAAGTACATACCTGGGTACTTGTGTACGATTAATTTAATTTGCGGCCGTATAAAGAAATCATACCTACTTATGCTTGGAACACTCAAACCAAACTTAAACGCAGTAGGCAAGAGTAGTAAGTAGGTACCTAAATCACCCAGTAAATTTGTTTCAACTGGAAGCCCCGGGGCCGTCATGAATTAACGTATTTTTCAAGAAAAACAAGTATTTGTCCCGAGCCGGGAATCGAACCCGCAACTTCCTGCGTATAAAGTCTAAGCCATACTTAGCCTAAACAAACATTTGTTCCGCGGCGGGAATCGAACCCGCAACCACAGCGCCACTGATTCGTAGGTATTTCTTTAGCGACGCAATAGGCATCATCTGTTGTGTGGTATTAAGTCAAAAGCAAATGTAGTGGAATATAAATCTGAACCCTATAAGCATTACATTAGAACACATTGCGGAGCGCCGCCAGCGCGTCTACCTAGCTAGATTCGCGGTGCATTTTGCGGCTTTTTTCAAATTTTGGGAATTACTTAGGTACCTAATTTCTCTAATGTTTTGATTTATTGTTCGCGTGCATAAAAATTGCATTACAAAGGCGAAAGCGCGAAAGAGTTTTTAAGTTTTTTTTAATAACGTAGTTTTAATTATTTAGTTAGTGGTTTTAGTGTGTGCGTTTTTTACGCATCATACAAAACATACCTACCTCTAAAAGTTGAGGAATACGGACATTCTTTACGCTCGTCGTGTCGTGTTCAAAATGCCGACCACGAGGCAAGAAAAGCTCCGACACCAACAGCAGGAGGATGAGAAGGAACACGAACCCGATGCCACTCTCACGGGGGAGGAATCAAACTCCGACGGAAACAGCGTCGTCGAGCATGCCGCTCGGCAAGGCGCCAGCGTAGCCGCATGAATTCCCGCTCCCAACAGAACAGTTTTTATCATCGCTGATGGAAACCATAACCAGGGCGCAAGCGGAGGCCAACAAGATCCTCATCAGGGCTTTCCTAGCGGCACTCCGAGGAGATCAGCACTCCGGGGCCTCCTCTCCGTCAGCACCAATCGCGACGGGCGCTGTATCGCCACTGTTCGCGAACAGCAGCACTGTTTCGTCATCATCAGCCGGCAACTTCACGAGATACACCGCGCGCTTCGACGGTACTTCGCGCGAAGCAGAAGTTCTAGAGGCGTTCCTGGACTCCGTGGAGGTATACAAGGAGTGCGCCGGCGTGTCGGATCAGCACGCGCTGCGCGGACTGCCCATGCTGCTGACCGGCGATGCCGCCGTGTGGTGGCGCGGCGTGCGCAGTGGCTGCACCACGTGGGTGGACGCAAAGCTACGTCTACGCGCCATGTATGGAGCCCCGCGGCCAGCATATAAACTATTCCGGGAAGTCTTCGCGAGTGAACAAAGTGCAATCGTTAGTGACAAGTTCATTAGTGAGAAACGGGCCCTTCTGGCCCAGTTGCCCTACCGGTTGGCGGAGGAGGTCCAAGTGGACATCGTGTACGGACCTCTCGACCGCCGGATACGGAAACGGGTTCCACGAGAATTCATAGTGGACATGAACCATTTACTGGAGAAGGCTCGTGTCGCAGAGGATTCCGCCAAAGAAAGCGGCAAGGTAAAGCCGTGCATCCAGGCAAGTGCAAGTCCTATTATTAATACCAAATCGACAGCACCCGCCACGTATTGCGGTAATTTTAGCAACGAACCCACGGGTTCTACCCCGAATGCGAACGCGCCACGTTCTTCTAGGCGAATCCGTTGTAGCTATTGTAGGTGGCTTGGACACTCTGCTGACGAGTGCCGTAACCGGGAGAAAGCGGATTCTAGGAAACCGGTTGCGAGTAATAATAACGCAGTAGGCAATAGGGATAACGCTAGTACAGATAATACAGATAAGAACTCGCAAAACGTAATTCGTTGTTACGGTTGTGGGAAAGTGGGCGTGGTCCGATCAAAATGTGACGTTTCTAACGCGAATTGTATAAAGGGATCGACTTTAACACCGCATTCGTCGATCGTGTTTGGTTAGATCATCGGAAAATAGGTAGGATGTCCGACGTCATAGGTAGGTCGGACGTCACGGTTAGGTCCAACGTCGCGAATCGTAGGTTCGACGTTGTGAACAGTAGGTCGTCCGATGTCGTGAACAGTAAATACGACGTTGTGT
Source organism: Perizoma flavofasciatum (assembly GCA_958496245.1). NCBI lineage: Eukaryota > Metazoa > Arthropoda > Insecta > Lepidoptera > Geometridae > Perizoma > Perizoma flavofasciatum. The sequence continues at coordinate 7,428,939 of OY292431.1, forward strand.
ACAAAAGGTCGTCCGACGTCGTGAATAGTAGGTCCGATGTCGAGGTAGGTCCGACATCGAAGATATGGCCAATGTCAACGTCCGTCGTCAAAAGTACGTCGGAGGTAAAAACAGCATCGTTCCACGCATGTAGTACAGTCAGCCACAAAAGTGCTATGCACCCTCTAGTAAACATCGATGTTATGGGTCGTAGCGGTGTGGCTGTTATCGTGTGCGATTAGCTGACGGTTCTTGCTCGGAAAGAAAGTTGTTGGAAGCTGAGGTACCAGTGACCATCGGAGGTCGCATAGTAAAAGCCGAGTTTTTGGTACTACCCGGAAACGAAACAAGGACACTCCTAGGTGTCGAGTTCTTATCTCGAGCCGGAATAGTGGTAGACGTCGCTCGCGGTAGGTGGACGTTCGCGGATGAACCCGAACGTCTTTACGATTTTGCTCATGAGAGTACGATGGACGCGTCTGCTGCGCAGTATACTTTAGGGCAGAGACGCGAGATTAAGTTCATTGACCTCAATTCAGCGCAGTTTTGTCGTAAAGAGCTTGTCAGTGATACCACTACAGACCATCCCGTAGGAGACTCTTGTGCAGGGGGAGAATCCTGACGCCGAGAGGATGTTTGAGTTGCGGAAGAGGAGAGAGGCGCTGCAAGACCAGCTGCAGAGGAGCCATTCCACACGTGACTCCGATTTCAGATTCGATGTGTCCTCTAGGGGGAGACCGGTGTTCAACGGTCCCAAGGGGAAGAACGACGTAGGTCGTGGCCAGTCAGCATATGTTATACGCCGCGACGGCCCATATAGAATAACACAGGTTGCCAGTCCCAAGACGTGTCTGATAACAAGCGTGCAAAATAGGGAAAGAGTTAAAAACATCACGTATCGCACCGCGCCCCTTTCGTCGGTCCGATTGGGCCTCCAATCAGGGAGAAGCGTAAACGTCGTAGACAGCACAGGCACCTTTTTTTTTCCTTTTTTTTAAGCCCCCCTTAAAAAAAAGGGGGAAAAAATGCCACGCATCCCCCTTCCGCCACGGGGGTGGCGAAAGGGGGTATATGGGACTCTATAACCCACTAAAACCCCCCTGGTTGACGTCGCCGTAACCAGGCCCATCTTGCCGTAGTGGGGCAAGATGGGGTCGCGTTAGCATTCACCATCTTACCCCGACGGGTGGCCCACGAACCACCCGGGCCCCGGCCATGTGTGGAGCCGTGCAAGCCGGAGGAGTCCCCCGATCTCCGCCAGTGACCCCACACTCGCGCCCTAAGAAGGGCGCCGGTATAGCCTCGAAGATCATTGGGACGCACAAGCCCTCATCCGCGCCCTGAAAAGGCCGCCCCCTCCAACTTACGCTGTCCCTCACTCCAAGCCTTTGTGAATATCCCGAGTCCCCATAAACTAGCGTTAATTATTGATTAATTTAGATAGAACAGTGACAGTGTGTAGGTATTATTTATTCATAATGTTTAGTTCGGGGGAGTATGGACAAATGCTTATTGTGGTATGGTAAATCTTACAGAAATGCGTCACGAGCCTTGCGCATTTACCACGATAGTTACCCGAACCAACACCACCCGTCTGATGCTAGACTCATCAAGGCTGCCTATCAGTTCTGAATAATGAGAGAATTACGCCCCAAAGGCGCGGATGTGGCAGAGAGGTAGATCTTCGGGTAGAAGAACAGGTCTTGGATCTAGTTGGGAGAACCCCTCGGGTAGTAACGCGAACTGCAGTGAAGTTGCTCTGGGGTCGTGGAGCCGTAGTATCACATAAAACAGTGGCATGTGACCACTGAATTCTCACTATTGGTCGGGGACGAATCCTCATGCCTTTCAAGAGATGGGACATCAGGTACGAGCCTCGGTCCGACCGAAGCTACAGCGGAATTAGATAAATACCTACCAATTATCAACTTACTACCTACATTATCAGGGACTTGCGAACTTACCTCCATGAATGCGTACATTGCTGGCTACCAAAATAAATAAAAATCTTGAAACGTTGTTTTATACGGCTATAATTTTTGGTTGGGTTTTGGGCTCCTGTACCACCATCTTTCGTTTTCGGAAGTCGTCTTTTTAAACCCTGTATACCAGTACTAAGTACATATAGGTAGGTACTTTAATCCTTTCGCGACACGACTGCTTTGAAAAAACGAGTGATGCTCACGAGTAGTCGTAATAATTTTATCTTCGATGAAGGCTATTATGTGGAATTGGGAAGGGGTCCGCCCTCGTTAGGCAAATGCCAAAACCCAATTCCTATACATAATATCTGGAGAAGTGGGGGTGAGGTGTCATGGAGCCGTCAAAGACTAATGACACTGCTTTGCCTCAGCAGGAACTGACCCATTTTGCTGGGGGATGTCCTTCTGGGCCCCAACCAGAGGACTTAATGCTAGGGGGGGCATGAGGGCGCCAACCCTCATGCTGGTCAGCGAGTGGCAATTCATATTGTAAAAACGGGAATTGCACTACACGGCGCGACGCGGAAGGAGAAAGTCGCAACCACTCACCCTGATGAAGACTCGGAATGAGTCGAAACTTAGTCGGTGCCTTCACCGATAGTGCAGTACGTGAAAATTCCCGTTTTTACAATATGAATAGTCAAGTTCACGATAGCGAGTGGCAACTACAATTACCGACGACCAAGGCCTGAATTCGGATCTGATCACGCTCACGAAACTGCAAATGTACACTATTTTGGTAGAAAAATCTCATTTACATGGATTGACAACCCGACCTATAGATCTAGAAGTTAATGAACGAACCACGATAATTTTAATTGTATCTAATTGGTAACCCTAGCAGTGTCGATGTGCAAAATAAAACTCTAAAAGAACACATTTCCAAATTTATTAGTAAATGTGAGACACTGTACAAACAAAGTAAAAGAAATTTAAAACGCTTTTGTAAAAGAAATGAGCCATGGCTTGCTACCATTTTTGATATACCAAGATCTGAAATTGAAAACAGTCAACTGGATGCTGCATATCTCGTACAACATAATCATACAATTACATTGTCTGTGGAAACCAGTAGTTTGCTCCCTCAGGAAACTTTAACACCTCCAGAACCTGATCCTTCGAGTATATCACTCGAAGAACCAAATCTATCTAGTTCGACAAAATATGTAAGTGACCGTCAAAAGCGTCGTACACGAAAAAGCCTCGAAGAATCGCTTGAAGACCAACCTCATTCAAAAATTATTAAAGTGATATCAAAAATGGTAACTGATGAAACTGGTGAAAAACTCAATAAAAGCTCTGCCCAGGAGTTAGAGTTTGTAATAAATGAATGTTTGAAGAGCCCAACTCGTCCTAAGAAAATTGCGACCACCATTAAGTCGAAAGCGGAACACAAGCCCTATACCCCTGATGAAGCTCTTTCTTTCCTAATCGATGGGAAACTAACTGTGGATGATTACTGTACCATGCAGAAAGATTTGAAAAAAGAGGCTTTCCAGCTTATCCTCCATACTATAGAGTACAAATTGCAAGAAAAAATTGTTATCCGGAAGATGTCATAAGCATGAAAGAGAAGCAAGTGTGCCATTTGACAGCTTGTTATTACACACATTCAATCATTAAATATTCTAGTGATAACATTTCGGAATATTGTTGACAATAACAAACAGACCTAGTTTATTGTACATTTGAGGGTTCCTGGGGGTTCGACGGCAGTACAGGGCAGTCTTTATAAGCAAAAGTTTTTAGATGGTGATGATGACAGTGAAAATTGTTTATTCGCTACAACATACATCCCTCTGTGCCTGAAAACAAACGACGGTTTTGTGTTGTGGTATAATCCCAGTCCGCAATCCTTCCGATTTTGTCATCCTTTGAGGATTCAATACAGAGCAGAGACCAAAGAACTGATTCTCGAGGAGAAAATGCGGGTAGAGAATGAAATAAAAAAACTATCACCTCTATGCGGATACACTCGCTGGTCATAGTATTATCTCAGAGCCTAAATTACACCTAACCATTATAGACGGCAAGGTATATAACTTCATTACAGGAACAACTTCCCAGCTACGATGTACTTGTTGTGGTGCTACAGCAACAGAATTTAATAACTTGGATGTTGTCTACAACAAGCCCGTAAATCCTGAAGCCTTAATACACGGATTAAGTCCCTTGCACGCTTGGATCAGAATTTTTGAATTTTTAATACACTTAGGGTACAAAAATGATCCAGCAGTTGTGAAGTGGAGAGTGACAAAAAACTCACCAGCGGGCCTAGCATGGGCCGTGGACAAATTGTCTTTCCATCCTTTTTGTCCACTTGACAGTAGAAATAATTATCTTCTCCATCTGTCATAGCATAGCGACAAGGGAAAGGGATAAAATGTTTCCACTTGACGTTTATCGTAGACATTATGTCCCGCTATTCCCGTGACATAGCACGGACTCGGAGAAACGAGTATATAATACTCTCCGATTGACGTAAGAAAGGGAATAACTATCATCTGTCTTGAAGGTGGGTATAAAAGTTTATCCTCATAAAAACAAAATGTCGCGAGCATTTTACATATAAATTGTGTCGTGAAACATTGAAACTATCAAAAGAAAATTACATCGGAGGTCTTTAGATGCCAGTAATCCACTTGAGTGTCCGGATGATGAATTTCACCGGCTATTTCGGCTCAATAAAGTCATGGCGTTATATTTATGTGCGGAGCTGAACGATGCCTTGCAGCCTCGAAATCCTCGGGATGGATTACCGGTATGTACAAAGGTTATTATTTAGATATTACTTAGCCATAACTTACTTACATTCTGTGAAATACCTAAGCTAAATGGCACTACCTACCACATAACCTACATTTGTTTTTCTGCTATAGGGCGTAAGTATGTAGGCATTCATACCTACACCCAATTGGAGATTGTAGTTACTAGAGAGGTACAGGGCAAGAGCATGGTTTGGCCATTGCCTAGACAGTAAATATCTGACCCAAAATACTGAAGCTATCATCAGAAGTGACAATTTCGGTACATAATATTGTCTCATTAGTAATTAGGTACCTCATTAGTAACCTACCTAAAGATACCCCTACAATCTCCAGTAAATGAACTAGGTACCTGTGTATTTTATTAAACTCATGCCAAAATGGATTATCTTCCCCGGGACAGAGGATGCAAAGCGCAGGGTATCTAATGGTTTTCAACAAAAGTATGGGCATTCATATATTTTATTAACCCTTAAAGTAATTTTGCTGACTATACTATACATAAAATTTAAAAAAATCTTGCAGAAAATCTAGGCTTGATACAACTTTAAGTTTTTTTGAAAATTGTTTCCGAACGTATCTTTATTTGGGGACAACTAATTTTGCATGATTTTTGGTGTTTTTGTATAGTGTAAAGCATACCATACAACGCTACTCCTTAGCAGAACTAGCCCTGGTTTGTTATGTATAGTATATTATACATTGCGACATTTCAGGTTTTGAGTGTTCTATGGCTAACATGGGTTTTGGCCATTTTTTTTTAGAGTTTGCTTTAGTAATGTACATACCTACCTTACTTATTATTCGACCTGGCTTGTTCAGTATGTTTGTATGAAGGAATCTAAGTTTGCTTGGTTCAAATCTTAGCTTACGGTAACTTGGCACTCATTTCTGCTTTGTGGGTTTGGTTTGGCTGCATGGGTTTTTTTTGGTTGTTGTAGAAATATGCTGCTAGTAGACGAGCAAAGCAAATTTTATCGCTTGTTCCTAAAGAAAATGCGAGTTCTGATGCTAGTGATGAAAGGAGTAGTGAAGATGAAATCTGGGGATCTATGGAGACCTCACCAGCACCATCTCTAGATTCATCCTTCGAACGGCTTAATCTACTTGATAGTCCGGTTCAAACCACCATTTATTCTGACGAGGATAATCTCGACGTAACTGCAGCTGACGAAGAGCCTCCGGAAGCGAGAGTCCAGCAGGAGTCTTCTGGTGAAAACTTACCGCCACTCACACCAGTCTTTGAAGAAGTTTTTCCGAGTCCTACGCAATGCAATTTATTCGCTATTCCGTCGGTAGCTTCATTACCTTCATTGTCGTCCAACCAAAACTCTCCATGCCCATCTTCTGCTACAAAAACACGTTACCAAAGAAAACGTAAAGCGCCAACAGTTCGCACGAACACTCTTAAGAAGCGTAATAGCAAATATAAATTAGCATGCCAATGGAAAAAAGGACGACTGCAAAGTAAAGCCGAGATACCTGAAGCAGTATTTCAAGAGCCTGTTCCTGATGATTGGTCACCACTTGACTATTTTTACCACTTTTTTACGGAAGAAATCGTAAAAAATATTGTCATGCACACCAACTTGTACAGTTTACAAGAAAAAGATAAATCCACCAAAGTGACCAAAGAGGAAATCTTAGATTTCTTGGCAATCAACATACTTATGGGCATTGTTGTTATGCCGTCGTATAAAGATTATTGGAAAACTTGTTTTAGATACGCCCAAGTAGCAGACGTTATGCCCCTAAAAAGGTTTCAACAAATCAGACGGTTCGTACACTTCGCAGACAACAATGAGGCAGACACTGATGATAGATATTATAAATTGCGTCCCATAGTTGACCGAATAAGAGCCCAGTGTCTATCAGTTGAAGAAGAAAATGCGTTTAGCATCGATGAAATGGTGGTACCATACAAAGGGAAAAAAGCAGGGAGTCGACGGCAATATAATCCCCAAAAACCACGAAAATGGGGGTTTAAGAATTTGGTGAGAGCTGGCGTGTCTGGTATAATTTACGATTTTATGCTGTATGCTGGCGATGACACATTCCGCGGCGTTCATTTCACACCTAAGGAAGAGACTATGGGGGTTGGAGCCAAGGTTGTACTGGCGTTGTGTAAGACCATCAAGACGCCAGCATGTGTTGTCTATTTTGACAACTATTTCACATCATTGGAGCTGGTGTATTTGCTGCGAGAAAACTACGGAATATTCAGTCTGGGTACTGTACGACCAAACAGACTTCAAGGAACACAAAATATGTTGATGGCGGACAAACTGCTTGAGAAGAAAGGAAGAGGGTCGTTTTCTCAAATGGTTTGCAACAAAAACAAGCTGAGCGTAGTGAAATGGTTCGACAACAAAAAAGTCACACTCGTCAGCTCCTATTGCGACGCGTATCCAGTCGATATCACCAAACGCTATAGCAAAAAAAGTAAACAGTATGTCGAAGTGCATTGCCCCCAAATTGTAAAGCACTACAATCGTCACATGGGTGGAGTAGATTTGGCTGACATGCTCATTGCCTTGTACCGCACTGGTATGAAATCTCACAGATGGTACATCAACATCTTCTCTCAGCTGCTGGACATCTGCGTCAACAATGCATGGCTTCTACGCCGACGACACTATCAAATGAAAAATATTAAGAAAAAGTCAGACCTTCTGAAGGTTTTCAGATATGAAATATATGCTGAGTTGCTAAAAAAAACAGATCTGTGTCAGTCCAAAACAAAGAAAGCGTACCCGAGGGAAATAAAATCCGAAAGCCAGTTGCAGTAAGGCCCACTGATGATGTGAGGTATGATCAGTTTGATCACTGGCCTCAAGTAGCGGGATACCAGAGGTGCAAAAACTGCAAAAGAGGACAAGCGAGCACAGTTTGCACTAAGTGTGAAGTGCATTTATGCTATGTCAAGGGCAGAAACTGCTTCATGGCTTATCACCAAAGGAACATCAAAGGATAAGCCATTTAACAGTTTTAACTGAGACTCAAGCTCAGTGGCAATGTACATTATGTTATACATACCTATGCTAATATTGTCCGCATTCAATGTGGCAATGTATATGATGTCATACATGCCTATGTTCATGTTGTCTGCATGCAATGTGGCAATGTATGTTATATTATACATGGCTTTTTCCAAAAACGTTAAGATATAGATTTTTTTTTAAATTTTATTATGTGTCTCATATGCTAAATAAACGAATTTTAATATTTGTTTTGTTTTAATTCACAAAAAAATATCTTGCTACCATAAGGGTTAAAAAAACAGTTCATTTATTCAACTTTTTTTATATACACTTATTCACACCACTGAAAATCTCCAGCAATAACTGAAAAGAGATATAATAGGAACTTATAATGTATTCAAATCAATTTTCAGGGGACATTGGATACATCTTAGAGCCGTGGCTGATGATGACACCTGACCAAGACGCTGCACCCAACAGTGCAGCCAATAAATACACCCGATGGCATTGTCTGCAGCTCCATGGAAAGAGCCAATAGCTACATAAATACAACCAAAAAAATTGACCAACATCCTGCGGATTTGAGTTTTGTTTCTTCGCAATCTATATAATAGAAATAAAAATATTAATTCACTAGATGTTATCGTTTATACTGGTTTGTGGAGTGTATGATCACTGTCTTAGAAACTAATAAATCAGTACTTTCATGTATTACAACTATTTTACAATTTCGTTTTATTTCTGTTCAAGGTAATGTTTCCGCATTAGGTGTTAGTTCTTCCGCTCAATTTTGTTTATTTTATTTCGTTTATTTTTATTTAGTTTTTTCTCTATTCGATAGGTATGTTTATCTAGTTTATTTTGTTAGTAAAACAAATGCGACCGTGATAGGATTGTTTTTAAATATATTTTTTTATAGAAATTGAATTTTTGCATTTTTCTCGCTTTCTAGTGCACCTAATGACTTGCAATTTTCATACATTATCTATTTCAAATGAACAGTTAAGTTGTATTTTTTTACAAAGAGAAGTTTCACATATTTTCGGAAATATAGACAAAAACATAATTTCATGATTTACAAAAAAAAACTGTATCTAACTAAGTAGGTATTTTACTCTGTAACTTATTATAATTTAAACTATTGAAATCGATCATAAATCGAAGATGTCCGCTTCTAAGGCAAAATAATACACTGTGCACAGGTAGTAGTAATTACGGTTTGAATGTATGAATTAAACGGGAAATTCCTATATTACCGGCCGCCGATCATATCATAGAAAGAGTATCTATGGTATTGTCTCTAAGATACAGTGCTATGTTTATTTTTTTAGGTCTCTTGACCTACTACGAACTCTCGACCAAAAGTATTCACGTCATGTGAAAAGTTTAAAAAAATGGAAGAGTAGCGAAGTGGCATTCGGGCACTCAATGATCATCTTCTCGGTCTGATGTCTTGGTCAAATCGTTTTGGCATTAAAGTTAATCCTGATAAGTATCAAGCCATCATTATAGGCAGCCCACGCCAGCTGAACAAAATTGACTCTCTTGGTATTCTACCCACCCCATGTTCACTTCAACGGTTGTAATATCCCATTTACGCCTACTGTTCAAAACCTTTGTATTCTGTTTGACTCAAAGCTATGTTGGATTCCTCATATAAAATAACTATCTCGTAAATTTCATGCCACTCAGTATTCTATAATCCGTCTGAAACACTTTCTCCCAAGAACCATTAAAATATGTCTCGTCAACTAACTTCTTTTACCTATAATCGATTATGGCGACGTTGCTTTACTAGATCTCTTCAAGAACTTAGCAAATTCGTTTAGTTTTCTGCCTTCGTAAATTCGATCATGTGAGTAAATTCCTCGCTGAACTAAAATGGCTCCCCATTCGGGAGCGTAGAAACTTAAAGATTCTTGGATCCCTTTGCACCTGAGTATCTAATAAACTGTTTTCGGTCTGACACACACGAAAAACAACTAAGGTCTTCTGACAATCTCCTTTTAGACAACCCCGAGCATTGCACATCGTTCCGTGAAAACTCTCTGTCCAAGCAGTCCGGCGCTCGACTAATATAATCTGGAAATAAACTTCCATTTGAAATTAAAAAGGTAGACTCTAAAGAATGCTTCAAAAGATTAACTCGTTAACACTTCCTTGATGAGTTGTATTCATATCAGTTTATACCCTGCTTGAAACTATTACGACGTACTATCTTTTTGTCTTTGCTATTATTATTTATATGTAGAGTAAGTGCGTTAAATCAGTCTTATATATTTTGAACAGTTCGATAATTATTTGGTATCAAAAATGATTGATAAAATTCTTATGAAACATCAACATTTTTTAAAATATGTCATGTGAATTGAATTTGCAAAAAGTGTACAAAACATGGTTTCAAATATGGACCATAGTTAATTGGGTTCAAAATTATATAAAAAATCGAGTCGTGTTGCCTAAAATTTAATCAGTCAATTATTAGGGTTAAACTAATCATAGGCACCCAATTCGCATACATAGAAATGAACCTTCTATGCCAGCACACTCTTCATGAGCCCATTGCCTACAAGATGCACATTGGATCCATTTCTCTCGAACGTGGTTTTCTCTGGCTAAATCCACTACCTTGATATTTAAGGTGTGGCTAGATGCCCGTCTAAAATCAGGAGAACCGGCGATGTAGCAGTTGGTTTCACGTGCTGTAAAAAGTGCTCGAACCATTGAGTAAATAGTTCAAGTTGTATCCATCCTGATGGATGACAAGCGTGAATGGCACCAGGTGGAGCACCTTTCATCAGTAGTGGGATGCCCCGTTTCCTCGGGAATATCATCATCGGTGGGACAAATGTGCCACCTGCACTCATACATATCACACAAGTGATCGTTGATCCACGTTCTGCTGACGTTACAGTTCCTATTTGTTTTTTGCCCTTGAGTGTCAGTATCATCGGCGTTTTTGATGACACGACTGAAATACCAGTTTTGTCCACGTTATATACATTGGTCGCAGGATACTGGATTTCATTCAAAGAGCTCTCCAAAAAGTCAAAAAATGTGTTAACATTTTCTTTGTTAAAGCCTTTCATTGTTGCGATTGATGTGCCCGTTGGACGGCGAAAGGATAGGTTAGGATGGCGCTTGAGGAATAACCTCAACCATGATCTTCCCGCAGATTCATTATCTTGTGAAAACGAGTGCTTTTTTAGTGCTAGCCAAAGATCTGATGTCCCTGCGAGTAAGACCAAATCCAGATTTTTCAAATTCTAGAATATAATCAGCTAATTCATCTTTCAATTCACTCGGTAAAGTCGATTTTCTTCCAAGTTTATGGTTCGTAATGTCGCTAAGTGATTGGTCTTCTATTTTTGATAAGCGTATAACCGTGGTTTTAGGTACTTCGTATGTTTTGGATGCTTTCAAAAAGCCCATTTGCTTTTCTCGTATAGCTTTAATTGCATTTGCCACTGCATTTTTATCCCATGTTTATCTGGTCTTTTCTTTGGTTGTAGATGCCATCCTAAAACATTAAAATTTAATATAAGTGACTGTTTGTAATATGGACTACTGGTCCATTTTCAAAACATGCCGGTGGTCCATATTATAATACACATACGTTTGTAGGTTAATATTGTTGTTCAGAAAATTATAAAAACTATTGGATATTGCAACTTAATATGAATCATTGTAAAATAACTCACCTTTCCCCTGGTTTAATCCACTTTCACAAAGAGTAATATTTGTTGAAATTATGAGCTTACGAGGAGGGGTGAAGCTTAGTGTGCGCTGACAAACGGCTCGATACAAAGGACGATCTTTAAGAAACGGCGGTAGTCCACATTACAGAACCAGTCCATAATTGGCGCACTTACTCTATAAGTATATTTATATGTCAAATTACTAGGTATTTATATTAAGTAAATGTGATTAGGTTTATAAAATAACTAGCTGTGCCCCGTAGTTTCACCCGCGTAAGTTTCGATTCCGTGGGAATATCGGCATAAAAAGTAACAGCTATGTACCTATCAAGTTTCAGCGCAATCGATTAATTAGTTTTTGCTTAAAGAAGTAACAAACATCATACTTACTGATGCGTCTGAGCCGCGCGGGTACCTTACTCATAGACGTAACTCCTCCCGCTCCTCGGCAACGAAAGCAGGAACGTCGCGGCGCGGTTCGCGTGTTGCATTTTTATACTCGTGATAACTTTGAAATTAAATGTCTGATTCGAATGAATTAGTATGTAACGAATGAATAAAAGTATTTTACTGCTACATATTTTTTGTACTCGAGATCAAATATTAAATAAATGTATTTATTTGACATAAAAATATTTAAGGAAAGTTTATAAAATACCTCGCTTTGAAGCCATCAGTACTCAAAGGCATCAGCATCTTCTACCGATAAACCAATGCACTCATCGTGATACCATTTGCCACATTTTGCACATTGTCGCATATCGGCAATCCTGTCTTTTTGACAGCCGTGGCTGTACTACCCTGTTTGCATTTGGGAAGAACCATATTTTTTTGGGCAGATTTATTTACGCATATGGACTTCTGAATTGAGTTCCGCTGTTATTAAGGATTTTCTTCTTATTTTCTGTGGTTTTTCTTAAGTTTACACTGGTGTAGGCATAATTTGATGAAACGGAGTTGATTTTAGTTGAGAGAGAGGTACATCGTCTTCATCATTTGAATCAAAGAACCGTATACCTAATTGATGTTTTTTCAAGTTTTGCGGATTTTGATGCTGCAGACTTCACGTTATTTTTACTGGTATTTTGATACAGAGTTCTCAAGTCCAATACTATATGGAAGTGAATGGTCTGGGGGGGCCATCAAAACAAAATACATAAATAGGAGGGTAATAAGGCCTTTACCTAAATTTGATAGGCGTTAATAAAAGCAAGCTACGTATGTTAGCAAAACAAAATAAATAAGAAATGGATATCGATAGTAAATACGTACACTTAGGGATCATAAAAGCGTAAATTATTAAAGAAATAAGATACACATTTACACAGTTCACTGTTATTGAACACAAAATATTTACGATTGTTTACTTTGTGTTTAAGCCAATTTAATTAGTTTGGTTAGAGACACAGTGACAATTCCTGTATCCTTCGCACCCTCGTGCAATCCTATATCCTCGTCTCTTTCCAACCCGTACACCTGCCGCGATGTGGAGCATTGGCTCGCGCCTCACCCCCGCGCGCGCGCATCTGACAGAGGTGGAAAAAAAAAGAAGATGGCGAAAAGTGGTGCAATTATGCAAATATAGCTCAATCTCAAGAAAATCCAAAAATCCAAAAATACTGTTGTTGAAACCCGGAAAACTGGTGAAAAGTGTGTGGAAAGTGTCCCCCTATAGCTGTGCGTTATCCACTAGCAAGTTCTGACCAGGATCGGTGATATTTCACCAAAATTGCTGCCGAAAGACACGCGACATAGGTGAGTCCTTTCGTTCCTATGTTCCTTACATGTCACTGTGTCTATTTTTGGGAAATAAATAATAGTTCGTCGCAACTAATAAATCAAAAATCAGCGCGTAATCATTTGGTCCTATCGATCGCGGATTATCGTGGATTAGTTGCGATTTACTTCCTATTGTGAGAAGGCAAACGCCATTTTTGTGTAGAAACGCCGGCAGATCCTCCGTTAAAAATGTCCCATGAACGTAGTTTACAAAAATCGCAAAATAAACTGGCTGCATTGTTTGGACGTGCACAGGGAATTTGCGATACAATTTCTCAAATAGAAAATGATCCGATGAAAATTGATAATTTCTTAGCCGACTGTTTTACGATCGACACATTACGTAATGATTTTATAGCTGCAATTGAGGAAAGAAATACCATCCAAGTGTCCACATCGGACGGACCTGTACCTACTTGTAGTTCGCTCATTTCTTTCGAACAGATTTACGCTAAAATCAAATACAAGGCACATCAATTAACGTCGCAAATGACTGAAAATACTAGTCGCGACAGTAAGAGTTCAATTAACAAATGCGAAAAGCCTTCATCAATAAAGCTACCGCGGTTAGAGCTCTGTTCATTTGATGGCGAAAATGAATCATGGCCCATATTTTACGAGATGTTCAAGTCAGCTATTCACAACAATTCTAATCTTACGGATGGTGAAAAAATACAGTACTTAGTCGGAAGGTTAAAGGGAAAAGCCCTCAATATATGTAAAGGTATCTTACCTACTGCGGAAAATTACCCTGTCATTTGGAACGCTTTAGTAAATAAGTTCAATGACAAACGATTGCTGGCTGCTACGTATTTCGATAAATTGCTAAACTTGCCAAATGTGAATGAGAAAATTCCTAATCAGTTGGAGGATTTTATTGATAAATTTTCATCGCTTCATTCCGCTTTGAAACAACTTGAAATAGATAGCCTCGAAGATTTCATATTTGTGCACATTGCTTGTAAAAAGGTGGGTTTGGAGACAGTCAAAGCTTATGAACTTAAATTTGATGATAAAAATAATGTCAATACGAAATGCTCAGACTTCATTAACTTTGTCCGAAATCAGTCACACATTTTGTAGCGCGCGCATAATAGCGCAAACGCAGTTTCATCGAATACGAAAGCGGGCAGCATTCAACCGCGTAAAAATATGAATACATCATCATCAGTGGGATTGGGAATGCGCGCATCAACTAATAATGCCAAAACATTTGTTAATGTGCAGGAAAATACATGTGTATGTTGTGGGAAGAGTGATCATTCTCAATTGCCCCAGTGCACTAAATTCCTGTCAATGATCGCTAATGATCGTTACAAATTAGTAAAATCAAATAAACTTTGCGTGAATTGTTTAGATAACTCACACGTACTTGCAAATTGCACAAATTCGAAACGTTGCAGCGAATGTAGTCGCAGTCACCATAGCTTACTTCATTTTCCAAACAGCCGGTTAGGATCGGAAAATAGCAACCGTAATAATATAACGGCGGCAGTAGTAATAGGGGCCGCGCCCAGCGTGCCTGAGTCCAACCCTGCCGCGTCGGCCGTGTCATTGTGCGCCGTTGGAGATGCGTGTGCCGCATCATCTGCGCTTGGCGCGGGTTCGATTCCGGCGTCTTCCATTCTTCTCGGCACCGCTGAATGCAATGCGATTGATGCCGACGGAAATGTAGTTGTTTTACGAGCCCTGGTCGATAGTGCGTCACAAACTGATCTAATAACAATAGAGTGCTGCAAACGATTAAAGTTAATATTGCACGAGCCGCAAAGTAAATATGTGACGGGTGTAGGTGACGTCACTAATCCTGTGGAAGGAGTCACCTGTCTGACTATTCGGTCTCGCTTCGATGAATCGGTTAGGTTCACTATTCAACCCGTGGTCGTAAATCGTATCACGAGCGAATTACCTACCGCGAATATAGACACGGCGCGCTTGGATTATTTAAATAATATCCCGCTTGCCGATAGTAAGTACTACACCCCCGCTAATATTGATCTCATATTGGGAACGGATTTGTTTGCACGAATAATAGGCCCAAATTCAATATCTCGCACTGCCGGTGAACCTGTTGCGATTGAAACCTTATTAGGTTACATAATAGTTGGCAAGGCCCCGGTAATTAACTCCTCCTGCAATATTGTTCGTTCGTATTGCACGATAGAAGAATCTCTGGAAAATTGCATGAATCGATTTTTTGAGTTGGAAGAGGTACCTAATGTACCCAATTGCCTAACTAAAGATGAACAAAATTGCGAGAATTATTACTGTGACACTACGCTCCGCGAATCGAATGGACGGTACATCGTTTCGTTGCCGTTTCAAAAGGATCCTTCCTCTTAAGGAAATTCAATGCGTATTGCCGAGCGTAGGTACTTATCTTTGGAACGCCGATTGTTATCTAATCCCGAGGTTAAAGAGGAGTATGACAGCGTTTTTAAGGAATACCTACTGCGAAATTACATGCATCCGGTTGGTACCATTTCTGAGATTTGCGATTGTAATGATCAATACGTGATACCGCACCATGCGGTGGTCCGCCAAGATAAAAGTACTACCAAACTACGCGTAGTGTTAAATGCGAGTAATAAAACTTCTACCGGTAAATCGTTAAATGATATATTACACACCGGCCCGAATTTGCAAAATGACTTGTTTCAAATAATATTAAAGTTTCGTTTGTTACCTGTGGCAATAAGTGCGGATATTCGCCATATGTATTTGAGGATTTTAATGAACGAAAATGATAGAAAATACCTAAGGTTGTTATATAGGTTCGATAATAATGATCCTATTACCGTTTTTGAGATGTCTAGAGTGGCATTCGGTTTATCCTGTAGTACGTACTTAGCTATTCGTACGGTGCGTCAACTTGCCTCTGATGAGCGTGAGCGCTTTCCCGCTGCGGCTACGTTAGCCGAGTCTGACTTGTTTATGGATGACTTAGCTACTAGTTGTTCTTCTGTTGCAAAGGGCGTGGACTTGTCTGAACAGCTGATCGAATTGTTCGCCGCTGGAGGGTTTAAACTAGTAAAGTTCTCTAGTAACTCGCCCGAAGTAATGGCAAGCATTCCTGCGTCTCATCGTGTGTCTGAAGCAGTCGAGTTTAGTCCGGACAGCTACCTAAAAATACTTGGTTTGTTTTGGATACCTTCTGACGACGTCTTCACGTTTAGTGTCAACTCTGAGCCTCGCGATTGTACTAAACGGAATATTCTTTCAACTATTGCCCGTTTATGGGATTTAATGGGATTCGTGGCCCCGGTAACTCTTCTATCGAAACTGATAATAAAGTCTTTGTGGGAAGGCAACGTAGGATGGGACGAAATTCCCCCTCCTAATATCGTGTCGTTGTGGCAAACAATTGAATCGGAATTGTCTTTGTTTCAAAACATTAAATTGCCGCGCCACATAGGTGTGAATGACGACTGCATTGTCTCAGTAGCAGGCTTCGCAGACGCTTCGGAGCGCGCCTATGGAGGCGTAGTATATGTACATGTCCATTTTCCGAACGAAAATCGTTCATTGATCAACTTGGTTTGTGCCAAATCGAGAGTTGCACCTTCGAAAACGGTAATTACTCTTGCGAGGATGGAACTATGCGCTAGTGTAACACTCTCTCGACTAATGCGTTTAGTCATTGACGCGTATACTGGGCGCTGTCAAATATCAAACATTCTCGCATTCACCGACAGTACAGTGGCACTTGCTTGGATTCATTCTTGTCCTACCCGATGGCAAACATTCGTCGCTAATAGGATTTCTTAAATTCACAATGAATTAGACCCTCGACACTTCCATCACATTAGCGGGAAGGATAATCCCGCAGACTGTCTCTCCAGAGGTCTAACTCCCGCTCAGTTACTAGAACACCCACTTTGGTTCAATGGACCTCCATTTGCCCAATTGCCTGTCCCAGAATGGCCTGTGTGTCGCTTTGATCCCACTGCCGTAGTAGACGAAATACCAGAAATAAAGATGAGTGTCCTGGCAACTACAGCCGGTGAGTCTTCGACTTCGACCACGCTGGTGTTCTACGATCTAGCTTGGAAAGTTTCGTCCTGGTCTAGATTGCTTCGAATAGTAATTTATGTATTACGATTTTGTAGAAAACTGCCTCGGCAATTTGCGGTTTCCCAATTGGAGCAGGCCGAAGAATATATCATTAAAGACTTGCAAAAATTTCATTTTGAAAACGAAATAAGAAAGGCCGAGTCTGGTAATAATTTGCCACCAGCTTTTCGTAAGCTCAATGCGTTTATGAAAGACGGCTTGTTTAGAGTAGGCGGTCGACTCATTCATTCTGACTTAGATTATGATAGTCGGCATCCGTTATTGCTCCCCCGAAAAGATCATGTAGTAAACTTGATTATTGATCATTACCACCAGAAATACCTACACACCGGTCCTCAATTGTTAATGTCTTTACTAAGACAACGGTTTTGGATATTGGCGGCTCGTAACATAGTACGTAAACGTGTGCAGCAATGCAACGTATGTTTTAAGGTCAATCCTCGAAACACGGCTCCATTCATGGCTGACCTACCAGCCTGCAGGGTCCAAGAAGCAAAAGCGTTCTGTCATACTAGCATGGATTACGCTGGACCACTGCACATAGTGCCTTACCGTCGCCGCGGAGTGCACAGTGTAAAAGCGTACCTTTGTTTGTTTGTTTGTCTTGTTACCAAGGCAGTACACCTTGAATTAGCGTCAGATCTGAGTACCGACTCATTTCTAAACGCATTGAAAAGATTTATATCGCGACGCGGTCCCGTAGCGGTTCTTTATTCCGATAATGGCACAAACTTTATCGGCGCGAAATCATATCTCGATGTTATGTACCAGCTGTTGGAATCTGAAGAATATAAGGATAAATTCGCCAACGTAGCGCGTGATAATCGAATTGATATTAAATTCTACCCGCCTCTAAGTCCTCATTTTAATGGAATGTCAGAAAGTAATGTCAAAAGTGTCAAAACTCACCTCAAGAAAATAGTAGGAGATCAGTTGTTGACATTCGAGGAAATGACGGTCTTCGCTCAAATCGAGGCCATATTAAATTCGCGTCCACTTTCAGTGTTGAGTAGTGACCCAGCTGAACCTCTCGCGCTGACTCCCGCTCATTTTCTCGTTATGACGCCTTTAAAATCTCTTCCTTCTGAGGATTTAACCAATGTGAACGTCACTCTACTCCAACGTAAACGTGTAGTCAATCATTTAGTGCAGTCGTTTTGGAAACGATGGAAGGTAGAATACCTAAATACGTTGCAAGTCCGTAGTAAATGGCTGACTCGTACTGAACCGGTTCTGGAAGGCACTGTTGTTTTATTGAAATCTGATAACAGCGCTTGTCTAGACTGGCCTCTAGGGATCATAGAACGTACTTACTGCGGGAAAGATAAAATCGTTCGCACTGTAGATGTGCGCACCAAATCTGGTGTGTATAAGAGACCATTGGTGAAGGTTTTTCCATTGCCTACCCAATAAAATACCTAAAACCCCAAACATACAGTCCACAAATTATCGATTGATTAGTTTAATTAATTAAATTAAAATAAGTAAACCTAGTAAATTATTGTAGGTAAATTCAGGTAGGATGTATTGTAGGTAATAAATATGTATCCGATAGATTAAAATAAATAAAAATAATTTAAATATGGATAGGGCCTTTGAAGGATTTCATCCTGTCAAACTCGGGGGGATGTTTAAGCCAATTTAATTAGTTTGGTTAGAGACACAGTGACAATTCCTGTATCCTTCGCACCCTCGTGCAATCCTATATCCTCGTCTCTTTCCAACCCGTACACTTGCCGCGATGTGGAGCATTGGCTCGCGCCTCACCCCCGCGCGCGCGCATCTGACAGAGGTGGAAAAAAAAAGAAGATGGCGAAAAGTGGTGCAATTATGCAAATATAGCTCAATCTCAAGAAAATCCAAAAATCCAAAAATACTGTTGTTGAAACCCGGAAAACTGGTGAAAAGTGTGTGGAAAGTGTCCCCCTATAGCTGTGCGTTATCCACTAGCAAGTTCTGACCAGGATCGGTGATATTTCACCAAAATTGCTGCCGAAAGACACGCGACATAGGTGAGTCCTTTCGTTCCTATGTTCCTTACATGTCACTGTGTCTATTTTTGGGAAATAAATAATAGTTCGTCGCAACTAATAAATCAAAAATCAGCGCGTAATCACTTTGTATTTTTGTTATTCATGCGGCGCGGTCTCATCTTACAAAATACGACCCAACACTGACAACGGGGAGTCGGGGAAAGAGCGCACGCGATCTTCTACCAACTTGTACACGCATTTGGCGTGTGCTATTGTGATGTTTGTGTGCGGGCGTCCATTTTAAGGTCGATTTCTGTTACTTAGGCCTTATTAACCGGCAGGCCTTAATTCCCTCCGGTACCTTAATTGGGTTGGCTGGTAGAAAATGCTTTTAGCATTAAGTCCGCCTATTGTTCACTTTTTATAAAATGTGGAAAAAAGTGTTAATACATAAATATAATTAAAAAAATATCATAAATTTGTAGCTGCCTGACACCAAAAAATAACTAAATGTAGCTATAAAGTAGCTAAGATGGCATCTGTGCCGCAAACAGATGATGATGTTACGTGATGACTACATTTAAGTTCCTTTGCGCGTGAGAGATAGGAGACTTGTCGCGCTACGTTTCTTGCAGAAATATGAACAAATAAAGGGACACGTCCTGGCCTTCTGGTTTCCAGAGAGTTGAAACACAATGTCTAGATAAGTAGGTACCTAGTTGACAAGAGTCAATAAGTTAGTGTTAACTGATCGACCTTTCCGAAACGCGTGTTGAATTCTAGTATGCAAAATTATTTGAAATAGCTTCGAGAAGGATGGTAAAATAGTAATCTGCCTATAGTTCTCGACATTTATTTATTTATTTAAAAAAACCTCTCAAACTTTCAGCCAAGGGCCAAAACGTTTTAGAGCTAAAGTTATTACAGTTTACAGAGAACATAAAAAAATCATACAATAATTGCCGAATATACGTTTTTTCATAATAAAGATATTTGGTTACTGAGTAATCATCGAGTTGAGCAGTGCGAGTGTATTCGCTGTAGGCGCATAAAGCGCGGTGTTATGGTGGGTACACACGTACGTACATGCTCATCGAGCAAGTCTCATTGAAACAAAGCTGTTATCCAACATATTCCACCTTGCGTCTACACGTAAAAAGCACTTTTACGTAGTTTTCTACAAGCACTGTTCCTCCCGATACATATTTATAAAACGTGCCGATCACCTCATTACGAAACAGTTTGGCTGTTTCTAAACGAACCAACGCCTACGAAAGTGAAGCGATCGAGAAGCGCGGGGAAAAGTTTGATCGCTAGTTTCTTCACTTTGACGGGGTATCTGGTTTCAATTTCATTACGAGACCAAAGCAGCATCAACGCCGAATGGTATACCACAAAATGCCTGCCAGAAGTTTTGTCTGCAATGAGCAACAAGCGACCGAACACCGGGCTCCGCGGGGTACTGCTTCACCATGACAACGCGCCCGCGCACTCAGCGCTCAAAACGAGGGACTTCCTGGACAGAGTCTTGAGTCACCCTCCTTACTGTCCTGATCTGGCACCGTGTAACTTCTTTTTATTCCCTAAAATAAAAAAAATCTGCTGAAAGGGATACAGTTTTCATCACCAGAAGACGCGCTAGCAGCGTCCGAGAAGACCGTGGAAGAGGTGTCTGCGGCGGACTGGAAAAAATGTTTCGAAAATTGGTTCAGACGCAGGATACTTTGTATAGAGGCTGGTGGGGAGTTCTTTGAAAATATTTAATTAAAATATTTTAAGTTCTCTGGTAATATATTTATTGTACCAAGTCGGGTATCTTATAGACTCCTTAGTACGGCGAATTTTTTTGGGAACGCTACTATCAAAACAGTTGTACAATAAAGAATAAAGAATATATGTCAACTGCCTTATTTATTTTTATTTAATTTATTGCTTTTAGTGGCTTTGGTATCACTGCGGCCGTCACAGGCCTATTGTGATCGCCACTTTCTTACTTTCCCCTCAGGGGGCGTTCAAAGTTCACCGCTCAGGCCTGCAGCTGTTAGAAACTGCAGGATCTTTTTGGGTGTGATGAGTTTTAGTTCATCTGGGCTAAGAATGTGTTTTCCCAGATGAAGGCTACGCTTATGTATCAGTGGTCCACACTCTCCTAACAGATGAATGGGCGATTCGTCCGCCTCATTGCAGAATCTGCAGGTTTGTGTCACACAGCCTTAATTTGAACATGTGTTTGTTAAGACGACAGTGTCCAGTTAAGGCTCTTACCATAGTGCGAAGGTTGTTTCTGTTTAGCGCTAAGATTTGGTTGGTGTACCGTTTGTCAAAGGCTTTTATCAGTAATTTGGAATGGTTCATGCCCGGAGAGTTATTCCAAAGATTGGTTGATTCTTCAAAGCATGAGTTCAGAAGGGTTCTTTGTGCTAGGCTTTTGGATATGCCACAAAACGGCTCTGGTCCTATTTGTGCTCCGTTAGCCCCTGTACGCGCAAGTTCGTCAGCACACTCGTTACCTACGATCCCTGCGTGTCCCGGAACCCATCTTAACACAACTCTGTTCTTCGAGCCCAGAGTATTCAGACGAGACAGACAGTCTTCAACTAACCTGGACGTGATAACCTTCGAATCCAGAGCCAGAAGGGCCGCCTGACTGTCAGAGTTGATGTAAATAGTATGGTTGATGTAGCGCTTTTGCAGATTGGCTTCCGCACATTCTAGGATGGCGTACACCTCTGCTTGGAAGATAGAGGCTTGATTTCCCAAGTTTGTGCTACTTTTGAACTTGGGTCGCTCTCCATAGACTCCACAGCCTACATTCAGCCCCATTTTGGAACCATCTGTGTACCAGTTGAGAACTGCCTTATTAACTCCTGAGTCTACAAAAACATCATTCCACGTGGATTTAGTTACGCCATCGTAAAGTAGAACAAAAACGGCCTTACTAAAATTCCAGTCAGTGTCTGTGTCAATGTTGCTGGTCTGATATCATCTGATAGTCCAGTTCATAACGTGCGTGGCAGTGGATGGTCTGGCTCTGGGTTGATAAAATTAAATACAGGTGCACATAAATAATACACATTGTTAATAGTCATAACATCATTATTATGGTTGCATAATTTCTATAAACTACCAGTACATATATAGGTAGTAGGTAATTGAGTACCTACCTATCGTAGGTACTTAAGAACCCATATTTCAACGCCGTTATTCAAGCCGTAGTCGCCGTTCGTCATCAAGCCTAGGTACTTTTGGTACAGTTGTTTCATTTCACGAAGTCCGCTCAGCCGTGGTTTGCGTTTTAATTTGCGTTTAGTTGCCGTGCTAACGGTACTCGCAGTCAAAAACTGACGTAAACACAATAAGAACTAGTAATCCGAACCGTGTCCCGGTCAAGACGGATAGCTCCTGAGCTTACGCAAACTAAAACAATGTGCGAGTGCATGCAATACAACAAACATTACAAACGGACTTCGTGAAATGGAACATCTGTACCGCTTAGGTGTTCTCTGTTGCATTTTCTAAAGTTAAAACAGCACTACAATTAGTGCCGCCTGATTAGTGGTATGATTTTGAGTAAGTAACTGCTGTTAAAACTTTTGTTCTGGAAATTACAACAAGAATCGCTTTTATCTGTAAAAACCTAGATCTAGTTTAACTATTATTAGTTTTAATGCAAAGTAAAACCAAAGCAAAGTAGTTTTTCTTTGTCCGCAAGTGGCATTACTTAAATCAAGCCAGAAAATCTTTCAAAGGGTATTCCAAATTTAGTTTTGTCAATGTTGATACGTCTAGGCGGGAGCGGTCGGAGCGGTGCTATTGACGGTGTTGCTAGTCGCGGTGGAGCTGCTGTCATCGGGCTCGTCTATTTGTAGCCACGGCATACGTTTTTGGAGTTCTTGCCTGGAATTAAAATAGGTAAGTAATTGTTAATATGATCTAGGTAAGTTTTAAGTTAGCGTTACTCTTTCTCTAGCTAGCTTTATTTATCTTTTCCTGTAGGTAGCTTAGGTACTACACAAATTCTAAAAGATTTGGTACTTATACCTACCTATCTACTTATGTAGTATCTAAGGTATTTAATCTAGACAACAATCGTATCACCTCGAGATTTACTTCACTCGACTCAAGCCCACTCTTGTTGTTTGTGTTAGTTGGTTTTTTCTCTCTACAAAAGCCTTGAACTCGAATCCTCCTCCATACATTTCCTTGATTGAGTGAAACAATTCAACTGTCATTTTAAAGTAGGTACCTCACAATCTAACTAGAGCGGAACTGTTTCGACAAATTTTGTATGGAAATCTTGTCGATGGGGGTAACCGTTTTCACATTTTATAAACTCAGCTTATAGTCTAAGCTGAGTTTATAAAATGTGAAAAACAGTTCCGCATCTGAATTTAGGAGTACATCTGAATTTTTGTAATATACCTGGGAATACGAAGGTTAGCACTGCAATTTGAATATTTTTACCTCTATTTAAGGCCATGCTTAGACGTGTTGTTATTTACCTGTATTTTGGATGACTGATCGCATAAACCCACGGGTCTATACACGCCACCGCCTTGCACGCTACGGCCGGGATCATTGTTACCTGTCAAATCGGTAATTATTTATCTTAAAACCTTAGGGATATTTTATATTGAAAGCTATGTAAATTTGTACATAGGCTACCCATTGTGAAACAACATTCACGCAATAAATGAGAAAAACGAATTGCTAATTTTGTGCAAGACGCGACACGAAGGGAGTGTATGACGCATGCGACAAATTTCATGTAAGTACTCAGACCACCTTTCTTTGCGAAAAAGTGCGTAATAGCTTTTTATCCCGATAGGAAGGTATATGAAAATTTTCGTTTTTCCAATACACGGAACATTTGACTGTTGAATAAATCGCGTATTGACCATTATAGATACTCTATCGTCAATGGTTAACTCACACCGGGAGTGAGTAGCTGCTGGTCTCCGAAGGCACCTATGAGTGCCATGACGCCGTACGGCGTCCACGAGGCCACAAATAGGAAGCAGACGGTGAGCGCTGCCTTGGCTATCCGGATCTCGGCAGACTCCGCGCCCGCTTGCTGGTTAGCGCGCAGTGACTCTACGTTCATCTTTTTCGCTTGTTCTCTGTAACAGTACTGATATTTTTGTTCTATCCTGGAATGTTTGACCCCGGCGGTGACCGAACCCGCGATCTTAGTACGAGGGTGCTTTAGCACTGGCTTAGCCACAGGATCAAATCGCAGTCTGGTCGAAGTTCTTGGGATGTTTCGACTCGATCCCAAAATCAAAACCAAATAAGCAACATCAAGGATTTTTCTTCAGAAAATTTTGTTTTCGTTAGTTCTACTTTATCCAGGAAATCTGTTCACTCTCATAGACAATTTCACCTCGGGATAGTATAATTGCTTATTCTGAAACCTGTATGTGGATGGGTCAGAATTAGGGTAATTTACCTGAGCGCCGCCTCATGAGCGAACACCTGCTTCACGATACCACTGTAGAAGTAAATGATCATAGACATGGGGAACACGTAGCTGCACGCGAATATGCACGCTACGAACAGTTTTGTATCGAACGTGTTGGTGAGGTAGTCGAATGTACACGAGGTTAGGTAGCCCTCTGAAACAAAAACGATGAATGGTTTTCTTTGTGATCTGTGGCAGCCTGAATTGATCTCTTTATTTTGCTATGCTGAAAACCCTATTTGTATGAAAAAATATTTCCAAGCTGTAGGTAAAATTCATGTAAAACTGGACTGCGATAGATAATAAAAACCTCTTATTGGGTTAGGTGCGTAAGTTTAAAAGGTAAAAACACCATAATAATTTAACAAGGGTTTCGGTAAAGAACAATGAATATCCTAATGGACTGATTATTAGCAAATATTAATTAAAAGTTTAAAAGTCTTAAGTACCTATTTATTTTATTGCGATCAAAGAATATGGTAACTTTTACTTAGTACTTACTTACTGGTTATCATTAAGCATATTTTTTTTTATAACACATTTTTTTCAGTATTTAAACAAAATAAAATAAGAAAAAAACTTAAATCATAATATATATAAAATAAAATACAAATATACAAAATATATTATAAAATATTATTTTAACAAGAAAAAAATAAAGGGAAGTCTAAAACATATCACAAAACAAATACAAGCAATGTCAAATGTAGCTATCAAAACTTTAGTTTTAAAGACATTTTAATGTTTCATAAAATAAATGAGTTTCCCCAGCAGAATTGAAGTATTTAATATTGTTTTTCTGATTCGTAAGTTCAAAAGAAACCCCCATAATGAAACTCACTATATTATTATTATTGTTTTATGGGGTCTACAAGTGGCAAAAGCGAGTTTATCGTTATTTCTAGTAATTAATATTGTGATTATCGCTATTTTTCTTTATAATTATAATATTTATTTGTTTTTTATTGTTCATTAGATTTTCATATATGTATTGACAAGGAAATTTCATTATATTTATTTTTTAGACTTTCGGCGTTGTGATTCTTTAGTGCCCATATTATAAATTACACGAATAGGCATCTTCTATATGTATCGTGTATGTTTCTCTTCGGTATGTATATCTGCAGTACTCCCCCAAAGCAGTATACAGTATACGGCATAATGCTGTGAAAGTAGCTAGCTGTGTCTACTTCTGTAAAAAGAAAAATCTTTTTGACTGCGTATGCCGCAGAGCCAAATATGGGGATACGGGATTGCACAAGATGAGGGTACGATGCACTTGTGACGCCAGTTAATGAATAAACGTAATCTTACTTACCTGGTACAAATCTGCCCCAGATTTTGAACAGTGGCAGGAGAGCCCAGGGTGTTGCATAAATCCAGGTGAAGGCAATCATCAAAAGAACTTTTCCTCTTGATAGTCTTCCATCCAAAGGCCTCGTTATGGTAGAGTGCCTGCTCGAGAAATGGTGGAAGTAAAAATTTGCACTATGTGGAGAATAAGCGTGAAGTGACCGAAATAAGAGCGCGTTGAAATCTTTTGTATAAAAATAGTTAAATTTTTTATATCAATTTCTTTCGATATTTTTTTTTATATTCAATTACTTGGGCACCACTTTAATAATTCAACTTAATATAACATAATCCACTTTAAAAAAACGGTGTCTTGTCAGTTTATTTGAACGTAGGTGAAAATAAACTGCTCAAATGATGATGTAAAAAAAATAAAAGAAATTACATAAGTTTAGCTCGTCTTTTGCTGATTTGAAGCCGTTTGTTGTAAAAAAACTCATTTATTTATTAAAAGGGCTTTAAGGCTAGGCTTGACTTTATACATTTGTATCATTCTGTTTTCTGGTCAATGTTTACTTGTGTATAATAAAGACTATATTCATTACAGGTAGAGAACAGTCTTCTTTTCCTATTTTAATATTATGTAGATAGTAAATTTTTTTCTGTTTTTAAAGTATTTGTAGTATTTTGATGTATAAATAAAATAAGTAATTAAAGAATATGGTAAAGGAAACTTTAAACTGATTTCTAAACTCGCTGCAATTAAACACAATACAGATACCAACACTTAGGTAAGATTAGGTACTATCTAAATAAGATTACCAATATTAGGAACTCTGATTTCATATTTTTATGGGGCATTGCTAGGTACACAGTTTGCCTAAGCGACATATTGTAAACGCATCCTGACAATGTAAAACATGTCGAGCGTTAGTGTATGTTTTAGCCTTTTTTGTATTGCCTTTATGAGTTCGTTTGTGTATTGTAACTTGTAACACATACAAGTGTTTTTTATGTATTGTTCACGGCAATGGTTTATCCGTTTGAAACACGTTTTTTGCTAGTGTTTTGTATGACTTCAAAGTAAGGTTTTGAGATCGTTACGCGGCGTACGTGATTGGTAAATAATGGAATAAAAGTTAGGGATTTTAAATATTGCAAAAAAAAACTTGAATATTTAAGAAATCAGTGTTTACCTGTCGTATGCGATGCATGCGTTTGTCATGCTAGCCCCGATGCCACTGTACGCGCCCATCAGTGCGAACACCTGACATCCAATGTTCCCTAGTGCAAAGCCTTTCATAGCACTGTTATAGATAAATATAGGCGCTTTTGCCATCATTATAAAGTCTAAAATTGATAGTTGTAAGATGAGGAGATTACTTGACGTTCGTAAACTTTTCGTCCTGCAACAAAAATACTGTTACGAGCTAGGGTTTGGGATAATAAAATAAAGTCCAATTAATTAATATTAAAGTATGTACCAATATGACGCTGTAAAATTACAACAAAACAATATTGCTGGCTGCTCGCAACAATAACAATTATAGAAAAAAAAAAAAACGAAAGTCTGTCGAAATAGTCCTTATTTCAGATGTGACTCAGGTCACATCTTCTAAATTTGTTTATTATAATCGTAGCGCGACTCCATTGACTGATAAGTTACAACTATCGATACCCAACTTTATATTTTATGTCAGACTATATTGCTTGTTAAGGCAGTTTGGGTGTGAAATACATATTGGTACAGTCAGTGAAAAAAGTATAATAAGTAACAGACCGCAATCTGAATCTGAATCCAAAACATTTTCAAAGGTTAATCTTGCCCCTAACTATTTGCAATGTGGAAAGAGCATCTAAAACTCATTTTGATTGTTTGATTTTGTTGCTGTCATAGTGAAATGACTGGTTTAATACTCACGTGGAAAATATAAAAATGACGAGTCCATTCCCAACGAGCGCAGCAGCCGTGAAGAACATGTAAAGGAGCGCAAGGGCCGTGTGCGCGGAGGCAGGCGGCGCCGGGTACGTGAGCCAGTGCTCGGGCACGGCGGCCAGGTCATCGCCGGTCAGGCCTTCACCCAGCAGTACCACGTCGCTCCCCCCACTCGACCTGAAAGATACAGGGTTTTCCGAGGTTACGCCAGGTTAGTGACTACGTAGTTGAAATTGTCATAACTACAAAGAATTACAATTTATAATTCATAAGACATTATAGAGGTATATTATGTCAATAACGGGAAATTGATAAAAAGTCCAATATGAGATTTCATCACCTATTTTTTACCCTTAGGAGTGGGATGTTTTCAATTCCATACAACATTTTTCATGCACTGCGTAGCTTGGCTCTTTCACGACAAGCATAAAACACCGTGTTCATTTTAGTCTTGAATGCGATTTGATTGCAAAAAATTGCAGGAGCTTAGATATTTACTATCCACTAATGATGGGTGGGCATTATGATGGGACACTATGATCTCGCACACTAACTCCTAAAGATAGGGCAGTACATAGACAGTAGATGAAGAGACAATAGAACACGTGGTAATATCACACTGCACTGCACTGTTGGTTTATGGTTAAAACGGGAAACAATGCATAATATACCTCAAAGTGGAACGTCTGTGTAGACCTAGGTAGGTGGATTGTGGCCTGGTGTTCCACAAGGCTACAACGACAAGGCCTTCTCTGTAGAGAGGGTTGACGGTACACAAGCGCGGGGCAGATCGCTCATCAGATGGACCGACCAAGTCAAGGCTATAGGATGATCCACTGCATGAATTTACCAGGGAGGCTGTTGTACGATGAATTGTTTAGTGAGCCACAGCCCCGGAAATGGCGACCACGGCCACTCTATCAAGAGTTTAGCGGAAAATAGGTAGGTAGATAAATATATTGGTACGTACTTTAGTGCTGAGAAATGAGCGCCATAGAAGTAACTTTCAGAATAATTTTCCATGATTGGTTGTGAGCAGTCCTCGGTAGTGCGTCCACTCCCCTGACTGACTGCTGGCTTAAGCCCTGAGCTCTTCAGTTTTATATCAGTTATTCACTAACGAGATTCACCGGATAATCCTCCCTGACACCCTTCAAAAGATTAGCCGAGCTTTGGTTTGCACACTGACACAGATTTATTGTTATTGAGGCACCATCCTTTGCGATTAAACTACCTAGACGTGGAATACCGTAACATTTGGAAACCATACAATCATAGGCACATGTACCCAGCTGTTTATTTTTCCTTGTGCGTATTACGAATAAGGGGATTAGAGGATTATTTTTATATCATCAAAAAGAAAGAACTGTTACTTTTCGAAATCAGACTTGCATCATTGTATGAATTACCCAATCAAGCGTTCGATTAAGTGAAACATAGTTAGTCGTGTGTTCCCTTTGCAAAAGCAGGGCACACGAACAATCGTGTTCTCCATAGTATAATATCTAGAGAGCAAGATATCATACCTAGCGATGGTCATTTTGAGAAGTGGTTATTGTGGAATCGCGCAAGATAATAATATTTATTATTTCGATACAGCACCATTCGTTGGTAGCCCATAAAACTACGCTTTGTTTATTTATCAACCGACCACGTTCTCGTTAATATGGCAAGAGATATTAATATGGCACTGTCACCGCAGTAATAAGTGATAGAACAGAAAATCTTTTAAAATTTGGCTTTTTCCTGTCCTATCTATACTTACAAAATCGTTTGTCCTGACTGACTGACTGATCTATCAACGTACAGCAAAAACTACATAGTCAAGAAAGCTGAAATCTGGAACATAGGTTCACTATATAACGTAAGAAAGGGCTTTTGAAAATTTCCGTTTAAAGGGGGGAAATGGCGGGAGGAACTTTATATGAAAGTCTTAAATTAATTTTAAATTAATTATAAAGTCTTTGTACGAAGTTCATTAAAGTTAGAAACGTGAAAATTTGAATTACAGCTACGTAATGAGCATAAATAAATAATGACGTGTTGGAAATGGGGGTGAAAGTGTGTATGTATTGCTAGTTTGACGATTCATATGCTATTGGACGTTTTGCTACTTAGGCGTATCGATCGTAAAGCTTACCGATGGCCTAAAACAGGTCAGTCAGTGCTGGTGCTGCCTTTTAAGATCCCAGTCACGATGTGAAAGAAGCTTATATGATAAAGTCTGAGTATAAGACTATTATGTCAGTAGAACTCTTTGCAATCTTACTGGCAATAGCCTATATGTCAGTTCTTTAGTCGAATAAAGTAGTTATCTTGACGAAGAGTCTTAAGTGCGTTGCAGTATATCGCTCGATGCCTCAATAGCTACGGAGGTGCAACGATTGCTTAAAACCAGTGGCGTAGCTTGATGGCCGTAGGCACTGGGTGGGGCAAAAAATATATTGGGGCCCTAACTAAATAGTAAAATTATATAAATATTTACATAAAAAAAATACATGATGAAAGAATAATCGGACAAGTGCGAGTCTGATTCGCGCACTGAGACTTACGTACAAGCTTGTATGTTTACCAAAATAATTAACATTACTGAAGTTCATAAACTATGAGAGCACCAAACATTGCTCTAACGACAAGATAAGGCGACAGAAACTGTGAAATAAGCATAGGATTAGCAAACCAGACTCCTTTTTGCTGTTCCTAACAAAATTCGTGAAACAGAATCCTACTAATATTATAAACGCGAAAGTTTGTGAAGATGAATGTTTGTTACGCTTTCACGCAAGAATTACTGAACGGATTTTAATGAAACTTTATATAGCTTATACGTCAGAATAACACATAGGCTACTTTTTATACGGGTAACACGCGGGCGAAGCCGTGGGCAGAAGCTTTCCTATCCTACTAATATTATAAACGCAAAAGTTTGTGAGGAAGGATGTTTCTTACTCTTTTACGCAAAAACTACAGAACGGATTTTGATGAAACTTTACAGTAATATAGCTTATACATCAGAATAACACATATACTTTTTATCCGAGTACCACGTGGGCGAAGTCGTGGACAGAAGCTAGTACTACATAATCCAGTGCCGTGTCCGTCCGTCTCTCACAAGCAATTTCCTAGTCTCCTACAAAACTTTTCAGCAGTTTAACTTGTGGTATGAAGCGAAGCGACACGTTGGCCTAATCAATATCTTTATTATCTGTAAATATTATACATATATATATATATCCCTAAAAAAATAATCTCTCAGTGTGGGTCCTGCTCTACCCATACCGTGGTGTATGAGAAACTACCTCTACAAGTACTATGGTATCAAAATACCAGTTATCAAATATCTGTAGAAAATGCGAACATAATATATCCCGCAGCGGGAATCGAACCCGTTCACCGCGCCATCGAGCTCGTCAAATGGCGTTAAAAATTGGAGTTATAAAAATTCCGAGCATAATCACATCTTTTGGTGTAATATAATACAGTAGGTATGTATGGTGACATGCAATAATAAAAACGCTCGCCTCATCATTGTCAACTTTTAATAGACATCACAACAACCATTTTTGGATTGAGTACATATAACTAGTTTTACAAAATTACCTACTTCTAAATTCAGAGGGTGGCTACTTATTTTAACAAACCTACCTATAGTAGATAGGTAGACAAGGAAACAAAAATATTTTTAATAAACCATCAATAGGCACATAGATACCTGCGCGATTATTTCTAAAAATAG
Organism: Perizoma flavofasciatum; assembly: GCA_958496245.1. Taxonomy (NCBI): domain Eukaryota; kingdom Metazoa; phylum Arthropoda; class Insecta; order Lepidoptera; family Geometridae; genus Perizoma; species Perizoma flavofasciatum. The sequence continues at coordinate 7,460,596 of OY292431.1, forward strand.
GTCACAATTAGGCCTTTCTTGATTAAATTATATTTTTCAATTCAATTAGACAGATGTTGTATGAATTAGTGACAAGCTTGTTAATAGGTACTTACATAGATAAATGCCTGAACAGCAATAACAGCTATAACCTTCCAGAATAATGAAAGATGACAAATCATAAAAACACTAGTACAAAATACTTTTAGGTACTGATTTTGGAATGAAGTACTTTACTTCAGTAGTACCTTCATTACCCGCGTCGCCAGAAGCCCGTATATGTGTTTGGAAGAGGCGAAATTTTTGTAATTGATTTGTATAGGTTATAAATCCCCTGTGAGAAATCCCTCTTTGGGTGGAAAACTGAAAACTTATATAAAAAAAGTACAGAAATCCAGTCGAAGTTTATAAAAATATAAATTATAATTTTTATAAACTTCCAACAAAAATGATATGGGCGATTCCTGTAAAAAAGTACAGGAATCCCCCATATCATTTCGGTTTATTCCACTTGTCCCCTGAGAGAAGAAAACCTGAACCCTAATGTCGAGTTTTTCAAGAATGGTTTTTAGACAGGTTTTATCGCCACAAGTTAGCTGCAATAGACGGTGGTAAATCACCCTTTTGGGATAAAATACAGTAGGACACCGTCTATGTATGCACATACGTATAAATAATGAGGTGAGGATAGCTGCTTCTAAGAACAATATTTTTAACCTAATTCAACTTTTACAAAATTGGTAAGTTATTCAAGGGCGCAGCCGTTTTGTTTATTTTCATTCAAACATATAAGTTAGGTATCTACCTACTTACTTGTTTATTTTTAATTGATGCAAGAACATTTTTCAATTCATTAAGTCGCTTTTTATCTATAAGGTTTATGTAATAAGTAATTTTACTGTTTAATTTGACAATTAAGTAGCTATGAATGATGACGTTTTTATTAAAAATTCGCTTTATTCAGTCTTCTTAAAATACTACTACAGTGTAAAAGTCATTATTTAGTACTTATTTTTGAAATTACAATTTATAAGTTCGATTTCCAAGAGATAGGTAAATTAAATAACACATCAAAAAGGGGTTCATGCACCAATACAGTGGAATTCAGGTCCAATCCAAAATGCAAAAACACAAACTAAATTCTTACTAGGGCCCAATAGCCAATGCCCGTTGTCCCGCGATTACCGATTTATCATCCCATAAAATATACTTAATTCACATCATTAGCAACTCATTTAAGGCTTATGCTGTTTAGTGTCCCTTAATTATTAAAAACATAACGAGTTTATGAACATAAAATTCGTGACATCTTTGATTTCAAACTAGATGACAAAATTGAGAATCAGCTTTCAATTTTTCTATAACTTTTCAGAAAGTAAAGGATTATAATTTTTTGTGTTTATTTTGAGCCACAAATTGTACATACCTACATATTATTTATTTTGATCGAAACATAAATAATTAGGTAAATAATATTTGATATAATATATTTGTTATTAATCCCTTTCTGATCTTACGAGTACATTGACATCGTCATTTTAATTATCAAGAAATCAAAAATTATGTGTTTTTCGTAATAACAAAACTACTACAGCCAGCGGTTTAAGATCAACTATTTTATTTTATTTTACAGGAGAATTTTTATTTTACCTGAGAAAAGGTTTATAAAGGTACCAAGTATGGTACTTACTTATACCTACCGGTACCAAGTATGTTTCTCAACAAAACACTTAAGAAAAAAAACAGAACACGTCACCAGTGCCTTGAGCTGGGTGAACTAGAGCTTAATACCTCTATACATACAGGGTCTAAAAAGATATAGGGACTCTCAAGGAACGTTCCTTTTTATTTGCAGTTAGAAAGTTTTTTCGTGAACAAAGGTGATTTTAAAAAGAAGACTATGACTTTTCATTCTTTGGGGAAACATTAAATGAAGTCGTTTAAAAAATTTAAAAGTGCTGTTTTTATTTTTATTTAATACACAGAAAAGAAAGGTACTTGCTTGTCTTAAGAGTCCCATTACCTTGCCACATTAATTTCAGTGGGGAGAATATGCAGAATATTTCTATCATTATGTACAAATAAGTCTTCTTTGCCTCTATTTGGCACTCATTAGGCTGGTGGCAAATCGCAGATGAAATAAATGTTATAAATTTTATCTAAGCTATCAATCACTTATTACATAGTTATATTGATATATCAGTGATCCTAAAAAATATCGTCGTCAATTTTACGAAGATACATCGAAAAGTTCACAAGTGAATATATATACCTACCAAATACATTACATAATTATGTACAAATATTATAAATAGTTGTAACAAGACATTGTAAATTTTTACAAAATTTATTTAGAAATGTCAGTGTTTGTCTCATCATTTTAGGGAGACGGAAGCTGTTCTCATACGTCAGGAGTAGCCATTTATGTTTATATCAGTTATTTCGTTATACTCCCTGTCGCTTCTTCAGATTGACTATCTGCTTCTTATTGCATACTTGCTCTATCTGGGTCAGAACGTTGTTGAAAGGCTAATTCTGAGCCAACGTCTAGATCTAATTCTTCTTCTAAACTCTCTAGCCTTAATTCTTCTTGTGTATTTAAATGATTAAGTGATGGAAAACTAGTTACTTCTACAGTTTCACTCAGTATCTGAAGGGTTTCGGTCATGGGAATGAATCTTTCGTCATAATAACCGTTTGAAGATTCGTTTAGTTCATCTATCGACTGTTCTTGGTTTAGCGGAATTACCTCTTCTTCCATTATATTTTCTTCAGTTTCTTCATAGTCTTCTTCTGCATCACCTTCATCTACAAAATCTGCATCTTCGGTTTGACTTTCTTCATCTTGTGCTATGCCTACCATTATTTGTAACTCAATTTGTCTATCCATCTCTTCTACCATTCTGTCCCTATTCTCATGCAGTGCCACGAGTTCTTCTATATCCATGTTTAGTACAACTTGTCTCGGTAAAACAGCTATCTCTTCTTCTTCTTTACCTCTCAATGCATCAGTTTGTCTCTCCATATTTTGTTTGGGTTGTTTCTCTATCTGTTGTTCCGTCAGTTCTATGGTGATGCAAGTGTCTATTTGATCAGGTTCTAGTGGACTAGTGAGGGTGAGTTTGGGTGAAGGCGGGGGCGAGGTGCGTATCGGTGGTGGTGCACTGTTAGCACGCAATTCGCTTTCCACAGAGAGGCGTGCAGTATCTATTGTGACGTTAGATACCTCACCAGGCGTTCTATAAAAACATTTTAAGCAAATAAATACTTGGTAAACAAATTAGGAAAAACTCATGAACGGTACCTAAATTTCATTAGTTTTTCTTAAATCTATTAACATATTTTTGCGTGACTAACTTTCTTGATTGAATGACAATCAAAGCACACCATCAGCAAACAGTTTTTTTTTCTTTATAAAATTACACCCTAAGAGCAGGAAGATGACAATTGTTGGAAAAAAACTCAAAGCAGACGAAGTCATCGGCTTTACAGTAGAACCTTCTTACTAAGAAGAATGAGACTGAAAACAGAAAACTTACTTCGCCGTCCCCTCAGCATGAATGTTGCTTGTGCTGCCTATAGGGGTTGCTAGAAAGAAATATGTTTTATTTAACACATTTGCACAAAGAAATCCATCTTTTTCTTAAAATACCTAAGTATTACAAGAATTTTACTTATTCGATTATTTACAAACAGCAAGCAAAACAGTTTTTTTTAAATTTATTTATATTACGTTTGCAATCAGCAAACAAAATTTCAAAAGATTTATTTTAATGGAGTATTTTCCGAAACTAATCGTAAGTTCATCAACATCCTTAAAGTACGATTTTGGAGGCGGCGCGACAGTACCAGACTACAATTGTAGACCGCAATTAGTTGTAGTGACTTTTAATTAATAAGTGTTGTGACAGCAACTTTAATTACGCTTGTTTAGTGGTAGTACTCACCCAGCACGGTGTCGTCTCGCAGACGCTGCTGGCGCGCGAGCGGGCGGCGACGCGTGTTGTCGCGCACGCGCAGCGTAATGCCAGCGCACGCGCCGCTCGCGTGCAGGTCCAGCGCCAGCGACGACTGCGATCCGCACTCCGAATCCGCTGCGCTTGCGCTGTGTGCAAGATCATGTGAACTCAGTGTCCAACAACTGTATACATCCTGTGTCAAGATAATGGGACAAGGAATGGTTTTTTGTAGGTACATATGTAAAAAGATTGTTTTTTGAAATAAGAGGTGGTTCATTAAAATAACTGTTTATGTATGAAGAAAAATTAATACAGCTAGGTATATTATTTTTCGTATTATTTATCGTGTTTGATTTAGATGGGTCACTTTGAGGCAAACATTTTAGATAGAAAATTGAGCCGATCGAGGTCCCATTTTTGAAGGAATGACTAATTAATGTTTAAAATAAAATAAAGCCAAATTAAGAACCTCCTACTTTTTGAAGTCGGTTAAAAACAGTTTTAGTTTTATCATAATTCATCTTATATTTTTAAGAACAAAAATGTCTATCTAACTATAAAATAAAACTTAATTTGAGAGGGACTTATTCTTAAAACATATGTGGAAATAACTATGCAAGGTGGAGATGGTTGGTTTGTATCTATTATAAAATAGTAGATATAAAGTTTTACACATTCCTTACAACGAACAACAAATGAAAAAATATTAAAACTATAGGTACATAGTTCAATACGTAACCTATTGCGAAGGATCGTCAAGCAAAATGTGTGAACAGGAGAATGTTGTGCGAGGTACAGACCTTGCTGCCGACTGAGCTGGCTCGTCTACGGAGAGAGCGTAGCGTCGTAGCGGGCGGCGTAGAGCGGCTACGGAGAGCGTAGCGCGGACGCCGCCGCTACGCAAGTCAGGCGCCGAGCCGAAGCGAGCCTTCCCCTTCACTTTCTCTCCGGTGTTTCTGTGCCAGACATCGGCGCGCCGACCACGTGTTCAAATAGTGACACACGAGATACTGGCAAGTTGACATGCCTAGTACTTGCATTCTGTTTTAAATGATACACAAGCCTGTTGCTGGCTTAACAAGAATTGTAACTCTCGTGGTTTGCCATTTTAGGATTATATTCCGAATATACCATGTACCTCATTATTCTCTTGCTGACGTTTTCAAGACCGTTTAGACGAAAAGTCTCAGCAGGAGAATAGTATGCTAAAATGCATATTTTAGCATACTATTCTCCTGCTGATACATGGAGAATCTCCTTCCACTTATTCGCATGTGGATAACTAAACGGCGTGAGATCTCCTAGCATGATACCATACCAGCCACTATATCAGAACTTATTAGCATGTGTACTAGAGCTACACTTGATAGTAACTCTCATTTTTCCATATCTGGCATTATGTGAGAGCTACATGACTGTGAGTCACGGCCTTTTCCAATGCCGAAAGTGATAAAGCAGTGTTTAAAGTATATTGCCACAGACTATGTGAAATTATTGCATAGTTACAATATTCACAACCCTTTGCTTAAATAAGCTTGAGAACTCGCGAATTGGAGGCCTTTTTTTGGCTCCACCATATTTGGAGACATGAGATGATAACATATTTTGCAACTGGGAAGCAATTACGAAACTATGGTTTGACATACAGAGGTACTAACAGATAAGTATCAGGCTTATAGGATCTTTACCTACTAGACATTCATGAAATCAAGCGTTAGTGCCGAGACAAATATTTGCATGATCTGCAAATATCTCTTCCAGACTTGGGTATTGTGGTCACTTGTGGTGCCATGGTGCTAGTTTCTGATACCCACGTAATTCTAGTGTGATATATATAATAAAATCAGGCAATAAAATCTTCGTCCGACGGTAATTGACCATCCGTTTCAATATTGATGAAAGTTGCTAGGTTATACTAATAGTATTTTTAAGTTAAAGCATGAGCTTAATCAATCAAAACGATACATCACGAGATCTCAGTTTATGGCAAATGATTAGTCAATATGCTTACATGAGTGGCGGGCGGTGTCTGGGCAGAGGCGCGAGAGGGAGGGCGTGTGGCAGAGGCAGCACGTGTGGCAAGCGGTAGACACCGAGCTGGTCGAGGCGCGCGGGTGCGCCGCAAACGGGCCCGCGGCGCGGCAGGGGGCGCGGCAGCGCGGTAGGCCGCGCGGGCGTCACCTTCGCCGCACTGTCACGAGCCTCGAACGTCATTACACATGCTGCTACTACGATGAATCCTGAGAAAAACTTAAGGTTATGAATAAGTAAACTTAAGATTCTTGTGAAAAAGCTTACATAACCTAAAGCTTTTCTCTCAAAAAAAGTTTTTGTCATTTTCCATCGTAACGGTTATCCATTATGATAGTTTGTAGTTTTCTATAAACAATTGCTAGACATTCCACTTGTAGTAAGTAGTATCATATTTATTTGTATATTCTATCTGCACTGTAAATTGTATTGTATTGTAACAATGGCCAATCAAACTAAGCAAGTACATATTTGAAAAAATTTAATACTTAATTAGAGACATGTGATGATAAATCTATGTAAGAACCATCCTTGAAGTATAGAAATCAATTTCATAAAATCGCATCATAATCAGATAAGATAGGATCATTTGCACATTTTGCAAATATGTACTTGCTTAATTTGATTGGTCATTATTACAATACAATACAATTTACAGTGCAGGTAGAATTTATCTATCTATACTATAATAAGAATGTAACAGGTCAAATTCTGTACATAGAAATTATTTAGATTTTTTTTGTTGGATGGCTCTCTATAGTCGATACTGAAGCCAATTTTTTTTTCATTTTTGTCTGTCTGTCTGTCTGAACCTTAATCACGCATGGCGCCGAAACTACTGAATGAATTCAAATGAAACTTGGCATGATTTGAGTTCATACTACGGGGTAGGACTTAGGATACTTTTTATCCATGGGAATCAAATTCAGCATGGGAGAGGGGATGAAAGTCAAAATGTGTACTTAGTTGTAATTCATTAACGCGTAGTCCGATTTCATTCATTCTTATTTTGTTAGAAAGGAAGTACTGTCAAGGTTGTCCCGTAAATATTTCAAGGTCATCGGGTTTGTAGTTCAGAAGTTACAGACATCACAGGCCTCAGTAATAGGTCCAATATCTTGAAACCCGGAATGTACAGGAACCTTTGCACGTACGGCTCATCTTAAGCTGGTGTGCGCATTTTATCGTCTAGGCATAATGGATAAGGCATATGTCAAGACAGACCACTCCAAAGGAATCAGATACATGTATTGCTAAACGATCATTCATTATACACAGCCTAGAATACATAGGAACCTTCGAGTTCATGTGTCAGCTTAAGCTGGCGTTAGACTTATCACTTTGAAGTGTACGCTGAGTAGGTAGCTGGGGCTGGGGCTGGGGCTGCCCCAGCCCAGCCAAAAACATCATCATCCTCTCATGGAATCACGACTAGTCGAAACATTTTTTGTGGGTGACTTTGATTTTGTTTTTTCTTCAAAAGAGTAGGCAAAATAACGAGGGCACGTGAGGATTTGATGCTATTAGAGTGCCTGCAGGATAGAAACCGTAAACTAGAGACTGCAAGCGTAGGTAACTATCGCTAATATCACAATTTAATTATTATCAACCGACTTCAAAAAAGAAGCTTCTTAATTTGTCTGTATGTTTTTTGTGTGTAGGTTACAGGTGTGTAGGTATGTTACGTGGTATCTTCGCCAATGTTAACCGATTTTATTCCGATATTATTATTTTTTAATCTCAAGTCTTCTGAGAAATACAAACTGAAAGTTTTCAAATCCAAAGTAAAAAGCTCCTTTCTTGATATGAGTGCTTCACCGCAGACTACAGCGTTGCTTTATATGAGAACTGAGGTCAGATGCGAATAGTCTGCAGGGATCACAATCGCGAACGAAGTCGCGGGTACAGTACTAGGGTCTAGTACTATAATAAGAATGTAACAGGTAAAATTCTGTACATTGAAGTTATTTTGTTTTTTTTTGGATGGCACTCTATAATCGATACTAAAGCCATAAATGTTTTTTTTTAATTTTTGTCTGTCTGTCTGTGTGAATGATTTTTTTTTATTGTGTGTGTTTGTTATACCATACACTGATATCTTCGTCAATTGTTAACCGATTTTGATGATTATTTTATTGTTGTATAGAGAATGATCATGAGGTGGTTCCATAAAAGTTATTTCTGAGGCATTGCTATTTTTCCCGTAAAACTTTAAAAAACATCTTCATCTCATGAAGCGATTGCAATCGCGAACGAAGTCGCGGGTACAGCTAGTATTCAAATAAATATATAACTACTTACTACAAGTCGAATTTCTTGCGATTATTTGTAAAAAACTACAAACTACTATAACGGATAACGTCATTCTAGATCAGACAGTGCTTTTGTCTGATCTAGAATGACTGAATACTGTATATTTGCAAAATGTCTATTTATACTCCAGTGTTATATATTTGAATATTTACCTCCAAATCCCATGACGATAGGCCCGACGTATGACAAGTTGTTGAGATGAAATCCGCGCGCTTCATCCTTCACAGAGACCGTGGCGTTCCCGCGAATCTCCTGGTCCACTGACAATATGTCTGCATAATAACCTGAAATACCATAGTTAAAACATTTAGGTCATGGTTGGTCACTATGCTGTTAACGAATAGTGACCAACCAGGTCAACAGCCTGTTGAAGTTCACTGCTGGACAGAGTGCCGCCTTGACGAACGATCTTGGCCTACCACCATCTACCAACTTCCCGCAATCTATAAGATAACATCGACCTATCGGGTGGAGAGGTCTTCCTCACTTTGTTGTCTGGTTCGTGTTCACCATCAACTATTTTCCCCAGCAGTTGTTGGTTCTGCGAGCTAAATGCATATTAGGATCACATAATTTCTATTTTATATGTGTCTATTTTATTTATTTATTGTGTAGCTGTCCTTTCTGTGCTTTGTTTTTGTCAAATAAATCACTTTATATTATACTAGCTGCGCTCCGCGGTTTCACCCGTGTAAGTTTCGATTCCGTGGGAATATCGGGATAAAAAGTAACAGCTATGTACCTATCAAGTTTCATCGCAATCGGTTCATTAGTTTTTGAGTGAAGAAGTAACAAACATTTTATGTATTGTACATACATATTTACTGATACGTCTAATACTACGATACGAATGTAACCAACTTTTGTTTCTACCGGCGATCTAATTAAATTTTAGAACACAAAAGCTGCTATTGTGACTTAACTATGATAGTTAGATATATGCCCTTGCGGTCTTTTTTGTAGGTAATAATGAGTACTTTAATCATGTAGTACATTATTTTTATGTATCAACAATAGTTTTTCCAGCGCACGCCAAATAATGAATTTTATAGGCAAAATTTTGCTACTTTGGGTTACATTATTGCAATTTTCTTAAGGATCTCATTTTTTTTTTAAATAAATTATAGCCTATGTTACTTCCTGATAATTTAGCTTTCATTTGGAGAAAAAAAATCGTTCCAGTAGTTTCGGTGCCTATTCGATACAAACAAACAATTAAAAAAATATTTCCTCTATAATATTAGTATAGATTAGTATTAGTATAAGTATAGATTTCTATTCTTTTCTTTTAATTTAAGCTCACACCGATCCCATTACTCCTTGATATATCGGTAACTGCGGTCCATCAAGAACTAAAGTCATAGCCCTAGTGACAAAGACGAGGAAATCCACCTCCCGGATTTTAACGCGTAGTGACCAACCATAAAAAACGCAATTTTTTTATCAGATAAAAATCAACTCCTCCATCATTAATCTATGGAATCAAAAATGAATTCCAGTGTCATAGCCGCATGAATCGCGAAACAAAGAGCCTCCAGAATGTAACATGCGAGTACAGTCCGATGAACACGGCCGGAGGCTTATCCGGAAGTGTCAACGCCGGAACATTCGCTGCCGAGCCGGAAATACCGCGGGCAATGCAGCAACAACGCGTGACATACATGGACGTAGCGTCGAACTATCCGATTTTACGTCCGTTGATCGTCGTAATTAAGGCATGCATTGCGGGATTAATTGGATTTTGGATATTCTTGAACGCAATATTTTTGGATAAAAGTTCTACGAACTAATTTCATAAAAGTTTTACTGTAATAGCTGGAACGGTTTCGATAAAAGGTAGAGTGGTTATAGACTTATATCTACTCGTAGATTGACACAATCTTCCTTTTATACTGGTTTAAGTCGTGGGCAAATGCAGTACGTATATATAACATAAAATCTCACTATCGAGGGCGAGCTAGTAGCCGGTTGCGACGTAAGAGAGTGTTTGTTCGTTTCCTGCAGATATTTGTTTCGGGTCTGGGTGTTGTGATACGTAGTTGATACCCACGACACAGGAAATCCTAGTGTGGGATCGGGACTATGTATGTGTCTGTAGGTGCTTAATTATTTATTTATATTTATTAGTATACAATCGCACGTAAATTGGTGTACACGTGATCAGTTGAGTACAAAAAGATTGCAGGAACATTTTTTTAAAGTAGAGAAACCAACGATTCATTGTTTTGTTGGTAAATCAATGCGTGAAAAGATACAGATAAAGATTAATTTATTTGCTTCAACATAATGTAGATAATAATAAATACAAATAAAAGAGAAAGAGAACGTATGACGTGAATCATGTCAATGTTCATTTGAAAATTATTGACAATCACCTAGAGACGCCTGAAGTTTTCATCAACATATAATGTTATTATTCTATCCTACTAATATTATAAAAGTTAAAAGTTTGTGAGAATGAATGTTTGTTACTCTTTCACGCAAATTTACTCAACGGATTTTGATGAAACTTTACAGTAATATAGCTTATACATCAGAATAACACATAGGCTACTTTATATCCGAGTACTACGTGGGCGAAGCCTTGAGCGGAGTTAGTTAGAATATAATTAATAATTTAAATTACGCCGTTACATAATTTAAATTATCAGACTGTTTTGAGTTGTTTTAACCTTTTGAAGCAACTCTGTTGTTCTTTCTAACCCTTTAATTTAATAAGGCTAAAGTTCAACCTGTCAAATGTTGACTTTAAAAACCTTTTAACCAAAACACATTATACCGTTTTTTACTTGCTTTTTTTAACTTACCGATGACAGCCATTGCAGCCCCTAATAACATTAGCAGCAGTCCCGCAGAGAGGGCTCGACACGCGTGCCAGAGACATTTTGAGCTCATTTTTCCTCGAACCACCTGAAAATGTGTAATACACAATAAATACTCCGCATCAAAAATAAATCAAAATGGACAAACCTTTTGATATACACTGCGCTTTTGAGTCAGCGAATAAGAGCAGTATAATAAAATACCAACGTCTCTTCTTGGCAGATGCGAGTGTTTTCAATGACGTTATAATGAGTTCGACTTAAGATGCCGCCAGAGAAGCCAATTTATCTACCCTATACCTACACAAAAAACTCATCCCTTACCAATAGTATTATTCAATAGAAGATGTGTTTTGTTTATATTAGCTAATTTGTATTGTCTTCAGTCAGTATTTCACTTTTGACCCTCTCTGAGCACACTCGTTTCAGTTAATTGTATGATAACTTACAACTAACTTACATACAGAATGTTACACCCTGTTAGACCTTATAAGTCCGAAACGGAGGGGTTCCACACGTCATGGTGAACAACGTTTGTTCGAAAACTTTTCTTTTCTCCAAAGTGTATATCCACTTCAAAGTGTTGTGTCATAGGCACAACATGAGGTAGCCTTTTTTAGTTTGCATAGAGCTGTTTTTTTTTTGACGTTGCTTATTCTAGAATTATTAGAGGTCCTATTTCGTTTTCAGTTACAACCTCTTGTATAAACTATGCTCAACATGAAGTTACATTTATTTTTATATACTCTTATTAGGGTTAAGCTCACCTTTGAACATGTCCTATATATAAGTTATTTTGATTTTTTTTTGGATGGCACTCTATAATCGATACTGAAGCCAAAAATGTTTTTTTTTCATTTTTGTCTATCTGTCTGTCAGAATCTGGACCGTTCATAGCGCCGAAACTACTGAATGAATTCAAATTAAACTTGGCATGATTTGAGTTCATACTACGGGGTAGGACTTAGGAAGAGGAGATGAAAGTTAAAATGTGTATCGGGATCGGGATCGGGATTGTGTAAGCTTAATGGATAATGTTTACCTATTGTCAAAGTCAGAGATTGCTAAACGAGTCAGATATTTTTTTTTATTCCAAAAACTATCGTGAACTTGACTTCATATTGTAAAAACGTGATTCTTCATATTGCGGATGGAGAAAGTCGCAACCACTCACCCTGATGAAGACTCTCGGAATGAGTCGAAACTTAGTCGGTGCCTTCACCGATACCGTGCAGTACGTGAAAATTCCCGTTTTTACAATATGAAGAGTCAGATATTGCTAAACTATCATAATAACACAGTATGGAAATCCAAAAAAACGTTACGTTAACGTTTTTGATACGTAAAAATTACAAAATTTCAGTGCCATCATTTTTGTAGATTTTAACCGACTTCAAAAAAGGAGGATGTTCTCAATTCGAATGATTGTTTTTTTTTATCGTGTATGTTTGTTATACCACTGTTATGAACGAGTTATGATTTCGAACAGTATCTTCCATCCTAAGTGAGTATTTATAAGAAATCATTCATATAAAGAATGATAAATAGACTAATATTACACTACGCAAATAGTAAACCAACACTTAAGAGTTGTCGCAAATTTATCAGATAATAATAATTTTACTTTTGTATGGGAATTTCAAATACTTGCATACATTTTGCTTATAATTTAACAGCTGTAAAGCCCCATAGATAAAATGAAACTGTTAGATTTTGGTATACATATGGGAACTACATAATTTGGTCGTATGAGACAAAGAACATATTACTTAACCAAGTCCTAGCTATCGTTGTACAAATTTAATCAATTCAAAAAGTAAATGGTAAAATATTTTTTATGTAACGTGCAACCATTTTGCTAATCAAGCAAAATGGTTGTTCCAATTCGATTGTATCCTGTAAGTTTTAATATATTCATGAATTGAAGCCATGCAACAAGTCTTAAGCCAACTGTTGAGTTCTTGGTTATATCCAAAAGAAATAGGCACTTAATCCTTTTAGCAAAAACTCCTAGACATACTTCAACTTCCGTACAAAATTATTGTACAAAACAATTTTGAATATTAGTAATTCTTCGTCGAACGTCACCATTAAACTTTGTACACAAGTAAGCTTGTAATGAAAATTACTTAACTAATTGGATAAAAACACACATTTTATCAAAACAAAATGGGCTGTATAAAATCAGCAATGCTGGATGCGTTGCACATCATCGATTGAATAATAAGTTCTGACTTAGACCATTCAGGAATGCAATTTTTTTTTCTAATAAACATAGGTAGTATTGTTTTGGGGTATGAATAGAAGGTGTACCTGGACATTCCAGGTAGCCCCGGAGGCGGGGTGGGCGCGCCTCAACGGGCCGGTGACGCTCCTGCCTCGTTGCATGCTACTGTCGCGAGAGACTCCGGCCGCTCGCACATGCGCATTGAGCGCACAGCTTCCCCCAGCCACCTGCGTCCTAATTCTGTTAAAAATATTGTGATGCTCGATAATCGGATCCACTCAATGCAGATTTGAGATGTAATTTATAGCGCACTTTATTCATTACAATTCCAAAAAAGTACAATTAAGACACTGTACTCTTAACTATTTATGGAATGTGTTTTTTTTATTTTTATCAACCGATTTCAAAAAGGGAGGACGTTCTCAATTTGTCTATATGTTTTTTTGTGTGTATGTTACGCGACATAGGTGTTCGCCAATTGTGAGCCGATTTTAATGATACTTTTTTAATGGGTAGGGCAATGGCGGTCCCATATATATTTTATAAAAAAAACCTAAGGTTGAAATAATGGGGGGATGAAATTTTATATTGGACTTTTAATCAACTTCCCGTTATTCGAAGCTGAAAAAAATCATTAAAATAAAAAAAAATATACTTATGTATTTTCATCTGCTCACAACTTCAGGTAAAAAAGTAGTTCATGTTATTATTATAGATAACTACACCTATACTTACCTTTTATCTAAATCGGTTCAGTCAAAGTTTACGTATTAGAAACAATCATTTAAACATCCATACTTTTGCATTTATTATATTAGATGACTTTTTCCAATTAAGTACTTAACTACAAAACATTTGACAAAAAAAAGACTTTCTTGGCAGAGCCTATTCGTAATCAAAAGTGAAAACAAGAATAATTGGCATTTGGCAATCTGACCCACTGCAAAATAGTTTTAAACACAATAAATTGTTTTTTATTTTACAACTTCAATACATAAAGTTGATAAGTACATGCGAGCGAAAATTGCAAAGCCCAATTTGTATGCGCTTTCATTGTTTGAAAAGTAGAGAAACCGCAACACACCACTCACATTTAACTTTCAAACCGCCTCCCCAACCTCGGCCATTATATTTACATTTTCACGCTTGAAAATCTGGACAAGTAAAATGTATGGAAGACATAAATGGAACTTTGGAGTAGGCTTAATTAAAATAGGTTAGACAAATTAGGCCTTCATATAAAAATATTCTTATAATTTGATTCTTTCACGTTAAGATTAATCGAAATCCTTCTGTAATAACTAACGTAGGAAAACAACCATATTGTCCCAGTGATCACTTACCTACTATTTTATTAAAAAAACATACTGGCATATAAATAACTTCTTGATTGGGCAAATTGATTGCATAAAGCGAACTGATGTGATGTCTTTACAAAGTTCGTATTGTGATGATGACCAATACAAAAGCCTGAAAAGTAGAATGCATCAAGTGAATCATATGTGATTCCGACTGCGAGAGTTTTTTTAAATAAAATCAAATATCCGTTCAAGCATATGGTTGAGACAGTTGTAGGTTGTAGGGCGACGATTGTGCATCCATGAAAAGATGTATTCGTCTTGTAGCGGGAGCAGGCGAGCAGTGCGGAGTGCGGGGATGGGTGCGGGTGGCTGGCGGAGGCTGTGCTGCGGGGGGTGGTGGGTCCACGTGAGCTAGGAGCGCCGGCGCGGCCGGGTCGCCCGGGCTCGAGCCATCAGCCCGGGCGACCCGCGCACGGCATTCCCCAGCCGGCTACCTCGCGATGCTCGCCGCCACGCGACAGTCCGCGCGCGCCGCGGTCCGGCCTCGGCTCGAGGGCCGCATCGGCGGCGCCGAGCCGCGCTAACAGACGATTTTTATGGTGGAGAGAACCGGGCGGAGTGCGGGGAGGCAGGTGGCGTCGCGCAGAGGCGGCCCGCGCCCGGCCCGGGGCCGAATACGGAGGCGCGGGCACGCCGGCGCCGCAGCGCGCGCCCGCCCGCCTCGTCGCGCTCATGGAGCCGCCGTGGGAGCTAGAGCTCGAGCTGCGGCGACATATCGAGACCTGCGCATGCACTTGCGACCATATGGGATACGGGAACTATATGGACTATCAGGTGGCGCCCGCGGCGCACGCCTGCATGTGCCGCGCGATCACCTCGCCGCACGCCCACGTACGTTCACAGAATGCCCTGCCGACCTCTACTGCCACCTGCCTCGCACCGGCCCCATCCCCGCATGATCTCTCACTGACACCGCGCCGCACCACTTCCATTGGCCCGATAGGGGCCCTCTCATCAAGCTGACTTGTTGGTAGTGTTCGTGTCATTTCACTAGCTCTCTTCATCTCAAACATTACTGTCTATCTGTGCATGTAGGAGCGATGTGTTGGAAACTGTTTACTTTCAGTCTGTAAGCTTTGTTTTCGATATCATGTTGGTGATTTTCACATTTTGTTTCATTCATAACCTAAACTTTTCGTTACGTATCATCAATTGATAATATAACGCACGTAATTCAGTGGTTCACGTGGTTCAGTATTTTTGGGACGTGCTCTGGGCATGCTATAATTTGACCTGATGTAATTACTTCTACTTATAGATAATTCACATACATAATTTAACAAACAAAACTCACAGGTAATTTTTATGCACAGGTAACTAATTATTATTAACTCTTTCGAAAAAGTAGAATTTTACTAAAATAATTTTATTTTAAGTAATTATCATGGAAAGCATGTGTCAATACTTACCTACTTTTATTCATAAATATTACCAAAAATCTCTCATCTATCGATATCTATTTTATTTCAGCACTTCTCCTTGTTCTTTTCTCAGAATTAAATATCGTGGTTTTTGATCGCGAACCCAAACTTCGGTTAGGTACTCGAATCGAGCGCCATTTCTCGAGCATCTGCCCACTCAACTGAAAACCTTCGTTCCCGTACCTACGCGTCCATTAGCAAAAACAACTATAAATTGTACCTTTAATAGCAAACACAAGGGTAGGATCGCACAGTATCATTGTATTGCTTACAATTTAGTTTTTTTTTTCAATTTAGTAGTTATTTACTATACAAGGAGGCTTAAACCCAGTAGTAGATTATAAAGGCAAAATTACATAAATGATGATAATTATGTGCTTACACGTTTACAGTATGTTCCAACAAAAACAACAAGAATACATAGAAAAACATTTAAGTGTAATTTTAAATTAACTTATTTTAAATGGCTTTCCTAAATATGTAGAGTTTTACTTAAGTCAATTAACTATACTCCACCTTGCTTTGACACATCGTTTAAAACACTCGACACCACTTTGAGACTAGTAAAATCGGAATACTGGCTTTGTGGTAGTTACTTTATATTTTCGCGAACAATGTAATTCCTTGGGATAAAATAACACATTTCCGTAAGAAGGAATGACCTACGTAATCGCTTATCGATACCTAATACCCGTTACATACTAACACTGTCACTTATTGTCACTACACTTTTACTATTTTGTAAAGTACAGGATAAAACATACCTCACGAGGGGCATGTTGTAGATTTCATCAAGCACTAGTGTTTAATATTAACGTTTAACATTTAAGCCCCGGAGCATGATACTCATACGCGTGTGTCACAGAATAAGTAACTGCGTAGTTGGTTGAGGGAACCGAGGATCACAGGCCTCTGTACTCTGTAGTCTCGGGGGAGTAATCAGAGTATCGTAGTACCGTGAGTTCACCGCAAACACTCCCATAGGTTTCGTAATTATTACTTAAGTAGTTATACGTGAGCCTCTTGATTCAGGATTATTAACTTCAGGTTTAGAACAAATATGCAGGCAATTTACCTACTTCTTGACATGGCATATACATACAGTTAATTTATTTACTACTTATAATATTAACTACAGCATCTTCAAAAGCTTCTATAGTCTGTAGATGTTAGATAATACAGTACAATGAATATATAACCTTTATGATATCTTTCAGGGTTGTTTTCTTATCGTTTAATTTTCTTTTTCAATTTCCACTCGTGTTTCAGATTGTACTTTCAACCATACAAATGTAGTCTGATGTATTTTTTTGTACCCACCTACTTTAAAAAAATCAATCGTGATGTTTTGTAACACGATTTTAAGACTATACTAATGATGTGATACTAAAATCTTACAAGTCCTAAAAACCGAACAAAAATCAAAAATAAAATAGGTTTGGCTATGGAGAGCGAGAGGTATAACGTAGAGCCTACGTAACATTTTGTTGGCTGAAAATTTTTCAGGACACAGGTGGCGTGAGAAGGTATAAAAGGAAGGAACATATTATAAATATCTTCCTTAGTCTTGGCACATAAACGATGTTCCCAATTTTCCCGGAAAGATGAATTTCCACGATTTTAGTGCACTTCTTCAAGCATCATCTTTCATAACATGCTTTTACACTATATTGACTACGTTCATTATAAAAGGCGATATATATTACTATCTGTGATATTAGTAAAATCCAATAATTTATTTACATTTAATACTGTAAATAAATGTTTATTATGCTGAATGAATAATACAACTACTTAAGCACCTACCTAATAGCTACAATACATACAAATGAACAAATGAACAGTTGGGCCAAACAAGACCATTGCAAATGATTTATAGATAGCTCAACTGATTACCATCTGACCAATCGTCCCCAAAATGCTGGTTGCATTGCCAAGTTGAATGGCAATGCGTTGATCCAGATCAGAGCCAGCTCTCAAGGCAAGTGGTATTAGTAGAGAGGTTTATAATAGATCATAACCAGAAGTCTACTGTTGGACATAGGCCTCCCCTAAAGAGTGTCATCTTGGACAACCTCCATCCACGAATTACCCGTAGCCTCAACGAATAAATTTTGAAAATAGAACGACCGACTCCATTTTGAAGTCCATCGATCAGCTTTATTTGTGGAACAATAGCAAACCATCGGCATCGCTGCGCTTGTGTGAGTAAGATAATTTGGGCAAGCTAATATAGGGCTGACCTGTTTGAAAGTCAGCAGCACCGTTATTTTCAGTTTGTTTATAAATCGTTGAGTTATAAAGTTAAACTAGCATTTTTTTTGTGCACATTCGTAGGTATATTGTTATCTCCGCGTAAAGTTGGGAAAATCGGTACTTTATGTAGTGTGTGTGTACCCGACGATAACTTTCGGATAGTTGATCCGATTTTCATTTCCGAACCGAATTTTATAGATAAAATAAAGCAAATTCGATTAATAAAATTTTTAAAAAAGTGAAATGGCTTATAAGTGGCAATATAAGTGAAAAAAATGATTGTTATATTAAAAATAGTTTATTTATGATCCATAAAAAAAATGTTGCAAAATACAAATACCTCTGTGACAACCTCTGTCGCTCAGTGGGCGAAGGTCCGCCTGAGACGCAGAAGGTTGCGGGTTCAATTCCCGCTGCGGGACAAATTTTTGTATGATCCGCATTCATTTGTCTCGGGTCTGGGTGTTATCTATGTATAATATGTATGTATTAACAAAAAAAAGTATATAAGTAGTACATCAGTCATGTTGTTCCCATAACGCAAGCTCTGCTTACTTTGGGGCTAGATGATGCTGTGTGAAAAATGTCCAACATTATTTATTTATTATTTATTTATATGCATTTATAAAATGTATAGTTTTTATGCAATTTAATCATTTAAAATCGGTATCGGTAAAAGTTGTAAAGAATGCACTAGCTCGATTTTGAGAAAAAAATGATTTGATCATAATATGATCCCGAGCGGACACGAAGTAAACATTATGAAGCATCAAACGTAACCATTGGCTAATGAGTTTTTGTCTGCTCTGCGTTTTACGCTTTTTTACGTTATCCTTTTATACACTTTTTATAACCAAACATCGCGAGCCATCAACAACTACTCGTAGTCATTGGTTGTTTGTAGGGGACTAGTTAGGAGTTACTTTTGGTTATATTTATATTCACCCCATAAACGTTCTATTCACATTATTTTACTCGGTATTAGAATTTCACGAAACGACCTTAGCTCGTCCACTTCGTACGATTACCGCTCGGTCCATGTAGCATCGGCTACGTAATACCTACTTTAAGACATTCTGTGGCACCGGGTCCGTGCATAAAAGCGGTACGTACGCTCGGCTAGCTCCTGTAGGCAAGGTAACAATGAGAGCGAACATTTTACGCAACATTATGTCGGCGGGCTGAGGGGCTGAGGGCTGTGGCTTGCGAACCATGAACTGCTGGCCAGTGGCGATGCGCAACCCCGCTCTACAATTGAAAAAAAATGAAAAATTATTTATATACACCTTAGAAAAGAAAATATTTTACAATAAGAGAATACTGTTTAAAAGTAAGCTTAAGGTAGTTTTAGTAACAAGTTTAAGTGATACAACTAATAGCCTAAGCTAGGATAGTAAGTATCCTGTGTGATAGACAATGAATAATATAACACTTTGGTATTCATCAAGAGCCGTGTTAGCCTAGTGGGATGTATCCCCACTTCACCATCATCGGGGTCATCGGAAACCCGTTGGTGGAATCATTGATTATTCAACTCAAAAAAATTATGTTCGCTTTAACACGTGCTCGAAACGTTGAAAAAGACATCGTGAGAAAAATGCATGCTCTACAACCAAAAAATCGAAGGCATGTGGACTCGACAACCCGTCACGTGGAATGCTAACTACTTGCAAAACGGGGGCATAAGCTAAATATAATAATTATAATGCTGGGCTTTTTTCACACCGCATCATCTAGCCCCATACTAAGCATTAGTATGGTGCTACAGCTTGTATTATGGGAACTACATGACTGATGTAATATTTATATACCTTTTTTGTAAATACATACATATTTTACCAGCATAACACCCAGACCCAAGACAAATATTGCAGATCATACAAACATTTGTCCCGCGGCGGGAATCGAACCCGCAACCTTCTGCGTCCAAGGCGGACCTTCGCACACTGCGCTACAGAGGTCGTCGCTAATATATAATGTTTGGACATGTTTCTGACTACCCCCTACTAGGTAATCACAAATATCTATGCACTGAATATGTATTTGCGGATATCTATCTCGGATCTACCTACTGATTATTGATATGAGGGTATCATCATGGATATAACAGTCATGAGCGTGTTTTTTTATCATAACTATATGTTTATCAAATAATGCAGGATATTTTTTCACCCAGCATTATCTAGCCCAAAACTAAGCAGAGCTTGTATTATGGTACTACATGACTGATATACTACCTACTTAAATTCTTTGATAATTTTTATATACGTTTGATTTATAATTATGTCAAATATATATCCAAGTACAAATAGAAAACAGAGCAACAAAAAAAACCAACAAAAAAACCCCGCTTGAATAGCCAGTTGGTCTACTGACCATTTCTGACCTACGGACGTTCTACGGACCTACTCGTAAGTAAAACATTCGTTGGCAAAATTAATTCAAGATCTTTCTGCGTTCTAACATTTCGACACGCCAACAGCACGTGTGTAGCGTCAATCATGTGATTTACCGTAGAGCATTATGTAGACATTTCGTAGATCTAGCGTACTTACCTACACATTTTTTTTAAAGAGTACGCTTACTTATTACCTTTAGCGCGTAGCACACAAGTTATTTGTCGCAGAACATTTCGTAGGCTAGAATTTCTGCTCTAAAGAGTTCAACGCGCTTTCGCCTGCGTAGCGTGTAGTACGCGAGTTAACTGTCGTAGACCATTTCGTAGACTAGACTTTATACTCCAAAGATTACAACATTGTTCTCACGCGTAGCGCGAAGCAAGTTATTAGTCTTAGACCATTTCGCAGACTAGAATGTCTACTTTACAAGAGTTCAATGCGCTTTTTCATACGTAGTAGCAATTTTTCGTAGTAATTTTCCGTATAATAATTAGTTATGCGTAGCAGCATGTGAGTTATTTGTCGTAGACCATTTCGCAGACTAGACTTTCTACTCTGAAAAAAATCAATGCGCTTTCGTATACACAGCACGAAGCGTGCGTATTATTTGTCGACTTGTCGAAGACTATTTCGAAGTACGTGTTATTAGCTACATGGCTCCTACATCATCCGCAATAGTAACTATTTAACTAGAGTTCCACCTAGGAGCATTGACATCTTGGCAATAATATCATAGTAACATTCTGTCATAAGCACTTTTTTGAAGTTCGACTTAGCAAAGTTAATTCATACGGAACGGCAGTACAACGTCTGGTCCAGAAAGCCGTGCAATCGATGCAGCTTCAACACTCGCATTACGTAACTATTACAAGAACTACAAGTACACTTTTATAACATTTAAAAACCCCCGACTTGTTTTTCTATCATCGATTGCAGCGCCTCCTTGTAACTTATGGCGATACGATAACACTTATCTGAGAACCATCATTGGCAATATTTATCATCATCAGCCTTTAGAAGTCCACTGCTGGATATGAGCGGGAGACAAAACTTACACCCAAGTGGCAGTGGCGTACCTATTTTTGTTTCAACTTTAAAATCACCTGTATGCAAGTATACAAATCGACGGCGATAGTCAGTTAAAAAACCAAAAAAACTCACTGCAACTAAAGAGTGGTTCTATAATATTAATTTCCCTTTATAAAATTTAATAACACATGCCACTTCGTAACATTATATCATAGGTCACTCTCTAGGCTAAGACGAATCCAATGAAACCAAATTTATGTATATCCATCAGGATTAAAAAAAAAACAATCATTTTTTTAAATCATAAATCGTTTATGGTGACATATAGCCGCCGTATTAAATTGTTGTAATTTTCTGTATTCTATGTTACTTTCGTGATCAAGACGATTCCAATGACACCTCATTTATCAAAACAAGACGTTTAGGCTGCAGGATAAGCTAAATAATTTTTGGTTTGTTGGAAATGGCGGTTTGTAGCCGCCATATTAGATTTATTGGCACGTTTTATAATCTTATGTTAGTCCCTTGATCAAGACAAATCCATTGAAACCTCATATATCAAAATCCATCAAGGCGTTTAGGCTACAGCGATAGCCGAAGGCACACACACACATACATACATCCAAAAACATTACCCTCCTGTCGGGGTAGTTAAAAATACTAAACAATCTCGCAGACTGATTCCGGGTGCTAGCTACTTGCTTCAAAAAATGATACACGACAATAGGGTCTATATTGCTGTATTCAGGTAGACAAAATATTTAAAAATCAAAAGTTATATGCACTGACCAGAACACATCGATAGCGCGTTATAGCTTTTGGTCACATTTAATAACGTTATCTAGTTATAAAAACAACAACTAAAACCCCCCAAATCTTCTTAAATAATTTATTAATCACGTTACAGGTCACGTTAGGTATAAGTATTACCTAATTAATCATTTACACATATTAATAGTTTGTATATACTTAATATTTATAATTTTAGCTTTCGGGTAACAAGTAAAACTCGTTGAGGTTGTAAAAACGTGTTCTAGTAACCACTTTTTTATAGTCCTTAACAAACATGATTTTACTTAATAATTTTAACATTACTAAAATGACACATTAAAATTTACAAAACACATATCTCCTAAATGAATTTGTAAGATTTATTTTGGAGTAAATAATAATAACGACATTGTAAATTGCTGAAAGCATTGTCTATTAATTACTTCTTCTTTGCATAATACTTCGACTTCATTTTGTTTCAAGAGAACTTAATAATGTGCTTGTCATATCTTTGGGCGGGCTCTTTTATTTGAGAACGCAAATTTAACTTGGTTATGATTGTATTACATTAATTAACTTTCCATGTTGGTTCTGTTAGAGGGAAAATTTGGGGTAGAATCGTAAGTACCCGTCGAAGTGTGACCTGAAGTTTCGAATTCACGCCGAGAACTCATGATCCATGCTACGTATAAGTTTTATCATAACTTCGCCTTAATATTATATTTCAATTCTTGAATTTTATAATATTATGTGGATGTATTCAAATGCTCTAGGTACCTACCTAGGTATTATTACATCGTGAATGTCTTTATAATGTCAAAACATGCCTTTACGTTAATTTCGCTAATCTAGATTCAGGCACAGTAGGTATTTTTATGTTCAGTACCTACTGAAATCACTTTCACAATTTTCAATTTTTTTATTCTTATGGTAGTGCTGACAGATAGTCGGATTTGATAAAAGTATAGGTACGGGTTAACTATATGATACGAGTACATTGAGGTAAAAGTAGATACTACATTCAATACTTCAATAGTTGCCCGGGGAGTACGTTTTAGGGTTCCCTAGTCTTTAGAAGTAGAACGTAGAGGGATTCACATTCCACTGCATTGCGTGAAACTGATAAATATTTTAAACTAAGTCTTGTATATTTTTATATTATCACATATTTAATAATTCATTATCAAATCTTGAATTCGACCGACTTGTTTTGTTTTCATCGATTTTACCGCAGGTTGACTGTCATCTCTGTACGTAGAGCCCACCCCCATAACAACCAAATATCCTTGACCCGATGCTGCAGTCAGGCGTTCTGTTACATGACAGAGTACCTCTGCAAATCACGATGCATATCACGTCTTACTGTACCCATGTGTGTGTAGGTACACATACATGGAACAAATACATAGGTACAGTAAGACGTGATATGTAGCTTGGCCATCTTCGATATTCTTCGGCAAACATGTTTTCCTGATCGAAGCCGACATGTGACCCGAAATTTGGCTCTTATCTGGGTCAACGCATAGCTTTGCCATTCAGCGGGGCAAAACAGCAAGCGTTTTGGGGATGCTTTCATTCATTAATGATCTGAATCAGTGGAGCCTTCTGTATCTGAACTTAACGGACTTTAGATGGCTCAGATGATTTCATTTATTTTATACATAGCTGCTATAGTAGGTATCTACAGCCGCTTAAATAAATTCTGGATATATTATTGAATATACCTAATTGTTTTGAGTGGAAAAATTAAAGAACAATAAGCGATACAATGTTACGACGATCTTCTTTGTTACACATAATTTAGGAGGGTATATGTTAGATTACCTATTGAATATCCCTATTGCATTTTTATGTTAAAACTTTTCTGCTAAACTGTTACAGTAATCTACGTTCACCTATAAACTAGGTAGGTACCTGCAGAGCTAATGCTTAACACACGACCTCATATAAACAACATTATTCACATTAGTTAGATTAGAACAAATGAGTGCGAAAATATGAGTAACGTAATTTGAACGAAGGTTTTTAGTCGAGACTAAAATCCCGGCGTCGGGCGGGAGGCCTTCGCGCCAGTTCCCTGTAAATGGGTCAGAGGCTATTCAGCCTCCCTTCCCGTCCCCCAACAGTGTGTGCCCCTTGCATAATTGAACACGCAGCAAATTATTGTCACGCTTGAATCACCCATTACAAACATTTGCAACCCTTGACTTTTATCAGCTTGTTCCGCAGATGATAATGCAGTTTGAGAAAAAAGTACAAAAAATATAATCAGATTCGATCGTGCTATATTAAGGTGCTATCCAGCAATAGATTTTTAGAATATGTGCGGAAATATTGTCATTCATTTTGAAAATAGAACACGCAAAGTATCGTATTTACGTTCACAGCATCAGTTTTGAATTTGGAACAAAAACGCGCCGGCAATGTTGCATGGAAATCCATTGCCGGCGTGCTGCGGGTGTATGCCCAATGCACTTAGCATCATTAAAGTATCATATCATTGAAGTCTTGCCTGCGGCTCGGCCTTTTTTACCTTTAGTAAAAAAGCCTTTAATAGATAATAGGTACTTGGGTAGTTTTTGGCAAAATGCACCAGTTTGGCCTAACTTGTAGATTTTTTTGTAGCTAACTCGTAGCCTCTCGTAATTTGTATCTCTTCCTGATATACCATGAGTGCTGTATTTTTTTTTTGTTATTGCACATTGAATGATTCATTAATTAGATAATTAAAGTGTAGTGTGTATTAGTGTAAATAGATATTTATACTTAGTATTTTTACATACTAGATGTTTTGCCATAGTTGCCAATACAAAATGAATTATTTTTTACTTGCGAAGTAACGAACCCGTAAATGCGTTTGGCATAAGAGGTTGTTTTTTTGTTTGTCTATTAGCAATAACCTCCGAAACGGCTTATATTAGGAATAGGTTTATCGCCACAAGTCACTAGGGGGCGCTGCAATAGACCATTTAAAAGGTCGGGGTTTTAAATTTTAGAAATATTAAATTATAGTTATACTGGCTTCTGCCCGCTGAAATGTAACGATTTACGGAATCATCTTTATAATAAGTGTACCTACTAGCCTACTTAAACTTAGTTATAGTACCTTTCTAGTTTAGACCCTTAATGCATTAAAGAGATCACTAGGTAATTAGAAATGAGCTATTTTGTGCTCATTATAGGTTTCCGATAAGAGAATTGACCACGATACGAAGAACAAACGATACTCCACCACAGGATTTAAAAAATACGCCACAAGTCAAGTGAAAAATAATTGCAGGCAAAAGCTATAAAGTTAGGCTTACACATACCTAGATAATAAATAAATAACGCTGGACATTTTCACACAGCATCATCTAGGTAGAGCTAGACAGGTAGAGTGGGGTTTCGTACGTAGTCATAAATAATGCCAAGGAAACCCAAGAGCGTGTATTATTTTTTATCTACAGATTTTTTAAAGACCGGAGTAAAATTATTTTCAAGATTTTGCCAATAAATGTGAAAGATTTAAGTTCTGCGTACATTTATATTCTGAATAATGTCTTTCACATAGGTAAATACAGACGGACATTTAAAAACTATTATTAGAGTTCCAGTTCATGCCCCATGGCACAACTTTCTTGTGGTAGTGACACGAGCAACATTGATTTTCGCATGTTCTTATAGGTACTGCAATCGTATGCTATAGATGCTACAGCTATTTACAGCTTTATTTGTTTTTGTTTCAGGCGGCTGTGCCGGAGGGCATGACGTTCCCTGGTCCGCTCCCGGACGTGGCGGAGCGGTGCGGGCGTTGGGCGGCCGACTCACTGTCGGCATCGGTGTCGGGCAGCTCGGACGAAAAGCCGGCGCCGCGGCGGCCGCGCTGGCGCATCGCCCTGGCGGGGCTGCTCGTCCTGACGGCATTGGGCGCCGCGCTCGCACTGCCCCTCGCGCTCGGCGGAGGTGGCCGAGATACTCCTGAGCAGAGACTAACAACCATAAAGCGTATGTTACGCGATTCGCCACTCGTCGACGGTCACAACGATCTAGCGTGGAACGTACGAAAGTTTCTACACAACAAAATCGGCGACTTCAATCTGAGCGCCAGCCTCAACGGGCTGGAGCCGTGGGTGCATTCGCGCTGGTCGCAAACGGACATCCCACGGATGAGGGACGGTCAGGTCGGCGCTCAGTTTTGGTCGGCATATGTACCGTGTGGCGCGCAGGATCGTGACGCCGTCCAGCTTGCCCTCGAGCAAATAGACGTTATCCAAAGAATCGTGGATATGAACTCAGCGCATCTAGTTCTGGTTACGGATGCTGCGGAACTTCTAGAAGCGCATCGCGACGGCCGAATAGCTTCACTCATCGGCGTAGAGGGTGGCCATGCTCTCGGGGACTCGCTGGCCGTGCTCCGAGCGTTTTATCAGCTGGGCGCGCGTTACCTCACCGTCACGCACACGTGCGATAACCGGTGGGCGCACACGGCCGGCACCTCCGGAGGACTCACCGAGTTCGGCAAAGCCGTCGTAAGAGAAATGAATCGGCTAGGGATGATCATAGATCTATCACATGCCAGTGAAGAGACCGTGCGGGACGCGTTAGAAACGTCGCAGGCGCCAGTTATCTTTTCGCATTCGGGTGCGGCTGCGGTGTGTAACGCCACTAGGAACGTTCCGGACGATTTACTTCGCATGGTAGCCTCTAAGGGTGGAGTCTTTATGATAAATTTTTACGCAAAACTAGTAGCGTGCAGCGACAGCGCCACAATGGAGGACGTGGTGGCTCACATAAAGCATGTGCGCCAAGTGTGCGGGGTGGAGCACGTGGGTCTAGGTGCGGGATACGATGGCATCGATAAGCCGCCGGCGGGGCTGGAGGATGTGTCGCGCTACCCGCACCTACTGGCCGAGCTGCTGCGCGACCCCGACTGGAGCGAGGAGGACGTGCGCAAGCTGGCCGGGCTGAACGTGGTGCGCGTGCTGCGCGAGGCGGAGCGCGTGCGAGACCAGTGGCGGCGCGCGGCCGTGCTGCCGGGCGAGGAGTCGGCTGGCGCGCGCCGCGGCGACTGCGTCTACCCCGCCGCGTGACGCAGGCCCTCCGCTGCGACGCCCCGCGGCCATCCGACCACTGCTCAATATTGACACTTGTTCAAAGTAGTTATACATGTATATTAGTGTCCAAATGTGATTTAGAATGTAAAACTAACCTCTACGAATATAGCACAAACATTTTATGAAGGAACGCTGGGCACTTCGTCTCGCCGTCGCGGGCGCTCGGCGTGGCGGCAGAACTCTTCTCCATCCATGCACTCAACTTCTTCGTTGACGAAGCCCATGCGACCCGCAATGTACAGTCAGCGACAAAATATCGACGCACAAACAGTAACTTATTGTTAATAATAGGTAATAGCGGCCGGTTCCGTGAACGCTGATTAACATAAGCACAACCCTTAAATATTTAATACAAGACCGATACAGACTGGTTAGGGTTAAACGATACCTCGGCCCGCAGAACCCCACCATTTAGGAATACCAATAGGTGTTAGGAAAATAAATGTCGAACCTGAAATCATCTACCTATCCAATATATGTCTAAGCTTCGACAAATCATTTTATTTTCTGCCAGGTTTACTTTGTCTATGTAAACCTAAAAGAAAATGTATCTTTTGACAATGTGAACGCGGAAAATAGAACAAATAGGTATACTTAAAGAGACGCGGAACTTTACCTGAAAATTCCGACACCTCTAGAAATTCGAATGCTTACCAATAATGTGAACTGAGAAGTGAAGTAAATGCATGTAAGAATTTAATTTCTACTAGCCACCTCGACCGCGGCGTTTAGAAATCTTTCAGCCCCGCGCCGCGTTTTGTTTGAAGGTCGCTAATGTAAATAGATAATTAGGTATCTTTACGACCTATATCTGAAAACAATCTGCTAAGCAACTCGGTGGATCAATCGTTTCAGGCGTGTCAGGAAACATAAACAATCTACTAAGACACTGATTTTCCAGCTTACAATAGATGTCAATATCTGACATTTTCAATATGTATAAGATACTCAAGTAAATACTGAAGTATTTGGGACCTATATACCTAACTATCTACTAAATTGATCAGCATTCGAGAAACCGATTTGTGTTTAAGTAGGTAGTTATACCTATTCAGAGCAGGCTTTTGTATTTAAACCTACTTAGTTAGATTTATTTTAATGAAATGGGGAAATATGAAATATTCGATGTTTTGGTACATTATAAAGTATGTAGGTATACTGGTTGTAATAAAAATATTCTAAATACTAAAAACACTGGTACCTACTTATTTATAGCTACACCAACCCGTAGGTACATAGGTTCCGAATGTTGTTCAATCTTCTTTTGACTGTTTTTGCATGAATCGAAACAGAGTACCTAGGTATTTACTATACGAGCGGTTACATTAACCTCAAAATAAAACGATAAAACTAGATCCAATCTGAATTTTTCTTGAAAAATTTTTAAATTTAATAAATAAATAGATAATGACGTAATAAAAAGTCCAGAAACAGTAAATTTTTATTTTCATTTAGGTATTTTTGTGCAAATTGATTGAGGATCACGGTCGGAGTAACTATTATCCTGTATGTATTTACTGTATAAGGTTACCATAAGTTAATTTTATCTTGGTTTAGATTTTAAATACCATATAATTTCACAATGAAGAATTTCAATTATAAAAAAAATGTGCCAAATCAGTACCTACTTACCTAACAATTTGAGACGGATTCTTTAAAAATAAGAACTTAATGAACTGTCAAGAAGGTGCCTTTTCAATTGTAGTTAAACCGTTTTGTTCTTGAAATATTCAGTGAATATTCTGATGAAAATAAAACCTGATAAGTTTTTTCTCAAAACAAAATAAATGGGACTCAATCGATTTTATTTCCCATCCAGAATGTTTGCCCCAAAGTAAGACTTCCAATCAAAGGGTAAGATTAGGTACGAAACACAAAAAACAAAAAATTGCATATGTACCTACATTTTTGATAAGGTTGTAAATGTCTTAAGAGTAGACTAAAGTTTTGTTCTTCTAGACGGGTAAAAGTTTTAAGATGTTTTGAAATTGATCATCTAGATTCGTAAAAATGTTGAGAAATTGTCTACTATTTGATTAGAAGTTTTACTTTGGGGCAAAAATGTCGTACGGGAAGTAGAATCGATTGATCCCTATTCGAAACATGTTAAAACACTTATTTGACAATATAATTGTCAAATAAGTGTTTTAACGTGTATCAAAAATCATAATGAGAGTACCGTTATCTTGCCACATCCTGTACATAATATGTAAAGGATGGTACTTACAAACGCTCTTATCTAACCTAAATTGTTGGTACCTACCTACAATACAGATTGTAGGTACCCGTGAAATATTCTACTTACCTACGTAAGTACGTACATAAGATTTAAAATTTATAAAATATATATATGTACCTACTTGAACATACTAACCAACCTACATAAAAAGTCCCCTGGCGGTGGTGTTCTTGGCATGGAAAAATAGGTACGCTTTAATTTTGTAAAAAAAATAAAGATCTTTAAATACATAGGTTTTCTGTAATGTGATTAAATAAGTAGGTTATTAAGTATTCCTAAGAGTTTTTGTCCCTGACTGTACCTACCAAAATTGTGGCGTGGCAATTTAATACAAAAAATGTGTTTATAGAAAAAATAAATTCTTTATTTATACATTATTGAATTTTATTAATATTTTTGCTTGTAAGTAAATTTAAGTTTTATAACAATAGTATCTAATCGAGTAGATAAATAAAAATAATGATCTACCATTTTTTGTAAAAAAAAATATTCTTTTTGTGTCTGGTTACCCATTTCATTCAATTTTAGATGGTGTAGGTGGTGTAGGTTACTAGGTATGTAACCTACCTAACTCCTTGCTGCCTACCAGGATTTTAACGGTTTTCGTACCTAGCTCAGCCAGTTGAAACTAAATGGATACTTACTTAATCTGTATGAACAGAAGTTATAGATTTTCTTTATAGATAGTTACCGTCACTTGGAAAACGTAGCCTACCTACATTCTCGAAGCTCATCTAGTGCACAATAGCCATACGAACGGTGTTGGAAAACATTGTAAGGATTTCGGAATAATATAGGTACCTAC
Organism: Perizoma flavofasciatum; assembly: GCA_958496245.1. Classification (NCBI taxonomy): domain Eukaryota; kingdom Metazoa; phylum Arthropoda; class Insecta; order Lepidoptera; family Geometridae; genus Perizoma; species Perizoma flavofasciatum. Next base: position 7,491,304 of record OY292431.1, read on the forward strand.
CTACTCGTTAATCTGTTTTTGTGGAACCTTGTAAGCTAGATATACGGAGGAGGGCGTTGATACTTGCGACACAGTATTTTTTACTTCTGCGAGTATCATCGTTTTTCACTTTGTTTTTATATCATATGAAACTGATCCAATGAATAAATTTTTGATTTTGATTTTTGATATGCTAGAGGCCAACGCAACTTCCAGAAATTCGAATAGTTAGGTAGCCCTTGTATCGAATTGGGTCATGGAATAATGCATCGGCACTTCGGTACCTAACCTAGGAAGGTACGTACTCAAACCTTGGCTTAAGTATAGGTATGAACTTAACAGATAACCGTCGGTATACTTAGGTAAGTACCGGATTAGGTCAATTAAAAGTCAATGCCTGCCGATGCAGATTAGGGTGTTGCAAGCCTTGTTGGCGAACGTTAACGCTACACTCACACAAACCTATCTATATATATTATATCTATACTTAGGTATAAAATCGTTTGTCCTAACTGACTGACGACTCGAGTACATGTTCTGACCCTGGTAATTTTAGACCTATATCAGTACTTCCTACATTTAGTAAAAATTTTGAAAAACTAATTTTAAATCAATTGCAAAGACATTTTAAATTAAATAATTTACTGCATAATAAGCAATTCGGATTTAGTAAGGGTCACTCAACCACAGTTAATATCGCACATATTTGATGCCTGGGAGGAATCTCATGACGCTTTAGGCGTTTTTTGTGATTTGTCAAAGGCATTTGATTGCGTAGACCATGACACATTGATCAGGAAACTACACCATTATGGTATTAGGGGCGTCGCTCTAGACTTTCTCACTTCCTATTTAAGTGACATAGTACAAAGAGTTGACGTGAATGGAAAACGGTCTCCGGGGTCTCTGGTTACTATCGGTGTACCGCAGGGATCAATTCTTGGACCATTTTTGTTCTTAGTATACATTCATTAATGTCTAATCTACCCCACCTTGTGAGGGACGATCATGAGGTTGTATTGTTTGCAGATGACACGTCACTTTTATTTTAATTAAAGCGACGACAAACCAATTTTGACAATGTAAACAATGCAATCTCTAAGGTTGTAAAATGGTTCAACGTTAACAATCTCCTACTTAATGAAAAGAAAACAAAGTGTATTAGATTTATACTACCCAATGTTACACAAGTTAAAGCAAATATCAAAATCAAAGATGAACAGTTGGCTCTTGTGGACACCACCGTATTCTTAGGTATCACCCTAGATAATAAGCTTCAATGGGGTCCTCATATGGATGGGTTATCGAAGAGACTTAGTTCTGCGGCATATGCAGTCAAAAAGATCCGTCTTTATACAGACGTTGACACAACTAGACTAGTTTACTTCAGCTACTTCCACAGAATTATGTCGTACGGTGTACTGCTGTGGGGGAGTGCTGCTGATATCAATACCGTTTTTGTGCTGCAGAAGAGGGCTGTTCGAGCAATTTATAATATGGGCCCCAGAGAATCACTTCGCGAAAAGTTTAAAGAAATAAATATAATGACATTCCCTTGTCAATACATTTATGAAAATCTGATGTACGAGTATGTTCACAAAAATATTAATTTGTTTAAGAAAAAAAGCGATAATCACAATGTTAATACTAGAAATAAAGATAAACTCGCTGTTGCCACTTGTAGACTCCATAAAGTTAGTAAATCGTTTAAAGGGCACGGTGTAAGCTTTTATAACAAAATCTCAAGAGATATACAAAAATTATCAATTAACAAATTTAAAAACGTAATTAAACAAAAGCTTTATAAAAAGGCATACCTACTATAAAATATCTGATTATTTAGATGACAAAAACTCTTGGGATTGAAAATGCTCCAACTCGAACCTATTGTTTTGTAAAAGGATCATTAACAAGAATAACCAGCCTTGTTTTCTTGCCTTTCTTTCCTGGCTTGGTCGCGGAGGAACAGGCACCTAGATAAAAACCGACGTTTCAAAGTGGTCCTTGTGATTTTATTGAATAAATGAATTTTGACTTTGACTTGACTGACCTATCAACGCACAGCCAAAATTACTAGAAATTTGAAACATAGTTTTATTTTATAACGTATAAGCATAAAATAAAACAAATGTTTCAAATTTCAGCAGCGGTATTTATAATATGTAGTTTATTAAAATATAGTGGTATTTTAAGTATATTTCATGACTTTGTACACCTACCAACTTTATCACTTCTCTATCTCTCCTCAAAGTTTTGCTGGAAGAAAACTCTTTTTAGGGTTAAGCTCGCCTTTCCTAATATCTTGTTTAATATTTCTGTTTTATTTCTGTGTACAATAAAGAATTATAAGAAGCATGTGCTAAGAAAGGAATTTTGAAAATTTCTACTTTAAGGGGGTGGGGGGGTGAAATAGGGGGTAAACTTTGTCAAACAACGAGTCTTTGTTCTTACGTGAAGTTAGACACCTTAAGATTTGTATTACTGAGCTTAAATAAATAATGACGTGTTTCAGGGTTTTTTTGGATTTTTTTATATTTTCGTTTGTATAGGAGCCATAGGAGTATCGGTTTTTTTAAGGTAGGAACTTTAATCGTAGCTACTCATCATAAATAAATAATAACGAGTTTCAGGGCTTTTGGATTTTCACATTTTTATGGGTGTGAAAGTGTTTACGATAGTATTTTTTTTTAACATGACTCCACAGTTGCGAAGCCACTGGCAACAGCTAGTTGCTCTATAAGGGAAGGACTGTAAACAATCGTTTACAGTCGTTACCGTACATACCTAGTCGTCAGAGCGTTTACAGACTGGTGAAAATTGACACTTCACTTCTTGATTATGGCTTTTGCAACGATTTGTCACAAGCCAATGTCCGTTTCATACTAGTGTCATAAACTTTTGGAGATGTGTGGTTAGAAGAATATCATTGGTTTTAAAATAATGGGAAAATTAGCAAGATTTTTTACCTTACAAGAGGATTTTACAATAAATCTTGTTACTTAAAGACTAAAGATTATGTACATATTACTTATTCACTAAGCAGGATATATTTTTACAATTTTATGTTATTCATATTTACATAGAATAAATGTAATTAAAGGGGAGAAAGTAAGTGATAAAATACACTTGAAGGATGTAGGACGGGGGACATCAGCAGGGAGAATATCATTTATGGAATGCGTTATCTTTTTGTCTGGTTACTTGCCAAAGCCTAAATTGTCAAGTTGGCTGCTGATTGTCTGTCATTGTCATATTTATCATTCAATTGTCATCCATTATCACAAAGTAGGTACCTACCTACCTACTTTGTGATTCTATCGATTGTTGTTTCTTCCAGAAAGCAAGTAAAATAAAAAAAAAATATAGCAACTCAATGTTTTCTTTTGAAGACTGTTCTGTGTTCTGCAAATTATACCTTTGTTAAAACGGACTTTACCAGTACTGGAGCTTTGTTATGATTCGTTTCAGTATGTACATGTAATATAAATTTCTAAGGACCTTCAATCCTAGGAAGACCCACTAACGGTAAGCTATTTTGCCACTTACTACTTTGTAGTTATCCCTATTGGTGGCCAAAATGTAAGGTGACTACAATTGCAATTTGTTGAATTTGATTGCACGCTCATGTCATTTGTTATCCTTTGGTATTGCATGCAGCGTTACATTGAAGTGAAGATGGATCCCTCACAAGGTTGGTTTCACATATAAGTAACATACACACTTGGGTTTAGTCTATAAATATAATTTTATATAGTTTGTCCAAGTCCGGGCCGTTTTTTGTTTCTAAAAAGATTTTTCTTCAGACTTGCCATCTGTGTAGGTACCTATGTAATTTTTTCCAGTATAGTAATGGCATGTTGTGTTGCATGTAACTGTCACTGTGTCATTCAGATTGAATAAATAATAACAATGTGATACAGGAACTAAATAAAAAATCTTGAAAATAAACATCCTACTAGACTAGACCCTTAAAATTTTAGTGGTAAAACAATTCTAGTAATTTTATTGATATCCACACATTTAAGTAAGAATTCATACTTAGGCTAGGTACAGTGTGATAGATTGTGTTTTTTTGTAATAATCATGCTTGTTTAAAGCAATGTTATATCAATCAATAATAAAATTTATCTGGTCTCATCAACATCTCAAATAACTTGAAATTGTGCTTTTCCACTTTGTTGCTTATATTTTTTTAATTATAATAATTATATACAATGCTAACATGGGAATATACACTTCTCATAATTTAACTATTTTTTGTTTTTTCAACATCTCCAATATATTTATTGGAACAGTTAGTTACATGTGATTGATAAACAAAGTGAAAGACGATGATACTCATAGAAGTAAAAAAATATACCTACTGTTTTGCATTATTATATTGTTGCAAATATTTGTTAAAAACAAATATTTTGTTACTCCACAGATCCTTTCTCAGATTCAGTATCATCAATCTTAGAACGGAAGGTCAGAGGTTGGCTTTACAGTGTCATTGACGACATGCGTCGCAGCAGCCCTGTGCAGCAATGGCTGGACTCACTGCCTAGCAACGCCCAGCCAGAGCCATCTGAAACTGAACCTACTGAGGAGGCAACAGAAACCAAAGTAGAAGTAAAGTCTGATGATAGCAAAGTAGAGGAAACTCTCACAGGAAATACAGTCATTGAACCATGTAAAGAAGAGACTGAAGCACTGGAACAAACAAAAGATGTGGAAGTACTTGAAGTTCCCAACAGGGATTTATGGAAGCGCAAGTCTTTGGAGAGTGGAGTGCTCACAAGCACTCCACAGAGAGCTCACTGCAAAAGACTACAGAGAGATCATTCTGTTCAGTCTGAAGGATATTCACCTAAAATCAAGAGTCCTCTTTTTAGAGATCATTCCCTTCAGGTAATCTTGTGAAATTATTTGCATTCTACTACATGCCTCTATTCTTTATCAAACAGTCTTCATTCAATCAATTGGGTATGTGTTCAACTGATTCTAATGATTTATATTTTCTGTATTTATAGTCTGATGCTAGTGGCTCCAGTGGAAGTTCAGTTCTAAATGTACTTGGAGCCAGGAAAGTTGATGCGGAATCTGTTCTAATTGCCTTAGGGTTTGGACCCAGTGAAAAGCAGCAAAAGCTACAGAGGATACCAGATCGCTTTTTAGCCCCTTCAAAGGCAAGATAACATGTCAATCTAGTTCAGTAAGAATCAAATGAATAACAAACTTTTTAAATATGAACTTTGAGGATATGAAGCCACTATTAAACTTCTGATTGGTTTAAAATTTTTAATTCATAGTTTAATTTGATTCATACACAACATATCTACACACAGATCATCCATGACTGTAGATATGTTGTGTTTGGTTAAAGTGCTCTACGACATACATACATTGCAAGGAATTTATCTAGCTAATGTTTTTAATTATTTTTTCATTTTATTTGTAGCTTAAAGGAATCAGTACTGAGAAGTTTATCAAAGATGAGCAACATTCAATGCGCATGCATGACTGTGGAGTGTTTGGATACAGAGGATTGACAGGTCAGTGCTACACTAACTTATTTGTTTATTAACTCATTGGTAGTGTACTAATTGTATTATTATTACGGTTTTCTTTTTGATCAATGGCAAAGTATCATTATATAGTTCTTCAAAACAAGACAGATTGCACTGTTTCGAAGTTTAAAGGAAAATATAATTCAGTAATGACTTTATGTTTCCCTGAATTTCAGTGCCATCTTGTAAGCTTTAGGGAACTCTCTGCCATAGATAAAACAGAAAATATCTTATTGGCTCTAATATTTTACTACATAAATGCTTAAATGATTAAGCTAAAACTAAAGGTTGTAGTTTTACTAACTTGATATTTATTATATTTGCATACTAAAATAAGGTTACATATATGCTGAAATAGATTTGGCTATTTAAGATATAAATTAATTAAGCCATTTCAACTATCAAACATTCCGCTATATTTTTTTTTTCTTTGTCTATTTTGCTGGAGTGAACGCTTAGAGATCTTTTTAAAACAAACATTTTATAAAACACTACTATTTATGTAGACTATATACAGGATGTCCCGGAATGTGTATATAATGGCGAAAGGAGGTCATTGCCACCGTGGTGAGGAACATTATTTGTTTTATGACTTTTTGGATTTCCACATTTCTATGAAATGACCATCAAAGTTTCCATCCTACCTGCTTAAGAGTAGGCACATCCCTAAAATCAACAGAACAGCTGTTTAGTTGACTTTTTAGTGTGACGTCACACGAGGTCATTGACCTCTAAATGAAATATCGTACGTAAGAGTCCGATACCGATATCAAGGAGTATAAAAGTCAAAGTCAAAGTCAAAGTCAAAATTCATTTATTCAATAAAATCACAAGGACCACTTTGAAACGTCGGTTTTTATCTAGGTGCCTGTTCCAACGCGACCAAGCCAGGAAAGAAAGGCAAGAAAAACAAGGCTGGTTATTCTTTTTAATGATTCTTTTACAAAACAATAGGTTCGAGTTGGAGCATTTTCAATCCCAAGAGTTTTTGTCATCTAAATAATCAGATATTTTATAGTATGCCTTTTTATAAAGCTTTTGTTTAATTACGTTTTTAAATTTGTTAATTGATAATTTTTGTATATCTCTTGGGAGTTTGTTATAAAAGCGTACACCGTGCCCTTTAAACGATTTACCAACTTTATGGAGTCTACAAGTGGCAACAGCGAGTTTATCTTTATTTCTAGTATTAACATTGTGATTATCGCTTTTTTTCTTAAACAAATTAATATTTTTGTGAACATACATCAGATTTTCATAAATTTATTGACAAGGGAATGTCATTATATTTATTTCTTTAAACTTTTCGCGAAGTGATTCTCTGGGGCCCATATTATAAATTGCTCGAACAGCCCTCTTCTGCAGCACAAAAATGGTATTGATATCAGCAGCACTCCCCCACAGCAGTATACCGTACGACATAATGCTGTGGAAGTAGCTGAAGTAAACTAGTCTAGCTGTGTCAACGTCTGTATAAAGACGGATCTTTTTGACTGCATATGCCGCAGAACTCTAGTCTCTTCGATAACTCTACAATATGAGGACCCCATTGAAGCTTATTATCTAGGGTGATACCTAAGAATACGGTGGTGTCCACAAGAGCCAACTGTTCATCTTTGATTTTGATATTTGCTTTAACTTGTGTAACATTGGGTAGTATAAATCTAATACACTTTGTTTTCTTTTCATTAAGTAGGAGATTGTTAACGTTGAACCATTTTACAACCTTAGAGATTGCATTGTTTACATTGTCAAAATTGGTTTGTCGTCGCTTTAATTAAAATAAAAGTGACGTGTCATCTGCAAACAATACAACCTCATGATCGTCCCTCACAAGGTGGGGTAGATTAGACATTAATGAATGTATACTAAGAACAAAAATGGTCCAAGAATTGATCCCTGCGGTACACCGATAGTAACCAGAGACCCCGGAGACCGTTTTCCATTCACGTCAACTCTTTGTACTCTGTCACTTAAATAGGAAGTGAGAAAGTCTAGAGCAACGCCCCTAATACCATAATGGTGTAGTTTCCTGATCAATGTGTCATGGTCTACGCAATCAAATGCCTTTGACAAATCACAAAAAACGCCTAAAGCGTCATGAGACCCAGGCATCAAATATGTGCGATATTAACTCAATACCAGCATCAGTGGTTGAGCGACCCTTACTAAATCCGAATTGCTTGTTATGCAGTAAATTATTTAATTTAAAATGTCTTTGCAATTGATTTAAAATTCGTTTTTCAAAAATTTTACTAAATGTAGGAAGTACTGATATAGGTCTAAAATTACTAGGGTCAGAACATGTACCCGATTTGAAAAGTGGAGTTATTTTACTGTGTTTCATTAAATCAGGGAACACACCACAGTCAATACACTCGTTGAATATTAAAGCTAGTTCGGGCGCAATAATGCCAATCAATGATTTCACAACGCAAACAGAGATGCCCCAGAGGTCCGTGGTTTTTTTAACATTTATGAGTTTGAAAGCTTTTATGATGTCATCACTATTTACATGATCAAATTTGAATTGTATTTTACATTCTGTTAAGTTTTCTTTTAACAATGACTCTGCTTCTATGGGAGAGGAGTTTAAGGATTTTGTGGTAGAGACTGGAATGTCGGTAAAAAAGTTTTCGAACGCATTAGCTACATCACTATCCTGGTTGACGGTGGCATTGTCAATTTTCAAATTAAACTTATTGTTCTTAGTTGTGACTCTTCCAGTCTCACTGTTGATTACTTTCCAAGTGGCTTTTACTTTATCTTGGCTATTTTTAATTTTTGAACTCAAATGACGAGCTTTTGCTTCACGACAAACATTTTTAAAAAATTTAGAATACTTTTTGACTTGTTCTTTAAACTCCTCATTAAAATTATATTGTTTTTCAGCATAAAGATCATACAATTTCTTCCTGCTTTTATGTATTCCCGCTGTTGCCCAGTCACTGAACTTTTTACCGTCAGAGACCATGATCGATTTCGATGTAAAAATTGAATTGAACACATCACTAAATTTCTTAAAAAATGTGTTGTATAAATTATTTGGATTAAAATTACCATATAAACATGGAAATACAGAAATTAAATTCAATTTTAGTTTGTCCAATCGATCTTTGGTCATAGGTATACAAGTAATATTTCTTTTTTCAAGTTTTTTTGTTTGAAC